>CM062819.1:321822025-323230935 GCA_031772625.1 Pinus tabuliformis
CTATAATGCCAAGGGGAGGGATATTTATACAAAATTTGGGGTTTATACACCATGGTGTTTATATTAGTAGGGGAAAGGTGATGTAGGGGATTTATATAGTAAAGTTAGAGTCAATATGGATGAAAGAAGTGGATTAGGGGAGACAAAGCTAAGTTTATTTGAGAAACATTTAGCTTAGGGAGTAGATCAAAATGAAAAGATTTTTAGACAAGAAATGTGGCTTTTGAAGGAACAAGGACCACCATGAAACCATAATCTTCTTCTATGAATCTCAGCTGATGAGGGAGTGTTAGTAATGAAGTGGAAAGGGGAAGAAGGGAGGTTAGACATGCTTCCTGCTTGCTGCAACTTGATGAAGAACGACACCTTCTCAATTTATTGATTTGGCTTTAGTAAACAAAGTTAGCACACATGCAACTTGTAGGAAATGATCTTTCTGCAACCCCAACTACTTACCCATCTATTTGCCTAGCATTTTTTATTTCTTCTTGGAGGGTGCACTTGGACTTGCAGACCCTTACTTGCCTTTTCTTTTCTTTGGCTTTTCTTTTGTTTTTCTATCTACTTCTACCCTTATTTCTTCCAAGGTCCCAGATTAAGCTGTTGGGAGCCTTTTCTTCTCTACCTGAACTATTTGTCTGCCAAGATTAAACAGTTTGGACAGACTCCTTTCTCTATTCTACAACTGAAAATTTAAACCATGGAATGATCTAGATTAGACTGTTGGAACATCCATCAAAATTTAAGTCCATACCAAGCTATAAGCACAGATTGGATTTTCTTGGAAATATGTGATCTTTGAATCATCAAAGCAGAGCATATTTGGACCTTTCATAGCCAATCATGAAATATGAAACCTATTGGTATAGGTAGCTAACACACTCCATTTTGTTGAGGAGTCCTTGCAATGGAGAATTTCCTTTTTATTCCATGTTCTTCACAAAATTCAAAGAATTCATCCGAAGTAAATTCCCCTCCTCGATTAGATCTGAGGCATTTGATTTTGCGATCTGATTCATTTTCAACCAAGGCTTTGAAGGCTTTGAAATTTTCAAATGCTTCATCTTTATGCTTTAGAAGTCCTATCCAACACATTCTGGAAAAATCACCAATGAACAATACAAATTATTCTTCTCCACGAGGTGACTTTTTCCTTAATGGTCCACATAAATTAGTATGAACAAGTTCAAGACGCTTACTAGATAATCCTTCCTTTTCAGGGAAGTGCGCTTTGGTTCATTTACCAAATTGACATGATTTGCATATTGTATTTTCTGGGATGTTGATATCAGGAAGATCATGAATAGCCTAGAATTTGCATGCTTTTCTTATTTGAGAGAAGCTTAGATGCCCCAATCTTTTGTGCCATAGCCAGTGTTCATAATTTTTGCTTAGATAGCACTATTGTTGTCCTCCCTTGAGTATGTATAAGTTGTTTGGAGTTCTTATACCTTTGATCATGGTTTCTCCTATATCAAGCTCATGAACAACACATCCAATTGATCAAAATATTGCTTCATTTCCTTGATCACACATTTGACTGACATTCAACAGGTTATTCTTTAGACCATCAGCATACATAACATTCCCAGCTTTAACTTTTTCTTTTAAGAGAACAGAAATTTTACCTTTTATGATAGCAGGAGTGTCATTTCCAAATGAGACCTTCTTTTCCTTTTCTAAGGCATTATATGACTGAAGTTTTTCTTTGTCACCTGTCATGTATTTTGAACATCCACTGTCGATGTACCACTGATTTTCTTGTCCTTCTGCATACAAGGCTATACCAGATCTTTTTGTTTGCGGTTCTTTCTTTCTCCATATTTTTGGACTTAGTGAAGTTTGCTCCTTCTGAGATGTTTGCTGAAATTTACTCCTGCATTTAGATTCTTCATGACCGAAGTTGTTGTAGATAGAGAATTCTATTTCATTTTCAAGAAGAGAAAAGTTATTGTAGGTCTGTTTCATGATCCCTGACACATTCCTTTGATTTCGTGCTTCTCCAATCATGATGGTCATGTAAGCAACACATTGAGCATCTTTGTGTCCAAAGTTATGACATGAAAAACATTGGCCATTAAAGAAGTTCCTGTGATTATCGAATCTACTAACCTGGTGATTGTAGTTTCTATTGATATTCATTCTTGAAGCAAATTGAGTATGATTTACCTGAGGTTGGTTGTAGCTTTTGTTCATCCTTGAAGTAAATTGAGCCTGATTTACCTGGTGATCTGCTTTATGCCTTTGTTGACGACTGCCAAACTGTTCACTGCTCTTTGCTGCATCAAGATAGCTTTTAGTGGAGGTTGACAGCTTTTGTTCTTGAGATACTTCTTCAGTATATCCAAGACCTTTCTTTATCAGAGGAGAACACTCAACTTTGATAATTACATTTAGTGTTTCTGATCCTTTATCAAATATAAGATTGAGAGCTTTTTTTTTTCTCAATATCCTTTCTTAGACCCCCAATTTCACATTCTAGTTTTTTATTGTGTTTTTCTCTTTCAGCAAGTTGGAATGTCAAAGTATCTATAATAATATTCTTTTCTTCTAAACATATTTTGAGTTTAGAGATTTATTCTTAAAGGTCATCTTCATCTAAAGCATCCAAGAAATCATTATCTTCAAAAGCCATCAGAAATCTATAGTCATTACTATTTTCATCTTCATCACTAATTGATAAACCATCGCTATCTTCATGCGTATAGTAGCTCTTCTTACATAAACTTTGTTTTCTATTCCACTTAGCTGATTCCTTACCTTTATCAACCTTATCTTTATGAGGACATTTGGTAGCATAATGACCGACTCTTCCACAAGAAAAACATTTGAAAGGTAGTTTACCTCTAAATCTTCCGGAACCCCTTTGAAGGTTCTTGACAAAGTTTTATTCTACCTCTCCTTTTGAAATATGTCCTGATTCATTGAGTTATTCTCTTCCTGGAGCTTTAAATGCGGCTTCTCTCATATCTGATGGACCTCCTTTTCTCATTTTGAAAGCAGTTAAGATTCCGTGCAGTTGTGTCATAGTAATAGTCTGAAGATCTTGCTTTTCTTCTATGGCAGATACTTTTGATTCAAACATAGTAGACAAGGATCTTAAAACCTTTTCAACTAAAGTAACTTCTTTTATCTCTTCACCCAAATTCTTCATGCAATTAAAAATCTCATCTATACATAAGAAGTAACTAGCTATACTTTCATCATTGTGCATTTTGAGAGTTTCATATTGAATTCTGAGAGTTTGCAGTTTTGCACATTTTACCTGAGTGTCTTCTTAATAGCTTAGAACGATTTTGTCCCATATTTCTTTGTCGGATTTGAGCTGCATAACTTGGACAGATTCTGATTGTGACAGACTCCCCAATAATGTATTGACAACCTTGGCATTGGTTTCATATTGCTTTTTACCTGCCGCAACTGTAGGAATTGTTGATGAAAATGTATATCCTCCTTTTATGATATCCCAGACATCTATTCCAAGAGATTGAAGATAGGCTATGGTTCTTACCTTCCAATAAACGAAGTTGCTCCCATCAAATATTGGTGGTATGATGGATCCTTCTCTTTCGTGGTTAGTCATGATGATGGGTCTTCCTTCAAGCGATCAAGATTCTTTTGAAGGACCTGCTCTGACATCAATTATTGGAAATAATACTAAGAGGGGGGGTGAATCAGTATTAGTAAGTCAATAATTTTTCATTTCCATAATCAGATTCATATACGGACGACACTTCAGTTAATGGAACTCACGTGTATATGCAACTGTGTTTAAGGAAACTAGCATATATCCTGCAAACTTATGATTCAGCTAATTCATCATATGTTGATCTTTAATTAATGCATCATAACCATATAAACAATAACTAGGTGCAGTAAAAACAGAACAGATAGACACACACATGAACACAAGATATAAGGTGGAAACCCAATGTGGGTGAAAACCACCTGCTGCAATAGTCTCTATCTTCTTTTTAAATTAGAAACTTCTTTTTACAATTTTTGTACTGGTGTAGTCTTGTACTAGTATGCAGGCTTCTGCCTGTAGAAGGCTACAACCTTCTCTCATTCTCCAGCTTCTCCTGGAAGGGAGCTACAACCCCCTAGCTCTTGTACTAGCTCATATGTTTACTAGTACGTAGGTGCTGGCCTACACAAGGCTACAACCTTCTCTTTTTTTCCAGGGACCACGTTTCGTAAATTTTCAGACTGGATCCACCAATAGCATCATTCAATCATCAAATCGACCAATCTCCTTTGCACCAACCACAACTAAATCAACCAATCACTTTGACAACCCTTCAATCTGATATTTCAGAATGTTGTAACCAGAATACAGTAGCCAGAACCCAAAACACTGCAACAGCAAACAGAAGCAGCTAAAGCATATTTTACGAGGCATACACTACTTCAATGTGTCGAACCTGCGTGCATACGCACTTTTCTCAAGACGAACCTGCGTACAGATCTACAAATAAAATTTAAAATGTATACATTGCTTTGATATGCAGAACCAGTGTGTATACGCGCCTTTTCTAAAGTGAACCTGTGCACAGATCTGTAAATGATGATTTAAACTTTACAATGATTCCAGACTTCAGTTATACCCAGATCATCATATTTATAGACTACAACATGAGCTAGTTATTCATATAAATGATAAAATCACACAAATATACTTCACTTCAAGCCTTAAGATCTTAACCCACCATTAGATCTTATCTTTTATCAAGCACTAAGGTTCATCCTTGGTTCAGATCCAGCTATGCACCATAACCCAATAAATTGAATACTAGATCTTGCACTTCATCACATATTCAATACTTCAGTGCCTTTCCCTAACGATCTTCTCCTCCTTTTATAGTCTTAGGCGTTACTCAATAACATGGACCAAAAAAACCACTTAGGACCAATACCTTCGACCAAATACCTGGGGTCAACACTTCGGACCAAATACCTCGGACCAATACCATGGATCAAAATACCATGGACCAAATACCACAGACCAAAACATAGTTTTCCCACATGTACACGCCTTTCCTTCTGTGAAAGTGCATGTGTATGTTATACGCTCCTTTTGGTCTCCTAACCCATGTGTACACTTAGCTTGGTCAGTCGGGAACCTGCGTATACCTCTCTTTTCTTCATTTTGTGAGTCTGAACTGTAATCTGTCATCTGAGTGAGCTGCCATCAAGGAAAACACCTATTTCATAGTGCCAAATCTGTGTCATGATGCCAACATCTCTAATTTTCAATGTTTCTAATTTGTATAGGTATGAAAGTGGAAATGCAGATGACACAGCAGATGATCAAGAAGAACAATAGATTGAATGGTTAAAACAGTTACCTATAGCAAAGCAATTGAAGCCAGAGAGGATTTTGGACAAGAAATTGTTGAAGAAGACAAAAAGACATGAGTATTTTCAGTATTTGGTCAAATGGAAGGATCAACCAATTGCTGAAGCTACTTCGATGACAGATTCCATGCTACAGAAGTTGGGCAGTTCTGTATAAAAGCACATGGACAGGAGCCCATGAAGAGTTTTGTCCTCAAGAGTCTGATGCAGGAGCATGAAGCTTGAAGACAAAAGGCTTCGAATTTATTCCACAAATACAAAAAAAAGTTTACAAGCAAAGGTGTGGGATCCTCTAGCTGTCAATTTACAAAGTTTTCTAGATAGGATTTGAGTTAGGATTTAGGGATTGAGTGATTTTATAATTAATTCAAGATGTTTAGATTCAGTTGAGATTCTCAAGTAGAATATCAACCAGATTAGATATTGTCTAAGATTAAACAAATTCGACCCATGAATTAAGAATCTGATTGTTAGAATGAAATAGTATTTATATAAGTTCTGAATGATTTTAAAGGGATTTTGACTGATTTGACTTGATTAGGTCGTGTAAGATTAAGTTACAGAAATTGTATCTCGGTGTATTTGTGTATAATTGTTCAATCCCGGAGGCATTTGTTTCCTTCGAAATATGTCTGAGTCCTGTTGATTTCCAGCTGGGCTTTTAAATTTGAGTGTGTAGAATCTATATTATATCACCAATCTTTCATTTTTCCGCGTTTTGAAATAATTTGGTTATGTTCTAAAAACATTGGAGAATATAGTTTGAGACAAGTTAAATGTAACAAAGGTGTTAAGTTTGGCAGAACAGAGGAAAGAAAACCTGACAAAAATTGTGTTAGCCCAAAGGAGTCTAGAACCGTCCGATCTACAGATCCAATAGATCTAACGGTCATCGCGCGGTAATAAGCTCGTGTGCTAGTCAAGTAAGAAAAGTGGTTTTATCAATGAAGTTGTTTATCGAGTGGAGGAAAAAAGGTAAGCTATATTTTGATATTCCAAGCGATTCCATTTATCGACTGACACGTAGCACTCGGGTAGAGAGAGAAAACCACTTTATCGGGTACGTAAACATCGCACAAGATCTTCGTCCATTATCACTGTTAACTGTTGGATCAAGCGTGCTTTGATCAATAGTGGAGGATTGCCGATTAGTTTTGTTGATCAGGTGAACCAAAGATTGAAAGGTAAGATCGATGGTGGAGAGTTAATGTGATAATATTGTGGAAAAGCAGACGCGATAAGGAATTAACCAAAAGTTTGAATTCCTTTTGATTCCATGGCAATTGAAAGGTTGTCATATTGCGGATAAAATTAAGAAGTTCTGCTAATTTAGCAGAATAACCAAGTTTGGAGGTAGATGACTGATACTCCAAAGGAAATCTAAGAAGAAGTTCCACCTGAAATTGCAGAAATCGTTTCTGGATTTGAACGATTATCCATTACAGCTACACCGAGGCCACCATAAAATTAGGCACATATGTAGCTTTTCTAATAGAATTTTGTTACATGTAAGAAAAATAATTTAATTAATCAATCAAATTGCTTCTTTAGTTGAATTTAGTAATATAATTTCGAGTAAAATATTTCTGCAAAATATTTGTTCAAAACAATCAAATGAATTTGGGAATCTGATAAAAATAACCCAATTATACACTTATCTCTCCTTTCTTTTCTCTCAAACACTTAATTGAGTTAGATCACTAAGAGCTATTTTAGTACTTTTACTAATCCCTACAAATTTGTATTCATCATTTGTAGTTAGACTTTGACTTTCTAGATATCAAAATTATGTTCATCAAACTTTTCCAATGCCAAATATTCCATTTTAAAAGTAACCAAATAAAAAATATTTAGTGTAGTACCAACAACAGTAACAACTCTATAAAGAAGCTCTGTAAAATATGGCAATGGAACCAGTCATCCTCAACTGGCCCTCTTTCGCCTCAATAATTCTTTAGCAAATGGCTTTTGATTAATCTAGGTAGAAATTATGTTTATTCCATTCGTTATTGTCCATGCAAGTTGTGTTCTCCATCACACGAGTGCCTCAAGATCTGCTTCTCACAACGAGAAGGCCACAGGGTGCAAAGAAATGGTCATGTGTTCTCAGATCAGAACAAGAACTCAGAAGATTGACGAAATGGTCATGTGTTCTCAGATCATAACTCCACGCCTAGTTGGACAGATCCACGTTAATCCAATTGGCCCCTCACAGCTTGACAGACGCCAACAAATCAAAAATCGACCACCATTCACAAATAGACTTGGTGATTGATCAATTCACACACACTCTGCTCTAATGCGAGCCTTCACAACCCTGGCTATGATAAACAAGTTGGAAGTATTTAACCATAAAATATAAACTATGTTTTTTTCATTAATCAAAAGATTAATATATCATATTTATATAAGAGAATACTACATAGAAAGTTTTCTAAACAAGAAAAAATATCTCAATAATATCTAGCCAACCAAATTTATTTTTTTATTATTATTATAAGGGTTATTAAGAAAAATTTTATGTGAATAAATATTTGTAATGGGTTATATTTTTTTTTGGGAATATGGTGAAGAAACTATTCCTCTCTTTCTTATGGTGGATTTTGAGCCTAAGAACGTCCGTCACCAAGATAATAATTCGTAATATAGTAACCGGTCATTATACACGACTCTTCAGACGCCCGTCTTTCCAGGGGCTGGAGACCGTCGAAATATAAATGTTTATGAAGCAACATGGTTGGAGTTGATTTAAAACATTCACTCTATTTTATCAGCTTTCTGGTCTATTTTGCCCAAATAGATTCCACCCTGGAAAACAATGACTCTATTTTATCAGATATCTGGTGTATTTTGCACAAATACATTCTACCCTGGAAATTGCGGGTCGGGTTTTAATAGAGGAACGCGCTTTATTTTTAACTCAATTGTTATAAAATTACTATAGATTTATGCGAGATTTAATTTTTTCAAGCGTAAATTTTTATATTAGTGATGGTTTTTAAATAAATTTATATTAGTGATGGTTTTTAAATATTTATATAGTTATTTTATTTTATTTTTTAGATTTATTTTAAATTTTTATTTTGACTTACATAATCAAATTTTTAATTTTGATAATAGATGGACACGATTACACATTATAATACACTAGAAAATAAACCAATCTAACTCAATAAAATAAAAATTAATTATTAAATACAATCAAATTAACAAAATAAAAATTAATTATTAAATGCTTGAAAAATACATCTTGAACTCCTGACAAGGTGGTTTTGATAGTTGTTACCTAATTGTGGTTTTGATAGTTACCGAATTTTTTTAATGATACTTGCAAAGATCAGCGTGGCAAAAGATGTAAACAATCTTTAACAGTCTTAATATTCAAGAAATACAGTTTTAACACTCTCTATTATGCATATTCAAAAAATACTTGTAACAATCAAGAAATACAGTTTTAACAGTCTCAATTATGAATATTCGAAATACATTACAGAAGAAGGCCAAGGCAATGCATGTAAAAGTGAACACGAACTCGGTTACCGTTTTAGTGGGAGGAGGAGAAATGGGGGTTTTAGACTCAGATGAGGGCTTCACGTATTCCTTTGGTTGTGGATCTGCCTGCAAATTAAGTGGAACAACACGGCCGATTTCAATACCATAACACGTGGGTTTGCAGTTCAGCATACCATTAAATAACAATTTTGGTTATGGTGACAGTAATGGAAAAACTGAGGATTTTCATACACAGAAATAATTTTAGTTACTTTTGCCATGCACTTCACGCGAATGTCCCTAGAAATCGGCACAACGGTACCCTGAATTTTACCGGACGCTGTTGACCTATCCGCTCGCCTCCATTGTGTCAGGATGCTCCATTCATGGCCACTGATGTTGCACTAACCGCGACCATTGCAATATGACAATGAATACTATACGTATATCAACAAATTCAACCTAGACACACTTCGGGAATGACGAAAGTAACTAATTAATATGGAAGAATAACCACCGTTGATATTTGTTCTGATATAATGACGTGCAGGCTATCCAGAGAACTCTGAGAATAGTCGTTGAAGGCAAGCGTCGAGGTTTCCCTTGCTCACAGTATGTTTCCACGTGGTTGGATAAAAGAATGGGACGTCGATTCTCGAGTGAGCTTGAGAATAGTCTACATTTCTTTCCCAAATATGCTTCCACGTGGTTGGATAAAAAATGAAGACGAAGATCCTCAATGACATAGAAACTCAACAACTTTTTAGAAAATCATTTTACTATAATCTCTATAAATTTTCATGGTTAGCTCTAAATTTTCAAATCACTTTACTTTTCATGGTTAGCTATAAATTTTCAAATCACTTTACATTTCAGTTTTATAAACCCATCCTAACTTAAGAGGTTCTCATGCAATTATATAATTTTACTTTTCAGTTTTAAGATGTGTAAAGTGGAATTTTATTTTATTTTATTTTATTCATTTTAATTTAAGATTTATTAAATGGAGTTTTATTTTATTTTGAGTAAGTCTAAATGTTTAGAGGACATTATATTATAACATTTTTATTATTATTAGTTTTTGCTAGAAAGAAGTTAGGCATTATAATAATTAATGCAGATACTAATATTAATTTGACCTTGTTACAATTTTGAATAATAAAAAGTATATATTTTTCTTATTAAAGTCACCGCTCTTGATATATTTTTCCTATGCAAATCATTTTCGTCATCTTATTGGCCTCTTCTTGAGTCACAGAGGCTAAAACCATAGGTTATATTCCTTTATTTCATTATTTTATTTTTCCTACTAAAATCACCACTCGTGATATATTTTTCCTACTAAAATCACTTTTTTCTCGAGGGAGGAAGGCCCATAGGTTATATTTCTTTATTTCATTATTTTTTCGAAGGAGGGAGGCCAAAACCATAGGTTATATTTCTTTATTTCATTATTTTTTCAAAAGTGTCCAACTAATGTGAGCATTAGTTTAGCATATTAAATGCTATAAAATGTTGAAATGTTATGTTATTATAGGAGAGTTGAGCTAAAGTCATTAAAGGCAATTGAGGTTGCCAAGTGCTGAATGAATGTCACTGGGCTGTCGAAAACCAGATGATCATACATTGTGCGGTGAATGCATGTTGTTGCGGTGTTGAAAACCAGACAATCATATGTTGTGCGGTGTTTCAGCTACATATTTGAAGCCAAGGTAATGTTGTGTTGTAGCCTGCTCAAGAAAGAATACCAGAAGAGATCCAACTGGACACATGTGGGGCTCTTACCTTTTTGTTCTTCTATGACTAAGACATCAAGGTAATCGATATCAAGTCCACACAATTTCAATAGCCTTAAGCTTGCATTGTGCCCATTGTGCACCAATTGATTTGCGTTGTGCCAACTGCTATTAATGTAGTCATAGGTAATCTACCTGTCTTCTTGTTGTTTGTTGTGGTTTTGTTATAATGAAGGACTTTGTTAGAAGCAATCATAAATATGGATATTTTATAAACATCAATTAGCTTACTACTGAAAAAATTATTGTTAGCTTGCTACTGAAAACATTAATTTTTGCTGCAGTTAGAAGACTTTGTTGGAAACAATAATTTTTTTTCGCAGTTGCAGGACTTTGTTAGAAATAATCATATATCTGGAGATAGAAATAATCATATATCTGGAGATTTTATAAACTTCAATTAGCTTACTACTAAAAACAAAAACTACTAGTCCAGTTCCTTAGAAATGTATGCTATGTAAATACCTAGTTTCCTTACAGAATCCATCTATAAAGACGGTAGAAGTAGAATCATCAAGACCCATCGTAACTATTTTTCCCAACAGCTCACAGGCTTCATTCAACCAACCCTAGCTGTGAAAATCTTTAATTGAACACACAATGATTCAAGTAGAATTTAAAATTATCAGTGACCACTAACAACGTTGAAAGAAAAACTTACTAATGATTCTTGTTCCATTCGATCTTCTTATAAAGAGTGGGATGCATCCTCTTGTAGCAATTATTTGCTAAAAAATTTTGTTTTTGTCCTAAATGTTGGAATTTTCTGATAAATTCCATAACAGACAGACAAAAATTGCTCTGTTTTTGCACTCTGTTTTTGCACAGAAAAACAGAAAATCGCTTGCTGGAAACAGTGTTTCAGCAACACAGTTTGGTGTTGCGGCAACTGAGTTTGGTGTTGCAGCAACTGAGTTTGGTGTTGCAGCAACGCAGAATAACACTCTATTTTAACACAGAAAAATACTCTGTTTTTAACTCAGAAAACAGAAAAATTCGTTCTCTGGAAATGGTGTTGCAGCAACGCAGTTTTTCTTCAGTTGTTGTAACTTGTGTTGCAGCAACGCTGTTCGTGGTGTTGCAGCAACGTAAATTTTTGACGTCAAGTATTTTTTGAGTTACGGTGTAACAGCAACGGTGAGAGTGTAACAGCAACAGAAAAAATTAACTTGTATTCATCAAAATAAACTAACTGTTACAGATTTGTCTTCCTCATACTGAGGGAATTTCACAACTTCTATTACAAAATAGATTTACCAAGGAACGCTTCTGTTCCACACAAATAACATCTACCCTTTCTATCAGCAAACAACCAGAAAGCAAATTACATTCAAATTTCTGCACTGCTGTGCATTTCACTGTTCTGAAATTATACTTCTTCCTCACGCTGCT
Organism: Pinus tabuliformis; assembly: GCA_031772625.1. Classification (NCBI taxonomy): domain Eukaryota; kingdom Viridiplantae; phylum Streptophyta; class Pinopsida; order Pinales; family Pinaceae; genus Pinus; species Pinus tabuliformis. The sequence goes on from CM062819.1 coordinate 321,834,064, forward strand.
GCGTGCTCTCCTCTGCTCTGTGTGATTCTTCAGCTGCTGCTAACATTAAAACAGAACTGTTGTGTGGTATTTATAAGCTAAAACATATCTGATTAAAACAATAAAATATTACAAAATATCTTCTGATGTTTATCTCTATATTTAATGCAGCAAGGCGGTGATGCTTCTATCAAAAAACAAGTCGGCTGTCTGCAGGGGAATCAATTGAAACTTTAATGCATATTAATGTGCAAAAATATCGGGCTTGACTTTGATGCACCGATCAGCCTGGAGTATTTACTGCAGATCAGATTCTTGTCCAGCTGTTCATTGTTGCAGTTGGAATTAAATTCCAACACTCCCCCTTAATTTCAACTGCTGCATACCCAGACATTTTCTGAAATGATCAAAACCTTTCTTTGCTAATGGTTTTGTCAAGATGTCAGCAAGCTGATCCTCTGTTCTGCAGTGCTGCAAAACAATCTCACCATTGTTAACCAATTCACGTATGAAGTGAAATTTGGTGTCTATGTGCTTTGTTCTTGAAAAACAGAGTTTTTAGACAATGCTATTGCTGAGCTATTGTCACAGTAAATGGTTGTGCCCTTTTCTTGTTCATGACACAAATCTTTGAGAACTCTTCTCAGCCATACTACTTGGCATGCTGCTGCTGTTGCTGCCACATACTCTGCCTCTGCTGTTGACAAAGCCACAACTGGTTGCTTCTTGGAAGCCCATGAGATGGCTCCCGATCCCATATGAAACACATATCCCGATGTGCTTTTCCTATCATCAACACTTCCAGCCCAATCACTGTCAGTGTAACCTGTCAACATGAAACTTTCAGAAGAGGAGTATAAAATACCAAACCCCTTCGTTCCATTCACATACCTTAGAATCCTCTTGGCTGCCTGCCAATGAGTCTCTTTCGGTCTTTCCATAAATCTGGAGATTAAACTCACAACGTGCATAATGTCCGGCCTAGTTGCAGTCAAGTACATAAGGCTGCCAACTATGCTCTTGTACAATTTTGGATCAAAATATTTGTTGTTGTCTTCTTTGGTCAATTTCAGCCCCACTACTGTTGGAGTCACAGCTGCTTTGCTGTTCTGCATGTTAAATCTCTTCAACACAGCTTCTACATATTTATCTTGCGAAATGAAAACACCATTTTCACTTTGGTCTACTTCAATTCCAAGAAAATATCTTAAGAAGCCCAAGTCAGTCATTTCAAATTCACTTTTCATGACTGCTTTAAAATCAGCAATGAGAGAAGCATCATTGCTAGTAAAAATCAGATCATCTACATATAAAACAACAATAATAATCTTACCGTCATTCTGCTTTATGTAGAGTGTGGGTTCACCATCACACTTATCAAACCCATTCTCAATAAGATAAACATCAATTCTGCTGTACCATGCTCTTGGAGCTTGCTTCAGCCCATAAAGAGCCTTTTTCAATTTACAAACTTTATGCTCTTGTCCTTCAACTTCATAGCCCGGAGGTTGATCAACATAAACCTCTTCTTTTAACACTCCATTCAGGAATGCAGATTTAACATCCATCTGATAAATCTTCCATTTGTGTTGTGCTGCAATAGACAACACTGTTCTGATTGTTTCCATCCTTGCTACTGGTGCAAAGATTTCATCATAGTCTTTGCCTTGTTGCTGCTTGTAGCCTTTCACAACAAGTCTTGCTTTGTGCCTGTCAATCTTACCTTCAGCATTGCTTTTGGTCTTATAGACCCACTTAACACCAATGGAATCCTTGCCTTCAGGGAGGTCCACTAATTCCCATGTTTTACTCTTCTCAATTGCACCAATTTCTTCATTCATTGCTTCAATCCATTTATCCTCATTTACAGCATCTTCAAAATGGATTGGGTCATCAATATGACAATACAAAGCGAATAATGAATTCAGACCGGTATTGTTACTTACCTATCCTTGTTCATAAATCTCATTCATATTTCTGAATCTTGGTCTTCTTGGTGTGCTTGGAGTTCCATCCGAACTTGAGGGTATTTCAGATCCCTGTGGTGTTTCAGCATCAACTGTTTGTGGTGTAACAACATATGTTCTTCCTTGACTTCTCAAGGCTGTTCGGATTCCAGCTTGTGGTGTGGTTTGTTGTACTTGCTGTGGTGTAGGAGGAGCCACTAAGGAAGGATTATTTGCTGTTGTCCCTTCCTCTTGTTCTTCATGAGACACAATTGTCTTCACATTCACTGTTTTTTCCAAGCTTCCATCCCAAGCTTCATCTTCAATGAACTGCACATCTCTGCTTACTATTAATTTCTTGGTGGACGGATTATAGAGTTTGTATGCTTTTGACTCATCACAATAGCCAATAAAGACACACTTCTCCCCCTTACTATCAAGCTTTTTCCTTAGCTGATCCAGTACATGTGCATATGCAACACAACCGAATACTCTCATGTGAGTGACAGTTTGCTTTTGACCACTCCATGCCTCTTCTGGTATTCTGTTCATGACAGCTTTAGTTGGGCATCTATTCAAGATGTAAACTGCGCAAGTAACAGCTTCTGCCCAATACTCATACGGCAAGTGTTTTGCCTTCAGCATACTTCTGACCATGTCAAGAATGGTCCTATTCTTTCTTTCAGCAACACCGTTTTGCTGAGGTGTATACCTTGTGGTGAACTGCTTTTGTATGCCATTCTCTCTGCAAAAACGCAGAAAGTCTTAGGAGATGTACTCTCCTCCTCTATCTGTTCTGAGCACTTTGATATAATGCCCACTCTGCTTTTCAACAAGAGTTTTGAAGTGGCGGAATTTCTCAAACACTTCACTCTTCTGTTTCAGCATATACACCCATGTCTTTCTGGTGTAATCATCAATAAAAGTTAAAACATATTTATTTCCAGCAAATGATGGTATTTGCATCGGTCCGCACACATCAGAATGAACAATTTCCAAGGGTGCTTTTGCCCTTATACTCTTTCCTGCTGGAAAGCTTTCCTTGTGTTGCTTACCCAAGATGCAGCCTCCACAAAGGCTGTCCGGTTTCTCAATCAACGACAATCCCTTTACCATGCCCTTTCTGTGCAACAGATTCAGGCCTCCGAAATTGAGATGTCCAAATCTCAAATGCCACAACCAATTCACATCTTTCACCTGTTCTTGAAAGACTTCTTGTGTTACAGCCGCAATAGTTCTTCCTTCCTTCAAATCTGCCCTGAGTTTGAGAGGAAACATTCTATTGCTGGTCATCTGCACCTGTGCAATGATCTTCTTACTTGGAGGTATGTCTCTGATTGTACACGTATCATCTTTGAAGAACACGTTGTAACCTTTGTCCATGAGTTGTCCAATGCTCAAAAGATTACATTTCAGACCAGGTACATAGTATACCTCTAGCACAATCATCTGTTCTCCATTTTTTGCACGAATACTGACTCTGCCCTTACCCTTGACAGATATCTTATCATCAGTCCCTGTTGTTACCTCAGATTTCACATTTTCATCCAGATTGGCAAACATTGCAATATTTCCAGTCATGTGATTACTACAACCTGAGTCTAAGAACCAAAAATCTTCTTGTTTGTCTTGTGCTATGTTACATGTTAACAATACGTTCTTTGGGTTCTTATCTTCTTCATTTGCAAAATTAGCATTCTGCCTATTATTCATGTCATTTTGTTTTTTCTTACATTCATTGGCATAGTGCCCAAATTTCTTACAATAATGACATTGGACTTGGGATTTGTCATACCTTTGTCCATGAGCTTGCTGTTTGCTTGAACCTTCAGCTTGGTTCTGATTGCAGCTCCTTCCACTTGTGCTAGCAGGATAATTTCTGCCTCTGTTTTGGCTTCTTCCACGACCTCTGTTATTTGCTCTGCCTCGACCTCTTCTTTGGCCAAAAGACATCTGAGTCTTGAATGCTTGCTCAAAAGAGGAATCTGTTCCTCTACTCAGTCTGTGTTCATGCGACAACAGAGAAACACTCAGCTCATCTACCGTGAACTGTGAGAGATCTTTTGTTTCTTCTATTGCTACCACAATAGATTCAAACCTTGAGGGTAAACATCTCAAGATTTTCTCTACAATCCTTTTATCTTCAAGAATCTCACCATGAGATCTTATCTGGGTTATCAAGCCAATAACCTGAGTGAAGAATGAATCTATTGTATCAGATTCCTTCATGCTGAGATTTTCAAAGTCTCTCCTCAACATCTGCAACTTTGCAGTCTTCACCTTCTCCATGCCTTGATAGGCAGTTTGGAGAATATCCCATGCCTCTTTGGATTTTGTTGCTGCTGCAATCCGCGGAAAAACACTTTCATGTACTGATTGGAAGAGGAAAAAGAGGGCTTTGGCATCCTTCTTTCTGTCACCCTTCAACTGGTCTCTTTCTGCTACTGTCAAAGCAGCCAGTGCTGTTGCATCTGCAGGTTCAGCATAACCTGTTTCAACCAGCTCCCATATTCCTTGAGAAGCAAACAATGCTTTCATTGTTATGGACCAATAACTGTAATTTTTCCCATTAAACTGTGGCAGTTGGGGATTTGTCAAACCTATTCCAGCATCTGCCATCTTAACCTGTATTGGTAAAGAAAAGATACTGACTGTATTTTGAAAACAAGCAAAAACTTTCTCTGCTAGAAAAAATCTGCTCAACAAACTTCTTACAGCTCCTACAGTGAAAAACAATCTCTGTTTTTTTTGACTCACTGAGTGCCTAGACTGGCTCTGATACCATGTTGGAATTTTCTGATAAATTCCATAACAGACAGACAAAAATTGCTCTGTTTTTGCACTCTGTTTTTGCACAGAAAAACAGAAAATCGCTTGCTGGAAATGGTGTTTCAGCAACACAGTTTGGTGTTGCAACAACTGAGTTTGGTGTTGCAGCAACTGAGTTTGGTGTTGCAGCAACGCAAAATAACACTCTGTTTTAACACAGAAAAAATACTCTGTTTTTAACTCAGAAAACAGAAAAATTCGTTCTCTGGAAATGGTGTTGCAGCAACGCAGTTTTTCTTCAGTTGCTGTAACTTGTGTTGCAGCAACGCTGTTCGTGGTGTTGCAGCAACGTAAATTTTTGACGTCAAGTATTTTTTGAGTTACGGTGTAACAGCAACGGTGACGGTGTAACAGCAACAGAAAAAATTAACTTGTATTCATCAAAATAAACTAACTGTTACATATTTGTCTTCCTCATACTGAGGGAATTTCACAACTTCTATTACAAAATAGATTTACCAAGGAACGCTTCTGTTCCACACAAATAACATCTACCCTTTCCATCAGCAAACAACCAGAAAGCAAATTACATTCAAATTTCTGCACTGCTGTGCATTTCACTGTTCTGAAATTATACTTCTTCCTCACGCTGCTGCGTGCTCTCCTCTACTCTGTGTGATTCTTCAGCTGCTGCTAACATTAAAACAGAACTGCTGTGTGGTATTTATAAGCTAAAACATATCTGATTAAAACAATAAAATATTACAAAATATCTTCTGATGTTTATCTCTATATTTAATGCAGCAAGACGGTGATGCTTCTATCTAAAAAACAAGTCGGCTGTCTGCAGGGGAATCAATTGAAACTTTAATGCATATTAATGTGCAAAAATATCGGGCTTGACTTTGATGCACCGATCAGCCTGGAGTATTTACTGCAGATCAGATTCTTGTCCAGCTATTCATTGTTGTAGTTGGAATTAAATTCCAACACTAAAGAATTTGGTCTGCCTGAAAAATCGACAAAGCCAAAAAATATACTTAATGTTATTATTGATGATCAAAGGCCGACAAAGTGTAGAGTGTACCTTCTTGACTATAAAAGAACGCTAAGAGGATGAATCCTTAACGACCATAATCCAGAAGGCACAGAGATGAGAAATTAGCTAAAGATTCAAATCGTCCTTGGCAAGAATAAGCTCTCCCTCTTTTCATTTACTGTACAAACAACAACACCATAGAAATAGAATGAATGCACATTCAATTTACAAATATAAAGAAGTAAATTTACAAATATAAAGAAGTATATTTACAAATATAAAGAAGGTATATCGTGAACAGAGGAACCTACAACCTACCCAATAGCACCCACTAATAGCATTAGGAAAGGAAGGAAAAAGTCACGATTACGAACCTCCCCCTACTAGACACTATACCCTGTAAGTACGAGAGGCAGAACCATCATAAGTCAAGACAACAACCCTAGCAATGGATCCTAGGTGCTACCTTTGCTTCTGAAACCAACTTGATCGACAGGTTTAACAACTAGAACATTCTACGACTCTCAAATTGGAAGGCATGGTGTAGGCCTAGGAACTGGAGATGCACCTATAATCGGCTATAGATCTTGAACTGAAGCATAAGCCTTTGAAACCTCATAATTTCATTCCACTATCAGGCATAGGTTACCCAACATGTTTTACATCGACGAACACATGCACTGTAAACATGTTATACACTAGTAAACATGTTATACACTAATGGAGTACAATAATGGTGCACAAATGCACATGGCTTGCATGCAATCCTGGATGCATACTCTAAGTTTGAACACATGGGCAACATGCACGTTGTGTTAGCACGTATATTATAACATCAATCGAGTCAATCAATCAATGTCTCACTAGAATATGTCTACTCCATGCATCCCATGTGGAGGACCTCTCTAGTCAATCCACACACACCACTTGTCTGTAGTAGTCCTTCAACACATTGGAACATGCACTCACCACCACACCCCTGCTTAGCCCTCCTCATGGCTTCAATAAGGATTTCATTCTTGACGTCTCTTCCTAGGTCGTTGTTGTCACCAGAGTATTAGTCCAAAAAGGGGAGGATGGATACAAGTATGTCATCTATTTTGTGAAAAGGAACTTGTCAGGACCACTATTGAGCTACAACTATAATGAGAGATTATCCTTGGCCATGGTTAATTTCGTTCAGAAAGTTTTCCATTACATTTTTCTTTCTCAAAAGATTGATTTCCAAGTCCATTATGCTAAAAAAAACATTAATTTCTTTAAGCGATTCTTTCTCTTCAAATAAATTAATAATATCTCAAGGTTGTTTTCTCCCCTCTCTAATTCCTCTGAAGCAAAAGAAACTACAGGAGACTCATGCTTATGAAATTGGCGTTGCAGCTTATCTTCTAGTTGATGTTGATGATCAAGCACCAACCAACGAAGGGAGGGGCAACGCACGACTCACCAACAAACAGGGGAACAAATCGCTCCACCCATACTTTTTATATTCCTGAGGCAGTAACAGTTATGTTCTGTTGTTATATACATAATTATCCAATACTATCAAGCATCATCCATCTTTATTTCCTGGTGGTTATCAACGACCTCCTTATCGATGGCTACAACTTCTCGGCTATTGAAGTGGGCCTTCTTTCTTCTCTTGTCTAGAAATAACACGGAGGCAATGTCTTCAAAACCTGCCTTGGATTATTGCAACATTGGTCTCTAGTTTTGTTCAAGGCCCAGGTAGGGAGTAGCTGCCATGTAGCATCCCTTATTATTATTATTTAGTTTGAAATATATTTAAATAATGAACCCTTTATTTATAAAATAAAGGGAAAATTAATGACATCTTGACCATTGGAACATAGATTGGAGGTCATTTTCTCCTCCATTCAGTGCCATATAATCTCCATTCGCATGATGTCTTTGTTCGAAATGTAAAAAACATATCATTTCATCCTTGAATATGAAAACTACTGACACAATCGACTCATAAGAATCACATAAAATTAAATTTTACATGAGAAAAAAATTAATGAAAACCAGGGAGAAACAAATATCACCCTTAGTTGAATTTATAATAGAAGTTTCATATCTCCAATGCTCACATCTACCATGCATCAATGGGATAGATGTATGCATGTACTGCAAAAATGGATGTCCTAATTTTCTTAGCTTATTATACAGTGTGTCCCACAAACAAAGGTGGCTCATCTTGTGGTTTCACTCAATGAACCTCTAACATATCACGTGTGTTTGTGGAATATTAAATAGTACCGTTAATTTGATTACATATTGGAAAAAATCACATAATTTAACACTCTACCAATATGTACCCAATACATCTTTCTCCATTAAAAAACTTCTACTTTCACTAAATATTGTAGGTATCCATTTTTTCATTAATATTTTTTATACCCCTTAATATTTTTTCATTAACTTTGAGCTCCATTTCTTATACTATCCAATATAAAAACCCTATACCCCCTCTATCCCCCAATATATTACGTCTTTTTTACATCAATATATATTCCCCAATATGAACTCACGTGTTATAATATTGCCCCAGTGAAGCCCCTGTGGGTCTCACACCAATTTAGTGTGTTGCTTGGCCATGACCTTAAAATTAGATAATAATGATAGTTTAATAGACACATATTAACGTAACTTTCCTAATTAATACCTTTCTCAACTATTCAATAAAGTAAATATCATATTAACTAGAATAAATGTCATATTCAATTATATATGTCCTTCATCCTTTCCTACTCTTTAATACTAAAAGAAAACAAAACAATAACACACTTATGAGCCCACACATAAACAAAATACACAAAAAAAAAAAAAAAAAAAAAACAACAACAACAACAACATATCTACCCACACAAAACACAGAAATAACCAAATCTATAAAACAAACAAAGGAAACATTCCAAACACAATATTGAGAGCACACAGCCCAATAAAAAGGAAAAGGTAAATGAAAAGAAAAAACCGGTCTTTGGTCTGATTCCCATCACAATGTTAGTGGGCACTAGGCGCAGGAAAACATGTTGGAAATGAAAGGAAACATCATTAATAAAACCAAAATCAAACACATTGACAAAATCCATAAAATTCAAATTCAAATCTATATTAGTCTTCTCAACAACTAACCATTGATAAAGTTGATATGAAGAAATATTTTTTAGTCTCCTCAACAACTAACCGTTGATAAAGTTGATATGAAGAAATATTTTTTTTTGTCCATGTAATGCTTTAGTCGATAAAGTTATTAATTATTTTTATAATAAATTTTATAATTTGTGTTTTTTAATTAAGTTTAATAACTAGATATATAATAAAATTGTGCACATATTTAGTTTTTCTAATAGAATTTTGTTACTAATAAAACAAAATACAATTTAACAAAATACCATTTAATTAATAAATAAAATGTTTTTTTTCTCGTTAAAACTATTCTATTATTTACAGGCACAGGAAAAACATTTACATTCACAGATTCGTTTTACCAGAGGCCAAACTGTGGCACTTTGGAATGGGAGAAATCAAAAGGACAGCCCTCGCAGGGGCTCCACGACTGAGCAGAACAACCCACGTAGGGGCCCTAAACCACAAAGATGCAACCATATCAAACTAGACATCCCGCGCAGGGGCTCTGGACCAAAAGTGTTCATCCCACGCAGGGGCAACAAAAGACCTTCAGCAATATCCCTTTCGGGCAGTACAGACATAGCAAGAACCGACGTTGAGCCAACATGACATAAAACAGAAAGCCAAACAAGACCTGAGCAGCGCTGGAGGATGAGATGCTGAACAGTTGGACAACTATTCGTCTAGCTCCTCCTCGACCACCTTGCACCAGCCATACTTCTCCATTTCCTCTGCAGAAGGATAGGGATCCATGTTGACATTGTCCCCCTTGGATGTCGACACCTCCTGAGGCTGAGGAAGGTTGGAAGCATGCTCTGGAGCGTCTGTTGGCATCTCCTTGACGTTCTCTGAACTCTCGCCCGGGTGCTTCCCCTTGCTGCGATGACCATCGCCATCATCCTGAGATTCCTCAAGGAAGAGAACCGAAACGTGGGCATTGATGCGGGGTTTGTCCTGAGAGCTACTAAAGGTAAAAATTGCAGAACCGAAGGCAGGCATAGGTGCTGGGTCAGAATTTGGGCTACTAGAGTCCATGAATTGGCTTGTTTGGAGGGGGTTGGCCTCAACAATTCGATGGCAATGGCAACGACAACAGTGGGATTGGGATTCTTCGACTAGAGGATGTGAGGACCCTCCCCGGGCATAACCTCGATGGCTGAGCAAGTGCTGTCGAGGCGTAACCATCTTTGCAAGAGCACCGGGGGAAAGGAACAGTGCGGAATGGGATGGCTTATCAGACTTGAGACGACACCCAACAGACTTGAGACGGCACCCAACCAGCCTTTCAGACTTGAGACGGCACCCAACAGACATGGGGATGGCAAGAGCTGTTGCCCTGAGAACCAAAGACCAGGCAAGAGCCTGAACTCCAAAAACCAGATACTGAGCACGAACCAGCGCATGGCGAGCTGTCCCGCCACCTTTTTTAACCTCTTCATCCCCACCTCGAGCTCTGTTCGCCATAACTGCTCGCTGCAGTCGCTCCAATAACCCGGACAGAGCATTGAATTGCTTCCTCTGTTCGCCCATACCTTTATTCCTTGGCGACGATCCTCGCATTGATTGCCAGCCTTAAGCTTGAGGCAGCACATGGCTAGCATGTGGCTCCTCATTACCACCTGTCATGTCACCCGCATCCGGGGAAGCAGCATCTTTTTGGACCAAGCTAGCGCATTCCTGAGCCTAGACATTATTTGGAATAATGGTTGTGTTTCCTGTGAGAAGGGTATTCTCATTTTCCACCCCTATGTTAGCCAGGAGGTCAGCTACCTTGTTGCCTTCCCTTTTTATATGATTGAAGGAAATGGCCCTGTTACTGCGTAGCACTTGTTCGATGGCCTCCAGCCTTGCTTCGAGCCTCCAACTGGCTGCGATTTTCCTTGCTTGAGAGCCATTCTGGAGGCGCTTGGCCATGTTTATAAGGATCTGGGAGTCTCCTTCCACGATCAGGGGTTGAAGGTTGAGATTCCAAGCGAGAAGGAGCCCTTGCCAAAGTCCCTCTAGTTCAGCTGAGTTATTGGTATCCCACCCTATGTTTCCAAAGTATATCTGCAGGGGAGTGCCTTCATGATTCCTCAGAATTCCTCCAAAGCCGGCCATTCCAGGATTGCCTTTGGAGGCACCATCGAAATTGAGTTTATAAGAATGCTTAGGGGGAGCGGTCCAAATGCTCTTGTCTATGATGCTGCTTTTGGAAGGGCCGTTCTTGTGTAGTCCCTGAGGCAGATGCAGTTGCCAGTTGTCTAGAATGCCTTTCTCATTGTTTAGAGAAGGAAGATCCTCCTGTGTCCAGGATCGGAGCATCAACGTTTCTTTGAGATTCCCACATAGCCTATTCCATATATCTTCGATCGAAGAGCGCTGGTTTTTGAATATGCGTTTGTTCCTTTCCTTCCAGATGCTCCAGAGGACGAGCCCCGGGATTATGTTCCACAAACAGTTGAGAAGCTCGCTTTTGTAAGGATTCTGTGGCCAGTGTCTTATGGAGTTGGTTATGTCGTTCTCCATTCTACATCTTTTTTGACATCTAAAGCTCACCTTTTCCCATAGCTGATTGGCTAGTGGGCATGTGTCCAGGAGGTGTTGGAGAGTTTCCTCATTTTGATTGCAGTTATGACAGATGGAAGGACCATGAAAGTTTCTACTCCTTAGTTTGTCCCAAGTGAGGATTCTTTTATGTCCTACCAACCATAGGAAATAAGAGACTTTGGGCCAAGATCCAAGACCCCAGATTTTGGTCCAGATTGGATCAGAAGGGGTAGTGATATTGCATATGATTTTGTAAGCCTCTGATGTGGTGAAGGTACCTTTTGGTTGGTATCCCCATCTAAGGATGTCACTGCCTTCGTCATGTCTGATGCTTCTTTTCCGTAACTCCTTCTCCAGCGCCTCAGCCTCCCGAAGGTTTGTGTTGCTGAGGAGCTGATTACCCTGTTTCCATTTCCTGAATCCGTGCTCTGTCTCCTGCATCCAAAACTGTCGTATCTTTTCTTGCTGCTACTCCTGCCTATTGAATTCTGGAGGTGGATGAAGAACACGAGTGAGATTTGGCATCTGGTTCCATGCATTTGTCCAGAATCTTGCCGTCCGACCGTCCCTCACTTCCCAGAAGTTGTGCTGCTGAATTAACTGGAAGTGTTGTTTGGCAGCATTCCAGATTAGCGAGCCTTTGTCATTAGGAGTGAACCTGATGAGCTCTTCCTGTGGTCTGTTATTGGCATATTTGGCTGTCCAGATTTTGACCCATGGTTTTTCTAGGTTAGTGACCCACTGCCACAAAATTTTGGCGCTCATAATGGAGTTGCTATGCTCTGGGTCTCTCAGCCCGATGCCCCCTTTGTCTTTGGGCATGCAGACGGTGGTCCATTTGACAAGTGCCCATTTACGGTTAGTTGCCGAGCTGCCCCATAGGAAGCCACGCTGAAGATTCCTGATTCTTTTTAATACCCATTTCGGCGCTGCAAGGATTGAGAACAGATAAAGAGGCATTGCCTGAAGGACTGATTTAATGAGCACCACACGACTGGCCAAATTTAAAGTTTTGTGCGTCCAAAGGTTAAGACGGGATTCAAGCTTCTCAATGAGAGTTCGCCAAGAGGAGTGCTTTATGGCTGAAGCTGTTAGGGGGGCTCCAAGGTATTTGGAGGGGAGGGTAGCAGTGGGAAATCCCAAGATACGAGTGACCGCTGTCTTGACAGATGGAGGAGTGTGAAAGAAAAAGATCTGCGATTTGGAGCAATTGACACTGGTGCCTGAAGCTTCAGAGAAATCATTGAGCAAGGATTTTAAGCATGAGGCTTCCTCGACAGAGGGGTAGCCAAAAAGCATGGTGTCATCAACAAACTGTTGATGAGAGGTTGCGGGGGTGTTGTGAACAGAGAGGCCTTTGAGCTGATGAGAGTGGAGGGCGTGTTTGATGTGACGACCTAGACCTTCAACCATTAGAACAAAGAGGAAGGGGGATAGGGGGTCCCCTTGCCTGATTCCTCGGGAAGGTTTGAAGGGGCGGGAGGGGATTCCGTTCACAAGGATGGAGAAGTGTGTGGAAGTAATTAGACTCATGATCCAGCGGATCCACATAGAACGAAATCCAAAGGCTATTAGCATTTGCTGAATGTAAGTCCAGCTAAGTTTATCAAAAGCCTTAGAGAGATCCAGCTTGAGAATCATACCTGCCTACTTTGATTGCTTGAGGGAGTGTATTAGCTCGTGCATGAGGAGAATGCCATCCATGATCTGTCTCCCTTCCACGTACCCCGACTGTTCTGGAGAGATGAGCAGAGGCAAGAGGGGCTTTAACCGGTTTGCAATAACTTTAGATATGACTTTGTAAATGATGTTGCAGAGAGCAATCGGCCTAAATTTGTCAGGGGTGATTGAATCCTCCTCTTTAGGGATGAGGGAAATGAAGGTAGAATTGAGAGAGGGAAGCAGCCAACAGAGGGCTCTTGATTCTTCCACAATTTGCCAGACCTCCAGCTTTATCATCTCCCAAAAGGTGTGAAAGAACGTAGTGGTGAATCCATCCGGGCCTGGGGCTTTTCCTTCCTTAAGCTGGGACATTGCCTCATCCACCTCCTAGGGCAGAATAGGGCGAAGGAGAAGCTTATTATGTTCCTCCGTGATGAGCTTTGGCACATTGTTGGTTATTCTTTCAATTGCAGGTAGCATGTCTCCTTCAGGTTCTTGATGGACATGATTGAAGTGATTAAGGAATTCCTCCTCAATTTCCTCATGCTTTTCTACTTTTGCCCCCCCTTGCTTTTGAATGAAAGGGATGTTGTTGTGCATTCTTCTTTGAACCGTGGTTCTGTGGAAGAATTTGGTATTTCGCTCTCCTTCCTTCAGCCATCTGATTCTTGATTTTTGCTTCCAATAAATTTCCTCCTGCTTCCTCCTTTCCTCAAGTTGGTTGTGGATGCGCCGTTCCTGTTCCAGAGTCACCTCAGTGTGCCCCTCTATGGTTATCTTTTGTTGGAGTTCCGTTAGTTCCTGGTTTAGGTCTTGTTGTGCTTTAAAGATGTTTCCAAAGGTCTCCCTATTCCACCACTTTAGGTGATTTTTTAAAAACCTGAGCTTCTGTTGGAACTGATACATTTTGGACCCTTCTGGTGGGATGAAGGATGTCCATGTAGTCTTAACAAAGTCTTTAAACGAGGGATGCGAGAGCCAGAACTCTTCAAAGCGGAAGGGTCTTCTAGTTAAGTCGCCTGGTCTTTGCCATTGGAGGGCAATCGGCCAGTGATCCGAACCTGTATGCGGAAGTATAGCAGCCGATATATCTCCTCCGAGATGAACCGCGTTATCTGATATGAGGAAGTGATCCAGTTTGGATGCTATTTGATGCTTACCAGCCCTGCGATTGCTCCATGTAAAAGTACCGTTGCAAAAAGGCATATCTATGAGAGAGGTATTCTGAATGAAGTCCTTGAAGTGGGCATTTTCTTGTTCCATTCTATTTCTCCCCCCGATCTTCTCCTCTAGCTTGGTAATCATGTTAAAATCCCCTCCAATAATCCAGAGCGGGTGCCTCCTGTTGTTGTTCAGAGCTTCTATGGTGTCGAGAAGCGCGATTTTGCTTCCTGTATCCTGCGGGAAATATACATTTGATAGGTTTCCATGAATATTTGTGCCTAGAATGTGGAAGGTTGCCTGGATGAGGTGATGAGAAGCGTGAAAATCTGAAAGAGTTAACGCTTGTGTGTTCCATGCAATAGCAAGCCCTCCTGAAGCTCCAGAGGCATCTACCACTACCGAGCGACAACCTGGCCATGCTTTGGAGAGTATGATGCCTAATGTAGAGCTATTACATTTGGTTTCCTGGAGAAAGCATAGTTGCGGCTTTTCCATTTTAATCATGTTTTTTAACATTCTGAGTTTTCCAGGGCTATTGAGCCCTCTTAGGTTCCATGATACTAGCTTCATGGTTCAACTATTAATAGAGGGTTTATATTACTTCGTCAATTTAGCATACTTGCCTGAGTCTACCAGGATTTTCCCAATCTCGATCGTTCGCTGAAGATCCGTTCTTCTTCCTCTCTTTTTGGTGTCTTTTGGGGGAAGGCTTCCATCCCAATGGCTTCCTGGCTGTATCCCTAGTTGATGCTGTTGATAGGCCCTCGAAATGACCACTTCCAGCTTGTTGAGTTGATTCTCTGGTATACTGTCGTATGCTTTCTTTTTGCATGCTAGTTCTAGTTCTAGAATGTCTAGGCCGTTCAGATCTATGCTTTCTGGTTCTTCTTCCATCTGTTGCACTTGGCTGCTGCCTTCCATATTAATCTCTGAGCCTTGAGGGGGGTCTAACTTTCCATCGACTTCCATATCCTTGTGTTTCCCTGCCGACTCTTTCTGTCCTTCTTTGAGGTTTGCTGGAATGATAATGGGGGTATGGAGTTTGGAGGGGGAGGCTGAGGGAGGGGGATGGGAGGAGGAAGAAGGAGGAGCAGGGCTAGTCTCGGAGATCGGGGGTTGCTCATCAGAGGTCTGAGCAAGAATTTCAAAGCTGTTCTTAGTAGCTGGGCCATGGGTGTTATTTTGCTGGGGTTTATTCCCATTTGTGGGTTTTTTGTGCGCTCGCTTTCGGCTAGGGGCTTTGGTGAAGCCGTCCTGGGTTAGGGTTTCAGAGGGATCAGGAGTATTGGCTTTGGCATTCAGAGGGCAGTCCCGGAATAGATGCCCAAGAGCATGGCATTTTCTGCAGCGAAAGGGGACATGCTCATAGTCCAGAGGTTGAATCCATTCTTCGTCACGATGGGAGAGACTTACCGATTCTGGCAGAGCTTCGTTCAGGCGCATGAAGACGCAGATGCGGGCATAAGAAGTGTATCTGCGCATTTTTGTTTCTTCTGCCACCCTGATGTATTCCCCCAATCCATTTCCTATATCTTTGAGAATGTCCTCGTCCCAATATTCATCTGGAAGTGAGTACATTCTGATCCAGACTGGCGCCCAAGTGAGATCTTCCTTATCCGGGTTAAATCTTGGTATCCATTCCCTCAAATACAGACCCGCTGAGTTAAAAAAATAGGGCCCTGCTCCCAAAATCCTGTATTTGTCCTCTAGACAGAAGAAAATCGCTGTAAAGAAGCCTTTCGGCCCTAGCTGCAGAGTAACATCTCCTTTGGGTTTCCACTTCGCCGCAATCCATCCATATAAGGCTTTTTCTGTCGGCCAAAACCCTATAAACTTCCCAATAAGGGCATGATCCCTCATGTATTCGATTCGCTTGTCAATCTTGTGTCCCGCAGCTCTATTCGGGGCCGTTCTTTGGCTATAGGCTTGCATGTTGTCGAGGAGACTTTCGGACCTTCTTCTGGTTTTTCCTCTCTATCTTGTGTGACTCTGGCTTTGTCCTTCCGACCGCCTGTCTCCTTGTTTCCGTGCTGTTGCCTGTTCTCTTTGTTCAAAACCTCCTTATCGACAGATCCAAAGACAAATGCCTGCTCAGGACCGTGCTGCGAAGGGGAGGGCTCTGACGCCCTCCCCTGAGGAGATTCCATTGTGCTACTCTAGTACCCTGCAACGCTGTTGCGACACAGGTGTTTCGGTCCAGCCCGTGAGTGGATCCAGTGCTGTGCAGTCTGCGCCGTCGAAGTTTTTCTCAGAACCCTAATCGTCTGTCCCTTCTGTGCCGTTCTCAATTCTCCTCATCAATTAATAAATAAAATGTTTCTTCAATTAAATGGAGTAATATAATTTCTAGTAAATTTGTGATTTTTTTATTTTTTATTTTTATTTTTTTTGTGTGTTTTTTTGTCATTTGAAATATTTTTTTTTAAATAAATAAATAAATTCAATAACAAAAACTATTAAAAAATTCAATCTTTACCTAATAAAAAATCTAATAAAAAAAAATTGCACTAAATTTTAAATAAAGTTGACTTCGAAAAATTGTTATATATTTTATTGCAAATATAAGACTTTTAATTTTAAAATAACATGAAATTTCCCTATATCTACATTCCTATACGTCTCAAAGAGAGAGATTAAAATTAGTGATATACGTAAGCGTAAGATTAGAGATATACGTGTCAATTATGATATTAATTGCCCAAAAATTTCCTTAATGGCGTGCAGGCTATCAGCAAAACTCTGTGAGCATTCGTTGAACGGCAACCCTGAAGCCAAGTCGAGGTGTGTCGTCCTCACCGTATAATTCCACGTGGTTGAATAAAAAAATGGAGAAGTCGATCCTCGAATAAGCTTTGAGACAAGTCCAGATTTCTCTTCCTCACAATATGCTTCCACGTGGTACGATAAAAAATGGAGACTGGCATCCTTTCGAATTCACCATTGAGCTCTCCACAACTTTTTAGAAAATCATACTATAATCTCTATTAATTACCATTTTATTGTAGATTTTAATGTTTATTTATAAATAACAAATATTTTCATTATTTAATTTGGAATATGCACTCATAAATCAAGATTTGGAATATGCACCCATAAATCAAGATTCAGCAGTTATATAGAAGTATGTATACATATGTCATTTTCGCTTTAACTTTGCTATAACTCTTCATTGATATGGAGAAAGATTGAAAACTTAAAAAGTAGTTTAAATGGCATCAACTATGTTTTTTCATTAATCAAAAGCATAATAAAAGCATACTACATTAGAGGATATCACATCTCATGTTTCCTAAGAAAAAATCAGTTGTTGAAATTATTTCGAAGTTCCTTCTTTATTATTATATGAATTAGAATCTATATATAGATGACATAAGTTTGATATGGTTTTCATGATATTTTTACTTATTCTGAAGTTTTATATTTGTAATTATTTTTATTTTTCTATCATAATTTTCGAGTTTCTTACTTGACTCATTTAAAGTTTAATTGTAACTCATAGTTAACGAGTTTGCATAATCAACAATATTGGTTCACTTTATTTTAAGAAGTTTGAATGATCAACAATATTGAGTCACTTTATTCTAACCAATTTGCATGATCAACAATATTGACTCACTTTATTCTACAATATTACATAGCTCATTGTAACTGTTAGAAAAAATCGCGAAGTAATGAACCATCCTATAAACAAGCCCTCATATGTCACACAACATAGCTCGTTGTGTTTGTCATCTTGGAGTACTCGATGTATTCATAATTTGACCATACAACTTGATCTTTCAATAAGTATATACAAACTTATAGTCAACATATACAAAATATAATTAAATAACTATCCTTTAGAAAATTTTGAGACAGTAAATTCATAATAACTGTCAAAATCTATTGATTATTTAGAGCCAACATCTAATGTATCTTCAGATATTGATAAATTCTTTGACTATGAGTTTGCCATTCAAAACATCTCTAGCACCATTTTCACAATTGATGGTTGTCCATGTCTTCGGCAGTAGAAACACTCGACTGAGTTGTTATTTTTATTGACTCTTACTTTGGTGAATAGTGCCATATCACCATGGAATAGTGCTACATCAGCTTGTGAACTATTTACATGAATTCATCCTCTTCTCTTCTAAAGTGTTGCAATCATTTCATCCAAGATTGTCGTGGAAAATTGATTTAATGTAAAAATTGCTTTATCGTAAATTGATGATAAACTATTTAACAATATAGTTTTAGCATCTCATTCATCTATTTTTCTCCTAATTTCTGCCGATTGATTCATAATGGATTTGAGTTCATTAAGATGAGTAGATAATGATGTTTCTTCCTACATTTTAAGTTTTAAAATTTTTTGCTCCTAATTTCCGCCAATTGATTCATAATGGATTTGAGTTCATTAAGATGAGTAGATAATGATGTTTCTTCCTGCATTTTAAGTTTTAAAAGTTGTAATTTTAATGAGAACTTTGTATTTACTGCCTTTCCCCCAAATGTTTTACTCAAATGTTCCAATATTTCTGCAAAATATTTGTTCAAAACAATCCAATGAAGTTTGGAATGTGATAAATATAATCCAACTATACACTTATCTTTCCTTTCTTTTCTCCCAAATACTTAATTGAGTGAGATCACTAGGAGATATTTCAGTACTTTTACTAATCCCCAAAAATTTATATTCATCAGTTGTAGTAGGATTTTGACTTCCTAGATATGGAAGTTACGTCCATTAAACTTTTCCAATGCCAAGTATTCCATTTTGAAAGAAACCAAGTAGAAAATGTTATGTGGTGAAAGAAACCAAGTAGAAAATGTTATGTGGTGCAGTACCAACAATAGTATAAGGAATGGTTGCAAAATATGACAATGAAACTAGTGATCCTCAAGTGGCCTTCTTTGGCCTCAATAACCATTTAGCAAATGGATTTTGACTAATCTAGAAAGGAATTACATTTATTCTGATAGTTATTGTATTTGTAAGTTGTGTTATCCACTCCAACGCCTCTAGATCTGCTCCTCACAACGAGAAGGCCACAGGGTGCAAACTGATGGGTCACTCTAGAATGACCACTCAGAAGATTGATAAAATGGTCACTAGTTCTCATATCACAACTCCAAGCCTAGTTGGATAGATCCACACTAATCCGTTTGCCCCTTACAACTTGACAGACACAAACAAATCACAAATTGACCACTATTCCAGACATACACGGGCCACATGCAAGTCGCTCTCAAAACAAATCTTCACAAGATCGACCCTTAAGACTACAAATACACTTAGTGGTTGATCGATCCATACACACTCTACTCTAATGAGAGCCCTCACAGCCCTTGCCTTTCTTGCTCTCATACCAAGTTGCAAGTATTTAACCATATAGTATAACCTACGTTTTTTTCATTAATCAAAAGCTTAGTACATCACACTTATATAAGAGAATATTACATAAAACGTTTTTAAACAAGAAATGAGTTGTGAGGAAAATATCTCAATGGTATCCAACAAGCCAAATTTGTTTATTTATTATTATAAAAACTATTAATAATTATTTTATATAGTTAAATATTATATGATATTAATTATTTACCCATAATATTATAACAAAATCGGTTTATAAATTAAATTAAAAGTATCCATTATGAATTAAAATAAATTTTAATAATTAATCATATATATATAAAGTTAAACTGTAAAAGTAATTATGTAAACTAAATAAGAGCCTTTCAAATTTCATACTGAGTTAAAAGACGCCCATAACCGCAAAACAGGTTATCTGGTCTGAACAAAGATTGAAAAGAGAGTTTTCAATGCAAATTGATTTCACACCTTGTGCCTCTCACTGTGGTGAAGAAACTATGCCCCTCTTGCGGATGGTGAAGAACGTCCGTCACCAAGATAATAATTCGTAATAATGTGGATTTTGAGCCTAAGAACGCCCGCCTCTCCAAGGGCCGAAGATCGTCGAAATGTAAATGTTTATGAACTAACATGTTCAGACTTGATTTAAAACATTGACTCTATTTTTTATCCTTTTTATCTTTCTGGTATATTTTGAACAAATACATTTCACCCTGCAAATTGCAGGTCGAGTTTTAGTAGAGAAAATGATATCACAGTTTTAACAGAAACATCGTTTATTTTTTAACTTAATTGTCATAAAATTAGCATAAATCTATTTTAAATACAATTATAGATTTAATTGTAATTTTTTAGTAGATTGTATTTTTGTAATTCTTTTTAGTAGATAGTATTTAAATGTTTTGTATAATTATTTAATTTTTAAAAATTTTAGATTTTTTTAGATTTTTTTTGGTAAATATAACAAAAAATTTAATTTTGATAACTAAAAATAAAATTACACATTATAATGAGATGTAAAATAATCCTCTCTATAAAATTATCCTTTCTACTCATCATCATGCCTACTTCAAAGATACATCTATCTCAAACAATGTAAACAATGCTAAAAACAAAACGTGTGTATACTGGAACAATGCTTTTATTTTTTACGGGTCAATTTTGAACATGTTTTAAAAATGGCAGTGACGACGAAATTTTCGTGCAAAATATAGCTTCAAAATGAAAAAGTGATGATACTAGAACGAGGATTTTTTTTTTGTTAATTTTCAAACTTTTTAAAAATACTAGTAAAAACAAATTTTTATGTGCCAAACAAAGTTGTTTATGAGGAAAAAAACACATTAATATTTTTGGTAGAATATCATTTATAAATTCAACATGTTCTCAACCATAACATGCTAGATACAAAAGAAATTGAAATTTTTTCAACTATAAAATTAAAAAGCCATGACATTATGAACAAATTACATCACTAAATGAATTCAAGCCATTATTTGTATAATGAATAAAACATACATTATATCTCTAATTTAATATTGCATTGTAGATATTTTAAACAATAAAAATGATCATAATTAAGACATATAATCCAACAACATAAAAATGCCTTATAACTTCTCATTTAACACCATATGGAAATCATTAAATTTTATTTCAAGATATGATGCATACATCAATTATGTAACCCGTCATAAAAAATTATTCAAAATCACTCATATTTTCTTGCACACCATCATAATTCACATCTTCAGATGAGTGACTAGATGTTGACAAAGATGTTCCATATTCTTCTCTTTCATCAACTAGTGCCCTATCTGAGTCCACATGCATGCCCAACATTTCAGGTTTCAAAATTCTTCTAGATCTACAACTAGTTTCAACAAACTCCCATCTCAACACTGTTCCTTTTGGTAAAAACCTTTTCAAAATATCTATCGTCTTGAAGTGAAGAGTTCCTCTCTTTGTTAAATTAAAGTCATAAACAAATGTGTCAACATCCTGCAATTTTAATATGTCTGTACGTCAGCGATTTATATTTGTACCATTTCTTTTTCTCTTTCCGCCATTTTTTTTGTCAACTACCATCTCTGGCTTATACACACCATTGAATGGGTGTGTATTTGTGACATATCAATGTACTTTAACACTTGTAACATCCTCATTTTTTGTAAAGACCTTTATAACTTTAGCGACCCAAAATGGATAGCCATTTGTATCTCCATCTGCTAGCACTGCAATCATGCAACCCTCCTTAATATCCTGTACTGAACACCTATAAATGTCTTCCATGGCTTCACATTGTGCACGAGATCTTCTGAAACCAATATACATCTCTCTTTCCTCTGCCTGTGAAGAATTAATAATACCTTGAGATTGTTGTTGTTCAACAATGTTTATTTCCTCATGTTCATTCGACACATTTTATGGCCAAATAAATGGATTTTTCAAAGGTATATCTTCATTTTTTGTTGTTGAAATGATATCACTTTGATTATTGAAAAATGACTCCCACCAAACTGAATCAACAATGTCAAAGTACTCATATGTATATCTAATACATTTTTTAACTTCTTGCAGGCAACTAGAGTAATTTATATCTCTATTTTGTCTTCGTGCATTCTGAACTTCACCAACTGATTGTAATAACAATATTTTTGATGCAAATATTTGATGATCTGGAATGAACTTCAAAAACTGCAAACCTGATGACGGTGCCCATTCTGCAGTAGTTGAATACTTCTTGCCCCATATTAGTGTTTTCCCATCATTTTTTTTGATACGAAATTAATGTTGGATGCTAATGTCATTAAGTTGTTCAATGCAATTCCCCTCACCATATGATCCCAGAATAAACCTTCGCATGTCAACAGTTTCTTCCAACACATCAAAAGTAGGCTTTGGCATGTATGATTTCTTAATACATTCAATTAGTGGTGGCAAGCTCCCAACTTCCTTCATCGTCAATGTGACTGAAAAACGACTGAACATCCGATCAATATGATCATGAGTGTGCCCAACAAGAAGGAAACCAACCTTTACCTTTTAAAAATTTCTCAATTCAACAAGCATGTTTAGATATCCAAAAATAATATGATTTTTGTTTTCATGGCAAGTGTTGTCCAATTGTAGATACAAAAATTCAGGAAGATTACCAGACCAATGAGAAATCACATCATGAATTATGGTTATGGTCAGATTTGCATCATTATGAATATTTGGAGCTGTGAAGTACACCTTTGGCAACATTTTCCCATTGAAGACCATACAATCGACCAAGTGAAACTGAATCAAATTTTCCTCCTTTAAATTTTTGGGTGTGCGAAAAAAATGTGGTAAAAGTGTTTTCTTCTGGTCCATACCATCAATTATCAAACCCAAATATTTATTCAAATTATCGTAACACTTCTTTCGATGCTTGTACAACTTCTTCCTTTCGTTTTTTTGTTGTTCGCGATGCTCCTGAAGTTCTTTGACAATTAAATCTACACAACATAAAATAAAGTCATTAAGAAATATGTTTTCATAGCTGATGACTATGCAATTTTAAAAGTTAAAGTTATGAGTGCTTACCTCTTTCTGACCCTTTACATTTGTCCCTTTTTTATTTAAGAGAAGCACATGTACTGCAAATCCCCATCCTTGTCTTCTTAGGAATATGGACATTGTTGAATTCTTTCTTCCATACCTTCACAAAATATTGATATGTAATAAACTGACCATGTCTCTCAGCACCTTCTGCATATTCTTTGTATAAGTTGTAGATTTATCGTCTTGAAAAATTATCTGGAATATGTATTGTCTCTCTATTTGGCATACACTCCATGCTTTGAAAAGAAATCTTTCATCCATGACATTGAAGTATTTGATAATGGCCCAAACTATCTTTTATGACATACTTCTGAATAAAATGTGGGATCCTTTTCCAAATTTTCTTGAATTACTTTTGAGATACTATTAAAGGTGGGAGATAATGTTTACAAACTCATTATACCCCCATACATGTAGATTTTCTCAGTGGTGAATGTGGAAAATGTGAGACTCTACGAGCCCTCCATGTTGGATCATGAAGGGGACCAAGTCCTACCTTCCATAGAGGATTTGGTACCTCAACATGGGTTACAAATCAACCCTTCTAGAGTATTCTTCATATTCCCTAAGTGACTAACCCCTTTTCCCTAACTAAAGGAGGTTGATGTGGCATCCTCTTGAATTATGGTGGTCAATCACAATAAGTCAACTTTCAAGGGTGTAACTTTCCCATACAAGCTTCATTTGAGGTGATTTTTGTGCCATTATTAATGTATCAATGTGTAGTTTATGGAATCTAGGTCCCCATAAGTTTAGGACCACAAAAGGTGGTCATTTAAGGCCTCAACATAACTTTTGAATTTTTCACCCCTAATTTTCCAAATTGGGACTACTTGTAAAAATGACACTGCAAACTGATTTCTCCATTTTTCCCAATTCAAAAGCATCGAGATAGATGAAAAATAATGTAATGATCTAATCCTGATCAACAAATATGAAACCAAAATGTTTGCCATGGGTACTTGTCTATTTCTCTTACGCTCCCAAAATATTCAATGTCTGAACTTCCCAAAAAAGTGTTATAGCAAAAATGCCAATATGACTCATTGAAAGAGTCAAATCCAAGGATCATATGAACCAAATACAAATGTTATGAACCAAATACCCAAATTGCATACAAATAGAAAGAGATATATCTCCACTCATTAATAAGTTGAATGATCTCTTTAAATAAGTTATATATATATATATATATATATAAAATCTAGGTTATGTGCTTTAAAGAAACCACCAAGTGCTTCCCTTCATTTTCAGGATGGCACCTAGAGTAAACCATAGTTTTACCAGGAATTAAATCTAAATGGGAAGATAGCAATTATTTTTGTTAGAGCCAATCCAAACACCAAATTTAATGTATGAGACTCTCTTGTCTGTGAGACAAGTGATTCACATATGTGCAATGATTTAATTACTAAAGTATACTAAAGTTTACATAATCTACCCTCTCTAGATTTAAACCTATAACCATTTAGAAAGACACAAATACTCTTAACAATTAAACCCACCCAAATTATATTATTATTATATTATATAACCCATAAATAAAATAACACTACTATTATAATAATAAAAATATAATCATTTAATATCAGAAACTTAACGCATTTCCTGTATATAAAAATATTTGTATTTACATCTATATCTAGATTTAAGTAATATATATTATATTATTGTTAGTGGTTGCTGCTGCGGGGAATATGTTTTAAGCAATATACTCTTATATTATTATGTTTTTCGGATGATGTAAAATGTAACCGTTTACCACATTCATTTTCTCTCTCTAGAACTTTTTATTCATATCCAATTAAAAATTTAAAAATATATTTCTTGTTCCAGCGTTATCACTAATTAATTGAATAAAAAATGATTTTCAGCTACAACGCTTATTTCGCTCAGATGATAATTGAGAGAGATACGTAACCTCTAGGAACCCAACCATGTGAGGCTCTATCATAACGTCACCTCAATTAACATCCCACCGAATGCTCGCAACGACTGTTGCCTATTCTTTACGAAGGGAGCATACAACAATCATACGTTTCTAAAGCTACCTTTTCTGAAATGACGGCGTCAAATCAGTGCTTCTGTGATTTCCCGGCTGTGCATTTAATATACTGCTATAATCAAAGTAGCCATACATGATATCATTGGCTGGTATCTTTCAATGTTCACTGTCGGTTCTTTCAATGTTCATTGTGGGTTCATTGTTGGTCCAATGATCAAATATCAATAAATTTGGCGTTAGGTTAGGCATAAATACAGGAAGAGAGGTGAGGCATGAATAGTAGATTAGGTATTCGGCATCATGCATACAGCACTGACCTCAAATGAATGAACAGGTATTATTTCACCTCTCAATAGTATATTAATGAGAATTCTTAATGTTGTTGCAACTTGCTATGCGAAAAAACTTGTGTTATGTTTCCATGACTAATATCCCACACATCGACCGCAAAGTTGATCCTCAACTGCATATTTTGTCTTGTACGAATATTTTTTCATTAAACACACATTTATTATAACTTTCAAGACGGAGACACATAAGAAATCCTTCACTTAAATCTTTTAAAGAGTCATATATATATATATATGGAATGCTACGTGACCCCTGAGCGGATCAGCTCTAATCTCGCTAGCTCTTGAAGACTCTCAGTTCTAATCTCGCTAGCTCTTGAAGACTCTCAGTTCTGCTAGCTCCCATGTCCCCTTTGGAGTCCTTTTCAGAGGAGGTCTTCCTCTTGGCTTGACCTTGTAGCAATGGCCTTCCTCTCCTTAATCACCTCCCTCGGCCCTCCCATCGAACCTACAGTCTCAAAGTTCGTAAAATGCTTGTAATATATCCTTGAAATCGACTTTCATCCATTAGTTCCTCACAAGGAAGCCGCTTGTAATATATCCTTGAAATCGACTTTCATCCATTAGTTCCTCACAAGGAAGCTCTCTCCCTTACCAAGTAAGACTTGGTTGGGCAGTTTACCGATCTATGGCCTTCACCAAAATCATCACAGAAGTAGATTAAGCATAACTGGTCCACCAAAATCAAGGGACACAATTCAACTAGCTTTAGTGAAAGATGGTTTTACACCTTCTACTTCGAAATAAAGGAAGATAATGACAAAGATTTAATCTTCAAAAATGAGCCGTATTTCATGATTCGAGAGGCCTTTACTTAAATAGATGGACCCCAAACTTTGATATGGAGATTGACATTCCCAATGCAGTCTCGATATGGGTTCACCTCCCTCATCTCCCACTTCATTGTTAGGGAGATGATTCAGTAAGAGCAATAGGGAATGCGACTCAGAAATACATAGATTAGAGTGTGCCAAAGGAGAACATGCATGCATGTGTAAGGATTTGTGTGGAGATCAACTTAGGGAAAGGCCTCCTTGAAGCAGTTAAGCTAAAGATTGACAACTAGTCACATATACAATAGCTTGACTATGAACAACTACCCTTCCAATGCAAGGTGTGTCATGAATATGGTAATTTTGCAAATATATGCCCAAAATGATCAGTAGTTGAACCTTCATAAAACAAAAAAGAGTAATGGGAAACAACTAGATGTAAAGCCACCAATCCCAAAAAAAACCCAACCTCAAATGGGAAATGTTATCCCTCTTTCTGCTCCTCATTCTTGACCTTCTATCCCTGATCCCATCGATACCAACCTATTGACGGTGCTTGACCCGCCAACATGTCAAGGGATCTCCCCAGTAAGAAGTCCCAATTAGACCTCAGA
Source organism: Pinus tabuliformis (assembly GCA_031772625.1). NCBI lineage: Eukaryota > Viridiplantae > Streptophyta > Pinopsida > Pinales > Pinaceae > Pinus > Pinus tabuliformis. The sequence goes on from CM062819.1 coordinate 321,860,979, forward strand.
CCATTTGGTGTAGAAGTCCCAACAGTAGGTCATACAGTATCGCCTTGATCACAGCTCCGCACAGAGGCAAGTAAGATGTCCATGTTGGTAGCAAGGGTGTGACAATTGCGGCAAGTCAAGGAAGGTGCATAAACGATTCTAACACACGGAAAGTGGGGCGAGTGTGCCCCTTGGACACCTATGATAGCACGTGGCTTGGAAGGGAACACACAAGCGAAGATGCATCACAAACTAGAAAGAAAGTTAGCTAACAATCCAAAGTGATCATTAAACCAATCAACACATTTCAGTTAGATTCATACATACTTATACATGATAGTCCATACATGCATGCATAAGAAATTAGATACATATGTCATTTAGAGTAACCAAGTTAGCTGAGATACAATACAACATATGCATGATACTTGTTGGCTTTGTTATATTAAGAAGTGTAAGTTCCAGTCATACAATACATCCAAGGCCAACCACTAGTTCCGACACCAAAACGTTACAATCACTGTCACTTGCTCCTCCAAACAGATATACTAGCTCTGCGCAGTGGAGAAGCCAAGGCTCATTACAATACTGTCCAATCTCTCTCTAAGATAGTCCTATCGGAAGCTTGGCTCACCAAAAGTCCCTACAATGAGTTATGAGGGACTATTTATAACAAAGGGTGGGGTGGCCCTTCACATTCCCCTTTGTGACAGTTCATCGACCCTCATGACTCTTCATCTAGTCTATGACTGTTACATCCAACTATTGACACTTGAACTTCCACTTGACAAGACGTTACATACAATATGCACATGTACCCATGTGAGACAAAATGGCTTGAGCAAGCCATGCAAGACATCACTAACACTCGAACCGTTGTGGCGAGACCAACTCTTTGACATCCTTGTGATGGTCGATGGTGGCAAACTGGTGCCAAGCTTGGTCGTCCGTGATAGTGTCCTTGCGCTCAATGATGACATCTTGCTGAAGTGAAATCTTGTCTTTGTTGCATCTAGGTACACTGATATGGCTCCTCTATCCAACTCATATGATAGCATGTGCATGGTTGTCCTGGATGCGACCGAATCGGCAACATGTTGATGCATAGTGTTTGTGCTGATCTCTAAGCATGTGTTGGTGGTTGTGCGTATCAACTTGTCAAAATACATGTTCAGCTCCAGTTGGACTTGCTTCTTGTCTTTGCCTCAGTGAGTGTGCCAAATGGGTGGGATCGCATGCATGTGCACAATGACATGCATGTTTTTGAATTCCCTTGCATGCGATCAACAACACTGCTCACCTTGTTTGCTCCATGCCAACTGTTGGGATGGATCCATAACTTGTACGGGCATAGTTTCATCCATTTGTGCATGTTGTGCCCCCTGTTGTACCTGTTCTTGCTTCAACTCATTCTCTCATCTATGCAGCTCATGTTCTTCCTTGAGTTGTTGCTTCAGCACATGAAACTCCTTCTCTGTTTCGTTCTCTGCCTTTGCACAATCTTCATGTCGTGTCATCACCTCATAGCCTCAATCTCCAAAGTTTCTTTCGTCGTGAATGGATTTTCTTTGAACTTGCAGCTTTGCTCTGCCTCTATGTTGTAAACAACATTCCTCTTACATTCATCGTGTGCAGGTGTGATGCCTTCTGCTGCTGCAGCTGATGGTGTTGCTTGCTATGATGTCATTTCCATTGACCTTGATATCCTTGTCCATGAACAACTTAATGTCTTTGTTGATAGGCAATTTCATAGAAACTTGATTGACTGCATCCCCAATTGCGCTCTTAACAGTGTCTTTGACTATGCTCTCCTGGAAGCCATTGTACTTATGCTACTGAGAGACAGACGAACACCTGTGATGCCTGGAGACGTAGCAACACTCATGGGACTAAATCTGTCAGTGAAAAACCAAAATAGACTTGAGGATTGACTTACAACATACTTGTGTGATTGAACGTGAAGGTTGCATGATTTTTTCTAGGAGGTCGGGACACTGACTGCCAAAACTGCAGAAGGCATAGTCTAGGCTATCAGGAGGCTGTCTGACTGCTAGAACTGCGCAATGCATAGTCCAACCTAGCCTGCTGAGGATTGAAACTATGCAATGCGCAATTTCAATCAACAGTGACAAGCAACCATCAAATTGATTTACGTAACTTCTAGGGCCAGCACAGAAATTCCTCCAAGGATTGTGCAATGCAAGCCTAGAGGTCAATGCTGGGCCAGGCTTGCGTAATTTCTGGAGGGAAGGCAGAGCCTCTGCTTTCGGAAATGTTCAGTTCTAGCTGGGAAAGGCAAGGTCCAAGCCAATATAGCCTAGTCTGGCCGACGGGCAACTAAAAACATGAGAAGTCTAAATGCATGGTTAAATGAGTGCAAACAAGAGTGAATGATCACACATGCAAACAACAAGTGAGGGATTCAAAAAATGGGAAAGCATGCATGTGTGTGAAGCGAGTCACCATGACGACAACCATTCATGCAAAACAGTGTCATTCATGCGACAATAGTGAGATGCAAACAAAAACTAAAACGGTGTGTCTACAGGCTAACATACATTAAAATGACAACAAGCATTCACTGAAATCAAGCAGACAACACTCACACAAAGCGAAACACAAAAAGCGACAGAAATGCAGTGCAATACATGCAAAGCGGGCTTACCCTGAAACAACTGAGCTGAATGTGCCGATGACTCTTAGATACAATGTGGGATGTCAGAGCTACAAGGTCAATGTGAGGAATGAGATCTGCAGCATTCGGTTGATGAGTTTTGATAAAATCGAGGTTGTGACGCGCATGCCACAAATCTAGGAAACATGACACTTGGCAGGAGGTTTCTGAAATGATCCTTGCATGTAACCTCTAGCTGCTAAAAATAGATCCCTAAATCAAGGGATGCCTTTGCATGCTACCTTGGGAGAAACTGTCCATGCATGCAAATCGTTTTTTCTCAATCTCGGAGGGAAATGGTCAACCTAAAGGCACATGCATCAGTCTACGATCCTTAGATGAAAATCTACGCAGTTTATGGGCTGAGCAAAGATGGTTGGCCTAGAGGGATTGCACAATTTTTGGGAGAAACAGGGGACTGTATCCCAAGATTGCACAATTTCTGGGTTGAGCAGCTGTCCTGGGTTAGACCTCACAGTTTTTTCAAGGAAGCCTTTCTGACTGCATCTCGCAATTTATGAGCCTAGTAGGTTGCCTAGCTAGATTTGTGCAATTTCTTCTAGTTGTTGGGCTACTTGTCCCAGAGGGATTGCACAATTTCTGGGTTGAGCAACTGACTGCTACCCAAAATTGCACAATTTCTCGGCTGAGGAGTCCTACTAGGCTGGATTGTGTAGTTTTTCTAGTCAAGGTTGACAGGCAGGATTGTGCAATTCTGGAGCCCAGCAGGCTTTCAGTCAGGATTGCCTTATTTCCAGAATTACACAATTTCTTGAGGGAGTTGCTCAGCCTGCAGTTGAACCAAGTCCAGAAAAAACCTATGAGGGGGATGCAAAAAACTATCATGCGCAGTGATGAGCCCCATAAATGGGTAATTATATGGGCTGAGTTGGCCTTCTAACTTAACAAAATCCACCATTCTCATTAGTTTATTGCATTTTTTTAATTATATTTTTGCTAATACAGTGAATTGGGTTAGTCATTATGCCAAAAAGTCTAATGTGTGCTTTATGCAGATTTTTAGTCAATTTTGGGATAAATTCAAAGGATTAATGAGCATTTGGCAGCCAATATTCCAGGAAAACAAGGGAGAGGATTTGTAGGAGGGTGTATCCATGATTTATGAGTCTCTACCTCGAATCCTCCTTCAGAAAACTCAGAGCACAAGCAACCACATTGATACATCAAAGGGGCAGTCGAGCAAGTGAAGAAGAATTGTTGTCTATCTCTAGTCTTGGGAGTCGAGCCTCCTTGATTTTAGGAGAGCTATTGGAGGATCCAGTTGTATAAATAGGAGGGATTAGCTGCTCAATAGTTTAGTTGGTAGTTAGTCAAATTTTCTCACTTTTGTTGCAGCTCTTGCTCAGCTCATTTTCGAGCTTACTTTTGTGAACCAGTTTTATGTAATGTGACTATTATTTTTGATAATGGAGATGAAATATTTTCTGAGCCAACACTGATTTATTTTAGAGGGCTGAAGCTCTTGGGTTAGGGCCCAACCCAAGCTTCCCAACACCTCTTGCTTTGTACTTATATGTTTTTACTTCAGTTCATGAATTAATTTATGTTAGATAGATTCATTTTCCCTTGGTTAGAATAGGTTGCTTTTGTTGGTTTACATAGTTGTTTCCATTTCAGTTGTTGAAGTAGGTTAAATAGAGATAGGAAAAGATCCAAAAAGGCCATCAACAGAGCCTTGATCTCCTTTCCTCCCTTTGGGGCCATGAGCTGAGGTCAAGGCACTCTTGCTGCCACTAAAAACACAGTTTTGCTTCCTCCATGCAATTTCTAGTGTTGTAGTTTGATTTAAAAGTTAATGCTCTGCTTCAGATCCATTTTTCCATGTTAATTTTTGTTTCTACAATAAATCTCTTTCCATGCTTTTTAGTTCATATAGCACTGTTCAGCATTTTATTTTTCTAGGTCAGAATTTAGGTTAACATAAGAGATAGTTTTGTTCTTTTGGTACAGCTAGTTCTTTTCTCGTTCAATTTCAGTATTTTGACTTGCAGCTCTCTTACAACACACCTCTGCTTATAGTACATCAATAAAGCATCCATCATCATCTCTTTTCTCACAGGTTTCACAAGTCATTCACAACCCTTCACGAATCTGCCCTAATTTCTGCATTTCTCTCATAAGCTTTCTTCTCATCCTTTGAACAAATCCAACCATCATTTTCTTCCCTAATCCTCCTTGATGAGCTTCAGACACCTCAACACCTCCCTCTAGTCTTTAGCTACCCTTTCCCACCATTTTTCCACCTTTAAAACCTCTAAAAACAACTCTTAGCATCCTCTTGTAGATCCTCCTATAGATCCCCTGCAGCCTCTTGTAGAATTTCCTGAAAGTGACTTTTTGAAGTCTAATTGTAGAGAAAGTCTCCAGAATGTTACCAGAGGCTTCTTAGGACTCCCCCACACCTTCCTACACCTCTGCAAACTCCAAGGTCACCTTCCATCGCCACCAAATCTCTGCCACAACCACAAACAGATAAATTACAAGCATAACAATTTCACATAAAAAAACACAAAAACCCAAAAAGATGTCTTTTTCGCATTTCCTTCCAGAAGTAGCTTGAAAAGATGTAATTTACTTTCTCAGTAGACAATGGCACTCATTCCATCAATTTTTATCTCTTTTTTTGCAAAAGTAGGGTTGGAAGAATTAGGGTTTGCTAGGGTTTACTTTACACTCCAGTCTTCTTTCTCTTTCTGCAAGTAGAATAGCCTCTTAAGAGTTAGATTTCTTTCATCACAGCTAAAAGCTTCTTCTAAGAATTCATAGAAGTTGGCTTAAGCTCCTAGTGATCTTGCACTAGCTGACCAAGTGACAGCCTACAGTAAGAGCTAGTACTTGTGCATACAACACCGTCGCTTCCAAGTTTGTTACGAACTACCCGGTTGATAAAAGTAAAGTAGGAAGCCCTAGGAGTTGCAACATTCTTGCTACAATACTGGTGCTCACCACACAGGCTGACAATCTGCTAGTAGACCAATGAAGCTTATGTTCTCGACAGTGCAAGACACGCTGCTGAGGATGGTTGGTAGGGAGTCTCCAAAACGAAGCTAAGGCAAAATTTTGGAGGGTGGTTATAGCCTCTACAACACTTGGCGACACACTAGTAAAACTCCAACTCTCTAAATGGACCTTGTTCATGAAAAGAAAGTCTAACACCTTCGGAAGTATTGTTTAGTTCTTAGTTCGTATTGGTTTCCACACTTGCTTGATTGTAATATGTAGCATCTGTCAAGTTCTTTGTTGATTGACACACATTCCAAGCCAAGTCAACGCAGTTGTTTCAATTGGGGTTAAGGGGTATATTGGTGCACACGTAGTATAGTCGCCAGAGTCTTAGTTTCATCTCTGGTGTTGCTCCGCTACCAGCAGGCCTGGATAGTACCCCGGTGGAGTCACGCAGGAAAACAAGCATTTCTCTGCTGCCAGCGAGCCTAGTCAATACCCCGACAAAATTATTTGCATCACTTCTCTGTGCAGGAAGCCTTTCTCTTCTTTCGCCTTATTTATTTTTCATTTTTTTTCGAATTTTTTCATTTTTTCATTTTCATAACTATGCATAACACTTATTCATTTCAGAGGCGGAAGAGGGATACCGACTTATTGAGAGCAGAAGAGGTTGGTCCTTTAGAAAAATAGTTTATTATATACCTCTGACGTGCCTGTTAAGTTTTTCCCCCTCACCTTACTCTACTTGACTGAGCTGCCAAGGGTTAACCCAAAAAAAACCGACTAGAGTAGGTGACACTAGTTAGCACACAAGCGTTGTGTTTTCACCAAGGTTCACTTCGAACAATATGTATTTTCCATTGACGTATCATGGACCAAAATTAACAAGTTCTTCGTACAAAGGCAGGATGATAGATAACCAAGTAGTGATAATTGCACAAGGCCTCTTATACTTTACCCAGCTTTTTTCAAGAGTCATACATGGTTTCATGCGAAACTAACCTACGAACAAAAACAAGAAAACAAACAAAAAAGCAAAGAATAAGCAAAAGTAAATGTGAGAGAAAAGTAAGCAAGCAAGCAAACAAACAAGCAAAGAAAGTAAGAAAAAAAGCATGCAAGCAAACAAAATGAAAGTAAACGGTGCATGGATCTGATCACATGAAGTGGTATTTCCAATGTAGCCACCGATGCATTGGTTGACCCAAGTTGGTGAAGGCTTGGTCCGCAAGCAACCCAGTTGTGCAGACTAGCAAACAAGAAAGAAATAACAATGAAGACAAACACAGTTCATATTTAAAAGTGTCCACATGACATAAGTGAGTGCAAGTACATGGAAAGCAGTCTGTGGACTTATCACGGTGTTGTGTGACACTACGTGCAGCTGTGAAGCATATGTATACTCTTGACTGTGACATGCAAGCAAACGAAAAAAACAAAGGAACTTGCATCGTGCACATGTGATTGCAATGTAAAATTCCTCCAATGCATGAGAAATGGGATCATGCAGTTCGAGTGGAAGAAGCATGATCTATGTGTGATATTGATCTTCAATGCATACATATGAGTGATGAGGAGCCTGGGGTGTTTGAACAATTTCCTAATTGGAAGTGAAACCAACCTCAAGAAAGCGAGGGCCTGACATAACTATCAGCTCGAGCTGAAGTGCCTCAATAGTCTGGGGTGTTTCGACTTTATCGTAAGATAGATCATCATAAACGAGTGGCTTCAAAAAATCAACTGTGATAGAATCGTGATCGTGATCAAATATGGGAGTAAATGGATCACGATAGCCACAACTAGACAAATCAACAATTTCATCGGCATCCTCATGATTTGATAAATCAAACAGAGGGGTAGATGAGAAATGGAAAAATCAATCCTCTGTGTTTTCAGAAAAAGCAAATGAAGAATCAAGTGGATTTTCGAAGAATAATTTATCCTCTTCATTGTTGGATGATGGACTGACATCTGGTGTGTCCTACGAGTGATAAAAAATGGGGGCATCTGTAGATGAAGATACACATGAGAAATCATGGATGGCAAGTTCACTAAAGATGTTAGGAAAGAACGAAGGAGACTCGGACAGAAGGGAATCATCCTTCACCGAGTGTTGATGCTTAAGCTCCTAGTCATACTCTTCATGAATGACAACGTATGTTGGTTGTGCAACACCAACTCCATCAATGGCTTGACCCTAATTCGCAACAAGTGTAGAGTCTGGAATGTGTTATCACTCAGGTTGTTCCCAGAAGTTGTAAGAAAGAGAATATGGCCGAGGTAACCACAAACCAATCTTTTAGATATAGAATCTAGCCAATCTGTATCCAGAGAGGGCTCTCTCTTTATGATTTTAGCTTTGTTTTTAAAGGTGTTAGGCTAGTTATGAAGTTCAAGGGTTTTGTTTTGAGTTTGGGTGGTGAGATTCAATAGAACAGTGAGGTAAGATAGAATAGTTTAGTCCATTAGGCATGATGGAGTCAAAGAAACAAACTTTCTGGATTTGGTTTCTTCACAGAGGATGGCATCACAAAGCAAGGTAGTCAAACAGGGAACAAATAAAGGCTTGAAGTAGATGGAATGACCTCAAATGGGTGAAGGGCAGTTAAAAATTCTTCAACATATTGAAAGATGGAAAAATGGATGATTACTGATAAGGAGCAGTTAAGAATTCCTTAGCAAATACCCAACATGAGAGAATCAGGAAACAGGAGCAATTAAGAATTCACTGTTTATGCCAATTCTGAATAAAATAGAGAGAATAATAAAGACTGAAAACAGAGTGCAGTTAAGCAAATTCTAAATTATCTTTTTTCTTTACCATTTAGATTATGAAACACAGGTGATGTAATAAACATGAAAACTGTAAAACACAAGATATAAGGGACTTATTGATCCAGAGGTTGATTCAAGAATTCTGTGACAAGTCCTCTGCTTCATTTCTTCATTCAATAGGCCAGACAAAAGTTTGATTCCAACAGCTTTTTATTCCAAAGTTCAATATTACAACAGAGTCTAAGAAATCCGCACACACCCAACCTCTTCAAAACTCTGATGAAGGGGGTATTTATACAACAAAATATGTACAACAGATATCTCATAAAAGCTGTGAGATAATATCTAGATCTTAACCTAAATTAGTTTACAAGTAACATAGAAGCGGCTCGAGAAAGATAACTGATGTTGTGCTGGAGGCAGGCCTTTAGGGTTTGGCTTGCAGCTGTCCTGTAGTAGCTCTGCGCCGACTGCTTGCCTTAAATGTGCTCTTAACTTCTGATCTGCTCTCTTTACTTCTATTCTGATATCATCAATGCTCATCTGATACACTTTAATCCCTGAATTGATACTCTTTGACTTCTCTTTGTGCTCTTTAATGCTGAGATGACCCCTGTTCATCGCTTTTCCTTTGGCCTTTTATGTTTATGAAGGCTGGCTGGCTAGGGTAACAAAATATCCCTGTATATCTCTGTTTCTTTCTTTTGTAAGCTCAGAAGTCATTCTTTTTGCTGATTCCTGATTAAAAGAGGATGAAACTGTGAAATGGCGGGTTGATTGAGGTCATGAACTTGTTGGTGTAGTCTTTTTGGTGGGAAGGCGGTCGAAAAAAACTGGAACTGTAACCTCAGTCGCCTTTACGCCCGAAGCGCATTATGTAGGAAAACATAGCGAAAATGATATTTTTACCCTTTATTTGACAAAATTAATGTTGGTGGGAAATTTTGGTTCGAAGGATGGATGACATCAGCAAAGGGTACGGGACAAATGACGTGGCAGTGACATCAGCAGAAGGTGATGTGGCAGGGTGACATTAGCGAGGGGGGGGGGCGGGGGCGGTGGTAAGCGGTTTTGCCCGCACCGCTTTTGGGGCTGGGCGGTTTCGGACGGGGAGGGAGCGAGCACGGTGGGAGCGCAACACATGGCAGAGGTACGACGCCAATACTGTAGGTTCCCCGGGAGTTAAAGCTTGGCAGTTGAGGGTGGTGCGAAATGAATACCGACCATTAGATGGATGGGTCGAGATCAGATGGCGGAGGTTTAATGCGCGGGCCAGATATATTAAACAATGGTTTTAATGGCTTTGGGCGCAATGTTATTGGTTCAGGTTTTGGATATAATTAACCTGGGTGGTTAATTATCCCAAGGTTGCGGGCGGGGAATGATTATTAAAAGGTTTCAGATAAACCTTTAATCCCTGTCAATCATATATATGGTTATATTTCAGCCAGGGCGAGAATATTAAAATATGGGGTTTTTTATTGTATATTTACATAGTACGCAGAAGGGGAATATTTACATGGGAGTTATATCATAAATGTTAATTGTTAATATGATAATGTTTTGAAAATGAGTGCAAAGCCAATATTTGAAGTTTTAACATTAAAACTTAGGCTAGAAGGGGGAAAAAGGGGGTTTATACAAGAAATATGGTCAATTTCCCTAGGTAAAACATATTTTTACTCAGGCAATCATTTTGAAATGGAATGAGTGATTTTTAGGGTACTAAGCAGATCTTAATACCTTTGGGGGGAGTTATTCAATGCTTTGGGGAAAAAACCTGAAGGGAAGTTAGTTATGAATTTTCCTCGCTTGAGCTGCATCAAAATATCTGCCTTGCACTTGTGATAGGGATAAGATTAACACTTTTTTTAGAGACAAAATCAATCACAAGAATGCTTCTGCAACACCATCTACCTACCTAGCCTACTTTGCCTAGCATTTTTTCTTCTTTCTTGGGTGCACTTAGACTGGCAAACCCTCATCAACTTTTCTTTTCTTTTCATGGTAAGCCTACCTAAGTCTGCATTTATTTCTTCCAAGGGCTCAGATTAAACTGTTGAGCTCCTTTGCTTCTTTACCTATCTACTTATCTTCCAAGTTTGAATAGTTTGGACATATTTTATTCTCTATCTCTAAAACAGGAAATTGAAACATGAACTGGCCAAGATTAAGTTGTTTGGATATTCATCAATTGTGGCATAAAGTGACAAGTTGCACACAATACTTTATTTGCAGAAAAATGAAAAAGTAGTGGCATTTTGGACTTGCACACTTTCCTGGTCTTTCTTTATTTGGGGTTCATTTTTTCTCTTTTTTCTTTTGACCATTTTATTCTTTTTTACCCTTTTATTTTTCTTTTAGGGTATACCCTCTTTACATTTTTTTAATTTTTTGATTTTTGATAATATGGAAACCTTTACAGCAAGGAAAGAATGAACATATTTATAGAGCTCAACCAATCAATCATGAAATATGACACCTATTGCTATAGGAGTGTTGGAGAGGTAAACACCCGAAGGATGAAGGTCAAAAACCAGTCAAACAAAGCTCTGACACACTCCAGTAATTGAAAAAAATGTGACAAGACAGAAATCCAAGCTCAGAAGGCTTCCAAACAAGCAAACTGGAAAAGTTCACAGGCCTGGCACTACTGTCAGGCTGTAACTCACACTTTTAAGGGATTAGCGCGAGTTGCTTTTGTGCAACATGCACCCACTGGCGTGACTGCCAGGGAAAAAATCGCGCTAATCAAGTTTGCTAGCTTAAAAATAAAAACAAGCAGTCCAGGGCTTAATCAACAGTATCCAGACAGACCAGGCAGCAAGAAACAACTTAAAAATTCAACCCAGAAAGCTTATCTAAGCAAGAAAAACAAGAGAAAACCAAAGTCCAAGACAAACTCCAAGCTGTTCGGTTCGTAAACCAAACTGGAGATTGACTGAAGTGGCATTGATCTACTTCGCTAATGCAGAGCAATAGCGTTTCGAAGGCTACCTGGCCATACTTCAGGCTCCATCCAAAGTTTACGAATCAAACAACAAATAGCTTCCCCAGCGGAGTCGCCAAATTGTTGGAGAGGTAAATCCCCTCTGCGGACAGAGGCGATCCCACTAGCCCAAAATGGGTCTAGCAACAATCAAAAATGCTATCACACAAGTTCCTAATTGCAAATTAAAGGTGGATTATAAGAGCCTACTTGGATTCCAACGCTAGTGTTGTAGAAGAGTTGACACTCCCGTTCCTTTGCTCCGGTCGGTCACAATCCTCATGATCTCCGTGAATGGACACCTGTACATGCAAAGAACGACACGAATACAAGCATAAAATCCAATAGATGCAATTATATATCGGTCAGAAAAGATATAATTCCAACATCATCACAATGAACAACAAGAATGGAACCATAATGATAGTCATCTATTATTGATAATCAGCAAAGGAGTATACAACCATAGTTCTGACGTCAAATCCTCCTTTGGCTGGGTGATCAGCTACATATGTCTTGCAAAGCTTGCCGGGATTGGGAACAAGCTTCTGTCTCTTTGATTATGAATGCAAAGAAGACTCTTATAGCAATCTCTCAGACTTCTGACAGTATAATTCTCCCTATGCTCAAAACTAGCTTGTCAAATGCACCAGAACAAGCTTTTATAGATGGAGGAGGAGGAAGAGATACAATGAATCCAGATATCCATGGGATTAACATTATCCTCGAAAAGCTATTATGGATAGAGATACGATGAATCTCGACATCCATGAGATTGGCATTATCCTTGAAAAGCCTCATGAGTCGAAAGGAAAAAACTTTCGGGCGTGCGTTTGTTAAAAAGCTTTCCCAAACTTGGTTGGCGCGGGTAAGACTCTGAGACAGAGCGCCAACTGGCACGCCCTCTTTGGAGAATTTCCCCCATTGGCACTGTGGACCCGTGCTAATGGAAAAAGGGGACTTTTTAAGGATATTCTGCAGGAGATGTCTTCAATGCATATGAAGCCCATACTTAGGGGAACATAATGCAAGTGTTTTCAAGTTATGTCACTTCTCACAGGTCCCAGAATGAGTCCTCCAAAATGCGGGAAAGTGATAACAGGGACGGTGAAAAATGGTGACAAATTACTGTGTAACAAGGAGTATAACAGTAGCTCCACTTGGGGATGGCTTTCCTTGGTGGAAAGTCAAGAACAGCAGATCAGAGAGCCTTGTGAATAATCTGGACTATGTTCTGAAATATTCCCTTTGCTGGTTGCTTTATTTTATATATGACAGCATACTCTTGAAGCTTAGGGCCTTCTCTTCGGGCTTCAACTGCGGCAAGTTACTATCCAATCCAAATAGTGACATTATTAAGGATATAGTATGTACATTTTAGAGTCAAAATTCATCAAAAAACTGGATCAAAGTAATGTTTCAGCATTCAACCATTCACTGGTCCTTCTTCTGTTTCTGCACCATCCAGACTCTTCAGAAAGTAAGTATTGTTCCCTTGCAATGCCTGGATGATAAATGGCTTTTTCCACAAGAAGTCAAACTTCCCATGCTTTCCTTTGTCTTCTCTCCTGGAGTCCCACTTTAGAACTTTGTCTCCAATGTAGAAGTGTTATGCTTTGGTCCTTTTATCAAATATTTTCTTGAGTTTTTCTTGTAACACTTTGGATCTCTAGTGTACTTCTTCTCTGGTCTGCTGCAAATGGATGGTCTGATTTATTCTTCTTTGAATGTCATTTGGTTCCACTTGAGCTTCTTGCAGTAATTTCATCACAGGCACTCCTAAAGATGAACGAAACACAGCCTCCATGCCATAAAACAACTCATAAGGGCTAGTTCCAATAGATCTCTTTGTAGTAAGTCTGTCTGCCCATAGTGCATTTGTAAGCTTTTTGTGCCAGTTTTTCTTTTTCTCTTCCCGTAGTTTCTTAATAACATTGATCAGGCTTTTATTGGAGGCCTCAGCTAGACCATTACCTTAAGGGTAATAGGCTGTGGAATGGCCTAAAGTGATATGGTATTTGTTGTAGAAATTTATCAGTTTACTGGACTTGAAGGCAACCAAACCTAGACAACCAAACCTAGACAAGGTGTTGGTCTCTAAGAATCCTATAATCACTATATCATTGGCTTGCCTAGAAGGAATGGCTTCTATCCATTTGGTGAAATACTCTGTGGCAGTAAGAATCCACTTATGTTGGTCAAATGAGGGAGGATGGATTTCTCCAATGAAGTCCCAACCCCATTGTTGAAAGGGTCTTTTAGAGGAAATTGGTCTCAAGGGTAGGGGTAACAGTTTTCTCTTGCCTTCAAAAATTTGGCATTTGTGGCAAGCAGTGACAAACTTCTTTACATCAGCGAACAAGGTTGGCCAGTAAAATCCAACCCTTAGGATTTTGTCTGCAGTTGATTTCCAGTACAGGTGTCCACCGCAGTCCCTTGCATGAAATTCTTTGAGAATTTTGTCAACTTCTTCTTTTATTAAACAACTCAATAAAATACATTCATGATTTTTCCAAAAGAGAGCACCATCTAAAATATAGAATTTTGAAGTTTTCATCTTTAAAAAACTTTTCTTTGTTCTGGATAACCCTGCAAGAGCCTGCAGGTTTAATAATACATGAATTATATCAGCATACCAAGGTGATTCTAAGAAGGCCTGGTTGATTTGTGGAGTCGTCATCTCCTGTTCATTATCCAATTCATTAATATCTAAGGATTGAAAGTTTGTTTCAGTCATGAGCTTAGCCAATCCCTATCCTTTTATCAGCTTTGTAGGTTTTATTTCAATGTCATACTTCAATATTTTAGCTATCCATTTACCTCGTTTGCCTTCAATTCCATCCTGAGTCAGGATATCTTTGATAACAGCATTTGGTACATAAGCTACTACATGGGAATACAGTATATAGACTCTGAAGTCTTGAATGGCTTTCACAAGTGCATAAGCCTATTTTTCCATGATTTTGTATTTAAGAGGCGCATCTTTAAGTGCTTTACTGAAAAAGGCTATGGGTTTTTCACATCCTTGATCATCTTTTTGCAGTAAAACAACTGCTATGGTGTGTTTTGATGCAAATGAGAAAATTATGAAGTCTCTGTCAAACTTTGGACTTGTGAGGACATGTGTTCTAGTCAAAGCCATTTTAATTTCTTCAAATGCTTGCTTGGATTCTTCTACCCATTTAACCTTTGAATCCTTTTTTAACATGTTGTTCAGCAATCTAATCAATTCAGCCAAATTAGATATGAATCTTCTCAAAAAGTTAATCTTCCCTAAGAAAGCTTGAAGTTCCTTAACATTTCTGGGGTGGGGTATTTGCAGAATAGATTTTGTTCTAGCAGGATCAATTCTGATGCCATCTTTGGAGATGATGTGGCCTAAGAGTTCACCTTCTTCTAGACCAAACAAATATTTTTTAGGATTTAATGAAATACCATATTTTCTACATTTTGAAAAAACTTGTCTCAAATGATCTAAATGTTGCCGATCTGATCTAGAAAACACAGTGAGGTCATCTAGGTATACAACCAGAAAATCGTGAATTTCTTTTGCAAAAGCTATGTCCATTGCTCATTGAAAGGTTGCCCCTGCATTCTTAAGTCCAAATGGAATTTTAACATATTTGAATGTACCCCATGGTGTTATGAACACAGTATTTTCTTGGTCATTAGGATGAACTAGAATTTGATTAAAACCTGAAAACCCATCCAAAAGTGAAATCCTAGAGGCTCCTACTACCCTTTGTAAAATATGATCCATCTTAGGTAAAGGGTAGTTGTCCTTCAAAGAAACCTTGTTTACATTCCTCAAGTCAACACATAATCTGATTTCTCCTATTTTCTTCCTTGTAGGCACTAAATTAGATACCCATTCTGAAAATCTGATTGGTGCAATTATCCCTGCATCATGCATACGTCTGATTTCTTTTTCAATTAAAGGAAGCAGTACAGGGTTGATTCTTATGAGCTTTTGTTTGAATGGTTTTTGATTTTCCTTGAGGGGTATTGTATGATGAATTACAGAGGTGTCATAAGATTTTAGGTCTTCATAGCTCTAGGCAAAAATATCTTGGAATTCCTTGATCAGTTCAACATACTTAAGCTTTTGATTCGGGGGCAAAGATTTGGACAATTTTATCAATTTTGGATTCTCTTTAGTTCCTATGTTGTAGTCTTCAATGTCTGCTTTTGGAGGCTCCATCTGAGGTTTCATTGAAATATCGTTGAAATCAAAGAGATATTCCAAAGGAGTTAATCCTTTGGGTAAATGATTGTTTTTCAAATTGATAATTTCAGATTTTCCTTCAATAATATCATCAAAATATGCTTTTTTTAGAACCTGTATTTGCTTTTTGGTAAATTTTGTTGGATGAAGAATTTGAGTTACATTTTCTGCTAAAATTTTTGTTTCCATCTGATTTGCTGGATCAAACTCACTAACCATATCTCCAGCTGCATTAGTGCTGGAAAATTCCTCTTCTAGGGTCAAAAATTTGTTGATCTGATTATCACTGTCAAACACTTGCCAGTTCATTATATTATTAGGTATGGCTGGCCTATGTCTAATTTCTGCTGTGAATTAATGATTTGGCTCAAATGGTAGTTTACAGGTGCTGGCAAACATTGCTAGGATGTGAGCTTGCAAATTATGTTTTCTTGGGATTTTGGCAAGCTAGGTTTCTAGAAATGTGTTGAGGATCTTTAGGGCTACTTCTTTGTATTCCCTTAATCTGGGATCATTTGTCAAGGACTTCCCTTTTATCTGTTGAATGATTAAATCAAAATCTCCTAAGACTGACACTCTAGTTGTTCCCAATTTCTTGACCAGTTTAAGACCTAGCAACAAAGCTTCATATTCAACCATATTATTAGTGCATCTAAAGTTAAATCTATAGGCATGGCCTTCAGCATGATTGTTTTCAATAATATGCACCCAAAATCCTGCTCTAGCTCCTAATTTGTTGACCGAACTGTCAAATTCTAACAAAAGGATTTCATGTTCATAATTAGTATCAGGAGCTTTAGGGATCTGTTTAACCGGGAGATTTGGTTTTTCTGTTTATTCTAGTTTATATGATGTGTCATGATTTTCAGAAATTTCTTGGATTTGGACATTAGACCTTTCATTTGCAATATTTTTTGTTTTATCTGTTAAACCTTTCATTTCATGTGGGGGATCAATCAACATTGTAAAGGATAAAAGAATCCATATCTGAATGTACTGAGTAGATAGGGAAATTTTTAGGTTTCTCTTGACTACTTACTACATACTTCATTAAGGTTTCTAAGTACAGTCTCTTGGGTTGACCAAACACTGAAATAGTAGCGTAAGACATGTCTAACTGTAGACATCCTTGAAGCTTTGCACCCCAAGATCTATATAATAACATAGCATACTTTGGAGGAATATCAACAACTACTATGTCCATTAGGGTGGTTTTGGCAGGGTATTGGACAAGTGACACACATAAATCTTTGATTAAACCTAAACATTTGACTTGACTTGAGTCAAAAGAAAAAAGGTCCTTATATGGTCTGGTGATGTCAAGGTCAAGTTTCTCCATTACAGATTTAGGCATTAAGTTATGGGAAGCACCAGAGTCAAACATGGCATTATGAAGTATTTTATCATGTATGTTTAAACCCACATAGAAAGGAGGAACTTCTCCCTCTGCTATTTTTCCATTTACTTCAGGGTCAAATATCAGTTCAGGTTGGTCATCAAAAACGTTTACTGAATCTTCATTCACAGAAATTTTGAGTGATCTTATGATTTGACTTCTGTTAGGTGGCTGATTATCTGATATGTCTTCAACAATTTGATTATTAGGGTTAGGATCTGTTCTAGCAAGAATATGTACAAGGGGGTTGCTAACCTTATCTTTGTTGGGCGGCTTGGTATCTTTCTGTTTGTTGATTTCAGGGACATCTATTCTTCTACTCCTCAGATTGTATTATTTGTAGACTTCATAAATGGCTGTGTCATATCACTCCCTAAAGTCAAATGATTCACCTGACTGAGTTTGGAATTGTTTCACAATGTGAGCTTCTTGATCCTCTTGGGTCAAGAAAACTTGTTGTTCATTGTTAAGTCCCATCAAATTAATTTGAGTATCTTCTGTTGGTTTATCAGAAGTTGAGGCTTCAACATAATTTTTTTGAAATGGGGGCCTAATATTTTGGTCAAGCCTTGTCTTTCCAGTGTTAGGATTTTGGTTCTTCTTGAAATTTGGATTTCTCCCAGCATTGCTTGGTTGACCATCCCAAGGGGATTTTCTCTCAATTGTTTCTACTCTATCTCCCAGTCTATCCATTCCTTTAATAATAGCATCTAATTTCTGTTCAAAGGCAGATGATTCTTCTTTGATAGGTACCCTTCTTTCAGCTCTGGCTCTGGATCGTTTAGATATCAAGTTGGCTTCAACACTAACAACTATACTTTGCATCTCTTCTAAGTTTCAAGGAGATCTTTCCCTAAGTTGGTATGCCATATCAGAATCGAATGCATCAGGGAATTTAATCAAGGCAAAATCTGAAGGAGATCTGAGATTTTGAGGAATGGCATTGTAGATATTATTGAATCTAGTACAGTAATCTTGGACAGTTTCTTGTGTTCCTCTTCTTAAATTTTCATATTCTGATAAAATGTGGAGACGATGAACCACACTAGCTGGTTTGAAACACGTCGACAAATGAAATATCTTGTGATTTACGCCGAAAAATCTCTCACTAACTAAATATGGATCACAGAAGCCTCAATACAAAGATCTTTCTTCTTTTCCCATCTGTTCAAGAAGGTTTATTAAAGAGCTTGTGGGTCATTGATACTATTTGCAGGGAGGGCTCTAAACTAGGTTCTAACATCTCCAATCAATCTTTGAATAAATACTTTCATTCTAACATCATCATCATCAATCTCATAACATTCAAAATAGTTGGTCATTTTATTGGTGTGCTGTTGAGCTGTGTAAGTGCCAGTACCTTCAAAAGAAGGGATTTTACTTTGATAGTCTTGAGGCATAGTCCTTGAATTTGCAGGCAAGTTTAGGGGAGTATATCAGTTTGCCATGGTTGTAGGAATATATGTGACAACTGGAGGAGTGGGGATAACAATAGGAACGTGTGTCGCAGATGGAGGAGTGGAAAAGGTGGTTTGAGGTGCTAATTGTGAACTTGGAGAAGTTGTAGTAATCACAGAAAGGTTTGGTGTTCTCTCAGAGGTAAGCTCAGATTTAATGGAATTCTACAAATGTTTGTCAAGGCGTGAATTAGCAGAATTTTCTTGGTTCTCTTGTCTTCTAAGAATCCTAGGAATTAGATTAGGATTTTCAAACACATGTGGGGGATTAGGATCAGGATTTGATCTGGTGTAATGAATCCTTTCTAAAGCCAGTTTCTAGGTATGTTTTTGGTTTTTTCTTGGAATAGTTTTGACAATACAATTTTAACAGTATCTTCTAGGAGATTTTAGATGTGGGAGTTTTAAAATTTCCTAAAGATTTATTTTAAAAGAGGAACTGATCAAGTATTTGGAACTAGATGTTCAAAACATAAACTAAACTGGAGATTGACTGAAGCAACATTTATTTACTTTTGCAATTGCAAAGCAAAAGAAGTTTCAAAGGCTTCCTAGTTAACTTCAGGCTCCATCTGTAGCTTATACAGAAAACAGTAGTAACAAACAATTATTCAACTCCCCAGTGGAGTTTCCAATGATTTTATCACTTAGGTTGTTCGCAAAAGTTGTAAGAAAGGGAATACGGCTGAGGTAACCATAGACCAATCTTTTATACCCTCTCCAAAGTAGTTTTTTAGTTAGGAGTTGGTTGGGAACAGTTGGGCCACGGGCACTAACAGGTGATCCAGCAGGTAAACCCGCGATCACCGCCCAAAAAAGAGGAAATTATATTTTTTTAAGTGTTTTAATAGATACACGCGGGTTGGGTATGACAGACCCGCGTGTACACGCGTTTAACACAGGGCAAAGTCGCGTACAGGGAATAAAACACTGTTTTTTAAATTTTTGGACCAGGTCTGGAAGGAGGGGTTGCCCTAGGCCATAAGTGCAGCATCACAAACCATAAGAGTGAGATTTGGAGCTATAACAGATGCCCCCTAATGTATGAGGTCAGAAGGGGAACATGATGGCCGAAATACATTAAGTAAGTACAAGGAAAGGAACTCTGCCGAAAAACCGAGGAGGACTTCACCAGAATTCAGCCTGCCAAGCCACCGAAAGGAGATCAGAAAGAAACACTGTCTGAGGCGGGCATACCCATGCTCAGGAAAAGTAAAGCATGTCCGCATATCAAGTACAAGCGGATCCACTAAGTATACAAGTATAAATGACTGTAAAAATACATAATGGATCATCTGATCATAATGAGTAAGTACATGTCTGAATATCACATATAAAACTGTCAATGATGCTGAAAGATGCAACGGATCACTGAAATCAAAGACTGATCCCATAAGGTACCAACTAAACATGATGGAATAGGATGGTACTACACTGCAAACTCAGGTGCCAGCATATAGAATGTCGCCATGACTGACTGCAACATATAAGGTGGAATGGTATCAACTAGCAGCAACAGGAGCAACTGTCAAGTGAACCAATGAATGCTGATACAACCTGAGGTCTTCACCGACCGCCGTGGTACATTTCTACACCATGGGAATAAATGATCTGAAGTCGACCATGTGAGAAATCGTTTGATTACCGGTCATTGATGTATACCGTTAACAAACGCGAGACTACCCACCGATAATGATAATGAGCGTCAAGGTACCCAGTACAATCTAACAAGTGTGAATAGATGAGCTGAAGTCGAACACCTGTAAGAATCTATCAATCAGGAGACAATGATGGTTTCCCACTGTCGATAGCGAGGAATCTGCCACTAATGACTGCAAACCCCAAGGTACTGCCAAATGGACTCTAGATCTTTGCCCCAGAGCAATGAGTCGGAGTCGATAGGGAAAGATCCGCTAGAAGGAAGGCATTAAGGCATCCTCCATCAATCTAGCGCGAGTGTAACCCGTAGGCCAATAATGTGGAAGGAATCGGACGAAAAAGATGTAGTAACCCAACCGAAGTACGTTTCCGGCGTACACAAGATGTGGCTAGCGCACGACAGAAACCCTCTGAACCAACCAATAATGAAAGCTGACACAGAGGCGAGGTATCCACCAATAGGGTCAAATGGAAACCAAGGTACTGCACGAATCCCAATGTGTGATAATGTATGCTGATGTCGAACACAAGGGAAACCACTCAGTCAAAGACCCATGATACTGATCGATGCTGAGCACAAGGTGACCTATCAATAATGAAAATAGGGCCAGGGTGCGGTCTCTAGGTCTGCCCTCAGAGCAATGTGTCATCGTCGATAAGGACAAGACCCGCCAGCAAGAAGTCAATGGGGACCTTCTCAAACCGGCACGAGTGAAGGACCAATATAACTGATGTGATGATAGACATGACACTGACAACCAGGGATGGCCGACTGAAAAATGAGTCAAGAGACACCGCAGAAAGGCCGACTCAGGCTAACTTCCCTTGAACAAAAGCACGACTCAATGTGACTATGTGGCAGCATATAATGAATCTGTATAAGTTCGTCATGCAGGAGGCACGAACGAACCCTCCATATGATTGGAAGAGATAACCAATCGGGGGAGAACTGACTCGATAACAAGGTTATGGCTTACCTAAGTCAAACTAAATCCCACCCATGCGGAGGAGACTTTGTTTTGAGTGCTTTGTTCAAGGGCGACATGACTGACTCTAGCTGCCAACAATAAATGGAAGTAATGTCCCTGTTCCCGCTCTTTTTGGAATATTTAATTTTTTTGTCTTTTTCTGATAAGCCGGAAAAAGAATAAAAGAATGCTATGGTACAGTGGAAAGAACGAGTGTCGGTGAAACAGATGATCTAGTTCCTGGGAAAGGAACGTTCCTATGCTCAATGCAGGGAGGTGAAAAACTGGTCAGTGACACTCAGAGGTATGTCCCTTCCACGGATCTGGGTATGCCAAGCTGCAGAGGTCAAGGGTATGCAAGGTTGATTTTTGCAGACGTCATGGTCAAAAGTGGGCTTAAACACGAGTCCAAGTGAAGCCGGCTATAGGCCAAAAGGTGCAAATGGTCAACATGCAATGCAGAAGTACAACTCAACACACATAGGAGCCTCTAGGGTATAAGGCCAGAACGAAGCGAAGAAGCAAAGAAGAATGAGTCTTCAACGCATAAGTCATGGCGGGACTACAGAGGACTCCCGAGCCTACTCAAAACGAAGCAGCATGGGCAACAAATGTCAGTGAGGTGCTAACTAGGATGCCCATGTAAAAGGATGGCTCTACCATCATGTCATGATTTAAAGAATCGGCGAGTGAAAATGGCTTGCGAACCATAACATGATGGGGTCGACCCGACGGCAGATGTATCGGTCAAATGGAGGCTAGTATGCATAATGCAACGGAAAAATGGTGTCCCTAACCTATATGCCAGTGAGAACACGATACCTGCCATGACGGGTCAGCAGTCATGGAACCGTCTCGAACCGTCGAAAAATGTCCAAAATGTCCTGAAAAACAACTCAATCTCGACATTCCAAGCTCCCAAGTTAAAAGTGACATGAAACCAAACAAAATAAAATTTTGAAAAAATTTTGCATTTTCAAAACTTATAAAAAGAAATTTTGGACTTACCATTTTCACCGTTTGACTTGGAGAGCAAATTGTGGAGCAAAAGGAGCAAACTTTCCCCGTGACTTATTCAACCGTTCAAACGTGCCGAAAACTTCCAGGTAAGCACTAAACTTGTCTTGCAATCAATTGTGATAGTTTTTAGGAAGTTTAATTAATGTTTCACCGTTAGATTTTTGCAAAAAATTGCTCTGCGGCGTACACGCGGGTTGGATGTATATAAATCGCGTATACGACGGCCCTACACGCGACTGTGTATAGGGTAAACCGCGTGTGCGCAGCGAAAAATTTTTATACAAAAAACTAATGGATGAAAATGATTTTTTCTTCCAGGATGACTCTCACGTGGCGTGAAAGAGAGCACTCAGCTGTAGATAATGAAGTTATGGACAATGATGAGGCATTAGATGCCTTACGGGGATGCGGATTGTTAAAATTCTTCAAGTTGCCGAATATGAAAGCAAATGTGCGTCTGCTCGAGAAACTTATTGATTATTGGGATGTCGAGGAAGAAGCTTTTATGATTGATCAAATGCCACTCAGGATAGAAGTGGAAGATATATATTTCATCACGGGCCTTTCCCGAAGGGGAGAGGTAGTCCACTCCCGGGGCAGGACCCGGAATAGTCTCAGCGTAGACGACTATGTACAACTTTACTGCCCAGGTCATCGGAAGGTCGGGAGTCAGATCTCGATCCCACACGTGGCGAGTTTGTCACTGCGGATAATCCTGTTCACCATAGCTCGAGTGAACGGGTCATCTTTGCTACATCAGGCATCACGAGTAAACATGAGCGTAGCAGTGGACTGTCTCACCACGGTGTTTGACTGGTGTACTCCTATACTTGCCAACATGAAGGAGCAGCTTGCTTCTATCAGGAAGGGACAGACCAAGAACTTTGGGTACGGAACCATTTTATGCACGTTTTTCTTCGAGAAGGTTCCTGCACTCCGCCCCAGGGTAGCTGTTCCCATCAGTAGTCCACGTGATCCACGTATGGGCCGGTGGGCTGACTTGATGAAACGTCTGGGGGGTGGGGAAGTGCCCAGGAATGCATTCGACGACGACTTTTTTGCTTGGTGGGAGCAACAGATCATCGCCATAGACGACTACCCCTATGCTGGACTGGATTTCCGAGGAGATCCTGACCTAGTGCTGCCACCAGATGCAGCATGGGGCGAGATCGGTAAGATTTTTTTGATTTTTATGATTTTATGATTTTTAGGATTTTTCAAGCATAATGATGAACTTTGAAAAATATATATATATTTTTTTTTGATGAGATTCAAATGACTGATATGATGATCATGTTCCAGACATTGGGCCTGTGCGACCAGATGGATTCCCACGGCACGGACGGCGCGGCCGAGGAGCCGAAGAGGCGGCTGCGGATGCGGAAAGGACCCTCGCCAACGTCCAGCGACACTTGGCGAGATTGAGCTATCAAGTACCGATGGCCGAGATAGAGGACCTTCCTCCAGATATGCAGCGTCATGTGGTTGGGATGCCACGTGACTGGGTTCGCGTTTTTCGGCGCGTGGCCAATGCTATAGTTAGTTATTTAGCTGCTCATCCAGAGCCGAGGCATTAGATATGCCTGACATGATTATGGGCATTTGAGTCCAAATTTTGTATATTTTTGGACACACATATGTACACTCGAGACGCTTTGCGATATATATATATATACAGTTTGACTTTTTGATGCATGATTTTATGATGATGAATGATTGATATGCCAGTCTAATGCTTGATTAGCGATAGAATCAGCTAACCAATTTTGAGATCTTGGAATGTGCAAATAATTAATGTAAATAAATGATCTTTGCAACAACCTCACCCTTAAATATTGGCGATATAATGATGGATCTCTAACCCGATAAATGTTATTTAACTGAGACACTATCAATTGAGAATCAAGATACACTACCAACGAGTCGATCCCATGAGAGATTGCCTCGGATAATAAATTGATAACAGCTGTATACTCGGCCATATTGTTTGAAGCAGGACCGATACACACGCCTCTCGATGTCATCAACTGACCAGTTGGGTAATAAAGTACCCAAGCTGCGGAAGCAAGATTCCGAGTGTGCCGACTAGCACCATCGGCGAATCCAAAATAAACCAAATCATCCATCAACACCTGCCAAAGCAGACAAAAAGTGCTGATATCAGAAAACGCTCGATAAGATATGTACAAATATACATAAAATACAAAGAAGCCATTGCCTGGTAAAACTAAGCAAAACACTTCCTGAGGTAGAGCCCGTCAGGGGGCTCCGCCAACTGACTCCTAGGGATGTTTATAGGTACGACGATCGAACCAATCAATATACTCTCTTCGGCAAATAAATGTGTCGGAGCCAAAGGGACCGTACAAACATCACTAGTCGAACTGGAGGACCGAGATTCTACTTCATGCACAGGGGAATGAAAGTATAACCGACGATGTAAATCTTCCAAAGGTCGATCTACGGCCGTCATTGCTTCGAATATCGCTTCATCCGATGGAAAAACAATATCCGAGCAATCCGATGCAGAGGTGGAATCAGGGGTCCGAAAATGAGCCACATCACCATCTATTTCTTTCCCAGAGGAAATAGTAGAATGGTTATCTACAGAGTTATCGATAGATTCACATCTAGGTTCTACTGTAGACATAAGAGATTCTATTTCACCCACCTTGTCGTCACCTGATGTGGTCACAGATGAAGCTAAGGTTCCAGGATTCGAAGAATAAAGAGTTCGGACAAACTCTCTCCGTAAAGGATCCCTGGAGGATGAAATTGTATCTATACCAGCTGTAGGAGGGGGAAGGTTAAACGTACCCATCAATGAAGAATACATCCCGATTCCTAGACTCTCAATAGGCGGACGGGGGTTACCCACTAAAGGAATGGTAGAGTCAGAGTTTGCTTGAGGATCAGCTGGACAATAGTCCAATTGGTCAACCTTAACGATTTTCCCCTCATAAGGAAAGCAAATGACACGAAATAGAGTCGAAACAACGGCTTCCATCTCGTATACCCAGTTCCTTCCTAATAGGAGATTATAATCTAGGTTAGCGTCTATGACTTCTACTTCAATATTAACGACCTTTCCTCCAACACATATAGGAAAAGCCGGGATAATCCCGTACGGTCTATGAGAGTGACCATCAAATGCTGTCAATAGGGTGGGTGAAGGAACAACCGTCGGTGATCCAATAGCCTTCCAGCATGACATAGACATGACACACGTGGAAGCTCCCTCATCTACAACCGTCCTGAAAATATTCGTTTTCTGGTAGGTAGACTTTATCTGGAAAGCCATGTGATGAGGAAGTCTCTTTTTGACATTACTCATATCAAAAGAGAGAGCTAAGAAATTACTTGGATCCACTGCCCCTATTGCCAATAGCAAGGCACTTCGTTGAGTAGGACATGTCTGGAGAACCTCTAACGCGGACATAGCACATGGACTCTGAGCCAGATCCTCGACAATGGAGTAATTCTGGGCTGCCCTAATATTAGGGTTGATAGTCGCGCATTTAGCTGAACCTTTCGGCACCCGAGGTATAGTCTCAACAGAAGGTCGCTCAATAGGAAGTGGGTTGTTAGTTTCGGGAACTGATTTACCCTTAGAATTTTCACCTTCACCATAATCGCGTGACCGTGTGGCCACATTAGCGTGAGCACCCATCATGAAAACATTTGATGACTTATCCCCTTCCTGGTTGCCTCCTGCGGAGGTACCAGGGTTCGAATTTGCGCCAGCAAGAAGTTGCTGCCCTTGGGGAAACGGGTTAGTTAACACAGCTTGCGAACTAGAAGTCCCTTGCTGTCCTAACAAGCGCTGAGCGTCTTCAATTCTAGGGCAGAGATGAGTTAGATGGTCTCCTTTGCATAACTTGCAAGGAAACTTAACTTTCTTTCTCGACTCATTTCCACCACCACCAGCGTTGTTGCCGGATTTATTTGCATCGAGCTTCCCATCCTGGTTCTTCTTCTTACCACGTCCTTTCTTTTTTCCATCGGAATTTTGATTTCCTTTGGGGTTATCGGATTGGACGGCGTTAATGGAAGAATTTTGGGAAGCGGGAGGATTAGACATTGTGACTTGGTTGTTAGGAGCAGTTTGTAATGACAACTGCTGCAATTGATTCAGCAAGTTCACTGTAGTCGAGTCTACAGACCCCACGATACCATCCGCATGCGGACCTGGCTTTGGCTTAGCTAAATCAACCTTAGATCCAGGAGCATCTGGCAAGTACTTTTGGAGGATCCCAGACTGAGAGTAGATCAGTTCTAATTGCTGGGCCCTGAAAATGGCTTGCTCCTCAGAATAGACCCCAGACATGGAGACATCCTTGGAGATCTCAGGTTGCAAAGACTTCAAAAACCACTCTAGACGGTACTCCGGAGGGATTTCGGCTTTAATGAGCCTTTTTCTCTGTCTCCATTCCTGTATGTGATCAGAAATGTGGGTTGCCTTATCCTGACGAAAGGTAGCCAGAAGTTCAGTTCCGGCATCATAGCGGACAGGCAGCTGAAAGTGATTCAAGAAGATATTAGCTAAGTCTGCGAACGATGTAAAGCTGCCCCCTGGCAACTCTATGTACCATTTAGCCGCATTACCAGTCAAGGTGCGCTGAAAAAGTCTCAACCTAACCGAATCTTCGATGAGGGAGTTAGATGAGCACCACAAATGGAATGTGGTTACATGATCGCCCGGATCTTCACCACTCTTCCCTTCGAATTTTGGGATGTCCGAAGGGAGTTTGGTTGGGACCGGAGGCCAGGCTGGATTGTATCTGATAGGGTCGTTCGTTAGCTTAGTGAGATCTGGCAAGTTTAACGTTGCCAGAAATGGAAGCCTAGGAGGACCTAGGGGATTCCACCCAGACTGGGCAGAACTCCCCAAGTTCTGAAAAGATTGTCCTGGGATTTGAGAGGCACCAGGCTGCCCCAAGTGACCAGTAGAACCAGCTGAACCAAAGGGCAAGCCTTGTGGTCCAGCAAAATTCGGAGTTTGACCAACTCCTGCCGTATAAGCTCCATAGCTTGCAAAGTTTCCTCCTAAAGAATTGTAAGGAGTCGATAACCCCTGATATGGGTTCCAAGCCGAAGCGAGGGGAGGAATACTTTGAAACATGCTAACCGTGGAATACGGCCTACTTCCTTGTTGGCCAATGAATGGATTCGCAGTTCCTGCGTTACTAGCCCCAGGGTTATTCCAACCTTGGAAAGGATTGCTGCTTTGTCCTATTGAAGAAAAAGGCATGGATCCTACCGTTGGGTTGGAATGTGGAATATGACCACTTCCAAAAGGAAAACCCTGAAATGAAGCCGATCCACCCATCATGGACGTAGCGGCATTGAACGGAACTGACGGAATACCCTGTGATTGGGTGCCAAAAAGGAAGGAACCAGTACTAAAAGCATTGGTTTGGGCATTTCCACTCGTGGACGGAATGGAGGTAGACCCAACCAAAGATGTGCTAGCAAACGATCCGAACAAGGAAGCGGAGGGGATGGAAATGGTTCCTCCCCCTTGCACCGATGTTGGGGTTTGCATAGTCGCAGCACTCGTGGAAGCCATGCTTCCAGTAGTGATCATAAATGGTAAGCGCGTAGCGTAACCTGGACTCGCTGGTCTATATAATGGAGGCCCAACGTATTGCAATACGTCTGGGTAACTAGATGGTAGTGGAGAATTTGGAATCACTAATGATTCTGAAAGTTCTTCTACCTCTACGTTATCCTCCGCTTGAAAGCGAACTTGAGAAAAGACTGGAGCGTCCCTCTCTTGTTCAAAAGTACCAGGCCTTGCTTGGCCGCTAATATCCCCGAGAGGAGGATCAATCCCCGATGCGTCAGCCGGCGTGGGACGGACCCCACCGGTAGTATTCCCTCTGCGCCTTCTAGGAGAAGGCTCTAAACTAGGTGGCGAGAGACCACGAAGTCTTCGAGACCGTCTTGGAGACCGGTCAGCCACTTTGAATTTTTTGTTATGATCTTATCTAAAGACTCAAAAAATTAAAAGCTAGGCCAACTAGGAGCACAGAGCACACACTAAAAAGTTCCTAAAGATACAGCCAGTCAAACAACTTTCAAGTATTTCCGCTCCGGGTGATTGAGACCGGACACCAAAATACGAGAAAGTGAATCAAAGGGCCTTCCGAGGATAGTCTGGGATGATGAGGGCCCAGTCCTATCAGCGAAGGTATCAGAGGAAGTTACGCTGACCTCCTAACAACAGTCTGCGCCGGTGCAAGCCTCCAAGCTTCGCAAGGGTGCCCTCCGGAAGTACTGTCGAGAGTGATACAACGTCGACCTCAGGTGCCACGGGATTCCCCTCCGCAGCCACCTATGCAGATCCCTATGAGAGGCAACTATGGGTACCAACTCGTCGCAGAAGCCAGGCGGAACAGTCGTGAGGTAAGTTCGGACAAGTAGGAGAGGGGGTATCTCTCTTCCCTGTCTTCACAGACCCTCGTGCTTAACTCCCAGATCCGGAGCTTTCCTGGTCTCCCTAACGCTATTGGATTTACTCTCTTTAATCAGACTCTTATGTTTGACGTTTTGTGTGGCCTTGGAGAGTTAACTCTCCACTCGCCTAATCCAAGGCCCTAAAATCCTAAACTTGTTGGTGTAATAACTAAAACAAAAAGTTCTAGTGGATTTTAATTAAGCGCTTGATTTTATTAGGCTGTTCTTTAAGTCAAAGGTAATGGAGGTGAAACTTGAGGTGTTTTATGGACGCAAAAGAAATTAATAAAACCTAGCTACATGCACATGCACTTTTGTTTTCGATGAATAGCAATTTCTATGAGGTTCAGAAGGCACTTGTAATATAAACAAAAAAAATTTTCTTTTTCTTTTCAGACTCCACACTCACAAAAACTAACAAAACTAAACATGCCTAAAAAGAGATGCAAATCTTTCCCTAATGCAAGAACTAAATGTGGATGCACGATTCAAAGACTACTCTAAAAACAAAGAAGGAAAGTTGCTGCTTTACCAAATTTTGTCTTGCCACTGAAATGCTTAGATAGAAGATGATTTGTTACTAATCATTTCGTCCAAACAATAAAAACAAGTTTTAAGATAAAAAACAAAGCACTTTCACTTCGCAAAAAAGGAAATCAGATGAGAAGCAAGTTTAAGAAAGCGAAACTCAAAAACTTTCAAAAGATTTTCTTTCAATCAAACCAAAAAGTCTTTTTCAAAGGAAAACTCTCAAAAAAAACTGACACTAATGATTGATAAACAAGCCACCAAACACTTTTGTGAATTGACACCTTCCAAATGATGAGAACTCAACAAAAATAAAATGTGTTCGAAATCGCTTTTGACAATCAAAAGCAGCAATGAAAGTCCAAGAAATCAAAAGACAAGTTTCAAGGAAATGGTAACAAACAACTTTCCCGAAACGAAGGAGCAAATGGTCATAAAAATGATTTCGTTAAGCAAACACAAATGTCATGAAAACAAAATGGACACAAAGATTTTAAGACAATCTTCCTACTCTGCCGAAACAGAGCAATCAAGATTCTTAAACAGAAACCTTGTGTGTCAAAAATCAATGACGCTTGCAATCAACGAAAAACAAGACTAGCACTCCTAGAGAGAGTTCGAAACAAGATGCCCCTGTTAAACAGAGAACTGTCACTGGGACTTGACTGCTTTAAACTGACCCAAACCACCAGACAGACATTCAGCAAAAGAAAAATTATAAATCTTGAAAATTATGTGATATACGCGCCTGCAATTATTTGCAGAATGCGTGTACACGCGACTGTAACTAAGGAAACCTGCGTATACGCGGGTTTACTTAGTGCAACTTGCGTATATACGCTTCTGTAATCCAGAAAAAGTGCGTATATGAAGTGTTTCAAGAAAAATAAAAAACACAAACTGAAAAACTGGAAAAGCTTGGAGTTCAAGAAAATATCAGACAGTCAGAACCAACAAACAGAGGGACTGAGCCTTGATTGGCTTGAGGACTACCCAAACTAGGAACAACAAGAGTGTTGTCCCCAGCGGAGTCGCCAATTCTGGTTGAAGGGAAAGTACCCCTAGAGTCCTTTGGGCTGAGACTCTACCAGACTGAAAATTGCTTATACAAAGAAACACACACACACAGCCATCTTTTTTACTTTTAAGCAAATTCTAATGTTTAGGGTACATACCTAAGGTCCTACGTTCGAGAAGACCGTTAGGGTGCAAACCCTTCTTGGAGTTCCCTTCTTCTTTCTCTGACCTGCAAGACAAACAAATCAAAGAACACAACAGTACATGTATAGAAGTTTATGTATAAATCATCTTCATGCTATAAAGTTAGTTATAAAAAAAATCTTTAAGTAACCACTTTCATAAGAATTCAACACAAGAATCTCATAAGCATAAAGAAAGATTATTCAGGAACAAAGACGTGTTTCTTTATATATAAAGGCAAATAAAGTACATATATCGGAAAGATATCACCTGAACACCTTCAGCAGGCTCCAAGCAAGCTTCCTCCCGGATTCGTTCCAGCCTCCAGCCTTCAACAAGAGCTCCTTCCAAGTCTTACTCAATGATGATGTCAAGGATGAATGATCACCAATACACATGGAAACAAGGGTTTCCTATGCAAAATGGGGGAAGTGCAGGATGCACCAAGGACTTCAGACCTGGTCTAAGGGAAAAATCTCAGCATAATAATCTTGCTCTCCTCTCCCTCCCCCTTTGGCCTTCCCTTTGATGTCTTTTTATACCCTCTCCAAAGTAGTTTTTTAGTTAGGAGTTGGTTGGGAACAGTTGGGCCACGGGCACTAACAGGTGATCCAGCAGGTAAACCCGCGATCACCGCCCAAAAAAGAGGAAATTATATTTTTTTAAGTGTTTTAATAGATACACGCGGGTTGGGTATGACAGACCCGCGTGTACACGCGTTTAACACAGGGCAAAGTCGCGTACAGGGAATAAAACACTGTTTTTTAAATTTTTGGACCAGGTCTGGAAGGAGGGGTTGCCCTAGGCCATAAGTGCAGCATCACAAACCATAAGAGTGAGATTTGGAGCTATAACATCTAGCCAATCTGTATCTAGAGAGGGATCTCTCTTTATGATTTTAGCTTTGTTTTTAAAGGTGTTAGGTTAGTTATGAAGTTCAAGGGTTTTGTTTTGAGTTTGGGTGGTGAGATTCAATAGAACAGTGAGGTAAGACAAAATAGTTCAGTCCATTGGGCATGATGGAGTCAAACAAACAGGCTTTCTGGATTTGGTTTCTTCACAGAGGATGGCATCACAGAGCAAGGTAGTCAAACAAGGAACAAATAAAGGCTTGAAGCAGATGGAATGGGCTCAAATGGGTGAAGGGCAGTTAAGAATCCTTCAACATATTGAAAGAGGCAAAAATGGATGATTATTGATAAGGAGAAGTTAAGAATTCCTTAGCAAATACTCAACATGAGAGAATCAAGAAACAGGAGCAATTAAGAATTCACTGTTTATGCCAATTCTGAAGAAAACACAAAGAATAATAAAGACTGAAAACAGAGTGCAGTTAAGCAAATTATGAATTATATTTTTCCTTTACCATTCACATTATGAAACACAGGTGATGTAATAAACATGAAAACTGTAAAAAACAAGATATAAGGGACTTATTGATCCAGAGGTTGATTCAAGAATTATGTGACAAGCCCTCTGCTTCATTTCTTCATCCAGTAGGCCAGACAAAAGTTTGATTCCAACAGATTTTTATTCCAAAGTTCAATATTACAACGGAGTCTAAGAAATCCGCACACACCCAACCTCTTCAAAACTCTGATGAAAGGGGTATTTATATAACAAAATATGTACAACTGATATCTCATAAAAGCTATGAGATAATATCTAGATCTTAACCTAAATTAGTTTACAAGTGACATAGAAGCCACTCGAGAAAGATAGTTGATGTTGTGCTGGAGGCAGGCCATTAGGGTTCAGATTGCAGTTGTCCTATAGTAGCTCTGCGCCGACTGCTTGCCTTAAATGTGCTCTTAACTTCTGATCTTCTCTCTTTACTTCTATTCTGATATCATCAATGCTAGTCTGATACACTTTAATCCTTGAACTGATACTGTTTGACTTCTCTTGGTGCTCTTTAATGCTGAGATAACCCCTGTTCACCGCTTTTCCTTTGCCCTTTTATGTTTCTGAAGGTCGGCTGGCTAGGGTAACAAAATATCCCTGTATATCTCTGTTTCTTTCTTCTGTAAGCTCGGAAGTTGCTCCTTTTGCTGATTTCTGATTAAAAGAGGAAGAAACTGTGAAATGGCGGGTTGATTGAGGCCATGAACCCATCGGTGTAGTCTTTTTGGTGGGAAGGCGGTCGAAAAAACATTGGAATTGTAACCTCAGTTGCCTTTACACTCGAAGCGCATTATGCAGGAAAACATAGCGAAAATGATATTTTTATCCTTTATTAGAGAAAATGAATTTTGGTGGGAATTTTTGGTTCAAAGGATAGATGACGTCAGCAAAGGGTACGGGACAAATGATGTGGCAACGACGTCAGCAGAAGGTGATGTGGCAGGGCGATGTCAGCGGGGGGCGGTGGTAAGCGGTTTTTCCCACACCGCTTTTGGGGCTAGGCGGTTTCGGGCAGGGAGGGAGCAAGCATGGCGGGAGTGCGACACATGGCAGAGGTACAACAGCAATACCGCCAGTTCCCTAGGAGTTAAAGCTAGGCAATTGTGGGTGGTGTGAAATGAATACCAGTCGTCAGATGGATGGGTCGAGATCGGACGGCGGAAGCACTGTGGAGCTGGGGGAGGTTTAATGCGTGGGCCCGATATATCAAACAATGGTTTTAATGGCTGTGGGCACAATGTTATTGGTTCAGGGTTTGCTTATAATTAACCTGGGTGGTTAATTATCCCAAGGTTGCACGCGGGTGTTATAGACATTTTTGGGCACTACAACCCCAAGCATGAAATGTCCATAAACCAAGGGCTCCTAAGTCCCTAAGAGTGTTGTTCTAACCCCTAAAGGAACAAGGTCAACTGATTACAACTTCTCCCAGAAGTTCTCCATGAAAAACTGCTCAAAACTGGTCAAAACAGGATCATTTCAGCTGCTCCATAGGAAAAGTCCGTTGCATCTCACCTAAATACACTGTGTGGGTGCATTGCATTTCGAAAAGCCCTTCTATGGGGTGCGATGGGTGAGAGGTGACAAATGGCAGTGTCATTCCGCGAGGTGAAGAGGCACGGAATCTTCCAGAAACTTCTCCTGTGACACTTGCCTCTCTAAATTCGACCAAGGATGAGTAAGAGATCATCAATCTCCAAGTGGAAACAGGAACTATCAGAGGGAAGACACTAATCAAATCATAAGCTGACTCATCTCCCTTACAGATATCTATATATGGATCCCTCATCCCAGAGATCCAGAGGCTGGAATTTTGCATATTGTAAGGAATTGCTGTTGGTTTCTTGAGACAACATCTGAGTGTTGGGTGATCTAAGCTTTGTATGAGGTGAGGAAGGGCTTACTTGCTGAGAGGATGATGCTGGGTTAGAACAACTGGTTGTAACTCCCTTGGCTCTTTCTTGTTTATCAATAAAAGCTATTCAAGTTTTCCTCCATACTCTTTTGTCATTTATGTTTTATGCATTTGTATGGTCAATTTACATCTGATCCTATATTGTTTATGATTATAGATCCATGTTATTGTATAGTTTTATGCTACTGTGATCCTACAGGTACTCTGTGAAGCTGGGTGTACAAGGGAGAAAGTAGCGAAAGACTATCAAGAGAGAGAGGAATCGAACTAGGAGATTAGCGCAAGACAGAGGTTGGTCTTCTTTATTCTTCTCTCATCTATATTTCATAAAGGAAAAACGAAAGTAGCTTTACTTTGTTTGTTTCTAAGGTAGCTACCACACCTTAGTGGGATAAGCAGTTCTGTGTAGACACTTTTCCCTGTAACAAAATGGCGACTCCACTGGGGATGAATTAGTTTGTTTGTTTATCTTCCTTGATTGTTTATTTTATAAACTTATAGACGGAGCCTAAAGTTGAGCCAGGTAGCTTTCGAACTGCATTTGCTATGCAAATGCAAAGTAGATAAATGCTGCTTCAGTCGATCTCTGGGATTTGTTTATGACTTAAACAAATGATTCACAAACTCTCTGATTGCCCTCGTGGTAGCTTTTAGAACCTCCTTAGATCTACCCCTGATTGTTGCATTACTGATTACCATTTGCTCGGCCAAAACCCACGAACTGAACTACAAACTGTGACCCGGAACCCAAGCAAAGTCTCGTCTCTAGCCCAGCGCAGGTACTGTTCTGTGAATTTGAAATTCAACGCACTTCCCGAGTGTAGTAGGTGAGATGCATTTCAAATTCCCTGTGTTACAGGTGCCCTGATCAGACTAGGCATTGTTCAGTTTTGGTTTCTGTGATTCATTCTTTTCAGTTCTATTCATCAATTTTGCTGCCTGTAATCAATATATCTCTGTTTGAAACCCCTTTTCCTTGTTGATATTCCGCCTCCGTTGTACAAAAGAACTGTAAATGTTTTTGTGTATTTGTTGAGTCATTTTCAGTTCTCCTTTGCAAAAAGTAACGTAATTGTACTATCGTCCTTTGATTTGAAAGTGTCGCAAGTGTCATTTTCAGTCATAGGAAAGAGTTTGGTTGCTGTAGATAATCGACTACCCTGTTACTATTGTATTTGGTCTGAATTTGTAGTTTTTCTAGTGTCGAAAGCAAGTATTCATTTCCGAATCATAAAGTGTTGTGATTGTCTCCATTTCGGATTTCGAAAAGAAACTTGTTAGTAATTGTCACTTGAAAAGTAATTTAGATTTGTGCATTAGCTTTCTTTTTACCATTCACATACTAAGAAAGCCGAAAACAAATACATGCATGTGCATTTGCATTTAGACTATTTGATTGGTTTGATTTAGGACAATGCATTTAGTGTGTGCTCTTTGCTCTTTGTAAAAGAATAGTGTCTCTCTTTCCTTAGTAGCTAGGATTTTCATTGCACAAAGAAGATAAAAGACTGTTTATCATCATAGATTGCATTTTAGGAATTATACATCTACATCTCGCAGTGAACCTGAAAGGTAAATTTCTTAAGCAAGATCAACTATAAAATAAAATCAATGAATCTAACAACGCTTTGGAACATAACACACAACATCTAGAAGTCTAGGCTAGAGACCTATTCCGGCGTCGTAAAGCCTGGTAACTGTTGTTCTCATTGATGGTTGGGTGATTCCTCCACTTTGAGATGATAAGTGCCAGTACGGACTTGTGCTCCCACGTACCGTCAAGTATATTTTGGGAGACCACAATAGGCTTAATCCTTTATCCATAGGAAGCCATGTCTGCCGCCCTATCGATTGCAATGCACTGAACACAACATTCGGGAAGATTGATTGCTGTACCATAAAAAGTATTCTGCAGTTTTGCGATTGGTTTGGTAATCCCTCTGCCTAGATTTCCAGAGCAGTCCCTTTCATTCCTTTTCAGACTCCTTAACGGAAAAGGTCCATCTGAGCACTTGTCACTTCAGGCTCATTAAAAATCAAAGGCGACTAGAGTCATCTTTTGTTTTTTCTCGACTCTTTAAAATTGAAAAAACAGGTTGTGTCAAAGCGTCTAAAATTTATTTTAAATGGAATAATCATCACCCTTTCCTACGTTGATCTTAGGTTGAGAAAATGGAACCCACCAACCAAGGAATTCCCCTTGGGGGAAATCCTAGTCCCTTCTCCTCATGGGGAGATGTTGGTGCACCCCATATGGCCACATTGTCGCTTCCAGGGTTGACAATCGGCTTGCCCGTATGGCTCTTCTCAACCTCTATCATTCAGAACACCGCAATTCCTGAACAATCGAGTCAGCAACTAGACGAATCCAGAGTTACCCATCAACCTTCTACTTCCTCCAATTCTTCCTCTCCTCCTTCCTCTTCGCTTGATGGGGTTGGTAAAGCCAAAAATCAAGTACCTGAGAAGAAGAAAGAAAAAAAGAAGAAAGAGAAGAAGAAGAAGGAGCCAAAAGCGAAAGGGGGCAACCTAGCATCGTCTAGCGAAAATCCACACACTGCACCGACCAGGCCTAAATCGCCATGTGTCATTTGCAAAGGAGACCACTATCATAGAGATTGTCCCTGCATCCCTCGGATCTTAAGGGACTGGTCTCCTCATTTTCACAAACCGGTGTCGTCAACCTCTGATGATCATGTTGAAAACACACCGTCGACTAGTGAAAGTGAAGCCCCAGGACAAAAAGGAAAATATAGATTTCCTTATAAACTGTGCGAAGGCGATCATGCCGTCCACCATTGTCCCTTCTTAGACGAGGCTAAAAGAGTTTTGGATGATTGTCTGGTTTCACCGTTATGACTTCCTCCTAGATATAAAAAACTCTTGCCGAGTCCGTCAATAGTTGAAAATCCGGCTGACCCGCCTAGGTGGTCGGCCGAAGCTTCTATCATTGAAGACGAACCATCTGAACCCATACCAGACGAAAGTCGAAAGGTCGAGGTGGCAGTTGACCCGGTCTTGCCTTCAGAAGTTCCATCTTCAGATGATACAGTCACAGAAGAGAATAAGGATGACACCGTCCAAATTCTTTTTGTAAGCACAGACTCTGATGAACATGGGGGCAATTTACCCATTCCTTTACCGCAGGAAGGAAGTTCGTCAGAGCCGTACCTGGCCGTCTAGTCGGTCCCACCTCCAAGCAACCTAGTTGTTTCTTTCGACTGGAATCAACTAAGCAGACCCCGTTTACCAGCTAGTGTACCATTCCGAATTATTGTTCAAATATATAGAATGGTTATGGCTGGTACCATCATAGATGAAGGGGCTTCTGTGAGTATCCTTTCCTCGACTGCTTCGAAAGCGCTTGGTTCGCCATCGCTTTTGCCTGAGATGAGAAATCTAACAGGCTTTGATAAATGTCAGGCCAGGCAGTAACTATCCAAAGACAAAAAAGACTGATTCGTCTGATTATTCCATAGGTATGTTATTGTTTTATACATTAGGAGTGATTTTTCAGTTCATCTTCCGATGACTGTTCACATTCCTGATTTATTTATTTTACAAATTCCCCAATCATGAAGATTAGGTGTCAACATTCCCCCCCTTAATCTGAAGGGATGTTGGTGAGTCCAAGCATCATTCTGAATCGTTCAAGCTTTTCCTTTCCAAGTTCTTTGGTGAAGATGTCTGCAATTTGCTCATTTGTGGAACAATGACGGAGATGGATTGTTTTGGCCTCAACATGATGTCGAATCAGATGATATTTAGTATTGATATGCTTTGTTCGATCATGGAACTTTGGATTCTTGGCCAACTTTATTGCAGAGGTGTTATCAATCATGAGTGGAGTTGATTGTACTTGTTTTACCTGCAAATCTTCAAGAATTTTCCTGAGCCACACAATTTCTTTCGTTGCTTCAGCTGTTGCCACATATTCTGCTTCAGTTGTGGAATTTGCTGGAACTGATTGTTTGCGTGATCTCTAGGAGACAGCTCCTGATCCAAGACTCATAGCATATCCTGAAGTAGATACCCCAGTTTCTTTGTCTCCATCGAAGTCTGAATCAGAGTATCCAATCAAGCTGAAGTCGTCCACCTATGAATACTTGATTCCAAGGTCTTGAGTTCCCTTCAAGTACCTTAGAACTCTTTTTGCAGCAGACCAATGTCCCTCACAAGGCTTTTGCATGAACCTGGAGAGGATTCCAACAGTAAATGAAATGTCTGGTCTGGTATTAGTGAGGTACATGAGACTTCCTACAAGCTGTCTATACTTTGTTGATCCTCAAATTCCTTTCCTTCAATAGATGTGAGCTTTAAGTTTTGTTCCATTGGAGTAGAAAAAGGATTGCACTCTGTCATGCCAAATCTGTTTAACAAATCTCCAATGTATTTCTTTTGAGAAAGAAATACGGATTTTGGATGTTGGGTTACTTCAACGCCAAGATAGTAATGAACATAGCCCAAATCAGTCATTTCAAAACTTTTCCCTAATTCCTTCTTTATGGATGCAATGTAGCTTTCATTTTTCCCTGTCATTAAAAGATCATCTACATATACCACAAGATACACAACTGTTTTGCCAACTTTCTTGACAAATAAAGTTGCATCATCAAGATCAAAATGATTGAAGTTGAGTTTCAGAAGATGCTCAGTTAGTTTTTCATACCAGGCTCGCGGTGCTTGTTTGAGGCCATACAAGGACTTCACAAGTTTGCATACTTTATGTTCATGTCCTTTCACAGCAAATCCTTCAGGCTGGGACATAAAAACATTCTCTTTTAGATCTCCATTCAAGAATGCAGTTTTTACATCCATTTGATGGAATTTCCAACCGTTCTGAGCAGCTAGTGCAAAGAGTGTCCGGATGGTGGCCCATTTTGCTTTGGGGGAAAAAGTTTCCTCATAATCGACCCCTTCCTTCTGTGCAAAGCCTTTTGCCACAAGCCTAGCTTTGTGCTTGTCAAGTGAGCCATCAGCTTTGTACTTGTTCTTGTAGACCCACTTGCAGCCAATTGGTTTGGTTCCAAATGGAGGATCAACCAGCTTCCAAGTGCCATTCTTTATAAGAGCATCATACTCCTTTTGCATTGCTTCTTTCCATTCATCATGAGAAGCAGCTTCTTTGAAGGAAGTTGGTTCAAAATCTGTAGACAAGTTCAATTCACAATCATAAGTAACATCCATATCAACAGGTGAATTAGAGTCATCTACATCACCTCCATTTTGTCGGTTTGAATTTCTGGTTCCTGTTTTTCCAATTTCATCAGGATGAACACTTTCAAGTGTCTTTGTCAGCCACTTTGGGGGACCTTTCTGAGATGGTACAGGCTGCTCTGTTGATTGAGTTGGGACTGAATCAAGATTGAGTCTCCCAATTCTATCAATTACATCACTTAAAGCATCATCTGTTGTTGGAGTTTCATGCAGGGGAGATTGTTCTTCAGAAGAAGATTCCACATGTTGATCTAGTATAGGAATCCCCCCTTCAAGATGTGGAATCTGATGATCAAATTCTTGAAATGATTTCGTTTTTGTGAATCTATCCAAGCGATCAAGTTGCCGCTCAACAACATTGTCAGATTTGGATGATTCAAGAAAAATGACATCTCTAGATACAACAAACTTTTTATTTACTTCATCATAGAGGCGGTATGCTTTAGAGGTGTTTGAATACCCCAGGAAGATACACTTACGACTTCTAGCACCAAGTTTGTTTCTATGTACCTTTGGTATCAAAGCATAACAGGTGGAACCAAAGATCCTGAGATGTTTTACCGAAGGAACATGTCCATACCACAATTCATAAAGAGTCTTGTTTCTTATAGCATTAGATGGACATCTATTCTTTATATATGCAGCACATAGAACAGCATCAGCCCAAAACATTATCTTTACATTTTTGAAGAAACGCATAGATCGTACCATATTCAAAATTGTTCTATTCATTCTTTCTGCTACACCATTCTGTTGGGGATTATAAGGTCCAATTGTTTGATGTTTGATCCCATGTTGGCGAAGATAGTTTTCAAATTCATTTGATGTATATTCTTTTCCATTATCAGTGTGAATAGACCCAATATGAGATTGTGCATAATTTTCAATCCATTTATGAAAATTCTTGAATGTTTGAAAATCATCAGATTTGTTCTTCAATAAATAAACCCAACACATTCTGGTGTAATCATCAATAAATGTCATGATATATTTATTTCCATTTGCAGAAGGAACAGGCATTGGACCACATAAATCTGAATGAATGAGTTCAAGCTTCCTATGTGCTCTTGAATGTGAATCATGAAAAGACTGTTTGCTATGCTTTCCTAGAATGCAAGCATCACATTGCTTATGTTTCCTAGGAATTGTAGGCAAACCAACAAAACCATTTTTCTTCAATAAGCGGAGACGGTCATAGTTTAAATGTCCAAATCTAGCATGCCATAATAAACTTGATGGAAGTGTACCTTCTTCATGATGAGAAATATATGAGAAATGTTGTGCATGAGCAGAGGTTCCTTGCAGTTTGAGAAGTCTTTCTTCTTCTATTCCCCTTGTTATCACTCAGGTTGTCCTTAAGCTCCGGAAAAGGATACGGCCGAGGTAACCACAGACCAACTTTGGACTGCAGGTTCTAGCCAACCTGCAATCAGAGAGGGCTCTCTCTTTATGATTTAGCTTTGTTGAAAAGGATTTTAGGCTAGGTCTTGAGTTCAGAGGGTTTTGTTTTGTTTTTGGTGGGAAAATTGATGTTTTCAGACAGAGAGGCAAGGCATAGTCTGGTAGTTTCAAACCATTGGGCGTGGAGTCGAGGAGGGGAACTGCTGGTGCATTTCTTCGGTCACAAGAGAGGTAAAATGGAGCAAGATAGCCGAGCATGAAACAATATTTCAGGTTTAAATGATGGGAAGAATGCTAAGTAATGAGAGGCAGTTAAGAATCTCTCAATCAGCTTAACAGATGGAGGTAACAGAGCTCTACCTAGGGGCAGTGAAGAATCCCTAGATAATTGGCCAACACAAGTGAATCGGGGTAAACATGAGCCAGGAGGAATTCATATTCATAACCAATTCAATCAGAGGAAAACATAAAGAAATAGCAGAAATTGAGCATAGAGTGTATTTAAACAAATTCTAAGCTATTCTTTCTTTCTTCTATTTAGATAGTGGTAAACAATAAACAGATGTAAGATGCACTTATTGCTTCAGGCTGCAGCACAAAAATTCCATCTTCATATCTCCAAAAGCATTCATTTACAACAGTCAGTTTTCTCTCCAAGCTTTCAGCAATCTTTGATTATAGAAACAACTCAGGTATACAATG
Source organism: Pinus tabuliformis (assembly GCA_031772625.1). Classification (NCBI taxonomy): domain Eukaryota; kingdom Viridiplantae; phylum Streptophyta; class Pinopsida; order Pinales; family Pinaceae; genus Pinus; species Pinus tabuliformis. The sequence goes on from CM062819.1 coordinate 321,901,914, forward strand.
CGATTCTCCAGTGAAAATTATCAATCAACCAACCCTTGTAACAATGTAGAGGGCGGTATATATAGGGCAAAACTATCTACAGAGTTCCTTTATTACATCTTGACCTAATTAGGTCTGAAAGAAAGATAATTACTTAACCTAATCCTATCCAGAAATAAATGCAAAAAATATCTCGGGTTGCGCTCAGGGCCGCCGTATCAAAACTGAGTAAATGATGTTATCCTTGGTGGCTTGCTGCAGTGTTTTCTGAAATAAATGTGTATGGGTTTCTGCATCTCTGCTGTCTGTCTGCATTTAAAGCTTTAACTGTGATTTGAGGGCAAGGATGGGCTCATGCCTCTTGATTTGACTTTCTGGGGGGGTTCATCAATGTTCAGGTGCTTCGAGCCCCTAAAAAATCTTCGGCTGATACTCTTTGGCTTTTCATCTTCATCTGATACTCTTTGGCAATAAACCGATGCTGTTCTGACGTGTTGGTGGGTCTAATCACAAATTAATGGCCGTTGTTCGGCCTCTGTTTCCTTCAAAACTGTTTTCTGCTCCTCTCGGCAAGCTTCGCGAAGAAAAATGGTTCATTCGGCGCCTTTCGGGCTTCCTGGTGGTTGCAGAATGAAAAGATTCCCTGAAGATTCCTGATTCTGGCCCAAAAAATCTAGGCGCTAGGCGCAAATCGCTCATCAAAAACTGCCTCAGAAACTGATTTCGGGGCTCCGAAGTGCGATTTTTTGCCCTTCACGCCAAAAAGTGCCGATGACATCAGCATGATGTCAGCGAATGTGACTTCGTACGGTGGGTGACTTCAGCGATGATGTCAGCATGATGACGTGGCAGGATGACGTCATCGTATGGACGGTGATTTGGCATGTACAGTGGCAGGGTACGGTGGCAGGAGGCCACGTCGATGGTGACTCGGCGGTACGGTGGCAGGAGGCCACGCAGGAGGGCGACGTGTCGCGGTGACTGGGCCGGGGGGGTGATGCAGGCAGGTGATGTGGGGCTTACGTCATAGGGGAGGGCGGTAAGCGGTTTTGGGCGCACCGCTATTAGCGCCTGAGCAGTTTTTGGGGGAGGGGCTCTGCCACACCCCAGAGCATGATGCGTGGCGGGAGTACGGCGGGGAATATGCGGGGAATATTCCAATTTTAATAGCGCGCACAGGTGGGGTTTGAAACTTAGGTTTAGTGCGTTTGGGGGGTAAATACGGGCGGGTTAATGTATTTTATGCCCGAAACTTAGGATAAAGGGGCAAAAAGTGGGTTTTTGAGGGTTTTTTAGGGCTAGGGAAGAGGTTATTAATCTGGCCAAGTGTCAGATTAATCCCTGTTTAGACACGGATGGGCTAAAAGCAGCCCCAGATGGATTGTTCTTTCCCTGAATTAGAGAGAATATGGCTATATTTCCAAGGAGGGGATATTTACATAGGGGAATTTTATATACAAAGTTTTAGTAGGGGAAGGGGGAAAACTGATAGGGAGTTATATAATACTTGTTAGTAGTTAATATGAAGATGATAAGCAGGCGCTAAGGTCAGGGCCCTTAGGCTAATTTTGGGGAAAAGAGTTTGAAAAGAAATAAAATCCTTGAGTGAAGCGGATCTTCACCAAGGCAACCGATATGGATGATGATGAAACTAAGAGGAATCAAGCAGATCTTGACCTCTTTGGGAAGTTAGTAAGTGACTTGGGCAATTAGAAGAAGGGGGAGTTAGTTATGTCCACCTTTGAGCTTCCTTGCATGAAAACCGCCTGCACTGTGATCTGTAAAGATAAAGCACTTTGTAACACAAAATTGATCATAAATTATCATTCTGCAACCACACAGCTACCTACCCAACCTACTCTCCTAACATTTTTTCTTCTTTTGAATTGGGTGCACTTAGACTTGCAAACCCAGATTTACAATTTTTCTTTTGAATTTTTCCTATCTAAATCTACACTTATTTCTGCCAGGGACCAGATTAAATAGTTGGGTCCCTTTGATTCTATACCTATCTACAGATCTGCCAAGATTAAACTGTTTGGACAGATATCATTCTCTATATTATAAAACAGGAAATTGAAACCTAGGGGGACCAAGATTAAACTGTTTGGACCTCCCTTAATTGAAAACTCTTCAAAACTGGAACAACTCATCAAAAATGGAATACAGCAGTGCATTTGGACTAAGCATACTTCGTGGCACCTCATGGAAATATGGAACACTGCAGCCTGCAAAGTATGACATATTTGGCATGTAAAAATGTCAATCATGAAAAATGATACCCTGTTGCAACAGGAGGCTAACAGTGGCTCCACTTGGGGATGGCCTTCCCTTGTGGAAGGCCAAGAACAGCAGGTCAGACTGCCTTGATCTTCTGTGGTCGTTGTAGACTGCAAACACTTCTTTGTTCTGGCTGCTAAAAATATAAACTTTGAACTATGAACAACCTCCTCCTCAACTGAATTACTGTGAAATGTACAGCATCGCCTGCTTTCTTCTGCGTGCTTGATAATTATGTACAACATTGTTTGAGCATTATGCCTCTGAAAACCATGGGCCAAAACTGATGTGTCTTCTCTGACTCTGGTCCTGAACAGTTACTGATCAATTTCTTCTTCCTTGTCAACATTCTTTTGGCTGAAGATTACAATCTGCAACAGCTTGCCTTTACCATGGTATATTGTGATGCGTCTGTGCTATTCTTCGCTGTTGTGCTGAAATTAGTGCAGAGACAGGGCCTTTAAAACTGGAATACTTGCATCAGCTGGATCTTCACATATTTACTGCTGCTTCTTAAACAATCGGCTTGCTTACAAAAATGAAAACAAAGTGCTGATATATACAAATAAGACTGTACAATGATATATACAAAACTGCATTGTGTTCCTTTAAAAGGGGTCATGGTAATGGAAATAACCAATGGACCTCTCCATAGAAAATCAAACTTGGCATGTTTGCCCTTGTCTTCCCTTCTTGAGTCCCATCTTAGAACTTTGTCACCAACATTGAAATCCTCAGCCTTAGCTCTCTTGTCAAACATCTTTTTTATCTTTTCTTGCACAATTTGAGCTCTATCATAAACTTGTTCTCTGGTTTGCTGCAGATGGATGGTCTGATTGATTCTTCTTTGAATGTCATTTGGTTCAGCTTGAATCTCTTGTAACAGATTGATAGTAGGAATGCCTAGGGACGAAGGAAATTTGGCCTCCATGCCATATACTAGCTCATAAGGGTTCATCCCAATTGATATTTTGCTTGAAAGTCTATCTACCCATAGGGCATTTACCAGTTTTTTGTGCCAGTTCTTCTTGTTTTCTTCCAGCACTTTCTTTATGATGTTGATGAGGCTTTTTTTAGATGATTCGGCCAAGCCATTACCTTGAGGGTAATAGGCTGTGGAGTGGCCCAAGGTAATATGAAATCTGTGGCAAAAATTGATCATCTTTTTGGACTTAAAGTCAGCGGCATTGTCAGTGATGATTTTCTCAGGGCAGCCAAATCTGGAAAGGATATTGCATTCAAGGAATTGGATAATGATGGTGTCATTGGCTTGTCTACAGGGAATGGCTTCAACCCACTTAGTGAAATAGTCGGTGGCTGTTAGGATCCATTTGTGCTGGCCTGAGGAAGAGGGATGGATTTCTCCAACGAAGTCAAGACCCCATTGTTGAAAAGGTTTTTCTGTGGAGATGGGTTTGAGGGGCAGGGGTAACAACATTCTCTTGCCCTCAAAAATTTGGCATTTGTGACATGACATGGCAAACTTCTTTACATCTGCAAAAAGAGAGGGCCAATAAAAACCAGCCCTTAAAATTTTATCAGCAATGGACTTCCAATATAGATGTCCTCCACAGTCACCTGCATGGAATTCTTTCATGACATTGTTAGTTTCATTTATGGTTAAACAATTGAGCAATATACCTTCATGATTTCTCCAAAATAATGCACCATCTATAACACAAAACTTTAAAGCCTTCATTTTCAAAAATCTTTTCTTGGTTCTGGACAATCCTGGGGGAGCACACAGGTTTAATAATACAAAGCATATATCAGCGTACCATGGGGATTGTAAAAAGATTTCACTGATCTGTGGAGTCGACAGCTTCGGTTCATTGTCTAGCTGGTTAATTTCTAAGGCTTGAAAATTTGTTTCGGACATCAGTTTAGCTAAACCTTGTCCCTTTATCAGCTTGGTTGGTTTTATTTCTATGTCATATTCAAGGATGTTTGCAATCCACTTGCCTCTTTTGCCTTCTAATCCTTCTTGAGTCAATATGTCCTTTACAGCAGCGTGTGGGACATAGGCAATCACGTGTGAATATAAAATGTACACTCTGAAATCCTTGATGGCCTTAACAAGTGCGTAGGCCTGCTTTTCCATTATTGGGTACTTCAAAGGGGCGTCTCTTAGAGCTCGGCTGAAAAAAGAAATTGGCTTTTCAGCTCCCTGTTCATCCTTTTGCAAAAGGACAACAGCTATAGTGTGATCAGATGCAAACGAAAATATGATAAAATCTTTGTCAAACTGTGGGCTAGTTAGGACAGGGGTTTGTGTTAAGGCTGATTTGATACTCTCAAATGCTTGCTTAGTTTCAAGAGACCATTTTACCTTGGCATCCTTCTTTAACATATTTCTTAACAATCTTATCAGCTCAGCTAGATTTGGGATAAATCTTCTCAAGAAGTTGATTTTCCCAAGGAATGCTTGTAGCTCTTTAATGTTTCTCGGAAATGGGATTTGGAGGATGGCTTGTATTCTTTCAGGATCAATTCTGATCCCATCCTTTGATATGATGTGGCCGAGTAATTTGCCTTCTTCAAGGCCAAACAGAGACTTCTTGGGGTTCAAGGAAATGCCATATTTCCTACATGTCATGAAAATTTGCCTAAGATGCTTGAGGTGTTCTTCATCAGATTTGGAAAATGGGGTTAAGTCATCAAGGTAGACAACTAGGAAGTCATGTATTTCTTTGGTGAAAGCAATATCCATTGCACGTTGAAAGGTAGCACCAACGTTTTTAAGACCAAATGACATCTTTACATACTTGAATGTTCCCCAGGGTGTAGTAAAAGCAGTTTTGTCTTGATCGTCCGGGTGAACAAGTATTTGGTTGAAACCTGAAAAACCATCTAGCAAAGAGATTCTAGATGATCCCACTACTCTCTGCAAGATGTGGTCCATTTTAGGCAAAGGGTAATGGTCCTTTAGGGAGACTTGATTTAAATTTCTGAGATCTACACAAAGTCTGATTTCGCCTGTCTTTTTTCTCGTAGGAACAAGATTAGACACCCATTCAGAAAATCTGATGGGTGCTATGATGCCTGCTTCAAACATCCTCTTTACTTCCTTCTCAATCGGGGGAAGAAGCATAGGGTTAATTCTTCTAAGTTTCTGCTTGAAGGGTTTCTGGTTTGGTTTTAAAGGAATGGTGTGTTGGATCACCAAGGTGTCATAAGATTTCATATCCTCATAGCTCCAAGCAAATACGTCTTGGAACTCTTTGAATAAGTCAATGTACTTGGGCTTTTGATCGGGTGGTAAGTTTTTGGACAGTTTGATCATTTTTGGCTTTTCTACAGTCCCAATGTTATGTTCCTCTATCTCAGTGTTTATGGGCTGCAATTTTGGCTTTCTTGGCACATCATTAGCATCAAACATATCTTCTAATGGGGTTAGGCCAGCAGGCAGAAAGTTATCCTTTAAGTCAATGATGTCTGCCTCTGTTTTGGCTATATCTTCCAAGTGTATTTGTTTCAGCTGTTCTATGTTTTCTTTGTCAAAAATAGTTTGTTTCAGGACTTGCTTGACTGTTGCAGCTGTTACATCTTGCTGAGTTTCATTTGTTTGGTGTTCTGTATCTGTCATAGCATCCATGTCGATGTTAATATTCGAAAACTCATGCTCAAGGGTGAGGAAATTGTTAATCTGGGCATCATTTTCGAATACTTGCCAATCTTTAACGTTATTTGGGACTGCGGGCCTATGTTTTATTTCGGCTGTGAAGTGATGGTTTGGGTCAAAAGGAAGCTTGCATGTACTAGCAAAGGTGGCTAGGCTGTGTGCATGAATGTTGTGATTTCTTGAAATCTTATCAAGCTTGAATTCAGTGAATGCCTGGAGTATGTTAGTAGCAGCGGTCCGATAGGCTCTCATTCTGTTGTCAATGGTTACGAAATTGCCTTTCATCTGTTGTATGATTAAATCAGAGTCTCCTAAAATAGACACTTTTGCAGCTCCCAGAGCTCTGACGAGTTTAAGACCTAAAAGCAGAGCCTCATACTCTGCCATGTTGTTTGTGCATTTAAAATTCAGTCTGTACGCATGACCTTCTGCATGGTTGTTATATGTGTTGTGAATCCATACACCTGCCCCTGCTCCTAACTTGTTGACAGAGCCATCAAACTCTAAATGCCATGTGATTTCTTGCTTATGGTCAGTATCAAGAGATTGAGCTGTTTTAGGATTGGGCAGATTTAAAATTTCTGTTTGGGGAACTTCTTTCGGTAGGCTGGTTGCATCAACTACTGTGCAAGTTTCGTCAGTATGTGCAACTGATTCTTCATTGATGTGTGCTTGTTGCTCTAGAGTGAAGGGCTCATTATCAATTGGAACATTTGTATCATCATTAAACACAATAAAGGAATCCATATCAGAGTGGATTGAGTAAATGGGAAAATTTTCAGGCTTGCTCTCACTACTTACCACATATTTCATGAGCGTTTCTCTATATAGTCTCTTTGGTTGCCCGAAGACTGAAATGGTGGCATAGGAAAGGTCTAATTGAAGGGATCCTTGGAGCTTTGCTCCCCATGATCTTGACAGGAGCATACCGTATTTTGGTGGAATGTCAGCAACCACTACATCCATGAGGATGGTCTTATTGGGATATTGGACTAAGGAGACACACAAGTCTTTGATGAGGCCTAGACATTTCACTTGACTTGAGTCAAATGAGTATAAATCTTTGTAAGGTCTTGTAACATCAAGATTCAGTTTTTCCATAACTGCTTTGGGCATAAGATTGTGTGATGCCCCTGAGTCAAACATAGCGTTGTGCAAAACTTTGTCATGTATATGCAAACTGACATAAAAGGGTGGGACAGGTCCATGTGTTGATTTTCCATTAACTTCTGGGCCAAATAGCAGCTCTGGGGTGTCATCTAAAACATTTACGTCATCCTTAACCTTTGGCATTTGAAGTGATCTTTGAATTTGCTGCCTATATACATCGTGTTTGGCAAGTTCTGAGAGGGGAATGGATATTTTTAACTTAGCTATTTTTGTCTCTAAGTTAAATGGCTTTTCCAGTGGATTCTTGGTGTTGATAATGGCAGTTTTTTCTGTTTCATTTGAATTGTCTGCGTTTTGCTCTTATTTATCAGCGTTATGGGAAGTTTTTGCTTGCGGTTTCTCAACTTCAGGAAAGTTTTTTGGGATCCTGTTCGCGCTTTCTTTCGAGGAAGAAGGTGGCAAAGGCTGATCTTTGGAAGGCTGTATTTCTGTTATGTCTTCTACAGTCACTTGATGCGGGTTTGGAATAGGTATATCAGCTGGTTCTATTATGACAGGCTTGCCTTTGATCTTGTTGGGTTGTTTGCTATCCTTCATTTTACTAGGTTCGGTAATGTCAATGGTCCTAGTTCTCAGCTTATATTGTTTGTGTACTTCATACATAGCGGTATCATATCCTTGTTTAAAATCAAAAGACTCGCCAGACCTAGTCTGAAATTGATTGTGGTCGGGTTCATTTTGGTCTTCTTGGGACAGGAAAGTTTGGTGCTCACCCTTTAGATCCATTAAGTTCATGTGAGTGTCCTCTATGGGTTCACTAGAAGTAGATCCTTCAACATAATTATCTTGGAAAGGGGGTCTTATATCATGGTCTTGGTTAGGCCTACCAGCATTTGTGTTCTGTGTTTTTCTAAAATTTGGGTTCCTTATGGTATTAGACTGTTGTCCTTCCCATGATGCTTTTCTCTCCACATTTTCTACTCTTTCTCCCAGCCTTTGCAGGCCACTAATGATAGCATCAAGCTTTTGATCAAAAGCTGAGGGTTCTTCCTTAAAGGTGGTTCTTCTTTCCATTCTAGCTCTATTTCTTTTGGCAATTAAATTGGCTTCTACGCTGACAGCAACATTTTGCATGTCCGCAAGGGTTTGAGGAGCTCTTTCTTTTAACTGGTATGCCATATCCGGGTCGAATCCATCGGGAAATTTGTACAAGGCAAGGTCAGGTGGAGGCCTTAGGTTCTGTGGTATTGCGTTATATACATTATTGAATCTTGCACAGTACTCCAAAACAGTCTCTTGAGGACCTCGTTTGATCGTATCATATTCAGCTAGTATGTGCAAGGGGTCTTTCTTTTTCTCCCATCTGTTGGTAAAGGATTGGTAAAGCTCATCTGGGGTAGTTATGGAATTTGCAGCAAGTGATCTGAACCAAGTTCTTACATCACCTGTTAAACTCTGAACAAAAATTCTCATTCTTACACTATCATCATCTATTTTGTAGTTTTCAAAATAGTCTTGCATCTTCTTGGTGTGCGGAATGGCTGTGAAAGGACCGGTGGAATTAAAATATGTGATTTTCAATTGGTACTCTTGAGGTAAAGCCCCAGCATTAGCAGGTAAATGCAGGGGTGCATATCTATTAGTCATATTGGCAGGTATAAGTGGAACAATGGGGATAAGTGGAACATCTGGAGTAACAGGGATCACAGGAGTAACTGGAACGCTGGACACAACAGCAGTGTTAGTATGTACAGTGAATGAAGGTGTGGAAGGAGTACTACGAGATGTAGATGATGAACTAAGGGAAATAGGGGTTGACCGGAACAGATCCTTGACAGGAGTCGGAATACTGCTAGAGTAAGCTATTTCAGGGCTCAAATCAGCAAAATTTTCCTGTCTTTCTTGCTTCCTAAGGTTTTTTGAGATTATGTTAGGGTTTTCAAAAATAGTTGGAGGGTTGGGATCTGGATTTGATCTGGTATATCGTGGATTTTTCTTGGGAGCCAGCTTCCGAATTGTTTTTTGGGTATTTTTTCTGGGAATGTTTTTGTAATCAACAAGGGACTAATTAAAATATGGGACAACTTGTTTGTAACTTAAAACTAGCATGAACATTGACTAAAGAAGCATTTATTTACTCTTGTTAATGTAAAGCAAAAAACAGTTTCAAAGGCTTCCTGGCTGACATTCAGGCTTCATCAGTAGTTTTAAGAGATAAGCAGGAGTTGGAAAGTTTGATTTATGGCCTCAGCGGAGCTTTCTTACCTTCTTCGTGAAACTATCTGAGGAAGTTCCCCAGCGGAGTCACCATTATGTTATCACTCAGGTTGTCCTTAAGCTCCGGAAAAGGATACGGTCGAGGTAACCACAGACCAACTTTGGACTGCAGGTTCTAGCCAACCGACAATCAGAGAGGGCTCTCTCTTTACGATTTAGCTTTGTTGAAAAGGATTTTAGGCTAGGTCTTGAGTTCAGAGGTTTTTGTTTTGTTTTTGGTGGGAAAATTGATTTTTTTAGACAGAGAGGCAAGGCATAGTCTGGTAGTTTCAAACCATTGGGCTTGGTGTCGAGGAGGGGAACTGCTGGTGCATTTCTTCAGTCACAAGAGAGGTAAAATGCAGTAAGATAGCCGAGCATGAAACAATATTTCAGGTTTAAATGATGGGAAGAATGCTAAGTAATGAGAGGCAGTTAAGAATCTCTCAATCAGCTTAACAGATGGAGGTAACAGAGCTCTACCTAGGGGCAGTGAAGAATCCCTAGATAATTGGCCAACACAAGTGAATCAGGGTAAACATGAGCCAGGAGGAATTCGTATTCATAACCAATTCAATCAGAGGAAAACATAAAGAAATAGCAGAAATTGAGCATAGAGTGTATTTAAACAAATTCTAAGCTATTCTTTCTTTTTGCTATTTAGATAGTGGTAAACAATAAACAGATGTAAGATGCACTTATTGCTTCAGGCTGCAGCACAAGAATTCCATCTTCATATCTCCAAAGAATTCATTTACAACAGTCAGTTTGCTCTCCAAGCTTTCAGCAATCTTTGATTATAGAAACAACTCAGGTATACAATGCGAGTCTCCAGTGAAAATTATCAATCAACCAACCCTTGTAACAATGTAGAGGGCGGTATATATAGGGCAAAACTATCTACAGAGTTCCTTTATTACATCTTGACCTAATTAGGTCTGAAAGAAAGATAATTACTTAACCTAATCCTATCCAGAAATAAATGCAAAAAATATCTCGGGCTGCGCTCAGGGCCGCCGTATCAAAACTGAGTAAATGATGTTATCCTTGGTGGCTTGCTGTAGTGTTTTCTGAAATAAATGTGTATGGGTTTCTGCATCTCTGCTGTCTATCTGCATTTAAAGCTTTAACTGTGATTTGAGGGCAAGGATGGGCTCATGCCTCTTGATTTGACTTTCTGGGGGGTTCATCAATGTTCAGGTGCTTCGAGCCCCTAAAAAATCTTCGACTGATACTCTTTGGCTTTTCGTCTTCATCTGCTACTCTTTGGCAATAAATCGATGTTGTTCTGACGTGTTGGTGGGTCTAATCACAAATTAATGGCCATTGTTAGGCCTCTGTTTCCTTCAAAACTGTTTTCTGCTCCTCTCGGCAAGCTTCGCGAAGAAAAATGGTTCATTCGGCGCCTTTCGGGCTTCTCGGGGGCTGCATAATGAAAAGATTCCCTGAAGATTCCTGATTCTGGCCCAAAAAATCTAGCGTCGCTCATCAAAAACTACCTCAGAAACTGATTCCGGGACTCCGAAGTGCGATTTTTTGCCCTTCGCGCCAAAAAGTGCTGATGACGTCAGCATGACGTCAGTGGATGTGACTTCGTACGGTGGGTGACATCAGCGATGACGTCAGCATGATGACATGGCGGGATGACGTCAACAGGTGGCGTCATCGTACGGACGGTGACGTGGCATGTACAGTGGCACGGTACGATGGTAGGAGGCCACGTGGCTGGTGACTCGACGGTACAGTGGTAGGAGGCCACGCAGGCGGGCAACGTGTCGTGGTGACTGGGCCAGGGGGGTGACGCAGGCAGGTGATGTGGGGCTTACGTCACAGGGAAGGGCGGTAAGAGGTTTTGGGCGCACCGCTATTAGCGCCTGGGCGGTTTTGGGGGGAGGGGCTCTGCCACACCCCAGAGCATGACGTGTGGTGGGAGTGCAGCGGGGAATATGTGCGTAATATTCCAATTTTAATAGCACACGCAAGTGGGGTTTGAAACTTAGGTTTAGTGGGTTTGGGGGGTAAATATGGGCAGGTTAATGTATTTTATGCCCGAAACTTAGGATAAGGGGGCAAAAAGTGGGTTTTTGAGGTTTTTTTAGGGCTAGGGAAGAGGTTATTAATCTGGGCAAGTGTCATATTAATCCCTGATTAGACACGGATGGGCTAAAAGCAGCCCCAGATGGACTGTTCTTTCCCTGACTTAGAGAGAATATGGCTATATTGCCAGGGAGGGGATATTTACATAGGGGAATTTTATATACAAAGTTTTAGTAGGGGAAGGGGGAAAACTGATAGGGAGTTATATAATACTTGTTAGTAGTTAATATGAAGATGATAAGTAGGCACTAAGGTCAGGGCCCTTAGGCTAATTTTGGGGAAAAGAGTTTGAAAAGAAATAAAATCCTTGAGTGAAGCAGATCTTCACCAAGGCAACTGATATGGATGATGATGAAACTAAGAGGAATCAAGCAGATCTTGACCTCTTTGGGAAATTAGTAAGTGACTTGGGGAATTAGAAGAAGGGGGAGTTAGTTATGTCCACCTTTGAGCTTCCTTGCATGAAAACTGCCTGCACTGTGATCTGTAAAGATAAAGCACTTTGTAACACAAAATTGATCATAAATTATCATTCTGCAACCACACAGCTACCTACCCAGCCTACTCTCCTAACATTTTTTCTTCTTTTGAATTGGGTGCACTTAGACTTGCAAACCTAGATTTACAATTTTTCTTTTGAATTTTTCCTATCTAAATCTACACTTATTTCTGCCAGGGCCCAGATTAAACAGTTGGGTCCCTTTGATTCTCTACCTATCTACAGATCTGCCAAGATTAAACTGTTTGGACAGATATCATTCTCTATATTCTAAAACAGGAAATTGAAACCTAGGGAGACCAAGATTAAACTGTTTGGACCTCCCTTAACTGAAAACTCTTCCAAACTGGAACAACTCATCAAAAATGGAATACATCAGTGCATTTGGACTAAGCATACTTCATGGCACCTCGTGGAAATATGGAACATTGCAGCCTGCAAAGTATGACATATTTGGCATGTAAAAATGTCAATCATGAAAAATGATACCCTGTTGCAACAAGAGGCTAACACCCCTCATGACAAGTGAGTGGTTAGATGCTTTTCTTACCTCAAGCTTGCCATCAAACATATGAATGGAGTGACCTTGCTGGCAGATGTGGACCAAGGACAGCAAGTTTCTCTTGAGCTGTGGGAGATACAGATTGTTGCAACAGGAGGCTAACACCCCTCATGACAAGTGAGTGGTTAGATGCTTTTCTTACCTCAAGCTTGCCATCAAACATATGAATGGAGTGACCTTGCTGGCGGATGTGGACCAAGGACAACAAGTTTCTCTTGAGCTGTGGGAGATATAGAACATGATCCAGAAGAAAATCTGGAAGACCAGGCAGTTTAAGCCTGATTGTGCCAAGACCTGATGGCTTGATTTTTGACTGATCTGCAAAGTATACTGCTCCATCAACATTGTCAGTGAAATCTTCAAAAAAATCTTTTCTATGAGTCATGTGACAGGTTGCTCCTGAATCAAGCAACCAATCATTTTTCGAAGAAGCAATTGAAGCATTAAACAAATATTCATTTACTCCAATGTTACATTGTGCCTCAATATAGTGAGCGGCTTCAGGTACTTTACCTTTGTCTGTATCATCAGTTTTACCTTTCTGCTGGTTTCTTTTCTGCTCAATTTTGTCCCATGGTAGCTTGCATGTAGAAGCATCATGTGATCCATTTCGTTTGCAGCGAATGCAATGCAGATCTGCCTTTTCTCCTTGAGAATGTCTGCCCCCCCTGCCTCTGAAGTATCTTCCTCTTCCTCTTCGTCTACCTCTTCCTCTTGTAGAATCTTGAGCAGGATGCTTTTCTTTATGAGCAAGGCACACAGTCTCTTCAGAAGATTCAGGGACTATCTTCTTTCCAAAGGCTTTCTCTCTTTCAACAAACTTTTTCACAAGAGAGTCAAAGGTTATATCTTTAAGATTTCCATTTGCTTGTAAAGACTCAAGATAATTGGAGTAAGTAGGATAGAGTGCCTTGAGAAAAGCAATAAGAGGGATATCCAGCTCAACCTTAGTGGATTTGATATCATGCATTATGGATTTTACTTCAGATGCAAGAGCAAGAGGATCATTATTTTTCAGTTGAAGAGTGAAGAGTTTAATCATGAGCTGAACAACTTCAAGTGCAGAATGTGAGTCATAGAGTTCTTTGAGCTTTTGTAAAGCTTCAAAGGTAGTTGAATATGATGAAATATGGCGACTTACTTCTTCATTTACAGATGCTGCGATTACTGCATATGCTTTGTTGTTCTTGCTATCCCAAATGACGAGCTCTTTGTCTGATGTAGGCTGTACTGGGTCATTGTCTCCTTCTCCGACACACACTCCCTTCCACAACTCATTGAAGATGAGGGTGTGTTTTATCATCCGGGACAATTCATGATAGTTCTCCTTGCCAGTGAGAACTATCCCTACCATAGAGATGATTGAATGCATTCTGTAAAAAAAAAACTTCTGCTGAAAAAAAAAACTTCCTTACGTTACAGCCTTATGCACTATATTTTCTTCAAATGCCTCTAATGTTTGATAGAAGCATCAGCATTTCATTGAAATATTATGTAGATATCACTTCAATATTATATATCACTTTAATGTTTTAACTTTTCAACCCAGCATTACCATTCAAATGATAAAAAAACCGTGTAATACTACTATGTTTTGAATGATATATAAAACGTGCAATACCACAAATGCTTTGATATATAAAATGCTTTGAATGATATATAAACTGCTTATATAAACTACGCAACACTATGAACTCAACACGTATCCACGGACATTGTGGACTACCAAGACACAATTTTGTTACCATACCATGTCGCAGGCCTCCGTTCACCTATATCTCAACACCCGCTGATTTGGAGCCTGCAGTCATATCTCTACTGACTCGAGACAAAAGTGACATATTGGACGAATCGGACCTGCTGAATAATCTCCATCAATTCAGTTCAGCCATTGAAGGCAAAACCGCCATCATAAATATACACTGGAATTAAAATCACCCTCTTGTCATTTATCGGCATTCTCAAGCTTAAGGGACACATTAGACCTCCTCCCAGAAGACAAATGCGAAGCCTTTTCATGCGGAGTCTCTGCCTCGTCGAGGGCTAAAGTCTGCTTGGCAAGTATGCAGCCCATTTGTACACGAAAAGGAGCTCCAATCACGCAGACGAAACCTTAAATCCCGCTGCCATTTCCAACCAAAGCTTAAGTTTCTTTGAAAACTCAATCATTTCCTACTACTGCACAATTTATCAAAAACTGTAACTTAAAGTCCACTGTAAAGCTTAAATTACATGCTATATTCGAGCATTTCCTATTGTGTCCAGGAAATGAAAATGCGGCTCAAAAATGTTGCAATCTTTGGATTCCAGCAACAGCCGTATAGGCGAAACTTCTAAAGAATCAAAGTACTTGACAAAAAAAAACCTTGTGGCCACTAAAAGAGAATCGGTTTAATCTGTGTCAAATGTTGCATCAAACTATCGAACCTTGCATCAAAGTGTATCTTACAGTGACTTCATATCTTATTGCATTAGGCACTTTTCAAGAGAAATGATGCAACCCGAGAGAGTGGAGCAGAAAGGATAATCCGCTTTTGCAAGGGCCTCTAAGGTTGTTACAAGGGAAGGCAAAGGAAAGTAACAGCAGTGCATTGCATTGCGTAGACTGACTGCCATCATTCACATTATCAGAGTGGCGCAGCGTAGGTTTTGTTTAGAAAATGGTAGCAGCATAACAGTAGCAGTCTTGACAGACAATGTCAGAATCTGGCACCAACGGATATATGGGCAACGTATTGCAGGGAGCAGGCTCTGTATGGAGCAGAGCGCAGGTCATGGCAGACAGACAGGACACTCAGTCAGACAAGGGAGTTACAAGGCACAACAGCTAAAAATAGGAGCTGGCTCTGATACCATGTCAGGCCAGGTAGTAACTCTCCAAAGACAGAAAAGACTGATTCGTCTGATTATTCCATAGGTATGTTATTGTTTTATACATTAGGAGTGATTGTTCAGTTCATCTTCCGATGACTGTTCACATTCCTGATTTATTTATTTTACAAATTCCCCAATCATGAAGATTAGGTGTCAACAATAAAGGAACCAGTCGACCATTAGGGATCCTTCCCAATATTCCCATAACATTGAGAGGGAAAACCGTTCAAATGAACGTAATGGTAGTCCAAGGACCCCTGGATTATAATCTACTCCTTGGACGAGACTATATATATTGCATGGGAGCAATTGTCTCATCACTCTTTAGAGTAATGTGTTTTCCGCACGAAGGAAGAGTGGTCAAGCTCGTAGACCAGCTTTCATTTCCCAGATCATGCATAGCAAATAGTCATATACCATCCATAAATGGTCTTTTCACACAAGGAATGTCTCATCAATCCCCAGTCTGTCCACCTGATGAGCGCGAGTGATTCGGGGGACATGACTGAAACCCAGGGGGCATGCACCCTGGTCTGCTTCGGCAGGAAAACTTCATGTATAGGGTAGGTTTCCATGAGAGATATATGACTAGACTGTACTCCCATCCATGATTGGAAGAGGGGGTTAGACTGGAATAAGATTCCCTCGTCAAAGTTATGTGAGTGGATTGTCTCACCTTTGTCTATTTTGGTAGACATCGCCGAAGAAGTGTTTTGTTTGTGGTGTGAATAGAACAATATTTGGTAACCTGAAAGAGGTAGACCTTTCCTGATAAAACAAATGTTTTGTCGGTAGAATGAAAGGTGACCTTGAAACTTTATTTTATACCTGGGGGCATGCAAACCTTTTGGCGTGCAAGCGAAGAGCGACTATTTATTTTTTAAATTTGTAGGTCCTCTAACCCTTTAAACTCGTAGGATTGGTCGTTTCCTAACTTGCATAAAGAAAGGATGTGGGGAAAAACTCTAAAAATTGCCGTTTTTATATGAGACATTCTTATTATACGACTGGATTAATCAAGCAGTTTTAGCACATAGTTCAAGCTCGTTAAAAAATAAACATAAGCCATGAGCAAATGTTTCCCCAGTGTTTAATCTCAATCAAAAAAAATGAACCAATTCCCAATAAATAACCATCGTGAATATAGTACTTTAGCCTTTAAAGCCTTGGTCGTGTTCTCATCATCACCTCCACTCTGTATTGGCCGATCATTCACCTCCATTTGAGTGTTTACCCCTTTTGAGGAACAGCTGCAAAGAGTGATCCCACTAGCCATCCTTGTAACATTGCCGTGATTGGAATATTCCAAACCTTACTTGGAATCAGCTGCTACCCAATTTTATCACTCGTTCCTCAAAAGACGAGTCTCCTTTAAGCTCTTTTCAACTGACTCGTAAAATATGAAAAGATTCCCGAGCCATTGGCCTCTCCAGCTCGTTAAAGGGACCAGAAGTGCTATCCCTCCTCTAAATTTTAATCTTTTTGGACCTAAGGGATTATTACACAAAAAGATCGAGCGCTTGTTTTGTTCGGCTCGTTAAAAGTATCGAAAATTCATCCCTTCTGTATTGTTTTATACTTTTTCGGACTTAAGGGATTAGATGACGAAAAAGGAATTTTGGAGTTTCCTTTACGTTCCTTTTCAGACTCTCTAAAATTGAAAAGGACCAAGTTATCTTTGTCGTTAAACTCGTTAAAACTTAATAGCGACAAAATTGTCCATAGCAGACAAGAACGAGTTTCACTATCACTAGGCTCGTTAAAACATAGCGATGGGTTTGCCCGAAGGGAAAATTATAGAACAAGCATATGTTATCCTCCTCAAGCTTGACAAAAATAAAGAGGTACTGGTCAGCAATGACTGGGGAAAATTGGGAAGAAAACATGAAGAAACTTTGTTGGTAGCAAGTCGCTCTTGAACATGACACTTTCACTCCGCATCCAAGTCGGGTTGGGTTGTTTCATTCACCGGTCACATCACCATGGTCCCATCACACCATCCACATTTGGGGTTAATGCTACCAATCCATCATGTCAGTGTTGCCGATATGTTCAAGAGAAGTCATTCAGAGAATTCACCTGTGTCTCACCCACTACAACACATTTACACTCCATTCCTTCATGACCGCCACCCTGAACCTTATGTCATTAGATCGTTTTCACCTCAATTAAAATCATTTTCTCCGTTCCGTGTCATTGATGTGGGATTCATTAAGACCCTCCTGTGACGGATCACTTCTTGTCGACATCAGCTCATTATCCAAGAAGCCAATCTAGGAACACCCCATCCAGTACTTTGAAGCTTGCATGCTGTTGTGGGGAAAAATGCCTATGCAGGACGATCCTATCCACCTAAGGTGTGACAGTGCCTTAGCAAAAAACAGAGACAGCTATTCTAGTATTTCTTCCTTTATGAATTGAGAATAAAGAGAGATAGATGGACTCACCGGTGTCTTCCGTTTGTCCCTCGATCCGGTCTCTCTTCTCTTGGAGGATTCCCAGCTACTTGCCTTCTCGCTCGCCCAGCTTCAAGAGGTTTCTACAAGATCACAAGAAGAGAACACTACACAAGACATGGATTCATATTCATAACTAGTTCAGGATTAGAAATAAACTAAACATACTAATGCATTCATACATCAAAAATACACCAGTATATAGGAGAAACCAAGATAGCTTTATTGATGAATAACAAGGTTCAGGAAGAGATACAACCCAGAGGGCTCCAATCCAGCATCTCCTTCCCAGCAAATGGAATTCCTATCTTCACCCCTTTCAAAGCATTAAGCACCCAATAGTTCCAGTCTCAAACCAACAACAATTCTTTGCAATAACAAAATTCCAGCCTCCAGATCTCATGGAAGAGAGATCCATATATAGATGTTTGGAGAGAGGATGAGTCAGCTTGAGATCTGACTAGTGTCCTCTCACTCTGTCAGTTCTTGAGTCCACTTGGAGGTTCTTGCTTCCACTTGGAGATTTGGAACCTCTTACTCATCACCAGTCGAATTCCCTGAGGCAAGTGTCATTTTGGAAGCTTCCTGGGTTTTGACACCTTGAGAAATGAGCCTGCCACATGTCCACTCTCATTCAGCGTAGGTAGCCAGTGTTCCAGTTGACATTCAACGTAGGTAGCCAGTGTTGGATTTGACATTCAACGCAAACAGCTAGTGTAGCCACTGAAATGATCCTGAATTGACTTGTTTTTGAGCAGTTTCCAGGTGGAGAACTTCTGTGAATTGTTGTGGTTTGTTAGCCTTGTTCCTCTAGTGGTAGGAACAACATGTTTAGGGACTTTGGATCCCTTAGCTTATCGACATTTCATGCTCAATGTTGTAAGGCACAAAAATGTCTATAACAGTTGCCCCCTAAAGTATGAGGTTGTTTATCGGGCGAAATGCTTTATCAAGGGGATCCGAAGTTCATCCAATGCTGGGAGGAGACCTGTAATACAATACAATACAATACATTATTTTTCATGCTGCTTTCATGATCTAGCTGAGGCGGGCATTCCCATGCTCAACTTTATAAATTCATTTTTCTGTACATAGAACAGACAATCGTCTGATGGTAGACTGATAATTTTGATGAAATTATCATCCTTTGAGTAGGATGATTATCTGCTGCAATGATGTACATGTCAATGTCTTTATCTTTCCTGAATATATATCGCAGCCCGGATGGATGAAACTAGATTCGGGGTCTTCAAACTCGTTCGATCTTCACTCTAAGTACGAGTCGATCCATGTGAGAATTGTTCTGAAGTCGAACATGGAAAGACATCGCTTGATTACCGGTCAATGATGTAAACCGTTAACAAGCGCGAGAGGAATCACCGATAATGATAATGACCCTCAAGGTATTGCAGTACAATTCACGTGGTGTGAATAAAGGACTTGGCGTCAAACACCACGCAAAATCTTTCGGTCGGAGGTCATTGATGTATACCTGTCGCCGGAAGTGAGAAACTTGCCATTGTGGCATGCAAGCTTCAAAGTACTGAAGGGGTTGTTCCTAGATCAATTTCCTGGATAATGAGCTGATGTCGACAAGAAGCGATCCGTCAAAGGAGGGCCTTAATGAATCCCACATCAGTGACACGGAACGGAGCTAATGATTTTAATGGAGGTGAAAACGATCTGTGACATATGATTCAGGGTGGCGGTCATGAAAGGATGAAGGATAATGTATGGCAGTGGATGGGACATGGTTGACGTTTTCTGAACAACTTCTCTTGAACATATGGCGACACTGATGCGATGGATCGGTAGCATTACCCCAAATATGGATGGTATGGCGAGACCATGGATGTGACCGGTGAATGAAACAACCCAACCCGATTGTGGTACGGAGGAAAAGTGTCATGTTCAAGAGCGACTTGCTACCATCAAAGTTTTCTTTAGTTTCTCCCAATTTTTCCCCAGTCATTGCTGACCAGTACCTCTTTATTTTTGTCAAGCTTGAGGAGGATAACATATGCTTGTTCTATAACCTACCCTTCGGGCACGCCCATCGCTATGTTTTAACGAGCCTAGCGATAATGAAACTCGTTCTCGTCTAAAGACAAGTTTGTCGCTATTTAATGATTTTAACGAGTCTAACGACAAGGATAACTCAGTCCTTTTCATTTTTAGAGAGTCTGAAAAGGTACATAAAGTTAACTCCAAAAATCCTTTTTCGTCATCTAATCCCTTAAGTCCGAAAAAGTATAAAACAATACAGAAGGGATGAGTTTTCGATAGTTTTAATGAGCCGAATAAAAAAAACGCTCGATCTTTTTGTGCAATAATCCCTCAGGTCCAAAAAGATTAAAATCTAGAGGAGGGATGGCTTTTCCGGTCGCTTTAACGAGCTGGAAGGCCAAAACTCGGAAATCTTTTCATATTTTACGAGTCAGATGAAAAGAGCTTAAAGAAGACTCGTCTTTTGAGGAACGAGTGATAAACAGGGTTAGCAGCTGATTCCAGGTACATGTTGGAATTTTCCAATCACGGTAGTGTCACAAGGATGGCTAGGTGAAATCACTCTTCGCAGCTGTTCCTCAAAATGGGTAAACAATCATATGGAGGTGAACGATCGGCCAAATGAAAAGTGGAGGTGATGGTGCAAACACGACCAAGGCTTTGATGGCTGATGGTATAACATTCACAGTGGTTATTCACCGGGTAGTTCATTTTTTAACGAGCTTAAACGCGGGTGGAAACATTTGCTTGATCTTATGTTTATTTTTTAACGAGCATGAACGATGCGCTAAAACTGCTCGGATCTTGCGTTTATTTTTTAATGAGCATGAACTTTGTGCTAAAACTGCTCAATTACCCAGTCATATTATAAGAGTGTCTCATCAAGATTCTATTTTTTATGGAGCTTCATCTCACTAAGCTTTGCTCCTCATCCTTTCTTTATGCAAGTTAGGAAACGGCTAACCCAAAAAATAGATAAATAACCGCTCTTTGCTTGCACTCCAAAAGGTTTGCATGCCCCCAGGTATAAAACAGAGTTTCAAGGTTACCTCTACTTCTCTTCCTTCAAAACAATTGTTTTAAAGAGAGAGACTTCACCTCTTTCAGGTTACCCAAAGATTGTCTCGTTAATCTTTCAAACAAAACACTTCCTCAGAAATATATACTGAAATAGACAAAGGTGAGAGACGATTCGCGTCAACTCACATAACTTTGACAAAAGAATCTTATTCTAGAACAACCCCTCTTCCTCTACGGACGGGGTACGGACTAGTCATATTCTCCAGCGGAAACCTACTCTATATCCAAAGTTTTCCTGCCAAAGCAGACCAGGACGCATGCCCCCTGGGTTCCAGTCATATCCTCCCGGATTACTCGCGCTCATCAGGAGGACGGACCATGGGTTGAGACACTTCTTGCGTGTATAGACCATTTAGGGATGGTACATGACTATTTGCGATGCGTGATCCGGGAAATGAAAGTTGGTCCACGAGCTTGACCATTCTTCCTTCATGCGGAAAACACATTACTCTAAAGAGTGAGGAGACTATAGCTCTCATGCAATATATATAGTCTCGTCCAAGGAGTAGGTTATAATCCAAGGGTCCTTGAACAACCATCACGTTCATTTGAACGGTCTTCCCTTTCAATGTTATGGGCACATTGGGGAGGATCCCTAAAGGTCGACTGGTTCCTTTATCAAAACCTGACAGACTTCTCATTTCAGGCAAAAGTGTTGGTGAACCAAGCGCTTTCCAAGCAATAGAGCAAAGGATACTCATAGATGCCCCCTCATCAATGATAGTGCCAGCCATTACCATTCTGTATATTTGAACGATAATTCTGAATGGTATGCTTGCTGGCAACCGGGGTCTGCCTAGTTGGTTCCAGTCAAAGGACACAACCAGGTTGCTTAGTGGTGGGACCAAATAGACGGCCGGATATCGCTCTGACGAACTTCCTTCCTGCGATAAAGGAATGGGGGCATTGCCCCCTTGTTCATCAGAGTCAGTGTTGATGAAGAGAATTTGGACGGTGTCGTCTTTATTCTCCTCTGTGATGGTATCATTCGAAGATAGAGCCTCTGAAGGCAAAACCGGGTCAACTGCCGTCTCAACCTTTTGACTTTCGTCAGGCATGGATCCAGATGGTTCATCTTCAATGATAGGTGCTTCGGCTGACCACCTGGGCGGGTTAGCCGGATTCTCAACTAGTGAAGGACTCGACAGGAGTTTTTGATATCCAGGAGGAAGTTGCGCTCGTAAAATCGGGCGATCTTCCAAAACTCTTTTAGCCTCATCTAAGAAGGGACAACGGTGGATGGCTTGATCTCCTTCACACAGTTTACAGGGAAATCTTGCTTTCCCTCTCTGTCCTGGGACTTCACTTTCACTAGTCGACAGTGAGCTGTCAACATGGCTATCAGAAGTCGATGCTACTGAATTGTGCAAACGGGGAGACCAGTCCCTTAGTATCCGAGGGATACAGGGACAATCTCTATGGAAGTGGTCTCCCTTGCATATGACACATGGCGATTTAGGCCTTGTCAGTGCTGTGTGTGGATTTTTGTCAGACGACACTTGTTTGCCCCCAGTCGCTTTTCGCTCCTTCTTCTTCTTTTCTTTCTTCTTCTTTTCCTTTCTCTCCTTAGGAACTTGGTTTTTTGTTTTACCAGTTCCGTCAAGCGAAGAGGAAGGAGGAGAGGAAGAGTTAGATGAAGTAGAAGGCTGGTTGGCAACTCTGGTCTGGTCTAATTGTTGACTCGACTGTTTGGGAACGGTGGTGGTTTGAACGACATTGGTTGAAAAGAGCCAGACCGGCAGGCCAATTGTCAGTCCTGGAAGCGACAATGTGGCCATATGGGGCGCACCAACATCTCCCCAAGAGGAGAAGGGACTAGGATTTCCACCAAGAGGAATTCCTTGGTTGGTGTGCTCCATTTTTTCAACCTAAAGATCAATGCAGGAATAAAGGGTGATTGTTCCGTTTAAAATAAATTTTTAACGACGCTTAGACACAACTTTCTTTTTCAGTTTTAAAGAGTCGAGAAAAAGCTAAAGATGACTCTAGTCTCCTTCGATGTTTTAACGAGCCCGAAGTGACAAATGCTCGGATGGACTTTTTCTGTTATAGAGTCTGAAAAAGGCCAAAAGGAACTGCTCTGGAGTTCTAGGCAGAGGGTGTGCCAAACTTTTCGCAAAACCTCAGAATACTTTTTAGGGTACGGGTGGTCGATCTTCCTGAATGCTGTGTTCAGTGCATTACGATCAGTAGGGCGGCCGACACGGCTTCCTAAGGATAAATGTTTTATGCCTATAGGGGTCTCCCAATATATACGCGACGGTACGTGGGAGCACAATCCGTACTGGCGCTAT
This sequence comes from Pinus tabuliformis, assembly GCA_031772625.1. Taxonomy (NCBI): domain Eukaryota; kingdom Viridiplantae; phylum Streptophyta; class Pinopsida; order Pinales; family Pinaceae; genus Pinus; species Pinus tabuliformis. Next base: position 321,925,030 of record CM062819.1, read on the forward strand.
CGTCCCTCAAGAGGAATCACCCACCATCCACGAGATCGACAGTCACCAGGCTTAACGACGCCGGAACACGTCTCTAGCCTAGACCTCTATGTTGTGCGTTATGTTACAAAGCGTTGTTAAGTTCATTCAATTTATTTTAGGTTGATATTTTTAAAGTTTGCCTTTCAAGGTTCACCACGAGATGTATGATACAAATTCCTAAATGCAGTCTAAAGATGATAAGCAAACTTTATATCTTTTCAACTTTGAAAATCCTAGCTACTAAGGGAAAAGAAAGACACCATCTTTTCTCAAAGAGAAATCAGCACACTCTAATGCACTTTTCCTAAATCAAGCATGCAAAATTTGCAAAATGCAAATGCACAATGCAGGTGTTTGTTTTCCGCTTTCTTAGTGTTGATGCCTACAAAAGAAAGCTTTTTGCACAACTTTGAATTTGCTTTTAAATGACCAATACAAACAAGTTTACTTTTTCGAAATCAGAAAGGGTAGAAGAGATTACAACACTTAACGATTTTCGAAATAAACTTTTGTTTCGACACTTTAAAAGAGACAAACTCAAACCAATAAGCAAAAGTAAATGTATAATCAATCTGCAAACAGCCAATGAACTCTCTCCTAAGATCACAATCAACAGATCTGAATCAAGGGCTACAGGATGATTACTTCACTCATGCAAAGGAAGACTGTAAATGATGCCACAAACACATAAAAACACTCACAGTATTTTTGTACAAAAGGAGGCGGAATCTAAACAGAGAAAAGGAGTTATCAGACTGGTACCTATGCTGGTTACAGGCTGCAAAAATCAGAGATCAAAACAAGGCAAAACAGAGCAGAGAACCCCAGCCGCACAAGAGCAAACTAGTTCAGCGCAACCTCAACATAGGGGTTTTGACTTTCAGCGCAGGTAGCCTTCACGGGACCTGCGTTGAAATGCAGAATCCCTTCACTGGGTCTACGCTGAAGGAGAAACTCTCGTTTCCCACAGGTTCTGGGTCACAGATTGCTATTTAATTCACTGTTTCAGGCCAAATAAAAGCAACAAGCAAGGTACAACTAAAGGGATGCTTTGAGGGGTACTAAAATCTATCACAAGGATCATCAAATCATTTGTGAATCCATTGTTCAGATCATAGACAAGTCCAGTGGTTGGATCAAGGCAGCAACTGTCTACTTTGCATCCGGGAAAAGCAGATGCAGTTCGATTGTTGTTGTCAAGTCTATGAAGTAAACAATGATAGAAACACAAATAAAATGACTAAACAAATCTCCCCAGTGGAGTCGCCAATTTGTTGCTAAGGCACTGTCACACCTTAGGTGGATAGGATCGTCCTGCATAGGCATTTTTCCCCACAACAAATTGGCGACTCCTTCTAGCGGTTGTGAGCTAGTCGGGACAGATGGTATGCCGGCAAACATTGTCGGAGTGACGGCAGGGGCTTCTGCTGTCGCTGTGTCATTCGACACAGTCCTAGATGTTGACGGTTGTTCAGACATTTTGAGTCTATCCAATAGATTGCCTAGCGATTCTACAGGAACTTCCACTTGTGGTAGGCTAACTTCTGATGAAGGAAATAGAGTGACCCCGACTCCAAACTGTGTTGGAGTACTTGCTTGCGGATCCTCTACAATTTCCTCTATCGCAATCAAACCAGGTGGAAGAGGAAGACCGTCAGGTCCGTAAAATATTTCTGGTGCCGAAGAAGGGGTCGACTCGACAGCGACAGTTGTTTGAGAAGCAAGACTCTCTGAACCGGTTACAGACGGAACTGGTTCAGTAACGCAAGTATTTGCCCCCAGACTAGGATCAGTGTTACTGTCCCTCTGCAGCTGTTGAACTTCTTCTATAGAGGCAGGGTTTCCAGAAATGTTTGGAGTAACCGGAATCTCAGATGTTGTTGGAACACTTGTTCTAACTTTGATAGGAGATTTCGAACCGGTTAAACGAGTTCGCTTTGTCCGTACTGTTTTCGATTTCGGAGACAAAGACGGTTGACTCGTAAGCCTCCGCGAATGACGGGGTTTCAATTGACTTTCTTCCACGATTGCGGATTACTCGATCAACCAAAATACAAAAGGGGAAAGTGTGTTTCCGAAAGTGTGTTTCCCCAGTGGAGTCGCCAATTTGTTGTGGGGAAAAATTCCTATGCAGGACGATCCTATCCACCTAAGGTGTGACAGTGCCTTAGCAACAAACAGAGACAGCTATTCTAGTATTTCTTCCTTTATGAATTGAGAATAAAGAGAGATAGATGGACTCACCGGTGTCTTCCGTTTGTCCCTCGATCCGGTCTCTCTTCTCTTGGAGGATTCCCAGCTACTTGCCTTCTCGCTCGCCCAGCTTCAAGAGGTTTCTGCAAGATCACAAGAAGAGAACACTACACAAGACATGGATCCATATTCATAACTAGTTCAGGATTAGAAATAAACTAAACATACTAATGCATTCATACATCAAAAATACACTAGTATATAGGAGAAACCAAGATTGCTTTATTTATGAATAACAAGGTTCAAGAAGAGATAAAACCCAGAGGGCTCCAATCCAGCATCTCCTTCCCAGCAAATGGAATTCCTATCTTCACCCCTTTCAAAGCATTAAGCACCCAATAGTTCCAGTCTCAAACCAACGGCAATTCTTTGCAATAACAAAATTCCAGCCTCCAGATCTCATGGAAGAGAGATCCATATATAGATGTTTGGAGAGAGGATGAGTCAGCTTGAGATCTGACTAGTGTCCTCTCCCTCTATCAGTTCTTGAGTCCACTTGGAGGTTCTTGCTTCCACTTGGAGATTTGGAACCTCTTACTCATCACCAGTCGAATTCCTTGAGGAAAGTGTCATTTTGGAAGCTTCCTGGGTTTTGAAACCTTGAGAAATGAGCCTGCCACATGTCCACTCTCGTTCAGCGCAGGTAGCCAGTGTTCCAGTTGACATTCAACGCAGGTAGCCAGTGTTGGCTTTGACATTCAGCGCAAACAGCTAGTGTAGCCACTGAAATGATCCTGAATTGACTTGTTTTTGAGCAGTTTTCAGGTGGAGAACTTCTGTGAATTGATGTGGTTTGTTAGCCTTGTTCCTCTAGGGGTAGGAACAACATGTTTAGGGACTTTGGATCCCTTAGCTTATGGACATTTCATGCTCAATGTTGTAAGGCACAAAAATGTCTATAACACATGCCTCAATGGCAAGTTTCTCACTTCCGGCGACAAGTTTACATCAATGGCCTTTGACCGAAAGATTTCGCGTGGTGTTCGATGCCAAGTCCTTTATTCACACCATGTGAACTGTACTGCAGTACCTTGAGGGTCATTATCATTATCGGTGATTCCTCTCGTGCCTGTTAACAACATACATCATTGGCTGGTAGTCAAGCGATGTCTTTCCATGTTCAACTCCAGACCAACTCTCACATGGATAGACTTGTACTTTAAGTGAAGATCGAATGAGATTGAAGACCCCAGATCTAGTTTCATCCATCTGGGATGAGATATATATTCAGGGAAATAAAGACATCAAATGTACATTATTGCTGCACAGATAATTATTCAATCAAAGGGATGATGACTCTACCAGAATCATCAGTTTACACTCAGACGATTGTCTGTCCTATGTACATGAAAATGAATTTATAAAGTTGAGCATGGGAATGCTTGCCTCAGCTAGATCATGAAAATATTATGAAGATAATGTATTATATTGTATCTTATTACAGGTCTCCTCTCATCTTGAAAGAACTTCAGATCCTCATAATAAAGCATTTCACCCGACATCAAAAGATTAACGACCTCATGCTTTAGGGGGCAACTGTTATAGACATTTTTGGGCACTACAACCCCAAGCATGAAATGTCCATAAACCAAGGGCTCCTAAGTCCCTAAAAGTGTTGTTCTAACCCCTAAAGGAACAAGGTCAATTGATTACAGCTTCTCCCAGAAGTTCTCCATGAAAAACTGCTCAAAACTGGTCAAAACAGGATCATTTCAACTGCTCCATAGGCAAAGTGCATTACATCTCACCTAAATACACTGTGTGGGTGCGTTGAATTTCAAAAAGCCCTTCTATGGGGTGCGATGGGCGAGAAGTGACAAATGGCAGTGTCATTTCGCGACGTGGAGAGGCATGGAATCTTCCAGAAACTTCTCCTGTGACACTTGCCTCTCTGAATTCGACCAAGGATGAGTAAAAGATCATCAATCTCCAAGTGGAAGCAAGAACTATCATAGGGAAGACACTAATCAAATCACAAGCTGACTCATCTCCCTTACAGATATCTATATATGGATCCCTCATCCCAAAGATCCAGAGGCTGGAATTTTACATATTGTAAGGAATTGCTGTTGGTTTCTTGAGACAACATCAGAGTGTTGGGTGATCTAAGCTTTGTATGAGGTGAAGAAGGGCTTACTTGTTGAGAGGATGATGCTGGGTCAGAACAACTGGTTGTAACTCCCTTGGCTCTTTCTTGTTTATCAATAAAAGCTATTCAAGTTTTACTCCATACTCTTGTGTCATTTATGTTTTATGCATTTGTATGGTCAATTTACATCTGATCTTATATTGTTTATGATTATAGATCCATGTTCTTGTATAGTTTTATGCTACTGTGATCCTACAGGTACTCTGTGAAGCTGGGCGTACAAGGGAGCAAGTAGCGAAAGACTATCAAGAGAGAGAGAGGAATCGAACTAGGAGATTAGCACAAGACAGAGGTTGGTCTTCTTTGTTCTTCTCTCATCTATATTTCATAAACGAAAAACGAAAGTAGCTTTACTTTGTTTGTTTCTAAGGTAGCTACCACACCTTAGTGGGATAAGCAGTTCTGTGTAGACACTTTTCCCTGTAACAGCGGGGAACGGTTATTAAAAGGTTTCAGATAAACCTTTAATCCCTAACAATCATTTATATGGTTATATTTCAGCCAGGGCGGGAATATTAAAATATGGGGTTTTTTATTGTGTATTTACATAGTATGGGGAAGGAGAATATTTACATGGGAGTTATATAATAAAGGTTAATTGTTAATATGACAATGATTTGAAAATGAGCGCTAAGCCAATGTTTGAAGTTTTAACATTAAAACTTAGGCTAGAAGGGGGGAAAAGGGGTTTATACAAGAAATATGGTCAGGTTCCCTAAGTAAAATAGATTTTTACTCAGGTAATCATTTTGAAATGGAATGAGTGATTTTTAGGGTACTAAGCAGATCTTAATACCTTTGGGGGGAGTTATTGAATGTTTTGGGGAAAAACCTGAAGGGAAGTTAGTTATGAATTTGCGTCGCTTGAGCTGCATCAAAATATCTGCCTTGCACTTGTGATAGGGATAAGATTAACACCTTTTTTAGAGACAAAATCAATCACAAGAATGCTTCTGCAACACCATCTACCTACCCAGCCTACTTTGCCTAACATTTTTTCTTCTTCCTTGGGTGCACTTATACTGGCAAACCCTCATCAACTTTTATTTTCTTTTCATGGTAAGCCTACCTAAGTCTGCATTTATTTCTTCCAAGGGCTCAGATTAAACTGTTGAGCTCCTTTGCTTCTCTACCTGTCTACTTATCTGCCAAGTTTGAACAGTTTGGACAAATTTTATTCTCTATCTCTAAAACAGGAAATTGAAACATGAACTGGCCAAGATTAAGTTGTTTGGCTTTTCATCAATTGTGGCATAAAGTGACAAGCTCCACACAATACTTTATTTGCAAAAAAATTAAAAAGTAGCGGCATTTTGGACTTGCACACTTTCCTGGTCTTTCTTTATTTAGAGTTCATTTTTTCTCTTTTTTCTTTTGACCATTTTATTCTATTTACCCATTGATTTTTCTTTTAGGGTATACCCTCTTTACAATTTTTAAATTTTTTGATTTTTTGATAATATGGAAACATTTACAACAAGGAAAGGATGAACATATTTACAGAGCTCAACCAGTTGATCATGAGATATGACACCTATTGCTATAGGAGTATAAAAAAATGGAAGAACACAAGATTGTATCATCTGAAGGATCATCCATGTACGAAGACGAAGGTTGTGGTACAAAATGCATATGACAAATTGATGGACTCAACCAAATTTGTGCGAAAAATAAGAGAAGTGATGTTGGGAGGATGTGACACTTGAATTGATGTGTGTGCCTATTCTCTCACATCACTCTACAGTGTTGGAGTTGTTTGATGATGGGACAACGAATAGTCACTTGTGATAGTGACCATCTCTATTTGCGATTGTGTAGCTCCATCATTGAAGTATGCTGAGGGAGGCTTGGGCTCATATTTCTTCTTGGGATTGACAGATTTGATAAGGCAATACTCGAATATGTCAATGAGATATTGAAACTTCATCTGGCTCCTCGAAGCTTGAGACTGGAAGTGCTGCCAAAAATCATCATGTAATTCATTCAGAACCTTCCATTGTTGTAACAACTTGTGTTCAATATGTTCTGGATCAAAATGATGGAAAGTATCTTCAAGGATATCACAAAAGTTCTCAAGTGAGTGCACACTGTCAGCCGATACGCTACACAACCACCGATGTGGGGATTCGTGAAGTGTGTATCCAAGTAGAAAACTAGATTGCTTGTCAAAACGTCCATCATATTCGTCAAGCATGGAAAGGAAGTCATGTAAGAACTTAATCTAGGCCACTTCGCCTTCACCATCATACCTATATGTATGGAAGAGATCAAAAAAATCCCTTGAGATGGTGACGGGTTCGGCATGCGAAAAGCATCGTGGAGGGTTGAGAGTGCAAGACTCCATGATAGATATGAAAAGGTTCAAAACTAGATGAGAGGACACAACTTGTCATTAAGTCCTCCTTCTAGTGCTAGAAATATTGATGGTGTTGGACCCACTAACATGTCAGGGTTCTCCTGGTAAGAAGTCCTAATTAGACCTCAGATAGTTTGGTGTAGGAGTCCTAGCAATGGATCGTATGGTATCGCCTTGACCATGGTTTCACACAGAGGCAAGTAAGATGTCCACGCTAGTAGCAAGGGTGTGATAGTTGCTGCAAGTCAAGGAAGGTGCATGAACGGTTCTAACACATGTAAAGAATGGGGTGAGTGCGCCCCTTGGAAACCTGTGATAGCACGCGGCTTGGAAGGGAACACACGAGCGAAGATGCATCACAAACTAGAAAGAAAGTTAGCTAACAATCCAAAGTGATGGTTAAACCAATCAACACATTTCAGTAAGATTCATACATACTTATATAGAATAGTCCATACATGCATGCATAAGAAAACATATACATATATCATTTAGAGTAACCAAGTTAGTTGAGATACAATACAACATATGCATGAAACATGATGGTTCTGTTATATTAAGAAGTGTAAGTTCCGGTCATACAATACATCCAGGACCAGCCACTAGTTTCGATAGCGGAACATTATATTCACTGTCGCCTACTCCTCCAAAGAGATATACTAGCTCTGTGGAGTGGAGAAGCCAAGGCGCATTACAATACTATCCATGCTCTCTCTAGGATAGTCCTATCGAAAGCTTGGATGACCAAAATCAACTACAATGAGTTATGAGGGACTATTTATAGCAAAGGGTGTGGTGGCCCTTGACATTCCCCTTTGTGATAGTTCATCTACCCTCATGACTCTTCATTTACTCTATGACTGTTAGATCCAACTATCGACACTTGAACTTCCACTTGACAAGATGTTACATACAATATGCACATGTACCCATGTGAGACAAAATGGCTTGAGAAAGCCATGCAAGACATCACTAACACTCGAACCATTGTGGCGAGACCAACTATTTGACATTCTTGTGATGTTCGATGGTGGAAAACTGATGCCAAGCTTGGTCGTTGTTAAAGCCCCGAAAATCGAGTCTACAACAAGGGGGATACCCGCCCGGTTCGGACCTTGGTTGGCAGCTCCTTATCCATTTGGTATAGCGGGTCCGACTGGGGATATAGGACCAGTTTTCCAATCTATGAGTGTGTGTGTGTAGAATTTGATGTTCCTAATCTAATAGTTCCTAATTGAGATGTTCTAATTCTAACTTTAACCTAATGCTATGCTATTGTATTCTAATAACCAGCAAGATCTAAGTCTATACTAACCCGGGATGTAATTCTTCTATTATGCGACCTAAAAAGATTTCAAATAACAACTGGTAATAAAGATCATTCAGCTATTATGAGAAAAGAAATCAATAAGGATGAACCACTTCACATAAAAAGTTAGATGAAACAGTTGTGAAAAACATATCGCATAATGAGCTATTCATACATTAAGCATAAATAAATAGCTATCACCGTATAAAAGTGCCAAATGATAACTCAGGCATTCATGCAGTAATACATAAACAACTAAAAACTGTATATCACTTTAACACATAAGCAAAAATGGTTAAGAGATAAAAGTACCATTTATAGCTAGTCCTACTCATGAGCTTCAAGCGACAATGATTTATCTCTCCTTCATATAACATCCACTAAGAGTACAGAAGTGCAACATCAGTAGTAGATATTAAATGCAAACATCAACAAATCCTGTTCCATTCATTCATCAAAACCTCCTCGGAGGGTGCAAAAGTTCATGTTCTGAGGACAAGTTTTTGACAAATTTTTGGACCCTTCTCTAAATGCATGAGAAGGGTTTAAATACTATTAACTAAATCTAAAAATAACTTATTTACAAAAATTTAGGATACAGTTTAAATGGCCATCCTTTTTCTAGGAAAAAATAAAGCAAAACTATTTCTAAATTTAAATCTAATATCTAACTATTTCTGCATTTGCTCCTTAACGTTGCAAGCATTCAGTATTTGCTTGAGTAGAGTCGGCTAACTCTCTTCCGCTTTTAGTTGAGCTAAGCAAACAGAATTGGCAAGAGCTGGCACCATCTTCTCAGCAAAATTGATGATATCCTTGAGAGTCATCCACTGACTATGTGGGTTTACCGTGTATGCCCAGTAACAATCCTAGTTCAACTTGGTTAACCCTTTGGATTTCTTCTGCCTTTTCTTTAGCTTTCTGTTTCCAGTTTGTTTTTATCATTGCTTTCTTGCAATTTTTAGGCTTGCAGGTGACTAAGAAATTAGAAGCTTTCCTTCTCGAGCAATTTTCTCAGTGATGCGCGATTAGCGCTAGGCGCTAATCGCGCATCAGAAATTGCCTCCGTTCTTTGATCCGGGCCTCTCATGCATTTTCCGCCTTTTGCGCCTATTTCTCGTATAGGGTATAAAGCTCAAAATTTGTAAAAATAATGATTTCATGAGCTCTTGACCCTGAGCATTAAACTGTCTATTTCTGATATAAGCATCGTTTAGTACCCATTTAACCATGGCTGCATATGAGAGATCTATAATGGATGGCTCAGTAGAATTCTCTGAATTTGCGGCTCTGTTGCATGCGGTGTCTGCGTATAAGGATGCCATTTCTCTGTCTTTGAACATTGGACCCTTACCCTTTTTCCCCATAGTTTCCTGCACATCGCTTTGTGTAACTTTTGTTCTTCGTTCCTGCAGTTCATAAATGAGGTGAAAGTAATGACCAAAATAATGACAGGAAAGCTTTAAATGCCAAGGATATGAAAAAACATGCCACCTTACGTGAACTGGCTCTTCAGAAAACACAAAACCATATTTTATTAACAACCGACATATAACTCATTAATTATCATTAAAGCACGTAACCAGTTCTTGGTTTATGTAAAAACTTTTTCTTGAATATTGAGCCAAGAAAATATGGGATGGAATGTTTCTGTGATTTGCATCGTAGTATCGCATATCGCTATACCACATTACCACAATATCTTCGTGTTGTTCTATCGAAAGGTTGCTTCATCGCAATATCGCGAGATCGCAATATTGCAAGATCATAGATCGCTTAATCGTTATGTGTATTTTATGCAATTTTGCGACATGCGATATGCGATATCGCATATCGGTGATTGAAAGGTTTTCCATCGTGAGTGCTCATTAATACATGCGATGTGATGGAGTTTCACGTTGCAATCTCGCATTTTTTTATCATTTTGACTCATAAGAAGATGCCCTATCATTCTTTGCACGATGCGATATCTCTTTAAGGAGTGACTTTACTTTCTTTATCATGAAACTTAAGCTTTTTAGATTTTTCAAAAGTATTTTCCTAAGTCCATGATGGAAAGTTTTATCCAAGAGGAAATATAAGCACTAATTGATTTTTAAAAATTTTTGACTAAGGGTCCCCACTTATATTGTCTTATTGCTAATACTATAGAAGGAGGGGGGTTGTTGGTGGCCACAACAATTGGCGATTCATTTGGAAGAACTAGTTATCTCTGTTTTTCTATTGAATTTTCTAAACTTCCAAAACAAAATTTTTTTCAGAAAGTTAAACTTTATTATGGAAAGATAAAGTACATTATGCTCTAACTTGTCAGTGACATTTTGTTTCAACTTTTTTCAACTTTGATTTATTTCTCCCTCAGGCTAGTCGTTGTATTTACATCAGTCATTACTTGGTCTATAAAGATAAAACAAAGTCTTCTCTGTAAACCAGTTTTAAATATGCTCATTTGTCGCAGGTAGAGACTCTGCTGCCAGCAGGCGTTTATAGCCTCGACAGGGTTACCTGTTACCTAGCAATGATCTTGTATTCTACTTAAAGCAACCTACAAATCTCAAACAAGAATCCACATCCACACTTATTGCTTTGATTTTCTTTTTACTCTTAAATAACAATGTCTTGGTTTGATAGCCAATTTATGACACAGTCATTCACTTGATTTATAACTTTGCTGAACAAGCTGGCTCGTGATGAAACCCCTTGTCTTTTGACTGCAACAATCTTGAGTCATTGCCCTGTTGTGGTGTACAGTATTTGGCAAAGTCAGCAAGTTAAAATATCTGTGATTATGATAAGCTGGCTCGTGATGAGACCTCTTATTCTTCAAGATGAAGTGTATGCTTGGGTTGTTCCTCTGAAAGCTGTGATTTCTTTAGCAGGGAGGAAGTCATTGTTTCCTTAAGATAGCTCTGGACGACAATAATAGAGTTTTTGGAAATAGCTATTCTACAGAGAATCTTTATTTTGCTATTGATACCTTTCATTGTACTGACATAAAACAATTTCTTCACTAAAGGTTGTTTTCATCAAACTTTATGAAGTTGAAACTAGTATCATATCTAGGCTAGAGTCTTTAACTGTATCTATCAATAATAAAGATCAATTTTCCAAAGATTTGCTATTTATACAAGCGAAAAATCAAAATCTGAAAGTGAATTGGTGTCTTATTCGTAAATGCCTAATGTAACCATTCACAACTGGTTTTATTATGAAAAGAAAAACAATTATTCTACAAAATAGAAGAATAATCTTCTATGGAAAATATTTCTTGAGAATTTGTCCGTTAACAGGAAAAGAGTCTCTCTTACCTACTAAATCCTGTAACACAAACGTTGATGGACCTATGACTTCTACAATTTGAAAAGGACCAAGCCACATTCTTTGAAATTTTGCATGTTTCCCTTTCTCTTCATGAACCTTGTCCCATTTTAAAACTAAATCTCCCATCTGAAAGTCTTTTCTGGTCATTATGTTTGAATCAAAAGAGGATTTTACTAGTGCTTGATGATGAGCATGGGTTTTCTTAGCCTGTTCTCGTTGTTCTTCTAATTTGATTATTTCCATTTGTCTTAGTTGTAAGGAGGAAGTGGGTACTTCATCAATGTATTGAACTAGAGACAAATAGGGAATTACTAAATGAGTCGGAAGAACCACTTCTTTGCCATAAACTAAATTAAAGGGAGAAGTGCCGATAGAAGCTTTTTGCATTATTCAGTCTGCGCATAAAGCATATATCAAAGCTTTATGCCAATTTTTATGATTTTGGTCAACTATTCTTTTGATAATCCTGATTAGGTTTTTATTTGTAGACTCAGCTAACCCATTGCCTTGTGGGTAATAATTGGCTGAATATTTAAGTTTGAATCCTCTTTTAAGTGCAAATTCAGTCATTGCATTTCCAAAAAAGTATGATGCATTATCAAACATTAAAGTGGAAGGCAATCCAAACCTGGTGATTATAAATTGATATATGAACTCAATGATGTTTTCAGCATTAGCCGTCTTGAGTGGAACTGCTTCTACCCACTTAGTAAAATAATCTGTTGCTATAAGGATATATCTATGCTGCTTAGAAGAGTGAGGAACTATCTCACCTATTATGTCCAATCCCCACTGAATGAAAGGTTGCTCAATGTTAACTGGTTGTAGTGGCAAGGATGGATTCTTTTGTCTCCCAACAATAGTTTGGCAGACTTGACATTTCCTCACATAACTGTGCAAGTCTTTGAATAACGTGGGCCAGTAATAGCCTGCACCCAAGATTTTATGTGCAGTAGCATCTCCAGCATAGTGTCTGTCTGCTGGCCCATCGTGGAGTTCCTACAAAACGTTTTCAGCTTCAGATTTCTCAAGACATCTAAGGATAACAGAATCGTAATTCATTCTAAAAAGAATATCATTTATGAGCTGATATTGTTTGGCTTTCAACCTTAGAGCTCTTTTCTTAGTATGATCGAGGTGTGATGGAGCATACCCGTTCTTAAGATAATAAATGATATCAACGTATAATGATTCTGCATCGTTTAGGCTTACCTCGTACCTCTGTAGATGGAATTTCAGAAATTTGTGACGCTCCAGCCAACATTTTGCAAAAGCCTTGACCTTTTACAATGTTTGTTGGTTTGATTTCTATGTCATATTCTTGTAAGGCAGTAACCCAATTGGCCCTTTTCTCACCCACATCCTTCTATACTAGAAGATTCCTTACCGCTGGAAACGGTACTATAATTTTAGTATGGGTTTTGAGTAGAAAAGGTCTGAAATATTTTATTTCTTTGAAAACAGCATAAGCCTGTTTCTCCACATCTGAATAATTTAATTCAGCGCCCTGGAAATTTGAACTGAAAAAAGAAATTGGGGCTTCCGCTTTTTCTTGATTTGCGTGAGTGAGTATCGAACCATATGACCTATCTGAGGCAAATGTATATAAAATAAAAGGCTCTAAAAAATTTAGAGTTGCTAAAGATGGAGCATTAATAATAGCTTGTTTGATCAGGTTGAATTCTTCGTGTTCATCTTGGCCCCATTTAAAATTTGAGTTCTTTTTAATCATGGATTGCAAAGGAGACATGATCTATGAAAAATATGGAACAAATCTCTTTACAAAGTTAATCTGACCAAGGAAAGATTGCATGGCTTTTTTGTTGTGAGGTAAGGATATTTCAGAAATCTCTTTGATTTTGTCAGAATCGATGTGAATTCCAGATTTTGACACTATGAATCCTAGAAGTTTCCCTTCACTTAATGCGAAAAAGGATTTTTTCGGGTTAAGTGAAATTCCATACCTTAAACACCATTGGAAGATTTGTTTTAAATCTCTAAGATGGTTGCTTCGTTTCTTGGAATACACGGTTATATCATCCAAATAAATTACTACAGATTTATTGAATAAACCTTTGAATGCGATGTCCATGGCTCTCTGAAATGTGGCACCAGCATTAATCAAACCAAATGGCATCTTTTGATATGCGTATGTGCCCCATTTAGTTTTGAATGTGGTTTTTAATTGATCATCAGGATGTACCAACACTTGATTGTATCTTGAAAATCCATCCAAGAAAGACATTAATTCTGAGCCCTCCACTACCTGAAATATCTATTCCACAGGTGGTAAAGGAAAATTATCTTTTTGGCAGGCCTTGTTAAGGTTTCGAAATTCAATGCAAATCCTAATATCTCCGTTTTTCTTTCTAACAAGTACCATATTGGAGACCCATTTAGAATGTCTGACGGGAAAGATTATTCTAGCTTTCAATAACTTATTGAGTTCAATCTTTATCTGATTTTCTAAGTTGGGGTGGATCTTTCTCAACTTTTGTTGGACAGGTTTTTCATTATCGATCATTGGAATAGTATGTTGGATGATGGAAGTGTCGTATGTTTTGAGTTCATCATAATTCCAAGCAAAAACATTTTTATATTGTCTCAAAAGACGAATATACGCTAATTTTTCTTCAGGGGCTAGGGCGAGACCTAGATTAATGTTTTGCGGTTTGGCATCGGTTCCTAGGTTTACTAATTCGTAGCTCAAAGTTGAACTTTGGATTTTTGAATTGGTAGACCTTTTAAACCGATCTTTCAAATCGTACAAGTCTTCTAACTTGACAACTGACTTAGGTATAACATTGTTAGTGCTATCTTGTTGTAATTGTTGATCATGTTGGTCTTCGTCAATTATTTGATTGGAGCAGGATCCTTCAGATGTGAGGAAATTTGTGATATCAGGATCGTCATTGAACACTCTCCAATTTGTGATGTTATCAGGAATAGATGGTCTAAATATTAATTCTATTGAAAATCTATCTGGACTAAAATCTTCTGAAGGAATAAGCTTAGAAGCTACATTAGCTAAAAGGTCTGCACTTGCATTCTGGAGTCTGGGAATTGAAGAAATATTAAATGCTATAAAATGCTCAGTCAGATCTTGAACTAAGGACTGATAATGTTTTAAATGACCTGATAAGTAATGTATAGTATTACGTACCTGTCTGACTACAATTTTAGAGTCTCCGAAAACTTGAAGGTACTTGACGTCTAACCTGATTGCTTTGTACAACCCTTGGACTAAAGCCTCATATTCTGCTGTATTGTTGGTGCAATCAAATTCGAGTCTGCATGTTAACATAATTTTATCTCCTTCTGGACTAATTAGAAAGCATCCTGCTCCTGCTCCTTCGTTAGATTTAGAACCATCAAAAAATAGTTTCCAAAACAAAGATTTATTTATAGGACTATCTAAAAAAATGATACATTTTGAACTATCCGTTTGAGAAAAAATTTCGACTTGGGACAAAGAAGAATATTCTAAGTAAGGTGACGTATGAGCATTAAAATTGCCGAGGAAAGAATCTACTGAGTAATTGCCAATAATGCTACTGTTATATGCTACTGGTTCATTTTCCCCCTCTAGTTCCGTTACTATGTACTTCTAATGTAGTTCTCGTTCAACTTTTATTTGATTTGGTTTACCATTGTAGGGCAACCACATGTGCGACCAGTCAGTTGCGAAGTATCCATGAAGTTTTTATGACCAATCCTTGCTAAGAATTAAGCCATAAAATTCTGGAATATCAGCAACTAAAATGTCAATAATTTGACATACCTTTGGGTTGGATGACAGCCTTATGGTTCCTTGATTTAGTTCGCCAATCACTTCGACCTGAGATCGATCTAGCTGAACTATGCGCACAACGAATTTCTGTGGTTGAACATTTAATTCATCACATATGGACTTTGGTAAAATATTCGATGAAGCACTAGAATCCACTAAGCAATTGTGCACATTTTTATTGAAAATTTCATAAGTAAGGAGAAACAGGGGGAGTATGAGATCTCGATCTTCCTCCAATTAAAGTGATGTCAGTTGGATCAATCTTATTGGTCACATTAGTTGGAGGTCTTCCCATGTTATGGGAAGCTTCAGAAAGTACAGCGGCAGGCAAAGGTGCAACTGGCACAACATGTAATTCTTTCAACATTATCTTTTGTTGATGCTTTAACTTGCTCAATTTGTAAAGAGTGATGTTGGCCCTAGTCTTTTTCATATTTTCTATAATATTATACTCGATTTCATCTGAAACGATTAGCATTTTAGATGGAGTTGATGAATATGTTTGGACTGGGCTGGTTTGAGTCGCTTTAGATGTTGTTTTCTTTGTTGCGACTTTATCCTTTATTTCAGAGCTTGCGCTCTTTGGCTTAGGGGTAGTCTGGGGAGGATCAAGCTGATTTCTACTTTGTGTGCTAACTAGGAATACTTCTTGATCTTCTTCTTGTGGGAGGATGAAATCTCACATTCCTTGTAATTCTACAACTTCTTCTTCATCAGTTTGCCCTTCAGTGGCAATTTCCTCTTCCTCTTCTTCGAATTCAGCATTTGTAATAGCATTGGGTGGCTTCGAATCCATTGAAGGGCCTCTTTTAAAAGCTCTATAGGGGTTTTATGAAGAAGTTTCTGCTACTTGCTTCTTGATGTCGACCATTTCATTGGACATGGTCTTGAGAACTTTTTGCAATCCTTCCAAATCGAATGAATCTTTCACTTGTTTTTTCTTGGAATCTTCCATGAAGGTGACTTTCTTGGATTTCCTTTCCTCTATCGCAGATTTCTTCTCTAGGGATATTATATGTTTCTCTACAGCTATTGCTTCTTTCATGTTTTTGGCTAAGGTTGTTTTATTAGCCCTGTCCATGAAGATTGCTATGTTTGATGGTAAAGCAGTGATATACCATTCACTTCGTACTTCTTCGCTAGGCTGGGAAGCAGTAGGAATTTTGTTAGGATTTTATTGAAACATAAATTGAAATCTTTGATAGGCTCTCTTGACTCAGCCCTAAGGTTAGATAGGTCATTGATAAGCGTTGCCGTAGACCTGTCATCACCAAACTTGGTTAGGAATTGCTCTTGGAAGATGTCCCAACTAGTGATAGATCCATAGGGTAGTGAGAAATACCATGATCTGGCTATTCCTTGCAGAGTATAAGGAAAAAGTCGAACAACAACATCTTCATTAGTAACCCCATTGAGATTAATGGATAGCATAAAGTTGTTTATATGCTCTTCTGCTAGCATGTCTGCCTCTGGATTAAACTTAGGCAACCATTTCTCAGGATGGGCCGGTATTTGACTCAAGGGTGCAGGCATTAAGACTGCCACAGGGTTATTCAATGGAGATTAGGCCATT
This sequence comes from Pinus tabuliformis, assembly GCA_031772625.1. NCBI lineage: Eukaryota > Viridiplantae > Streptophyta > Pinopsida > Pinales > Pinaceae > Pinus > Pinus tabuliformis. The sequence goes on from CM062819.1 coordinate 321,941,802, forward strand.
GCTGAACTACTAACAGAGGAAAGTGCAGAAGATGATCCCTGCAGTTGGGAAGATGAGGATATTATGATTGCAGATGATTGAGAAGGAGTAGTGGGGGTTCCAGTGGGCGGATGGACTATGATCTGAAGTGGAGGAGTGGATGGTTGACTTCACGGTGAAGAAGTTGAGATGGATGATGATGATGAAAGAGTCTTGCTATCGGACTCCTTAGGTGATTTCCTTGCTCTTTTCCTTTTGGGAAGAGGTAATTTGCTCGGTTGAAAGCCAAACTTTTCACTCTTTAATCTGGTCAGGGGATGAGTAGGGTTATATTGCAAAGTCACACTACCTTGAGATTTATCAGATTCTTGAGGAGAAATAGAAAATCACTGAAGTTTGTGAATCAGAGATTCGACTTCAGGAGGTTAAATAGTAGATTGTTTTGAAATGTCAAGGTTTGTAGCATCGGTTGATGCTCCAGCAACTTCTAACTCTAGATTTAAGTGTAATGGAGAAGTCGGGGGAGGTGGTGAGGTCGATTTACTCTCAGAATGATATTCACATTTAGATTTACTTGCCATTCATAGTTCAGGCCCTCCTTCTAGTGCCAAATATGTTGAAGCCCTAAAAATCGGGTCTACAACAAGGGGGATACCCACCCGGTCCCGACCTTGGTTGGCAGCTTCTTATCCGTTTGGTATAGCGGGTCCGACTAGGGATATGGGACCAGTTTCCCAATCTATGAGTGTGTGTGTGTAGAATTTGATGTTCCTGATCTAACAGTTCCTAATTGAGATGTTCTAATTCTAACTTTAACCTAATGCTATGCTATTGTATTCTAATAAGCAGCAACATCTAAGTCTATACTAACCCAGGATGTAATTCTTCTATTATGCGATCTAAAAAGATTTCAAATAACAACTGGTAATAAAGATCATTTAGCTATTCTGAGAAAATAAGTCAATAAGGATGAACCACTTTGCATAAAAGGTTAGACGAAACAGTGGTGAAAAACATATCGCATAATGAGCTATTCATACATTAAGCATAAATAAATAGCTATCACCATACAAAAGTGCCAAATGATAACTCAGGCATTCATGGAGTAATACATAAACAACTAAAAACTGTATATCACTTTAACACATAAGCAAAAATGGTTAAGAGATAAAAGTACCATTTATAACTAGTCCTACTCATGAGCTTCAAGCGACAATGATTTATCTCTCCTTGATCTAACATCCACTAAGAGTACAGAAGTGCAACATCAGTAACAGATATTAAATGCAAACATCAACAAATCCTATTCCATTCATTCATCAAAACCTCCTAGGAGGGTGCTAAAGTGCATGTTCTGAGGACAAGTTTTTGACAAATTTTTGGACCCTTCTCTAAATGCATGAGAAGGGTTTAAATACTATTAACTAAATCTAAAAATAACTTATTTACAAAAATTCAGGATACGGTTTAAATGACCGTCCTTTTTCTAGGCAAAATAAAGCAAAACTATTTCTAAAATTAAATTTAATATCTAACTATTTCTACATTTTCTCCTTAACGTTGCAAGCATTCAGTATTTGCTTGAGTAGAGTTGGCTGACTGTCTTCCGCTTTTAGTTGATCTAAGAAAACAGAATTGGCAAGAGCTGGCACCATCTTCTTAGCAAAATCAATAATATCCTTGAGAGTCATCCACTGACTATGTGGCTTTTCCGTGTATGCCCAGTAATAATCCCAGTTCAACTTGGTTAACCCTTTGGATTTCTTTTGCCTTTTCTTTAGCTTTCTATTCCCTGTTTGTTTTTATCATTGCTTTCTTGAAATTTTTGGGCTTGCAGGTAACTGAGCAATTAGAAGCTTTCCTTCTCGAGAAATTTTCTCAGCGATGCGTGATTAGCGCTAGGTGCTAATCACGCATCAGAAATTGCCTCCGTTCTTTGATCCGGGCCTCTCTGATGCGTTTTATGCCTTTTGCACCTCTTTCTCGTATCGGGTATAAAGCTCAAAATTTGTAAAAATAATGATTTCGTGAGCTCTTGACCCTGAGCATTAAACTGTCTGTTTCTGATATCAGTATTGTTCAGTACCCATTTAACCATGGCTGCATATGAGAGATCTATAATGGATGGCTCATCATAATTCTCTGAATCTGGGGCTCTGTTGCATGCGATGTCTGCATATAAGGACGCCATTTCTCTGTCTTTGAACATTGGAGCCTTACCCTTTTTCCCCATAGTTTCCTGCACATTGCTTTGTGTAACTTTTGTTCTTCGTTCCTGCAGTTCATAAATGAGGTGAAAGTAATGACCAAAATAATGACAGGAAAGCTTTAAATGCCAAGGATATGCAAAAACATGCCACCTTACGTGAATTGGCTCTTCGGAAAACACAAAACCATATTTTATTAACAACGGGCATATAACTCATTAATTATCATTAAAGCACGTAACCGTGCTTGGTTTATGAAAAAAACTTTTTCTTGAATATTGAGCCAAGAAAATCTGTGATGGAATGTTTTTGCGATTTGCATCGCAGTATCGCATATCGCTGTACCACATTACCACAATATCTTTGTGCTGTTCTATCGCAAGGTTGCTTGATCGCAATATCGCGAGATCACAATATCGCAAGATCGCAGATCGCTTAATCGTTATGTGTATTTTATGCAATTTTGCGACATGCGATATGCGATATCGCATATCGGCGATTTAAAGGCTTTCCATCATGAGTGCTCATTAATACATGCGATGCGATGGAGTTTCGCGTTGCAATCTCGTATTTTTTTATCATTTTGACTCATAAGAAGATGCCCTATCATTCTTTGTGCGATGCGATATCTCTTTAAGGAGTGACTTTACTTTCTTTATCATGAAACTTAAGCTTTTTATATTTTTCAAAAGTCTTTTCCTAAGTCCATGATGGAAATTTTTATCCAAGAGGAAATATAAGCACTAATTGATTTTTAAATTTTTTGACTAAGGGTCCCCACTTATATAGTATTATTGCTAATACTATAGAAGGAGGGAGGTTGTTGGTGGCCACAACAGTCATCCATGATGGTGTTCGTGCACTCAATGATGACATCTTGCTGAAGCAAACTCTTGCCTCCATTGTGTCCGCGTACACTCTTATGGCTCCTCCATTCAACTCGTCTGATAGCATGCGCATGGTCGTCCTCGATGCAACCGGACTGACAACATGTTGATGCATAGTGTGTGTGTGCTGATCTCCAAGAATTTGCTGGTGTTCGTGCGCATTAACTTGTCAAAATAAATGTTCAACTCCAGCTGGAATTACTTCTTTTCTTTGCCTCAATGAGTGTGCCAAATGGGTGGGATCGCATGCATGCACACAATGACATGCATGCTGCTGAATACCCTTGCATGTGATCAACAACACTGCTCACCTTGTCTACTCTGTGCCTACTGCTAGGATGGATCCATAACTTGTACGGGCGTAGTTTCATCCATCTATGCATGTTACGCCCCTTGTTGTACCTGTTCCTGCCACAACTGCTTCTCTCATCTATGAAGCTCTTGTTCTTCCTTGAGTTGTTTCTTTACCACATGTAACTCCTTCTTTGTTCCATTCTCTACCCTCATGCGATCTTCATGTCGCATCATCACCTCATATCTTCAATATCCAAAGCTACTTTTGTCATGAGTGGATCTGCTTTGAACTTGCAACTTTTCTCTGCCTCTATGCTTTCAACAACCTTCCTCTTACATGCGTCACATGAAGGTGTGTTGCCTTCTGCTACTGCTGATGGTGCTGCTTGTTGTGATGCTGTTGCCATTGATCTTGATATCCTTGTCCATGTACAACTTGATGTCTTCATGGATAGGCAAGTTCATAGACACTTGACCGAATGCATCCCCAGTTGCGCTCTTAATAGTGTCTTTGAATATACTCTCCTGGAAGCCATTCTACCTATGTTTCTAAGAGACAGGAAAACCCCTGTGATGGCTGGAGACATAACAACACTCATGGCAAGAAATCTGTCAATCAAAAACGAAAACAAACTTGAGGACTGACTTGCAACATAACTATGTGATTCAACGTGAAGGTTGCATGATTTTTTCCAGGAGGTTGGGAAACTGACTACCAAAACTGTGCAAGGCACAATTCAGGTTTTCGGGAGGCTGACTGACTACTGGAACTACAAAATGCATAGTCGAACTTGTCTTGTTGACGACTCAAACTGTGCAATGTGCAATTTTAGTTAGCAGTGACATGCAACCAGCAAATTGCATTGCACAGTTTTTGGGGCCAGTAGGACACTGCCTCCAAGATTTGCACAATGCAAGCCTATAGGTAGTGTTGGGCCAAGCTTGCACAATTTCTGGAGGGAAGGCAGATCCTCCGCTTTTGGAAATGCACAATTCTAGCCAGGAAAGGAATGGTCAAGGCTAAGGCAACCCAGTCTGACCAACAGGCGACTAAAAACATGAGAAGTCTGAATGCATGGTGAGATGACTGGAAACAAGAGTGAATGATCATACATGCATACAGTAAGTTCAGGATTCAAAAAATGGGAAAGAATGCATGTGTGTGAAGTGAGTCACCATGACGACGACCGTTTGTGCAAGATAGTGTCATGCATGTGATAACCTTGAGATGCGAACGAAAACTGAAATGGTGCTTCTACAAACTAACATACAGTAAAATGACAGCAAGCGTTGACTGAAATCAAGCAGACAACACTCACACAAAGCGAAACATAAAAAAGCGATAGAAACACAGCGTAAGACATGCAAAGTGGGCTTACCCCGAAACAACTGAGATAAATGTATCGACGACTCTTATATAAAATGTGGGATGTTAGAGCTGTGAGGTCGATGTGAGGAATGAGCTCTGTAGTGTCCAGTTGATGAGTTTTGATAAAATCGAGGTTGTGACGTGCATGCCACAAATCTAGGAAAAGTGACACTTGGCGGGAGGCTTCTAAAATGAGCCTTGCATGTAACCTCCAACTGTTAAAAGTAGATCCCTGAATTAAGGGATGCCTATACATGTTTCCTTGGGAGAAATAGTCCATGTATGAAAATCAGTTTTCTTGGTCCTGTAGGGAAATGGTCAACCTGAAGGCATATGCATCAGTTTGCGAGCCTGGGATGAAAATTTACGTAGTTTTTGGGCTAAGCAAAGATGGCTGGCCCAGAGGGATTGCGCAATTTATGGGAGGAACAGGTGACTATCTCCTAGGATTGTGCAATGTTTGGGCTGAAAAGTTGTCCTGGGTCAGATCTCACAATTTTTTCAAGGAAGCATGTCTAACTACATCTCAAAATTTTTGAGCCCAATAGGCTACCTTGCTGGATTTATGCAATTTCTCCTAGCTGTTGGGTTGGTTTTCCCAGAGGGATTACACAATTTCTTGGCTAAGAAACTGACTATTGCCCAGAATTGCGCAATTTCTGGGTTGAGCAATCCTATTGGGTTGGATTGGATAGTTTTTCTAGTGAAGGTTGATAGGCAGGGTTGGGCAATTCGGGAGCCCAATACCCTTCCAATTAGGATTGCACAATTTTTGGAGGGAAGGCTGGTTCACCTCTAGAATTACGCAATTTCTTGAGGGAGCTTCTCGGCTTGTAGCTGGACCAATTTCGGAGAAATAACCTATGAGGGGGATGCAACAAGCTATCGTGAATAGGCTGGAAATCTGCTAGAAAACCACTGAAGCTTGTGTACTTAACAGTGTAAGAAATGTTGCTGAGGATGGTTGGTAGGGAGGCTCCAAAATGAAGCTAAGGAAAAAATTTTGAGGGTGGTTGTAGCCACGACAACACAACATTTCAGGTCCCTCAAGAGCTTCCATTCCTTACTCCTCCAACATTTTGAAATCCTATTTAACAATCATGTTGATCTCGATGACCAAAAAAATATATCTTATAAGGAGGAAGGGCAAGCTTCAAAGGATTAAACTTTCCCATTCCATCTTAGCCCCAATTTCTAATCTATTTATTTTGATTAGACAAGAAAATGGAAATATCATCCCAGTCTTCAATATCTATGGCCTAGCCTGCTATAGAGACAAGGAACAATGATGGAACTCCTTGACTCTTATGTTAGATTCAGAAGGCATTCATTCTACAATACTTGCAGGTGATCTCAATCTTGTCATGAATGACAAAGAAAAAAGAGGTGGTATTATCTCCTTAAACCATGCAAAGACAAACTAGAAAACGTTAGGAATGATTACAGTCTCATAAACATTAAGACAATAAATGGAAAATTCACATGAAGCAAAAGGTGCCTTGGTCTTGGAAACATCGAAGAATGATTAGACATGCTTATTTTCCACATGTATCTCATAACCGACTACCATAATGTTCTCAAAATTTATATCTACAATAATATTAGATCACAAACCTATCAGTATTATGTTTGAAGTAAAATGGAACTTTGATCCTCTTCCTTTTTGTTACAATCCTCTTTGGTCCAAGAAAATGGATGCACAACCATTGGTTGAACAATCCTAGCACACCAAAATAGACAAATCCTGAAGCTTTTTATGTGAGTCAAAACCAAAACTTGTTAGTCTATCCTCAAGGTCTAGGAAAAGAAGAGTTACAAAGAACCCACTCATGAAAGAAGTGACATTCAAAGGGAATTGGAAGCGGTGAAGTAAGAATGGAGAACGAAAGAAAGACAAAACAACTCCAAGCGCATGAAAAGGAGCTATATTGGGAAATTTGCCAAATTAACAAGAAAGAGGAGGTGGATTGGAGAATCAAATTGAGAAGTCTCTCACTCCAGGTAGGCGAAAAATGCACAACCTTTTTTCACAACCAAAAAAAGTTCTTTAAGGAATAAAAGTTGTGTTGACTCTATCCTCCAAGAAGGGAATATTCTAGTCGAAGGCATGGAAGAGGTCAAATAGGAAGCTTAACAATGTTTTAAAAGTCTCTTGACAATCGACCTTGAACCAGCTGATTTAAAGCAAATTTTGAGCTCCATATCAAAAAGAGTAACTATCAATCAAAATGCAGCCTTACTCAAGCTTATTACAAAGGAATAAATATAGAATCTGGAGGATGCACCCTCACAAAACACTAGGGCCTAATGGATTCTCTATATCCTTTTATAGATCATTTTTGGGGATCATAAAGAAGGGCCTCCTAAAACTCATCCAATACTCCCAAAATAATCTCAAAAGTGGAACTAGAACCAATTCAAATTTCATAGCTTTAATTCCGAAAGAAACTAGACCTTCCTCTTTCAATCGCTTTTAGCCCATCTCCTTGTGTAATTCCTCTTGCAAAATATTGTCCAAAAATCTTGCAAATCACCTCAAAGCCTTTCTTTCATTCTTTACATTTGAAAACTATGGTGGGTTCTTCTAACATAAAAAGATTTCGAATGTCATTCTCCTTGTATAAGAAGGAATACATTTAAGCCTCTCCAAAGAAGAATAGGGCTTCATCATCAAACTAGACATGGAAAACACTTTCGAAAAGGTAGGACACTCTTTTCTCTTCATTTTTTTTAAAAGATTTGTTTTTGCTAATGAATTTATTGACTTGATTAAAGCATGCATCAACGAAGTAAGGGTAGTATTATTAGTATATGGAAGGCCTATCTAGTTGTTCCAAAGTACTAAGGGGATAAGGAAAGGGTGCCCACTTTATTCCTTCCTATATGTCCTAATAGAAAATGGTCTTAGCAGAGAAATGGAAGAAGAGAGACAAAGAAGGGTGATCGTAGTCATTCAATTTAGTGATGGAACAAAATGTTTAAACCACTCACAATTTGTAGATGACACCCTTATGATTAGAGGGTCCTCACCAATAGTGGCACAAAGATTCAAATCAATTTTGGATCTCTTCCTCAAAGCATCAAGAACTCTCCTCAATAAAATCAAAATCATCATATATCGATGGAACACTCCCCCCATAACTGTAAAAATAATTTCTCAAATATTTGAAATTCCTTTAAAATTAGAGTGGACCCATTTCAAGTACTTAGGTATGCCAATATTTAAGAAAGTAGTGAAATCAGAGGTATGGATTGAGATATTGGAATAAATGTGAAATAAAATGAAAAATTGGGGGACACAATGTCTTAATCTAGTAGGTTGCACCATCTTAATCAATTCATCCTTGGAAACCCACCCTCCCTACAAGTACATGATCCTCCAAGCTCCAACTAAAATACTAAAGAAAACTGAAATCCTCAACAGGAAGTTCCTATGAGAGCGGGGAAGACAAAAACAAAACATTTCACCTCCTTAGTTGGAACAAGGTCACAACTCCTTATGAACAGGAGGTATTGCAATAACGCATCCAACGCTCATGAATATAGCCTTAGGGGAAAAAATCCTATGGATATTCATCATAGAGTGAGATGCCTAGTGGAAACAAATCCTAGAAGGTAAATACCTCTCCACATCCTGCCAACATCTACTTAAATCTCCCTATCCCCCTTTGTAACTACTCATGCATTTGGAAACTCTGTAAAAAGCCCTTCCCCTTATAAAATCTCATACATCATGTATCCCTAGGAATGGATTTGATATTAACTTTTTGGAGGAAATAATTCTTGGTAATTATATATTATCCACAATTCTTGCCCTTCAACACTTTAGGACTTGGTGTTTTTTCAAAGGTATCTTTCACCTAGAGAAAATTTATCTCTAGGACCAAGAGGGTGCCATTTGGAAGGCTAGGAAATACCCCCTTATCACATATGGAGTATTAAATCTCTAGTGTTTCCTTATAGAAAACTTAAAGGGAGTTTCCCCAATCTCAACCAATCAAAATGATGGGTTCAATTGAAACTTATTAGGGAAATGCTACACTATCAAAAGTGGATATAGGGCACTACAGGAAGAGAAAACCCAAAAACTATCCTAGACATATTGGAAAATGGTGTGGAAATCAGAAAGCTTGCCTAGGATCAAGTTCTTCATATGGACTATCCACAGGGGAAAAATCCTGATTGTTGAAAATTTAAGGAGGTGCAACATTCAAGGCCCCTCAAGGTTCCCTCTTTCATGAACTCTAAAGAATCTCCGCAAGACTTATTCCTCCTCTACACATTCTCTGAAACCTACTGGGAATATTTTCTCTAGACCTTTTCAATTCATTTGAATTTTAGCCTTTCTCTACCTAAATTATTTTCCTAATGGAATATCAACTATCCATACTCGCTCAAAAAAAAAACTACTATGAAACACTTTTACCATACCCTTGCAGCAACCACATGCTAGAAAATATGGTTAACAAGGAACATGAGTATATTTAAGTTAGAGAAGCTAGAACAAAGGAAGATAATGGCCAAGGCTTGGGGGTTAAAAAATGAGGCTATACCATCGAAAAGGAACATTAATCTAGACCAAACAATCTTCAGGAAATTGAACTACAGTAGTTGCACTTTGTTCTACCAAAAATACGGTACTTAGTCAACCAAAGGAACCATCAATGTTGCCAAAGTGGAAACTTTGGTTGAAGGAATAGGACTTCTAGAGCTAAATCAAAGTGTAAAGCAGACCTTGCCTCTTCTTCGATGAATAATCCAAAAATAATCCAGGAAAGGACAAATTAAGGGGGATCATGACCAATTCTGAGGAGACAAAGAAACATCCTTTGAGTGGGTCCTAGGGAAAGAAACCAACAACCGTTCAAATTCATACTCCCTTCTTCTAGGTGTAATAATTATTCAAGAAGAACATGTAGTTCACCTCATAATTCTAGGTGACTTAGATCTACTTATGAGTCAACTATTCAAAAGATCCAATGCCAAAAATGAAAAGATTGAGCAAATAGTAATTCAGATCCAATACCACCTAGCTGGATCAAAAGCGGTGTCCTTCTATCACATTTTAAGAATGAAAAACAAAGATGCAGTCAAACAAGAAAATAGAGCATGCCAAAGACTTCAAGGAGAAGCTCAAATCAATGTTGAAACAAGGCCTATCCCTATCCCATGATCATGAAATTATATGCCAACAACAAGTTGGAACTCGCTCTTTCGTTTCCAAGTTTCAACCTCATCACATTAATATCTAGCATCTACAAACTACATCCTTAGGAAAGGACATTCAACAATCCAAAATCTCTCCTCCAAAAAAATTCAAAAGGATGAAATTTTTAGAGAAAATCCCCTAGAAAATCCTCCTCCCCGATTCACATCAGCTCGATCCTAGACCATGATCTCTTGAGCCTCCTACAGATCATGCACGATAATTCCAAGTTGATATATATATCCTCCCTTCCCTGGTCACCTTGTTACTCTCAACCTGCACCTCGTAACTACTCCAAGCTCCCCCTATTCATTTTCCCTTTGAAATGCACTCCTCTAGATCCTCAAATTCTCCTGCCAATGTTGTGAAGGCCTCGATGCAGAGTTGGTTTGAACCAAAGAACTTCAAAAGAAATGGAATGCTCATTGTGCAGTAGCCTTTAACTCAAAAATTGGGAATTTTTAGCTAGAAGTGACCTCTCTCAAGGAGGTGCTCAATAGATGCAACCAATGTTGCAGGCACCTTGAGAAGGAAATCTCTTCACCGGGAAAGGTTATCTCTGCACATCACCATTGTTAGTGCCTAAATCTACCTCAGGCTGAAGAAAGGTAGGTCTAGGGTAACATCAAACCACGCTTAACCTAGTATCTAGCCCTACTAGGTCGGGAGAGGGCTCTCTCCTTGTCACTCTCAAAAGAATATGGCAACTAAGGCTTTGAGATGACTGAAAATTAATGCTGATTTTAGGCTAGTTATATTTTCTCAGAGGATTCTGATTGATTTTAATGGTTGGTTGCTGGATCAGATGAGGAAGGCAACTTTGGGTCTGGGAAATCAACACAGAGTTGTAGAGGTTTCTGTAGGGTGAGGTAGGCAAGCATTTTAGCACTTTGAAATGAATGTGATGGTGAGTCTAAAGACTAGTAATGAGTTGGAGAGGGCATGTAAGGTTCATGAGTCCTCTTCAAACAACAAAAAACATTAAAAGCTAAATGTATCCTCTAGGCAGAGCACTGAATATCAATGGATTCTACCTAATTCTCTTGATTCATTTAGTTATGAAGAAAGAAATAGATGCTGGAACATATACACATAAGAGAAACTAAATCATAGAGGAAAAAACAATGCCAAGACACATTACCACAAGAATCCCACAAAATGTTGCAAAACCCTGGTTCGTTTCCTTGCCAAACTGCAGAATTGATTTACAATAGTGCTCAATGCGTGCACAAGAGTCCAATCTTGACAAATGACTAAGAAAGTACAAGATATAGGTATCAAACCACCTATGCTAGCCATCAGGGATCGAATCCATGAGTCAAGGAGCTGTTTCAACAACATCTAAACTAGGAACTACAAAAGAGGAAATGGAACAACTTGCCTCTAAAATTATGGAAAATGATTCGTTCATCCTCAAACCATTTATAACTAAAGTATCTACCCCCTCAAGTCATTTCTCATCATATTTACATCATATTACATCATATTACATCATTAATTTACCAAAGAGAGAAGAAGAAGTCATCTGACAACCAAACTGGGTGAAATTCTAAACAAACAGGCAAAACTGGCAAAATTTTATCCTATGCACAGCGCCACTGATCCTATGCGAAACGCTTTTTCAAGGCCACCTTTGGAAGGCTTCTCGAAGTCCAAATCAGGTGCAGAATAGCTCATTGGAAATATTGGTGAGTCTACTTTCTGGAACAACTTGAATTTTTTGATTTAGAGTCCATTTTCGCCTCCCAAATGGAATCTCCCAATACTGCTTCCTGTGTGGCAAAAAAGTGGTAGAGAGGGCACCTTTTGAGTGTTTTTTGCGCTTTAGGAGACCCAGAACTTACCAAAATTTCTCAGCCATTTATGAGAATGCATAAATTTTGATGCTGAATCCAAAAATGAAAACCTTTTTGCAAATAGATGCCCCCAACAAAATCGATGAAAAAAGCTATTTTTTGCTCCAAAATTTTAAAAAACGACAAAAAATTCTCCAAATTTCATGAAATTTGGCATGAGTGATCCTTTTTATGTTCTTTTCTGGGCCAATGATGCTTCAGCCAAGATCTTGAGCTTATCTTTCTCTTTTTTGCTTCTCAAAACTCTTTTAGCTTAGCCTTTAACCTCTTCACCCTTGTTTTGCAAATTTTATTCCGGGTTCAGTAGTGAAAGGCCATATGGCATAACATCTTCTTCTCTTTGTTGGGTTTCTCAAGAAATTTCTCAAGATTAATTTTTGTCCTCTCTAACCATGATTCCTGGTCAGCCTCAATTTCTTGCTCAAGGGGTGTCATCTTGATTTTTCTTCTTTTTGCCACTTTCTTGTTTTCTCTAATTGTTTGCAGCTCCATAATAGATTGTTTATCCTCTAGTTGTTTGTTCTCCTGCTCAAGAAAGCTAATGATCCCTTTGGCCCTCTCAAGGTCAAGTGACAAGGCTTGGATTTCAACCTCCTTTTCTTTGATGATCATATCCTTGAGTATTGAGCTTTGAGAGCCCAGATCAATGTCATCTTCCTCAACTAAGATAAAATCACTATCTTGCCCTTCAGTAGGGCCCTCTTCATGCATTTGTTGCTTTCCTTTGTCTTTGCCCTGTGCCTTTTCAGTTGAAGAAGAAGGCAAACTCCCTTTCACCCCTGATGAAGATAGCATTTGCCTGTGATATAGTGAAGAAAATGAGACCCCTTCCACCCCTGGTAGAGATAACACTCGTTTGGAAGCAACAAAAAGCCTCTTTGTGCCTTTCTCATAGGTGGAAAACATTGGCACACCTATGGTTTCAGTCTCATGAACATCTGGCTGTCTTGAAGGCCCTCCTTCCTCTTGGAGCATCGATGGAATCACCTAAGGGCCTTTGAAAATCTCATGTGCAATGAACGTATCCCATGGTATGTTCAACAAGCTTAGCTGATCCAAAACAACAATTTTAATCAGTGAGAAGTGGTAAATGTTGTTGAATTGTTGAGGAAAAGGTTTCCTTTGCACATATAGAGCCATCTTCTTAATATTCCTGTAGATAAAGTATGGGAGGTTCATCATCCTCACTCTTCTGAAATGTATCAACAAGCTGACATGGTATGTATATAGACGGGAAAACCTCCCTTCACAAGTAAGATAGTTGATGATGAGTTTCATGAGAGCAGCATAAGTGTCCTACAAGTATTTGAAAGCAAAAATCCTGTCGATTTTCCTATGATAACTAGCCTTAATGTAAGGCTCATAATGCTCTCTACCTACATGCTACCCCTTATTCCACTATTCACCTACATTAAGGATGCTTGTTGCTGTTGCGATAGTTTCAGGTGTCAAGGTGAAAGAGACACCAACAAGTTTCACCTGGCCATTGTGAAGATGAAGAACGAACATTCTAGCCAACTCATGATGATATTTCACCCTTTCTACCATTTCACAAAACTGATAACAAGATTGATGTTTAAAGCAAGTTACTGCAAGAAGGAAAGCAAGTAATTCTGTGAGAGTGGTGGGCTCCTCCCGGATGATTTTTCCTCCTTTATGTGGTTTTCTTGGCACATGAGCTTCTCGAGAAGAATCACTAAAAGTTTCATCTTCCCTCCCATAGTCTGAATCTGTCTCCATGCTTATGAATTTGGAGTGAAAACTGATGAGTATGAAGATATTTTTAAAGTATGAGGGTGAATAATGTATGTAGGAAGTGATTGTTGTTTTCTTTTGGGAAATGAGGGAATGATTGATATTATGAATGTAGGTGGAGGTTTTGATAATGAAATGAATGTAGTGAAGGGATAGGAAGTGGGAATTAGGGTTTGGGAATAGAATATAGGGTTAGGGTTTGGTAAATGGGAGTAGAGTTTGAGAAGTGAGTGTTAATGACCTTGGGAAAGGGAAAGGGAATGGGATTTAGGAAAATTTAGTTTAAGGGAATGGGGTGTAGGAAGATAATCTAAGAGAATAAAAACAACAAAAGACAATACCCTATGCAATTTTACAAGAAAATTTTGGAGGATAGCTAGGGTTTAGTTTTTTAGACATACAAATCACCACAACTGATGAAAAATTCCTTGCTAGACAAGATGAGAAGCTCCACTTACTTGTTGAGAGGTCAATTGAGGAATTTGAAGTATAAGAAGGTGATGAAAATTGTTTTGAAGCTCAACAGACGGGTGCGTAGCACTGCCTCTCAGTTGCGCAACGCATATTGTATGTGCAGCGCCCGAACAAACTACAGTGTAAAACCTGCACTAGGTGCATAGTACCAGGTAGGTGCGTAAAGCCAAAGCCCAGGTGCGTAGTGCCAGTGAAATTTTAGTTTTTTTTCTTAGTTTTGCCTCTTTCTCCCAAAAACGTGATTTTTTTTGCCTTTAGCTCACTCACTTGCAAAAAATGAAGACTTCAAACATATAGATGATCTTTATATCCCCTTGCCTTTAATTTTTTCATTTACCAAACCCACTTTTCTAATGTCTTAGTAACTTTTCTTTAAAAACTCTATTTTTTCATTTGAAGTTTGCCTCTTTTAGATCAATTGATGGACTGATGCATAGGTGCTTTTGTATTTTGCAGTGGCTAGAGTTGGCAAGGTGACCAAGGGAAGCTGCTGAACTTATTACATATAGAAACATTGAAATAACATGAAATTTATACATGAAATGGAAAAAACCTAGTTTCCACCTCAAAACAGAGTTTTGAGGTAAAAACCAATTATTGAGCATATCATCAGCGAATTTATGATTCTATTAACTTATAAAACCTCCTCATGTGCCCACTGACCTTTTATTGAGTTTTGGATGACCATGATGGAAAACCCTAGACCTAGTGAGACTAAAACCTTAAAAATGACTTTTGTAAATGAAATGAAATAAAATGATAGTAAATGACCTAAAACATGTGAAAACAGGCTAGCAGGTGAGTGTCATGGGGGAAATTGACATGAACCACTACCATAAATTGATCCATGACCTAATGGAATGAAACTGATTGGATGGGACACCTAATATGCATGCAAAAAAGAGAAATTTGATCACTGATGGAGGGATGAAGATACTGACACTAACATTGGCTCGAATGGGGATGGTGTCTCCTGGTATGTGCCAAGAACCATAGATCTCTGGAAAAGCAGATAAGTGCCTTCATCCATTAGGAAATATGGAGTCAATAACTTTAGGACACCAAATAAATACCTCGACTCAAAACTGACTCAACTATGACTCAAACAACTGACACTAAATAACCAAAGACTGAAGAAAAATATTCAGCTTTATAGCCTTCACTTTGGGCCCCAAACTAAATGAATGATGACAATGCAAAATTTTCAATAAAAGAAATAAAATGGTATGTACAATGACAAAATGTGATAGCTTCTCAAAGATAGTACCATTTGAGAAGCCAACCATTGACTGGCCCTCCTGGACAATCTTCCTCGTTCATTTCTTTGAGTAGAAAAGAATTTTGACCTCGATATGTAGCAATTCTATATGGTCCCTTCCACAGGTTCCCGAACTTGCCGTGCTTGCCTGTATCCTTGTTTCTAGCATCCCACTTTAACACTATGTCTTCAATCTGAAATTTGTCTGCCTTTGCCTTCCGATCATAAATCTTCTTAATTCTCTCTTGCAGCCTGAAGGTATTCTAAAAAAATTCTTCTCTCGTCTAATGTAAATGGATCATTTGGTTTATTCTCCACTGAAAATGATCTTCCTCGTTGCCAGCTTCCTGCAAAAGTTTAACAACCAGGACTACGAGAGATGTCGGGAACACTGTGTCAATACCATATAAAATCTCGAACGGAGACAAGCTGATTGACTTCTTTTGACTTACTCTATCCACCCATAGTGCATTAACTAATTTTTTATGCCATCTCTTCTTATTGGTTTCCAATAGCTTTTTAATGATGTTGATCAATGATTTGTTTGAAGATTCAACCAATCCATTACCTTGTGGATAATATGTAGTAGAATGTCCCAAGGTAATTTTGTATTTTCTACAAAAGTCAATCATCTTTTTGGACTTGAAAGTGGCTACATTGTTTGTAATCAGTTTGTTAGGACAGCCAAAATGTGACAAAATATTATTTTCAAGAAACTAAATTATTACCAAATTTGTAGCCTGCCGAGTGGGGATCGCCTCAATCCACTTCGTGAAATAATCTGTTACTATTAAAATCCATTTGTGCTGAGATGAAGATGTGGGATGAATCTCTCCAATAAAATCTAGGCCCCGTTATTGAAATGGTGCACTAACTTCAACTGGCTTGAGAGGTAAAGGCTGCAACTTTCTCCTTCCTTGAAAAATCCGGCATTCAATAGTTTTATAAACATCAACAAACAAGGTAGGCCAATAGTATCCTGCTCTCAAAATTTTGTTAACCGTCGTCTTCCAAAACAGATGACCTCCACAGTCTCCCTTATGAAAATCACTCATGACCTGTTTTTCTTCCTCTTCGGTCAGACAATTCAGCAAAATGCCTCTAGGATCTTTCCAATAGAGTGCATTGTTCAAAATACAAAATCTAGCAACCTTTAGTTTCAGAGTTCTACCTTTATTTTTAGCCATCCCCAGTGGTGGTGAAAGGTGTTGAAGCACATATACAATATTTGAATACCAAGGAGAATGGAGAAAAATCTCAGATACCTGAATAAGCGAACTATATTCATCTTCTTTAGACATGGCTGCAATCATGTTTATGTCCAATGCATGTAAATTATCTTCTTCAGACGTGGTTGCAATCAGGTTTATGTCCAATGCATGTAAATTAGACTCTGCCATCAACTTTGCTAGACCCTGCCCCTTGATTAGCTTTGTTGGCTTTATCTCCAAGTCATATTCTAGCAATGCTGCGATCCATTTGCCTCGCCTCCCTTCCAGATCTATTTGTACCAAAACATCTTTGACTGTTGCGTTAGGGACATAAGCAAGAATATGAGAGTGCAGAATATATACCTGGAAATCTTTCAAAGCTTTCACCAAGGCAAGAGCTTGCTTCTCAATAATGTTATATTTTAAGGCTGCATCTCTTATTGTCCTGCTGAAAAAAGAAATTGGCTTTTCAAGTTGATCTCTTTTCTGCATTAGAACTGCTGCCATAGTATGTTCAGAAGCGAATGAAAATAATATAAAATCCTATGAACAATTTGGACTGATTAAAATCAGAGCTGAAGAAAGGGCCAACTTTACCATGTTAAAAGACTTCATGGCTTCTTCAGTCCACTTGACCACACTATCCTTCTTCAACATATTTGTAATTTCCCTCAAGTGTTCAGCTAGATTAGGCACAAAGCGACGTAAGAAGTTCATCTTACCATTAAATTCTTGGATCTCTTTCTTACTACAAGGAAAATCTATTTTCTGTATAGCTTCCACTCTAGCGGGATCGATGCGAATTCCTTCTTTTGATATTATGTGACCAAGAAGCTTCCCCTCATCCATGGAAAACAAGATCTTTTTGGGATTGAGTGATATTACATATTTTCTACAACACTAAAAAACAATTTTCAGATGGTAAAGATGCTCCTCATTTGAATTTTAAAAGACAGTCAAATCATCAAGATACACTACTAAAAACATGTCTTTTTCATCTGTGAAGGTGATGTCCATGGCCCGCTGAAATGTTGCTCCAACATTCTTTAAACCAAACGACATCTTGGCATAGTAGAATGTCCCACAAGGAGTGGTGAATGTTGTCCTGTCCTTGTTATCTTCATGAACCAAAATTTGATTGTAGCTGGAATACCCATCAAGCAGTGACATACGAGATTCTCCAACTACTCTTTGGAGTATGTGGTCCATTTTCGGCAATGGGTAGTTATCTTTCAATAACACTTTATTCAAATTTCTAAAATCTGTGCACAATCTAATCTCACCTGCCTTCTTCCACAGGGGTACCAAATTAGAGATCCAATCTGAAAATCTAATCGGAATGATTATACCAGCCTTGTACAATTGATTCACCTCTTTTTCTATTGATGGCCGCAACTTTGGATTTATCCTTCTCAGCTTTTGGTGAAATGGCTTCTTATTAGGCTTATGGATGATATGCTGAATTATATTTTTGTCATACTCCTTTAAATCTGTATAGTCCCATGCAAATACATCAGAAAATGAAGAAAATAAACTAATATATTTAGCTTTTACCTGAGGAGTTAATGCCTTTGATAACTTCACTATCTTTGGATTTTCTGTTGTTCCGATACTTACATCTTCAACACCCTTCTTGGTTGACACTAAGCCTGGTTTCCGGGCTGCATCATCTTGATCAAATAATTCCTCTAAAGTTATAAGGCCTTTAGGGATGACATTGTCTTTCAACTGTAAGACTTCCATTTGATTTATCTCTATTTCTGGTTCACCATCATCTTGCTCACCATCTATAGAAGTGTCTTTATATTTACCTTCATTTTGCATAAAATCTTCAATCTCTTTGTCATCCTGCAACACCTGCCAATATCTTAGATTATCAGGTATAGCTGGGCTTTGCTTCACATGAATTTCAAACTTATTGTTTGAATTCATTGGGATCTTTAAGTTACCTGTAGCTATAGCAGGAGAATCTGAAATAACATTTTGTGTACGAGGGACAGATGTCAAAGTATGATCTGGAAAAAACCTCAAAATATATAGAACTGCATTATGGTAAGCCCTCATTCGAGGATGTTTGGCTTGGTATTCACCCTTGACTTGTTTGATTACTAATTCAGAGTCATCATAAACTGAAATTCCTTTTTCATTCAACTTCTTGAGGATTTTCAAGCCCGCAATCAGTGCATCATATTCGGCTTCATTATTGGAACAATCAAAAGCCAATTTATATGAACAAACCCTTACATTACTTGGAACTTTATTTGGTAGGAAAATAGGGCTGCGTATCCAAATACCAATTCTTGCACCATCCTTACCTACTACTCCATCACAATCCATACTCCACAAACCTTCCTCTTGCTCCAAGTGCTGAAATTCTACTTGCTCTTCTACCTTTGGCTATTGTCCATCAATTTTCTGCTGTTGGCAGAATGTAGACTATTCAGTGGTACTTTCAAGCCTTTGTCTCTCTTGATCAAGTACTACCCTGAAATTTTCTGTTATCTCTACAATATCTTCCACTTCAACTAGTTGACTATTTACATCATTAAAGCCACTGTCAGAATAAAGAACAAAAGATTCTAAATCTGTATGTACATAATTAATTGGATGATTCAAAGGTTTCTCCTTGCTTGTGATCATATACTTCATCTTTTTCTCGCTATATAATTTTCTCAACTGACCAAACACGGGAATAGTGGCATAGGACAAATCTAACTACAATGTCCCTTTGAGTTTTGCACCCACGACCTAGATAAAAGCATGCAAAATCTAGGGGGAATATCGGCCACAACTACATCCATGAGAACATTCTTTGCTGGAATCTGATCTAAACTCACAACCAAATCCTTAATGAGACCAATACATCTGACCCTACTGGAATCAAAGGAATAAAGATCATGATACTTGCAAGTGATGTCCAAACCCAATTTTTCCATAATTGCCTTTGGCATTAGGTTGTGAGATGCTCCTGAATCAAACATGGCATTGTGCAAGACAAAATCATGCAATCTAACGCTGATGTAAAATGGGGCTACTTCACTATCCTCAAATTAGCAGTCTAATGTCGGACCAAAAATAAGCTCGGGTTGGTCATATTCCACATTAACCATATCAGATAGGGGATCTACATTCAAAATCTTTAACACTTGACTCTTATAACTGCTATTCTTCATTAATTCAGTCAGAGGTGTCGATACTTTTAACTTAGCAATCTCATTCTCTAAGCTAAATGTTGTAGTTTCATCTACCTCTTTGATCGAAGCATCCTTCTTTTCAGACTTTTCCTTTGCTACATTTGGCTGATTTGACTTCTCATTTGCAGATTGTACTTTTCTAGAAGTAGGATCTGCTCGCTCCTTTCTTTTTTTTCTGAACATTTGGAGAATCATTCTTTGGTTGTGTTGCTTCCTTCCGCTTTTGAATTGGGTTGATTGGTACATCCCTGCTCCTGAGTGAATACTGTATTTGCTGCAATCTCAATGCATTCATATATCTCCTCTGATATTCATCTAATTCCTCCTCCAAGATTGTTTCATTAGCTAGAATAAAATCCTCATCTTTCTATACAGTCGGGCTATCTAAATATTCCTCATCCTCCATGATGTAGATAGGCAAACCATCTACTGTAAAAAAGTGATTCTCCTCTCCTATTGGATTCTCATCATCCTTTGACTTCGGGCCATGCACATAGTTCTGTTGTAATGGTGTTTTGACTTGTTGCTGTGCTGATTGATCTTGCACTCTTTGCTCTCAGTGTTTAATCCTGAACTATGGTTGTTGTTGACCATGGAAATTAGGATTTCTGATCTGTTTCACAGGCTTATCTACAATTGTTAATCTATCAAACATTTTCTCAATTTTATGAAGAAAATGATCCGAGGAAGAAGCTTCTTCCTTTATGGTCACCTTTCTTCTTAGTATTTGTCCTAGCTCTCTTAGCTAGCAGATTTGCCTCCACACTCACTACAATTTTCTACATATCCTCCAATGTAGCAGGGTCTCATTCTCTTAATTGGTATGCCATGTTGGGATCAAAACCATCAGGGAATTTTATCAAAGACAGCCCCATTGGAGGCTTGATATCAGTTGGAATAGCATTATAGACAGTATTGAATCTTACACAGTAATCCTGGACACTTTCACCAACATTCATCTTTATGTTTTCATACTCGGAAAGAATTTGGAGTGGATTTTTTTTTACCTCCCGATGATCCAGAAATTGTCTATGAAGAACAGCCAATGTATTGATAGTCCTAGAAGGTAGTGCTCTGAACCACTTTCGCACCTCACCTCCAAAACTTTGCTCAAATAATCGCATAGTCACATTCTCTTCATCTACCTCATGAATATCAAATAAGTCACTCATCCTATCAACATGCTGTTGTGCTGTGATACCTTGGGTAGCATCAAACAATGGTATTTTACATTGGTAATCAACAGGCATAGCATCCAAGTTCTATGGAAAAACGAGAGGTGCATATCTGGCAGCGATTGCTTGAGGTGGATTAGAAATTGGCCTTGGAGAAGCAAGAGGATTTGTAATAACAATGGCAGTCAATGCGATGGGTGTATGAGGTGTTGAAGGAGGTGAAGAAATGATAGATGTTTGAGGTGTTGAAGGGGGAGAAGAGACAACAGATCTCTAATCAGATATGGTGGGCTGAATGGGAATGGTGGGGATAAAAGGAGGTTTAGTATGAATTTCAGAACTAGACAAAACAACAGATGATCCAAGAGTAGTAGATACAGATTCTAAGAGCTCGGGAATGTTGGTAGCCATAATAGAAGTTTGAATATTAAAAATATAAGCATCAATTGATCTATTTTCTCTTTCAATTTCAAGGTATTGGAAAAACTGCAGATTTAAAACAGTATCACCAACTGCACTTTCAGATTTAGTTTCAAACAATGATAGATCAAAATGTTCATCAAACAGGAGATCTTCAAGATATTGGAATACAACTGGGCATGAATGAGATCTGAAAACCAGTCTTGGACTCATAGAACTTTCTTGCCTGAGAATTCTGGGAATGAGATTTGGGTTTTCATACATGGGAGGAGGATCAGGATTAGGATTGGCCCTGGTGTATCATTTGGAAGCCAGTGCGTTGAATTATTCCCAAAATTCAAATGGACATTACAATATTTTCATCCTACTGAATTCTAAACCTATCATCCAAAAGTCTATAATTATTTTAAAAGTACTGGGGTGATAATTTTCAGTTCTTCCTCAGTATGTTCGCCACTATGTTAGTGCCTAAATCTACCTCAGGCTGAAGAAAGGCAGATCTAGGGTAACATAAAACCATGCTTAACCTGGTAGCTAGCCCTACTAGGTTGGGAGACGACTCTCTCCTTATCACTCTGAAAACAATATGGAAACTAAGGCTTTGAGATGACTGAAAATTAACGATGATTTTAGGCTAGGTATATTTTCTCAGAATATTCTGATTGATTTTAATGGTTGATTGCTAGATCAAATGAGGAAGGCAGCTTTGGGTCTGAGAAATCAACACAGATTTGCAGAGGTTTCTGTGGGGCGAGGTAGGCAAGGATTTTAACACTTTGAAATGAATGTGATGGTGAGTCTAAATATTGGTGAGGAGTTGGAGAGGGCATGTAAGGTTCATGAGTCCTCTTCAAACAACAAAAAACATTAAAAACTAAATGTATCCTCTAGGAAGAGCACTGAATATCAATGGATTCTACCTAATTCTATTGATTCATTTAGTTATGAATAAAGAAATAGATGTTAGAACATATACACATAAGATAAACTAAATCATAGAGGAAAAAACAATGCCAAGACACATTACCACAAGAATCCCACAAAATGCTACAAAACCTTGGTTCATTTCCTTGCCAAACTGTAGAAGTGATTTACAATAGTGCTCAATGCATCCACAAGAGTCCAACCTTGACAAATGACTAAGAAAGTACAAGATATAGGCATCAAACCACCTATTCTATCCATCAGGGGTTGAATCCATGAGTCAAGGAGCTGTTTCAACAACATCTAAACTAGGAACTACAAAATAGGCAGTGGAACAACTTGCCTCTAAAATTATGGAAATTGATTCATTCATCCTCAAACCAATTCTAATTGATGTATCTACCCCCTCAAGTCATTTTTCATCATATTTACATCATATTACATCATTAACTTATCAAAGAGAGAAGAAAAAGTCAACTGACAACCAAACTGGGTGAAATTCTGAACAAATAGGTAAAACTAGCAAAATTTTCTCCTATGCACAATGCCACTGATCCTATGCGTAGCACTTTTTCAAGGCCGCTTTTGGAAGGATTTTCTAAGTCTAAATCAGGTGTAGAATAGCTCATTGGAACGCTTGGTGAGTCTACTTTCTGGAACAACTTGAATTTTTTTATTTAGAGTCCATTTTCCCCTCCAAAAATGGAATCTCCCAAGACTACTTCCTGTGTGGCAAAAAAGTGGCAGAGAGGGCACTTTTTGAGTGTTTTTTTCCCTTTAGGAGACCCAAAACTTACCCAAATTTCTCAACCAATTTTGAACATGCATAACTTTTCATGCTGATTCCAAAAATGTAAACCTTTTTGCAAATAGATGACCCTAACAAAACCGTTGAGAAAACCTGTTTTTTACTGCAAAAATTTCAAAAATGACAAAAAATGCTCCAAATTTCCTGAAATTTGGCATGAGTGATCCTTTTTATGTGCTTTGCTGGGCCAATGATGCTTTAGCCAATATCTTGAGCTTATCTTGCTCTTTTTTTCTTCTCAAAACTATTTTTAGCTTAGCCTTTAACCTCTTCACCCTTGTTTTGCAAATTTTATTCCGAGTTAAGTAGTGATAGGCCATATGGCACAACATCTTCTTCTCTTTGTTGGCTTTATCAAGAAATTTCTCAAGATGAATGTTTGTCCTCTCTAACCATGATTCCCGATCAACCTCAATTTCTTGCTCAAGAGTTGTCATCTTGATTTTTCTTCTTTTTGCCACTTACCTATTTTCTCTAATTGTTTGCAGCTCCATAGTAGCTTGTTTGTCCTCTAGTTGTTTGTTCTCCTACTCAAGAAAGCTAATGATCCCTTTGGCCCTCTCAAGGTCAAGTGATAATGCTTGGATTTCAGCCTCCTTTTCTTTGATGACCATATCCTTGAATCTTGAGCTTTGAGAGCCCAAATCAATGTCATCTTCCTCAACTAAGATAAAATCCTTGTCTTGCCCTTTAGTAGGGCCCTCTTCATGCATTTGCTATTTTCATTTATCTTTGCCCTATACCTATTCAGCTGAAGGAGAAGGCAAGGCCCCTTTCACCCCTGGTGAAGATGGCATTTTCCTGTGATTCGGTGAAGAAAACGAGACCCCTTCCACCCTTGGTGGAGATAATACTCATTTGGCAGCAACAAAAAGCCTCCTGGTGTCTTTCTCATAGGTGAAAAACACGGACACACCTATAGGTTCAGTCTCATGAACATCTGGCTATCTTGAAGGCCCTCCTTCCTCTTGAAGCACCGATGGAATCACCTGAGGGCCTTTGAAATCTCATGTGCAATGAAGGTATCCCATGGTATGTTCAGCAAGCTTAGATGATGCAAAACAACAATTTTAATGAGTGAGAAGTGGTAAATTCTATTGAACTGCTGAGGAAAAGGTTTCCTTTTCACATATAGAGCCATCTTCTCAATATTCCTGCCGATAAAGTATGGAAGGTTCATCATCCTCACTCTTGTGAAATGCATCAACAATCTGGCATAGTATGTATATAGACAGGAGAACCTCCCTTCACAAGTAAAATACTTGATGATGAGTTTCATGAAAGGAGCATAAGTGTCCTGCAAGTATTTGAAAGAAAAAAACCCTACTGATTTGCCTGTGATAACCAGCCTTAATGTAAGGCTCATAATGCTCTCTACCTACATGCTACCCCTTTTTCCATTGTTCACCTCCATTAGGGATGCTTGTTGCTGCTGCGATAGTTTTAGGTGTCAAGGTGAAAGAGACACCAGCAAGTTTCACCTAGCCATTGTGAAGACGAAGAACAAACATCCTAGCCAGCTCATGATGATATTTCACCCTTTCTACCATTTCACAAAACTAATAACAAGATTGATGTTTAAAGAAAGTTACTGCAAGACGGTAAGCAAGTAATTCTGTGAGAGTGGTGGGCTCCTCCTAGATGATTTTTCCTCCTTTATGTGGTTTTCTTGGTACATGAGCTTCTTGGGAAGAATCACTAGAAGTTTCATCTTCGCTCCCATAGTCTGAATCTATCTCCATGCTTATGAATTTGGAGTGAAAACTGATGAGTATGAAGAGATTTTTAAAGTATGAGGGTGAATAATGTATGTGGGAAGTGACTGCTATTTTCTTTTGGGAAATGAGGGAATGATTGATATTATGAATGTAGTTGGAGGTTTTGATAATGAAATGAATGTAGTGAAGGGATGGGAAGTGGGAGTTAGGGTTTGGGAATAGAATATAGGGTTAGGGTTTGGTAAATGGGAGTGGGGTTTGAGAAGTGAGTGCTAATGATCTTGGGAAAGGGAAAGGGAAAGGGATTTAGGGAAATTTAGTTTAAGGGAATGGGGTGTAGGAAGATAATCTAAGAGAATAAAAACAGCAGAAGACAATACCCTATGCAAATTTACAAGACAATTTTGGAGGATAGCTAGGGTTTATTTTTTTAGACATAAAAATTACCAGAACTGATGAAAAATTCCTTTCTAGACAAGATGAGAAGCTCCACTTACTTGTTGAGAGGTCAATTGAGGAATTTGAAGCAGAAGAAGGTGATGAAAATCATTTTGAAGCTCAACAGATAGGTGCATAGCAATGCCTCTCATATGCACAGCACACTTTGTATGCGCAATGCCCAAACAAATTGCAGTGTAAAACCTATGTTAGGTAGGTGTGCAGCGCCAAAGCCCAGGTGCACAGTGCTAGTGAAATTTCGAGTTTTTTGCTCAGTTTTGCCTCTTTCTCCCAAAAACACGATTTTTTTTACCTTTAGCTCACTCAAAGAATGAAGACTTCAAATGCATAGATGAGCTTTATATCCCCTTGCCTTTAATTTTTTCATTTACCAAACTCACTTTTCTAATGTCTTAGTCACTTTTCTTTAAAAACTCTATTTTTTCATTTGAAGTTTGACTCTTCTTGATCAATTGATGGAGTGATGCATAAGTGCTTTTGTTTTTTGTAGTGGCTAGAGTTGGCAAGGTGACCAAGGGCAGCTGCTAAACTTATTACATATAGAAACATTGAAATAACATGAAATTTGTACATGAAATGGAAAAAACCCTGTTTTCACCTCAAAACATAGTTTTGAGGTAAAAACCATTTATTGAGCATATCATCAGTGAATTTATGATTCTATGAGCTTATAAAACCTCATCATGTACCCATTGACCTTTTATTGAGTTTTGGATGACCATGATGGAAAACCCTAGACCTAGTGAGACTAAAACCCTAAAACTAACTTTTGTAAATGAAATGAAATAAAATGACAGTAAATGACCTAAAACATGTGAAAACAGGCCAGCAGGTGAGTGTCATGAGGGAAATTGACATGAACCACTACCATCAGTTGATCCATGACCTAACGGAATGCAACGGATCGGATGGGACACCTAATATACATGCAAAAAAGAGAAATTTGATCACTGATGGAGGGATGAACATATCGACACTAAAAACAATCAAATTGGAAAATTGAAGCACGAGATTTTTTACTAGAAAGGAAGACCTTGGAAGCAAGAAAATCAAGCAATGCATATTAGTATCACATTTCCGGAGAAGATAATTTCACCAATGAGGCTGAATGAAGATGAACAAATAAAAACCACAAGAATGCACAACTAGCTCTTAAAATAATTTTGGTCCTAAACACGAAGTGGAAATATGTATTTTTTGTTTGTTTGAATATGTTTGTTGCTATACAAGAAACGAAATAGATTTAGATTTTAGTCTTAAATTTAATAGTAGTAGCCTAGTGAAAATTCCATCTTGGGATGCATCTACCTCCCTTGTATCTACGTACTCAGACTACCAAGCCTTGCTCCTTTTCTATTCGAAATTAATACAAAATACTTGTTCTTATTTTATGTATGTATGCAAACTCATTTTAGATATAAACAATCTTAAATAGTATGGGAGAAAATAAAATGCCAACAATATTATTAGCTAACATGTAAGACAGGGACAAATTGCATGGTGTTCACATTGTTAAGACTTTGAGATGTCAATTTCACATAAGAGCATATTTCTCCCATAGTGGTTCTTCGAGTGTGGTAGAAAAACCAAAGGATCTTTAAGTGCGGTAGAAAAACCTTGTAGCTTAAAGCCTTAAAATCAAGTCTGTGTGCTTATATTTATATGGGTTACTTGTATGTTATATATAAAATATTAATTTATGGTTACAAATTACTCACATTGAAGGGTATTTTATTGTTCGATAGAATTAATAAAAGCGATTAAAAAAAAATGTGTTGAGTTTTTATATAGTCTCTTGTGTGTTGGTATGTTAAGGACATATTGCATTTTTTATAAAATGGATCTATCTTCTCGTTAGAAATGGAAATCTAAATTGCATCTCAAATGCATGGTTATTATTTGTTAGATAAATTCATACATAAATTTGTGACAAGGATTTTTAGATGTTGAAATGGTTGTAAAAGATATATGTCCTTTTAGTTGAACAATCATGACTTTATACACAACACATGCTTTATATGTTATTATTGCTTACTTAAAATGTTAGCATCCTTTCATATTACTATTTGAACTAAGTTCATCTTTCAATTTATCTCTTCAAAATAAATTACAATTAATGAATTTAAGCAAAATGAACAACAAAATATTTGGTCAAAACTTTGACATTGTAACTCTACATCATTAAACAAAATCTTAATATAAACCAACTAAATTAAATAAATTTGTTTTTTAAGAATTAATATAAAAGATGCACATCTATGGTTTTGAGTTTAATTTATAACCAATTTAGAATAAAATAATTGATAAGGAAAAACCAAAAAGTTATATTCACAAAAAATTTACTTCTCTATTTACAATAAAATTTAACAAAATTATATATAATTTTTAAATGATAGAAATAAATGCTAAGAACGGTTTTAAAAGAAACTGGTTATAAAAAAATATTTAGAAAGTTAAGAATGCCAATCAAATTTATATACATACATATATTTTTTTTGGGGGTAATGTTAGCATTGAGAATACATAAAATGAAATCGAAGAGGTGGGGATTTTATAATCAGATTTATACTTTTTGGTGTTGTTAGCATTGAGAATGCATGAATTGAAACGGCAGAGGTATGGTTTTTATAAAGCCTACTGCATATTCGTCTTGTAAACATGTTTTCTTCTTAAGTACACATGAATAATTATCTCCAAAAAAAAGTTTATACAACATGATGCATACCAAAGAGTTTCACATTAGTTAGCTAAGGACACG
This sequence comes from Pinus tabuliformis, assembly GCA_031772625.1. Classification (NCBI taxonomy): domain Eukaryota; kingdom Viridiplantae; phylum Streptophyta; class Pinopsida; order Pinales; family Pinaceae; genus Pinus; species Pinus tabuliformis. Next base: position 321,969,754 of record CM062819.1, read on the forward strand.
CTAACATAGAATCAAGATCTATGTATGAGGGGTGGTCAATCTCGAAAGTGAGGTGTAAAAATAATTTGTTTGATAAAAAATAAAGAATCAAGTTTATTGATTAAATTGGGTAGCTCTCAGGTGACAGATTGCATCTGGACACTGTTTCTAGCAGAACACTCTACCTCCATTTACACAAAAGGCTTGTTATATATAAACTAGCATATAGACATGGTTGTTTGAACCACTCCCTAAATAATAGGGTCTTAGACCTAATTAGAGGATCTCAATCTTATTCTACAAAAACAAACAACCAAATCTAGGAAAAGACTAACTTTCTCCATTAATTCTCACACTCCCCCTTAATGGAGAATGGGTGCTTGGAAAAATAGCATACGCCTACTGGTCTAGTCTCAGCTAGGCTTACAATAGTACATAAAAAACATGGTAATTGAGCTTTCATTTTTGTCTTCTTTCTTGAGAGTTCATGCTTTTTCATTTGTCAGTGAAGTTTCATCTTCACTTTTCTTGCCATAAGGTAGTGATGGAGCTTCTCCTCCTTTTTACATTTTCTACCCTAAAGGAGGAATGCTTGAACTCTTATCCTCCTCTTTCTTGATCTTGATAGTAGGCTAACATTCAATGTTGCAAGTTCTTGGGACTTTTCAATTGTTTCTTCTTGAATGCCAATATCTTCACACTTGAAAATATTGTTAGATTCATATTGGCTCTTGTCTTTCTGCTCCTTCAAGAGAGCTTTCATTTCTCCATCTCTCTTTGCTGACATAGTTTGTTGATTCATGCCTTCAACCTCTTTACTCAATTTTGTTGCTGCAAACATGTTGTCTTGCATTTGATTTGTATATGGAGATAGGCTTTTCTTCTCAATGAACAACAACTCATCAATAAGATGTTTTCCATGCATGAGATTGATCCACTCATCACGAGATACATAGATCTCATCAAGTTTGACTTCATAGGTCTCTACATCAGGGAAGTTTTCTTCATAAAAAAATTCAGATTCTACAATAATGTTTGTATATTCATCATCGCATTTTTAGATGTCAATTAAAGCCACACATTCATCACCCATCATTTCATCTTCAATGTTGACATGTTCAGTTTCACAATGAGTTATGGGATTCAAAACACAATCATTATTTTCAAGAGAAATACCTTCATCATCTTTGCCCTCATTCAAACTGTACTTCATTTCTAAAATATCCCACAAAAATTTTGCATTTTTTATCTTACCATATTCATGTAGTATGTTGGTCATGATGTTTTCATCTAATGCAGATGTTATAAGATGTAATGTTGATGCATCTCCACTATCATAGTTTAAATTGATAGCATCTTCAACATAATTCAATAAATTTACCTTCCATAATGTTGTTTTCATTTCAGTTGCCCAACTTTCATAATTCATACCTGAAAAAGAGGGTAGATTTGGCATTAACCTCTTAACGATTTCATCAAATTCTAGATCTGCATCATGATCCTTGACTTGATCAGCTATAAGTCCATCAAGGTCGACTGGAAAATCTTCACCAAATTCAACAAAACAATATATTGCATCTGTCCCTTGATGCTTTCTCCTTAGTTTTCTTCGAGACTCTTTCAGTCTTTTTTTTTGCCCATTTCTCCTTCTATTTCCTCCCCTGCATCGAATGCGCAAGGATACTTTGATCAGGAAAAGTCCATTGCCAATTGCACTACTAATTTCTTTGAGTTTTCGCCTTCCTTGATTCAAAAAACTAATCGGAAAAGACAGTGATCATGTTCTGCTGAGCTGAGCTGAGTGATAGATCTGAGCCTGTCAAGAACTATTCAGGTATGTGGCTAGGTCAGCATGAAGCTCCTCTGCATTATTCCACCAGTAGCTACTCACCACGCTCACGCTAGTCAAGGCCACCAGTATGCATCTCTCTCATAATGCAGCAGTACATAGATCTGCTCCATGATTTGCTCAATTCTACAATAGATCTTTCTCTCCTTTGCAGCTGCAGCACACAAACCCAACCTTTCTCTCAAGTCAAAGCCTTGCTCCTCTGATCGCACCTATCAAACAACATCCATGGATCTAAAACATCCAATCCCTTTGCTACAAAGAAGGAATCTTCCAACCTCATTCTAATCTGGTGACTACGTTCGGCACACACCGCCTACTCCAGAGCACAACAGATCCGCAACCACTACCATTGTGACCTCACCGGCACGAAGCACAAGTCAACTCTCACTTAACAACCTCCTCTGTGCCACCCCTCAGCCCGCATCTCGCTCCTCCACTGCCACAATCCATGCTCTTTAAGGACTTGCCTCACTGCATTAGAACTTGGAAGTTCATAATTTATCACTGCATCCCACGGAGGTTGAACTTTAGCAACACCCTCTGAGCAAGCATCAATGCCCTCCGAGCAATAACAATGCTCCTCATGGTGGTGGAAGAGAGATTAACTGCCACGATGGGCTCCTTCGCTCAGCCTCTAGCAACCTCCACGCTCAACCTCTAAGCTCCTTTACTACCACAGTCCACCGCTACTCTTTGGGTTTTCAGCTCTTTTCTTGTTCCTCCCACTAGGACACATGATCTATGCAGAAGATCACTCCATGTTGATACCACACTTGCTCAGTTTCCCAAACTACGCCACCGATCTGCAGCCTTTGGGCCTCATTGCTACTCGAAGGCTACACAAGAGCTCCTCTCAAACAAATCCGCCTCGCCAGATCACGCATAGAAAATAAAATTTGGAAATCTGGAACTGGTCAGGCACAACATGCTTCTCTAGCATCCAATCAGCAACCCACACACAAATATCTAGACAATGCCCTGCTCAACCCTCTTATGCAGCACTGAATTCCCACACACATATCTGCCTCCCCACACACTTCACGAAAACAACCACTGAAGCATACAGGCACATTCTCAACCCTGAAGCTCTGATACCATCATAAAAAAATAAAGAATCAAATTTATTGATCAAACTGGGCAGTTCTCAGGTGAGAGACTGCACCTGGAGACTACCTTTGGCAGAAATCTCTACCTCCATTCACAAAAAAGGCTTGTTACATATAAACTATCACATAAACAGGGTGGTTTGAACCACTCCCTAAATAATAGCATCTTAGACCTAATCAGAGGGTCTCAAGCCTATCCTACAACAACAAACAACCAAATCTAGGAAAAGACTAAGTTTCTCCATTAATTCTAACAATGTTGGACTAGCATCATGTATTTAATAAGATGGATTCATATCTGTTCTAAGTTAGAGGTTACTATGGGTTGTAACTTACTAAGCTAAGCATATTTTTTTTATCAGTAATAGTTGTTACTCAATGGTTTTGGAGTGAATATTGACTTCAATACATTTGTTTTTGGGTGGTATAAGGAGACAAGTAAAAAGTAGAAACGAAATAGAACTCACACGCAAAGAAATATAGAAAAGAGCATATTAATACAGTGAAAGCCTAATTTTTAATAACCAATGAAATAAAAAAATAATGTAGAATACAAACTTGCTAGAAAGAGAGATATAAGCTACCAAATGATGGTCATTGATTTTTGAAGAGATTACAAAATGTTATTACAAGTGACTAGAAGAATAATCTATTTACATAAAGAAAGAGATTTAGATGTCCAAAACCTTAAACTTAAAATATAAAGCACTAAAATGTTTATTGGCACCAAGATGGTTAGTTGATGCATCAACTTCTTAGGTATCAATGTTTTCCTACAAACTCAGTCCACAGTGCATAGCAATTCATTGGAAAGAACTACCCAAGAATTGCAAATGTTTAGTAGGGCCAAGAAATGTTATAACAACCATGCCCCCTTAAACGAAAATAAAACACTATTTGTGTTAAGCCCTATATAAGTCCCATGTTAACCCAAAATTCCTTATTAATCCCTAGATATTGAGTGATTATATTTCTATTGTTTTATTGTTATGTAGGCTAGAACCCCTCATGGCCCTGTTTTATTATAATTGTATATGTTGTCTCCAATATATATACTAAGGAGACATGGTCTTAGGATAACAATTATTGTCTTGTTCATTGCCTTCATTGTAAAATGAGGTTCCCTACTTAAAGGGGACTATAATTATTGGTTCTTATTGACATTTTTAAGGTGAAAGGGTCATAACATTTGGAATCAAATCTCATGATCCTAGGGTTTTTTTGCTTCAAACAAATTTTGACTATAACTTTTTTTTCTAGAAGGTTTCAGATGATGAAACTTAGAGAAGATTAAGAAGACATCTCAAGAAATCTCTGGTTCAATTTTTAGATATTGGTTTGTTGTATTTTCCAAGAAATGGTCCAAGGAAGTTAGGATTCTTGAATGCTCCTAAATTTTGTCACAAATAAGTAAGTGTGGAATTTTCACTATAATGTTTTTTCTATGAGGCTTCAAACTGTGAAACTTGGACTACATTGAGGAAAAATCATGGTGAACATCTTAAAGTTACAAATCTTTGTTCACTATATTATCTAGAATATTCTCTAAGGAATTTAGGGTTTCTGTATGCTCTAGAAATCAGTCTCAAATGGGTCAGTTTAGTATTTTTTAATATATATATATATATATATATATATATATATATATATATATAGTAAATCTTCACAAAGTGAAACTTGGACTATATTAAGGAGAAATATTGGGGAATAGATAGCTCCATTTTTAGAATTTGGTTCACTATACTTTCATAATTATACCTTATGGAATTTAGGGTTTGTCAATAGTCATAAAATAAAACTTAAACAAGTCAGCTTGGTAAATGTTTCAAAATTATATTTCAAGAATTGGACATGTGGCATGCTATACAAGTTTGCTCGTGGTTAGGGGCGAAAAAATCAACAAGTTTTGGGAAAGTTACCATAACTTTCATTTGGCACCTCAAATTCAATTTGCATATCAGGAATTGCAGAAAGTACATAATTATAGAACAAATTTTTATATTCATAAGTCCTCAAATATTAGAGATATATCAATATACTTTCAACCATTTTGATATTCTCCAAATTAAGATACATAATTACTATTTACCTAACTCTTATTAGAACATCCCTTTTTTATTATAATAAAAAGGAGATATATTATTATTTTCCAACATGCCTCGAAAGAAAGCTTCTACACCAATTAAATCTATTGAAGGCCCATCATTGATGTATGAAGAAAGTGAAGACTTGGAATTTTGGTTATCTCAATTACATAAGAAACTTAATGAAATTGATAATAGTATATTGAAAAAGGTGGATTTCCTAGGTTCTCGAGAAAATATTAAAAGAGAAATGGAAAAGAAGATGAATGAAAAATAGGAATAAAAACGAAGATGAAATAAAATGAGGAATAAATATAAAAATTCATGATTTCCATGGTAAATTTTCTCTTGGAGAGACTTCCTAAAAGTGATGTGGAGATCCAAGGAAATCATGAACATAAGGAGAAGCATGTTATTGAGAATCAATCTCATATGGGAAGTATGTTATCACAATTGGAGAGAATAAATGTTGTATTAGGGGTCCAATGGTTACAATCATTTGGAACAATAACTCTTAATTTCTAATATACTTTCACAATATTTTTCTTAGAAGGAAATAAAAATGATCTTAAAGGTATCCAAGGGACATGAAGGTGTAGTTGCATAATTTTGTTCATTAGATGTTAAAAAATTATTACAAAAGGGACACTAAGGTGTAGTTGCACATTTGTGTTCATTAGATGTTCAAACATCTATATCCTTTGTTCTAGTGAATCTTTAAAAATTATCAACAATTGTGCTAAGGTATATGGAGAAATGCATAAGGGTCTTCCACCTATTTGAGATCATTACCATGCTATTTATTTGCAACCTGGAAGTGTACCAACTATAATTAGTCCTTACAAATATCCACATACACAAAAGAGTGAGATTAAGTGTATGGTTGAAGATGTAGGTTTTAACCCCGTACAGAAATTACCTGCATACGAATTCTAAGAACATAAAATAAACAATGCGAGAGCATAACACATAAAACACATATACACAGAGATTTTCCCTTGGATCCCAAAAGCGGGACTACTAGCTTGATTTTTCATTATGTTCCTTTCAATGTTACAATACATATTTATACATGTAGAAGCATCCAATACAATGGATTGAAAACCATTGCATCCAAAGCCATGTACGAAAACCATGCACAAAACCATAGGTAGGTCCGCCCAACCTAATATAGGGTCAAAAAAAAATTTCTCGAGGGCGCTGCCCTGACCCCGTAGAGGGGGGCTACCCAACCCCCTAAAACCCCCTGGACAAGGGGGGTTTCTGCCCCCTTTGTGATCCCCTACTACCCAATCGGCACAATGAAGGGGGGGCTCCTTCTGCCCTCTAACGCCCCAGTTGACTAGGTGTTGTGGGGAAAAGTATCCGATGCGGATGACCCTATCCCTACTCTAAAGGTGACAGTCTTTAGCAACAACTGAAAGTAAAGCTTTGATGTTTTCCTTTATGAAAGTACAGAGAGAAGGATGAAAAGATTAACCAACCTGGTGTCTTTCGCTTAGTCGATCCTTGTCCTCTCTCTTTGTCTCTTGTTCCCAGCTCCTTGCTCTCTTTGCCGGTCCAGCTACACACAGATCCTGCACAAATCAAGAGAGCAAACTACAAGATACAAGTACTCATAACTGATGCATGGATTAGAGTGAATCAAATATACATGTAAATACAATACATCAATGCAATACAAGTATATAGGAGAACATGCAAAACTTTATTGATAGAAGTAACAGGGTTCTGAGAAGGTTACAACCAATGATGGCTCCAATCCAGCAGCACCTCCCCAGCAGCAAGAACTCTCCTCTTCACCTCTAGTAAAACAATCACCCAATAGCTCTAACTGTAAACCAACAACACCTCCTTGCTTTACACAAAATTCCAGCCTCCTTAGACCTCATAGAAGAGCTCTATATATAGGAGAGAAGAAGAGAGGATGAGTCAGCTTGAGACTGACATGAAGCTGCCTTGTGTCCTCTCCCTCTTCAGTTAATCTTCAGTTCTTGAGTCCACTTGGAGATCCTTGCTTACACATGGTGATCAAGTACCTCTTACTCATCACAGGGCGAATCTCATGAACCAAGTGTCAGTTTGGAAGCTTCCTGGGCAGTTGACACCTTGCAGGATGACTGTGCCACTTGGCCAATCTCGCCCAGCGCAGGTAGCCTTCATTAACTTTGACTTCCAGCGCAGGTACAAGGAGGGACAGTTGCATTCCAGCGCAGAAGCTCAGTGGAGCAGCTGACATGATCCAAAATAAGCCTGTTTTGAAGTATTTTCAGGTGGAGAACTGATTGGAAGTGCTGTTGTTTGATGACCTTGTTCTTTTAGGGGTAAGAACAACATGTTTAGGGACTGAGGATCCCTGTAATTATCGACATTTCATGCTCCATGATGCGAGGCACAAAAATGTCTATAACACTAGGAGGGCTAGTCGTGGAAAGAATATAACACAAACCAACATTCTCCCTCTTGTTGTTTTATTTCCACAGGGGGCCACAGGAGAGCTTAGTCATTTATCCAGCCTTGCAATGCCCATTGTTTCTCTACACCAAGATAACTTCTTAGAGCTCACAAATTTTTTCAATGCATCTGCGGTATTCTTCAAAGTTTCCACCTTTACCAACAACACCTCTTTGTCTTCTATCATATCCCTCACAAAGTGATACTGAACATCAATGTGCTTTGTCTTTGAATGATAAGTAGGGTTATTTGCTAAGAAAATTGCACTTTGGCTGTCACAGTATATCCTTATAGCTCCCTGTACTAACCCCATACTTGAACACACTCTCTGCAACCAGACTGCTTCCTTGCTTGCATGAGTAGTTGTCATGTATTTTGCCTTTGTAGTTGATAATGCCACTACAGATTGTTTCTTACCCATCCAATTGACTGCAGCTACAAATAGGTTCAACACATACACACTTGTATATCTTCTCTAATCCAGATCTCTAACCCATTCTGCATCAACAAAGCCACTAATATACAACACTCTATCCAATATCAGTCTTCCTTGGTAGCACAAACCATAATCACTAGTTCCATGCAGATACCTCAAAACCCGCTTTATTGTTGTCCAATGCTCCTTCCTTGGTTTTGACATAAACCCGCTCAATATTCCCATTGCATGTGCAATGTCTGGTCTAGTACAAACCATTTCATACATCAGGCTACCAATTACACTTGCATATGGAACATGGGACATGTACTCTTCCTCTTCTTGTGTCTTGGGACACTTTTCAACAGATAACTTTACACCTACAAACCATCACATATCTTCTTCGCATATCTTCTTACATCAGGTTGCTTCATGTAGATATCTTCTTCCAGATCCCCATGAAGAAATGTTGTCTTCACATCCATCTGTTCTACCTCAAAATCAAAAGCAGCAGCAACATATAACAGTAATCTAATAGAAGCTACCTTGGCAACAGGAGAAAAAATATCACCAAAATCAATTCCCGACACTTGGGAATAACCTTTTTCTACCAACTGAGCTTTGTATTTCTCCACCTTTACTTCTGCATTTGTCTTCTTCTTGAACACCCATTTGTTGCCAATGGGTTTCCTTCCATCTGGCAACTCCACCAGATCCGAAGCTTGATTTTTTTGAAAAGATGCCATTTCATCAACCATGGCCTCTTTCCAGAGTTTCCCATCCTCTAAATCTATTGCTTCCTTCATAGTTCTGGGATCATAATCAGTAATAGATAAAGAAAAATTTGAACATAAAGTAGATGGACTATACCTTTCTGGCTGCCTTCTTTCTCGAATTGATCTTCTCACAACCAGAGTTTTTGGCTCTTCATCTTCTTATTCCTCTTCTACTGTAGAGTCTGATTCTTCCTCCTTTAGCTCAAACTCTATCTTCTCAGGTTCCTTTGATGGGACTTCACGTTTAGTAACATTTTTCACCTCTCTAAACACCACATCTCGGTTGTACACAACCTTCCTTGTTACTGGGTTCCAAAGATTTTAACCCTTTAAGCCATCCTTATACCCAATAAAGATGCACTTTTCATATTTACTATCCAACTTTGTTCTTTTCTCCTTTGGAACATGTACATATGCATCACATCCAAATACCCTTAGATGTGAAAGAGAGGGTTTCTTACCAGTCCATAACTCTTATGGAGTCATATCCTCCAATGTTGATGAAGGTGATCTATTGACCAGGTAACATGTTGTCTCCACCACCTCTACCCATAATTTTTGTCCTAACCCGACACCACTGAGCATGCTTCTTTCCCTTTCCATCAATGTCTTGTTCATTCCTTCTGCAACTCCATTTTGCTCAGGTGTGTATGAAGTAGTCTTTTGTCATGCTATGCCACACATCTTACAGAATTCTTCAAATTCCTTGCTACAAAACTCTCCACCGTTATCTGTCCTCAACACCTTTATCTTCTTCTTTGTCTGGTTTTCCACCAGAGCCTTAAATTCTTTAAACCTGTCAAAGACTTTAGAATTGTTCTTAAGGAAATATATCCATATATTCCTTGAGAATTCATATCTAAATGATACATGGTACACAAACTTACCCAATGATGGAACTTTCACAAGTCCAAACACATCACTGTGCACAAACTCCAATATATGTTTTGCCCTCTTACCACCAAAGGAGAAACTCACCTGATTCTGCTTCCCATATACACAATTTTCACAGAAATCAAAATCCAGAGAGCTATTAGTCAGACCTTCTACCATACCCTTACCATGAAGTATTCAAATTCCTTTCTCTCCAATATGTCCAAGATTTTGATGCCATAGCATGGTCTTTTCTCCAGAGACCACTAGATTTTCTGCTCCACTTTCAAGAACCGCAGAACGGTTGCACCCATCAATAACAGTGCTACCTTGCAGCTTTTACAGAGTTCCAATCCGAACTCCCCACATCAATATGAGTGCTCCCTGAACTATCTTGCAGGTATCTTTCTCGAAAAATGTTTTTACACCTGCATCATCCAGCTTGCTTACGGAAATCAGATTTTTGGCCAATGCAGGAATATGCAAAACACTCGGAAGTGTTCTAACCCTTCCACCTTGCAACTTCAACTTTACTTTTCTGTGACCAATGATTCTAGCCTTCCTATCATTCCCTAAGAAGACATCACCACCATCATATTATCATACTCGCAGAAGCACTCTCTATGGGGAGTGAAGTGAAAGGATGCACCTGAGTTAATCAACCATGCCTCATGATATACATGTGTACTTGAAGAAGCCAAGTACCCATCCCCACCTTCATCTGAGGTGGTTTTCGCCTCTACAAAAGGAGCATCATCGGATCCCTTTCCTTTGTTAGGAGCTTTAGATTTACAATCCCTTTTGTAGTGCCCTTCCTTTCCGCATTTCTAGCACACCACCTTTACAGGTTTTCCTCGAGATTTAGATCTCCCTCTAGATTTAGATCTCCCACTTGATGACTTATTTTTGTTTCTATTCTGGGACCGTCCTCGTATAGACAAGGCATCACCATTCTGGCTCTCCATATTTTTCTGTCTCATCTCCTCCATCAGCAAGGATGAGACTATTTCATCAAACTGCAAGGTAGTTGCTGTTAGCTACCTATACCAATAGGTTTCATATTTCATGATTGGAAAAGAAAGGTCCAAATATGCTTTGCTTTGATGATGCAAATATCCCATATTTCCAAGAGAAAACATGTGTACATAGCTTGGTGTTTGACTCAATTTTGATGGGTCGTCCAACAGCCTAATCTGGATCATGCCATGTTTCAATTTTTTGTTGTAGATATAGAGAAAAAAGTCTGTCCAAACTGTTCAATCTTGGCAGACCAGTAGCTTTGGTAGAGAAGTAAGGTTCCCAACTGCTTAATCTGGGACCTTAGAAGCAATAAGGGTAGTTCTAGATAGGAAATCAAAAAAAAAAAAGCCAAACAAAAGAAAAGGCACAGAAGGGTCTGCTAGTCTAAGTGCACCCTCCATGAAGAAACAAAAAATGCTAGGCAAGTAGATGGGTAGGCAGATGGGGTTGCAGAAATATCATTCCTTACAATTCAATATGTGCTAACCTATTCACAAAGGAATATCAATGGATTGATAAGGTCTTCTTCTCCATCATGTTGCAGCAAAACAAAGAAGCATGACTAACTTCCTTTTCCCCTTTTCACCTTCATTACTAACATCCCTTCATCACTTGTGTTCATGAAAGAATTTGAGGTTTTATGCTGGTTCTTATTCCTTTGAAAGCCACATCTCTTGTCTAAAAATCTTTTTATTTTGATCTACTCCCTAAGCTAAGTTATCTTCACATAAACTTAGTGATTTCACTCCTCATTCACCTTTTCCCCTCATACTGACCCCTAACTTCTTATTATCTAAACCCCTTATGTTTCCCTTTTCCCCCTACTATTATAACACCATGGTGTATAAACCCCAAAACATGTATAATATCCCCCCTTGTTAGCACTATAACTAAATAAGTTTGTTGGAGGGAGACATTAGTCCACTAGGGACTATGGTCAACCCTGTCATGGGATTAATCTAGCCTCTGGCTGGAGTAATAACCTCATCCTAAGCCCTCACCGCCCCTCTGTTCAAAAATTCCCCAAAAAAATCCCTTTACCTCTGCTAAAACCCACTTTTAACCTCCTTTTCCTAAAGATTAACCCAAAAAACCCAAAAAAACCCGAAAAAATCCCAAAAAACCCACAAAAATCCTTAAACCTATGGTCCCGCGCATAATTATTAAATGAAATATTTTAATGGCCGGGCGGGACCCAGCCCAGAGATGCGCGACCGACGGCAGTACCCGTCAGCCGTCCGATCTCTGCCACCCCCGATCCAACGGTGGGCGGTCAATCTCGCTCCCCGACATGCCTCCCTTTAACGTTCGGGGAAGGGCGGTATTGGGCACCGTACCCTGGACGCGTGGCAGGCGCTGGGGTTGTTCGGAGCCCCCCTCCCCGATACGTCCTATCACCAAAAGCGGTGCGGGGAGACCGCTTACCGCCTCCCCGATACCACCCCTCCCGCACGTCAGCGCCCACGTCAAATATGACGTCATCCCACTCCATCCGCCCTCGCGCCCCGTGGCCCTCCACGCGGCCCTGCCATTGCATCCAGCCACGCTGGCCTCCACGTCAGCATCCACGTCACTCTCCGTACCGGGCCCGCCATGACATCATGCTGACGTCATTGGCGGAAAAAGCGCCAATGACCCTTTTTGCCGAAATTTGCCGTTATTAACGCCCAAACTAGCCGTTTGCGATCATTTTCCTGCGAAAAAGACGCTGCTACTGTCGACCTGTTGCCGCAAAATTACCTCCAGCCATCCAATTTGAAGATTGCAGCCGCTATAAGTGGGAAATTCAGTTGCAGTAAGCTCCCCCATTCGGCCCGAAGGCGTTCCGTGCATGTTCTCCAAGTATTCACCGCAAATTCGCTGTTTCGCCCCTGTGCATACCATTTCTATGTGAATTCCCCATAAGAATCATTTAAATCCTAAACTGCACACTGTTTGTCACTGAATTTGCCATCAAATCTACCTGCATTACCCTTCGCCCCGACAATTCTGTATTAAAACGATAATTCACGGTCGAAGGTTATAATTTCGGCCCCGAACTTGCCCGACATTGTTCCCTTTTGCCGGGTGGAGGCCCAAGTCTGCATGTCACCAAATTGAAGCCTGCTCACCCTCTGCAATCATCCTCATAAATTCACAATCCCTGTGAATTTACCAGCAAACAGAAAAAACAAGTCTGCCAAGCCTGCCTTTTCAACTTTGAGGAGAATTTCAAGTATTGTCTGTTAAGCCTGTCACTCAAATCTTTGAGGAACCTTGCAAACCATTGTAATCACCTCAGTTAAATTCAAACTGCATAATGGCTGCTCCTGCACCCTCAGCCCTCAGTGTTGCTCCATTAAATCCACCAAATAAAGACCTGGAGTCCTTGCCTCTTGCTGACAAGGACTACCTCATTGAAGACTTTGTGGGTAACAGGGACTTTCTGCAGACCTTCAGGCAATTGAGAGAGGACTACCTGAATGGTCATGATACATATGGGATATGGGAGTCAAACCTGCCATACTACTGTCTCCCCTCTGTAAATGTTTTTCCTGAGATCATTCGCCTATGTGCTGAAAACTATGATGTGCAGCAAAGAGCCATTAAGTCTCCATCTGGGAGCATCCTCTTTCACATCAATCCTGAAACTATCAATAAGATGCTCCACTTTGATCAAACTGAGCTGTTGTTCCCCTTTTCCATGAATTATCTGCTGGACACTGGTGCCAAGATGACCAGTGAGGATATTCAGAAGGTCACCAGGACATTTGTGAAACCTGAATGTCAGCCTGCAGGGCCTCCTCCCTACTTGGATGTCTATTTTACTGAGGTAGGCAGAATGTTGCTAGACATGATTGCTTATATATTGGGATACAGAACCAGTGAGCACGTGGATGAAACAATGCTGGTATTGCTAGCTGCTTACAGCCCAGGCCAACCCCCTGCCCGTAAATATGACTTTGCCAAGTTCATAGCTAACAAGATTCATGATCAGCTGTGCAAAGTAGACAGACAGGGTGTCTTCAAGTACTCATCCTATATCTACCACCTTTTTATGTACTATCAGTCTGAGGCTTTTCCATGCTACATCAAAAAGCTGGACTATAAAGGGGAAAGAAGATCTGTTATCTTCTGGACATCTGTCTATCATCAAGTCCAAACTTCACCCTATTCCTATTGTGAGTTTGTTGACCAATTTGTATACCCTGTCTCTTGCGTATTGATGAGGTCCCATCCTCCCAGAATATCAACTGAGATACAGAAAGCACTGCAGCTTTCCAAAAAGTACAAAATAGGTGATTGGTACCTATATGAGAATCATACAGTCATCAGAGTCTATGGTTGTGAGCTCTGTCCATACAGGCTCCCAAAATATGTGCCTATGAGGATATTTGCCTTGGAGTATTACAGGCAGTTGATTCAGTCTGACCTCACTCACTTCCACAGCTCCAAAAAGAAAGCCCACCTCAAGTTCAAACACCAGGTCGGCCCCTTCATCATGAATAAGAAAGAAGGATGGGAAGATGCCGACCTAATCCTCAAAGACAAATACAAGTTGTCATATAGTTTTCGGTGGGTCCCTTATGACCCTGAAGGCTTCATCACTGCTAGAAGAATCAAGTATAGGCTTCTAGGTTAGAGGCATTGTAAATACCCACATATTGAAAGATATGCCAACCAGCAAGAATGGTAGCAGGATACTCTAATTGAAAAACTAACTGAAGAAGAGACAATGTTAAAGAATGTCAAGGAACTAGAAAAAACTCTTGACCTAGACTCTGTGCAGCAGGTACCCTTCAAACGGCCTTATTCAGCAGGAGAAGGGACCTCGGCCTCAAGGACTGCACCAGCCACACAGGCACCTTCCACAGCAGCACCAGCTACAGACAAAGGGAAAGGCATAATGGGTGCTGAAGAAGAAACCGTGAAAGAAAAGTCTGCCCCTTCAAGTGAACAGCAACAAGAGCAGCCACAAGGGCAGCAACCGGAGCAGCAGCAAGAGCAGACTCCCCCTCCACAAACTGAGCCACCAACAGCTCCAATTTTGCAGACCCCAGCACAAGAGGACAGGGGTACGAAAAGAGCCAGAGAAGAGTCCACTCCTGCTAGTGGATCCTCCCAGCAACCCCAGACCAAGAGGCCAAGAGCTGATTCCCCGGAGGTAGAAGACATCACTGAAGAATTCCTTGACAGTTCAAGGAAAAATAGGGAGGGCAGCCAGCACACAGGTACAAGCTCCTTTTAGCAGGAGCAAGGATTACAACTTGGTTTGAAGGTGTCCTCCCCCTCCCAGCAGAGCAAGAAGCCCAAAGGCACTAAGGACTTCTTCAAGCAAATAAAGGCACAGAATGACCTGCTGAGGGTGGAGGTGTATAAACAACTTCTCAATGCCACACCAGCCCAAAAAGAAAGGCTAATGTTTGTATATGACATTCAAGAGGAGAAAATGATCCTCAGCCATTTCAAGCCTACAGTGCCCCATCCAAAATCAGCAGCAGATTATGTGAAGACAAGGGTGGAGGTCCTAACCAAAGACATCCATCCCATGGACCAGATTGAACTCCACAAATAGACTGGAGAAATGGTCTATGCAACCTTGGTGGAGAGAGCAACATTGGCCCATGAGCTAAAAGAGTCACTCAAAAATACCAACACTCAGTTGGATTTTGAGAGAATGTCCTCCCTAGCCAAAGATAACAGAATAAAGTCACTAGAGGACATTATTGTTGACCTAGGGCATGATCCTAAGGATCCAAAGGGTGTAAAGGCCCTTATGAAGAAAAAAGAAGATGACCTCAATGCATTGAAGAAGAGGTTAAAGCTGCAGCCCACAGAGCACCCTCAAACAGCAGAGCTACAAAAGGAAAAACAGGCTGATGAGAAACTGGACCTCATAATGCAGCTAAATCAAAAGGTCCTCGATTTGGAGAAGGAGCTTAAAGGAGCATTGCAAGATAAACAGGGAGAATCTACATCCCAAGCTCCTCCAACTACTTCAACCACTGCAACAACTACAGAGGCAGCAGTGGCCCCTACAACAGAAGCAACAACAACAACAATAGCTCCAGATTCCAGCAAAAGTGTAGAAGAATTGACTAAGGCCATCAAAGAAATGGAGCTCCAGGCAAATGAGATTAAAAAGGCCAAGGAAAAATTGGCAGAGATGGATGCCAAGTATGATAAATCAAAAGTGACCGTAGCAGAGCAAGGCAGAGAAATAAAGGCTCTGAAAGACAAGATAAAAGCCTTGGAAAAAGAGCTAAATCTGGAGAGTGCCATGGCTGAGATAAAAAGGATTCTATGGGCCAAAATTGGCAAATCCATCACTCAACAATGGAGGTCAATCAAGACTATACATGAGCAGATGGATTTAATTGGCCAAGCACAAACAGAAATCCAGAGGGCCAAAGCATTACTGGGAGACAAACCTGAACAGGCAAACAGAATGATAGATTTCCTGAACAGGCAAGAAAAGGAGGAGCTGGCAGCCATTGGCATTGTCAACAGGACAGAGGCTGTCCTCACAGCCAAAAGGGTACTAACTCTCATAAATTATGTACAAACTGCGGAGAGGAAGTGCTATGAGATACAAGCTGATGTGGAGGAATATAGAGTCAAGATGGCAGTGCTGCAAGCAAAGGGACTGCCCAGCCTACTAAGTGGTGCAGGAAGACTGATCTCCCGAGATCAATTCACCAACAGGATGGCAACTTATATTGAAAATCAAATCACTGCATCTGGCAGTACATCTGAGGGAATAGGGCCTCCAACAGGACAGAGCCTATATGATAAACTTGAAGGCCTGTTTTTTATTGAAAATGAGGTAAATCACCTTTTTGAAACTCCTCCAAACTTTTACAGATATACAGAGGCCGACGAGACCTTGATAAAGATTAGAAGACATCAGCTGCCAAAGGAGGATTGGTGGCAGGCAATGCTTCAAATTTTGCCACGGTAGCTTAAATGGCTCGGTCACTGCCAGCTCCAAGTCACTAAAGGACAAACAGCAGAATAAAGTCAGCATTAAAGGCAGCTAAAAGGTGACTCATCACATGGACAACGACAACTAGCCTAAAGGATAAGAAAATACGCATATTTTTGACAGCGTAGCCTCAACCGACTCCAACAGCCATCAAGTCAACAGTTTCTGACTATTTTGGACAGCTAAAGCACAGAAGAGTTATTACAGCATTAAATTTCTCAGCTACAAGGCTCCAGGAGTTGGCATGACATTAATGATGCCATTAACTCATTTCTTAGATATTTTCTTATGTAAATTTGTATATATACCCCCTTAGTAACGCATAAGGGGTTGGTGATTTTCACTCTGAGGAAAGCTATTGTACACTTTCAGATCGTCTAATACAAAGGGCTGGACCAGCTCAGTGATTTCCTGGAACTTTGATGTCTTGCTGATGACTTAAGTGATGTTGCAGAATTCTTGTGCTGTCTGATGAAATAATAAGTTTCCCTTAATCTCTGTTTGTTCTCTTATGTTTATTAAATCATACTCATGTTTCAGTGGCTAGCAGTAAAGAAAAAGAATAGTGCATGAATTGTCTGGTTACACCTTGTGCTCAATTTTTACTGCTGTAAATGTTTTTTCTTCAGAATTAACTATGGACATGAATTCTTAAATGCTCATGTTTTATTAATTCTATAATGTGAATGTTGTATAGAAATTCTTCACTGCTTCTAAATAACACTCTCACTTCTTTAGCATATCAGTTTATTGGAAGATTTTTGACTGCCTTTCATGAACTGGACACATCACACTTAATCACAATTTCAAAGCATTATTTCTCAGACAGTATCCAGCTCTGCAGCATCACTACTGTATTAACACAGCACACCAAACTACCGAAGGACCACTGACTCCATGCCCAATGGCCTAGAACATATTAGCGAACACATATACATCTTGATTGAAACCATCACCCAACCAAGTCCAAAACAAACCTCAAGCATCATAGCTAGCCTAAAGTTCTTCTCAAAACAGAGACAAACCATAAGAGAGAGCCCTCTCTGATTACAGTTGGGCTAGAAGCTGTAATCCAAAGGTTGGTTAGTGGTTACCCCGGCCGTATTCCCTTGGGAGTCAAAGGGAACAACCTGGGTGTTAACATAATTGGCGACTCCACTGGGGATCTTATTTTTCAACTGTTGTCTGTCTATAGACAGTGGTTCTAAAAGTTTGAGCAGTCCCTTGAAACAGTTCTAAAAATATCCTAAAATATCAAAAAACAAGTTCAGAAGCTGGCTCCTAAAAGGGAAACTAGACACACTAGGTCAAACCCTGACCCCAATCCACCAGCTATTTTTGAAAATCCTAATACAATCCCCAAGATCATTAGGAAGCAGCGGGAACAGGAGACCCTTGCTGACTCAAGTCCTGAGACAACTCATCCAAACCCTGTTCCAACTCCAATCAAGGTTCTATTTCGGTCTACCCTTGGTTCCCCCAGTTCACCATCCACATCTCAAAGCCCTCCTTTCACACCTCCATCCACTGCACATATTCCCTTGACCAACACTCTAGTTTCCACCTTTCCCACTACCCCTGTTGTACCAGTCATTCATGCTATCCCAGTTATCCCTGTTAACCCTATAAATCCTGCAAATATGGCTAATAGATATGCACCCCTGCAGTTACCTGCCAATGCTCCAGCTCTACCTCAGGACTATCAATCCAAGATCTCATATTTTGACTCCACTGGCCCTTTCACAGAAATTCAGCATGCCAGAAGGATGCAAGACCAATTTGAGAACTATGAAATAGATGATGACAGTGTGAGAATGAGAATCTTTGTTCAGAGCCTCACAGGGGATGTAAGAACTTGGTTTAGATCACTAGCTGCAAATACCATCACAACTCTTGATGACCTTTATCAAGCCTTTACTAATAGGTGGGAGAAGAAGAAAGATCCCCTGCACATACTTGGTGAATATGACACAATCAAACGAGGTCCTCAAGAGACCGTTTTGGAGTATTGTGCAAGATTCAATAATGTATATAACGCAATACCACAGAATTTAAGACCTCCCCCTGATTTAGCCTTGTACAAATTTCCTGATGGTTTTGACCCTGATATGGCATATCAATTAAAAGAAAGGGCGCCTGAAACCCTTGAAGAAGCCCAAAAGGTTGCTGTCACAGTGGAGGCTAACCTGATTGCCAAAAGAAACAGGGCAAGATTAGAAAAGAGAACCACCTTCAAAGAAGAACCCTCAGCCTTTGATCAAAAACTGGATGCAATACTTACTGGTATGAAGAGATTGGGTGATAGAGTAGAATCAGTTGAGAGAAAGTCATCATGGGAAGCACCACAAAATAACCCTATCAGGAATCCAAATTTTAGGAGAAATCAAAACCCAAACACTGGCAAAACCGGTTCTGATCCAGACATAAGGCCTCCTTTCCAAGAAAACTATACTGAGGCATCCACTTCAAATGAGCAAACAGATGACACCCACATTAACCTAATGGGTCTGAATGATGAGCAGCAAGTTTTCTTGAGTCAAGAGGATCATAAAGATGATGACATTCAGCAATTCCAAACCAGGTCAGGTGAGTCATTTGACTTTAAACAAGGATATGACACAGCTGTTTATGAAGTTCATAAACAATATAAGCTAAGAAGCAGAACTATAAATGTGACACAGCCTGACAAGACAAAGGACACTACACAGCCTAAGAAAGCTATTATCACAGAACCAAGTGACAAAACTGGTCCAATTACAGATGAGGTAACAGTTGAGGAAATAGCTGAAACTTCTCCCTCAAAACAGCAACCAGTAGAGTCATCACCCTTGCAGCCCAATCCAACTAACACTCCTCAAGAGATGAGTAAGAAGGATAAGCCTCAATATCAAGAAAAGAAACAAGAAGAAGACCTAGTGAATAAGGAAAAGTTGTCACCCACAACACTAAGATATCATCTGAAAAGCCCTTTGACTTAGAAGCTGAAATTGGCAAACTTAAGGTAGCTATTCCTCTTTCAGAACTAGCCAAGCATGACATTTATAGACAACAAATCAAGAAGTCCCTTCAAATTACTCATAATAAAGATAATGTCAATGTGTTGGATGACACCCCAGAATTACTGTTCGGTCTAGAAGTTGATGGAAAAATAGCAGTCACAGGTATCTTACCTTTCTATGTCAGCCTGCATGTTCATGACAAGATACTACACAACGCAATGTTTGACTCAGGTGCCTCTCCCAACTTGATGCCTAAATCAGTCATGGAAAGAT
Source organism: Pinus tabuliformis (assembly GCA_031772625.1). NCBI lineage: Eukaryota > Viridiplantae > Streptophyta > Pinopsida > Pinales > Pinaceae > Pinus > Pinus tabuliformis. Next base: position 321,989,550 of record CM062819.1, read on the forward strand.
TGAATCTAGATATTACAAGAACATACAAGGACTTATTCTCATTTGACTCCAGCCAAGTTAAGTGTTTAGGTCTGATAAAAGATCTATGTGTGTTCGTAGTTCAGTACCCAAATAAAACAATTCTAATGGACGTTGTAGTTGCTGATATCCCACCCAAATATGGGATGCTGTTATCAAGGTCATGGGGGACTAAACTCCAAGGTTCCCTACAATTAGACATGTCATATGCAACCATCTCAGTCTTTGGTCAACCCAAGAGGTTATATAGAGAGTCACTTATGAAATACATGGTCAGCAGTGAAACAAAACCTCAAAACTTTCCCATATATGCTGTCCATTCCGATATAGATTCATATATTCTCTTCAATGATAATTCAGGGCCTACAAATGATGAAGAAACCAAAACACTTGAACAAGATCAGGACATTAATGAACAAGTTGCTGCTCTAGAAATCAAGCCAATTCAATCAAGTGATCAGACTGTCCTAGAAGACAAACCAGGTGAAAAACCAGAGCTTCAACTCACTATCCCAGATCACAGAGGAGTTATTAAATCTCCCCTAGAAAAAGAGAACCTATGGTTTCTAGAATTTGATGGGTCAGTTAACAAATTAGGGGTAGGAGCTGGGGTTTGGATACATAACAAGTAGAACAATCATGCAGAAGGTCGAGCCTATAGACTAAATTTCAGATGCACTAATAACATGGCAGAGTATGAAGCTCTCTTGCTAGGCCTTAAGCTAGTAAAATCCTTACAAGCCATAAAAGTTTCAATTATGGGAGATTCAGACTTGATTATCCAACAGGTAAAGGGAAATTTTGTTACTAATGATAAAAGACTGAGATCTTATAGATCTGCTGCTACTGAACTACTACAGTCCTTCACTGAATTTCAAATTACCAAAATCCCTAGAAACCATAATCTTCATGCTCACAGTTTGGCCACATTTGCAAGTACCTGCAAGCTGCCTTTTGAGCCCCACCATTTCTTTATAGCTGAGGTAAAACACAGACCTTCTGTCCCAAAAAATGTCAAGGACTGGCAAGTATTTGAAGATGATGCACAAATAAATAATTTCCTAACCCTGCAACAAGAATTTGCAGGACTAAATATTGACATTGAGGGAGCAAGTCAATCACAAATACTTGAGAGAGAAAGTCAATCACAAATACAGAGTGAACAGAGTAACAAGCCACTATCACCCAAGACAGATCACCAAATCCTACATCCAACAATTTTTAACAAAAACAACATACAAGAAATTCAACAAATCAGTTGTGAAGAAGTGGCTGATGCTGAGGCTGAAGTGATACAATTGACAGACAATTTTCTTCCAACAGGCCTAACTCCACTAGAGGGTATTTTTGATTCAAATGATGTCCCTAGAAAACCAAAAATGCAGCCCCTTAACTCTGCCATTGAAGAATGCAACATTGGAACCATGGAAAAGCCCAAGATAATAAAACTGTCTGCATCCCTACCTCCTGATCAGAAGCCCAAATACATTGACCTTTTCAAAGAGTTTTAGGATGTCTTTGCATGGAGTTATGAGGACTTAAAATCCTATGACACCTCTGTTATCCAACACACAATCCCTCTCAAGCCAAATCAAAAGCCATTTAAGAAAAAATTGAGAAGAATAAACCCTATGCTCCTCCATGCAATTGAGAAAGAGGTACAAAAAATGTTTAAGGCTGGTATCATAGCACCAATCAGGTTTTCTGATTGGATCTCAAATTTGGTACCTACAAGAAAGAAAACTGGTGAAATAAGACTTTGTGTTGATCTTAGAAACCTAAATCAAGTGTCCCTCAAAGACAACTATCCCTTACCTAAGATGGATCACATTCTCCAAAGAGTGGTAGGAGCATCAAGGATCTCACTACTTGATGGATTCTCAGGTTTTAATCAAATCCTAGTGCACCCTGATGATCAAGACAAAACTGCATTCACAACCCCATGGGGAACTTTCAAATATGTAAAAATGCCTTTTGGATTGAAGAATGCAGGGGCAACATTTCAAAGAGCAATGGATATTGCTTTTGCCAAAGAGATTCATGACTTCCTTGTCATTTATTTGGATGACCTCACACCTTTCTCAAAATCAGACCAAGAACATTTGAAACATTTGAGACAGATCTTCCTAACATGTAGGAAATATGGAATTTCCTTGAACCCAAAGAAGTCTCTATTTGGTTTGGAAGAAGGAAAGCTCTTAGGACATATCATTTCAAAGGATGGCATCAGAATTGACCCAGACAGGATACAAGCTATCTTGCAAATGCCCCACCCAAGAAACATCAAAGAATTGCAAGCCTTCTTAGGGAAGATTAATTTCTTAAGAAGGTTTATCCCAAACTTAGCAGAACTGATCAGATTATTGAACAACATGCTAAAAAAGGATTCAAAAGTGAAATGGACAGTAGAAGCAAATCAAGCCTTTGAAGGCATAAAATTGGCCCTTACCCAAACTCCAGTCTTAACAAATCCTCAATTTGACAGGGAATTTATCATTTTTTCTTTTGCCTCCCAGCATACTATTGCTGCAGTTTTGTTACAGAAAGATGACCAAGGAAATGAGAAACCCATTGCTTTCTTTAGTAGAGCTCTTAGAGATGCACCTCTAAAATATCAGATCATGGAGAAACAAGCTTATGCTTTGGTCAAGGCCATTAAAGACTTTAGGATTTATATCCTTTATTCCCATGTTATAGCTTATGTGCCAAGTCCCATTGTAAAAGACATACTCACTCAAGAAAATTTAGAGGGCAGAAGAGGAAAGTGGATTGCCAACATTTTGGAATTTGATATTGAGATAAAACCTATAAAACTAATAAAAGGGAAGGTTTGGCCAAACTAATGAGAGAAGCAAATTTCCAAGCCTTAGACATAAACCAGCTGGACAATGAACAGGGGCTGGCGACTCCAAAGATCAATGTAGCCTTTGAACAATCCCCTTGGTATTCTGATATATGTTATGTGTTACAAAACCTGTGTGCTCCACCAGGATTGTCCAGAACTAAGTGTAGATTCCTAAAAATGAAAACTTCAAAATTTTGTGTAATGGATGGCAATTTGCTTTGGAAAAATCATGAGGGTGTACTCTTAAACTACTTGATTGAGAATGAGACTAACAATATCACCAAAGAATTTCATGCATGTGACTGTGGTGGACACTTGTATTGGAAGTCCACCGTGGATAAAATACTCAGGGCTGGTTACTATTGGCCCACCGTTTTCTCTGATGTCAAGAAATTCACCACCTCATGTCATAAATGTCAAGTATTTGAGGGAAAGAGAAAGTTACTACCACTTCCTTTGAGGCCTATTGCAACAGAGAGAACTTTTCAACAATGGGGCTTGGATTTCATTAGGGAAATTCACCCTTCATCTTCAGGCCAACATAGATGGATTCTAACAGCTACAAACTACTTTACTAAATGGATTGAAGCTGTTCCATGCAGACAAGCAAATGATTCCACTATCATTCAGTACCTTGAGACTAATATTCTTTCTAGATTTGGTTGTCCTGATAAAATAATAACAGACAATGCTGCTGCCTTCAGATCAAAGAAGATGGTGAATTTCTTCCACAAATTTCACATTACCTTGGGCCATTCTACTGCATATTATCTCCAAGGAAATGGCCTTGCTGAGTCATCAAACAAAAGTCTTGTAAACATCATAAAGAAGGTATTGGAAGAAAATAAGAAGAATTGGCATAAGAAGCTTGTAAATGCCTTGTGGGTAGATAGACTAACAACCAAGAGATCAATTGGGATCAGCCCATATGAGTTAGTTTATGGAGTAGAAGCCAAATTTCCTTCATCATTAGGGGTTCCTGTTATGAAATTTCTTCAAGAAAGTCAAGCTGAGCCAAATGATATGCAAAGAAGAATCAATCAAATAATATGTTTACAGCAAACTAGAGACCAAGTTTACAACAGAGTTCAAGTTTTACAAGAAAAGTTAAAGAAATCCTTTGACAGAAGAACCAAGGCAGAGGATTTCAACATTGGAGACAAAGTCCTCAAATGGGATTCAAGAAGAGAAGATAAGGGTAAGCATGGTAAATTTGACTCCCTTTGGAGAGGTCATTTTGTCATACAAGCACTACAGGGAAATAACACTTATTTTTTGCAAAATTTGGATGGCACTGACTTAGGTGAAGGTCCTGTGAATGGCAGGATGTTGAAGCACTATTTTGACTACTATCCATGAGTGCAGCATAAGTTTCCCCTGTACATAATCAGCTGTATATATTCTCTTTTAGCAGGTAAATAGTTCAGTTTGAGAAGTCACTACAAATAAGCAGAAAAGGGGCTTTACATCCCAGAAATTCCACAGAGGTAATAGCCTCTAGTTTTGAAATACAAAGCAGCACACTTCAAGTTTTGGTAAAAGCAGTCAAGGGCTAAGGCATTCTGACCTGCTGTCCTTGGCTTTTCAAATGGAAAAGCCATCCCCATGTGGAGCCACTGTTAGCTACCTATACCAATAGGTTTCATATTTCATGATTGGCAAAGAAAGGTCCAAATATGCTCTACTTTGATGATGCAAAGATCCCATATTTCCAAGAGAAAACATGTGTAGATAGCTTGGTGTTGACTCAATTTTGGTGGGTGGTCCAACAGCCTAATCTGGATCATGCCATGTTTCAATTTTCTGTTGTAGATATAGAGAAAAAAGTCTGTCCAAACTGTTCAATCTTGGCAGACCAGTAGCTTAGGTAGAGAAGTAAGGTTCCCAACTGCTTAATCTGGGACCTTGGAAGCAATAAGGGTAGTTCTAGATAGGAAATCAAAAGAAAAAAGCCAAACAAAAGAAAAGGCACAGAAGGGTCTGCTAGTCTAAGTGCACCCTCCATGAAGAAACAAAAAATGCTAGGCAAGTAGATGGGTAGGCAGATGGGGTTGCAGAAATATCATTCCTTACAATTCAATATGTGCTAACCTATTCACAAAGGAATATCAATGGATTGAGAAGGTCTTCTTCTCCATCATGTTGCAGCAAAACAAAGAAGCATGACTAACTTCCTTTTCCCCCTTTTCACCTTCATTACTAACATCCCTTCATCACTTGTGTTCATGAAAGAATTTGAGGTTTTATGCTGGTTCTTATTCCTTTGAAAGCCACATCTCTTGTCTAAAAATCTTTTTATTTTGATCTACTCCCTAAGCTAAGTTATCTTCACATAAACTTAGTGATTTCACTCCTCATTCACCTTTTCCACTCATACTGACCCCTAACTTCTTATTATCTAAACCCCTTATGTTTCCCTTTTCCCCCTACTATTATAACACCATGGTGTATAAACCCCAAAACATGTATAATATCCCCCCTTGTTAGCACTATAGCTAAATAAGTTTGTTGGAGGGAGACATTAGTCCACTAGGGACTATGGTCAACCCTGTCATGGCATTACTCTAGCCTTTGGCTGGAGTAATAACCTCATCCTAAGCCCTCACCGCCCCTCTATTGAAAAATTCCCCAAAAAAATCCCTTTACCTCTGCTAAAACCCACTTTTAACCTCCTTTTCCTAAATATTAACCCAAAAAACCCCAAAAAACCCGAAAAAATCCCAAAAACCCACAAAAATCCTTAAACCTATGGTCCCGCACATAAATTATTAAATGAAATATTTTAATGGCTGGGCGGGACCCAACCCAGAAGATGCGCGACCGACGACAGTACCCGCCAGCCGTCCGATCTCTGCCGCCCCCGATCCAACAGTGGGCGGTCAATCTCGCTCCCCGACCTGCCTCCCTTTAACATCCGGGGAAGGGCGGTATTGGGCGCCGTACCCTGGACGCGTGGTAGGTGCTAGGGTTGTTCGAAGCCCCCCTCCCCGATACCGCCTATCACCAAAAGCGGTGCAGGGAGACCGCTTACCGCCTCCCCGATACCACCCCTCCCGCACGTCAGCGCCCACGTCAAATATGATGTCATCCCACTCCATCCGCCCTCGCGCCCTGTGGCCCTCCACGCGGCCCTGCCACTACATCCGCCTACCACTGCATCCAGCGACGCTAGCCTCCACATCAGCGTCCACGTCACTCTCCGTACCGGGCCCGCCGTGACGTCATGCTGACGTCATTGGTGGAAAAAGCGCCAATGACCCTTTTTGCCCAAATTTGCCATTATTAACGCCCAAACTAGCCGTTTGCGATCATTTTCATGCGAAAAAGACGCTGCTACTGTCGACCTGTTGCGGCGAAATTACCTCCAACCATCCAATTTGAATATTGCGGCCACTATAAGTGGGAAATTCAGCCGCAGTAAGCTCCCCCGTTCGGCCCGAAGGCGTTCCGTGCATGTTCTCCAGGTATTCATCGCAAATTCCCTGTTTCGCCCTTGTGCATACCATTTCTATGTGAATTCCCCATAAGAATCATTTAAATCCTAAACTGCACACTGTTTTTCACTGAATTTTCCATCAAATCTACCTGCATTACCCTTCGCACCAACAATTCTATAATAAAACGATAATTCACGATCGAAGGTTATAATTTCGGCCCCGAACTTGCCCGGCATTGTTCCCTTTTTCCGGGTGGAGGCCCAAGTCTGCATGTCACCAAATTGAAGCCCGCTCAACCTCTGTAATCATCCTCATAAATTCATAATCCCTGTGAATTTACCAGCAAACAGAAAAAACAAGTCTGCCAAGCCTGCCTTTTCAACTTTGAGGAGAATTTCAAGTATTGTCTGTTAAGCCTATCACTCAAATCTTTGAGGAACCTTGCAAACCATTGTAATCACCTCAGTTAAATTCAAACTGCATAATGGCTGCTCCTGCACCCTCAGCCCTCAGTGTTGCTCCATTAAATCCACCAAATAAAGACCTGGAGTCCTTGCCTCTTGCTGACAAGGACTACCTCATTGAAGACTTTGTGGGTAACAGGGACTTTCTGCAGACCTTCAGGCAATTGAGAGAGGACTACCTGAATGGTCATGATACATATGGGATATGGGAGTCAAACCTGCTATACTACTGTCTCCCCTCTGTAAAAAATTTTCCTGAGATCATTCACCTATGTGCTGAAAACTATGATGTGCAGCAAAGACCAATTAAGTCTCCATCTGGGAGCATCCTCTTTCACATCAATCCTGAAACTATCAATAAGATGCTCCACTTTGATCAAATTGAGTTGTTTTTCCCCTTTTCCATGAATTATCTGCTGGACACTGGTGCCAAGATGACCAGTGAGGATATTCAGAAGGTCACCAGGACATTTGTGAAACCTGAATGTCAGCCTGCAGGGCCTCCTCCCTACTTGGATGTCTATTTTACTGAGGTAGGCATAATGTTGCTAGACATGATTGCTTATATATTGGGATACAGAACCAGTGAGCACGTGGATGAAACAATGCTGGTATTGCTAGCTGCTTACAGCCTAGGCCAACCCCCTGCCCGCAAATATAACTTTGCCAAGTTCATAGCTAACAAGATTCATGATCAGCTGTGCAAAGTAGACAGACAGGGTGTCTTCAAGTACTCATCCTATATCTACCACCTTTTTATGTACTATCAGTCTGAGGCTTTTCCATGCTACATCAAAAAGCTGGACTATAAAGGGGAAAGAAGATCTGTTATCTTCTGGACATCTGTCTATCATCAAGTCCAAACTTCACCCTATTCCTATTGTGAGTTTGTTGACCAATTTGTATACCCTGTCTCTTGCCTATTGATGAGGTCTCCTCCTCCCAGAATATCAACTGAGATACAGAAAGCACTGCAGCTTTCCAAAAAGTACAAAATAGGTGATTGGTACCTATATGAGAATCATACAGTCATCAGAGTCTATGGCTGTGAGCTCTGTCCATACAGGCTCCCAAAATATGTGCCTATGAGGATATTTGCCTTGGAGTATTACAGACAGTTGATTCAGTCTGACCTCACTCACTTCCACAGCTCCAAAAAGAAAGCCCACCTCAAGTTCAAACACCAGGTGGACCCCTTCATCATGAATAAGAAAGAAGGATGGGAAGATGCCGACCTAATCCTCAAAGACAAATACAAGCTGTCATATAGTTTTCGGTGGGTCCCTTATGACCCTGAAGGCTTCATCACTGCTAGAAGAATCAAGTACAGGCTTCTAGGTTATAGGCATTGTAAATACCCACATATTGAAAGATATGCCAACCAGCAAGAATGGCAGCAGGATACTCTAATTGAAAAACTAACTGAAGAAGAGACAATGTTAAAGAATGTCAAGGAACTAGAAAAAACTCTTGACCTAGACTCTGTGCAGCAGGTACCCTTCAAACGGCCTTATTTAGCAGGAGAAGGGACCTCGACCTCAAGGACTGCACCAGCCACACAGGCACCTTCCACAGCAGCACCAGCTACAGACAAAGGGAAAGGCATAATGGGTGCTGAAGAAGAAACCGTGAAAGAAAAGTCTGCCCCTTCAAGTGAACAACAACAAGAGCAGCCACAAGGGCAGCAACCGGAGCAGCAGCAAGAGCAGACTCCCCCTCCACAAACTGAGCCACCAACAGCTCCAATTTTGCAGACCCCAGCACAAGAGGACAGGGGTACGAAAAGAGCCAGAGAAGAGTCCACTCCTACTAGTGAATCCTCCCAGCAACCCCAGACCAAGAGGCCAAGAGCTGATTCCCCGGAGGTAGAAGACATCACTGAAGAATTCCTTGACAGTTCAAGGAAAAACAGGGAGGGCAGCCAGCACACAGGTACAAGCTCCTTTCTGCAGGAGTAAGGATTACAACTTGGTTTGGAGGTGTCCTCCCCCTCCCAGCAGAGCAAGAAGCCCAAAGGCACTAAGGACTTCTTCAAGCAAATAAAGGCACAGAATGACCTGCTGAGGGTGGAGGTTTATAAACAATTTCTCAATGCCACACCAGCCCAAAAAGAAAGGCTAATGTCTGTATATGACATTCAAGAGGAGAAAATGATCCTCAGCCATTTCAAGCCTACAGTGCCCCATCCAAAATCAGCAGCAGATTATGTGAAGACAAGGGTGGAGGTCCTAGCCAAAGACATCCATCCCATGGACCAGATTGAACTCCACAAACAGACTGGAGAAATGGTCTATGCAACCTTGGTGGAGAGGGCAACATTGGCCCATGAGCTAAAAGAGTCACTCAAAAATACCAACACTCAGTTGGATTTTGAGAGAATGTCCTCCCTAGACAAAGATAACAGAAAAAAGTCACTAGAGGACATTATTGTTGACCTAGGGCATGATCCTAAGGATCCAAAGGGTGTAAAGGCCCTTATGAAGAAAAAAGAAGATGACCTCAATGCATTGAAGAAGAGGTTAAAGCTGCAGCCCACAGAGCACCCTCAAACAGCAGAGCTACAAAAGGAAAAACAGGCTGATGAGCAATTGGACCTCATAATGCAGCTAAATCAAAAGGTCTTCGATTTGGAGAAGGAGCTTGAAGGAGCATTGCAAGATAAACAGGGAGAATCTACATCCCAAGCTCCTCCAACTACTTCAACCACTGCAACAACTACAAAGGCAGCAGTGGCCCCTACAACAGAAGCAGCAGCAACAACAGTAGCTCCAGATTCCAGCAAAAGTGTAGAAGAATTGACTAAGGCCATCAAAGAAATGGAGCTCCAGGCAAATGAGATTAAAAAGGCCAAGGAAAAATTGGAAGAGTTGGATGCCAAGTATGATAAATCAAAAGTGACCGTAGCAGAGCAAGGCAGAGAAATAAAGGCTCTGAAAGACAAGATAAAAGCCTTGGAAAAAGAGCTAAATCTGGAGAGTGCCATGGCTGAGATAAAAAGGATTCTATGGGCCAAAATTGGCCAATCCATCACTCAACAATGGAGGTCAATCAAGACTATACATGAGCAGATGGATTTAATTGGCCAAGCACAAACAGAAATCCAGAGGGCCAAAGCATTACTGGGAGAAAAACCTGAACAGGCAAGAAAAGGAAGAGCTGGCAGCCATTGGCATTGTCAACAGGACAGAGGCTGTCATCACAGCCAAAAAGGTACTAACTCTCAGAAATTATGTACAAACTGTGGAGAGGAAGTGCTATGAGATACAAGCTGATGTGGAGGAATATAGAGTCAAGATGGCAGTGCTGCAAGCAAAGGGACTGCCCAGCCTACTAAGTGGTGCAGGAAGAATGATCTCCCGAGATCAATTCACCAATAGGATGGCAACTTATATAGAAAATCAAATCACTGCATCTGGCAGTACATCTGAGGGAACAGGGCCTCCAACAGGACAGAGCCTATATGATAAACTTGAAGGCCTGTTTTTTATTGAAAATGAGGTAAATCACCTTTTTGAAACTCCTCCAAACTTTTACAGATATACAGAGGCCGGCGAGACCTTGATAAAGATTAGAAGACATCAGCTGCCAAAGGAGGATTGGTGGCAGGCAATGCTTCAAATTTTGCCACGGTAGCCTAAATGGCTCGCTCACTGCCAGCTCCAAGTCACTAAAGGACAAACAGCAGAATAAAGTCAGCATTAAAGGTAGCTAAAAGGTGACTCATCACATGGACAACGAAAGCTAGCCTAAAGGATAAGAAAATACGCATATTTTTGATAGCGTAGCCTCAACCGACTCCAACAGCCATCAAGTCAACAATTTCTGACTATTTTGGACAGCTAAAGCACAGAAGAGTTATAACAACATTAAATTTCTCAGCTACAAGGCTCCAGGAGTTGGCATGACTTTAATGATGCCATTAACTCATTTCTTAGATATTTTCTTATGTAAATTTGTATATATACCCCCTTAGTAACGCATAAGGGGTTGGTGATTTTCACTCTGAGGAAAGCTATTGTATACTTTCAGATCGTCTAATAGAAAGGGCTGGACCAGCTCAGTGATTTCCTGGAACTTTGATGTCTTGCTGATGACTTAAGTGCTGTTGCAGAATTCTTGTGCTGTCTGATGAAATAATAAGTTTCCCTTAATCTCTGTTTGTTCTCTTATGTTTATTAAATCATACTCATGTTTCAGTGGCTAGCAGTAAAGAAAAAGAATAGTGCATGAATTGTCTGGTTACACCTTGTGCTCAATTTTTACTGCTGTAAATGTTTTTTCTTCAGAATTAACTATGGACATGAATTCTTAAATGCTCATGTTTTATTAATTCTATAATGTGAATGTTGTATAGAAATTCTTCACTGCTTCTAAATAACACTCTCACTTCTTTAGCATATCAGTTTATTGGAAGATTCTTGACTGCCTTTCATGAACTGGACACATCACACTTAATCACAATTTCAAAGCATTATTTCTCAGACAGTATCCAGCTCTGTAGCATCAGTACTATATTAACACAGCACACCAAACTACCGAAGCACCACTGACTCCATGCCCAATGGCCTAGAACATATTAGTGAACACATATACATCTTGATTGAAACCATCACCCAACCAAGTCCAAAACAAACCTCAAGCATCATTGCTAGCCTAAAGTTCTTCTCAAAACAGAGACAAACCATAAGAGAGAGCCCTCTCTGATTACAGTTGGGCTAGAAGCTGTAATCCAAAGGTTGGTTAGTGGTTACCCCGGCCGTATTCCCTTGGGAGTCAAAGGGAACAACCTGGGTGTTAACATAATTGCCGACTCCACTGGGGATCTTATTTTTCAACTGTTGTATGTCTATAGACAGTGGTTCTAAAAGTTTGAGCAGTCCCTTGTAACAGTTCTAAAAATATCCTAAAAATATCAAAAAACAAGTTCAGAAGCTGGCTCCTAAAAGGAAAACTAGACACACTAGGTCAAACCCTGACGCCAATCCACCAGCTATTTTTGAAAATCCTAATACAATCCCCAAGATCATTAGGAAGCAGCGGGAATAGGAGACCCTTGCTGACTCAAGTCCTGAGACAGCTCATCCAAACCCTGTTCCAACTCCAATCAAGGTTCTATCTCGGTCTACCCTTGGTTGCCCCAGTTCACCATCCACATCTCAAAGCCCTCCTTTCACACCTCCATCCACTGCATATATTCCCTTGACCAATACTCTAGCTTCCACCTTTCCCACTACCCCTGTTGTACCACTCATTCATGCTATCCCAGTTATCCCTGTTAACCCTATAAATCCTGCAAATATGGCTAATAGATATGCACCCCTGCAGTTACCTGCCAATGCTCCAGCTCTACCTCAGGACTATCAATCCAAGGTCTCATATTTTGACTCCACTGGCCCTTTCACAGCAATTCAGCATGCCAGAAGGATGCAAGACCACTTTGAGAACTATGAAATAGATGATGACAGTGTAAGAATGAGAATCTTTGTTCAGAGCCTCACAGGGGATGTAAGAACTTGGTTTAGATCACTAGCTCCAAATACCATCACAACTCTTGATGACCTTTATCAAGCCTTTACTAATAGGTGGGAGAAGAAGAAAGATCCCCTGCACATACTTGGTGAATATGACACAATCAAATGAGGTCCTCAAGAGACCGTTTTGGAGTATTGTGCAAGATTCAATAATGTATATAACACAATACCACAGAATTTAAGACCTCCCCCTGATTTAGCCTTGTACAAATTTCCTGATGGTTTTGACCCTGATATGGCATATCAATTAAAAGAAATGGCGCCTGAAACCCTTGAAGAAGCCCAAAAGGTTGCTGTCACAGTGGAGGCTAACCTGATTGCCAAAAGAAACAGGGCAAGATTAGAAAAGAGAACCACCTTCAAAGAAGAACCCTCAGCCTTTGATAAAAAACTGGATGCAATACTTACTGGTATGAAGAGATTGGGTGATAGAGTAGAATCAGTTGAGAGAAAGTCATCATGGGAAGCACCACAAAATAACCCTATCAGGAATCCAAATTTTAGGAGAAATCAAAACCCAAACACTGGCAAAACCGGTTCTGATCCAGACATAAGGCCTCCTTTCCAAGAAAACTATACTGAGGCATCCACTTCAAATGAGCAAACAGATGACACCCACATTAACCTAATGGGTCTGAATGATGAGCAGCAAGTTTTCTTGAGTCAAGAGGATCATAAAGATGACGACATTCAACAATTCCAAACCAGGTCAGGTGAGTCATTTGACTTTAAACAAGGATATGACACAGCTGTTTATGAAGTTCATAAACAATATAAGCTAAGAAGCAGAACTATAAATGTGACACAGCCTGACAAGACAAAGGACACTACACAGCCTAAGAAAGCTATTATCACAGAACCAAGTGACAAAACTGGTCCAATTACAGATGAGGTAACAGTTGAGGAAATAGCTGAAACTTCTCCCTCAAAACAACAACCAGTAGAGTCATCACCCTTGCAGCCCAATCCAACTAACACTCCTCAAGAGATGAGTAAGAAGGATAAGCCTCAAGATCAAGAAAAGAAACAAGAAGAAGACCTAGTGAATAAGGAAAAAGCTGTCACCCACAACACTAAGATATCATCTGAAAAGCCCTTTGACTTAGAAGCTGAAATTGGCAAACTGAAGGTAGTTATTCCTCTTTCAGAACTAGCCAAGCATGACATTTACAGACAACAAATCAAGAAGTCCCTTCAAATTACTCATAATAAAGATAATTTCAATGTGTTGGATGACACCCCAGAATTACTGTTCGGTCCAGAAGTTGATGGAAAAACAGCAGTCACAGGTATCTTACCTTTCTATGTCAGCCTGCATGTTCATGACAAGATACTACACAACGCAATGTTTGACTCAGGTGCCTCTCACAACTTGATGCCTAAATCAGTCATGGAATGATTGAATCTAGATATTACAAGACCATACAAGGACTTATTCTCATTTGACTCCAGCCAAGTTAAGTGTTTAGGTCTGATAAAAGATCTATGTGTGTCCCTAGTTCAGTACCCAAATAAAACAATTCTAATGGACGTTGTAGTTGCTGATATCCCACCCAAATATGGGATGCTGTTATCAAGGTCATGGGGGGCTAAACTCCAAGGTTCCCTACAATTAGACATGTCATATGCAACCATCTCAGTCTTTGGTCAACCCAAGAGGTTATATAGAGAGTCACTTATGAAATACATGGTCAGCAGTGAAGAAAAACCTCAAAACTTTCCCATATATGCTGTCCATTCCGATATAGATTCATATATTCTCTTCAATGATAATTCAGGGCGTACAAATGATGAAGAAACCAAAACACTTGAACAAGATCAGGACATTAATGAACAAGCTGCTGCTCTAGAAATCAAGCCAATTCAATCAAGTGATCAGACTGTCCTAGAAGACAAACCAGGTGAAAAACCAGAGCTTCAACTCACTATCCCAGATCACAGAGGAGTTATTAAATCTCCCCTAGAAAAAGAGAACCTATGGTTTCTAGAATTTGATGGGTCAGTTAACAAATTAGGGGCAGGAGCTGGGGTTTGGATACATAACAAGCAGAACAATCATGCAGAAGGTCGAGCCTATAGACTAAATTTCAGATGCACTAATAACATGGCAGAGTATGAAGCTCTCTTGCTAGGCCTTAAGCTAGTAAAATCCTTACAAGCCATAAAAGTTTCAATTATGGGAGATTCAGACTTGATTATCCAACAGGTAAAGGGAAATTTTGTTACTAATGATAAAAGACTGAGATCTACCGTTGGTTTAGAATTCGGATCTACCGTGATCCACTGATATTTATCTACCAACAGATCCTCCATTTAGAGTTTCCATAACTAAAAACTCTGACCATTAAATTTCTCAATCTCTATCTTTCCACTACTCTCCATCTTCTTTCACCACTAGAATCGATCCCGCAGATCTCCCATTGAACATGGTTTACCACAGGCCCGAGCGAAACCCCTCAGCAGCAAAGGTGTCCCCTTGAAGCCAACGCATATTTGATACCAAATGTAGGTTTTAACCCCATACAAAAATTACCTACATACGAATTCTAAGAACAGAAAATAAACAATGTGAGATCATAACATATAAAACACATATACATAGAGATTTTCCCCTGGATCCCAAAATTGGGACTATCATCTTGATTTTTCATTATGTTCCTTTCAATATTACGATACATATTTATACATGCCAAAGAATCCAATACCATAGACCGAAAACGATCGCGTCCAAAACCATGTGCAAAAACTATGTACAAAACCATAGGTAGGTCCGCCCAACCTAATATAGGGTCCAAAAATTGCACCAGAGCCCATAGAGGGGAGCTATCGGCCCCCCTCAAACCCCTGTGACCACCCCGCTATGCAATCGGCACAACGAAAGGGGGGCTACACCCACCCTCTAACCCCCCAGTTGACTAGGAGGTCTAGTCTTGGAAAGAATATAACACAAGAAATGTTATAGGCAAGCATCATTCAACCCATACATAGTGATTTCTCTTCACTAGTTTTGTTGGCTATAAAAGAGGATGGTTTATGGTGTATGTGTCTAAACTACATAAAATGCAACAAAATGGAAATCAAAGATAAGTTTCATATTATTTTCATTGATGGATTTTTACACTAATATCATGGAGAAATTTTCTTTACTAAGTTGGATCTTTGTTCTAGATATCATCAAATTAGAATGAGCCAAGAAGATTGTAAGACCCCCATCCATCCCATAGGCCATCCTAAGAGTATCAAAAGGTGTTACCTTGATTTAACCCAACATCTGTATCTTTTGATGGAAATGGGGTCTCAATAATTACTCAACTTACAACCTCTTTAAAACTTAAAACTAATGCCACCCTTGTTTCCAAATCATTGAGAGATTTCCGACGATATAACATTTTATGAAAACTAACTTCTCGATCAAAAGTTATGGTTGTTCAAATCCATGCCATTCAACTCTTTCGATGCAAGCATTGTACTACCATGTGGATCCCACTTGGTAGCCTTCTACCTCTCAAGGGAGGTCCACATCATTATGCCTACCTATGTGGCATTGCCACATCATTACGCCTACCTATGTGGCATTGCCACATCACTTTCCTTCCTTGGGACTCCAATTGGCCTATTCCACAACCAATCCATGTTATAGTGCCCAATCCTTTTTATGTTGCTCTTGGCCAATCAAGTCCCCTTGCCACACATCACACAAGAATTTCCACCTGGAAGCCCCGAGACACAAGGTTCTGAGACAATGAATTTAATGTTATTTGTTGGGAGAACATTCCCATCAATCACAACCCTTTAAATCTTGCATCACCCATTTTCTCTTATGATTCTCCTCTTTTACATTGACGAGGGTTGAGGTCTAAGACCCCATGATGGAAACTCTCTTGTCGGGTGCCGATAATTATTCTTAACTTGGCCCATCAATCTTTCCCCTATCTTGGTATGCACACAGATACTACTTCCAAGATCCTAATATGATGTCATGCTAACATCATTCCTGTTGAAAAATGTAACTAGTGTCGGCCTTCATAATTCTATTTGAGTCATGGTGTAATGTATTTTTCAAAAGAAAGGAAAATAAATTTTATTATAAAATAAATTGACTTATTAAGCATGGGTTTCATGTTTGGGTCAACTATTTATAGATTAAATCCTCCATTGTAGGCTTCTATGGTTTATGTCAAGTGTCCTTGTCCATGTCATAATGTAAAAGACCCTTCTTGGTCTTCATCTTTCAAGAAAGAAATTTACTTTTATGTAAATTAGGTCTTCTAGGCCTCCTACACTAAGTTGGCCTCAAGTAAGGACATTTAAGCCTCAACAAGGGAATTCTACCTCACAGACTCACTATATTGGAGCAACATGACTCATTTGGAGCACATCTGCCACAAGTTTGAATTGCAGTAGCTAGAAGAAGTAAAAGGTGCGAAATTCAAGGAAGGAGGAAAGGCATAGCGAAGGAGAAGGAAATATTTATCTAGCTAAAGAAGTCAAAATTTTCTCTCCCTTATCTCACACATGAAAAGGAACTGAAGTTGTAGGAGGTTCAAAATTACAGTCTTGAAGTTGGGCCAAAAGTTGATGGAGTATGGTCAAAAATTTGTTCTTCATGTAGTATTGAAGTAGTTTTGATGCAGTATTGTTGCAATGAATCCTTGAAGGTTGGAAGGAAAATTTAATGTCTGACTGGGTGGAGGAAGGAGGTGTTTTGGTATAAGGTCTTGGTCTATCTCAACTTGAATTTGTACGATAATAGTTTAATTAGGTTTTCCATTATAGAGGGATTTTACCCCTAGATGAGTGCCTGCATCTGGTTTCATTGATCTTCATGTTTTTTTTTATGATTGCTTAATGAAACAAATATAAAATAAGAACATAATGAAGTTAATAAGAACAAAAGAATATCACAAGTGATTCTCAACATAAGAAAATATTTATACCCTTTTTATTTTCTAACATGGTATAAGAGCTAAGGTGAAGAATGAAGAAAAAGGAAACTTGAAGATCTATGAAAGAAAATGGGATCAAAGGAAGGTCATTAGGGAAAATTATCATATAATGAGAGAAACCTATTATGTATAGGAACTATGTCAACTACAATGAAGGGAGAAAATAATCAAGAAGGAGCCTCCAACTATAGGGCATGGAAAAAGAGGATAAATCTTATCCTCGCTAAGCACAAAGTTTTGGAGACCTTGTTCAATTAAAAGTCAAGAAGCCTATAGATGATACAGGAAAGGAGAATTTCAAAGAAACCAAAATGTTTACCATGAATATCGTAGTAGTTGGAGTAAAAGACAACCTAATTCCATACATATCCAACATAGACTTTGCTCAAGAAATGTATGAAGCTCATTCCAAATTATTCACCATCAAGAACATTGGTCAAATAGCTAGTCTCAAGAATGAACTAAGGACAATAAGGATGACACGAGACGATACCGTGTCATCATATTTTGTAAGGATATATATAATAAGAGATGAACTCGAAGTAGTAAATGAGGTTGTACTAGAAAAGTAACTCGTAATTGTTTCTCTTCTAGGTCTACCAAAATATTGGTGTGCTTTTGCATCAAGAATTAACATTTGGAAGGATACTCCAACCTTCGAACAATTGTGGAATGCATGTAGTAAAGAAGAAGCTCAAAGATCATTAGTAAACAACAAGAAGGAGGATGAGGAGGACAACACCTCTAATGCCTATTTTTCTCATCACAAGAAGGGAACATTCAAGAAGTTCAAAGAACCAAAGAAGAAAATTGACATATCTAAGATTGAATGTTGCAACTGTCATAAGATGGGTCATTACAAAAAGTAATGTCCTGAGAATCCAAGGAATAAGAAGAGATGCAGGGAACAAGGAAATATTACTCATGAAGCTCCACCTAAGAATAATGTTGCCTTGTGGGGGCCTGACCCAGGTTCAATGTTAGATATCCAAACAAATCCATACACTATTGGACCTTTCGGGATCAGCCCGCGAAGCTCGAATTGAAGTCTCACCCGAAGCAGTATGGGGGAATTCTTGAACCAAGTTTTCACACCCTTGAGATGGTTGTGATGTCAATTTATCCTGGCTATACCTGCCTGTGCGTAGTTTGCTTCGCCCTATGTTCCACCCTTTAGTACCTTCACGAAAAAATACAATCGACGTTCATGAAACCATAACCTAGGGCTGACATACTTTCACACTGCTAGGGTAGTGAACTGTGATATTTCCCAAACTACGCAAAGTATATTACTTCTCTTATTACATATCTTAGTTAGCTTTGTGTAAACAGATGTTCTTACTTGCGTTTGCTTTACTAACACAATTACATATATTCGTGCATCATATAAGAATTATAAGTGAAATTCATACTCAAACATAACCAAATGCATAAACAGGAAATAAATATGCTTAAATTGTATAATACTTTTCTTTATTTATACTTTTAGACAATTACAGACTCGACCTACATTGTGCACTCAGCTGCAGGGGTCCACGCACCTAGCTACAGACTTCTGTGCCTCTACGCACTCAGCTGCAAATCCTCTACCTACGCTATGACCCAAAACTAAGACTTCTACTTCAAAGCTATCTCTCATACATGTTCGATCTTCTTCATTGCTTCTATGTTGCCTCTAAATACTTAGAGCTTACCTCTATTTATATAGTCCCATGGTCCACGGACCATGGTTAAATCTTCTACAACCAACATTACATTTTCAAAATAAGGGTGGAAAACCCTATGATTCTTTAATAACTACATGCTCCACGACCACAAAATGCGGAGTCTTTACATTTGGATTACAAAATTTGACCAAAATATGGGCTTTTAGCCCCAAAACTGCCCGTGGGGGATCCCCTGCCCAACAAGCCCCCAACACAAACATCATGACTCACCCTCGAGTCACTCTGCAATTCCGGAGCTCTTAACGCAAAGACCTCCCAACTCCATTTGGATCACTACAACTTTGGCAGCGCTCTGATCAGCTGCCTGCTAGACTTATTCCACTCGTTGTTCGGTGACTGCCGCTGAACTTCTGCCCTGAATCTTCTGTTGAGTTACCTGCAGTTTCGCGAGCTTTCCTTCAATGGAGGTCATGATTGCATAATCCTCTTCTATCCATGGCTATAGATGCGCTTTTAAGACTTCTTCTTTATATCGAGCAGCATCCACCTGTTCCTTGAGCGCCTTTGCCTCCTGCATCTATAGAAGCCTCTGTATAACGACAACCGTCTACGCAATCCCTTTAATCTTGTCATACCTTTGTCGTATCTCACGCGCCTCTGTCTCCAAGCGCTCTACATTCGGGTCCTCCTACAGGGTGGTTAGGACCTCAAATGACTGTTCAAAAAGTTGCTTGGAGTCTGCCACTGCACTGTCAAACACCGCTATTGTTTTTGTAACAGTGGTGGTACATTGTTCCCTGACTTCCAACAAAGTTGAACACTAAGCCTTCAACTGTAGTTCTGTGATCTGTAGGTTCAGCTCCAGCTAAACCCTGGCCATCTCTACTCGAGTGTCGCGCACCCCTATGGATAACCTACAAACACGTGCCTCCACCGGTTCTTCTGCCTGAATGTCCAAGTCTGGGACCATATGGTAGGCTTCCTCCACTACTTGCATTATTTTCTTGTCCTTCTCCGCTGCCTCGTTGCGCTGCAAGCCCAATTGCTCAATGTTGATGTGCTTCTCACTTATCACCTGCAGAGCATGACTCTCCCAGACCCTGAGTCTCATTGTCACTCCATCTTGCAAGAGGTAGAGAGTCTCCCGAGGGAGCGCAGCCATGTTCAATCCTACCCCTTTCAAACTGTTAATCGTGGGCCTGTCAGCCTCCTTCTCTATAGTAACTGCCCCATCTGGTAGCACTATCGTGCTGGTTACCATTGTGCGCAACATCTCCTCGTCATCTGAAGTGTCAATCGTGAGGCTGGTGGAAACTGTGCCAACCTATGGAGTGCATACCTAAAACTCCTGAAACTCTGTCTGGAGAGCCCCCAATACCATCTACTGCTGCTCTTCGAACTGTTGGAGGGCCTCTGCGGTGACATCCCTCATTGTTTCTCCGATATCTTGCAAATCCCCCTCAATGAGGGTGATTGAGTCAAAGGATGTTTTTGATGCCTTGGTTTTATTTTGTGGCACTGCTTGCTCTCACGGCTGCGGACGCTTGAGTTGGGTGGACGTCATCTGTGGGTCTGTGCCACCTTGTTCTGTCTCTATTTCTACCTCAGTGCCGGGCGAGGATGACTTATGTCCTTCGCGCTCTTCTCCTCCTATTTTCTGTTGTTTTTCCAATTTCACGGCGTCGCACACTTCCTGGGATTTAGCCTCTACTTCCTCCTTTCTGTGCTTCTCCACCAGCTATGTTGTTCGAAGCTTTGTCACTTCCTCCATGCGCTGCACAATAGACTTATCCGTTTCCACCATGGAGCTTGCTATAGCGCGCCATTCCAATGGCCAAGACTTAAGGACTATGAAAATTACATCATCAGTCACTAGGTATAGTAGGTTATGCCATATCTTCGTAGGGTCCTTCTGTGCCCTGATACAAACATGGTGGAAATCCACTTTATATTCTATAAAGCTTTGTAAATTGGTGTATATTATGGGTGACAACCACGGCTTGCGATTGATTCCCATCCAGATATTCATCTCCATAAAGACCCAAAAGATATTGCTTTCTTTTATTCGTTGCACATCCTTGGTTTCCCATAGCGAAGCGTACTTTTTTGCCTCTGGAAGGTTCGACGTGACCGAAGGGAATTGGTTGTCTTCGCACAACTCCCATGCCACTAGTATGAATGACAATAGGAGCCACGCATAGTGAAATCTTTTTCCCTGCTCCTATGCCTCGTGACAGTTCACAAGGAACTCACCGCAAAGATAATTTACTCAGCTGAACTAGACACCTTCAGCTCATTGGGCCGCCAATGCAATCATAGGCGCGGGCACCTCATCCGTGCAACACTTCCGCATTACTTTTCCTGCTAGTATTTTTGTCGCGAGCTTGACTATGGGGTTGTTAATGTTGGAGATGGCATATCCTCACTTGCTCTTCTCCAACTTGAGCTTCTTCTTGATCGCTTCCAGGAGGGCCAAATCACCACCTCTTCCTTCGGATATATTGGCTAGATCCTCGCCTAAGGCAGCTGTGTGATTCGATGAATCAAGTGGTCTGTGATGAGAATGGGCTCCTCCAGCCACAAACACCCATCATGTACCAAGCACAGCAGCTGCCTGATGATGAAGACAGCCACTGGGGTGCAGTGGTAATGCGGCACCCAGAGCAGGTTTAGTAACCCGACTTTCTCTACACCCCTGAGCCATTTGCGTGGCTCCAATTCAATCATTCCAGCCATCGTGTCAATCCGCCAATGCATTAGCTGCTCAGTTGCTAAATGCGGGAATTTCTCATTATCTGTGAGGTCCCAATATTCAAACTTCAGTACAAGAACTCGCCCTAAGTGCGGCCCATAAAAAACAATGTCATTTGGGAGTAACAGAGTTTGCAGGGAACTCTTGCTCTCATCTATGTCCTTCGGCACCTTGGCTTTACCTTTTCACAGAGGAACATATTTTAGTAACCGAGTAATAGGGTCTGCATCTAGGGTTTCACTTCAATTTCCACGTCCTCCTCATCCACAAATATTTCTTTAGATTCTTCCTCGTCGACCTCCAGATTAATGGTCTTCCCTTTTTCCTAAAAAGTGAGCTTGATCCTCTATGGGTTTCTGGGTGAGATGCGCATTGGGATCATAGCCTGCTTATCCTTCTTAGTTCTTGGTGTTCTAGGTTATTTATGGACCTCAACTATAATTTCGGTGCTTTCTAGGGCTTATACTACCATAATTTCCTATGCGACTTCCTCGGTTGTCACTACTCCTGTGTCCATGGCTTCTTTAGGTGCTGACACAGTGCTATACCACAATTCTTGCAGTGTTTCTGGTGGTTGCTCAAACAATGAATTCAGTTTCAAAGTCTTGAATAGGTCTCGTTTCATGTATACCTGAGCATGCAACAACTCAGTTCTCAAAATGCTAAGTGTTTTCTGTTGGACAACTGCTTGTAATTTATAGGGCCTTTTGAATTCAAATTCGACCGTTCCCCCCACATTCGGCCTGTTATGCTCCTATACCAATAGGTGTCATATTTCATGATTGACTGGTAAAGTCCCAAATATGTTCATCCTTTCCATGCTGCAAAGGTTCCATATTTTGGAAAAGTCAAAAAATTAAAAAATGAAAAGAGGGTATGCCCTAAAAGAAAGATCAAAGGCAAAAAAGAATGAAATGGTAAAAAAGAAAAGAAATGAACCCCAAATAAAGAAGACCAGGAAAGTGTGCTAGTCCAAAATGCCACTACTATTCTATTTTTGCAAAGAATCTCATTGTGTGCAATCAGTTGACTCTTGTCACTGTTGATGGATGGCCAAAAAGCTTAATATTGGCTAGTTCACATTTAAATTTCTTGTTTTAGAGACAGAGAACAAAATCTGTCCAAACAGTTCAAGCTTGGTAGATAAGTAGTTAGGTAGAGAAGCAAAGGAGCTCAACAGCTAAATCTGAGCCCCTGGAAGAAATAAGGGTAGACTTAGATAGGATGGCAGTTAAAAGAAAAGAAGAGAGTAAGGGTTTGCTGGTATAAATGCACCCAAGGAAAAAGGAAGAAAAAATGTGAGGTATCATAGGCTGGGTAGGCAGTTTTGATGTTGCAAAAGTAGGCTTATGAGTAATTTTGTCTTTCAAAGGTGATTCATCTTACTGATATCATAAAGACAATGGCAATTTTTTGGTTACAAATCAGGTGATGCATGTCTAACTTCCCATCACTCTTCTCCCAAAAGGCATTTATTAACCTCCCCCCAAGGATATTGAGATTTGCTCAATATTCTTAAAAAACACTCCACTCCATGAAAAACCTAAGAAGTATAACATTCTTTCTTTGAAAAAAGAAACCACATTTCATGTGTAAAATCCTCTTCTTACTTCAGCCTAAGTTATTAAATTTTATAGCTTGGCGCCTTTTCATAAACCCATATTAACTCCTAACGTTACTATTTAACTCCCTATGGTTATTTCCCCTTTCCCGTATGTTATTAATGTATAAAACCCATATCTTAAATATTCCCCACCTCCGTTGTAATAAAACCATATCATTATACTTTTGGGAATTAATGGTTCATCCGGAACCATATAATAACCCTCCCCGCGCAAAAATTGAAAAATTAATTAACGCTTGGTTAATTAATAGTTTAATCCCCCGACAGCCATTCAAACCCGCTCCGGTATATTTAAAGTCATTATTTATATATTTGGGTCAGTGCACGATAGCTCTCTGCCAGCTCTGTTGACCACTAGCCATCAGATCCGGGCCCACCGATCGAACGGCCCACGGTCATATCACGGCACCCCTCCACACTGAAGATTAACGCATGGGGAACGGTGGTATTCCTACCATACCAAGGACAGCTGGCACCCTCACGGCATGCTCGCGGCCCCTCCACCCAAAACCGCTTCGGCCCATAAGCGGTGCAGGCCAATACCACTTACCGCCCTCGGTGTCTCCCTGCTGACATCATCACCACATCATCCGCTTGCGTCACCTCTACGTCAACACCACGTCACTCCTTTGTACCCTGCTACGTGACAAAACATTATGTCACGCTGATGTCATCCGAAAAAAGCACCAAAAGCCCGCCAAAGCCAATATTGGTTAAAAAACCTATAAAACCTGTCATTTTTGTTCATTTTCGTTCATTTTCTTCTCGAGACTGTGCATACAAACTACATCCAATCAGTTGCGTGAGCTACAGTCCGCCACCTCGACCAGCAAAGACCAGTCTCCTGTTGTTGCTCGTCAATTAACCTGCAAATTAGTTTTGTGCATGTCCAAGAACACAGGTATTTACCTTATTCCGCCTTCCAAACCTGTGTCTTTATTTTTCCTCAGTAAAATTATAACTATGAGAGCCAAATTCAAGAACAGAACAGTCTGTTAGCCCACTGAAATTCACCAGAACTCCCATTTTTTCCCACAGAAATTCAACTTAAAGTTAAAAACATAGAGAGTTGAATAATGGAAGCTCCCATGGCCCTTAATGCCGCACCTCTCAATGCACCTCATAAAGACTTGAAGTGGTTACCCCTGGCTGATAGAGATTTTCAAATCCAAGACTTAACTAGTGTCCAAAACCACCTCCAAGCATTTTGTGAAATTAGGAACAGTCACCTAAGTAACTCTGACCTCTATGGAATATGGGAATCAAACCTGCCCATGTACTACCTCCTCTTAGTCAATGTTTTTCCTGATATAATCCGCCTATGTTGTGCAAATTATGAACCTACGCAAAGAGAAATCAAGACTCCATCTAGAACTATTCTCTTTTATATAACTCCTGGGTCCATAAATGAGATGTTACACTTCAAGCCCATTCAGTCTCTGGCTCCTCTTTCTATGGGATTATTGCTTGAGCAGGGCCCTAAAATGCCAAACTCAGAGATAACCCACATTGCCCAAACATTTATGAAACCAAATTGCCAGCCCAAATTCCCACCTCCCTTTCTACATGTCTGGTTCAATAAAGCTAGAAGATTCATCATTGATATGATATCCTATATCTTGGGATTCAAGACAGGTGAATATGTTGATGAGACCATCTTAGTTTTGTTGTCCATATTTACTCCAGGACAGCCCCCTGCTGTCAAATATGACTATGCTACTTTCATTGCCAACAAGATCCATGACCAATTCTTGTGTCTACATAGAGAATGAGTCTTCAAGTATACCTCTTATATATATCATCTGTTCCTATATTTCCAAGTAGACAATTTTCAGTTTCCTGTCAGAAAATTGGATTCTAAAGGAGACCGGAGGTCTGTAATCTTTTGGACCTTAGTCTTCCATAATATCCAACACTCCCCTTATACCTACTGTGAATTCATTGACTTGTTCATACATCTGGTTTCCTCTCTACTGATGAGAGCTCCTCCTCCTAGACTCTCTGGTGATATGCAGAAGATTTTACAACTCTCGAAGAACTACAGAATAGGTGACCGGTATTTCTACCTGAATCACACTGAGATCAGAATATATGGTTGTGAGTTGTGCCCTTGTAAGCTACCCAAGTATGTGCCCATGAGACTGTTTGCTTTGGAATATTTCAGGCAACTTAGTAGTGCAGATTTAACTCATTTTTGCAATGTGAAAAAGAAAGCTCAACTGAGGATAAGGAACCAATTAGGCCCCTTTATCATTAACAAAAGGGAAGCATGGCAAGATGCCGATAAAATATTGGGGGAACAACTCAAATTAAAGAAGAGCTTTTAGTGGGTACCCTATGACCCAAATGGCTTTATCAATGAAAGAAAAGTAAAAAACAGGCTATCAGCCTATAAACATTGTAGAATCCCCAAAATTGAGTAATTTTCTAATCAAGATGAGTGGGTAGAGGGCACATTGATAGAAGAGCTTACTGAGCAAGAGAAAATGGAAGAAGCTATGAAAAATCTGGAAAAGACTCTTGACATGGACTCTTTTGGACAGGTATTTTTTGAAATGCCTCAGCACACCAGAGTGGGTACATCATCTGCTGGAACTTCACAACAACCTACCCAAGAAAGCACTACACCAGCTGCAAGGACATCAAAGGGAAAAGAAGTGCTAGATACAGAACAACACATAATGACAGATCAGCCAACAACATCAAAGGAATAGGGCCAAGGGAAAATTCCTCCTGTGCAAACCAAAGCACCAAAGATACCAACATTACAGACTCCTCTAAATGAGGAAAGGGGCAGGAAAAGAGGCAGAGAGGAGACCACACCTATAAGTGGACCAGTAGAGAAACCAGGGGCAAAAAGGCAAAGAATAAATCTTCTATCTGAAGAGGAAATTATTGAGGAAACCATAGAAAGCCTGAGAGGCAAGAGGGAAACCAGCCCACAGATCTCCCCGGTAATAGAAACGTCCACCAGCCCTCATAGGCAAGACCTAGAAAGGCAACATTGTGTGGAAGTTTCCTCCTCAAGGCCACAAAGCAAGCAGGGCTCTGAGATCAAAAAGTTATTCACAGCGATAAAAGCCCGGAATGCCCACTCAGGTTGCAACTTTATAATCAGCTTATCAAGATGACCCCCACCAACCAGTAAAGGTTAATGTCTGCATATGACATTAAAGAAGGAAAAATGATCTTGAGCCACTTTAAGCCTAAAGTGCAGCAGCCACAGTCAGCAGATGACTACATTAGAACCAATCTGGAGGTCCTTGCCAAAGACATTCATCCTATGGACCAGATTGAGCTGCATAAGCAAACTGGAGAGATGGTCTACTCTACATTGGTAGATAAGGAAATGTTGGCTTATAAATTTCAAAACTCATTGAACAACACATCTGCCCAACTAGTTTTGGAGAAGTCATCTTCTTTGGCCAAAGACAACAGAATAAAGTCCTTGGAAGACATTCCCATCGCGCTGGGACATGATCCCAAGGATGCCAAAGGAATAAAAGTGTTGATGAAAAAGAAGGAAGGACATTGCTGCCCTCATGAAACAATTAAAGCCACCTACTACTATGCATCCACAAACTACAGAGATGATCCAGGTGGATATTGGTGGCCACCTGCCAAGTCCACCTGGATCCCCACCATTGTCTTTCTCAGCATTTTCAGTTTCCTTAATTGTAGCACAACTTACTATTTTTAGTAGCTTTTCGGGTCCTGAACTTCTGGAGCCATTTTGAGGCCCTAAACGACGTTTTTTGGGGAATCCGGGGGCAACATGGGTCCATTCCAATTATAGTGCTCGGATAGATCTTTCTAATGAGCTATTCTACGCGTCAAACGGAGATCATATGCCAAAGTTACGACCCCGGGAAGTTGATGTACCAACTTACCCCCAAACGGGGCCCACAGTTTGGCGTTTCATCTCCTAGGGTTAGGTTTTGGAATGTTAAGGGTTTTCCATTGTTTCTCAACAATAAATAGGCCTTCGAGCCTCATTGTAGCACAGTTCAGAGGCATGTAGCCATCACATCTCTTCTCAGAGATAAGCTACCATCGCCCTAGCTGGTTTATTTCCATTTCTGATTGTAAGCATATTTCAGTATTTTCCATTAATGAAATGAAGTATTATTTCCGCTGCATCTTTGTGTTATGGTTATCTCTGTAATTTGTTGCGTTCCTGTTTAAACCCAGATCAGTGGTATCAGAGCGGTCTGCTTTTTCTCTATTTTTCTTTGCATGTCCCCAATAAGGTTGGGATATAAGGTGTTAGGGCTTGAACTGGTTGAACCTTTGCAAGACCAGCCTCACAAATCCCGACGGCCTCCCATGGCGGACGAGAAGAAAGACGAGGGGGCAGGAGATCCCATCAAAATCTTGCTCGAAGAAGCCCTCGAGCGACAACGGAACGCGATGATGGACAGCTTTGCCCAGATCCTTCAGCGGCTACCCAGAAGCAACGCATCGGCTTCCAGCAGCTACTCTAGAAACGCCACACCCTTTAAGGTACAAGTTAATTTTGAAATCCCCATATTCGAGGGTCAGATAGATGCAGATGTTGTAGATAAATGGTTAAATCTGCTAGAGGGTTATTTTTCTGTTCATGAATTTTCGAGTCGGGAAAAGATTGTTTTTGCTCTCCTCAAAGCAGCCCCCCACGTCAAGGACTGGTGGGAAACCTACTGCGAGCAGAAGGATGAAAGTACTGGCTCACTATTTTCAGCCGCACCCACCTGGGATTCGTTCCGGGATGCCATCAAGGAGCAGTACTACCCTGTCGGGAGCTATGAGGATGAATACATAAAGTGGACCACGCTGCAGCAGGGAAGGGACCAAGACGTGCCAGAGTTCACCAATCTTTTCCATACCCTTCGCAGAAAGTTGGGTATCAAGGATTCAGAGCAACATTTGATACTCAAATATCGTGGCTGCCTGCACAAGTACATCCAGGAAGAAATACAATTCCTAAACATCCCCTCGCTCGGCGCAGCATACCGGTATGCCGTCAAGGTTGAGCAGAAGTTTAAACAAAAGAAGCGAGACTTTGGATCTGCGAATCCAAAGTAGGGGAAAGGTGCCCCTAAACCACAGAACAAAGGGCAAAGCCAAGGCGGGACAGCCCAAGACAACCAGCCGAAGCTGCAAGAAAAGAACAGCGCCGCGAAGCCGAGAAAGGACACTGGAAAATGGTGCGAGTTCCATAAGAGCTCCACTCACAACACAAGTGAGTGTCGGGCCAAGCAGTCATTGGTGGCTGAGCTAAAGGTTTCAGAATCAGATGCATGTTCCGACTCTGAGTCAGAACCCGATAAGGGGTATGAAAAAGGGAAGCAGATCATTGATGCGGACCCCAGAGTCACTGTTGCTACCGCAAAGATCCAGAAAAATGAACTCGAAGATCCAGAGGAGGAGGAGCGTCTCTTCCACTCCCAGATGTGGGTAAAGGGCTCCCCGATACAGTTCATTGTTGATAGCGGGAGTCAAAAGAACCTCATTTCGGCAGAGGTCGTGAAGCGGTTGGGCTTACCGACCACAGCACATCCACAACCATACACCATTGGGTGGCTTCACCAAGGACGAGATCTTCACGTGAGCCAGCAGTGTCGCCTTCCATACAACATCAAACCCTTCACGGATGAGGTATTGTGTGACATTGCTCCCCTTGAAGTTTGTTATGTATTACTAGGACAACCATACTTGTGGAAGCGACATGTTGTGTATGAATCAAGGCCCCGTGCTGTTATTATTACATTGGGAAATAAGTTGTTCAGGATACCAGAGGTAGCACCACCTGCCGCCCTCTCTTTGATTACTACAAAACAATGCTGTAAGATCATTTCCAAAACTAGGAAATTTGTTTTCCTGATGATACGCCCTCAAGGAAAGAAGAAGACAGTGGCCGCGGCCTCCAAACGGGGCCCCTCTGCATGACAACTACAGATGGACAAGATTGTGGAGGAGTATGAGGACATCTTCACCTCCCCGGCAGGGGTTCCTCTGCACTGTCAAGTCAAGCACTCCATCGATCTGACCCCAGGTGCACCGCTACCCAATGGACCAATTTATCGGCGCTCCATTCTGGAGAACGATGAAATCAAGAGGCAGATTCAGGAGCTCCTGCAGAAAGGTCACATCCGTCCGAGTTCATCGCCCTGTGGGAGCCCGATCGTGTTGGTACAGAAGAAGGATGGGACATGGAGACTCTGTATTGACTATCGGGCGCTGAACAAGATCACTGTTCGTAACAGGTACTCGATCCCGCGGATTGATGACCTCCTAGACCAACTAAAGGGGGCGAAATATTTCAGCAAGATCGACCTGAAGTCAGGATATCACCAGGTACCAATCGAACCCTCCGATGTGTGGAAGACTGCCTTCAAATCCAAGGAGGGCCTCTTCGAATGGTTGGTCATGCCTTTCGGATTGACGAATGCTCCTGCAACCTTTATGAGGCTAATGGATGACATCTTGCGACCATTCACCAACTCCTTTGTAGTAGTATACTTGGATGACATTCTGATCTTCAGCCAGAGTTGGGAAGAGCACCTCCACCACATCCGACAGGTTCTCCAAACACTGCGGCAACACAAGCTATGTGCCAATTTGGAGAAATGCACTTTTGGCATGACCCAGGTTCAGTATCTGGGATACATCATTGATGAACAGGGGGTGCATGTCGATCCAGTCAAGATCCAAGTCATTCGGGATTAGCCCTCTCCAACCACTCTAACAGAGCTCCGCAGCTTTCTAGGTCTTGCCAACTTCTACCGCAGGTTTGTGTTGGGGTTTTCTCATATTTCTTGGCCCTTGAGTCAAGTCACCAAGGGCAGGGCGAAAGCAAAATTCTTTTGGTCTGAATCTCAACAGGAGGCATTCAGGGAGTTGAAGGATCGCCTCTACACGGCACCAGTGCTCGCGTTACCAGATTTACAACAACCATTCGAGGTCGAGACAGATGCCTCTGACTATGCTATTGGGGCAGTCCTTACTCAACATGGACATCCAGTGGCATATCACAGTGAAACACTTTCAGACACAGTCCGGAAGTACCCCACTTATGATAAAGAGATATATTCCATTGTACAGGCCTACCGACAATGGAAGCATTACATTTTGGGGAAGGAAACCGTCATCCACACAGACCACCGACCTCTGCAGTTCATACAGACCCAAGGGAAATTGCAGAATGATCGCCATCAGAAGTGGTCTACATACCTGCAACAGTTTCACTTGAATATCAAGTATAAAAAGGGCATCACCAATAATGTTGCAGATTGCCTCAGTCAACCACCGATCATGGCGCTAACCACCGTGCTCAACTCTTGTGGGCACGAGACTTCTGAGTGGTCACTTCTCTACAAAAGCGACCCAGAATTCGGCCACACATACCAGACACTCTTGGAGGGTCGGCAGGTTGCAGATTTTCACCTCCAGGATGCCCTATTATGCCACCTCGGTCACCTTTGTGTTCCTTCAAGCGAGCGTGCCAAGATGATTTGGGAAGCACACTACAGTCGGGCTGCTGGGCATTTCGAGGTCGAGAAAACAGTGGCAGTACTGCAAAATTATTTCTATTGGCTGAATCTTCGACAGGATGTTGGGAAGTACATCCGATCATGTACTGCCTGTGCCATTGCCAAACTGGCCATTAAGAAGCACGGCCTCTATACCCCGTTGCCTACCCCTAGTCGACCTTGGGAATCCATCTCCATGGATTACATGTCAGGCCTTCCTTCCACTAAGCATGGAAATGACTGTGTCTTTGTGGTCGTCGACAGGTTCTCGAAGATGGCCATTATGGTGGCCTGCAAGAAGAATATCACAGTAGAAGCCACTGCTAAACTCTTCTTTGAACGAGTGTGGGTGCACTTTGGGATCCCACAGTCTATCATCTCAGATCGGGACAGTCGGTTTCTTAGCACATTTTGGTCCAGTCTCTGGTCAATGCTGGACACCAAACTCACGAAGTCCACAACCTTCCATCCTCAAACTGATGGCCAGACAGAGGTTGTCAATAGGATGATTGTGCACATTCTGCCCATGTATAACTCTAAGCATCCGCGCACATGGGACGAGAGCCTCCCCTATGTTCAGCACAGCTACAACCGAGCTCTTCACAGCTCCACTGGCCATAGCCCTTTTCAGGTGGGTTTGGGATTCCAGCCACTATGCCCCATTGATGTGGCCATGCCACTTGCAGCTACTCACATGAATTCAGCTCATGTCTAGTCCGAAACAGATAAGGCCACCAGCTTCATTGAGCGCATCCAACATATTCGCCAGTAGGTCCATGACATTCTTGAGAAATCAAATGCCAAGTACAAGCAGCGACATGATCAACATCGGGTGCCACACAAGTTTCAGGTGGGTGACAAAGTCTGGTTTCATTTGCAAAAGGAACGCCTTACTGGAGCCTATTGGAAATTGAGACAACTCCGATATGGTCCTTACACCATTACTAAGGCTATGGGAGACAATGCATTTGAGCTCAGCATTCCCCCATTCCTTGGCCTGCACCCAGTGTTCAATGTGGACCGCCTTCGGCCATACTTTCCACCATTGCTAGACACATCCGACATTGCAGAACAGCTCAAACCCACAGAATTAAATCCAGATTGCATGGAACAAGCTGCAACTGATCGGATCATGGACACACAGATCAAGAAAACTCGCCAACAGAATATCCAACTGTATCGAGTTGTCAAAGTAGGCCAACTCCTTCAGCAGGGCAAGTGGCTCACCAGGGAACAAGTTCAGCAGAAGTTTCCTCATCTCATGGAGGAGCTCAACGCAATGGGGACCATTGCTTCCTAAGGGGGGAGGAATGATCCAGGTGGATATTGGTGGCCACCTGCCAAGTCCACCTGGACCGCCACCATTGTCTTTCTCAGCATTTTCAGTTTCCTTAATTGTAGCACAACTTACTATTTTTAGTAGTTTTTCGGGTCCTGAACTTCCGGAGCCATTTTGAGGCCCTAAACGACGTTTTTTGGGGAATCCGGGGGCAACATGGGTCCATGGAATGGACCCATGTTGCCCGTTCCAACAATGATAGTGCTCGGATAGATCTTTCTAATGAGCTATTGTACGTGTCAAACGGAGATCATATGCCAAAGTTACAACCCCGGGAAGTTGATGTACCAACTTACCCCCAAACGGGGCCCACAGTTTGGCGTTTCATCTCCTAGGGTTAGGTTTTGGAATGTTAAGGGTTTTCCATTGTTTCTCAACAATAAATAGGCCTTCGAGCCTCATTGTAGCATGGTTCAGAGGCATGTAGCCATCACATCTCTTCTCAGAGATAAGCTACCATCGCCCTAGCTGGTTTATTTCCATTTCTGATTGTAAGCATATTTCAGTATTTTCCATTAATGAAATGAAGTATTATTTCTGTTGCATCTTTGTATTATGGTTATCTCTATAATTTGTTGTGTTCTTGTTTAAACCCGGATCAAGAGATTGTACAGCAAAAAGCAGAGGAGGACATGATGGACCTGCTTATGAAAATGAATGAGAGACTAAGTGAGAAAGAGCAAGCATTGGAGAAAGAAATAAGAGAGAAGTAGGGAGAGTCAACCTCCCAACCATCTCAAATATCTCCAACAGTCACAACTGCCCCTCCTACAATTATAACAGCAGTGCCTCCCACTGTCCCAGTATCAACATCAGGTACTTCAGCAACAACAACAACAGCAGGTAGCAGCACTACCATGACCACATAGGAGTTAATAAAAGCCATGGAGGAATTAAAACTCTAAGTATCAGAATTGAAAGAAGCCAAAGAGAAATTGGCAAAATTAGAAGTGAGTTATGACAAATCCAAAATGTCTGTGGCAGAAAAGACAAGAGAGGTAAAAGTATTAGAGAATATGGTAAAAGCATTGGAAAAGGACCTCTCTTTAGATAAGCCTCTGGGAGAAATCAAAGGAATTTTGTGGGCTAACATCATTCAATCCATTAGTAATATATGGAGATCTATTCAAACTATTTATGAGCAGATTGACTTGATAGTAGTAGCCCAAGTGGAAATTCAAAAGGCCAGAAATATATTGGGACATATACCTGAACAGGCCAACAGGCTAATCCATTTTTTGAACACTAAGACCAGTGAAGAACTAGTAGCACTGGACATCAAAGATAGGACACACACCACCCTAACAATCAAAAGAGTTCTGACCAAGAGAACCCTGATGCAGAATCTGGAAAGGAGGTGCTAGGATATGCAAGTGGAGATAGACTCTTTTATAGAAAGATTTTCAGTTTTGCATGAAAGGGGCTTGCCAAGTCTGTTGGGAAGCAATGAACGCCTGTTGAGACAAGTTGAGTACACACACAAGTGGAAAAACATGCTGCTAATCAAGTAAATGCATCATCAAGTACTTCAACAGAGAAGGCCCTTCCATCTGGCTAAACTCTCTACAACAACTTGGAAAATATATTTTATTTTGAGCATGAAGGAAAACATATTTTTACCATCTAGCCTAAATTCTTCAGGTACACAGACACTGATGAGACTTTGAGAAAGCTACAAAGACATAATTTACCAGAAGAGAAGTGGTGGCAAAGCATGTTGGAAATCCTATAGTCATGTTTCAACTTTTGTTTTATCCAGGATACAACAGACGCCATAAAGCGCAGGATAGGAATGGATAAGAGTCATGCGGGGAAACAGTCTATCAAATAAAAATTAAATACGCCCGAGAAAGCTGAGGCATCAACGCGGAATATCAGTGGAAACAACACCCAATCGACTCACTGAGCTTATAGTCAACGCATCTCACCAACTGAGCAGCCAACACAACAACATTTACTTCTTCATTTATTCTTCCCTGTTTTCAGGATCATTTACTTCTCCTGTAAAGTAGGTAGATTGATTTATTACTAGATATTATCTCTTTGAGATATTTTGTAAACACTTTTGTATAAATACCTCCCCAAGCGAAGTATTTGGGGTTGGTGATACATTTCTTAGACTGTGCTGTAACTCTGAAAATCTTCTGAATAAAAAAGCTGCTGGAATCCATTGTTGCTGGACTCTCTGGATGTGGAATTGATAGCAGAGGACCATGTTACAGAATTCTTGAATCATCTTATGGATCAATGAGTCTCTCTTGTGTTTTCAGTTTCTATGTTTACTATATTATGTATGTTTCATGATCTGAATAACAGAGAAAAAGAATAACTCAGAATTTGTTTGTTTGCACTCTGTGTTCAATCTCTATTATTATTAATGTTTTCTTTAGAATTAGCATAAACAGGAATTCTTAACTGCTCCTATTTCCCCTGGTTCTTACATATTGAATATTAGCTAAGGAATTCTTAACTGCTCCCTAGCAATAATCATCCACTTTCCCTCTGTCTGCATGATGAAGTATTCTTAATTGCCCTTCACACACTAACTCCATCCCATCTGATTTCAGCTTATAAATTGTTCCATGATTGATTACCTTGCTCTGTAGTACCACCCTCTGTCAAAGTAACCGCATCCAGCAGTTCATCCCCATTGACTCCATTAGCCCAATGGACTAAATTTTTTAGATTTACACCCCTATTCTATTGAACATCACCATCCAAAAATCAAACAAACCCTTGTACTTCATAACTAGCCTAATATACCCTAAAACAAAGATAAATTATAAAGAGAGAGCCCTCTTTGGATGTAGATTGGCTAGAACCTGCATCTAAAAGATTGGTCTGTGGTTACCTAAGCTGTATTCCCTTTCTTAAAACTTTTGGGAACAACTGAGTGATACCATCATTGGCGACTCCACTAGGGAATGAACAAATTGTTTGTTACTGCTGTTTATTTTTAAAGCTACAGATGGAGCCTGAAGTTAGCCAGCTAGCCTTTGAAACTGCTTTTGCTATGCAATTACAGGAGTAAATAAAAGTTGCTTTAGTATATCTCCAGTCTAGTTTTAGGCGTTTAATATCTGTCTCAAATATTTGATCAGTCCCTTGTTTCAATATGTCTACAGGAAAATTCAAAACTCCTAATTTTTTACTTCCTAGAAAGACACTATCAAAAGTTGTGTCCTTCAAAATATTTCAAGAAAAACCAAAAATATATTTAGAAGCTGGCTCCAAAGAAAAGGATCCGTTACACCAAATCAAATCCAGATCCAAATCCTCCACCTATCTTTGAAAATCTTAATTTGATCCCTAAGAACCTTAGAAGCCGAGATAATCATGAATATTTTGTTGATTTACACCTTGACCCACCTCAGTAGAACCCTATTCAAATTGAGCTTACTCTTGGAAAAGCACCAGTCCTTTCTACCATTACTGTTGCTTCTCCTAGTTCACCGTTATCACTTCGAACCATCTCTTCCACTCCCCCATCCACAACATATATTTCCACTATTATCCCTGTTCTTCCAGTTGTTACACTTATCTCTGCAAATATGGCAAACCGATATGCTCCCCTACAATTACCTACAAATCCAGGGGCTATGCCCCAAGATTATCAAAGCAAAATTACCTATTTTGATGATACTAGCACCTATATAGCTCAACAACATACCAAGAAAATAATAGATTATTTTGAAAACTATGAGATTGATGCTGATGATGTGAGAATGAAGATCTTTGTTTAGAGTTTAACTGGTGATGCAAGGACCTGGCTTAGGGCACTCCCTGTAAACATAATTGCTGACCCAGATGCCCTTTATGAAACTTTCTTGAATAGATGGGAAAAGAAGAAGGACGCTTTGCACATCCTATCAGAATATGAAAGCTTGAAAAGAGGCCCACAAGAAACTGTTCAAGATTACTATGCTAGATTTAATAATGTATACAATGCTATCCCTTAGAATCTCAGACCTCCACCAGACCTAGCCTTGATCAAATTCCCTCATAGATTTGATTCTGACATGGCATATCAGCTTAGGGAAAGAGCTCCTCCAAGCTTAGAAGACATGTAGAGCATAACTGTCAGTGTAGAGGCCAATTTGATTTCTAAACGAGCTCGAGCTGGAGCGGAAAGGAAAACACCTTTCAAAGAAGAACCCTATGCATTTGAACAAAAATTAAATGCAATTATTAAGGGAATGGATAGACTGGATGATAGAGTAGAAACAATTGAGAGGAAATCCTCTTGGGATGGTCAACTGAGCAACACCTAAAGAAACCCAAATTTTAGGAAAAATTAGAATTCCAATACTGGAAGGGCTAGTCTTGACCAAAACATTAGACCTCCATTCTAAGAAAACTATGTTGAAGCTTCGACGTCTAGTGAACCAACAGAGGACTCTCAAATTAACTTAATGGGTCTCAATAGTGAACAACAAATTTTTTTGACCCAAGATGACCAAGAAGCTCATACTTTTAATCAATTCCAAACCCAATCTGGGGAATCATTCGATTTTAGGGAGGGATATGATGCAGCTGTCTATGAGGTTCACAAGCAGTATAATCTGAGAGGCAGAATGATAGATGTCCCTGAAACCAACAAGCAGAAAGGAACCAAGCAACCTACCAAAACCAAGGCTAAGGACCCTCTTGTACAAACTTTTCCTAAAGCAAGCCATAATCCAAATCATCCAATAGTGGAAGATATATCAGACCATCAACAGCCTTCAACTTCTATTCCTCTTAAAGGAATTGTGGAAGAGCCTCCATAAATGGACTTGGAAACAGATTCAGCTCATAACAGCACTCCCGAAAAGGAAAATAACATAGAAAATACAGCAGGAAAAGAAAATAATGCTGCCTGAAATGCAAAAATTCAAATAGAAAAACCCTTCAACCTTGAAACCGAAATAGGAAAGTTAAAGATAGCCATTCCATTGTCTGAATTGGCTAAACATGATGTCTATAGAGAAAAAATCAACAGATCACTTCAAATTTTAGGAAACAAAGACGCGGTAAATGTCCTAGATGACCAGCCAGAATTAATTTTTGGCCCTGAAGTAAATGGAAAATCTGTAGATGGAGGAGTTCCTCCTTTCTATGTAAGTCTAAATATTCATGACAAAGTACTTCACAATGCAATGTTTGATTCTGGAGCTTCCCATAAAAATCTGTGATGGAAATGTTGGACCTAGATATCACCACGCCATACAAAGACTTGTTCTCTTTTGATTCTAGCCAGGTCAGATGTCTAGGGCTAATCAAAGATTTATGTGTATCACTAGCTCAATACCCGGCCAAGACAATTTTAATGGATGTAGTGGTAGCTGATATCCCACCAAAATATGGCATGTTACTGTCCAGATCTTGGGGTGCAAAGCTCCAAGGATCTTTGCAGTTGGACATGTCCTATGCTACCATTTCAGTATTTGGTCAGCCAAAGAGATTGTACCAGGAAACTTTGATGAAATATGTGGTCAGCAACCAGGAGAAACCCCAAAATTTTCCCATTTATTCCATGCATTCTGATATGGACTCCTTCATCCTATACAATGCTGAAATTTATCCCCCAACTGATGTCAAGGTTTTAGCATCAGCACAAGAAAAAGTCATAAATGAAAAATCTAGTGTTCAAATTCAAGAAATTTCTATGACCAATGATACAACAGACACACAAGGGAAACCACATGAAATAAAAATCCAAATTTTCCTACTAAGCAAATCTTTAAAACTCCTGATGCTAGTTGTAAACAAGAAGTCCTATGGAATTTAGAATTTGACGGATTTGTCAATAAGCTAGGAGTAGGGGCCGGGATTTGGATACATAACATGGAAAATGATCATGCTAAAGGACATGCATATAGGCTGAATTTTAGGTGCACAAATAACATGGCTGAATATGAAGCCCTCTTGCTAGGACTCAAATTGATCAAAAGTTTGGGGCAGTTAGGATATCCATTCTGGGAGACTATGATTTAGTTATTCAACAAATGAAAGGAAACTTCCTCACAAATGATCTAAGATTAAGATCTTATAGAGGGGTAGCAATTGAAATACTCAATACCTTTCTAGAATCACAATTTGCCAAAATTCCAAGGAAACACAATTTACATGCTCACAGTTTGGCAACATTTGCCAGTATTTGTAAATTGCCGTGGGAGCCTAATCATCATTTTACAACTGAGATTAAACACAGGCCGACTATACCTTACAATGTTAAAAATTGGCAAGTGTTTGACAATGACACCCAGATTAATAAGTTCCTGACTTTAAAAGAAGAATTTTCTAGCACTAATATAGACACAGGCACTGTTGGTGAAGTTGATCAAATAGACAAAATTGAAACTCACATTTTAGCTGAAACAACAACTCAAATACTACATCCAACAAACTTTACCAACAAAGAGTTACAAGAGCTAAAAGAAATAGACTTTGATGAAATTGTTGAAGGAGAGTCTGAAGTTATTGATTTAAAGGACAATTTTTTACCCACAGGATTAACTCCTCTGGAAGACATTTTTTATTCTAATGATATCCCAAGGAAACCCAAAATGTAGCCTTTAAACACAAAAATTGAGGATTGTAACATAGGGACTGAGCAAAATCCTAAAATGATAAGATTGTCCAAAACTTTGCCTCCTAACCAAAAGCTGAAATATGTTGAACTGTTCAAAGAATTTCAGGATGTTTTTGCATGGAGCTATGAAGATCTCAAATCCTATGATACTTTTGTGATTCAACATACAATACCCCTCAAAGAAAATCAAAAACCTTTCAAGCAAAAACTCAGAAGGTTCAACCCTGTACTCCTCCCTCTAATTGAAAGGGAAGTCAAGAGAATGTATGAAGCTGGGATAATTGCACCCATTAGATTCTCAGATTGGGTCTCCAATTTAGTGCCCACTAGGAAGAAAATAGGAGAAATCAAATTTTGTGTTGATTTGAGGAATCTAAACAAAGTCTCTTTAAAAGACCACTACCCCTTACCTAAGATGGATCAAATTTTACAAAGGGTAGTAGGTGCCTCTAGAATTTCACTGCTAGATGGCTTTTCAGGCTTCAACCAGATTTTAGTTCACCCTGATGATAAAGAAAAAACTGCTTTTACAACACCTTGGGGAACTTTCAAGCATATAAAGATGGCATTCGGACTCAAGAACGCAGGGGCAACGTTTCAACGGGCCATGGACATAGCTTTTGCTAAAGAAATTCATGATTTCCTGGTCATATACCTAGATGATCTCACTGCCTTTTCCAAATCAGATCAGGAGCACCTAGATCATCTCAGACAAGTGTTTTTAATCTGTAGAAAATATGGTATATCACTCAACCCAAAGAAATAATTATTTGACCTAGAAGAGGGCAAGCTGTTAGGTCACATCATCTCTAAAGAAGGCATTGAATAGATCCAGACAAAATACAAGCCATTCTGCAAGTTCCTCACCCTAGAAATATCAAAGAACTTCAAGCTTTCATGGGGAAAATCAAATTTCTAAGAAGATTCATACCTAATCTGGCTGAATTAATCAGACTGCTGAAAAACATGTTAAACAATGATTCCAACGTCAAGTGGACAATAGAAGCTAAACAAGCCTTTTAAGAAGTGAAAATAGCTTTAACCAAAACACCAGTCCTTACAAGCCCAAAATTTGACAGAGACTTCATAATCTTCTTGTTTGCACTAAACATACTATTGCTGCTGTTTTATTACAAAAAGATGATAAGGGGTGTGAAAAATCCATAGCTTTTTTCAGAAAATCACTTAGAGATGCACCACTTAAGTATCAAATCATGGAAAAATAGGCTTATGCACTTGTAAAAGCTATTAAGGACTTCAGAGTTTATATCTTATTCTCGCATGTAATAGCTTATGTGCCAAATACTGTTGTCAAAGATATCATAACTCAGGAAGGAATTGAAAGAAAACGGGGCAAGTGGATAGCTAACATTTTGCAATATGACATTGAAATTACACCAAAAAAGCTAATAAAAGGACAAGGATTAGCTAAACTTATGACTGAAACCAACTTTCAAGCCCTTGACATCAATGAACTAAAAAATGAATAGGAGATGGCGACTCCACAGATCAATCGAGCCTTCTTAGAATCACCTTGGTATGCTGATATAATTTATGTATTGCTCAACCTCCAGGCTCCTCCAGGGTTATCCAGAACTAAAAAGAGATTTCTGAAAATGAAATATTCAAAATTATGTATTTTAGATAATGTTTTATTTTGGAAAAATCACGAAATCATTTTACTGAGTTGCTTAACAAAGGATGAAACTGACAAAGTGTTGAAAGAATTTCATGCAGGGGATTGTGGTGGACATTTGTACTGGAAATTAGCTGCTGATACAAAGAATTTATTGGCCCACCCTGTTTGCTGATGTAAAGAATTTTGTCACTTCTTGCCACAAATGTCAAATTTTTGAAGGCAAGAGAAAACTTCCACCTCTACCCCTTAGACCAATTTCCACTGAAAGACCATTTCAACAATGGGGTTTAGATTTCATTGGGGAAATTCACCCTCCCTCTTCTGGCCAGCACAAATGGATTTTGATTGCCACAAACTACTTCACCAAGTGGATAGAAGCCATCCCTTATAAATAGGCCAGTGATTCAGTAATCATGAAATTCCTAGAAACCAATATCCTGTCCAGATTTGGCTGTCTTGAAAAGATTATAACTGAAAATGTTGTTGCTTTTAAATCCAAGAGAATGATTAATTTCTGTCACAAATACCACATTACCTTAGGCCACTCCACAGCTTATTACCTTCAAGGTAATGGTCTAGCTTAATCATCCAATAAAAGCCTAATCAATATCATTAAGAAAGTATTGTAGGGAAACAAGAAAAACTGGCATAAGAAGCTTATCAATGCACTTTGGGTAGACATATTGACTACAAAGATATCCATTGGAACAAGCCCCTATGAATTGGTTTATGGCATGGAGGCCGTATTCCCTTCATCTTTGGGAGTCCCTGTGATAAAGTTTCTGCAAGAAGTGCAGACAAAACCCAATGACATTCAGAGAAAAATAAATCAGACTATACATTTGCAGCAGACTAGAGAAGAGGTATGTATATCAGAGATCTCAAATTCTACAAGAAAAACTTAAGAAGATATTTGACAAAAATACTAAGGCAGAAGATTTCTTTATAGGAGACAAGGTACTGAAATGGGATTCTAGAAGGGAAGATAAAGGAAAACATGGGAAGTTTGACTTCTTATGGAAAGGACCTTTTTCTATTCAGGCCTCACAAGGAAACAACACCTACTTTTTGAAAAGTCTGGATGGTTCAGAAGTAGAAGATGGGCTAGTCAATGGTCGGATGCTGAAGCATTATTTTGATCCAGTTTGTTGATATGTCAGGACTCTATCTTGTACATAAAATGTTTACTTTCTGCAGTTTATTACAGCAATAACATAGGAACGAATATGTAGCAAATTTGAGGAATAGTCAAGGAACTGTGCAACCTCTTTGTGTTACCTTTTTTAGTTTACCAGAAATTCAAGAAGAAGACTTGGGAGCTGTAAACAGGAGAACAAACATACAGACAAACTATACAAAATAGAGCTACAATTTTTTGAATGAGCTCATGAGAAATGTATATATGTTGCAGAGGTACAGTTTTCTTTACCTACAACAAAGGGGGAATTTCAGAATATAGAAAGAATTGTACATGAGGCCATCTGACCTGTTGTTCTTGACTTTTCACTAGGAAAAGCCATCCCCAAGTGGAGCCAGTGTTATGCTCCTATACCAATAGGTGTCATATTTAATGATTGACTGGTAAAGTCCAAAATATGTTCATCCTTTCCATGCTACAAAGGTTCCATATTTTGAAAAAATCAAAAAATTAAAAAATGAAAAGAGGGTATGCCCTAAAAGAAAGATCAAAGGGAAAAAAGAATGAAATGGTCAAAAAGAAAAGAAATGAACCCCAAATAAAGAAGACCAGGAAAGTGTGCTAGTCCAAAATGCCACTACTATTCTATTTTTGCAAAGAATCTCATTGTGTGCAATCAGTTGACTCTTGTCACAGTTGATGGATGGCCAAACAGCTTAATCTTGGCTAGTTCATATTTAAATTTCTTGTTTTAGAGATAGAGAACAAAATCTGTCCAAACAGTTCAAGCTTGGCAGATAAGTAGTTAGGTAGAGAAGCAAAGGGATCTCAACAGCTAAATCTGAGCCCTTGGAAGAAATAAGGGCAGACTTAGATAGGATTGCATTAAAAGAAAAGAAGAGAGTAAGGGTTTGCTGGTTTAAATGCACCCAAGGAAAAAGGAAGAAAAAATGTGAGGTATCATAGGCTGGGTAGGCAGTTTTGATATTGCAGAAGCAGGCTTACGAGTAATTTTGTCTTTCAAAGGTGATTCATCTTACTGATATCATAAGGACAATGGAAATTGTTTGGTTAAAAATCAGGTGATGCATGTCTAATTTCCCATCACTCTTCTCCCAAAAGACATTTATTAACATCCCCCCAAGGATATTGAGATTTGCTCAATATTCTTAGAAAACACTCCACTTACTTAAGAAGTATAACATTCTTGCTTTGAAAAATGAAACCACATTTCTTGTGTAAAATCCTCTTCTTACTTCAGCCTAAGTTATTAAATTTTATAGCTTGGCGCCTTTTCATAAACCCATATTAACTCCTAACATTACTATTTAACTCCCTATGGTTATTTCCCCTTTCCCGTATGTTACTAACATATAAAACCCATATCTTAATATTCCCCGCCTCAGTTGTAATATAAACCATATCATTATACTTTTGGGAATTAATGGTTCATCTGGAACCATATAATAACCCTCCCTGCGCAAATATTGAAAAATTAATTAATTCTTGGTTAATTAATAGTTTAATCCCTCGACATCCAATCAAACCCACTCCGGTATATTTAAAGTCATTATTTATATATGTGGGTCCCTGCGCCATAGGTCTCCGCTAGCTCTGTTGACAACCAGCGGTCAGATCCTGGCCCGCCGATTGGACGACCCACAATCATATCGTGGCACCCCTCCACACCGGAGATTAACGCCCAGGGAATGGTGGTATTCCCGCCACACCAAGGACAGGTGGCGCCCTCTCGGCATGCTCGCAGCCCCTCCATCCAAAAACACTTCGGCCCATAAGTGATGCGGGCCAATACCACTTACCGCCTCTGCTGTCTCCCTGCTAACATCATCGCCACATCATCTGCTTACATCACCTCCACGTCAGCGCCACGTCACTCCTCCGTACCCTACTACGCAACAAAACATCACGTCATGCTGACGTCATCCGGAAAAAGCGCCAAAAGCCCGCCAAAGCTAATATTGGTTAAAAAACCCGTAAAACTCATCATTTTTGTTCATTTTCATTCGTTTGCTTCCTGAGATTGTGCATACAAAGTACATCCAAGCAGCTATGCAAGCTACAGTCCGCCACCTTGACTAGCAAAGACCAGTCTCCTGCAACTGCTCGTTAATTAACCTACAAATTAGTTTCGTGCACGTCCAAGAACACAGGTATTTACCTTATTCCAACTTCCAAACCTGTGTTTTTAGTTTTCCTCAGTAAAATTATACCTGTGAGAGCCAAATTCAAGAACAGAACAATCTGTTAGCCAACGAAATTCACCAAAACTCCCATTTTGCCCGTTTTTCCCACAAAAATTCAACTTACAGTTAAAAACACAGAGAGTTGAATAATGGAAGCTCCCACAGCCCTTAATGTCGCGCCTCTCAATGCACCTCATAAAGACTTGGAGTGGTTACCCCTGGCTGATAGAGATTTTCAAATCCAAGACTTAACTGGTGTCCAAAACCACCTCTAAGCATTTTGTGAAATCAGGAATAGTCACTTAAGTAACTCTGACCTCTATGGAATATGGGAATCAAACCTGCCCATGTACTACCTCCCCTCAGTCAATGTTTTTCCTGATATAATTCGCCTATGTTGTGCCAATTATGAACCTACCCAAAGAGCAGTCAAGACTCCATATGGAACTATTCTATTTTATATAACTCCTGAGTCCATAAATGAGATGTTACACTTCAAACCCATTCAGCCTCTGGCTCCTCCTTCTATAGGATTCTTGCTTGATCAGGGCCCTAAAATGCCAAACTCAGAGATAACACACATTTCTCAAACATTTATGAATCTAGATTGCCAGCCCAAATTCCCACCTCCCTTTCTACATGTCTGGTTCAATTAAGCTGGAAGATTCATCATTGATATGATATCCTATGTCCTGGGATTTAAGACAAGTGAATATGTTGATGAGACCACCTTGGTTTTGTTGTCCATATTTAGTCCAGGACAGCCCCCTGCTGTCAAATATGACTGCTACTTTCATTGCTAACAAGATCCATGACCAATTCTTGAGTCTAGACAGAGAAAGAGTCTTCAAGTATACCTCTTATATATATCATCTGTTCCTGTATTTCCAAGCAGACAATTTTCAGTTTCCCATCAGAAAATTGGATTCTAAAGGAGAGCGGAGGTCTGTAATCTTTTGGACCTCAGTCTTCCATAATGTCCAGGACTCCCCGTATACCTATTGTGAATTCATTGACTTGTTCATACATCCGGTTTCCA
The DNA here is from genome assembly GCA_031772625.1 of Pinus tabuliformis. Classification (NCBI taxonomy): domain Eukaryota; kingdom Viridiplantae; phylum Streptophyta; class Pinopsida; order Pinales; family Pinaceae; genus Pinus; species Pinus tabuliformis. The sequence continues at coordinate 322,034,278 of CM062819.1, forward strand.
CTCTATTGATGAGAGCTCCTCCTCCTAGACTCTCTGGTGATATGCAGAAGATTTTACAGCTCTCCAAGAACTACAGAATAGGTGACTAGTATTTTTACTAGAATCACACTGTGATCAGAATATATGGTTGTGAGATGTGCCCTTATAAGCTACCCAAGTATGTGTCCATGAGACTGTTTGCTCTGGAATATTTCAGGAAACTTAGTAGTGCAGATTTAACTCATTTTTGCAATGTGAAAAAGAAAGCTCAACTGAGGATAAGGAACCAATTAGGCCCCTTTATCATTAACAAAAGGGAAGCATGGAAAGATGCTGATAAAATATTGGTGGAACAACTCAAATTAAAGAAGAGCTTTCAGTGGGTACCCTATGACCCAAATGGCTTTATTAGTGAAAGAAAAGTAAAAAACAGGCTATCAGCCTATAAACATTGTAGAATCCCCAAAATTGAGAAATTTTCTAATCAAGATGAGTGGGTAGAGGGCACATTGATAGAAGAGCTTATTGAGCCAGAGAAAATGGAACAAGCTATGAAAAATCTGGATAAGACTCATGACCTGGACTCTTTTGGACATGTATTTTTCGAGCTGCCTCAGCACATCGGAGTGGGTACATCATCTACTGGAACTTCACAGCAACCTAACCAAGAAAGCACTACACCAGCTGTAGGGACATCAAAGGGGAAAGAAGTGCTAGATACAGAACAACACATAATGACAGATCAGCCAGCAACATCAAAGGAATAGGGCCAAGGGAAAATTCCTCTTGTCCAGAACGAAGCACCAGAGTTACCAACATTACAGACTCCTCTAAATGAGGAATGGGGCAAGAAAAGAGATAGAGAAGAGACCACACCTTAAGTGGACCAGCAGAGCAACTAGGGGCAAAAAGGCAAAGAATAAATCCTCTATCTGAAGAGGAAATTATTGAGGAAACCATAGAAATCCTGAGAGGTGAGAGGGAAACCAACCCACAGATCTCCCCGGTAATAGAAACATTCACCAGCCCTCATAGGCAGGACCTAGAAAGGCAGCATTGTGTGGAAGTTACCTCCACAAGGCCACAAAGCAAGCAGGGCTCTAAGATCAAAAAGTTATTCACAGAGATAAAAGCCTGGAATGACCCACTGACGCTGCAACTTTATAATCAGCTTCTCAAGATGACCCTCACCAACCAGCAAAGGTTAATGTCTGCATATGACATTAAAGAAGGAAAAATTATCTTGAGCCACTTTAAGCCTAAAGTGCAGCAGCCACAGTCAGCAGCTGACTACATTAGAACAAATCTGGGGGTCCTTGCCAAAGACATTCATCCTATGGACCAGATTAAGCTGCATAAGCAAATTGGAGAGATGGTCTACTCTACATTGGCAGATAAGGAAATGTTGGCTTATAAATTGCAGAACTCATTGAACAACACATCTGCCCAACTAGATTTGGAGAAGGCATCTTCTTTAGCCAAAGACAACCGAATAAAGTCCTTGGAAGACATTATCATCGAGATGGAACATGATCCCAAGGATGCCAAAGGAATAAAAGCATTAATGAAAAAGAAGGAAGAGGACATTGCTGCCCTCAGGAAATAATTAAAGCTCCCTACTACTATGAATCCACAAACTACAGAGATTGTATAGAAAAACGCAGAGGAGGACATGATGGACCTGCTTATGAAAATAAATGAGAGACTAAGTGAGACAGAGCAAGCATTGGAGAAAGCAATAAGAGAGAAGCAGGGAGATTCGATCTCCCAGCCATCTCAAATAGCTCCAACAGTCACAATTTCCCCTCCCATAGTTATAACAACAGTGCCTCCCACTATCCCAGCATCAGCAGCAGGTACTTCAACAACAACGACAGCAGTAGGTAGAAGCACTACCATGACCACAAAAGAGTTAATAAAAGCCATGGAGGAATTAAAACTCCAAGTATCAGAATTGAAAGAAGCCAAAGAGAAATTGGCAAAATTATAAGTGAGTTATGACAAATCCAAAATGACTATGGCAGAAAAGATAAGAGAGGTAAAAGCATTAGAGAATAGGGTAAAAGCATTGGAAAAGGACCTCTCTTTAGATAAGCCTCTGGGAGAAATCAAAGGAATTTTGTGGGCTAACATCAGTCAATCCATTAGTAATGTATGGAGATCTATTCAAACTATTTATGAGCAGATTGACTTGATAGCAGTAGCCCAAGTGGAAATTCAAAAGGCCAGAAATCTATTGGGACATATGCCCGAACAGGCCAACAGGCTAATCCATTTTTTGAACACTAAGACCAGTGAAGAACTAGTAGCACTGGACATCAAAGATAGGACAGGCACCATCCTAACAATCAAAAGAGTTTTGACCAAGAGAACCCTGATGCAAAATCTGGAAAGGAGGTGCCAGGATATGCAAGTGGAGATAGACTCTTTTATAGAAAGATTTGCAGTTTTGCATGAAAGGGGCTTGCCAAGTCTATTGAGAAGCAATGAACGCATGTTGAGACAAGTTGAGTACACACACAAGTTGGAAAAACATGCCGCTAATCAAGTAAATGCATCATCAAGTACTTCAGTAGAGAAGGCCCTTCCATCTAGCCAAACTCTCTACAACAACTTGGAAAATCTATTTTATATTGAGCATGAAGTGAAACATCTTTTTACCATCTAGCCTAACTTCTTCAGGTACACAGACGCTGATGAGACTTTGAGAAAGCTACAAAGACATAATTTACCAGAAGAGAAGTGGTGGCAAAGTGTTATAGACATTTTTGGGCACTGCAACCCCAATCATAAATGTCCATAAACCAAGGGCTCTTAAGTCCCAAAAATTGTTGTTCCAACCTCTAAAAGAACAAGGTCAACTGATTACATCTTCTCCCAGAAGTTATCCATGAAAAACTACTCAGAACTGGTCAAAACTAGACCATCTCACCTGCTCCATGGTCAAAGTGCACTGCATCCCACCTAAATACACATAGGAGGTGCGATTCATCTTGAATAGCCCTTCTATGGGGTACGATGGGCGAGAGTGGACAAATGGCAGGGTCAATCTGCAAGGTGGAGGATCATGGAATCTTCTAGAAACTTCTCTTGTGACACTTGCCTCTCTGCATTCACCCAGGGATGAGTAACAGATCATCATTCTCCAAGTGGAATCAAGAACTATCAGAGAGAGGACACTAATCAAATCTCAAAAGCTGACTCACCCCCCTTGCAAACATCTATATATGGATCTCTCATCCAGAGATCCAAGAGGCTGGAATTTTGTATCTTGTAAGGAAGTGCTGCTAGTTTCTTGGTGCAATATCATAGTGTTGGGTGATCTAAGCTTTTCATGAGGTGAAGAAGGGATTTCTTGCTGAGAGGATGATGCTGGGTCAGAACAATTGGTTGTAATCCTCTTTTCTCTTTCTTGATTATCAATAAAGCTATTCAAGTTTTCCTCCACATTCTTGTATGATTGATATTATATGAATTTGTGTGGTCAATATATATCTGGTCCTATATTGTTTATGATAATAGATCTATGTTCTTGGATAGTGTTATGCTGCTTTGATTCTACAGGTGTTCTTTGAAGCTGGGTAGACAAGGAAGCGAGTGGCAAAGATCTATTAGAAGGGAGAGGAATCAAGCAAGGAACCAAGCGTAAGACAGAGGTTGGTCTCCTTTATTCCCCTCTTATCTATTTTTCATAAAGGAAAATGAAAGTAGTTTTAGTTTGTTTGTTTCTAAGGTAGCTACTAGCCTTAGTGGGACTAGCAGCTCTACATAGACACTAGTTTTCCCAATAACAAAATGGCGACCATACTGGGTAGCGAATAGATTGTTTGTTTATCTACATTTGTTTGCTTTATAAACTTACAGATGGAGCCTGAAGTCAAGCTAGCTAGCCTTTGAACTGCATTTGCCATGCAAGTGCAAAGTAGATCAATGTTGCTTCAGCCTATCTCTGGGTTTTGTTTATGAACTGAACAATTGATTTACAAGTTCTCTAATTGCCCTTGTGATGGCTCTAGTAACCTCTTTAGATCTACTCGTGTGATTGATTTATTGATTACCACTTGCTCGGCCTAAATCCCTGAACTGAGCTGCAAACTGTGACCTGGAACTCAGTTAAAGTCTCATCCCTAGTCCAGCGCACTGTCTCTTCTGTGAATTATAGATGCATCACACTTCCCGAGTGTAGTAGGTGTGCTCCATCTCTTTTTCACTATGTTACAGGTGCGTTGATCAGACAAGGCCTTTCCTGCTCCTAGATTTGGTATCTGTGTTCACTCTTTTCAACTCTATTCAAGAGTTTTGTTGCCTGCAGTCAGTACACCTCTATTGAAACCCCCTTCCTTGCCATTATTCACCCTCCATTGTGCAAAGGACTGTAAATTTTTTTTATGTATTTTGAGCCATTTTCAGTTCTCTTTTACAAAGAAGTAGCGTAATTGTACTATCATTTCTTGATTTGAAAGTGTCACAAGTGTCATTTTCAGTCATAGAAGAGAATCTGATTGTTCTTGATAGTCAATTACACTGTTACTCTTGTATTTGATTTGAATTAGTAGTTTTTCAAGTGTCGAAAGCAAGTTTTTATTTCCAAATCACAAAGTGTCGTCATTGTCCTCATTTTGTCTTGAAAAGAAAATTGTTAGTAACGTCGCTTTGAAAAATAATTCATTTTTGCGCTTAGCTTTCTTTTTATCATTCGCACATTAAGAAGGCTGAAAAAAAATACATGCACATGCATTTTGCATTTAGACTGTTTGTTGGTTTGATTTAGGATAGTGCATATAGTGTGTGCTCTTTGCTCTATGTTGAAAGAACGCCATCTCTCTTTCCTTAGTAGCTAGGATTTTCATTGCAAAAAGAAGATTAAATGACTTTTTATCATCTTAGATTGCATTTTAGGAATTGTACATCTACATCATGCGGTGAACCTGAAAGACAAATTTCTTAAGCAAGATCAACCGTAAATTAAATTTAATGAATCTAAAAACGCTTTGGAACCTAATGCACAACATTTAGAAGTCTAGGCTAGAGACGTATTTCGGCATCGTAAGGCCTGGTAACTATTGTTTTCATTGTTGGTTGGGTGATTCCTCCACCTTGAGATGATAAGTGCCAGTATGGACTTGTCCTCCCACATACCGTCGAGTATATATTGGGAGACCACAATAGGCTTTATCCTTTATCCATAGGAAGCCGTGTCTGCCGCCCTATCGATCGCAATGCACTGAACACAACATTCAGGAAGATTGACTGCCTTACTGTAAAAAGTATTCTGCAGTTTTGCGATTGGTTTGGTAATCCCTCTGTCTAGATTTCCAGAGTAGTCTCTTTCATTCCTTTTTAGACTCCTTAAAGGAAAAGGTCCATCTGAGCACTTGTCACTTCAGGCTCATTAAAAATCGAAGGCGACTAGAGCCATATTTTGTTTTTTCTCGACTCTTAAAAATTGAAAAAACAAGTTGTGTCAAAGAATCTAAAATTTATTTTAATCAGAACAAATATCACCTTTCCTACGTTGGTCTTAGGTTGAGAAAAATGGAACCCACCAACCAAGGAATTCCCCTTGGGGGAAATCCTTGTCCCTTCTCTTTTTTGGGAGATGTTGGTGCGCCCCATATGGCCACATTGTCGCTTCCAGGATTGACAATCGGCTTGATCATATGGATCTTCTCAACCTCTATTGTTCAAAACACCGTGATTCCTGAAAAATCAAGTCGGCGACTAAATGATACCAGAGTTACCCCCCAACCTTCTACTTCGTCCAATTCTTCCTCTCCTCCTTCCTCTTTGCTTGATGAAGCTGGTAAAGCCAAAAATCAAGTAACCGAGAAGAAGAAGGAGAAGAAGAAGAAATAGAAGAAGAAGAAGGAGCCAAAAGCGAAAAGGGGCGACCAGGCATTGTCTAGCGAAAATCCACACACTGCACCATCCAGGCCTAAATCGCCATGTGTCATTTTCAAAGGAGACCACTATCATTGAGATTTTCCTTGCACCCTCGGATATTAAGGGAATGGTCTCCTCGTTTGCACAATCTGGTGTCATCAACCTCTGATGGTCATGTTGAAAGTACACCATCAACTAGTGAAATTGAAGCCCCTGGACAAAAAGGAAGATGTAAATTTCCTTGTAAATTGTGTGAAGGTGATCACACCGTCCACCATTGTCCCTTCTTAGACGAGGCTAAAAGAGTTTTGTACGACCGTCCAGTTTCACCATTACGACTTCCTCCTGGATATAAGAAGCTCTTACCGAGTCCGTCACTAGTTGAAAATCTGGCTAACACGCCCTTCTGGTCGGCTGAAGCGTCTATCATTGAAGATAAACCATATGAATCCACACCAGATGAAAGTCATAAGGTCGAGGCAGCGGTTGACCCGGTCTTGCCTTCAGAGGATCCATCTTCAAATGATACAGTCACCGAAGAGAACAAGGATGATACCGTCCAAATTCTTTTCGTAAGCACAGACTCCGATGAACATGGGGGCAGTCTACCCATTCCTTTACCGAAGGAAGGAAGTTCGTCAGAGTCGTATCTGGCTGTCTATTTGGTCCCACCTCCAAGCAACCTAGTTGTTTCCTTCGATTGGAATCTACTAGGCAGACCCCGCTTACCGGCTAGTGTACCATTTCGAATCATTGCTCAAATATATAGAATGGTCATGGTCGGTACCATCATAGATGAAGGGGCTTCTTTGAGTATCCTTTCCTCAACTGCTTGGAAAGTGCTTGGTTCGCCATCGCTTTTGCCTGAGATGAGAAATCTAACAAGCTTTGACAAATGAACCAATCGACCATTAGGGATCCTTCCCAATGTGACGATAACATTGAGAAGAAAAACCGTTCACATGAACGTAATGGTAGTCCAAGGACCCCTGGATTATAATCTACTCCTTGGACAAGACTATATTTATTGCATGGGAGCCATTGTCTCCTCACACTTTAGAGTAATGTGTTTTCCGCATGAAGGAAGAGTGGTCAAGCTCATAGACCAGTTTTCATTCCTCGGTTCACACATAGCAAATAGTCATATACCAACCCCGAATGGTCTTTTCATGCAAGGAATGTCTCATCAATCCCCAGTCTGTCCTCCTGATGAGCACGAGTGATTCAGAGGATATGACTGGAACCTAGGGGGTTTGCACCCTGGCCTGTTTTGACAGGAGAACCTTGGGTATAGGGTAGGTTTCCGCAGAGGATATATGATTGGCTGACACACCCGTCCATTTTGGAAAATGGGATTAGACTGGAATAAGATACTTCTGTTAAGGTAGGCCTTTCCCGATAGAACAAATGTTTTGTCTGCAAATTGAGGGGTAACCTGGAAAAGGTAGGCCTTTCCCGATAAAACAAGTGTTTTGTCTGCAAATTGAGGGGTAACCTGGAAACTCTACTTCGCTATACCTGGGGGCATGCAAACCTTTTGGCATGAAAGCGAAGAGCGACCATTTATTTTTTAAATTTATAGGTCCTCTAACCCTTTAAACTCGTAGGATTGGTCGTTTCCTAACTTGCATAAAGAAAGTATGCGGGGCAAAGCTTTGGAAAAATGTCATTTTATATATGAGACATCCTTATTATACAACTGGATTAATTGAGCAGTTTTAACGCGGAATTCAAGCTCGTTAAAAAAAAACATAAGCAATGAGCAAATGTTCCCCTAGAGTTTAAGCTCATTAAAAAATGAACCATTCTCCGATAAATAACCATTGTGAATGTATTACCATTAGCCTTTGAAGCCTTGGTCGTGTTCTCATCATCACCTCCAGTTTGTTTTGGCCGATCATTCACCTCCTTTTGATTGTTTACCCTTTTTGAGGAATAGCTACGACGAGTGATCCTGCTAGCCATCCTTGTGACACTGTCGTGATTGGAAAATTCAAAACCTTACTTGGAATCAGCTGCTACCCGAATTTATCACTCATTCCTCAAAAAATGAGTCTCCTTTAAGCTCTTTCCAACTGACTCGTAAAATATGAAAAGATTCCCGAGCCATTGGCCTCTCCAACTCATTAAAGTGACTGGAAGTGCTATCCCTCCTTTAGATTTTAATCTTTTTGGACTTGAGGGATTATTACACAAAAAGATCGAGCGCTTGTTTTGTTTGGCTCATTAAAAGTACCAAAAATTCATCCCTTTTGTATTTTTTTATACTTTTTTGGACTCAAGGGATTATATGACGAAAAAGGATTATTGGATTTTTCTTTACGTCCCTTTTTCAGACTCTCTAAAATTGAAAAGGACCGATTTATCCTTGTCGTTAAACTCGTTAAAATCAAATAGCAACAAACTTATCCATATAGACAAGAATGAGTTTCACTATTGCTAGGCTCGTTAAAACATAGCGATGGGTTTTCCCGAAGGGAAAATTATCGAACAAGCATATGTTATCCTCCTCAAGCTTGACAAAAATAAAGAGGTACTAGTCAGCAATGACTGGGGAAAAATTGGGAAGAAAACTTGAAGAAACTTTATTGGTAGCAAGTCGCTCTTGAACATGAAACTTTCACTTCGCATCTGAGTTGGGTTGGGTTGTTCCATTCACTGGTCACATCACCATGGTTCCGTCACACCATCCATATTTGGGGTTAATGCTACTGATCCATCATGTCAGTGTTGCCGATATGTTCAAGAGAAGTCGCTCAGAGAATTCACCTATGTCTCAGCCACTGCAATACATTTACGCTCCATTCTTTCATGACGGCCACCCTGAACCTTATATCACCAGATCGTTTTCACCTCCATTAAAATCATTTGCTCCTTTCCATGTTATCGATGTGGGATTCACTAAGGCCCTCCTATGAGAGATCGCTTCTTGTCGACATCAGCTCATTATCCAAGAAGTCGATCTAGGAACAACCCTTTCGGTACTTTGAAGCTTGCATGCCTCAATGGCAAGTTTCTCACTTCCGGTGACAGGTTTACATCAATGGCCTTCGACCGAAAGATTTTGCGTGGTGTTCGACACCAAGTCCCTTATTCACACCATGTGAATTGTACTGTAGTACCTTGAGGGTCATCATCATTATCGGTGATTCCTCTCGCGCCTGTTAACAACTTACGTCATTGGCTGGTAATCAGGCGATGTCTTTCCATGTTCGACTCCAGAACATCTCTCACAAGGATCGGCTTGTACTTTGAGTGAAGATCGAACGAGATTGAAGACCTCGGATCTAGTTTCATCCATCCGGGCTATGATATATATTCATGAAAATAAAGACATCAGATGTACATCATTATTGCACAGATAATCATCCAACCTAAGGGATGATGGCTCTACCAGAATCATCAGTATACACTCAGACGATTGTCTGTCTTATGTACATGAAAAGGAATTTATAAAGCTGAGCATGGGAATGCCCACCTCAGCTAGATCATGAAAATATTATGAAGATAATGTATTGTATTGTATATTATTACAGGTCGCCTTCTAGCTTTAAAGAACTTCAGATCCTCATGATAAAGCATTTCACCCGACATCAACAGATTAATGACCTCATGCTTTAGGGGACAACTGTTATAGACATTTTTGGGCACTGCAACCCCAATCATAAATGTCCATAAACCAAGGGCTCTTAAGTCCCTAAAAGTGTTGTTCCAACCTCTAAAAGAACAAGGTCAAAAAATTACATCTTCTCCCAGAAGTTCTCCATGAAATACTGCTCAGAACTGGTCAAAACTGGACCATCTCACCTGTTCCATGGTCAAAGTGCACTGCATCCCACCTAAATACACACAGGAGGTGCGATTCATCTTGAAAAACCCTTCTATGGGGTGCGATGGGCGAGAGTGGACAAATGGCAGGGTCAATCTGCAAGGTGGAGGATCATGGAATCTTCTAGAAACTTATCTTGTGACACTTGCCTCTCTGCATTCGCCAAGGGATGAGTAAGAGATCATCAATCTCCAAGTGGAATCAAGAACTATCAGAGATAGGACACTAATCAAATCTCAAAAGCTGACTCACCCCCCTTGCAAACATCTATACATGGATCCCTCATCCAAAGATCCAAGAGGCTGGAATTTTGTATCTTGTAAGGAAGTGCTACTGGTTTCTTGGTGCAATATCATAGTGTTGGGTGATCTAAGCTTTTCATGAGGTGAAGAAGGGCTTTCTTGCTGAGAGGATGATGCTGGGTCAAAAAAATTGGTTGTAATCCTCTTTGCTATTTCTTGATTATCAATAAATCTATTCAAGTTTTCCTCCACATTCTTGTATGATTGATATTATATGCATTTGTGTGGTCAATATATATCTGGTCCTATATTGTTTATGATAATAGATATATGTTCTTAGATAGTGTTATGTTGTTTTGATTCTACAGGTGCTCTTTGAAGCTGGGTAGACAAGGAAGCGAGTGGCAAAGATCTATCACAAGGGAGAGGAATCAAGCAAGGAACCAAGCGCAAGGCAGAGGTTGGTCTCCTTTATTCCCCTCTTATCTATTTTTCATAAAGGAAAATGGAAGTAGTTTTAGTTTTTTGTTTCTAAGGTAGCTACCAGCCTTAGTGGGACTAGCAGCTCTGCATAGACACCAGTTTTCCCGATAACACAAAGCATGTTGGAAATCCTATAGGAATGTTTCAACTTTTGTTTTATCCAGGATACAACAGATACCATAAAGCAGAGGATAGGAACGGATAAGAGTCATGCGGGGCAACAATCTATCAAATCAAAATTAAATATGCACAAGAAAGCTGAGACAGCAGCGCAGAATATCAGTGGAAACAGCCACCGACCGACTCACCGAGCTTATAGTCAGCGCATCTCACCAACTGAGCAGCCAACACAACAGCATTTACTTCTTCATTTATTATTCCCTATTTTCAAGATCATTTACTTCTCCTTTAAAGTAGGTAGAATGAGTTATTACTAGATATTATCTCTTTGAGATATTTTGTAAACACTTTTGTATAAATACCTCCCCAAGTGAAATATTTGGGGTTGGTGATACACTTCTTAGACTGCGTTGTAACTCTGAAAATCTTCTGAATAAAAAAGCTGTTGAATCCATTGTTGCTGGACTCTCTGGATGTGGAATTGATAGCAGAGGACCATGTTACAGAATTCTTCAATCATCTTATGGATCAATAAGTCTCTCTTACTTGTGTTTTCAGTTTTTGTGTTTACTATATCATATATGTTTCATGATCTAAATAATAGAGAAAAAGAATAACTCAAATTTGTTTTCACTCCTTGTTCAATCTCTGTTATTATTAATGTTTTCTTCAGAATTAGCATAAACAGGAATTCTTAACTGCTCCTATTTCCCCTGGTTCTTACATCTTGAATATTAGCTAAGGAATTCTTAACTGCTCCCTAACAATAATCATCCACTTTCCCTCTGTCTGCATGATGAAGGATTCTTAATTTCCTTTCACCCACTAACTCCATCCCATCTGATTCTAGCTTATAAATTGCTCCATTATTGATTACCTTGCTCTATAGTACCACCCTCTGTCAAAGAAACCGCATCCAATAGTTCATCCCCATTGACTCCATTAGCCCAATGGATTGAACTTCTTAGATTTACACCCCTATTCTATTGAATATCACCATCCAAAAATCAAACAAACCCTTGTACTTCATAACTAGCCTAATATACCATAAAACAAAGCTAAATTATAAAGAGAGAGCCCTCTCTGGATGCAGATTGGCTAGAACCTTCATCTAAAATATTGGTCTGTGGTTACCTCGGTCATATTCCCTTTCTTACAACTTTTGGGAACAACCTGAGTGATAATACAACCCATTAATGCTAGATTGGCAGTAGATTTTTAAGAATCTAGCCCATAAATATCGCCTTAAATTCCTGCCGCCCACTCCATTTTGCCTCTAACCGATCATCGAATTGTGAATATTTACTTTAACAATCACTTTCCAAAGGTCTTGCGTGCTAGCACAATTGTCTTCGCGCTGTCGCGAACCCTGTGATACTTCATTGATTCACGCAGTCCTGAAATTGCACAGCTTCCTGACCCAGGTAGTGTAGTTTATTGTCTCGCACCTCCTTTCAGCTGCCTGGAGTGCTAAGACTGTGCTTCTGTCGGGTAATTAGATGACCGGGCCACCTGTGTATGGCTTCAATAGATTTCCATTCACCTTTTCGAGGAATGGATCTCCATTCAACTTAACCAACTGAACCGCGCCACCGTCAGTAATCTCCTTAATAACATACGGCCCTAGCCAATGCATTCTAAATTTCCCTGGAAATTTATCCAAATTACTATCATACAATAGCACCAAGTCATTCACCTTAAAGGTGCGAAGCTTAATATGTCAGTCATGCCATGCTTTTTCACACTATTTTTGGACTTGCTAATGAAATCCAACCAAAAATCTCTCTTCTTCTAGCTCTTCCAACTGCGCAAGCCTCTCTTCCAAGGCTCCGTGATCCGTCATGCCTGTGAGCACTGCTATGTGCAGACTAGGCACGATGTATTCCATAGGCATCACTGCTTCAACCCCGTATACCAACCTAAAGGGTGTATGTCCTATTAACTTCTTGCATGTCGTCCAATAAGCCCATAACACTGCAGGTATTCATAGGTCCCAATCATTTCGTTGAGCATTGCATACCTTGGTTAGTGTGTTTTCAAGAACTTTGTTGAATGCCTCCATTGTCTCGTTAGCCTATGGGTGATAAGGTGTGCTCTTTTGGTGATACACCTGAAATTCTTCCGTCAGCGCGCTAATTGTTTCGTTCAGAAAGTGCATACCCCGATCACTCATTAAAATCTTTGGACATCCAAATCACGTTAGTACATGCTCAAATAGAAACTTCGTGGCAGTCTTTCTCGTGTAATCCTTCACCGGCTGCGTTGTTTCCCAATGAGTCAAGTACTCCATCGCAATGATAATGTACCTTGCATCTGTCTTTCCTTGAGGCTAAATGGGTACTATAAAATCTATTACCCAATTTTCGAAGGGTTTCAACATCATTTGTGGATTCAAAGGCATTTCATCCCTCCATGATGGCCTCCCTATTCTTTGACATACATCACATGCCTTGAAATATGCTTTTGAATCCTGATGAAGGGTTGGCCACCACAACCCTACACGTAGAATCTTCTACGTGGTTGCTCTCCTTGCATAATGTCCTCCCACGACACCCCCATGAGTGTCTGCGAGGATGCTACTTCGTTCAAACTCAGGTACATACCTTCATAGTATCTCATCAGTCCCCATCTTGTAGAGATGCCCAGCAATGATAGAGAAATCTGCCACGCGCACCACTAATTCCTTCTTTTGCTAGACAGAGTATCCTTTCGGCATAGTTCTAGTTGTTAGGAAGTGTATTATATCCTCGAAATGTCCATCTGCAACATGCACAACAAAAAGTTGCATGTTAGGTAATCCTTCCTCCAAATTAGTGAGTTCCTCCCCTGTCTCAATGTGCGACAAGTGGTCAAGTCCCGCATTCAATTGTCAAAGCTTTACAACAACTTCAAAATTGTATTCTTGGAATAATAAGGGCCATCTGCAGATGTGCCTCCCCAACACAGGCTTATTGACCTGGTACTTTAGCGTGGAGTTATCCATATACATCTTAAAGTGACCCCCTAGTAAGTAGTTTTGATACTTCTAGAGTGCATACACCATAGCTAGGCCCTCACGTTCAGTGGTGGAATAGTTCTTCTTGCTTTAGACAATCTGCGGCTTGTGAACGTGATAGAGTGGTCCAAGCCTTCTCCACCATCCTGTGTTAGTACTACCCCCAATGCTATACATGACGAATCAACATGTACATGGAACTCTTTCTTCCAGTTCGGGAAGACTAGAATTAGCGCAGTAACCATATTTTCTTTCAATATATCCAAGATTTTCTTATAGTCATTATTCCAGCAAAATGAGACATCCTTCTTCAATAATTATTCCATTGGCACAGTGATCTGGGCATAGCCTTCAATGAACTTTCTGTAATATCCCGTATGTCCTAGAGTAGCGCACAGCTGTTTCACACTTCTCGACGCTTCTAAGTTCAGAATCACCGCGATCTTCGTGGGGACTATGATCAACCCTTGTCTGCAAACCACATGCCCCAGTAGGTTCCCACAAGGAACACAAAATAGATACTTCTTGAGGTTGAGTGTGATCTAGTATCTTCGATAGGTATCCAGCATCAAGCGCAAGCTCACTACATGGTGCTTAACCAGTCCAAATACAGTCCAATGATCAAAATATAGATCCAGGAACTTATGAATAAATTCCTTGAATGCCAGAACAACCATGCGTGAAAAGATAGCAGGCGCATTCTTCAACCCAAACAACATTACAATATATTGAAAGCAACCCCACTTAGTCGCAAAAGTTGTCTTGCTCCTATCCTTCAGCACGATTTTGATTTGGTGGTACCCAGAGAACCCATCAGTGAAGGAATATGCTTCCTAGCCACCTACATTTTCCAACACTTCATATGTGAACAGAGTTGGGAATGGATCATGCATACAAGCATCATGCAGCTTTCTGAGATCCATGCATATCCTTATCTCATCTTTCTACTTCTTCTCTTGCACCATCATTGGGCTTACCTAATCAGAATCTTCCACAGGCTCAATGATGCCTGCTGCTAGCATTTTGTCTAGCTCTAAGTGGACCTTCTCCTTGTATTTCGGACTTAGGCGGTAAGGCCTCTGCTTAACTGGCTTCACGTCGGGTTTTAACGTGATCTTCATCACTCCTAGATCTTCGATTATCCCTTTCAAATCCATAAACTTGGTATGGAATAGATCCTAGTATTCATGGAGCAATTCAACAACCTTATCCATTGTCATGTCATCCCAATAGTCTCTAATCTTTGCAAATTTGGGTTTCGCCTCCGTACCAATGTTCACCTATTTAGTTCTCACCGGCAAGGTTATATCAGGGTTCTCAATTTGTGGTCCTTGAACCTCGCGGTGGCCTTTTTGTTATAGACATTTTTGTGCCTTACAGCTCTGAGCATGAAATGTCCATAATCCAAGGGATCCAAAGTCCCTAAAGATGTTGTTACAGCTCCTAAAGGAACAAGGTCAACCAATGACAACTTCTCCCAGAAGTTCTCCACCAAAAACCACTTAGAACTAGTCAAATCAGGATCAATTCAGAAGCTCCACTAGCTGCCTGCGTTGCAAAGCACCCAAATACATTGGCTAGGTGCATTGCAACGCACTTGAATGCACTACCCAGGTGCGTTGAGCGGGAAATGACAAGTGGCAGAGTCATTCAACGAGGTGGAAAGACCATGGAAGCTTCCAGAATCTTCTCCAATGACACTTGCCTCACTGAATTCGACCAAGTGATGAGTAAGAGGCTCTCAGTCTCCAAGTGGAAGCAAGAACTGACAGAGAGAAGCCACAAGTCAAAACATAAGCTGACTCATCCTCTCTGCTTACATCTATATATGGATCCCTCATCCCAGAGATCCGGAGGCTGGAATTTTGTACTTTGCAGAGAATTGTTGTTGGTTTGAGATTGAGATTAGTACATTGGGTGATTTATGCTTTGTTGGAGGAGAGGAAGGGATTCCTTTGCTGGGAGGTAGATGCTGGATTGGGACTCACTTGGTTGTATCTCCTCTTGGACTTTCTTATCATATCAATAAAATTATTTGAGTTTCTCCTACATGCTGTGTATCAATGATGATTTGTTATATTTGCATGTTTAGCTTAAACTGATCCTGAGCTTTTTATGAATGTATATCTATATATTCATGTAGTTTCTCTCTCTTGTGATCTTGCAGGAATTCGGTGAAGCTGGGCCGGTAAGGGAGCAGGGAGCTGGGAGCTATTGAAGAGAGGAGCGATTGGATCAACAAACTAGCGAAAGACACGGGTTAGTTACATCCTTTCTCCTCATTTACATTTCATAAAGAAGAATACTCAAGTAGTTTTCCTTGTTTGTTGCTAAGGCACTATCACACCTTAGAGTGGGATAGGGGCGTTCTGAATAGATACTTTTCCCAACAACAAATTGGCGACTCCGCTGGGGAGCGTATCTAGTTAGTTTATTTGTGTTTCTATTGTTGTTCTTCTCATAAACTTAGGAGTGGTGAATCGAACTGCATTTGCCATTTACAAATGCAAAGTAGAGATCTGCCACTCTAGTCCATTCACTGGGCCTGTTTATGATCTGAACAGCTGATCCACAAATGCTCTAACAGCCCTTTGTGATAGCTCTTAGTCCTCCTTTAAATCATCCTTCTAATTGTACTTGATTGATAGCTTTTATTCGGCCAAAATCCATAGATTAAACTGCAAACCGTGACTCAGAACCCAGAGGAAACTCTCATTTCTGCTTCAGCGCAGGCTCTGTGAAGAGACTCTGCATTTCAACGCAGGTCCCGAGAGGGCTACCTGTGCTGCAATTCAGTTTCTCTGTGCAACAGGTGCGCTGATCAGCTTTTGCCCTGTGCAGCTGTGGTTCTTTGCATCCTTGTGTTCAGTTTTATCTCTGTTTTTGCAGCCTGTTATCAGTGTGTGTACCTATCTAAAAACCCCTTTTCTCTGCCTTAATTCCACCTCAGTTGTATAAAAGAAACTGCATTTGTTTTTGTGTATTTGTTACATCATTTGCAGTTTCCCAATACAAAAGTAAACTAGTCATACTGTCGCCCTTAGATCTAGACCTGTCGTAAGTGTCGTTTTGATCTTAGGAGTAAGTTTGTTTGCTGTTGACAGTTGATTGCGCTTTTACTTTTGTCTTTTGGTTTGAATTTATGAATTTCTAGTGTCTAAACAAGTGTTTACTTCAAAATCATAAAGTGTCGTAATAGTCTTTTTGGATTTCAAAAAGAAACTTGTTTGTCTTTTCACTTGAAATCAAATTCAAATTTGTACAACAGCTTTCTTTTTAGGCATCAATATTAAGAAAGTGAAAACAAATACATGCATTTTTGCATTTGCATTTTGACAGTTTGCATGCTTTGATTTAGGAAAAGTGCATTTACAGTGTGCTCTATGCTCTTTGAGAAAAGATTGTGTCTTTCTTTTCCCCTTGTAGCTAGGATTTTCATTGTTGAAAAGAGATAAATGCTTGCTTATCATCTTTAGACTGCATTTAGGAATTGTATCTACATCTCGTGGTGATCCAAAAAGGAAAACTTCTAAGAAAGATCAACCTAAAATAAATTGAATGAACTTAACAACGCATTGGAACTTAACGCACAACATAGAAGTCTAGGCTAGAGACGTGTTCCAGCGTCGTAAAACCTGGTTACTGTCGGCCTCACTGATGGTTGGGTGATTCATCCTGAGAGACGATAAGTGCCAGTACGGATTGTGCTCCCACGTACCGTCGAGTATATATTGGGAGACCCCTATAGGCATAAAACCTTTATCCATAGGAAGCCGTGTCGGCCGCCCTACTGATCGCAATGCACTGAACACAGCATTCAGGAAGATTGACCACCCGTACCTTAAAAAGTATTCTGCGGTTTTGCGATTGGTTTGGCACACCCTCTACCTAGAACTCCAGAGCAGTCCCTTTCGTTCCTTTTCAGACTCCTTAACGGAAAAGGTCCATCTAAGCACTTGTCACTTCAGGCTCATTAAAAATTGAAGGAGACTAGAGTCATCTTTTGCTTTTTCTCGACTCTTTAAAATTGAAAAGACAAGTTGTGTCCAAACGTCGTTAAAATTTATTTTAAACGGAATATTCATACCCTTTTTCCTGCGTTGATCTTTAGGTTGAGAAAATGGAGCCTACCAACCAAGGAATTCTCCTTGGTGGAAATCCTAGTCCCTTCTCCTCTTGGGGAGATGTTGGTGCGCCCCATATGGCCACATTGTCGCTTCCAAGACTGACAATTGGCTTGCCGGTCTGGCTCTTTTCAACCAATGTCGTTCAGAACACCACTATTCGTGAACAGTTGAATCAACAGTTAGACCAATCCAGAGTTACCCACCAACCTTCTACCTCCTCTAATTCTTCCTCTCCTCCTTCCTCTTCGCTTGATGGGGCTGGCAAAGCCAAAAGTCAAGTTCCTAAGGAGAAGAAGGAAAAGAAGAAGAAAGAGAAGAAGAAGAAGGAGCCAAAGGCGACTGGGGGAAAACGAGTGTCATCTAATGAAAATCCACACACTGCACTGACCAGGCCTAAATCGCCATGTGTCATTTGCAAGGGAGACCACTTTCACAGAGATTGTCCCTGTATCCCTCGGATACTAAGGGACTGGTCTCCCCGTTTGCACAATCTGGTGGCATCAACCTCTGATAGCCATGTTGAATGCACACCATCAACTAGCGAAAGTGAAGTCCCAGGACAAAAAGGGAGAGCTAGATCTCCCTGTAAAATGTGCGAAGGAAATCACGCCATCCACCGTTGTCCCTTCTTAGACGAAGCTAAAAGAGTTTTGGATGATCGTTCGGTTTCACCGTTACGACTTCCTCTTGGATATAAAAAACTCTTTCTGAGTCCTTCGTTAGTTGAGAATCCAGCTGGCCCACTCAAATGGTCAGCTGAAGTGCCTGTCATTGGAGATGAACCGGCTGAATCCATACCCGACGAAAGTCAAAAGGTCGAGGCGGCAGTTGACCCGGTATTGCCTTCAGAGGATTTATCTTTGAATGACACAGTCACTGAAGAGAACAAGGATGACACTGTCCAAATTCTCTTCATCAACACAGACTCCGACGAACATGGGGGCAACCTACCCATTCCTTTATCACAGGAAGGAAGTTCGTCAGAGCCATACCCGACCGTCTATTCGGTCCCATCTCCAAGCAACCTAGTTGTCTCCTTCGACTAGAACCAACTAGGCAAACCCCGTTTGCCAGCAAGCATACCATTCAGAATTATCGTCCAAATATACAAAATGGTCATGGCTAGAACCATCATTGATGAGGGGTCATCTGTGAGTATCCTTTCCTCTATTGCTTGGAAAGCGCTTGGTTCGCCATCGCTTTTGCCTGAAATGAGAAATCTGACAGGCTTTGATAAAGGAACCAGTCGACCTTTACGGATCCTCCCCAATGTGCCCATAACATTGAAAGGGAAGACCATTCAAATGAACGTGATGGTCGTTCAAGGACCCTTGGATTATAACCTACTCCTTGGACGAGACTATATATATTGCATGGGAGCCATCGTCTCCTCACTCTTTAGAGTAATGTGTTTTCCGCATGAAGGAAGAGTGGTCAAGCTCGTGGACCAGCTTTCATTTCCCGGATCACGCATCGTAAATAGTCATATACCATCCCTAAATGGTCTCTTCGCGCAAGAAATGTCTCAACCCACGGTCCGTCCTCCCGATGAGCGCGAGTAATTCGGAAGGATATGACTGGAACCCAGGGGGCATGCGTCCTGGTCTGCTTCGGCAGGAAAACTTTGGGTATAGGGTAGGTTTCCGCGGGAGAATATGACTAGTCCGTACCCCGTCCGTGATTGGAAGAGGGGTTGTTCTAGAATAAGATTCTTTTGTCAAAGTTATGTGTTTGGCGCTCGTTGTCACTCACCTTTGTTTATCTCGGTAGACATCGCCGAAGAAGTGTTTTGTTTGAAAGATTAATAGAACAATCTTTGGGTAACCTGAAAGAGGTAGGCCTCTCCCGGTTAAACAAATGTTTTTCTTGCAAATTGAGGGGTAACCTTGAAACTCTATTTTATACCTGGGGGCATGAGAACTTTTTGGAGTGCAAGCAAGGGGCGGCTATTTATTTTTTAAATTTTTAGGACCTCTAACCCTTCAAACTCGTAGGATTAGTCATTTCCGGACTTGCATAACGAAAGGATGCGGGGCATAGCTTTGTAAGGCGCAAGCTCCATAAAAAATGGCATCTTACATGAGACATTCTTATCATATGACTGGATTATCGAGCAGTTTTAGCGCATAGTTCATGCTCGTTAAAAATAAACATAAGATCGAGCAAGTGTTTCATCCCGTGTTTAAGCTCGTTAAAAAATGAACTATCCTCTGGTAAATAACCTCCGTGAATGTAACATTATCAGCCATTAAAGCCTTGGTCGTGTTTGCACCATCACCTCCACTTTTCCATTGGCCGATCATTCACCTCCATTTGATTGTTTACCCATTTTGAGGAACAACTGCGAAGAGTGATTTCACTAGCCATCCTTGTGACACTGCCGTGCTTGGAAAATTCCAACCCTCACCTGGAATCAGCTGCTACCCTTTTTATCACTCATTCCTCAAAAGATGAGTCTTCTTTAAGCTCTTTTCATCTGACTCGTAAAATATGAAAAGATTGCCGAGTTTTGGCCTTCCAGCTCGTTAAAGCAACCGGAAGAGCTATCCCTCCTCTAGATTTTAATCTTTTTGGACCCGAGGGATTTTTGCACAAAAAGATCGAGCGCTTTTTTTGTTCGGCTCGTTAAAACTATCGAAAATTCATCCCTTCTGTATTGTTTTATACTTTTTCGGACCTAAGGGATTAGATGACGAAAAAGGACTTTCGGAGTTAACTTTACGTACTTTTTCAGACTCTCTGAAAATGAAAAGGACCGAGTTATCTTTGTCGTTAGACTCGTTAAAAACATTAATAGCGACAAACTTGTCTTTAGACGAGAACGAGTTTCACTATCGCTAGGCTCATTAAAACATAGCGATGGGTTTGCCCGAAGGGCAAATTATAGAACAAGCATATGTTATCCTCCTCAAGCTTGACAAAAATAAAGAGGTACTGGTCAGTAATGACTGGGGAAAAATTGGGAAGAAACTCAAAGAGCCTTTATTGGTAGCAAGTCGCTCTTGAACATGACACTTCCACTCCATGCTTGAGTCGGGTTGGGTTGTTTCATTCACCGGTCACATCACCATGGTCTCGCCATACCATCCACCTTTGGGGTAAATGCTACCAATCCATCATATAAGTGTCACCGATATGTTCAAGAGAAGTCATCCAGAGAATTCAACCGTGTCCCATCCACTACCATACATTATACTTCATTCTTTCATGACTGCCACCCTAAACCATATATCATCAGATCGTTTTCACCTCAATCAAAATCATTTGCTCCGTTCCATGTCATTGATGTGGGATACATCAAGGCCCTCCTTTGACGGATCGCTTCTTGTCGACATCAGCTCATTATCCAAGAAGTCGATCTAGGAACAACCCCCTTCAGTACTTTGAAGCTTGCATGCCTCAATGGCAAGTTTCTCACTTCCGGCGACAGGTATACATCAATGACCTTCGACCGAAAGATTTTGCATGGTGTTCGACGCCAAGTCCTTTGTACTGCAGTACCTTGAGGGTCATTATCATTATCGGTGATTCCTCTCGCGCTTGTTAACAGTTTACATCATTGACTGGTAATCAAGCGATGTCTTTCCATGTTCGACTTCAAAACATTTCTCACATGGATCGACTTGTACTTAGATTGAAGATCGGACGAGATTGAAGACCCCGGATCTAGTTTCATCCATCTGGGCTACGATATATATTCAGGAAAAATAAAGACATTGACATGTACAACATTGTAGAACAGATAATCATCCTACCAAAAGGATGATGATTTCATCAGAATCATCAGTCTACCATCAGACAATTGTCTGTCCTATGTACATAAAAATGAATTTATAAAGCTGAGCATGGGAATGCCCGCCTCAGCTAGATCGTGAAAATAGTATGAAAAATAATGTATTGTATTGTATCTTATTACAGGTCTCCTCCTAGCATTGAATGAACTTCGGATCCTCCTAATAAAGCATTTCACCCGATAAACAGCCTCATACTTTAGGGGGCAACTATTATAGACATTTTTGTGCCTTACAACTTTGAGCATGAAATGTCCATAATCCAAGGGATCCAAAGTCCCTAAAGATGTTGTTACAGCTCCTAAAGGAACAAGGTCAACCAATGACAACTTCTCCCAGAAGTTCTCCACCAAAAACCACTCAGAACTAGTCAAATCAGGATCAATTCAGAAGCTCCACTAGCTGCCTGCGTTGCAAAGCACCCAAATACACTGGCTAGGTGCATTGCAACGCACTTGAATGCACTACCCAGGTGCGTTGATCGGGAAATGACAAGTGGCAGAGTCATTCAATGAGGTGGAAAGACCATGGAAGCTTCCAGAATCTTCTCCAATGACACTTGCCTCACTGAATTCGACCAAGTGATGAGTAAGAGGCTCTCAGTCTCCAAGTGGAAGCAAGAACTAACAGAGAGAAGCCACAAGTCAAAACATAAGCTGACTCATCCTCTTTGCTTATATCTATATATGGATCCCTCATCCCAGAGATCCAGAGGCTGGAATTTTGTACTTTGCAGAGAATTGCTGTTGGTTTGAGATTGAGATTAGTACATTGGGTGATTTATGCTTTGTTGGAGGAGAGGAAGGGATTCCTTTGCTGGGAGGTAGATGCTAGATCGGGACTCACTTGGTTGTATCTCCTCTTGGACTTTCTTATCATATCAATAAAATTATTTGAGTTTCTCCTATATGCTGTGTATCAATGATGTTTTGTTATATTTGCATGTTTAGCTTAAACTGATCCTGAGCTTTTTATGAATGTATATCTATATCTTCGTGTAGTTTCTCTCTCTTGTGATCTTGCAGGAATTCGGTGAAGCTGGGCCGGTAAGGGAGCAGGGAGCTAGGAGCTATTGAAGAGAGGAGCGATTGGATCAACAAACTAGCGAAAGACACGGGTTAGTTACATCCTTTCTCCTCATTTACATTTCGAATAACAAGGCTAATGAACTAGTCAAATCAGGATCAATTCAGAAGCTCCACTAGCTGCCTGCGTTGCAAAGCACCCAAATACACTGGCTAGGTGCATTGCAACGCACTTGAATGCACTACCCAGGTGCGTTGAGCGGGAAATGACAAGTGGCAGAGTCATTCAACGAGGTGGAAAGACCATGGAAGCTTCCAGAATCTTCTCCAATGACACTTGCCTCACTGAATTCGACCAAGTGATGAGTAAGAGGCTCTCAGTCTCCAAGTGGAAGAAAGAACTGATAGAGAGAAGCCACAAGTAAAAACATAAGCTGACTCATCCTCTCTGCTTACATCTATATATGGATCCCTCATCCCAGAGATCCGGAGGCTGGAATTTTGTACTTTGCAGAGAATTGCTGTTGGTTTGAGATTGAGATTAGTACATTGGGTGATTTATGCTTTGTTGGAGGAGAGGAAGGGATTCCTTTTCTGGGAGGTAGATGTTGGATCGGGACTCACTTGGTTGTATTTCCTTGTGGACTTTCTTATCATATCAATAAAATTATTTGAGTTTCTCCTACATGCTGTGTATCAATGATGTTTTGTTATATTTGCATGTTTAGCTTAATCTAATCCTGAGATTTTTATGAATGTATATCTATATATTCGTGTAGTTTCTCTCTTCTGTGATCTTGCAGGAATTCGGTGAAGCTGGGCCGGTAAGGGAGTAGGGAGCTGGGAGCTATTGAAGAGAGGAGCGATTGGATCAACAAACTAGCGAAAGACACGGGTTAGTTACATCCTTCCTCTTCATTTACATTTCATAAAGAAGAATACTCAAGTAGTTTTCCTTGTTTGTTGCTAAGGCACTACCACACCTTAGAGTGGGATAGGGGCGTTCTGAATAGATACTTTTCCCAGAAGTTCTCCACCAAAAACCACTCAGAACTAGTCAAATCAGGATCAATTCAGAAGCTCCACTAGCTGCCTGCGTTGCAAAGCACCCAAATACACTGGCTAGGTGCGTTGCAACGCACTTGAATGCACTACCCAGGTGCGTTGAGCGGGAAATGACAAGTGGCAGAGTCATTCAACGAGGTGGAAAGACCATGGAAGCTTCCAGAATCTTCTCCAATGACACTTGCCTCACTGAATTCGACCAAGTGATGAGTAAGGGGCTCTCAGTCTCCAAGTGGAAGCAAGAACTGACAGAGAGAAGCCACAAGTCAAAACATAAGCTGACTCATCCTCTCTGCTTACATCTATATATGGATCCCTCATCTCAGAGATCCAAAGGCTGGAATTTTGTACTTTGTAGAGAATTGCTATTGGTTTGAGTTTGAGATTAGTACATTGGGTGATTTATGCTTTGTTGGAGGAGAGGAAGGGATTCCTTTGCTGGGAGGTAGATGCTAGATCGAGACTCACTTGGTTGTATCTCCTCTTGGACTTTCTTATCATATCAATAAAATTATTTGAGTTTCTCCTACATGCTGTGTATCAATGATGTTTTGTTATATTTGCATGTTTAGCTTAAACTGATCCTGAGCTTTTTATGAATTTATATCTATATCTTCGTGTAGTTTCTCTCTCTTGTGATCTTGCAGGAATTCGGTGAAGCTGGGCTGGTAAGGGAGCAGGGAGCTGGGAGCTATTGAAGAGAGGAGCGATTGGATCAACAAACTAGTGAAAGACACGGGTTAGTTACATCCTTTCTCCTCATTTACATTTCGTAAAGAAGAATACTCAAGTAGTTTTCCTTGTTTGTTGCTAAGGCACTATCACACCTTAGAGTGGGATAGGGGCGTTCTGAATAGATACTTTTCCCGACAACACTTTTGTCTCTAGAATTTTAATCTTCTATAGATCTTCATCCTCTTCTTCAGCAATTACATTATAACATTCAAGCATGCGACTCAGCCGAGTATCCCATTCAGGTTGCGTTAGGTCTAAAGGATCCTGCGGTAGCCTAAAGATGGTTGCTTTCACCTCTTCTAGTGCTTCATCAATATTGTCAAATCCATCCTCAAAACTGAAGGTCATCATGAATCCTTCACGCAGTATATCCCATTTACCTATCCCATGGTGGAGCTTCGTTTCTATATACCAATTCATTGGGATAACATCCAGGGTATGACAGAATAGGTGAACCCACTCAGGTTCTGGCTTTTATCCATAGGCCTGCATCCATTTGGATAGATGCGCGTGTAGATCATTCTACCCATCGTACTTGTTTGTCAGTTGAATCTTAGGCTTCCCAAATTGAGCTCGCATCATCCTCCTACATTCATGCCAATCATCAAAATGTCCCTTGTGTGTACCTCACTATCTTGTGGGCGTAGCGCGCAGCGCCTAGTCCAAGGCCTAGAAGCATTGTTTTTCTGGCACTTCCCTTTCAAATGCATCAATAAAGGTATCTACCTTATTTAGACCATCATAAGTAGGTATATTCCTTTCCCCTGATAACACACAGCACAAGAGTCGGTTCATCATGTTGCAATTACGTGTAGTTACTTCATGTAACCGATTTTTCCAATATTCTATTTCCTCGTCAGAATCTGAAGTGCAGGAGCTCTCATGCTCCCATGTAATCCACCCATACGCGGTGGGATACACCCAGTCTTGGTCTTGCGCTGTTATCTTATAGATGTAGTCCAAATCATCATCACTCTCATACTTTTGGACCGGTTCTGTATAGCCCGATCCTTCAACATGATCCGGAGGTATTATTATGCATAGTGATTTCTTCTCAAAGATCAGCTTTCGGTTCTTCAGATTTCTTACCCCCTTCATATAAGTAGCCCAGTCAATTCCCAGGAGTGGAGGGTAGGTATTGTTGTCATTAACAATCTCTATTACTTCAAAATCTACCAGCACGCTCGCTCCCTTGATATCCACAGTCACTCCCTGCAACTGCCATATGGGTATGATTTTCTACTGATTCGCCATCCTCAGCTAAATCTTAGACCATTGCAGCGCAAATTTCCCCATTCGCTCCCATGTCTTTTTTGGTAGAACATTTGCATATGCTCCCAAAACCAGAATGAATTGATCCATTTCGTATTCTACAATCTGTGTGGTGAGTCTCATTTCACACCCCATCATTGCTTTATGCTTTCCAATATTGTGGACTAGCTCTGGGGTCCACACAATAGGACTGTGAAATTTCCCCCTTCATTCACTATCTACTAGCTTTGCAATCCACTCCTATAGCTCATTAGGGAAAGAGGTGAAAAAGGTTATGTGGATCTCCGTATACAGGTATCTGTCATACCACTGTTCTTTTGATAGTCGAGGGTTTCTATTTTCTTGTGTCGGGAACTCATGAATCCTTCTGTCCAACCAGCCTTTGATTTCTTTTTTAGTTGGATTCCAGTGATACAAATTCACACAACTCTCATGTAGATTTCGATCCCAGAAATGGAACCGTTTGTTAGCTTGTGTGGGCCTAACCAAAGTTCAGCGTTAGATAGCCAAACAAATCCCTACACTACTGGCGCTTTCATCATTAGCCCGCAGAGCGTGGACTAAAATCTCACCCGAAGCAGTATAGGGGGATGCTGGAACCAATTTTCTGCACCCTTGAGATGGTTGTGATGTCGGTTTGTCTCGGCTATACCTACCTGTATACAGGTTTCTTAGCCCTCTGTTCCACCCTTTAGTACCTTTGCGAAAGGATACAATCGGCTTTTGCGCAACCCTAACATGGGGCTGATATACTTTGGTGCTGGTAGGGCATCGAACTATGATATTTCCCAAACTACAGTAAGTATCTTACTTGTCTTATTACAGATATTAGTTAGCTTCACGTAAACAAATGTTCTTACTTGCATTCGCTTAACCAACACAATTACATATATTCGCGCATCATATAAGGATTATAAATGAAATTCATACCCAAACATAACCAGATGCATAAACAAGAAATAGACACAGAAATTGTAGAATACTTCTCTTTATTGATACTTTCAGATAATTACAGACTCGACCCGCCCTGCGCACTCAGCTATAGGGATCCGCGCACTCAATTACAGACTTCTAGGCCTCTGGATACTCGGCTGCAGAGCCTCTACCTATGCTATGACCCAAAACATAGACTTCTGCTTCAGAGCTATCTCTCATACATGTTTGATCTTCTTCATTGATTCTATGCTACCTCTAACTACTTAGAGCTTAGCTCTATTTATACAATCCCATGGTCCAAATACCATGGGTAGATCTTCTACAGTCGACATTACATTTTCAAAATAAGGGCAGACAACCTTATGACTGTTTAACAACTACGCACTCTGCGACCACAAAATGAGGAGTCTTTAAATTTGGATTACAAAATTTGACCAAAATATGGGCTTTTAGCCCCAAAACTGAAGAACAAGACTGAAGAATCAGAATTCGAAGACTTATACTATGAATTCATCTCTTACATATCCTTATTAGTCTTCTATTCTAAGTTTTGTATTGTTTTCCTTTATTTGTTGATTTCTAGAGTTGGTAGGTCTAATATGTCTTGTTAGAACATTTTTGAATTATTTTGATAAGTTGTAGGTATCCCTATGAATTATTGAATTAAGTGGGAACCTTCACCACTTTACCAAAATATCTGTATCTTGTTCCTTGTTTCCTCTTTTATGTTTGGTTTCCTCCTCACATTGATATTTTTTGTATTTTAAGCTAATAACCTTTTATATTTTCCTTGGTCAGGAAAGCTTGAAAAATACAAAAATATTATGGAGGATATTTCAAAGGAAAAGCTTGAATCATAAAAGAATTTTTGTTGCAAAAGAAGCCCTTAAAGTCCTACAAGGTTTGTTAAACAATAACTCAAGGTATGTCTTGAACTACAAGTTTTGTTCCAATATTGTCTGCTGTAGTATACCTAGGAAGGATAATATGGGGCATAGATGGAGGTACCTAAGTGTCATGCGGAAAGAGTCGATAATGCGGACAAAACCAACCTCCCTAGAAGCAAAGGCTTTCTAGTGACAAACAAGACAAATAAACACTACCTTTCTCTAAACATGCATTTAGAATACAAGTAATCAGGTGATTTTAACATACCTTTAGTCCAACGCTCTGTAGTAGTCCAGCCTCGCCGATCCGGATGAGCTCCTCCTTCTCTTCGAAACCTACATTCACTAACAAGCCAAAATATTAAATAGCACCTGATAAACTCATAAAACAATATATATCCATCATACAGACCAAGGAGTATATGAAACAAATCATGAATAACAATCTGTTGAGAAAAATGAGTTCATTTGTATTAAGTGGAAACAAAAGAAACCATTACAACCTGAGCCTTGGTGTTGTGCAGGTCCCTCCTAGGGTCCAGCAAGAGTTTTCCTTTACTTTGATCAGCTCACCCACTCTCAAATAAGGCTAGGAAAGGATGGGAATCTCTCCTCTCAAGCTTTACAAGGGAGTCCTAATTCCAGCAGCATCTACCCTTAGGAATGTTCAGCTTTCAACCTCTCCTCCCTCTGGCCCAATGCCTGTATTTATAGTGCTCTAGAGGAAGTTATTCAGGTCCACCATCAATGGGATAAGCCCCTCTTTGGATGGGATAGCTCCCCTCTTGATGGGATAAGTTCCTCTTTGGTAGGGATACATGAACCATCTGGAGGCGCTCCATACACTTCAAACAAGCTTCTAGAATGCTCTAGAAATGAACACAAGTAACCTTTTTTCGAGTGAAACTTGCGCCTTTTGACCTTTACAGGAGTACGCACCCTCCCCTTTACAGACAGAGCATACAAGTACGCATGTATTGTGAACTTGGGGTGCGTACATGCAGGTAAGGCTAAGAGAAACTGCGTACCCAGAGATATATAAATTTTTAAAGACTTTCTCTCTTTCTTGGAGTTTGACATGGAGAGCAGAGGTATGAGACTTGCCAAGGAGGATAGTATGACAGTTGATGGAGCCATACTAACTGCAAATAGTCATGGTGACAAATTTTAGTGTAACAGATTGCCCCCTAAAGTGCGAAGCCTGTAGTAGATAAGGGTTTCATATCATCTAGGAAGGGTGAAGTACTTTATCATTTCAAGGATTATCTTGTGGAGAGCCCAGTCGGAACCTGCAAGTATTCAACACAAAATACATATATAAGATCATATCATCGCTGAGGTAGGCATTCCCATACTCAGATCAAAAATTTTTAACTAACAAACTAACTACTGCTCTGATACAGGAATGATTTTGCAGTACATCATAATCATAGACTTTTGTATACACAGTATGGACACAGCCATCTGTTTATGATTGGTCTACTGTATAATGAATACAAAACTCCTCGCAGCCTGGATGGTGGAAACTAGATCCAGGGTCTTCATTTCTACTTCCCGAGCAGGTACGATTCTATCCATGCGCATAAATGAGTTGATGTCGAACATGGTAGAAACCACTTGATTACCAGTCAATGATGTAAATTGTTAACAAGCGTGAGAGAGACCACTAGTGATGTCAATGGTTCTCAAAGTACCCAGTACAATCCATGAGATGTGAATGAATGAGTTGATGTCGAACATTTCACGGAATCCTTCGATCGAAAGTCAATTATGTAAACCATCGTCAAAGGCGAGAAACCTGCCATTGATGCATGCAAACTTCAAGGTACTGATGATTCCTAGGTCATCTTTCTAGATAATGTGCTGATGTCGATAGAAAGCGACCCGTTGCAGGCAAGCCCACAACAGGAAATCATAGATCAAGTTGAAGAAATGTAGCTGTAAGGACTGACTCAGGGATGGTCGAGATGGATGACGGGTATTTTGCAGATGAATGGTTTATTTGCAAAAACCTCTTGAACAAATAACGACACAACATATGGCTTGGTGACATTTGACCCAAAGTTAATACCCGGCTGAAGACTTTCAATGTGGTTTGATCAACTGTGAGGCAAAGGATTTCCCAACCCAGGTGAATGCAAAGTGTCGTGTTCAAGAGTGGTAATAAGGCTTCTTCTGAGACAAAGGATAACAAATAGGCTCATTTTTCTCTCTTTTCCCCCACCATTTCTGGCAAGTACCTCTTTATTTTTTACAAGCTTGAGGAGGATAACATATGCTTGATTATAAGCTCATCCTTCGGATGAGTCCAACTTAGTTTTGATTCGAACCCTAAGAAGGAGTGGTCCGTTCCTGTTTGTAATCGAACAGGTCCTTTACTGTGAAATTTTAACGAGTCCAGTATAGGAGAAACTCGGCGTTTTTCAATTTTAGAGAGTCTGAAAAAACTTAAGAAGACTCCAGGTTGAACTTTTTCGTAAAGTTGTGTCTCCCAAGCCCAAAAAAGTATAAAATAATACTTGAGAGAACCGCTCGATCTTACGACCAAGGAGTACTTTCATGATTAGTGTCTTTGACCTGAAAAGTAAAAAGCGATCAAGGACACGTCGTTTTATTTCCAATATCGAATTTGAAACGACAAAAATCCGGCAATCTTTTCTTGTTTTTACGGTTAGAAAAGGGCTATAAGGGGACCGTATTTTAATTCCGTTTTAACGAGTGTAAAAGAAACGCTCGGCAATCTTTTCATGTTTTAGGAGTCAGAAAAGGGCTTAAAAGATGACTCTGATGTTTTTGTATGTGAAAAATGACAATTTTCCCTGAAAAATCCTTTTATGTTGCACAAAAACCAACACATTACTCATACCTGTTTAATATAGATAAAAATACTTTGAAAAATACCTTTTCATGGTGGAAAATAAACAAATTTAACATTAATTTACTCAAAAAACCTATAAAAATGGGTTTTACCATTTCACTGTTGAGGAGAGAAAAAGGGCTTTTGGCAAGAAACTTCCCGTGGTCGTTGCGGAGAATCCGACCGTCGAAATCGAACGCCGTCTCATCAGGTTTTCTACAACATCCTCCCTTGCATTTCCATCCATTTAGAATTTGTTTTTAGGCTTTAGATTTATTTTTTGGAGGCCTTGGGGGTTTCAAGGTCTGCTTTTTGGGGTATGCAGGTGCCTCATGGGTGACCTGCGTACCCCGACATTTTCTCCATTGGGAAAATGCCGGGCGTACGTAGCTTGCCTTAAGAGAAACTGCGTATAGATGCTCTGTCTCTAAAGGTGGGCTACGTACCCCGCAGAAAGCATTTTGAAACTTCCAATGCTCCAAAATAAACCAAAAACTTTCATTTTTATGGACTCTAACAGATGTTTTGTGGTGTGTAGATTGCCCACCATGCTTGATTGGCGCGAGAGGGAACACGAAGATGTTGATTTGGCCGCGATTAATCATCAACCTTCCATTGATGCTTTGAAGGCATGCGGTCTTTACAAATACTGGGCCATACCTGGCATGAGGGCCCAGGTGCGCTTTCTAGAGTGGTTGGTCGAAAGGTGGAACGTTCAGGATGAGTGCTTCTACATTGGAGGGCACCAGCTTGAGATAGAGCCCTCTCATATTTACTTCCTCACTGGTTTGCCCAAGAGGGGCGAACAATTGACTCTGTCCGGGACTAGGCCGGGTGGCTAGTCCATTGCTAGCCTCCGGCTAGAGTGGTGTAACAACCAAAACCAAGATAAGGGGATAGAAATCAAAAAGATATCCCTACCTGAACTTATGGTAATTGCCTTTACAGTTACCAGACTTTGCGGCGCTGCCGCTTTGCACATTGCCACCAGGTCCCAAATGCGAATGGCGATTGACTGCTATCGGGGCACCATTTTCAACTGGTGCGATGCTGTGTTGGCCAATTTAAAGGGCCAACTGACTAGGGAAAAAAACGGGCAACTGAAGACTTTTGGTTATGGGCCCTTAGTTGTGAGTTTTGCCCTAGAGAGGGTTCCGATGTTGATCCCGCAGCAGCTCACTGTTGAGGTTGGGCTTCCTCGAGAGCCTAAGTTGATGCGATGGGTTGCGGTGATGGCCCGTCATCCTGACGAGGGCACGGAGGTTGTCCGATTTAGACCGGAGTATTTTCACTGGTTAGAGAACCAGGTCTTCTCGATTCAGGATTTTCTGTATGTCGGAGTTGATTTTCGCGGAGATCCGGACATGATTCTTCCACCGGGAGAATAGTGGGACGACACAGGTACTTCATTTTCCACAAGTTTTTAAATTATTTACTTTTTTTTTTGTTTTTATATCGTCTCAAAACTGACAGTGACAATTTTCAAAATGCAGATGTAGGTCCACAACGTCCAGCCAATCGCCGACCTTTCGAGAGGAGAGTACCAGTTGCACCAGCACCGACCCCACAAGATGCGGCCGCAGAGACCTTAGCTGAGTTGGAACAGGACCTAGAGCGTCTTACGGCAAACATACCAGAGACGACTATAGACGATATTCCTATCAGACTTCAGCGCTATGTGGTCGCAGTCCCAGGACCTTTTAGAAGGTTCTTGTGTAGGGTAGCGCGTGCAGTGGTGTCGTATAGAGAGCACCACCAGTGATTGACTGGTCACTTTTTGTAGACACATGTGACATTTTGGTTTTTTGTACTTATCATTTTTTCCGATCATAAGGTGTTTTTCAACCTATGATCGAAGACGATGTATTTTTTGACACACTCCTATCTATATATATCATTATTACCGGCTTATCTTGTTAAACATGTGTGATGAAATGTTTCTTAAATTTACATGTATGATTATCGCAAATGTCTGTCTAACATTCGAGAAGCAATTGCATTTGCTAATGTATTTAATGACCTTGGAATATGCTGATATTCAATGTAATCAAATTCACGTTCCAAGAGGCGCACTCTCAAAAATAACCTTAATAACACTGGATTTCTAATGGCATAAACTCTATTAAGCTGTAATACAACGAGTTCAGAATATAACCTCACTATCAAACTCTGAATCCCAAATGAAATAGATTCAGACAATAACTCAATTACTGCACTGTATTCTGCAATGTTGTTTGTTGTTTGACCAAGGCTCACCCCATGCATAGAAACTAACTCGTCAGAGGGCGAATAGATAACCCAAGCTGCGGAAGAGATATTCTGTGTACTACGACAAGAACCATCATCAAATCCAATGTACGTTTGGAGAGGCGTTGACATCTGCAATATCAAGAGTAAAACCAAGATAAGCCAGAATAACGACGAAAAGCACACTCTCTAAGCTAAGCACACTGTCTATACTAACAAACACACCAGCTAGAAAGAAAAACTAACCTAACTAAATCTCCATACCCATCATTTAAGAATAATACCTCTTTAGGTAAAGTCCATTTCTGGGTTTACCCAAAGAGTCCCCATCAAAATCTACCAGCTCATAGGCCCCTTTTGCTAGCTTTCGCTTGACAATGTAGGGCCCATGCCACATAGGAACGAATTTTCCAGCACCTAATTTATTGTTAGCCTGATCATATAATAGCACTAGGTCTCCTTCCGAAAAATTTCGAGGGGTCATGTTACGATCATACTGAGCTTTCATCTGTTTTGCGTGAGTCTCGATTCCCAATGCAGCGTCACATCGAGTCTCATCTAATTGAGCTAAGTATAATAGATGCTTCTCCTCTTCGGAAGTAGCTGGAAGTAATTCGACAGCCATTTGAAGTGACGGGATTTCGCATTCAATGGGCAGCACTGCTTCCAAACCATAAACTAGTTGGAAAGGAGTGAACCCTGTTGATGTTTTCACTGAGGTTCGGTACGCCCAAAGCGTGGAAAATAACATGTTGTGCCAATTCGACCGATGAATACCAATGATTCGCCGGATCATGATAACTAAAACTTTGTTGATAGACTCAACCAGGCCATTGGCTTGTGGATAATAAGGAGTTGAGCTATCGTGACACAAACCAAGCTGGCCTGTAAGTTTTGTCATCATAATGTTTCGAAAATGGCGCCCATGGTCAGTGATTATCGCTTGTGGGACACCAAACCTAGCAATAATGTGATTGAACACGAAAATTGCAGTTGTCTTGCCGTCTGCCTCGAATGTAGGCATCGCCTCGGCCCACTTAGTAAAATAATCAACCGCAAGGATGATATACGCATGCCCCCCGGCCGAGTGAGGGTTACATGTAATAAAATCGATACCCCATTTGGCAAAAGGACCAACGACAATTATAGGGTGGAGAGGAGCAGGTGATGCGCGCATCTTGCGATCAAACACTTGACAGTTGTGGCATTTTCGGACCGCAATAATACAGTCTTTAAACAAAGACGACCAGAAGTAGCCAGCGCACAATATCTTTTGGGCTGTGGCATACCCAGACATATGACCGCCACATGCTCCAGAGTGATAGTCATTCAAAACCCTTTCAGCTTCCTCATGAGTTAAGCAACAACAAAAAACCAAGTCCGCCCCACGACGATAAAGAGTATCTCCAATAATTTTGTACTGTTGGGACTGGAATCAAATTTTCCGACGTTCCGACTTTGAAAGTACGAGCCGAAAGAATTGTGTTTGGAGATAGACAATTATATCCCCATACCATGGATCTAAAGTCCTGATGAGAAACAAAGATTCATTCGCAAGGGGTTTCTCTGCCACAGTTTCCGTGTCAGCACGCGGGAAATCACACATCAACTCCGCAAAAACTAAAGATTTCTTAGACTTAGACTTTTCAAATTCCAAGTCGAACTCCTACAGGATAACGATCCATTTAGAGTACTTTCCCCCTAGCAATTGTTTAGTCAAAATGTAGATCATAGGGTTGTAATCCGAAATGACTATAGTTTTACGGAGAAGAATGTAGTGACGAAAACGCTGGACAGCTTGAACGGCTGCCAAGGCCAATTTCTCCACATGTGAATATTTGAGCTCAGTGGGATTTAACCTCCGACTAAGATAATAGATCACATGTTCCGTTCCGAATTTGTCTTCCTGGACTAAGACCATTCCAATGGTGGAATGAGCGGCGACGAGATACAAAAAGTAATCATGGTTGTAGTTGGGAGGATGCAGCAACGGTGCATGGGTCAACGCGTGCTTAAGCGCATCAAAAGATTTCCGAGCTATCTCATCCCAAGAGAATTGAGCATTTTGTTTTAACAACCGGGTAAAACCTTTGGTAATCTTGGCATAGTTCGGAATGAATCGGCGTAAAAAGTTTGCTTTCCCCTGCAAACTTTGGAGTTGGCGCAAACTCGAAGGAGGAGGCAATTTGATGATAGCTTCTACCTTCGAGGGATTGACGCGAATGCCGGCTTTTGAAACTACAAATCCCAGCAATCGTCCCACTTCTATGCAGAAGACACATTGTGTGGGTTCAACCGTATACGATAATACCTACACCTCATAAAAATTTCTCGTAAATGGACAAGGTGATCAACTCGATGTAAGGAGTGAGCGGGCAAATCATCGAGATACGGTTGCACAATGTGCTTGATGTCATGAAATGCATAAGACATCGCCCTTTGAAAAGTGGCTCCGGAATTCTTAAGCCCAAAAGGTAATTTGCAATAAGCAAATGTCCCCCATGGACAAATGAAAGCCGTTTTTGGTTGATCGGCAGGTAGAATATTGATTTGGTTGTAACCGAAAAAACCGTCCATAAAGGAAAATATTTCACTGCTGGCACAATCATCAATTATTTGATCGATATAGGGTGTTGGATAGTTGTCCTTAGGACAAGCACAATTGATATCCCTATAGTCGATACATATTCTTATTGTTCCCTGTTTTTTGTTAACCGGAACAATATTCGATACCCAATCCGTTAACGGGATCGGATAAATGAAACCTGCTTTCAACAGCTTCTCAACTTTTGCTTTAATCGCAGCCGCTTTTCGTGGGTGAATCTGACGCAGACGTTGCCAGACGGGTTTAGCGTCCGGGTAAGTCTTGATTTCATGGACAACAATGGCGGGATCAATTCCTGGCATTTCCTCGTAAGACCAAGCAAACACGTCGCGGAATTCTTGAAATAGGGCCTTGTATGTTTGAATTTCGTCATTTGAACACGAGGCACCTATATGAATGTGTTCAACAATTCTGGCTTTGACTGAAATGCCAATGGGAATAGTACGAGAAATGTTTCCCAAGTTCAGCTCCGAATCAGGATGTTTCATTGGACTCTGAGCGTCTTTGACATATTCAGCGATAAAGATTGATGAGAAATCGTTTTCAAAACGATCATCCTCAGGTAAAAATGAAGAGCTATGATGGAGATCTTCCCATGGTAAATCGTCTACACACAGGACTTCACAAAGCTGTTCGTAAGATGACACAACTTCGGGAAACGTTATTAACTCCGAGGTTGATGCAAAAAGAGATTCCTCACGGACCACATTCATTTGGTCGATTTTGGTTGAACTCGGGTCGGAAAAAGACTACACGGCTTCATAAGCAATTTCATATGGACTCAAAGGCATTGCATCACCAAATGAGTCTATCTCAGATTCAGAAGGAACGATCCAAGGATCGTCATAAACAATGGTGTCTGAAGTAATCATATGGATAGATGCAAATGAAGACACGGCGTTGATTGGAGGAAAAGGAAAAGTTCCCAGTAAACCGGCATCTTTAACTAATCCTACGCCAACATCCTTGTAAGGGATAGTCGTTTTACCGACATGCTGGATACTCTCTGAAGAGGCTGGGTCGGATGAAAAATAAGCCAACTGGTCTATGGTTACGATCTTGCCATTATGTGGAAACTTTATTACTCTGAAGACCGATGAAACGACCGCTGTCATAGCGTAAGACCAACTTCGACCCAAAAGAAGGTTGTAGTCTAGAGGGGCATCAACCACCTCCACATCTACAGTAACAGTTTTTCCTTCAACCCCTATAGGCAAATCCTGTAGAATGCCAAACGGATGGAACCCACGGCCATCAAAGGCCTTAAGAATTGTCGGGGATTGATTTAGTGAAGGAGAACCAAGCGATCTCCAGCACTGTATCGACATAATACATGTGGAAGCTCCCTCATCAATTACAGTCCGATGAATAGGCCTGTTTTTTACTATCACTGGGATCTGGAAAGCCATCTGATGAGGTAAACGCGGTGTACTATTTTCTAGATCAAAGATTATTAGGTTTGGCTCCTGAACATCAACAGCTCCTATATCCGACAAAAGTAATTTTCGTTGTGCTGGGCATGATTGCAGCACTTCTAAAGCCGACATTGCTGAGGGTGAAACAACTAAATCCTCAACAATGTTGTAATTATGGGCCGCTCTCGCATGTGGATTGAAAGCAGACCTTCGAAGTACACCCTTGGCAGGCGGTTTGATTACTAAGTCAGGGTTAGGTTTCTTGATCTGTAGTGGATCAGAACCGGGAGCTGAGGTTGATGGATTTGAATGAGAAGATTCTGTTTCTTTCAATCCATCAACAGGACTTTTACTACCATAATCTTGCGATCGAGTCGCAATCCTCACATGAGACATCATCAATATGGGTTCTTCAGTGGCACTCGAAGAAGAACCTATCATCTTACTCTCCTGCTTTGGAAATGGATCTTTCAAAACAGCAGGAGTTGAGGAGCTTTTGACGATTTTCACAACCTCAGCCCGATGGGGGCAATCTCTTGTAAAATGATCCTCTTCGCAAATAAGACAAGGAAATCGAGGTTTGCACTTTTCGTCATTGGTTTCTGACTTTTCTGTTTTCCCCTTTGGAGTCTTGTCTGCTTTACTCTTCTTCTTACCTTTCTTCTTTCCACCATTTTTTGATTTAGCCGTAGATGACTCTTCAGCGTGAATATCAACGGAAATTTCAGGAGAAGATTCTCCTGTCAGGGAATCTGGTAAGGTTATAATGGGCGAAGAATTCTTTGAAGACTTCTTCTTGCTTTTAGTATTTACCGTACCAATCATGCCATCAGCAGCATGAGATCCCGAAGGAGCAGCAGCGATTTCATTTGACTTTGGAAGATCTGGGATCTTTTCGTGTAACGTATCTGACTGAGTGTAAACTAAGTCAAGGTACTGCGCTTGAGCAATTACTTGCTCCTCAGTAACTACTCTGGCCTTAGCTACGTCTTCAGTAATCTTCGATAATAATGATTTAACAAACCATTCAGCTAAGATTTGGTCCGGGATAAAAACTTTCACTAATCGCCGTCGACGTCTCCATTCATGTATATGATCAGAAATATAAGTGGACGTCGACTGTTTTAGTGAAGTTAGTAACTCCGTGCCATTATCATATCTGACCGGCAACTGAAAATGAGTTAGGAACGAGGTAGCTAACTGACTAAAATTGTAAAAAGAGGCTCGTGGTAACTCAATGTACCACTTGGCCGCGAGACCAATGAGCGTACGCTGGAAAAGATGTAAGCGGATCGAATCATCCGAGATGGAATTTGAAGCACACCAGAGGTGGTAAGTCATCACATGATTTGACGGATCCTCTCCATACTTACCTTGGAACTTGGGTATATCACTGGGCAACTTATTTGGCATTGGCGGCCAGAACGGAAGATAATTTATTGGATCGTTCGTTAGGCGCGACAAGTCCGGTAAATCCAAAGTTGCGATAAATGGTAATTGCCGATTAGGATCCCTAAAACTCTGGGTCACAAGACCAGTCCCAGGAGGAGGATATCCAGGATAACTTGGAATAGGTATTGCATTCGGGATATTGTATCCTCCTGGAAAACCAGGATTAACCGGACCGTACTGGGGTTGCTGAGGTTTTTGATAAGTGTACCCAGGATACGGTTGATACTGGTAAACTGGCTGTTGGACAGTAGGCCCGTATTGGTACTGTCCCTGGTACGGTTGATATGTGAATTGTGGTTGACTAGTGACAACCGTACTTAAACCAAGCTTTCCTACAGGCATCTGAACCATAGTTTGAATCGTAGATCCAGACAATGGTAAAGATGTCTGAGGAGTAGTTGCAGAGACAGTAGAAACCGGAGCTGTCGATACTCCAGAGGCAAGTGTGGTGGAAGGAACAAATGTTGCATTAGTTGCAGCAGTCGTTTGAGATGGAGTACTAGGTGCAATTGGCGACTGAGTAACTACCGAAGGTACAGAAGTTTGAACATTAGACTGGACTGGTTGCTGGGGTGAACCAGCAACTAAGGGTTGTCCAGGTTGAGATGACAACTGTATGCTTGGCTGCAATACTTGTTGAACTTGCGATGGATCCCACACTACGTTCATTCCGGGGTATTGACCCATGACAGGTTGAGGATATTGAGATCCGTAACCGGATTGAGGGTAGGATTGATAACTGAAAGGTACATTTCCCATACCTTGAACATAAGATTGACCTTGAGGTGGTTGATAACCTTGACTCGAGTATTGACCTTGAGGTTGATACCCTTGAGGTAAATATTGATACTATGGTTGACCTTGAGCTATAAATTGATACTGAGGTTGACCTTGGGGTACATACTGAGGCTGGGGTTGACCTTGAGGAATGTATTGTACTATGGGTAGATACTGTCCTTGAGGTTGCCCCCCAGATGCAACTTGTGTACCTTGAGGTTGCCCCCTAGGCGTTAATTGAGGCTGCCACCCAGGCAGTAATTGGCCACCTTGAGGTTGAGAACCGGGAATTGAACCTGACATCATGTAAATGTCTCCTACACCCAACGGTTTATTACCGTTGTTTCCAGCTAATAACCCATGTTTAATGGGTTGAGGATATGCTCCCGCAAAAGTACCAGAAAGTGACTGATACCCAGAGGGAACAGAAGGACCGCCGTACAGGAAAGATTCAGGAGATTGAGTGAACACGGATGACTGACCAAACATATTTACAGGAGTATAAATACCTCCAGGTGGAAAAGGAGTACGAGGTGGAGAAAAACTTAACCCTAAGTTGTCCAAATAATTGGTTAACGAAAGGTACCAAGTAGTACTTCTAGGAGGACTGTAAAAGATGGATTCACGCTCCCTTAGATCAATAGTAGGTTGATCTTCAAGGATAGAGATGCCAAATTCTTCCTCTGGAGCAAGTTCTTCAATAGAAATCAAACCAGCAGGAAGATTTTCGGTGATGACTCTTTCTACCCTAGGTGAATCAGGAGCACTAGAAGTTGGAGTAACAGGTTTAGATATTTCATGTTCTTTGCCTATATCACTAGTAGATGAAAAACTACCAGCAAGCTCGGAAACTACAATAGCTTCAGGATTGTAACCTATTTCTAGACCTTGGTAATCTGGATGGACTACCAACGATGACTCTCCTTCTTCAGGTGAACCTACTTTACTGCCACTAGGAGTTACAAGGACTTTCAAACCTTCGTAATGACCCGGAACCTCTTCAGGAGGTTCGCCCTGAAGTCTACGGTACTTCCTCACCAAATCGGCCACGGTAACAATCTCAGGAGACTTGCCCCGAAGTCTACGGGACTGTCTCGGTAATTCAGCCACAGTTAAAAAATTTAAACTACTGCACACGCAAACAAAGTAAAATGTCAAAGCAAACCACCTAAAGTCTCTAAAGAACCAAACAAATTCGAATCACACATCTAAAGAATCTAGGGCGTCAAACCATACACAAACAGTAGCCTTCCGGACCGAAAACACTAGTTGGAGATGAAACCCAACATCACCGAATTCCGTACAGAAGTGGTGGGTGGAACAGTTACCCTGGCAACCTGCTTAATGAATAGACCGGCAGAAGTTCCTCCACTTTAACCGTCTCGAGTGAAGTGAACCCCCCGGAAAATCCAAGTGAGTCTAGCCGACGTCTGCTCCAGGTACAGTGGGATCTTCCCTCCACCGTCACCTCGGTAGAATCCTAAAGATAATGGTCACTAAGGTTACCAACAACAACAAATATACCTGGGGGAACAGTCTACGACCCGATAGCACGCAAGGGCAGAGTAACAAGCTCAATCCCCTTGCCGGCTCCTTGACAATAATCCAAGGTTTACCGACAAGTGACCCCAGGCTCCTCGACAATAATCCGAGGTTTACCGTTTGTAGTACGTGCGTATCTGGCGTCTTCCCCAATGAAGGAGGATTGATCCCCTCACTGGTTCGGACACGGTCTCGTGCT
Source organism: Pinus tabuliformis (assembly GCA_031772625.1). Classification (NCBI taxonomy): domain Eukaryota; kingdom Viridiplantae; phylum Streptophyta; class Pinopsida; order Pinales; family Pinaceae; genus Pinus; species Pinus tabuliformis. The sequence continues at coordinate 322,074,741 of CM062819.1, forward strand.
TCTCCTTTAAGAGGAGCTTTCCCAGAGTACAAATGAAACAGTTGGATTTATCCTACCACAAGATGAGCTACTTGTTTGGTTTTACTATCTTGGAGAGTTAATTACTCTCATACTCCAAGACACTAGCCTGATCTATATTGGTGTTTCAGAGCCCTAGTAAATAAAAAGTTACTAAGTTGGTTTTACTTTAAGAGTTAATTTTTTATGGCTTTTCTTTAATACGAAAGGTAGTGGAGATGAAACTGATGGTGTGTAGACTCGACTCAAATCCACTAAAAAGATGCACTTAGGATGATTTATACTAATTTTCCTTTTTCAATGAATTCCTTAGCTAAGAGAGTTGGAGAATGCAAAATTGATATAAAGACAACTTTCTTGGCAATGAAAATCAAAGAAACAAACTCTTTATCTTTTCAAAACATACAACACATGGCCACTAATCACTTCACGAAAATTCCTTTTCCTTTCAAAGACTCAAATGCTACCAAAGCAAACTTTCCTTCAAAAGATATTTTTTTGTATTTTTTCCTAATTAATAAAGCATGTAAAACTTACAGAAATCAAAGTTAAAAAAACACTATGGCAATCAAATCAACTCAATTTCACTCAAAAGCAAATCTAGGAGAAATGCACCTAAAAGTAAATCTAGCGAGGAAAAAGCCTACTAAAGATGATTCCTGGATGTTTTACTTAGTCAAAATGTAACTAAGGACTAGTTAATGCAGAACCAAAAGCCAGTCAAAAACAAAAATCAAAATCTTTTGTTTTTTTTCTCAAGAATAAAATTCAAAGTTCAAACAACAAACTTTTTCGAGATTCGGAAAAGAGAAGACACAAAGGTAGGTTTCTCACAAGGGTGGATTCTATGAAAGGCCCGACTCCTAAGAGGACTGAACAAAACCAGGGAGATCCAAAGTTTGACAACCTCTACAGCCAAAGTCACTACAGGACCAGTGCAAAAATCAAACCCTAGGACAAAATCTCTATGAATTTTACTAAAACTCTCGACACTGATGAAACAAGCTTAGGTGAAGATTGATGGCAGATAACCAGTGGATCTGGGCAGAAAAAACAAATGAAAAACAAAATCTAAAAGGCAAAAAAGGAGAAAATTGAAATTTTCTCAATTTTGACAGGGTACGCAGGCAACCTGTTTGCACAGGTGCGTGTACGCTCTGTGCACAAAGCTTCAGTGCGTACAGGTACGCACTGTGCTCAACGCAGAGGCTGCGTACTTCTAGCAAAACTAAGAAAAACTAAAATCTAATTTAACCCTAAGCTAGCCCACCCAAAAACACAGTTAGACAGCCAAAAACTAGAAAACAAACGACTTTTCTCAGATCAAAATTTCATACAAAGGACAAAACATTCACATGAATGGATTCCCCATTGGAGTCACCATTTTGTCATGCGGAAAGAGTCGATAATGCGGACAAAACTGACATCCCTAGAAGCAAAGGCTTTCTAGTGACAAACAAGACAAATAAACACTACCTTTCTCTAAACATGCATTTAGAATACAAGTAATCAGGTGATTTTAACATACCTTTAGTCCAACGCTCTGTAGTAGTCCAGCCTTGCCGATCCGGATGAGCTCCTCATTCTCTTCGAAACCTGCATTCACTAACAAGCCAAAAGATTAAATAGCACCTGATAAACTCATAAAACAATATATATCCATCATACAGACCAAGGAGTATATGAAACAAATCATGAATAACAATCTGTTGAGAAAAATGAGTTCATTTGTATTAAGTGGAAACAAAAGAAACCATTACAACCTGAGCCTTGGTGTTGTGCAGGTCCCTCCTAGGGTCCAGCAAGAGTTTTCCTTTACTTTGATCAGCTCACCCACTCTCAAATAAGGCTAGGAGAGGATGGGAATCTCTCCTCTCAAGCTTTACAAGGGAGTCCTAATTCCAGCAGTATCTACCCTTAGGAATGTTCAGCTTTCAACCTCTCCTCCCTCTGGCCCAATGCCTGTATTTATAGTGCTCTAGAGGAAGTTATTCAGGTCCACCATCAATGGGATAAGCCCCTCTTTGGATGGGATAGCTCCCCTCTTGATGGGATAAGTTCCTCTTTGGTAGGGATACATGAACCATCTGGAGGCGCTCCATACACGTCAAACAAGCTTCTAGAATGCTCTAGAAATGACCACAAGTAACTTTTTTGGAGTGAAACTTGCGCCTTTTGACCTTTACAGGAGTATGCACCCTCCCCTTTACAGACAGAGCATACAAGTACGCAGGTATTGTGAACTTGGGGTGCGTACACGCAGGTAAGGCTAAAAGAAACTACGTACCCAGAGATATATAAATTTTTAAAGACTTTCTCTCTTTCTTGGAGTTTGACATGGAGAGCAGAGGTATGAGACTTGCCAAGGAGGATAGTATGACAGTTGATGGAGCCATACTAACTGCAAATAGTCATGGTGACAAATTTTAGTGTAACACTAAGGGAATAATATGATATAATGATTAAGGATGATACATAATTGGGCCATAGTTTATAAATAAAGTGGTTAACTTGCATTATAGAAGGGACCACAAGTACTTAGGAAATAGTGTGATAATCCCATGGTATTGGATGTATGGTATTTAGAAACGCATGGTAATGACCCATGATATTGTATGTATGAAGCCTATATAGAGGCTATAGACTCCCCATTGAGGGATCTCAAGTATTATTGTATTGACAAATGTATGGCTTGTGGAGTGATCTCCTTCCTTAAGGAGTGATTGTATGGTATTTACCTACCTCAAGGGTTTGATATTAATAAAGTTATGAAGTTCTATCATCTATTGTGTTATTTATTGGGCGTATTTTCCATTGCTATATATTTTCGGGTCGGATCTACTACAAGAAATGTAGTATACCTAAGGGGATAATATGGGGTACATAGGGAAGTACACAAGGGAATAATATGATGTAATGATTAAGGATGATAAATAAATGGGCCATAGTTTATAAATAAATTGGTTAACCCGCATTATGCAAGGGACCACAAGTAGTTAGGAAATATAGAAATATTTTTTTAATCAAAACCCTTTAGGTAGGGTAACACCATACAACTACTCCTTATGGAAGGAGAAAATTCCACAAGACATATGCTTGTAAATACAATAATCCTCAACATCCCTCAATGGGGAGACTCTAGTATCTATATAGGCTTCATATATACAATACCATGGGTCTCTAAATACCATACATCCAATACCTTCGGATTATCACATTATTTCCTAACTACTTGTGGTCCCTTGCATGATGGAGGTTAACCACTTTTTTTATAAACTATGGCCCATTTATTTATCATCCTTAATCATTACATCATATTATTCCCTTGGGTACCTCCCTCTGTACCCCATATTTGCCCCCCTAGATATACTACATAGTTCCATTGGCTATAGGTGAAAATAAAAGAGTTCATCATTGGGTAAGATCTTGTGCATTCAAGATGAATGGTATGCCTACATCGGAACATTTGGATATATTACCATTAGGATCATATAGTATGCTTTTGGGCGTGCACTGGTTGTATCTGTGCAGGACTAAGGTGGAATGTTACGACAAAGTTATTAAGTGTTTAGATGACGGTGGAGAATAGAGATCAAATTGAAGAACAGACTTGTTCTTCTGTTCAATAGATATTATATCAGATATTCAAATTATAGGAATAAATGGAGAAAGAAAATTAGACCTATGTTAAACATGAAAAAATTGTAAAAAATTGGTTCAATAGTGGTTCAGTTGATAATAAAAGTTTTCAAGTTGGTGACCTAGTCTTGAAATGGGACAAAGCCCATGAAGAAAAGGGAAAACATACTAAGTTTCAAAAATCGTGGCTAGTCCCATTTAATATTGTAGAACAAGTTGGTCCATCTACCTTTATCTTATAAGCTCTTCAATGGAGGAAAGAAACTCTCCCTGTAAATGGACTAATCCTTAAAAAATATTTTTCATGAAATCTCATCACTAATTTTGTGAATATGTAAATAAACATATGTATATCCGGTGTGGTCATAACAAAATAAATACCTTTTATTGGTTTAACCTTTCATGAGTACTTTCACTTCCATACCTTTGTTTACTCGCATCGTTTTCTTTGTTGTATGTTGTGCTTTTGGATTTGTGATTAGGTAATTGGTTATACTCTACTATTTTCATACAAAGTTTTATCTTCAAGGAAAATAATAATTGAGATGATATTACTATGATTTTGTTCAACTTTCCTAAATAATAGAATCCCTGATTATAGTTCATTTTGTTTTTCTTATCATTGTTTAATTAACTATTTTCAACCCCTATTGAATGAAGGAAAAATATACCTATCAATAGTTTCCTTGAGGTAATGAGTTATTGAGAAACAAAACTAATCAATCAAATATTAGTTATCTGAAAGCGTTTATGCCATCCTGCCTATTAAGAAGTGGATTCGCCTCCATATCCACTAAATAATTTTTTTAGTGTAATTCAAAAATATAAGAAATTAATTGAAAGATGGGAGGTCTCATCATGAGTCAACCTGCCATGATCATGGATTCTCATAGTATAGACATTACCATATATGGTCACTGTTAGGGTCCTATAATTTATAGGATTAATTGATGATAATCTATTGATTTTCATTTCATGAGATGTGGTAAATAATATTTCATTATGTAAATTATTTTCAAATATATATATATATATAAAGAAAAAGAAAAGAAATGAAAAAATAAAATGAAAAAGGGGATATAAAAGATGATATATGTGTGAAAAAACAAAAGAAAAACTAGATATATATTCAAAAAAGAAAAAAAATATGATGAAAAAACCCCTTAGAAATTAATAAATATGCGTTTCTAGTTTAAATGTCGCATTACATGTTAAATAAGTAAGTTTAATTAGTTTAATCACACAATTTAAACGTGATTAGCTTAGTTTTAATAAAGTTATTTTGACACGATGCATTTTATCGTATGTAATAACCCTCGAGCTGCAATCTACGGCTGTGACCTGTCCCACTTAGATCAATGGCTCTCGATGACTTCAGACCCCCTCCACCCCTCCAATAGTTAATCACGGGGGTCCAAAAAGTGCATTCTCCAAATCCTGCTTTTGCAACGTGGTGCTCCCTTATGTACTTCAGACCCCACTCCACCTAAACTACTTACCACTGAAGCCCCCCTCTGAAATCTGCCTTTACGCTCTTTCTGCCTAATAATAATAGTTAACCTTGCTCCCTCCACTCCAATCTGCTCGTGCCAGATGTCACCTCTCCTCCAACCCTCTCTCGCCAATTTTCATGCCCCCTTCCCACTCCACTCCCGCTCCAGTCGCATCCCTATGTTTGTCATAGAATCATTAAGTATTCGTTTAAAATATAATCATTGCCAAATTAATCAATCCATTTTATTAAATGAACCATTTTCAACAATAAAGTGATTTCACCCATAAAATAAACTAGAACCACGTTCAGTCGGAATTTCCTCTCTGATTCCGTGACATTGATTGTTTGAACCTACTACTTCTACTGCAACTTTATCAAACCGAATAGTGTTCCTCCCACCAACTTCTGGGTAATTACACTGTTTTTCCCTCTCATTTTTTTCAACATGTTTTCAAAAGGAAAATTGAAAGTCACAGGGGAAAACCTTATGCTTCCCCTTGTAATTGACTTATACCGTCAGCCCTTAGTGGAGCAACACTATAAAATTTTTGAAACAAGTTGTGAGTTTGACCTCTATGAACTTCACAATTGGTTAAAACAAAATTTTCCTCATTTCAATGACGAATTGCATTTGTGGGACTCCTTCCTACCTCAATTCATTTTTTCCCAAACCCATCATTCTCCAGAATTTGTCTCATGGTTTGCTTCCAGGTACATACCCAGTCAAAGAGAAATTGTTGTTAGAAAAATGATATTTTGTTCATAATTACCCCTGACTCCATATGCTAAATGCTTTAGATTCAAAATTCAGCCCCTCTCAAACCCTTTTCAATAGATTCCCCCATGGAAATCTACAAAAACCTGACTTTTCGTCAAAGAGCCAAAATTTTCAAGATATTTCTACTTGCGAATGTCCAATTGCCAAAAAATAAACCCTCCTTATCCATTCTCAATGTTTCCTCAAATGACAAGACAAATCATTTGTACATTTTCTTTCTTATTGGGCTATCAAACCAATCAATGAGTTGATGAAGCCATTATAGGTTTTCTATCGGTGTTTTCAATAGAAGAAAATCCTTCTGTCATTTTTCATTATAGTGAATCCTTAGTAGAGGTCATCCATGAAAAATTCCTCAAGTTTTCTACAGAAGGAGTCTTCAAACATGCTTCATTTTTAGTTTACTTATTCCTATTCCATCAAGTAGATAGATTTAAATTTCCACTAAAAAACTAGATGAAGAGGGAAATGAAAGGTTTTTGATTCATTGGAATTCCTTGGTAAGGAAGCATACCAATGAATTCAAATTCATTGATTACATAGACCAGTTTTTGTACACAGTTTCCTGCCTACTTAGTAGTGATGTTGAACCTAGAATTGGACCTGAGATTAACCGAATTCTAAATCTCAGTGAACAAAAAAAGACAAGTGTTTGGTACCTATATCAAAATTACATTGAGATCAAGGGGTATGGATGTGAATTTCCTCCATATAAATTGCCTAAATTTGTTCCTATTAGAATTTTTGTATTACAATATATTAAGAAAATGATAAATATGGATGATCTACACTTTGTGACAACTAAAATAAAATACCATTTCAAAATCAAAGCACAGGTTGGGCCTTTCATTTGTAATACCAGGAAATCAACAAAAGTAGCAGATCTTCTTCTCAAACAGGTGAAATTTAAACTCAGTTTCACTTGGTCATATGATCCTTTAGGAATAATATCAAAGTTGAGAGTAGAGCAGAAAAATATTCCTTTTACACTCATGCTTCCAGACTTGAGATTGAGCAATATATGAATGATGATCAATGGCATGAAAACACATTATAGGAGGAAGAAGAATAGGTAATTTCTACTATGGCATCATAGACATTGGTGCCACAAGAAAAGGAGGATAAAAGACAAAGGGAGGATGTTTCCCCTTTAGTCTCAGAAATTCAAGGGAAAGAATTCCAAATATATAAAAAGAGGTAGAAAACCAATCAAATAGAAGAGTTTTCACAGGAAGAAAATGTTCAGTCTACAATAGTTTTGACAGGTCCTTATACTTCTACTTTCCCTCAAGTTGAAGACATTTTCATAGGGTCACCATCATCTTCAGCTTCTCAAGAACCACTGGAAACATCTCAATCAGGAGAATTGGTCCATGATCAAGCTGAACCAAGTATATTTTCTAGGTATAAGGAAATCAAAAAGAAAAATGAACTCCTGAAAGAAACAACCTATTCTCAGTTCTGGAAATAGAAAACTTCATCACAGCAAAGAATTCTCTCTACTTTTGACACTCAGGAAGGGAAAATGAAGATAGCTTTCCCTTAAGCTCAAGTTCCTTTTCCTAAAACTGCATATGAATACAAGAAGTCTATCCTTTCTTTATCAATGATCAAATTCATCCTATTGATCAGATGGATTTGCATAAGAAAACAGGTGAAATTTTTTATTCTACCCTGACAAACTCAGTAATTACAACATCGAGACTTCAAGCTTCTATCAACAATATTCAGTCTCAATTAAAATTAGAGAAAATATCTTCTTTAGCTAAAGACACTAAGATAAATTCTTTATAGGATTTAGTGATTAAACTGGGATATGATCCCTGTAATGTAAACATTGCTGCGGAGAACGTTAAAAGAAAAAAAAGTTGACATTGTAGCCCTAAAGAAGCATCTCAAACTTCCATCTAATGAAGATCGAAAAACAAAGGAAGTTGGTCAACTAGAGAAGGAGAAAGAAGATATGTTTTAAATTATCAATGAACAGAATGGACAAATTAAACAAATGAACAATGAAATAGAAAAGTTGCTAAAAGAGAAAGAGAAGTCAAATCAATTAGAAATCATTCCTCTCACAATAGTTCTAGTTTCAGGTACATCAATAGCAGGGGCTCCCACTTCAGTAGCTACCACCATGGAAACACAATCTACAGATACATCAGGAGAATTAATAAAAATTATGGAAGACTTGTCTATCAGAGGGAAGGAGATTGAAAAGATGAAATCTCAGCTTAAAAACCTCCAAGAGAAGAAATTAAAATTGATAGTATGTATTTGTTATAGCTTCAAAATACTCATATTTTAACTCAGAGAATTAAGATTTTAAAGAATGAATCTATCATGGCACAGACAATTTCACAATAAAAGGAGAACATTTGGGTAGAAATTAATGAAGCTATGACTGAAATTTGGCCTTCCATTGAAATTATTTTCGAGCAAGAGGAATTGGTACAGAAATCAAAAGAGGTCATCGAAGAGATAAAGGAAAACTTGGGTCAGAAACCAAGTGAAGCTATTGCCTTAATAAGAATCCTGAATTCAAAGACAAAAGAAGAACTGGAAGAATATGAGATTACAGAAAGAACTGAGACAATACTTGAGGTAAGAAGAGTTCTTAAAAAAAGGAATTTAATGTTACAGTTAGAGAATAAATGTCATAATTTGGAGTCTAGCATTCAAAAATTCCACAAGAATTTCAACATACTACACCAAAAGGGGCTTCTAGGTTTAAAGGGAATTGGAGATAAATTAGTTCAGCTAGATAATTATCAGAAAAATTTATATTCCATAGCAAGAGATAAATCTAAATTTTCCAACATAAAGGGAACCATTACAGGTAAAGCTTTCATGGAAGGTTTGAAGTTTGACTTACTTATCAAACATGAAATAAAACATTTGTTTATAGTCAAGCCTACTTTCTAGAAATATACTGAGGTGGATGAAACCTACAGAAAGTTAATCAAATTCTCCACCCCAAATGAAGACAGATGGGATAAATTATGTCAAATTCTTGAATAAACATCTATTAATATTCAACAACAAAGCATTAATATCTTAGGCCGATTCATCACCAGAATCCTCGAAATCAGTGCTAGAGAGCTTTAAAAGTTTTAGTTTTCCTATATTCCTGTACTATTTTTGTAAATAGTTTTTTAGGATATTTTGTAGACACACCTTGATATTTTAAATGAATATATTTTGATAAATTTTTATAATTACTTCATATTTTAGAGTACAAAAGGTTGGAACTCATATGAAGAAAGAAAATATTTGATGTAAATATTTGCATGTACTAAAGTGATCATTTTCATTAATACAGAAAATTTGTTCCAGGATTCCTGTGTTAGGAAATTGGTGTTGTTTTCCTCTCATGTGAAATTGTTATTTTCCCATTTCTCCATATGTTCTTTTTGTCTCTATTGTTTAAAGAAGATTAAGGGCTAAATTTGTTTAAATACTCTATGCTTTGGCTTATAAACAATATTTATGTTTTCACTCTGATATTAAATATAGAATTCATCCTAGTATTCTTTATGTTTAATTGAATCTAAGTCTTTTCATCCTATTCATTCCATAAATGCTATCAAGATCCAAAACCATGCCTACCTTGCCCTGTTACATCTATTCTGACATTCTTGTATTTGATCACCCTAAGACTTACGACTCTAGTGCCCAATGGAATGTCCTTGCAGTTGGAACCAAACCTTTGAAAAAACCAAACTTAGAACTCAATAACTAGCCTAATATATTAAATAAAAAAATATAAATCATATAGAGAGATCCCTCTGGGTTTCTCTCACACCCTTGGGAAATTACGGAGTGATAACATTCTGGCGACCATACTGGGGACTTCGGACAAATCTGATATAAATTGAATTTTTCCCTGGTAAAAAATTATTTTAGAGCTTAAAGGCTATTTCAAGTGTGTGGTTGTGAAATAGATGTTATTAAGGGTGTTTTCCACCTAAATTTTGTACATATTTCTATCTGTAAATAATATATTATAGATTTAGCTCCTAGAAAGATATACACTAGAGCTCATCCAGATCCTAAACCACCAAAAGTTGTAGATAATCCTGAAAAACTTATCAGAAAGAGGAGTCTTACTGAGAGCCAAGCAAGTAATAATCCATTGCCTAGAGTTAATTCTCTCCCTGAAATTTTTGTAACTGTTGAGGATATTGAATTTGACTTACCTTTTGAGCATAGCCTTTTTCATACCAAGTCAGACACTTTTGTACCTGAGACAATTTTTTATGAAAGTATTTTGAAACCTTATATCTCAAAGCATCAACCTGTTAATCCAGACTCTGATGAAGATGTTGTAAAACAGTTTAATAAGCTTGAAGTTTTGGTGACCAAATTAGATCAAGTTGTGCACAAAGCTCTTATTCATCAACCACCTAATTCTTCATCTTCTTCCTCTACGATGATTCCCCCTATTACTACTACTCCTCCAGTAATTCCCCCTATTACCACTATACCCATTTCATCTACTATCCCTACCACCACTACATCAACTCAACAAAGTACAACCCCACCCCCTTTAATACCCCCCATATCCACACCTATTGTAGTTTCATCATCTTCTCATTCCAATTACCAATCATGGCAGATCATTATGCCCCCCCTATCCTACTTGGACAACTTAATGCCATTCCACAAGATTATCAGAGTCAAATACCTCAATTTCATGGCACAGGGACAATCACTGCTCAACAACATATAGAAAAAATCAATGATTATTTATATTTGCTAGAAATTGATGACGATGATGTGAAGATGAGACTACTTTCCCAAAGTATCACATGAGAAGTTAAGAAATAGTTGAAGGCATTGCAAGCTACCTCTATCCCAGATCTCACACAATTTCACCAAAATTTCCTCAGAATATGGGAAGTAAAGAAGAATCCTCTCCAAATCTTGGCTGAATATGAGAGTATAAAGAGAGCCCCTGGTGAAACAGTCCAAGACTATTGCACTAGATTCAATAACATTTACAATTCTATCCCAACTACAACACAACCCCTACTAGGACTAGCTCTAATCAAATTTCCAAATGGTTTTGATCCAGACATGTCTTACAAACTTAGGGAGAGAAAACTTGCTACCCTTAAGGAAATGCAGAGGTGTTATAGACATTTTTGTGCCTTACAGCTATAAGCATGAAATGTCCATAATCTAAGGGATCCAAAGTCCCTAAACATGTTGTTCCTACCCCTAGAGGAACAAGGCTAACAAACCATAGCAATTCACAGAAGTTCTCCACCAAAAACTGCTCAAAAACAAGTCAATTCAGGATCAATTCAGAGGCTCCACTAGCTGTCTGCGCTGAAATGCAAAGTCTGCACTGGCTACCTGCACTGCAACGCAGGTAGAAGCACTACCAGGGTGCGCTGAGCGAGAATTGACAAATGGAAAGTTCATTCAACAAGGTGTCAAGACCCTGGAAGCTTCCAGAATCTTCCTCAATGACACTTGCCTCAGTGAATTCGACTAGTGATGAGTAAGAGGTTCTCAATCTCCAAGTGGAAGCAAGAACCTCCAAGTGGAAGCAAGAACTGACAGAGGGAGAGGACACTAGTCAGATCTCAAGTTGACTCATCCTCTCTCCAAACATCTATATATGGATCTCTCCTCCATGGGATCTAGAGGCTGGAATTTTGTTATTGCAAAGAATTGCTGTTGGTTTGAGATTGGAATCATTGGGTGCTTAATGCTTTGAGGGAAGGTGAAGATAGGAATTTCATTTGCTGGGAAGGAGATGCTGGATTGGAGCCCTCTGGGTTGTATCTCTTCCTGAACCTTGTTATTCATCAATAAAGCTATCTTGGTTTCTCCTATATACTGGTGTATCTTTGATGTATGATTGCATTAGTATGTTTAGTTTATTTCTAATCCTGAACTAGTTATGAATATGAATCTATGTCTTTGTGTAGTGTTCTCTTCTTGTGATCTTGAAGAAACCTCTTGAAGCTGGGCGAGCGAGAAGGCAAGTAGCTGGGAACTTCCAAAGAGAAGAGAAACTGGATCGAGGGACAAACGGAAGACACCGGTTAGTCCACCCATCTCTCTTCATTCTTAATTCATAAAGGAAGAATACTAGAATAGCTGTTTCTGTTTGTTGCTAAGGCACTGTCACACCTTAGGTGGATAGGATCGTCCTGCATAGGCATTTTTCCCCACAACAAATTGGCGACTCCACTGGGGAGATCTGTTTAGTCATTTTATTTGTGTTTCCATCATTGTTTGTTTCATAGACTCAACAGCAACAATCGAACTGCATCTGCTATTCTCAGATGCAAAGTAGACAGCTCCTGCTTTGATCCAATCACTGGATTTTTCTATGATCTAAACAATGGACTCACAAATGATTTGATGATCCTTTTTGATAGATCTTAGCCCTTCTTCAAAGCATCCCTTTGATTGTACCTTGCTTGTTGCTTTGATTTGGCCTGAAACTGTAGATTAAATAGCAAATCGTGACCCAGAACCCAGTGAGAAACTCTCATTTCTCCTTCAGCGCAGACCCTGTGAAGAGGTTCTGCATTTCAACGCAGGTCCCGTGAAGGCTACCTGCGCTGAATGTCAAAACCTCTGTGTTGAGGGTGCGTTGATCCAGTTAGGCCTTGTGTAGCTGGGGTTCTCTGCTCTATTTTGCCCTGTTTTGATCTCTGATTTTTGCATCCTGTAACCAGCATAGGTACCTGTCTGATAACTCCTTTTCTCTGCTTAAATTCGGCCTCCTTTTGTACAAAAAGACTGTGAGTGTTTTTATGTGTTTATGGCGTCATTTACAGTTTTCCTTTGCAAGAGTGAAATAATCATCCTATAGCCCTTGATTCAGATCTGTTGATTGTGATCTTAGGAGAGAGTTCATTGGCTGTTTGCAGTTGATTATACATTTACTTTTGCTTTTGGTTTGAGTTTGTCTCTTTTAAGTGTCGAAACAAGTGTTCATTTCGAAAGTCGTAAAGTGTTGTATTCTCTTCTACCCTTTCTGATTTCGAAAAGTAAACTTGTTTGTATTTGTCATTTAAAAGCAAATTCAAAGTTGTGCAAAAAGCTTTCTTTTAGGCATCAATATTAAGAGAGCAGAAAACAAACACCTGCATTGTGCATTTGCATCTTGATAGTTTGCATGCTTGATTTAGGAAAAGTGCATTAGAGTGTGCTGATTGCTCTTTGAGAAAAGATGGTGTCTTTCTTTTCCCTTTGTAGCTAGGATTTTCATAGTTGAAAAGATATAAAGCTTGCTTATCATCTTTAGACTACATTTAGGAATTGTATCATACATCTCGTGGTGAACCTCAAAAGGCAAACTTCTAAAAAGATCAACCTAAAATAAATTGAATGAACTTAACAACGCTTTGTAACTTAACGCACAACATAGAGGTCTAGGCTAGAGACGTGTTCCGGCATCGTAAAGCCTGGTGACTGTCGATCTCGCTGATGGTGGGTGATTCCTCCTGAGGGACGATAGCACCAGTATGGATTGTGCTCCCACGTACCGTCGAGTATATATTGGGAGACCCCTATAGGCATAAAACATTTATTCTTAGGAAGCCATGTCGACCACCCTACTGATCACAATGCACTGAACACAGCATTCAGGAAGATTGACCGCCCGTACCTTAAAAGGTATTCTGCGGTTTTGCGAAAAGTTTGGCACACCCTCTACCTAGAACTCCAGAGTACTTCCTTTTAGCCTTTTTCAGACTCTATAACGGAAAAAGTCCATCCGAGCATTTGTCACTTCGGGCTCGTTAAAACATCGAAGGAGACTAGAGTCATCTTTAGCTTTTTCTCGACTCTTTAAAATTGAAAAAGCAAGTTGTGTCTAAGCGTCGTTAAAATTTATTTTAAATGGAATAATCATCACCATTCCCTCGTTGGTCTTCGAAGTTAGTCTCTTTTCATCGCAAGTTCTTGTAGAATCGCTAGAAAATCTTTTGGATAGACTAAATATGTCTGAACAACCGTCGACATCCAGGACTGTGTCATCCGACGCAGCAGCGGCAGAGCCTCCTGCTGCTACTCCAACGATGTTCGCTGGTATACCATCTGTCCCGGCAAATTGTCAACAACAAGCTAGAGTCCAACAAGAGACTGTTTCGACGACATGGTTAGTTCCTATTTCTTCATCTGGATTATCATCTGGTATTTCTTATGTTGAAACTCAACAAATTGATCCAATGCGTCTTCAAAGGTCAATCTACCCTTTAAGTACTGGATTGCCACCATATGGAGGGCAGTATGCCTTTTCATTGTTCCCTCCTGGAGAACAACCATATGGGAGTTTAAAACAAAGTTCAGGTCAAACTGGAATTACATCCAACAGTTGGGTACCAATACTGCCTCAGTAACCAAGGGTTGTATATTCAATGCAACCAGTCCACCCTGTGTCGAATATTCCCACTATACCTGCTATGGTGACTGCGTCGCAAGTACAAGCACTACCTGTTGTATGTCAACCCCAACAGCCTCAGGTTGCGATACAACAGCCTCTTGTCTCAACGACTCAATCACAACCTCAGGTTAGTGCCTCCTTATCTGGAGCGACTCAGGATCAAACAAGTACTGTGACTCCTCATCTTGGTCAATCATCCAGTATTGGTCAACAACAAATGGTTCAACAACCAGAGCTGGTTCAAACTCAACAACCCCCATTCCAGCAATCATATCAAGGACCTGAGCAACAAGTCTTTGTAAGTAATGGGCAATCGCATTTCCAAAGCGGTTATCAACAACCATATTATAATGGTTATGCCCATCAACCTTATCAAAGTTGCCAGCATCAAATACATTATGCTGGTATGCAAAGACCCATTGCTCAGGCAATTCCATCTTATCCTGGGTATGCTTCGCCTAACCTGAATCAATAGTTGCCCTTTGTAGCAACTCTAGAATTACCAGATCTAAACCGGCTGACGAATGATCCAATTGCTTATGCCCCTTGGTGGCCAGCGATTCCGCATAAACTTCCGTCAGATATTCCTAAATTTAATGGAAATCCAGGTGAAGATCCGTCGAATCATGTGATGACATTTCATCTGTGGTGTTCATCAAACACCCTAAACGATGATTCGATTAGGCTTCGCCTTTTTCAGAGGACGTTAACTGGTCCAGCGGCAAAATGGTATATTGAATTGCCTAGAGCTTCGTTCGACAACTTCAGTACCTTAGCCACGACTTTCTTAACCCATTTTCAATTACCGATAAGGTATGAAACGGGAACGGAACTCCTAACCAACTTCAAACAGACAACGGCCACTCACATATCTGATCATATACATGAGTGGCGACGTCGTCGTAGGATGGTAAAAACGTATGTTCCCGATCAGCTATTAGCTGAATGGTTTATCAAATCCTTACTTCCTACAATCACAAAAGATGTGGCAAAGGGGGGAGTCGTAACGGAAGAGCAAGTCATCGCTCGTGTGCAATATCTGGACTTGGTCTATACTCATTCTGGCACGCTCTACGACAAAATACCTGACGCCCCTAGACCAGAATTCTCAATTCCTCCTCCTCCTAAATCAAACAATGACTCTCATGCCATCGATGGCGTGATTGGCGCGACAGACACGAAATCGACAAAGGCTACATCTAAAAAGGCCCGTAAGATTTCCAGTCAAAATGCAAATGAGGAACTTCTTGCCTCGGAAGTAAATTCCATGTCAACCGACAAGGGCAAACAACTGAAGCAACCAGGGGGCAAGAAGAAAAAGAAAGGGAGAAAAAGGAAACCCCCTGCGGGGTGTCATATATGTGATGAGGATCATTGGACGAGAGATTGTCCACATATAGCTGAAGTTAAGAAACTCTTTAAGAGTTCAAAAACCTCAGCAGTATTGACTGATCCGTTTCGAAGCCCAGGTACCAAACTGGTTGCTAATCAAAATGCTTCCCGATCCCAAGTGCTTATGTTGTCTATCTCAAAGCAGCAAAATGATGCTTTGGCAAGGAATAAAGATTACGGGAATCCACATGTGTCAAATAATAAGGCTAATGAACAACCTAGTAGTTCGACAACAACTTTGACCAAAGTTGTGCCACCCATCATTCCTGAACGAATGATAAAGTCGCCAAAGGGAGTAGTGCACAAATCGACATTTAATCCTCGTGCAAAAATAGCACAGAATTATACTATAATAGAGGACCTGGCCCAATCTCCGTCCGCTATGTCGACGCTTGAGGTACCACAAAATTGCCTCTCCCAAGAGCAAGCTTTATTATCAGCAATAGGTGGGATAGACCCAATGGATTCCAATCTTGTGGCATTTAATCATAAAGGATATGACTCTCAGTTACCAGCTCAACTAGCTTTCTTTATTCAAGTGAAAGCCCTCAACAAAACTGTTCATCGAACAATTATTGATGAGGGGGCATCTACATGCATTATGTCGATGAGTTGCTGGAAAACTTTAGGATCTCCAACCTTGTCGCAATCTTCGACGACATTAAAAGCATTTGATGGACGGACATATACCCCATATGGTATTCTAAATAACTTGAAAGTTGAACTAGGAGGGAAAACAGTAGAAATTGATGTTGAAGTAATTGACGAAAAGCTTGATTACAACATCCTATTGGGAAGACCCTGGATATATGCCATGGCCGCATTTGTGTCGACCTACTTCAGGAAGATTGCATTTCCCTTCCAAGGAGGAATTACAATCGTCGACCAACAAACATTTCTCCCCAACAGTTCACAAGTTACGGGAAGCATTCCAATGATCCATGGAAGCAATCATTCGCTCCAAAATATCGGAGTAGGTCTCCTAAAAGACCCGGCCTTAATGGGTACTTTTGCCCTACCGCCTCTGAGTAATCTGGCGGAAGTAGCCACAGTGGAATATGAAACCTTCTATATCTAATGGATTTCGACTCCGAGGACGGTTCTTATCTTATGTCAACCTCGTTAAAAAATGAAACAAGGAGTCACGAGGATAGTTCTTTTACTGTGTCAACCTCATTAAAAAATGAAACAATCCCCTTTCCAAATCTCAAAGGTAAACCTTCATTCCAACCACCGAGTTGAATGCAATGAAGCTTGGGGGGCATGCACCTCGATTTGCGTTGTTATGCTGGGGGCATGCAAGCTTATCATGAGCAGTGTTACCACAGGGTTCAAGCTCGTTAAAAAATAAACCCGCATCGAGCAGTTTTAGCGCATAGTTCATGCTCGTTAAAAAATAAACATAAGATCGAGTAGTTTTAGTCCATAGTTCATGCTCGTTAAAAAATAAACAGATCCGAGCAGTTTTAGCCCATAGTTCATGACTCGTTAAAAAATAAACAGATCCGAGCAAATGTTTCCACCCGCGTTTAAGCTCGTTAAAAAATGAACTATTCCGGTAAATAACCACCGTGAATGTAACGTTATCAGCCATTAAAGCCTTGGTCGTGTTTGCACCGTCACCTCCACTTTTCCATTGGCCGATCGTTCATCTCCATATGATTGTTTAGCCATTTTGAGGAACAGCTGCGAAGAGTGATTTCACTAGCCATCCTTGTGACACTGCCGTGATTGGAAAATTCCAACCCGTACCTGGAATCAGCTGCTAAACCGTTTTATCACTCGTTCCTCAAAAGACGAGTCTTCTTTAAGCTCTTTTCATCTGACTCGTAAAATATGAAAAGATTGTCGAGTTTTGGCCTTCCAGCTTGTTAAAGCGACCGGAAGTGCTATCCCTCATCTAGATTTTAATCTTTTTGGACCTGAGGGATTATTGCACAAAAAGATCGAGCGCTTGTTTTGTTCGGCTCGTTAAAACTATTGAAAGCTCATCCCTTCTGTGTTGTTTTATACTTTTTCGGACTTAAGGGATTAGATGACGAAAAAGGACTTTCAGAGTTGACTTTACGTACCTTTTTAGACTCTCTAAAAATGAAAAGGACCGAGTTATCTTTGTCGCTAGACTCGTTAAAATCATTAAATAGCGACAAACTTGTCTTTAGATGAGAACAAGTTTCACTATCACTAGGCTCTTTAAAACATAGCGATGGGCTTGCCCGAAGGGCAAGTTATAGAACAAGCATATGTTATCCTCCTCAAGCTTGACAAAAATAAAGAGGTACTGGTCAGCAATGACTGGGGAAAAATTGGGAGAAACTCAAGAAAACTTTAATGGTAGCAAGTCGCTCTTGAACATGACACTTTTCCTCCGTACCACAATCGGGTTGGGTTGTTTCATTCACCGGTCACATCACCATGGTTTCACCATACCATCCATATTTGGGGTAATGCTACCGATCCATCGCATAAGTGTCACCATATGTTCAAGAGAAGTCGTTCAGAGAATTCAACCGTGTCCCATCCACTGCCATACATTATCCTTCATCCTTTCATGAACGCCACCCTGAATCATATGTCATCAGATCGTTTTCACCTCCATTAAAATCATTTACTCCGTTCCGTGTCACTGATGCGGGATACATTAAGGCCCTCCTTTGATGGATCACTTCTTGTCGACATCAACTCATTACCCAAGAAGTGGATCTAGGAACAACCCCTTCAGTACTTTGAAGCTTGCATGCCTCAATGGCAAGTTTCTCACTTCCGGCGACAGGTATACATCAATGACCTTCGACCGAAAGATTTTGCATGGTGTTCGATGCCAAGTCCTTTATTCACACCACGCGAATTGTACTGCAATACCTTGAGGGTCATTATCATTATCGGTGATTCCTCTCGCACTTGTTAACGGTTTACCTCATTGACCGGTAATCAATCGATGTCTTTCCATGTTCAACTTCAGAACATTTCTCACATGGATCGACTTGTACTTAGAGTGAAGATCGAACGAGTTTGAAGACCCCGGATCTAGTTTCATCCATCTGGGCTGCGATATATATTCAGGAAAGATAAAGACATTGACATGTACATCATTGCAGCAGATAATCATCCTACCCAAAGGATGATAATTTCATAAAAATTATTAGTCTACCATCAGACGATTGTCTGATCTATGTACAGAAAAAATGAATTTATAAAGCTGAGCATGGGAATGCCCGCCTCAGCTAGATCATGAAAGCAGTATGAAAAATAATGTATTGTATTGTATCTTATTACAGGTCTCCTCCCAGCAATGAATGAACTTCGAATCGTCCTGATAAAGCATTTCACCCGATAAACGGCCTCATACTTTAGGGGGCAACTGTTATAGACATTTTTGTGCTTACAGCTATAAGCATGAAATGTCCATAATCTAAGGGATCCAAAGTCCCTAAACATGTTGTTCCTACCCCTAGAGGAACAAGGCTAACAAACCACAGCAATTCACAGAAGTTCTCCACCAGAAACTGCTCAAAAACAAGTCAATTCAGGATCAATTCAGAGGCTCCACTAGCTGTCTGCGCTGAAATGCAAAGTCTGCACTGGCTACCTGCACTGCAACGCAGGTAGAAGCACTACCAGGGTGCGCTGAGCGGGAATTGACAAATGGAAAGTTCATTCAACAAGGTGTCAAGACCCTGGAAGCTTCCAGAATCTTCCTCAATGACACTTGCCTCAGTGAATTTGACTAGTGATGAGTAAGAGGTTCTCAATCTCCAAGTGGAAGCAAGAACCTCCAAGTGGAAGCAAGAACTGACAGAGGGAGAGGACACTAGTCAGATCTCAAGCTGACTCATCCTCTCTCCAAACATCTATATATGGATCTCTCCTCCATGGGATCTAGAGGCTGGAATTTTGTTATTGCAAAGAATTGTTGTTGGTTTGAGATTGGAATCATTGGGTGCTTAATGCTTTGAGGGAAGGTGAAGATAGGAATTTCATTTACTGGGAAGGAGATGCTGGATTGGAGCCCTCTGGGTTGTATCTCTTCCTGAACCTTGTTATTCATCAACAAAGCTATCTTGGTTTCTCCTATATACTGGTGTATCTTTGATGTATGATTGCATTAGTATGTTTAGTTTATTTCTAATCCTGAACTAGTTATGAATATGAATCTATGTCTTTGTGTAGTGTTCTCTTCTTGTGATCTTGCAGAAACCTCTTGAAGCTGGGCGAGCGAGAAGGCAAGTAGCTTGGAACTTCCAAAGAGAAGAGAAACTGGATCGAGGGACAAACGGAAGACACCAGTTAGTCCACCCATCTCTCTTCATTCTTAATTCATAAAGGAAGAATACTAGAATAGTTGTTTCTGTTTGTTGCTAAGGCACTGTCACACCTTAGGTGGATAGGATCGTCCTGCATAGGCATTTTCCCCCACAACAAGAGGAATGCAGTCATTGTGGAACAATGTTGGAAAAGAGAGCTAGGTTAAAGGATGAGAGGAGAGTCATTATTAAAGACGAACCTTCTTCTTCTTCATTAGATGATAAGTGTTGGTGTCCGAGTGTGAATAAAATATTCAAGCCTTTACTACATTAATTCATCAATCCAGGTGCATACAAATTTCAAGGTAACGTGCAAGGTATATGCAGAGGAAAGGTTACATCCTTACATCAACCAAGGATTCGTGATTATGAAATAAACACATTGTTGTAATAGTAATAGAAATTAAGTCACAGAACTTAAAAGGAATTCACAACAATCTATAAAGATCTGTAACATCAATAAAGAAATAAACACAAGTAAAACAACATACACAAAAGGAAATACGTAGCGCCGGATCAGAAGAGCGGGCCCAACTCTATGATCAGGGCTGCATTAAATTGTAGCTAGAGATAAAACATCAAAATTTTTGGTATTTTATTAATCTGTGAAGAAGCTGTTACAATACATATCTTTGCGCGGCTAACCCTTCGCACAAGAATAAAACCCCTTTTATACAATACATGGGTAATAACATATTCCCAAAAACCTAGCAACTAAATGCCCAAAATATACAACATTTTAGAACAGCACTAGTCGCTGAGAGAGTAAGAATAGAAACGATCCAAAATTTAGGTTTTAACCCCATACAGAAATTACCTGCATACGAATTTTTAAACACAAAAAATAAACAATGCGAGAGCATAACACATAAAACACATATACAAAGATATTTTCCCCTGGATCCTAAACTGGGACTACCAGCTTGATTTTTCATTATATTCCTTTCAATGTTACAATACATATTTATACATGTCGAAGCATCCAATACCATGGACTGAAAACCATCGCGTCCAAAACCATGGACCAAAAACCATACGTAGGTTCGCCCAACCTAATATAGGGTCCAAAAAAAATAAAAATTCCCAGGGCGCTACTCCAGACCCCATAGAGGGGGGATGCCCAACCCCTTAAAACCCCCCTGTGACCCCCCACTGCAGCAATCAGTTCAAAGAATATAACACAACCCAACAATCTCCCACTTGTTTTTTTCTTTCCACAGGGGGCCACAAGAGAGCTTAGTCATTTTTCCAACCCTGAAATGCCCATTGTTTCTCTAGACCATGAGAACTTCTCAAAGCTCACAAATTTTTTCAATGCATCTGCAGTATTCTTCAAAGTGTCCACCTTTACTAGCAACACCTTTTTGTCTTCTATCATATCCCTCACAAAGTGGTACTGAACATCAATGTGCTTTGTCTTTGAATGATAAGAAAGGTTCTTTGCCAAGAAAATTGCACTTTGGCTATCACAATCTATCCTTATAGCTCCCTATACTAACCGCATATTTGAACACAATCTCTGCAACCAAACTGCTTCCTTGCTTGCATGAGTGGTTGCCATGTATTCTGCCTCTGTAGTTGATAGTGCCACTACAGATTATTTCTTACTCATCCAACTGATTTCACCTCCAAATAGGTTAAACACATACCCACTTGCAGATCTTCTCTAATCCAAATCTCCAGCCCAGTCTGCATCAACAAAGCCATGAATATCCAACACTCTGTCCAATCCTGGTCTTCCTTGGTAGCACAAACCATAATCACTAGTGCCACGCAAATACCTGAAAACCCGCTTCATTGTTGTCCAGTGCTCCTTCCTTGGTTTTGACATAAATCTACTCAATACTCCCACTGCAGGTGCAATGTCTGGTCTAGTATAGACCATTGCATACATCGGGCTACCAATTGCACTTGCATATGGAACACGGGACATATCCTCTTCCTCTTCTTGTGTCTTGGGACACTGTTCAACATATAAATTTACACTTACAAGAATAGGAACCTTCACCGGTTTACTATCCTGCATATTAAACCTCTGCAGTATTGTCTCGAAATACTTCCTCTAGTTTAACCAGAGCTTCCTCTTTGCCCGATCTCTTTTAATTTCCATCCCCAAAATATAGTTTTCAACACCAAGATATTTCACGTCAAATTTGGAGGACAATTGGGTCTTCAAATCCTGGATAATTTCTTTGTCATTTCCAACCAACAACATATCATCCACATACAAGACCAGATAAATAACATGGTCACCAATTAATTTAAAATACACCCAGTGATCTGCTTTTCTTCTGGTGAAGCCAAGTCCCTGTATAAATGTATCAAATTTCTGATACCACATCCTTGGTGACTGTTTTAACCTGTACAGAGACTTCTTTAACTTTCATACCAGGTTTTTCTTACCCTTCACCGCAAAGCCTTTAGTTTGCTTCATGTAGATCTCCTCTTCCAGATCCCCATGAAGAAATGTTGTCTTCACATCCATCTCTTCTACCTCAAAATCAAAAGCAGCAGCAACAGAAAAAAGTAACCTAATAGAAGTTACCTTGGCAACAGGAGAAGAAATATCACCAAAATCAATTCCCGGCACCTGGGAATAACCTTTTGCTACCGACCGAGCTTTGTATTTCTCCACCTTTCCTTTTGCATTTGTCTTCTTCTTGAACACCCATTTGCTACCAATGGGTTTCCTTCCAGTCGGCAACTCCACCAGATCCCAAGCCTCATTTTTGTGCAAAGATGCCTTTTCATCAACCATGTCCTCTTTCCAGAGTTTTCCATCCTCTGAATCTACTACTTCCTTCACAGTTCTAGGATCATCATCAATAATAGATAAAGCAAAAGTTGAATAGAAAGTAGATGGACTATACCTTTCTGGTTGCCTTCTTTCTAGAGCTGAACTTCTTACACCCAGAGTTTGTGGCTCTTCATCTTTTGATTCCTCCTCTGCTGTAGAGTCTGATTCTTCCTCCTTTAGCTCAAACTCTATCTTCTCAGGTCCCTTTGGTTGGACTTCATGTTTAATAACATCTTTCAACTCTTTGAACGCCACATCTTGGTTGTACAAAACCTTCCTTGTTGTTGGGTTCCAAAGCTTATAACCCTTTAAACCATCCTTGTACCCAATAAAGATGCACTTTTTAGATTTACTATCCATCTTGGTTCATTTCTCCTTTGGAACATGTACATATGCATCACATCCAAATACCCTCAGATGTGAAAGAGAGGGTTTCTTACCAGTCCATACCTCTTGTGGAGTTTTATCCTCCAACGCTGATGAAGGTGATTTGTTGACCAGGTAACATGTTGTCTCCACCGCATCTGCCTAGAATTCTTGTCCTAACCCGGCACCACCGAGCATGCTTCTTGCCCTTTCCATCAACGTCTTGTTCATTTTTTCTGTAACTCCATTTTGCTAAGGTGTATATGGAGTAGTCTTCTGCCGTTCTATACCACACTTCTTATAGAATTCTTCAAATTCCTTACTACAAAACTCTCCACCATTATCTGTCCTCAACACCTTTATCTTCTTCTCTGTCTGGTTTTCCACCAAAGCATTAAATTATTTAAACCTGTCAAAGACTTCAGATTTCTTCTTAAGGAAATATATCCATGTGTTCCTTGAGAAGTCATCTATAAATGATACATAGTACACAGACTTACCCAATGATGGAACCTTCACAAGTCCAAATACATCACTGTGTAAAAGCTCTAATATCTATTTTGCCCTCTTACCACTAGAGGGGAAACTCACCCGATTTTGCTTCCCATATACACAAATTTCATAGAAATCAAAATCTAGAGAGCTATTACTCATACCTTCTACCATACCTTTACCATGAAGTATTCGAAAGCCCTTCTCTCTAACATGTCCAAACCTTTGATGCCATAGCATGGTCTTCTCTCCAAAGACCACTAGATTTTCTGCTCCACTTTCAGGAACCACAGAACTGTTGAACCCATCAACAACAGTGCTACCTTGCAGCTTGTACATAGTTCCAGTCCGAACTCCCTGCATCAATACTAGTGCTCCCCGAACCATCTTGCAAGTATCCTTCTCGAACACTATTTTTACACTTGCATCATCTAGATTGCTTACAGAAATCAAATTTCTGGCTAATGCAGGAATATGCAGAACACCCGGAAGTGTTCTAACCCTTCCACCTTGCAACTTCAACTTTACTTTTCCGCAAACAACGATTCTAGCCTTCCTATCATCCCCTAAGAAGACATCACCACCATCGTATTTCTCATACTTGCAGAACCACTCTCTATGGGGAGTGAAATGAATGGATGCACCAGATTCAATCAACCATGCCTCATGATCTACATGTGTACTTGAAGAAGCCAAGTACACATCCCCACCTTCATCCGAGGTGGTTTTCGCCTCTGTAGAAGGAGCATCATCAAATCCCTTTCCTTTATTAGGAGCTTTAGATTTATATTCCCTTTTGTAGTGCCCTTCGTTTCTGCATTTCCAACACACCACCTTTATAGGTTTTCTTGGAGATTTAGATCTCCCTCTAGATTTAGATCTCCCACTCACTGGCTTATTTTTGTTTCTGTTCTGGGACCATCCTCGTACAAACAAGGCATCACCATTATGGCACTCCATATTTTTCCATCTCATCTCCTCCATCAGCGAGGATGAGACTGTTTCATCAAACTGCAAGGCTATTGCATTGCTACCTATTGCAATAACTAGACTATCCCACGAATCTGGTAGAAAACGCAATAAACTGATGCACTTATATTCATCTAAAATTTTAATATCAACACATGCTAACTGACTTACTGTTATAGACATTTTTGTGCCTTACAGCATGAAGCATGAAATGTCGATAATCTAAGGGATCCAAAGTCCCTAAACATGTTGTTCCTACCCCTAGAGGAACAAGGTCAGCAAACCACAGCACTGAAAATCAGTTCTCCACCTGAAAACACTCAAAAACAAGCTAATTCTGGATCATGTCAACTGCTCCACTAAGCATCTGCGCTGAATGTCAACTGCTCCACTCTGTACCTGCGCTGAATGTCAACTCTAATGAAGGCTACCTGCGCTGGGCGAGATTGGCCAAGTGGCACAGTCATTCTGCAAGGTGTCAAATGCCCAGGAAGCTTCCAAAATGACACTTGGATCAGGGAATTCACCTTGGGATGAGTAAGAGGATCTAGATCTCCAAGTGGAAGCAAGAAACTCCAAGTGGACTCAAGAACTGAAGTATAACTGAAGTGGGAGAGGACACTAGTCAGCTTCATGCCAAACTCAAGCTGACTCATCCTTTCTCCAAAACTCCTATATATAGAGCTCTCTCATGAGGTCTAGGGGGGCTGGAATCTTGTGAATGTAAGGAAGTGCTGTTGGTTTGAGTATAGAACTATTGGGTGATTGCTTTGAAGAAGGTGAAGAGGAGATTTCTTTCTGCTGGGAGGTGTTGCTGGATTGGGCCTATTATGGTTGTAACACTCTCAGAACTTTACTTCTTCCATTAATAAAGCATTTGAGGTTCTTCTATATGCATGTGTCTTTGTGGCGTATTGATGCTTGTATATTTGATTTATTCTAATCCTTGAATCAATTATGGATGTATGCTTCTTGTAGTTTCCCTTTCTTGTGCTTTTGTAGGATCTTTGTGTAGCTGGACCAGTGAAAGAGCAAGGAGCTGGGAGCAAGCATCAAGGAGAGAAGATTGGATCAAACATTAGCGGAAGACAACGGTTAGTGGATCTCTTTCTCCCCTCTCTTACATCTCATAAAGAAGTAATCTTGAATAGCTTTGCATTCGGTTGTTGCTGAGGTACTATCACCCTTAGAGTGGGATAGGGTCATTCCGTATTGGATACTTTTCCCAACAACAAATTGGTGACTCCACTGTAAATTTGTTGTTGGGAAAAGTATCCAATACGGAATGACCCTATCCCACTCTAAGGGTGATAGTACCTCAGCAACAACCGAATGCAAAGCTATTCAAAATTACTTCTTTATGAGATGTAAGAGAGGGGAGAAAGAGATCCACTAACCGTTGTCTTCCGCTAATGTTTGATCCAATCTTCTCTCCTCTCTTACATCTCATAAAGAAGTAATTTTGAATAGCTTTGCATTCGGTTGTTTCTGAGGTACTATCACCCTTAGAGTGGGATAGGGTCATTTCGTATTGGATACTTTTCCCAACAACAAATTGGCGACTCCACTAGGGATCGTATCTTGTTGGTTGTTTGTGTTTTTGCTATTCATTTCATAAACAAAGGGAGTACCGAATCGAACTGCATTTGGATCTTTCAAATGCAAAGTAGAGGGCAGCCACTCTAGCTCAGCTTCTGGGCAAGTTTATGATTTGAAGAGCTGATCCACGAGGACTCTAATAAGCTCTTAGTGATAGCTTTTCATCCTCCTTGTCATCCCTTAGTGTGTCCTTGACTGATAGCTTCTGATTTGGCCAAAAACTGTGAAATTTTTAGCAATCTGTGACCCGGAAACCAAGAGAAACGAAAGTTTCGTTCTTCAGTGCAGGCTGTGTGAAGGCTGTCTGCATTTCAGCGCAGTTCCCGAAGGGGCTACCTGTGCTGAAGGTCAAACAGACAGTGTCCCACCTGCGCTGGACCAGTCTTGCCTTGTGCTACTGGGGTTTCCTGCTGTTTCTTGCCCTGTTTTCACCCTTGTTTTTGCTGCCTGTTACCAGTCAATGTGCCTATCTGAAACCAACTTTCCTTGCCACTATTCCGCCTCGGTTGTATAAAGAAACTGTGTTTGTTCTTTGTGTATTTCTTGTATCATTTACAGTTTCCCATAACGAAAGTGAACTAGTCTTGCTGTGGCCTCTTAGATCTAGACCTGTGATAAAGTGTCGTTTTGATCTTAAGAGTTAGTTTGTTTGTTGTTCATAGCTGATTGAGCTTTTGCTTTCGTCATATGGTTTGAATTTATATATTTCTAGTGTCGAAACAAGTAAATCTTAAGGTGTCTTTTGATTTTGGACAAGCTTGTTTGCTTTCACTTGAAATTGAATTCAAAGTTATACAACAGCTTTCTTTTTGTGTCGCACAAACATTAAGAAAGGGAAAAGAAATACTTGCATTGTGCATGTGCATTATGACAGCTTGCATGATTGATTTAGGAAAAAGTGCATTAGTGTGTGCTCTATGATCTGTGTGAAAAGATGTTATCTTTCTTTTCCCTCAGTAGTTAAGATTTTCAAAGTTGAAGGATTGAACAGCTTGCTTATCATCTTAGACTGCATTTAGGAGTGTTATCATACATCTCGTGGTGATCCATAAAGGCAAACTGCTAAACAAGATCAACCTTAAAATAAATTGAATTTACATAACAACGCATTGAAACATAACGCAAAGACATAGAGGTCTAAGCTAGAGACATGTTCCGGCGTCGTTAAACGTGATATCTTAGCGTTGAGTGGTTGGGTGATTCCTCCACGGTGAAGCGATAAGTATCAATACGGACTTGTGCTCCCACGTACCATCACGTATATATTGGGAGACCCCTATAGGAACAAAGCCTTTATCCAATAGGAAACCGTGTCGGCCGCCCTACTGATCGCAATGCAGTGAACACAACATTCACGAAGATCGACCACTCGTACCGTAAAACGTATTCTGTGGTTTTGCGAAAAGTTTGGCACACCCTCTGCCTAGAACTCCAGAGCAGTTTCTTTTGGCCTTTTTCAAACTCTATAACTGAAAAAGTCCATCCGAGCATTTGTCACTTCGGGCTCGTTAAAACATCGAAGGAGACTAGAGTCATCTTTAGCTTTTTCTCGACTCTTAAAAAGTGAAAAAGCAAGTTGTGTCTAAAGCGTCGTTATAAAATTTATTTTAAACGGAACATAATCACCTCCTATTCTCGCGTTGATCTGTAGGTTGAGAACATGGAACGCCCCAACCAAGGAATTCCACAGGATGGAAATCCTAGTCCTTTCTCCTCTTGGGGAGAAGTTGGTGCGCCCCACATGGCCACATTGTCGCTTCCAGGACTGACAATTGGCCTGCCAGTATGGCTATTCTCAACCAATGTAGTTCGGAACACCATGGTTCCTGAATAGTCGAGTCAACAGTTAGATCAGTCTAGAGCTGCCCACCAGCCTTCTACTTCTTATAACTCTTCCTCCAATCCTTCATCTTCGCAGGGTAGAGCCGGCAAAAGCCAAGCTCCCATGGAGAAGAAGGAGAAGAAGAAGAAAGAGAAGAAGAAGAAGGAGCCTAAGGCAATTGGGGACAAGCAAAAGACATCTGACAAAAATCCACACACAGTACAGACCGGGCCTAAATCGCCATGTGTCATATGTAGAGGAGACCACTTCCATAGAGATTGTCCCTGTATTCCCCGGATACTAAGGGACTGGTCCCCTCGTTTGCACAATTCGGGAGCATCAACCTCTGATAGCCATGTTGATTGCTTACCGTCAACCAGCGAAAGTGAAGGTTCAAGACAAAGAGGGGGAGCAAGATCCCCCTGCAGACTGTGTGAAGGTGATCACGCCATCCACCGTTGTCCCTTCTTAGATGAAGCCAAGAGAGTTTTGGAAGATCGCCCGGTTTCACTGTTGAGACTTCCTCCTGGATACAAAAAACTCGTGCCAAGTCCTTCGTTGGTTGAAAATACAGCTGGCCCGCTCAAGTGGTCAGATGAAGCGTCAGTCATTGAAAATGAACCTACTGAATCCAGACCAGACGAAAGTCTAAAGGTCGATACGGCAGTTGACCCGGTTCTTCCTTCAGAGGTTTCATCCTCAAATGACACCGTCACTGAAGATTCATCTTCAAATGACACCCTCACTGAAGAGAATAAGGATGACACCATCCAGATTCTTTTCATCAACACCGACTCTGATGAGCATCAGGGCAATGCGCCCATTCCTTTATCGCAGGAAGGAACATCGTCAAGGTCATATCCGGTCGTGTATTCGGTCCCACCACCAAGCAATCTGGTTGTATCCTTTGATTGGAACCAACTAGGCAGGCCCCGGTTACCAGCCAGTATACCATTCAGAATCATAGTCCAAATTTACAGGATGGTAATGGCTGGAACTATAATTGATGAAGGGGCATCTGTGAGTATCCTTTCCTCTATTGCTTGGAAAGCACTGGGTTCCCCAGAGCTTTTGCCTGAGATAAGAAATCTCTCGGGTTTTGATAAAGGAACCAGTCGACCATTAGGGATCCTCTCCAATGTACCTGTTACGTTGAAAGGGAAGACCGTTCAGATGAACGTGATGGTTGTTCAAGGACCCTTGGATTATAACCTACTCCTTGGACAAGACTATATATATTGCATGGGAGCTATAGTCTCCTCACTCTTTAGAGTAATGTGTTTTCCACACGAAGGAAGAATGGTCAAGCTCGTAGACCAACTTTCATTTCCGGGATCACGCATCGCAAATAGTCACATACCAACCCTCAATGGTCTATTCACCCAAGAAATGTCTCCACCCTCAGTCCTCCTTCCCGATGAGTGCGAGTGATTCGGAAAGATGGGACTGGAACCCAGGGGGCATGCATCCTGGTCTGCTTTGGGTAGGGAAAACCTTGGGTATAGAGTAGATTTCCGCGGGAGAATATGACTAGTCCGTACCCCGTCCGTCTAGGAAGAGGGGTTGTTCTGGAATAAGATTCTTTTGTCAAAGTTATGTGAGTGAAATAATCTGTTTTTCACCCACCTTTTTCTATTTCGGTAGACATCGCCGAAGAAGTGTTCAGTTTGAAAGATTAACAGAACAATCTTTGGGTAACCTGAAAGAGGTAAGCCTCACCCTTTAAAACAAATGTTTTATCGGATAAGTAGGGGCAGCCTTGAAATTGTATTTTATACCTGGGGGCATGCAAACCTTTTGGAGTGCAAGCAAAGAGCGGTTATTTATCTGTTTTTTGGATTAGTCGTTTCCTAACTTGCATAAAGAAAGGATGTGGGGCAAAGGTCAAAATTTGCCAAATTAGGAGCATAGCTTCGTGAGATAAAGCTCCATAAAAAATAGCTATCTCACAGGAGACATTCTTATCTTATGACTGGTATAATCGAGCAGTTTTACCGCGGAATTTATGCTCGTTAAAAAATAGAAAAGCGAGATCCGAGCAGTTTTAACGCGGAATTCATGCTCGTTAAAAAATAAACATAAGCATTGAGCAGTGTTTTGGCGCATTCAAGCTCTTTAAAAAATGAACCCAGTCCCGGTAAATAACCATTGTGACCGTAAATTTATTAGCCATAAAAAGCCTTGGTCATGTTTGCACCTGCCACCTCCATTCCATTTGGCCGATCGTTCACCTCCATATGATTGTTTACCTATTTTGAGGAACAACTGCGAAGAGTGATTTCACTTAGCCATCCTTGTGACACTGCCATAATTGGAAAATTCCAACCTGTACCTGGAATCTGCTGCTATCCCTGTTTACCACTCATTCCTCAAAAGACGAGTCTTCTTTGAGCTCTTTTCATCTGACTCGTAAAATATGAAAAGTTTGCCGAGTTTTGGCCTTCCAGCTCGTTAAATTGACCGGAAGAGCTATCCCTCCTCTAGATTTTAATCTTTTTGGACCGGAGGGATTATTACACAAAAAGGTCGAGCGCTTGTTTTATTCGGCTCGTTAAAGTTATCGAAAACTCATCCCTTCTGTATTGTTTTATACTTTTTCGGACTTAAGGGATTAGATGACGAAAAAGGAATTTTGGAGTTAACTTTCTGTACCTTTTCAGACTCTCTAAAATTGAAAAGGACCGAGTTTTCCTTGTCGTTAGACTCGTTAAAATGATTAAATAGCGACAAACTTGTCTTTAGACGAGAACGAGTTTCCCTATCGCTAAGCTCGTTAAAACATAGCAATGGGCTTGCCCGAAGGGCAGGTTATAGAACAAGCATATGTTATCCTCCTCAAGCTTGACAAAAATAAAGAGGTACTGGTCAGAAATGACTGGAGAAAAATTGGGAGAACCTCAAAGCTTTAATGGTAGCAAGTCGCTCTTGAACATGACACTTTGTCCTCCGTATCACATCGGGTTGGTTTGTTTTCATTCACCGGTCTCATCACCATGGTCCTCGCCAAACCATCCACATTTGGGGTAATGCTACCGATCCATCACATCAGTGTCGTTATATGTTCAAGAGATGTTGTTCAGAAAGAGTCAACCGTGTCCCATCCACTGCCATACATTATCCTTCATCCACCCATGATCGCCACCCTGAATCATATTTCACAGATTGTTTTCACCTCCACTAAAATCATTAGCTCCGTTCCGTGTCACTGATGTGGGATTCATTAAGGCCCTCCTTTGACAGATCGCTTCTTGTCGACTTCAGCTCATTATCCAAGAAGTTGATCTAGGAACAACCCCCTCAGTACTTTGAAGCTTGCATGCCTCAATGGCAAGTTTCTCACTTCCGGCGACAGGTATACATCAATGACCTTCGACCAGAAGATTTTGCATGGTGTTCAACGCCAAGTCCTTTATTCACACCACGTGAATTGTACTGCAGTACCTTGAGGGTCATTGTCATTATTGGTGATTCCTCTCGCGCTTGTTAACGATTTACATTATTGACCGGTAATCAAGCGATGTCTTTCCATGTTCGACTTCAGCACAATTCTCACATGGATCGACTTGTACTTAGAGTGAAGATCGAACGAGTTTGAAGACCCCGGATCTAGTTTCATCCATCCGGGCTGCGATATATATTCAGGAAATATAAAGACATTTGATATGTACGTCATTGCAGCAGATGATCATCCTACTCAAAGGATGATAATTTCAGCAGAGAATTATCAGTCTACCATCAGACGATCGTCTGTTCTATGTACCAAAATGAATTTATAAAGCTGAGCATGGGAATGCCCGCCTCAGCTATATCATGAAAGCAGAATGAAAAATAATGTATTGTATTGTATTTTATTATAGGGCACCTCTCTGCGATTGAATGAACTTCGGATCCTCCTGATAAAGCATTTCACCCGATAAACGACCTCATACTTTAGGGGGCAACTGTTATAGACATTTTTGTGCCTTACAGCATGAAACATGAAATGTCGATAATCTAAGGGATCCAAAGTCCCTAAACATGTTGTTCCTACCCCTAGAGGAACAAGGTCAGCAAACCACAGCACTGAAAATCAGTTCTCCACCTGAAAACACTCAAAAACAAGCTAATTCTGGATCATGTCAACTGCTCCACTAAGCATCTGCGTTGAATGTCAACTGCTCCACTCTGTACCTGCACTGAATGTCAACTCTAATGAAGGCTACCTGCACTGGGCGAGATTGGCCAAGTGGCACAGTCATTCTGCAAGGTGTCAAATGCCCAGGAAGCTTCCAAAATGACACTTGGATCAAGGAATTCACCTTGGGATGAGTAAGAGGATCTAGATCTCCAAGTGGAAGCAAGAAACTCCAAGTGGACTCAAGAACTGAAGTATAACTGAAGTGGGAGAGGACACTAGTCAGCTTCATGCCAAACTCAAGCTGACTCATCCTTTCTCCAAAACTCCTATATATAGAGCTCTCTCATGAGGTCTAGGGGGGCTGGAATCTTGTGAATGTAAGGAAGTGTTGTTGGTTTGAGTATAGAACTATTGGGTGATTGCTTTGAAGGAGGTGAAGAGGAGATTTCTTTCTGCTGGGAGGTGTTGCTGGATTGGGCCTATTATGGTTGTAACACTCTTAGAACTTTACTTCTTCCATTAATAAAGCATTTGAGGTTCTTCTATATGCATGTGTCTTTGTGGCGTATTGATGCTTGTATATTTGATTTATTCTAATCCTTGAATCAATTATGGATGTATGCTTCTTGTAGTTTCCCTTTCTTGTACTTTTGCAGGATCTTTGTGTAGTTGGACCAGTGAAAGAGCAAGGAGCTGGGAGAAAGCAGCAAGGGGATAAGATTGGATCAAACATTAGAGGAAGACAACGGTTAGTGGATCTCTTTCTCCCCTCTCTTACATCTCATAAAGAAGTAATCTTGAATAGCTTTGCATTCGGTTGTTGCTGAGGTACTATCACCCTTAGAGTGGGATAGGGTCATTCCGTATTGGATACTTTTCCCAACAACACTTACCACAATATTAAATGTGTTTAGATGCTTTTTCACCGAGTCTCCATCTTTCATCCTCAGGTTACACAGCTTTTTCCATAGGAACAATTTGTTCACCAGAGACTTAGATTGGTACAAAGTCCCTAACTTGTCCCACAAAGCCTTCGCTGTAGCTTCTCCTGATACATTTAGTAATGCTGAATCTAAGACATACAATCGTATTGTGCTCTTTGCCTTCCAATCCAACTTCTTCCCTTCTTCATCGGACACTCCTGTTGGTTTAGTACCCGGATCTACCGTGATCCACTGATCTTTATCCACAAACATATCCTCCATCTTGAGTTTCAACAGCTCAAAACTCTGACCATTAAATTTCCCGATCTCTATATTTCCACTGCTTGCCATCTTCTTTCACCACCAGAATCGATCTCGTAGATCTCCCACTGAATAGGGTCTACCAAAGGCCCGAGCGAAAACCCTCAGCAGCAAGGGCATCCCCTTGAAGCCAAAACAGCTCTGATACCAAATGTAGGTTTTAACCCCGTACAATAATTACGTGCATACGAATTCTTAAACATAGAAAATAAACAATGCAAGAGCATAACACATAAAAGACATATATAGAGATATTTTCCCCTGGATCCCAAAACCGGGACTACCAGCTTGATTTTTCATTATATTTCTTTCAATGTTACAACACATATTTATACATGCCGAAGCATGCAATACCATGGACCAAAAACCATCACATCCAAAACCATAGGTAGGTTCACCCAACCTAATATAGGGTCCAAAAAATATAACACAACCAAAAACAAAATTGTCTTGAAAACAACTGTGAGTTGGTTATGTTGTCTCAGAGTTGTCGAACAACTGTTGTGAATCACGGAACTACTACTACATGCTCTGAAAGAGATACTTGTTTGCCAGAATTTGTGGACATAACAAGTTTTAGTAGTTCACATAGGAAATACCCTCATGACTTTACTTCATCAATTAAATATTCCAAGAGACATAAGAAATGAGGGTTGCCTCATAGGTTTATCAGAATAAATTCATGTTAATTAGTGCAAAATGGATGAAGGGATGGGTGAAAATGTGAGGAAAAGATAAGCAGATTTGGTGCCCAACATCTCCCCCTAACTAGCCTTCTACATGCCCTCATGAAGCTCGTCACCTCTGCAAGTTTGGGTTAGATCGGCTATGATCCTCGTGGAGCTGGGCGAGATCACATTCTTCTGCCATGTCTATTCTTGGGATCCTGTATCCCTCTGAGAGAAGGACATCCTTCCACCAATCATCTGGTACATTGTATGATGAGGTATGTTGCTCCACTAGCAATCAAATGATTGGGAACCTGAACCAGATTCCCATCCACTAGACCCCATAGATTCGAACACATACCACATATCTTGGCACCCAACTAAGTGCCCGTGCAAAATTTTGTGCTCCAAAAAGTTCCCTGTTCTAGACAGATGTGGGTCACATCATCCACATTTTCTAGCAACTATCAAGGGCCTCATCCTAGAATGCGACTATTTGTTTGACACAAAGATCAATGCACCACCTCTCTGTCCTCATCATCCATTCTCTATTACCCTTGATCTCTAGAACGGTGGTGTGCTTATTTTACATGGCTACTGACAATTCGTGCTCTCCTCTCATCATAAGAGGCTTCGTGTTTTGATTTGATTCAAACGTATTGGAAGCCTTCTGTCAGTTTATCTGATTGAGACTATAGGAGGTCAAATCCCTTAGATTAATGTCCCCCACATATGGGACTGATTAAATTCTTTGTCCACACGCGGGAGGTATCCATGCAGATAGAGCTCACACATCAAGTGTTGTGTTGCTATGTCATGGATTCTCATTATACGAAGGAACTGTACACCGTCCTCAATCTCATGACTAATCTCCTTTTTAATGCTTTCCAAACAAAAGAAAATAAATTTCTCATGCAAGAACAAGGCATAGCTAGAAGCAGGAGGGTGACATGCCATTACCTCTTGTGCCAGGCTGAACATTTGTTCTTTGTCAGCCTTCAATTCCCTCACTTGTTCTTCCAACCGTTCTACCTTAAGCTGTTGCTTTGCATACCTTAGCCACGATATTTACACGTGCTCTACATATTCGAAAATAGCTTTGGACGCCTGCTCCTGGGCTCCTTTTACTTCATTCTAGTAGCAGGCTGTGGTGGATTTCCACGATTGAATCTCAGATATCAAGGATAATTCATAGCCTTCAAACAAGTGCTCGATAGGGTTCGTTTAAGTAGAAATAGAGGTCATCGGCACATTGTCTACCTATGTTTCTACCTCGACCACCATAGCTTTGGGCTCCTTGGCCCGCTGTTTCCAACCGCATTGTATCCTTGAATTGTAGCTAGTATTTCTTTTCAAAGGGTGGCCTCCATTCCTGACACAGTTCTATCCACTCCTGCTTAACAACCACTTCATCTTGCTCTATAGCTAGTCCAACAGGTAGTGGATTACTCGGAGGACTATCTTTTAGGCCTTCTACCCGGTTCTCTTGCCTCAATTCCTCTCCCTCAATTACTTCTTGCTTGACAACCACCTCAATCATCCTTGCAGCTGGTTCATCAGGTGGTGGATTGCTCGGGAGAGTATCTACAGGTTCATCTATCAGGATCATCTTGCTTGGTCCCCCTTCCTTGAGAGAAACTACTTCTCTGTTAACAATTACCTCGACCTACTCTAGAGTTGTTTCGGCAGGTGGAAAGTCGACCAAAGGAGTGTCCATTAGCATTTCAACCAGAATCTCCCTTCCTGGTTCCCCTATTTCAGAAGCACCCGCTTCTTCCTCTCCTCTGGGTTCCAGGGCCTCTGCCCGAACAACGCCTTCATCACCCAGCTGTTGTTCTTGTGGTTCTGCGAGGTGTTCTTCCTCCCTCTGTCCTTCAGGACAATTTTTCTAGGAGTCCACAATGAACAGACTAGCAACAATTGAGCCTTTAATCAACCCATCAAACTTTAGAATAGGAGGAATGGAAACCTTCTCCTCTGAGATTTGGGGAGAATGAGACACCCTCGCCCCTTTCAGAATGGAGGCACAAAAATAAAACTGAAAAATGTTTTCTACCTATATTACAATAGTCCTAGCTATGAATTCAAGCTCTTTTCCCTTATCGACAACAATTCCGCACTGGCCTGAGACTTCCTCCTGTGCGACGTCCTTTTCCACGGTTGACACTGGTTCTTGTGGAGCAGTGTCAACCTAAGGATTTAATTATTCCACATTTTCGGAGCCAAATGGGTTGGTGGTGGTTCTTGTGTGACACCACCACCCGTATCCAACATTTCCATAGCAAATGACGTTGGCACTGTTTCCTCTACCATGTCATTAATAAAGGTGGAATCTTGTATCATTGTGTCAACCCCATCCATTGTGTCCATACTTCCTTCCTCTCTCGGCTCCACTGTCTCTTCTGCCTCGGGTCTCTCTTGCCCTGGTCCGTCTTCTTTCATTGGCCCCACAGTCGAGGTTAGTTCTTATGGAACAACCTCTAATGTGGCACTAACAAATTATTTTGTTTTAGCTCATTCCTACCCTGGTCTATCTTCCTCCATTGGCCCCATGGTTAAGTTTGGTTCTTGTGGAACAACCTCGATCGTGGTGCTGACAGTTTCTTCCATCGACTCCACAGTTAAGGCTGGTTCCTGTGGTACAACTTAGATTGTGATACTGAAAATTTCTTCCATCTCCGACCTTCCTTGCTTCGATACCTCTTCTTCCATCGGATCCACAGTCGAGGCTGGTTCTTATGTAATAGCCTCGACTATTTCTTCCACTTCAAGCTCCCTTCCTTGGTTTGATTCTTTCGCCTCCATTTCCATCTCTTTCAGCTCTTCTTGATCTACATATTCATCCTCTATCACTGGTTCCTCCTCCATTCCTTCTGGCTCCTCTTCCCTAGTAGCTATAACAACTTCTATCTCTTCTTTTGTCAATTCCCAGAATGTTTCCCACGGAATTTGAAACCGAGCTAATGCAGGTGTAACCAGTAGTCGAACCATCCCATGGTTGGTAATGACTTTTGCAACTTGTCGCAAGTGTCGAGAAAATTGTGCCATCAATTGGAGGATTTTTAACAAAAAGAAAGGTATGTTCAATGAGAAGACCTCCAACTGTGGAAATCGGAGGCGAGCTAGCACCCTGAAGTGATACTTGAATATAGTGGTGTACCTCCCTTTGCAAGTTATGTATTTCATTACAAAACTTGCTACATCGCCCCATGGATGTGGTAATGAATTCCGGTCATACCCTCAGCCTTTTTGAATGATGCTCTCACCATCTTGTAGGAATGCTTCATGGAACTCTGGGAGGGAGGTTCTCCATGAAAACCAGCTCTGTCCTTGTCGAGGTAATCCACTAACTTCCACGATGGCTTCCTCTATGACAAGAATTTCTATCCCTCTAACCCGTGAGCTTTCTTTGCCCAAGTTAGGTGCAAACTCTATTGCAATTCCTTTGTTGAACCCCTACAACTTGTCGAGATAAACGTCCCAACTTGCATTAATGAAGACCTACCACACTTCCCTGTTGTTGTGGACCAATGTGGTATCCTTTGGCTTGTGACGCACAACAAACCCACCCATCGCTATAGAAATAGTAACAACATAGTGGACTCAGTTGGCTGTTAGGGAGAGAGTAGCAGCAATCCACACTAACAGCGACAATGGTAATAGCATGGTGGGGGCGCGAGGTAAAAGGACAATGAAGATAGCCGATAAATTTCAGAAATCACAAAGAATGATGGCGAATTACAGTAGTATGATGGAATAATTACAGTAATTAATTTTGATGCATTGGGAAAAGATTGATAGGTTATTTGCATACAAAATTCAAATTCCAATCCATCGTGGCCATTATTACAAAATCAAAGTATTTTTGGGATACCGTTCGCATCAGATTTATTAATGATGTATCATTATTATAGTTTAGTACATTTTTCTTTATTCATGACGGGACCCCCCCAACTTAAATGTGTCCATTTGAGACATGTATATGTCTTATTAATGGAATATTTTAATTGAATCCATAAAAGTCAACGAAGGCATACCTGGTGACTTACCTGGTGGTGGAGTAACAAAAAAGTAACCAGTGGAGTAACAGCAGTAGCGAAGTAACAACAAAGTAACCGGTGGGGTAACAACAGTGGCAGAGTAACAACACTAGAGGAGTAACAACAGTGGTGGAGTAATAGCACCGACAGAGTAACAACATCGGTGGAGTAACAACACCGGCAGAGTAATAGCAATAGTGGAGTAACAACACTGATGGAGTAATAGCATCGACAGAGTAACAACATCGACTATTACTTGGAAAATTTTCTTTCAGCTCCTCCTTGTCATATTTTGATCATTATCCCTGCAAAAGACAAACAAGTAAGTAGTAACAACATATATATGGATATATATATATATATATATTTAGAGAGCAGAGAGAGCATTCTCTGCACCAATAACCATCAAACTAGATTTATCAGAGAGATGTTTTATGAAGGCATCCTTAGAAGTTGGATGGTGGTATAATTTCAGACGGTGTCCATTCACTAAGAAGGAAGTACGAGTGTCATCTATTGTAACCAATCTAACTGTTCCATTTTCAAACACAACATCCACTTCATAGGGTCTCATCCAGCGAGTGCGAAGCTTCCCTTTGAAATCTTTGAAACGGGAGTCATAGAGAAATGCCCAATCTCCTATATGAAACACCTTGTTCTTGATAAATTTATCATGCCACTTCATTCTCTGTTGTTTTATAACAATATTTTTCTAGACAACCACTGAATGGATTTCATATAATTCGTTGAGTTGTTCCAGCCGATGTTTCTAGGCCTCTGATAAGTCTAATCCTACTTCCAAAGATGTTATAAGCATGTTGATCTCAAATTCAACCAGAAACAAGGGGAATTTCTCATAGACTAACTCAAATGGTGAAAACCCGGTTGTATTTCACCATGTTATCCTATATGCCCAGAGAGCTTCTGGAAGTTTCTGATAGAAATCTCAGTGATGGCTTGCTATAGTTTTTGTCAAGATATTTTCTAATACTATTATGAAACCAGCTCACAAA
The DNA here is from genome assembly GCA_031772625.1 of Pinus tabuliformis. Taxonomy (NCBI): domain Eukaryota; kingdom Viridiplantae; phylum Streptophyta; class Pinopsida; order Pinales; family Pinaceae; genus Pinus; species Pinus tabuliformis. The sequence continues at coordinate 322,113,904 of CM062819.1, forward strand.
AACATAGAAAAGATAGATCAACGCCTTAGAATTCAGCCTCTTCGAGGGGGCAACCTCCTTTACATTACACAAATGAATGATTCCTTGATGATTCACATGACAAAACCTCCTTTCTATATATAGGAGTCTAAGGAGTCACAATATAACCCAGCCGACCGAACAATAATAATATAAAGGCACAAAAATAACAATAGAGGTATTCTATGGGGCACATTAATAACAATATGGGGACAATAGGGGCACAACAATATTAATAAGGGATACAACTACAATAGTAATGGGGTAATCACTAGTATTATAGGGACCTAACATGCCCCTGTCCTTCAAAAAAGTGTTGTACTCAACGCTTGAGTAGTTCTGGATGCTTTTGTATAAAATCTGCATCCTCCCATGTGGAATCTTTAGCGGATAAGTTCTTCCAATTGATGAGATAATCCAAAATTGATCTATTTCGTAGCTGTCGAGTTCTTGTTTATGTGACTGCTTCTGGTTCCAATATAATTTTTCCTTCCTCATCAAGTTCTGGAAATATTGTTTGAACTGGGAGCTTGTCGCCTATAACCTTCTTTAAATATGAAACATGGAAAACTGGGTGCACTCGAGAAGATGTAGGAAGCTCCAATTTGTATGCCACAGTACCAATCTTTTGCAACACCTTGTACAGACTATAATACTTTGGTGATAATTTATTATCCTTCTTAGCTTTCTTTAGGGACATTTGTTTATATGGTTGTAGCCGTAGAAATAAACAATCACCTACATCAAAACTTCTTTCACTATGATGTTGATCTACCTGTTGTTTCATTCTATTCTGCGCCAACACGACATTATCCTTTAAGAGTTGGAGGACTTGTTGTTGGTGCTCGATGTGATGTTCCACTACTTGAACCTTAGAATTTTCTTTTAAATATGATGTGATGGATTGTGGCTGATATCCATAAAGTGCCATAAATGGGGTCATTTGTGTTGCTATATGGAAGGACGTGTTGTACCACCATTCAGCCAGAGGCAACCATTTGACCCATTGTGTCTATTTATCATATACAAAGCAACAAAGATATCCTTCCAAAAATTTGTTTACTATCTCAGTTTTCCCATAAGATTAAGAATGATAAGATGAGCTATGAGCTAATTGAGTACTGAGACAAGAAAATAATTTTGCCAAAAAATTTCCAGTGAAAATGGGATCTCTGTCACTTACAATAATCTTTGGGTTTCCATGTAGCTTTTGAATTGTTTCCATAAATGCAGTAGAAACTGTACTGGATTTAAATGGATGTGATAAATCACAAAAGTGTGCATACTTGGTAAGTCTATCAACTACCACCATGATGACACTCTTTCCCTCAAACTTGGGTAAACCTATGATAAAATCCATTGAAACCTCCTCCCAACATTGGCTTGGAATGGATAAAGGTTGTAATAGACCTAGGGTCTTAATTGTTTCAACTTTATTTTGTTGGCAAACCAAACATTCTGCCACAAAATTTTGAATATCTGATTTAAGGCCATACCAAAAAAATTCCTTCTTAACCCTGTGGTAAGTTTTTAAAAATCTTGAGTGCCCTCCTAAGGGAGAAGTGTGCAATTCCACAAGAATCTTTTGCTTGAGTTGGGAATTCTTACAGAGGTATAAGTGATATTTGTACCATAACAAATCATTTTGCCAGCTAAATGTATCAGATGTACTGAAATCTTGTTGTAACTTTCGAATAAGTTCCCACACTTCTTCATCATTCTTCCATTCCTCCCTTGCTTCATTTATCCAATCTGTTTGGATAATAGAAATGGCGCACAACAATGCTTCCACATCCTCATCCTTTCTTGAGAGTGCATATGCCACCATATTTTGCTTCCCTTTTTTGTATATGATTTCAAAGTCATAACCCAACATCTTTGTGACCCACTTTTGTTGCTCTTTACAGGATAATCTTTGTTCTAAAAAGTATCTAAGGCTATCATGATCCATTTTTACCTTTAAGTGTCTTCCCATTAGGTAGGGTCACCATTTCTTAAGTGCATGTAGTATTGCTAACATTTCCTTCTCATAAATAGTTTTGTGTAAAAACTTTCCCTTGATTGGATGACTTTCAAAAGCAATGGGTCTTTCATCTCGCATTAAAATAGCACCAATTCCATTTCTTGAAGCATCACATTCCACAATAAAGGTTTTTGTGAAGTCCGATGTAGCTAAGACTAGTGCTTGGCACATTGCCTCTTTAATATGTTCAAAGGCCTTTGTTGCTTCTGGAGTCCATGAAAATGCATCTTTCTTCAATAGTGTTGTTAGAGGTGCTGCTATTCTCCCATAATTCTTAACAAACTTGTGATAATACCCTATCAACCAAAGAAATCCTCACAAATGCTTTATGGATGTGGGGATTTTCCATTCCTTAATGGCTTTAATTTTGCTAGGGTCTACCTTAACTCCTTCATGAGAGACAATATGACCCAGATATTCCACCTCTTGTAATCCAAAGAAACATTTGGATCTTTTTGCATATAATTGTTTCTCCTCCAATAGTTGTAGCACCCTGTCAACATGTTCAACATGATCCTCCCAAGACTTGTTGTAGATTAGTATATCATCAAAAAATACTAACACAAATTTTCTAAGGAAGGGTTTGAAAATGGAATTCATCAAACCTTGAAATGTAGAAGGTGCATTGATAAGGCCAAAAGGCATGAACATAAATTCATAATGACCGTCATGAGTTCTAAATGTTGTTTTCGGAATGTCTTCATTCTTCATTCCGATTTGATGATATCCTGAATGAAGATCCAACTTGGTGAAGTAAATTGATCCGTGAAATTCATCAATGATAGGAATGGGAAACTTATCTTTAATAGTGAGCTTGTTGAGCTCTCCATAATCCAGACACATGCACCATGATCCATCCTTCTTGTGCACCAATAATACTAGAGCAGAGAAAGAACTTTGACTAGGTTGAATTATACTAGCCTCTAGCATTTCTGCAACCATACGTTCAATTTCACTCTTTTGGGCATAGGGATATCTGTACGCCCTGATGTTTGGAGGAACACTTCCTGGAATCAGATGAATAGCATGATCATGATCATGAATAGGTGGGAGACCTTTAGGAGTCTCAAATACCTTGGAATGATTGTCCAATACTTTTTGGAGATATGGAGAAATAGATGATTTCAATGTGGAAACATCTAGCGAACATAATTGTGTAATTACACCTCCTTGTTCCTTTTTTAGAACCTTTGTCATACCATTAGAGCTAATTATCTTTCCCGGTTTCCTTGCAATACCCCTTAATTCAACTTCCTTTCCTTCCACAGAAAATTTCATGAAAAGTTCTTGAAAATTAAAAGCTATTGTACCCAAGGATTGTAGCCATTGGACTCCTAGTACAACATCAACACCTCCCATTAGAATGGAAAGCATTGGGCTAGTAAATACATATTCTCCCATGGATAGCTTGATATTATGGCACTTTCCAGAGTAATTTATTTTTCCTCCATTTGCAACCATCACTTGACACTCTGGTGCTGGATATAGGAAGCAATTCAATTCTTTTGCTACCTTACAATGAATAAAATTGTGTGTACTTCCTGAATCAATCAACACTATTACCATTTTCTTCTTGATTTTTCCTTCTATCTTGATGGTTTGAGGAGTGGTAATTCAAGCCAATGCATTACAAGATATGGTTGGATTCATTTCTTCTTTATCTAGGCTTTGTTCCTGGAGTATATCCTCTTCTTTTGACCTTTCTTTCTCCTTTTCTTCTTCCTCTTCACAATCTATGTAGAATAATTTCTTCTCAGCACACTTATGACCTTTAGTGTATTTGCTATCACAGCAGTAGCAAAGCCCTTTTGCTCTTTTTTCTTCCAATTGTTGTGGTGTCAACTTTATAGGTTGTGGAAGACTAGGGGCAGCAACACTTCCATCTTTATAGTTGTGAGTGGTATGCTTCCTGGTTGCCATAATTTTGCTTTCCATTTTTCTTGCTAACTTGAATGCCTTCTCTAATGAATCACATTCTCAAAGGTGAAAATCATGTTGGATGTTATCCTTTAAATTACCTATGAACACATCAATCCTATGCTCCTATGGAATATTTTTTACCCTTATGTTCAATTTTTGGAAATCCTCAATGTGCTTCATTATTGAACCCTTTTGTTTGAGACTTATCAATTGGCTAAAAACAGTGTTGCTTTTTGTATCCTCATAATGTGCTCTCAATTCTTCTGTAAAATTTGCCCAAGCGATTATTTTTTTACGAGAGAAAATCCATTGATACCATACAAACTGATTTGGTTCCAAATATAAAGTTGCAATACGTACCTTTTGTGTGTTTTGCACATTATTGAGATCGAAAAATTGCTCCATCTGTAATATCCATGTTACGGGATCCTTGCCATCAAACTTCCTCATATCGATTTTTGGAATATGGTGGGTCTTCAATCCAACATTAGAGTCTATGAAATCATGATTAACATTTCTTTTGTTCGCATCATAAGTTTCCTTTACTACCCTTTCACCATTAGTAAGTATTTCTTGTAGAAAATTTGTCAAATCTATCTTCAAATATGCCATGCCTGTCTTCAAATTTGTGTTCAAATCTATCTTCAAATTTTCCATCTTAGCTTCCATGCCATTCATCTTAGCTTCCACCCCATTTATCTTAGCTTCTGTTAGCATTTGTGAGAGTGACATTTGTTGCACTTGGTCTTGTAATTTTGATATATCATGTAGCATTTCTTCCTCTTCTTCATGAGTCATGCTAGAGCTTTCAGGTTGCTTACTAGGTGTTTGCATTTTCTTTCCTCGATGCATCAGTTACCAATAATAACTTTCTACTATGCCCTTTGAGTTCCTTCAAAATAATTTTTCAAACCAAGCTTAAGCAAGAATTTAAAAAAATATACACACCTTTTTTCACTTTGTAGGAGCTCGATATTGCCTCTATTGTATCTCTATAATTTTGGATCATCCAGTTTTTAAATTGCAATCTCTAGTATCCCTTTGTGTCCTCTTTCCAATGCCATTGGTCTGATACAAATTGGATTCTCCAAGGAAGAGTTATGCCAAATCTCCCACAGTGACCTGATTATAGACTAGTTCAGTAGATCAAACTTGTACGACGTGCCACGTGTCCCTGTTTCGACCTTTGGCTCTGAAAGATATACACAAGAAACTACAGTCCGTCCTCTTCCTATAACTTCTTACAAAATTTCAATCTGATTCTCAGAGAGAAAGTTATGATGATTTTCCCTAGGTCACCTGTTTGGAATGTAATTCAGGAGTTTGTAAAAAGACCAACTTCCTCAGATCATATCTCCACAAATATAGCACGAAAGGCTTTCAAATTCGGACCCAAGGTTCAGTGAATTTTTTTCTCAAATGGTTTTTTTTTTTTCTCGCTTCTGAAACATCGCAGAAAAAACATTATAGTGAAAATACCACGATGACCTATTTGGAGCAGTGAAACCCTAGAATCCAAAAGCTCTGATACTAAATGTTATGAAACTAGCTCACAAAAAGATAGAAAAGATAGATCAACGCCTTAGAATTCAGCCTCTTTGATGGAGTAACCTCCTTTGCATTACAAAAATGAATGATTCTTTGATGATTCAAATGACAAAACCTCCTTTCTATATATAGGAGTGTAAGGAGTTACAATATAACCCAGCCGACCTAACAATAATAATATAAAGGCACAAAAATAACAATAGAGGGATTCTATGGGGCACAGTAATAAAAATATGGGGACAATAGTGGCACAAAAATATTAATAAGGGATACAACTACAATAGTAATGGGGTAATCACTAGTATTATAGGGACCTAACGAATACCTTGTTTGTACTTTCTACTTGTCCATTCGCCTGGGGGTGGTAAGGAGTTGTCACTCTATGTTTAACCCCATATTTCTGCATAAGCTTTGCTATCATGTGAGATGTGAAATGTACCCCTCCATCTGAAACAATCTCTCTTGGAGTACCATATCAAACAAAAATCTCTTCAAAAATAAAATTTTCAACCACCTATTATGTTGCTTTCACAACCGCTCTGGCTTCCACCCACTTAGTCACATAATCAATGCAGACTAGAATGTGAACCTTTTGGTGAGAAGGTGGGTTGAAAGGTCCAATGAAATCAATTTTCCACTTCTCAAAAGGTTCGAGGACTGCCTAGGGCTGTAGTGGCATCTCATTTGATTTTCCAGGGCATCCGATGCATTGACAACTGTCACATCTTCAGACATAGTCTCAGGCATCACGAAAGATATAAGGCTACTAATATCCAATTTGCAGCACCTTGTGGCCTGTTTATTTATCTGGAAAATGTCCTCCATGAGGGCCATCATGGGTAGCCTTCAATATCTCATAAATGTCATCCTTAGATACACAACGCCGAATTTACTGATAATCCCTGTGTGAAAAAGGTACCCTGCCATCCATGAATATCGGGTACTATGATGAGTAATTTTTCATTGTTCCCTATATGACAAGTGACGAGATACCTTCCCTGTAGCAAGATAGTTAGCAATATATGCATACCACAAAGTGTTAGCAGAAACTGCAAAAAGATGCTCATTTGGAAAACTATCTTCTATGGGTGTACCTTCAGCATTATTTTCTAGTCTAGATAGAAAATCAACAACCACATTGTCCTTTCCTAGTTTATCTACTATGGTAATGTCAAATTCTTGAAGTAACAAAAGCCATCTTGTAATAAGACCAGGAGTAATGGGTTTATTCATCAGATGCCTGATTGTTGCGTGATCAATATGTACAAAGGTGGGATACATGGTAATATAATGCCAAAACTTGTTGATGGCGTAGATGAAGGCAAGGAATTCTTTTTCAGTCACTATGTAGTTTAACTTAGTAGGAGCCAAGTTCTTACTAACATAATAAACTACATATGGTACCTTGTCCACTTTCTATCCCAAAAATGTCCTAAATGTTGTCTGAGAGGCATCAGCATGAATATGGAATGGTAATGTCTAGTCTGGCCCTCGAAGGATAAGAGCACTACAGACAAGTTCCTTGATCTTCATAAAGGCTGCATCATAGTCATCTGTCCACACAAAATCTGCATCTTTTGTCAGCAATTGAAAAACTGGATGTGCTATTTTAGCAAAATTTTCTATAAAATTCCTGCAATAACTAGCAAAACCAATAAAACTACATACCTGTGTGGGTGTTTTTGGTATCAGGAAGTGCAATATTACCTTTATCTTAGCTGGATCCATTTGAATTCCCGTAGCTAAAACTAAATTCCCCAAGACTATTCCTTCTTACATCATCATATGGCATTTTACTGTACTCAAAGAGACATGCGCTCGTTTTCATCTTTCAAGAAATTTTTCCAGGTTCTCCAACCCCTCTTTGAATGAGTCCCTGTATGGAGTGAAATCATCCATATAAATCTCAACACCGTCATCTACCAAATCAGAGAAAATCTCCAAAATTTCCCTTTGGAACGTTGTAGGCACATTACAGAGACCAAATGGAAGGACTTGGTATGCAAAGGTTCCCCAAGGGCAGGTGAAAGTTGTTTTATCCTGATCTTTAGGAGTTATCTGGATCTGATTTTACCCACTAAATCTGTTCAGGAAGGAGAAGAACTTCTTCCCAGCCAAAGTATCCAAGGCTTGATCAATGAACGGTAACAAAAAATGGTCTTTCTGTGTTGCCTTATTTAATTCTTTGTAATCCACACATATCCTCCATTTACCATTTTTCGTGGGGACAATCACGAATGGCAAAACCCATTAGCTGTCCGAAATGGGGTAAATAAATCCTACATCCAACATCTTTTGAAGTTCTTCCTTGACAATGTTTTTCAGAGTGGGGTTCATCCTCCTCTGGGGTTGTCTCACAGGACAACAATCCTCTTTGATGTTTATATGATGGGTACATAGATTGGTAGGAATCCCTTTCATGTCTGTGTAGTCCTAGGCAAAGGCTTCTTTATGTTTTTAATGAACATCCAAGAGTTGTTTCGTCTAGGATTTTGACATATCTAGATTAATATTTAGGGTCTTCCTTGGCTCTATCTCCACAGAAATGTTGTCATGGGACACAGTTGTAGGTAGCTCTTCGAATCCATTTGCTATTTTAATATTTTCCTGTGTTTCATAGCTCAAGACAAACTCTAGGATTCACTGATCTGAATCTAAAATAGAACATGTATCACTAATAAAAGTGGTAGTGGTGTCATCTGCTATTTCTGTTTTCAACTAAAGGGCCTACCCAATAGTAAGGACTGGTCTTAATTCCTCATTTTTAGATTCAGACTCTTCCTCTGTTAAAGGTTTCTTGCGGCCAGTTGGCTTCACTAATGGGCTAGGTTCTGCAAGAGTGTATAACACAATATTTTTAGTAACTTTCCCATTTGAAATAACCATGTGCCTAGAAAGACACCCAATATAAGCATCTGCAGTTTCCAGCCATGCTCTTCCCAGAATCAGGGTATGGCCACCAACAGGGGATTGCATTTGCAACACTAGGAAATCCATGGGGTAATGCCATGAATCGACTGAGATTGTGATATCTTCCAACTTTCCTACTGGTTTGATTGTAGATAGATCTACCAGCTCTAACACAGTAGGTGCATGTTTCAGATTTTGAAGACCCAGTGCATGCATAGTTTCAGTGGTAATGACATTTATGGTAGCGCCCAAATCTACCAACACATTCAGAATTTCTACTCCATTAATTTTCACAGTTAGAATTGGGTTCTCGGGATCCCCATGTTTTACAAGAATGGCTTTTCCCATCATAAAATTTGATAGCTTTCCCATCACATGAATGGTGAGTGGGTCCCTTGATTTATTTTTAGGCTTCTTAGCACAATATTCCCTAAGAGTTTTTGCATATATAGGTACGTCCCTCATAGCTTGTAACAGGGGGATCTTAACAAACAAATTTTGTAACTCCCCTAACAAGTCAAACTCAGCTTGAGGGATCTATTTACTCAAGGTCAATCTTTCCGGATAGGGTGGTTCAGCTCAGTGTTCTTGAGTAATTAGCGGCTGAGGAGGTGTCTGATTTTTACTAACTTGGTTCGATTCCTCCTCAACTGTTTCTGATTCTTTTGCCTCACTGCCAACTTGTGTAATGATAATAGGTGAGGGTTGAGCATCTACTACCTGCCCAAATCTCAAATTCATCTCATAAAGTTCTATGGTGGAGATGTTGTATGAAGGTAGGTTGAGGGTGTTAGCTTTTTGAGCTCCTTTATTGTTAGGATTCGAATTGGGTTGGATATGAAGTTGAGGATGAACAAGCTGATTACTAAGAGGCATATTAGAGGGAAACTGGAGATGTTGTTATGGCATTGACTGGGGAAACTACCCAGGAGGAGAGGGTCTACGCCAGTTCGAAGCCCACAAAGAACTCGAACTAGCTTGAGGAGCTTGCTGCTACCAGACTGCAAGCTGATATTGGGGCCACATAGGTGGATAAGGGATGGACTGAGGACGCATACTAAAATTCTTGAAATATTGAGATGGATCCAGAAACATAACTTTATTTCTAGTTGTTGACTGAGGTTTCCATGGATTTTTAGATCCCATAAAGTACAACTGCTCCATCTCTTCACCTGTCCCTTGAAAGATCGCTTTCAATCCTGGCAAGGAGGGGCATGAACTTGTTGCATGATTCAACTCACAAATTGTACATTCCTCTATAGAGTTCAATGGGCATTCTCTCTATGGATGCTTCTTTCTACACTTTGGGAAAAATATAGCCATAGTCCTTTCCAAATCCATCTATTTCTGTTTTACTTGTAATGTGTCCATCTGCACGGAGAGGGTACTCAAGATATCAGTCCTCAAGTTATCTAGCATATTTCCAATTTTTTCTTTCATGACACTTCCACTAGATACTTTTATTGATCGAATTCCCTGTTTATTCCTTGAAACTCCCCACGAGAACTAAATGCATGCTCACAGATGGTATCGAAGTCCTATTTTGATATGTCTGCCTTCCCCACTATGTTTAACAGCTCCAGAGAGTCTTCTCGAAGGGCTCAAAGAAAGATAATTTTTAAAATGTCCTTATCCAAGGTAGAATGACCTGATCTTTGTAGCATGTACTTAAACCATTCCACACAATCCTCCATGTTCTCATCTTCTTTCTGCATGAACTTAAAAATTTCTTCCTTAATATCTTGAGATTTACAATAGTCCTGATACTTCTCCAAGAAAGAGGTTTTCATCTCATCCCAAGTGGTGATAGTCTTTCCTCCTAGAACTGTAAACCATCGCAGGGTTGTCCCTTTTAGTGTAGCAGGGAATATTTTCAATTTCTAAGCATCCGTTATATAGTCATATCCCCAACATACAATATCAAATTCAAACAGGAATGTGTCGGAATCCTCCGAAGTCAGCCCATGAAATCTAGGTAAAGTTGTTAAAGGAATGGAATTAGTTGGTGTGCCTGTCCCAAGATCCCCAATTTGGAAGTCAATAGTAGAGGTTGTAGGTGCCACGAATATCCTCCAATAATCGTTGGGGATTTCAGCAGGTTCTACAGGAAGTGATGGAAGGGTTCTTATCATAGGAGTTTGAGTTGCTTTAACAACACTTCCTTTATCCCTTAGTGATAAAATTACCCCCACATATTCTTCCTCTCTATCACAATGGTTTGAATTTTCAAACCCCTTTTCTGCGACTTCTTCTTCCCTACTAGAATGGGCTGATCCCTCATATCTTTTGCTTGCAACTTATTATTCCTCTGTTACCAGCAGCGGTACTCCTTTATTGAGTATACTACTGCTGGGAGGGTCTATTGTGTTGAATCAACAGGGGGTATTGTCGACAGAACTAGTTGTTCTACAGATTGTCCCTCAGATCGTGTTCGAATACCTGGCCTTACAACAACATGAGAAGATGCCTCTGATTCAGCTTTTGTGATGATTTGCTGGATATAAGTATTCCTTCCCAAATCCTATCCTCCCTTATTTGGGGCTCTTCCTCTTCCCTTTTTATTAGATTCTCTATTCATACAAGTCGGTGAGAGGAAAATATCTAAATTAAATCACTATGCTCAAGACCTAGAGTAGGGTGTCAAAAGACCATTCCCTCTTGAGGATGAGAGATCAATTTTTAGCAAACAAGAAAGGAAAACGGCTAAAAGGAGATCTAGGGTTCAGGGCCTAGAGCAGGGTGTCATAAGACCCTTTCCTCCCTAGGACAAGAAATTAAACAAGAAAATAACACCCATACAAGGAAATCTACGCCTCGGGACCTGCAGCAAGGCGTCAAAGGACCATTCCCTCCTTAAGACGAGAGATTGGGTTTTAATAATGTAGAAAAATTCAAAACAACTAACCGAAGAAAACAACTCGGCCCAAAAACAACGAAAATCAAAACAATATGCTCAGGACTTAGAGCAAGGTAGCACTTCCCTACCTAAGATGAGAGATTGATCCTCTAGTTGATACAGACTATGTCTTGCACCTTGTTAGACTCCCTGAAAACAACACCAAAATGTTGTTGTCGGAGTGTGAATAAGATGTTCAACCCTTTCCTACATTAATTCATCAATTAGGGTGCATAAAACTTTCAAGGTAACATGCAAGGTATATGCAGGGGCAAGGTTATAGTCTTACATCAACCAAGGATTCATGATTACGAAATAAATACATTGTTATAACAGTAATATAAATTAAATCACATAGCTTAAAAGGCATTCACAACAATCTATAGAGATCTGTAACAACAATAAAACAACATACATAAAAGGAAATGTAGCACCTGATCAGAAGAGCGGGCCCAACTCTCTGATCAGGGCTGCGTTAAATTACATCTAGAGATAGAATAGAAAAATTGCTAGTATTTTATTAATCTGTGAAGAAGCTGTTACAATACGTATCTCTCCGTGGCTAACCCTTCACACAAGAATAAAACCCCTTTTATACAATACATGGGTAATAATGTATTCCCTAAAACCTAGCAACTAAATTCCCAAAATATACAACAGTTTAGAACAACACTAGTCACTGAGAGAGCGAGAATAGAAACGATCCAAAATAGGCTTGAAAATAGTTGCGAGTTGGTTATGTTGTCTTAGCATTTCTGAAAAACTGTTGTGAATCACGAAACTACTACTACATGCCTCGAAAGAGATTAACTAGTTTTAGTAGTTCGCATAGGCAAAACCCTCGTGACTTTACTTCATCAATTAAATATTCCAAGAGACATAAGAAAGGAGGTTTACCTCATAGGTTTATCATCATAAATGCATGTCAATTAGTGCAAAAGGGATGAAGGGATGGGTGAAAATGTGAGGAAAAGATAAGCAGAATTGGTGCCCAACAATAAGTTGGATACCTTAGTTAAAACCATGGAAAGAATGATGGAAAGGATAAGTTTAGCTTGTTAGAAAATTATATATTACAGAGCAATGGAACACATAGAATATTGCATAAATATAAACACAGAAAACGCATAAAACCAGAGAGATGGAGATATACGTGGTTCACCCAATTTGGGCTACGTCCACCCTGAACAGCCAGTCCTTCCTTTCTATTATCTAGCAAAATGAAGAGACACAACCTACAACATATCCGCTATAATATCCTCTATTTTCTCTCACAGTCTCACCTCTCTATTTCTCACTCGGAGAATACACATCAATTACATAGCCTCAATACAATGCCCTCATACAAAGAGAGGGGTTGCTTTCTAGGGAAAAAAACCCTAAACTAAACACAAGTTTTACCGTTAGATAATCCGCCTAATGGACGGCCTAGATTGACTAGAAATTACTATACTTTTACAAGGCAATTTTACATATGCTTTTAGCTTCGGGGGTGCTGCCCCCGAAACCCCCGTCGGGGGACCACTGGCTGTTGGACCCCCCATCCGAGGGGATCGGTCCCCCCAAACCCCCCCGGGGGGGACAAGTCCCCCCTGCACCCCCCCCACGTGGAGGGGTGTACAAACATCCTGGGGTATACATCTGGCTGAAACAAAGACCTCTAAATAATCATGCTCCACATCCAACATAGCTGACAGGGCTCCTCCAAGGGAAAATCAAGGTGGTCCTCCAATTAGAAATCCTAATTTTAGGAAAATTTAATCTTAAATTAAGCAAAGAGAACATATAGGCCAAATTGATCAGCAAAAAATTAGACCTTCTTTCCAAGAGAGTTATGGAGATGAAGAAGTTGAGATACCAAAGGATCCTAAGGAAAATCAAATAAACTTATTTGAGGAAAGTGAAATTGACCACATTTTCTTAACTAAAGAGGAGCAAGATATGTTCTTGCTATCACAACCAAAATTCATCCCTTCAGAGTCAGATGATTATAAACAAGGATACCAAAATGCTATCATGGAGGTGCACAGACAATACAATTTGAGGAGTAAAAAGGTTGTTGAAAATCCTCCCAAGAAAATTCAAAGTGACACCCCTTCTACTAGCCAGTCAAAGGATGATTCTCAAAAGGAGACTTCTAAAAAAAGGATGTAAATATCAAATAAATAGATAAATTGATCTAGGTGGATATTGGTGTCCACCTACATATTCCACTTGGACCCCCACCATTGTTTCTTTTAGTTTTTTCAATTTCCATAATGGTAGCACAGTTTGATATTTTTGGCAGTTTTTCATGTCGTAAACTTCCAGAGCCATTTTTAGGCCCTAAACAACATTTTTTTGGAAAAAAAAATGGGGCCTACTAGTGCCCTTGTCTAATATTTTCCAATCATAAGTTGTAGTCCTTAGATATATCTTTCTAATGAGGTATTTTTTGCATCAAACGGAGATCGTAGGCCAAAGTTACGATCCCCGGAAATTGATGTACCCATTTACCCAAACGTCGCCCATAGTTTTGTTGCTTCATCTCCTAGGGTTAGGGTTTTGGATGTTTAGGGTTTTACATTGTTTATAAATAATAAATATGCCTTCGAGCCTCATTTTTACATAGTTCAGAGGCATGTAGCCACCACATCTCTTCTCAAAGATAAGTTACCATTGCCCGAGCTAGTCATATTTCCATTATGTTTGTAAACATATTTCAATATTTGATACTAATGAAATGAAGTATTGTTTCTCTTGCATCTTTTTATTTATGGTTTTCATTGTGTTCCTATTTAAATTCAAATCATAAACCTTAGACATCTTTCAGTATTGAAAATGAATTAGCCAAGGTAAAAAATTATATTCCTCTGACTGAATTAATTAACAAGAATGCATATAGATCTCAAGTCATGAAGGCTCTGAAGATAGAGGAAGGGACAAACACAATCAACTTAATTGATGACCAACTTGAGTTATTGTTTATGTCAGGCCAGAAAGCATACAAAACTCATGAACTGGGTCGTTATAAATCCATAAACTCTGCCCTTATAAATCCATTTTAAAAGGCATTACAGTTACAACATCTCTGAACGAGAGAGCGTTCGGTGGTTTCATCAACAAACAGGCCCGAAAGCATACAAAACTCAGGCCAGAAAGCATACAAAACTCGCATTACCCCGCATCTCCACAAACAAGCCCGATCTATGGGATTTGTTTTTCGACAGTTGTAGGTTATGCCACCACCATCACCGCCTTTAATTATAACAAAGAAAACATCGACAACAGCGAGGGGCCACGGTCTACTGTGTTTGAAGATGGACTGCATTTTTTCTTGAAGTCAAAGTGAATATTATTGGCTCAACTAAAACCGCAACTCCATCCCATACCTCACTGCTGGAACTCGTGGACTCATAGCCATGACATTGCCGCAGCATTTATGGATTCAGGAAATGAAGCAGATAGGCTCGATTCTGAAAGAGACCAATTGTATTGTTTTTGAAATAATAAAAAATTGCGTTGGCAGCATACACCAATACACAGTAAAACGTGAATGAATGGAGCGTGAGCTTGATACAAAATGCTCAGGCAGCATAAACCAATATGCACAGTAAAACGTGAATGAATGGAGCGTGAGCTTGATACAAAATGCTCAGGCAGCATAAACCAGTACACACAGTAAAACGTGAATGAATGGAGCACGAAAGAAGGAAAACGAGTTCTCTCTGATAGTCGATGATACCAATGAAGTCTCAGCATTCATGCAAAGGACAGAGAACGTCAGGACGGAAGGAGAACGCTCAGGGAAATCAAAACTGATGCGCAGAGAATGACAGGACAGAGGCGCTCAAGACAGGGCACAGTCTTCAGCAGTGACAGCACTATATGCGCAGAGAATCGCTCTCTGGCAGCGCTATTTCAAGGGAATCGCTCAGGATGATGCAGCGCTCAGCAGGAGTTACACTATTTTCGGACATGTGCTCTGATACCATGTCAGGCCAGGTTAACTCCAGAAATTAGTGAGCGCAAGAAAGAACTGATAATTTTATTCATTAGCCAACTATTATTTATACATACATAAAATGGATCAGTTCATCTTCTAGATGACTATCCAACTTCACCCATCCGTTTCGGATTAGGTGTCAACAGTTTAGGCCTGAAGTTTAATGGAAGTCTCAGGATGGTAGTGTTCCACCTTTCTATATCAGTTTGAACATTCTTGACAAAATTTTGCACAATTCTATGCTTGATTCTGGTGCTTCGAACAATCTTATTCTTAGAGCCATTATGGAGAAGTTAGGATTAGAAATAACAAGACCCTACAAAGATTTATATTCTTTTGACTCCAACAAAGTAAGATGCATAGGTACCATCAAATATTTATGTGTGACTCTAGCCCAAATACCAACACAAAGTGTGGTAATGGACATTGTAGTAGCAGACATACCTCCCAAGTATGGAATGTTGCTATCAAGATCATGGGGAGAAACGTTACAGGGTACTTTGCAAATGGACATGACCTATGCTAAAATTGTCTTTTTTTCATCAACAGACAAGGTTATATAGGGAAAAATTAATGAAATATATGGTTAGTAGCCAAGATAAACCAAATAATTACCCCTTGTATTCTATGCATTCAGATATGGACTCCTTTATTTTGTATAGCAATGAATGTGTACAGGAGGAAGTGTCACACTTGGAAGCTAAATTAAGCAAGACAGAGGAAATAAAATTAGATGTTGGGAACCAAGATAAAAAAGGAGAAGTCCTTTGGAACATGGATTCTGATGGGGATGTGAGCAAGGAAAGAGCAGGGGCAGGTGTTTTAATCTCAAACACACAAACAGGTATAGCAAAGGGACATGCTTACAAGCTTAATTTCCAATGTACAAATAATATATCTGAATATGAAGCATTGATTTTAGGACTGCAAATTTTGAAGAGGTTGGGAGCTAAAATAATTTATGTACATGGGGATTATGAACTCATAATTAACCAAATTAAAGGTGAGTACTCGGCTAAAGACCCTAGACTAAGGGCCTACAGAAATGCAGTTTTAGATTTTCTACAATGTTTTTCCTAAATATCAATTGTTTCTTATTCCTAGAGGGAAAATTATCTTAGCTGCTACTTTGGCTACTTCAGCTAGTACTTGTAAAATTCCATTCCATCCCAATAGAAAATATGAGGTGGAAGTGAAACATAGGCCAGTTGTTTCAGATAATGTGAGATATTGGCAGGTTTTTGGTAGTGATAAGAGAGTGCTAATTTTTTTACAGTTGAAAGAAGAGTTTGAGAGTGTACATATTGATGTAGATAATTATGTAGATGAGAATATAAATTAAATAGTGCCGAATGATACTGATGATAATCCAGAGGAACTTAAGGTTCTACAATTGAAAGACAATGTGTTACCAAGAGGATTTGCACCATTAGAAAAGCTGTTTGATTTTAACGATGTAGCCAAAAAGGAAAAAATAGAACTTGTAGGAGTTGAGGTTGAGGAATGTAATATAGGTACTGAGGAAAGTCCTAAGATTGTAAAGTTGTCCAAACCCTTGCCTCCCAAATAAAAACATGAATGCATTGAGCTATTAACAGAATTTTTTGATGTGTTTTCTTGGAGCTATGAATATCTAAAATCATATGAGCAAATATCATACAACATACCATTCCCATCAGAGAAGACCAAAAACTATTCAAGCAAAAATTAAGGAGGGTAAATACAGTTATGTTAGCTCTAATACAAAAGGAAGTTAAAAATTTGTTTGATGCAAAAATCATTTATGCAAAAGGTGTCTAATCTAGTGCCAACAAGAAGGAAGATAGCAGAAATTAGGCTTTGTGTATATTTCAGGAATCTCAACAAGGTTTCTCTCAAGGATAACTACCCTCTACATAAAATGGATTAGATCTTACAAAAATTTGTTGGTTCCACCATCATTTTTTGCTAGATGGTTTCTTAGGATATAACCAAATTCTAGTACATCTTGATGATCAACATAAAACATATTTTACTACACCTTGGGGGACCTTTATGTATGTAAAAATGCCTTTTTGCCTTATGAATGCAGGGGCCACTTTTTGGAGAGAAATGGATATTTTATTTGCTGATGAAAAGGATAGGTTCATTGTAATTTACCTAGATGACATTGCTTTATTTTCCAAAACATATGAAGACCACTTGTTACACTTCGGGAAGGTTTTTGAAAAATGCAAGAAATATGGTATTTCCTTAAACCCCAAAAAATCTCTTTTTGGTTTAAAGGAAGGAAAGCTACTTGGTCACATTATTTCAAAATGTATTAGAATAGATCCCAACAGATTTGAAGCCATAATGAAGATTGATCCTCCCAGGAATAAAAAAAAAATGTAGTCTTTCCTCGATAGGATAAATTTCCTAAGAATACTTATTACAAACCTAGCTGAGATCTTTAGAGAAATCACAAACATGCTGAAGAAAGATACTAGATAAAATGGGATATTGAGGCTAAAAATTCTTTTATTGAAGTAAAGGTAGCTTTGACAACTGCTCTTGTTTTGATTAGCCTTGATTTTACTAAAGATTTCATGATTTTCTCTTTTTCATCTGAACACACCATTGTAGTGGTTATGTTGCAGAAAAATAGTGAGGGATTTGAACAACCTATAGCTTTCTTCAATAGATCTTTGAGAGATGCCTCCTTAAAGTACAATATCATGGGAAAACAAGCCTTTTCTCTAGTAAAGGCACTAAAATACTTTAGAGTGTACATTCTACATTCCCATATAATTGCATTTGTTCCAAGTGTTGTAGTGAAATATATCCTCACTCAGACTGATCCAGATGGGAAAAGAGGCAAATGGATTGTAGTGATTTTAGAATATGACATTGAAGTAAGACCTACTAAGCTCATCAAAGGTTAAGGATTGGCTAAGCTAATGGCTGAATCAAATTTCCATGCACTAGACATAAATTGTATAGCTACACTTGATGAACAACAAGAGATGGCGACTCCATGAGTATCAGAAGCATTTTCTACCTCTCTGTGGTATGCAGATATTATCTTTGTTTTACAAATTCACAAGCTCCTCCTGGTTTAACAAAAGCAAAAAAAAGATTTCTCAAGTTAAAATTGATGAAATTCTGCATTTTAGATCAGAATGTGTATTGGAAGGATGCTAGGGGTACTTTTGCTAAATTTTTTATTGAAGGATGAAGCAAACAAGTTCATGGAGGAATTTCATCAAGGAGACTGTGGAAGAAATTTACACTGGAAGGCCACAGCCAAAAAAATCACAAGAGGTATTTTTTACTGGCCTACCTTGTTTATGGATGTTTATAGGATATTTTCAACATGCCATCAATGCCAAATCTTTGAAGGCAAGAGAAAACTTTTTCCATTACCTTTAAAGCCAATTTCAAACAATGGGATCTAGATTTCATTGGAGAAATTCATCCAAGCTCCTTAGCTCAACATAAATGGATTTTGATACCAACTGACTAATTCACTAAGTGGATTGAGGCCATTCCAACCAGATAGGCTACAAACTCTGTAATCATTCAGTTTTTTTAAGGTAATATTCTTTCCAGATTTGGATGTCCACATAAAATCATTATTGACAATGTTGTTGCTTTCAAGTTAAAGGGAATGGTTGATTTTTTCCACAAGTATGACATAAAATTAGGACACTCTACTACTTATTACCCACAAGGGAATGGGTTGGCTGAGTCTTCTAATAAGAATTTAGTTAACATTATTAAGAAACTATTGTAGGAAAATAAAAATTCCAGGATTTCTCTCCCTAAGAATGTTAAATAATTAAGTTTAATTAGTTTAATCGCACATTTTAAATGCGATTAGCTTAATATTAATAAATTTATTTAGACACAACACATTTTATCACCTATAATAACACTTGAGCTAAAATCTAAATCCGTGATCTATCCCTCTTAGATCAATGGATCTCAACGACTTCAAACCCCCACTTCCCCTCCGATAGTTAATCGAGGGGGGGGTGTCGGAAAAGTGGATTCTCCAAATCCCGCTTTTGTAACATGATTCTCCCTTGTGGACTTCAGACCCCACTCCACCTAAACTACTTACCATTCACCCCCCCCTGAAATCTGCCTTTCCCCTCCTCCCACCTAATAATAATGGTTAACCCCACTCCCTCCACTCCAATCTGCTCCCGCCACATGTCACCTCTCCTCCAACTCGCTCCCGCCAAGTGTCACGTCCCCTTCCCACTCTGTTCACACTCCTATCACATCTTTATCCTCGCCATATAACCATTAAGTATTCGTTTAAAATATAATCATTGTTAGATTAATCAATTTGTTCTGTTAAATGGGCCATTTTCAATGGTAAAGTGATTTCACCCATAAAATAAGCTAGAACCCCATTCAGTTGGCCTTTCCTTTGTGATTCCACAACATTGAATGTTTGAACTTTCTACTACTATTATAACTGTATCAAGCCAAACAATGTTCCTCCTACCAACTTCTAGGTAATTACACTGTTTTCCCCTCTCATTTTTTTCAACATGTCTTCGAAAGGAAAATCGAAAGACACAGGGGAAAACCCTATGCTTCCCCCTATAATTGACTTATACCATCAGCCCTTAGTGGACCAACACTATAAAATTTCTAAAACTAGTTGTGAGTTCGACCTCTGCAAACTCTACAATTGATTAAAACAAAAGTTTCTTGATCTCAGTGATGAATTGAGTTTTTCGGACTCCTGCATACCTCAATTCATTTTTCCCCAAACCCATAATTTTCAAGAATTTGTCTCATGGTGCCTTTGTAGGTACATACCTAGTTAAAGAGAAGTTGGTGCTTAGAAAAAAGACATTTTGTTCATAATTACCGTAGACTCCATATGCCAAATACTTCAGATTAAAAATTCATCCTCTCTCAAACCCTTTTCAATAGATTCCCTCGTGGAACTCTACAAAGTATTGACTTTTCCTCATAGAGAAAAAAATTTCGAGAAATTTCTACTTGAGAATTTCCAATTACCAAAAACAAACCCTCCTTATCCATCCTCAATGTTTCCTAAAATGAAACAACAAATCATTTCTATAGTTTCTTGCTTCTTGGACAATCAAACCGATCAATGGGTTTATGAAGCCATTATAGGTTTTCTATCAATGTTTTTAGTAGAAGAAAATCCTTCAGTCATTTTTCATTATAGTGCATTATTAGTAGAGGTCATCCATGAACAATTCCTTAAGTTTTCTACAGAAGGAGTCTTCAAACATGCTTCATTTTTAGTTTACTTGTTCCTATTCCATCAAGCATACAGGTTTCAATTTCCACTACAAAAATTGGATGAACAGGGAAATGCATAGTCTGTCATTCATTGGACTTCATTGGGAAGGAAGAATACCAATGCATTCACATTTAGTGATTACATAGACCAGTTTTTGTACATAGTTTCCTTCCTACTTAATAGTGATGGTGAACCTATAACTGGACCTGAGATTAACATAATTCTACATCTCAGTGAACAAACAAAGATAGGTGACTGGTACCTATATCAAAATTACACTGAGATCAGGGTGTATTGATGTGAATTGCCTCCATATAAACTGCCTAAATTTGTTTCTACTAGAATTTTTGCATTAGAGTAAATTAGGAAAATGCTAAATATGGATGATCTACACTTTGTGACAGCGAAAGGAAAATCTTAGTTCTAAATCAAAGCACAAGTTCGGATTTTCGTTTGTAATACTAGGACGGGAACAAAAGAAGGAGATCTTATGCTCAAATAGATCAAATTTAAGATTAGTTTCACTTGGTCACATGATCCTTTAGGAATAATATCAAAGTTGAGGGTAGAGTAGAAAACTACTACTTGCACTCATACTCTCAGACCTAAAATTGAGCAATATATGAATCAAGATCAATGGCAGGAAAACACATTGTAGGAGGTAGAATATGATCCAAAATGGATCTAGCATGGCCTCTAAGTCTAAAAGGCTTCAAATAGAGGTAAAGGCAGAAAAGGTTCTAATATTGCAAACCACATGTAAATCCAAGTTCAGATAAAGAAAATAGAACCAAGTCAAACTTCGGTCCAAAGAATCAATGGCTACGTCAACAAGACATGTGGCAACTTGGGAAAGATTCATGGGTTTATGTTGATGTCAGCACAATGGATGATGCAACAATCAAAAATTGGTTTAGACCTTCGATAATGAAGAACATGGGCAAAGGCGGAGGATCATCTGATCAAAGGAGATCAACGCATTTTACATCTAAACCTATAAGAAATCAGATCTGAAAGAGTTTATGGAAAATAAGCTAACCCTTTTGAGTTTCGAAAGGAGGGCAGTAAACGGTATTTTGGGCACGCTTCAGGCAGTAAGTGTTATTGGAAGGGCCTAACCCAATTCCATACACTAGCTGACATGTAGCATGCCACAGGGGAGAGAAAACCCTTTTTTGGGTGGGTAATCTCCATGCAAGTGGGCCACCCGAAATGGCTGTCAGCCATTGGATTGGAGATCATGGATCAACGATGGAGATTGAGTGGACTTCTTGATGTTTTGGGTTTAGTGCAAACCGTCGAATTAAATGGGGAATAAATGGTCAGGATCTAATCAGAGATCATTGATCGAGGAAGTTTAAGGGCTGTGGATCATGGAAGTAGTGACTGCCGATAAGCAATATAGCGATAATGCCAATAGCCGATGACGCACCAATCGGAGTGATCAGAGATCGGGGATTAGAGCACAACAGAGAAAAGGGGAATAACAAACCATGCGACACACAATTTGCGATGTGGGTGGACAGGACAACTTTATAGATGTGAGTGTAGTTTCCTTTTGAGATCCGGCTAAGGTTCATAGTCAGGTTTTCTATGTTTTGCCATGTATTCCTGTGTATTTGGTAAAATGCTCTATTTTGGGGATTTGAGCTCCATTGAAAGCGTTTTGCCTGTGCCCGCTAGTCCTTTCGTTTTCCAAGCCACTTTCTATTTCAAACATCATTGCTACCCGCCATAAGAAAATGATGTAACTGAACGTGTCATGAAAACAAAAATTAAAACGCATAAGAGAAGGCGAAGAGACGGACAAAATGGTCCAGCATAGAGGAAGGCGTTTTTGGGAACCAAAGAGGTTTTGGTAACCGTCCAAGGGGTCTGGAGGAATTATTCTTGTGGACTCGAGGAGTTTGAGCCATCTTAGGGATAAATCCCATTGTTGTGTAGAGACTCAGGGGGAGCTCACACATTGTAATAATCTGAGCTAGTGAGAGGAGAATAGAGAGACGCCACCATAGGTTGGAGGCAATTATTCTCCTTATGAGAGCTGAGAGCCGAGAGCCAAGAGCCGAGAGCCAGAGCCGAGAGCTGAGAGCCAACAGCCAGAGCCGAGAGCCAAGAGCCGAGAGCCAAAGCCAAGAGCCAAGAGCCGAAAGCTAGAGCCTAGAGCTAAGAGCCAAGAGCCAAGAGCCAAAAGCCGAGAGACGAGAGCCAAGAGCCAGAGAACCAAATAGCCAGGGATAAAGATGGCATTCTAAGCCCATTGGTTCAATTGTAAACCTATGGACTTGAGTGTGGAACTTGTAAGAGAATTTAAGCCATAATCCCAAAGAGCCTAGTTGAGTTGACTAGAGCTCATGGAGACGTAGCCCAAGAGGTTTGGGTGAACTCCTAATTATATTTTTGTTATGTGTATGATGTTTATTTGCTGCACTATTTCATTTTTATATGTTGCATTTCAGTTTAAGCAAATAAACTTAAGGCATTTGGTTAGTTAAAGGCAAACTAAAAGCATACACCTATTTCAAGTTCTTTTAACTCTGTAAATTATCAATCATAAGCATAGATCTTGGAAATTAGTTAAGCTTTGGAGTGGGAGAGGTTCTTGTAGGTTGACAAGAAGCCTTTAGGTCCCCATTTTAGATCAGGTGGTATCAGAGCTGGTTATATCAGAGTAAGTTATACCAAAGCAGTTTGTATCATGAAGTAGGTGGTATCATAATGCTTGATTGATCAAAGTAGAATGCTTGATTAACAGAGCAATATATTTGCTTGTTTAACTTGAAACTTATTTAAACAGTCAAGGATTGATTGTTTGATTGTTTATAAACTGACTAGTGTTTAAGTTTGCAGAGGTGAAAGGAAAGATATTGATAGCTAAGTCCAGGAGAGGACAAGAAGGAAGAAGGGATGAAGGCATTCTTCTTATCCCAAAGGACCTCAAAGCAATCCTTGAAGCACAAGAGGTTTGTTGCAAAAGGATGCTTAAATAAGCTCTTTGTTAATCTTGTTTGAAGTTCTTTTGTTCATTTTGATAATGACTACTTCTACAAGTGAGTCCTCAAATTATTCCCTCATCACAAGATTTTTTGATGAAGACATGAAGCAAGACTTGTTCATCATGATGGATATGGTGAGAGAAATGTACGAGGATGGAAGGAAGAGCACCGAACTTCGAGAGTCATTGAATTCCATGAAGGAAGAGAAGCAGTTGCTTCCTAACAAATTATAGGAAATGGAGAGACAACTTCATATTGCAAATATGGATCTGGAAAGGGTGCGTGAGTTGGAGACATAGCTCCTTGTTGCCAAAGAAGCCTTAGTCAAGTATCAGCTTGAAGAAGAGGTAAATAATTCTAGTTTGTCTTCAATTTCCTCTAAGAATGTTTATATTGGTTCTTTTGAAAAACATACTAGAGGCATAGGTTCCAATTTAATGTCCAAAATGGGCTATGAAGGAAAAGGATTGGGCAAACATGTACAGGGTATTGTTGAGCCAATAATGGTTGAGGAAATGCCTAAGTATTTAGGTCTTAGCTATGGACAATCTTATGGAGAAAGTTTCAAAGTAGCTAGGAAGGAAATTGAAACAGTTCCTAGAAGGAGTTTCATGTCAGGTCTTCTACCCTAGAAGTGTAAAAATTGTATTTTTGGGGAATCCAATAGTTTGAAACATACTTCGTAGGAAAAAGGTGTTCATAAGCATACACTTGAACCGGAGAATTGTGGAAACTCAGAAATTATTGAAGAGATTGATGGTGATCCAAAGGGAGCCACTTCTTCATTTGACTCACCTCCTCATGAAGGTAATAAAGGTGAAAGAGAAAGGTATAAATCTGGCTCTAATCATATTCCTTTTGATTATGTAAAGCATGGTAAATTTCCATATAAGCATGCGAAAATAATTGCATGTTCCTTTTGTGGTTTGGATAAACATAGTGTTTCTAGATGTTGGAAGAGAATGATCGCATACAGGAAAATTTTGAAGGAAAAGAAGCAAGAAGCTAAAGGTCCATTGGCCAAGGAAAATCATGCTGTTGAAAAGATGTACATGTGTTGCACTTATTGCCATAAGCAAGGACACATTGCTAAAAAGTGTTGGACTCTAAATCCAACAATGCTTCCATGAAACTTGAAGAAGGTGGAAAGAAAGAATGGCAGGAATGGAAAGAAATATTCCATGATTGATGTGTTTCAGGATGATTCACATGTTGATGCTGATGTGCAAACAAAGGAAGTGCCTTTGAAATGGATTGGTAAGAAATGGTTAGAATTCTTATCCAATTAAGATTGTGTGTCTATTGATACAATGCATCTATTTGCATTTCTTTGTTGATGTAATGCAAGTTGCAGGGTTTTACCAAGAAGGTGAATGGAAAAGTTGAGTAGGAGACTCACTTTATTGTTGCAACATTATATTCATTTAAGATTTGAAAGTACAATGTGTTATCACAAAATCAAGCACTGAAGGCTGCTAATCAGTCAGACTCTGTGTAACTATTTCAAACCAGACTTTTGACTAAGGCTTAGCCTCCTTAGCCTGAGAGGGCTCTCTCAAAAGGGTTATTGATTTTAAACATTGATGAGATGGCTAACTCTTGCAAAGTAAATTTAACATATAAATTGGCTGGACAGACCTTACAAAGATTCCCATTGGGCTCATGGAGTTAATCATCATTTCAGCAAACTATAAAACCACTCATTCATAGAAGTCAGGGCATGTAATGTTTAAACACTCAAGACACCTCTCAAATAAACCTCAACTTACAAATACACACAGGAAATCAGAGCAGCAGAGTGAATTCTGAGTGATTGTGTATCTATAAAGCTGTAAAACATAAAGGATAAAACAAAACCACATACATCTTGAGCATCTGAAACAATGTATGAATCCTGAGAAGAAAAAGCAGTCATTTGTATTACTGAAAACAAGTTCTTACATAAGCCAAAATAAACTCTGTTTCTCAAAAACATCCAACCCTAATTACATAGATCATTCAGCTATATATAGACACATACTTCTAACTACTTAGAGCTTCCTCCTCCAGAATGAGGGGAGCTCGATGACTGTCACTGATGACCCCTATCTGCTATTGAACTTACTCATTAAATACAATAAGTGCCAAACTGGAGTTTTAAAGAGTCCTAATTTAACTATAACTCTAATTCTATCCTCCTCGTAGAAGATTCCTCCTTGCAGCTTTGACACATGGTTTCCTTTTCGTTTGGCTGAGATGATTGAGAGGATGATTCAATGTTCCACGCTAGCTTTGGATGCTGAATGCTTTGATGGTTTATTAATCATTAGGATAAAACCCCTGTTTTTCCGGTCCTTGTCTTCCACCACTCTTCGAAAATTTAGCAGCATGTTTCCAGCTCTTTAATACCCCAAAATTGATGAGCACCACCATATTTCAGATGTGTTGGAGGCTTCGTTGATGGGCAGGTGTACAAGCCAAAACAATATTCCTCGTATGCAACTCCTTCTAAACCCTAATGACCGGTAATAAAGTTCCTTTATCATCAAAACTTTAACTTGAGTCAAAACATTTTACTTTTACATAAGGTACACCTGTCATCATTTGAATGGCCATGCTAGCTTCATTTGGTTTCCTATATGTCCCTTGGGTTTTTCCCTTAAAAATTTCCGGTCACTTCATCAAACTGTTTGTTCTGCGCTAAAAACAACACCTACAGCAGTTTCGTAGCGCGCTACGAAACTGCTGTTTAATTGAAAAAACACAGTCTTCCTTTCATGGCTAAATGATTGCCAGTGTGTAGCTTCAGCATCAGCAAGGTCTGAACACTGGCCATCCTTCTCATGTAATTGTCCTGTTGTTTCAATACCTGCTTCCTTATATGTTGAATTGAAATCTGAAACAAACTCATGTTTGGCTCTGCCATCCGAATCTGTTTCCATTTCTGATTCCATGGTAGTAAGAGCATCCATATAATTGTCTACCTCACTAGCTACATCACCATTCTCATCCTTAAATGCATGGACTTCTGGTCTACTTTCACCATTGACTGACAAGTCCTTTTGATTCACTTGAATAAAATTCTCAGAAATTCTCTCTGCATCCTTATCCGAATGCTTTTCAAACAGCTTCAGCATATGTAATGTGTTTATTCTGGAGAGCGTGCCCAAAGATACCGGCACATTTGAAACCTTGAGATAGAAATTCTGTATCTGACGACTCTCTCATTAAAAAAAATCACTGTGCCCTTTCCCAAGGAATGCTTGGCAGGCATATTGAGCAGAACATCATCCTCATATTGAACATAGGAGCTTCCCAACCAATAGTTTTATCAAGCACTAACATAGAGTTCCTTGAAGCTCAAACATCTACCAACATTCTATTCTTATATGATGAAAACCACAATCTTGAATGATCACTATCGTTATTGTAGCTTCGCTTGGAATGATGTTTCTTGTCATTTTTATTTCTTCCACTTGTATGACTTGATTTCCCTTTGTGCCTGCGCTCTGTATCTGAGATGAAAGAATCATGCACGTCTTCGAAAGATATTTATCTGATCCGGTTTCCTTGAATTGAATTCATTGAATATTTGGCAAAAGACAAAGGCATTAAAAATTACAGTGTTTCTCACTTTGGTTGCACGGGCTGTCTTATCATTTACAGTGAGTTGAAACTGAATGAATTTCTGAATGTTTGCATAAACTGAACGACTCCACCGAACTACCTTCACAACTGATGCAAAATTATCATCTAAAATGATGATATCTAAACTTTCTTTGACAACTTATGTTCCTTCGATACCCATGGATAGACCAATGCCCGCCTCATGAAGTGCAGGTGCATCATTTGTTCCATCTCCAGTTACCTCCATGACATGACCTCCTTTAGGTCCAAGATCCCTCGCAGCTCTTTATGCCCCTGCCTCTATGTATTTCTTGGCGCATTTCTTGGCATTGTCTCAAGCACCGCCCATATTGGAGGCTGACATTGCAAACTATACACCGGAGACATTTGAGTCACAGTCCTCGATACCTTTCGTTATCAGAAAATCAAGCACAGGAATAATGTTTTTTGATTTACTTGTTATTGTACTCCAGAGTTTCTCTATTTCATCTAGAAACTGGTCACCATGACATGACATTACATAGTGAAGGCTCTTCAACAATCTCTCACTCCATCCCGATTCTAGAAGCGTAACAAAATTCAAATTTTCAATCCAAGGGGCCATGCATGTCAATACTTGATGTTGAGCAATGATATCAACAGCATCTAGTTTTCTTAGCATGATTTCCTCACACATGAGTTCACTCAGCTCTGGATGCCCCTTTGCTAGCTTTGCAGAGAGTTGATATTGGAACTGTTGATAAGAATCTGGAAGACTGCCAACAACTGCTGCCCGATATCGACCTGCGCCTTCACCTTCTTCTGCCCACTCTCTAATAGATAGGGTCTCAAGCATTTGCAATGCATCATCTCTTATTTGTCTTGAGGGATCAACTACTTTGTAAAGTATAAGGCTTAGCAACCTCTGTGTTTCACATTTTGGAAGTTCTTGCCGCATGTACACCTCTGCCAGGACAGTAAAGTACCCATCTGCAATTGATGAATCCGATGAGTAGCACTGGTCTATACATACTGGAAAAAGATACAAGTTACTTTGAAGAAGATCCATTAGAGTTGTTTTTGCAAGTATAACTCTGGACTGGCCCCCTCTCTGTCGATCCCGTCCTCCAGAGCGGGACACCTCAAAAGCTCCTCCCACACCAACTTAGAATTAGAAGGGGTTCGAGGATCTGCTGGTGAGTAACCAAATGGCGTTCTTTGTGGTGGGTCCACGAAAAGACCATTTATCCAGGAAACAACACATCCACTCATCTTTCTTGATATTTCCTCACCCACCTTCCCCATATATGCATATAATTTCAAGACGAATAATAGTTGCTCTACAGAAGTGTTTGAACTTTTTACATGCTACACCCATCCTGACCACACCACCTGGAGGTGGTCCTGTAACCAATAGACTACCATCCGCCGTCACCATTGCTCCTTCTATGCCAAGTTCATGCAATTCAACACAATTCCACAAGCCTGACGTCCAATCATGAGGGCTTTTACTCTGAGCTAAATCATCAAAGCTTCCCGTCTCTAGAGATAAACTCAAGTGTGTTGCCCGCAAAAACCATTTTCTTTGACTGGAATCAATAGGCTGGCCTTTCCATAAAGAAAAACAAGCTGGATCTTTTTCAAGATTGAGAAGTTCAAATGACAAATATGGTGACTGTATAAAAATCAATCTTTCAACATGAAGTCTTGCCCCTGTGAAGCAGTTATCAACAATTTTGCAAATGTCTTGATCTAGCTTTGCTGCATCTACCGGAATTGTAAGGTTAATCTCCTTGAGACTAAAGTAAAGGGAGTTCACCGAAGTATCAGGTAAAACATCACCAGGATTTACCACAATGCCATCAGCCACAAAAGAAGTAATTCTTAAACATGATTCCTCTTGAAGATTAATCTTAATGGGTTGCAACTGAACAACTATTTGTGATGAACCAAAAAGGCTCTGGTGTGGCTCTAAACACTGCAGTGTCAATAGTAGTAAGCACCATTCGGGAAAAAACCTTATCATCGGATGGAAGTAAATTAGAAAAGTACCTCACAAACGACCCAAAGTAATGACCTGATTTATTGTTTGAACAAATCCCCAATTTCGTAGCACGCTACGAAATCACTAAAACAGGTTGCGCTGCGAAATTGTTAAAGGATTTATGCGCTGCGAAAACACTTTGTCCTTAAGCTAGTCTGAGCAATTTTGGCAACAGAATTTTCAGTGATAACAGTGGCTCCACTTGGGATAGTGTGCCCTTGTGGTACACTAAGAACTCGCAGGTCCAGTGCCTTATCTATTTATGACAAACAGAAATTTACTTGACAAGCATGACTGTAGGAGAAAGAAAGCTACATCTACTGAAAAATGCTCAGTTAACCTTGAGCTTATTTTCATTTACCTACCTACCTACCCTAACAATTTCAACTTATTTCTGCTCAATCAATATGAAATTTCCAATGTAGCCAATCCTCTGTTTTATCTGATATTTGAGTTTTTTGACTGCATCGGAGTTCAGAGCCACAATAATATTGTGATGACCACTGCCACTGAAATTGCCTCTGATCTTCATAGAAAAACTAAAAAACTTGAGAGTAAAACTCTTCCATGTAGTCAGCTACAGGATCCCAGAATACATAATCAGCTTGATGACTCTTGTAACTTTCAGGTTGTGCAAACTGATCTTCAACAACAGTGTACAGTTCCTTAATCGTGAAAGAAAAAGGAAGCAACACTCTCTCCTTATGTTCTGCCATAGAAAGCTTCTGAAAATAATGATCATGATTATGAAGATTATATGCCTGAATTTGACCTTCTAAACCTTCAATGTCTTTCTCAATGTCTTTGGCAAATTCATCCAAAAATTTCATCTTATCCTCTGCCTTGCAGTCACATGACTTTAGATACGAGGACAAGGACAAAGAAAAATTTTCATCTGTTTCTCCATTACTATGATCATTATTCCATTGTTTGAAACCTTGAATTGAAGGAGAGTTTGCCACCGCATCTGATCTATCCATCCATTCCTCCAAAAGCATAAGCCAAAAGTCTTGAAATGACTTAATGGATTTGACAGGAAAGCTTTCAACCCATTGTTTACATTTCCCTTGAAGTGAATCATAGAATAACATAATGAAAACATCCTCATGTTTAACTCTAAGAAGCTTTGAAAATTCACAAAAATTTGTAATATGCTTCAAAGTTAAACTCAAATCTTCTCCGTTGAATTTTGGACCATTCCTTAGAAAATATGGATCCTTGGGAAAATGATTTGGGAAACCATGAATTCCTGAAAAATCTATGCATGCATACCTTGAAATAAGAATGGTAGCATCTGGGTCCTTCATAACTCCAGTGGAATCACCATGAATCTATGAATTTCGAATTCTTCAACAATGGAGTCGCCAAGGTAGTTTTGCAGCCTAAAAAACCTTCTGAGCTCCTGCTACCTTCAGAAGTTCAGCTTCATAATTTCGGGAAAGAATAATCTTCAGGCTCCCGGCAGACGCACCAAAATGTTATCACAAAATCAAGCACTGAAGGCTGCTAATCAGTCAGACTCTGTGTAACTATTTCAAACCAGACTTTTGACTAAGGCTTAGCCTCCTTAGCCTGAGAGGGCTCTCTCAAAAGGGTTATTGATTTTAAACATTGATGAGATGGCTAACTCTTGCAAAGTAAATTTAACATATAAATTGGCTGGACAGACCTTACAAAGATTCCCATTGGGCTCATGGAGTTAATCATCATTTCAGCAAACTATAAAACCACTCATTCATAGAAGTCAGGGCATGTAATGTTTCAACACTCAAGACACCTCTCAAATAAACCTCAACTTACAAATACACACAGGAAATCAGAGCAGCAGAGTGAATTCCGAGTGATTGTGTATCTATAAAGCTGTAAAACATAAAGGATAAAACAGAACCACATACATCTTGAGCATCTGAAACAATGTATGAATCCTAAGAAGAAAAAGCAGTCATTTGTATTACTGAAAACAAGTTCTTACATAAGCCAAAATAAACTCTGTTTCTCAAAAACATCCAACCCTAATTACATAGATCATTCAGCTATATATAGACACATACTTCTAACTACTTAGAGCTTCCTCCTCCAGCATGAGGGGAGCTCGATGACTGTCACTAATGACCCCTATCTGCTATTGAACTGACTCATTAAATACAATAAGTGCCAAACTGGAGTTTTAAAGAGTCCTAATTTAACTATAACTCTAATTCTATCCTCCTCGTAGAAGATTCCTCCTTGCAGCTTTGACACATGGTTTCCTTTTCATTTGGCTGAGATGATTGAGAGGATGATTCAATGTTACGCTAGCTGTGGATGCTGAATGCTTTGATGGTTTATTAATCATTAGGATAAAACCCCTGTTTTTCCGGTCCTTGTCTTCCACCACTCTTCGAAAATTTAGCAGCATGTTCCCAGCTCTTTAATACCCCAAAATTGATGAGCACCACCATATTTCAGATGTGTTGGAGGCTTCGTTGATGGGTAGGTGTACAAGCCAAAACAATATTCCTCGTATGCAACTCCTTCTAAACCCTAATGACCGGTAATAAAGTGCCTTTATCATCAAAACTTTAACTTGAGTCAAAACATTTTACTTTTACATAAGGTACACCTGTCATCATTTGAATGGCCATGCTAGCTTCATTTGGTTTCCTATATGTCCCTTGGGTTTTTCCCTTAAAAATTTCCGGTCACTTCATCAAACTGTTTGTTCTGCGCTAAAAACAACACCTACAGCAGTTTCGTAGCGCGCTACGAAACTGCTGTTTAATTGAAAAAACACAGTCTTCCTTTCATGGCTAAATGATTGCCAGTGTGTAGCTTCAGCATCAGCAAGGTCCGAACACTGACCATCCTTCTCATGTAACTGTCCTGTTGTTTCAATACCTGCTTCCTTATGTGTTGAATTGAAATCTGAAACAAACTCATGTTTGGCTCTGCCATCCGAATCTGTTTCCATTTCTGATTCCATGGTAGTAAGAGCATCCATATAATTGTCTACCTCACTAGCTACATCACCATTCTCATCCTTAAATGCATGGACTTCTGGTCTACTTTCACCATTGACTGACAAGTCCTTTTGTTCCACTTGAATAAAATTCTCAGAAATTCTCTCTGCATCCTTATCTGAATGCTTTTCAAACAGCTTCAGCATATGTAATGTGTTTATTCTGGAGAGCGTGCCCAAAGATACCGACACATTTGAAACCTTGAGATAGAAATTCTGTATCTGGCGAATCTCTCATTAAAAAAAATCACTGTGCCCTTTCCCAAAGGAATGCTTGGCAGGCATATTGAGCAGAACATCATCCTCATATTGAACATAGGAGCTTCCCAACCAATAGTTTTATCAAGCACTAACATAGAGTTCCTTGAAGCTCAAACATCTACCAACATTCTATTCTTATATGATGAAAACCACAATCTTGAATGATCACTATCGTTATTGTAGCTTCGCTTGGAATGATGTTTCTTGTCATTTTTATTTCTTCCACTTGTATGACTTGATTTCCCTTTGTGCCTGCGCTCTGTATCTGAGATGAAAGAATCATGCACATCTTCGAAAGATATTTATCTGATCCGGTTTCCTTGAATTGAATTCATTGAATATTTGGCAAAAGACAAAGGCATTAAAAATTACAGTGTTTCTCACTTTGGTTGCACGGGCTGTCTTATCATTTACAGTGAGTTGAAACTGAATGAATTTCTGAATGTTTGCATAAACTGAACGACTCCACCGAACTACCTTCACAACTGATGCAAAATTATCATCTAAAATGATGATATCTGAATTTTCTTTGATAACTTCTGTTCCTTGGATACCCATGGATAGACCAATGCCCGCCTCATGAAGTGCAGGTGCATCATTTGTTCCATCTCCAGTTACCTCCATGACATGACCTCCTTTAGGTCCAAGATCCCTCGCAGCTTTTTATGCCCCTGCCTCTATGTATTTCTTGGCGTATTTCTTGGCATTGTCTCAAGCACCGCCCGTATTGGAAGCTGACATTGCAAACTGTACACCGGAGACATTTGAGTCACAGTCCTCGATACCTTTCGTTATCAGAAAATCAAGCACAGGAATAATGTTTTTTGATTTACTTGCTATTGTACTCCAGAGTTTCTCTATTTCATCTAGAAACTGGTCGCCATGACATGACATTACATAGTGAAGGCTCTTCAACAATCTCTCACTCCATCCCGATTCTAGAAGCGTAACAAAATTCAAATTTTCAATCCAAGGGGCCATGCATGTCAATACTTGATGTTGAGCAATGGTATCAATAGCATTTAGTTGTCTTAGCATGATTTCCTCACATAGGAGTTCACTCAGCTCCGGATGCCCCTTTGCTAGCTTTGCAGAGAGTTGATATTGGAACTGTTGATAAGAATCTGGAAGACTGCCAACAACTGTTGCCCGATATCGACCTGCGCCTTCACCTTCTTCTGCCCACTCTCTAATAGACAGGGTCTCAAGCATTTGCAATGCATCATCTATTATTTGTCTTGAGGGATCAACTACTTTGTAAAGTATAAGGCTTAGCAACCTCTGTGTTTCACATTTTGGAAGTTCTTGCCGCATGTACACCTCTGCCAGGACAGTGAAGTACCCATCTGCAATTGATGAATCTGATGAGTAGCACTGGTCTATACATACTGGAAAAAGATACAAGTTACTTTGAAGAAGATCCATTAGAGCTGTTTTTGCAAGTATAACTCTGGACTGGCCCCCTCTCTGTCGATCCCGTCCTCCAGAGCGGGACACCTCAAAAGCTCCTCCCACACCAACTTAGAATTAGAAGGGGTTCTAGGATCTGCTGGTGAGTAACCAAATGGCGTTCTTTGTGGTGGGTCCACGAAAAGACCATTTATCTAGGAAACAACACGTCCACTCATCTTTCTTGATATTTCCTCACCCACCTTCCCCATATATGCATATAATTTCAAGACGAATAATAATTGCTCTACAGAAGTGTTTGAACTTTTTACATGCTACACCCATCCTGACCACACCACCTGGAGGTGGTCCTGTAACCAATAGACTACCATCCGCCGTCACCATTGCTCCTTCTATGCCAGGTTCATGCAATTCAACACAATTCCACAAGCCTGACGTCCAATCATGAGGGCTTTTACTCTGAGCTAAATCATCAAAGCTTCCCGTCTCTAGAGATAAACTCAAGTGTGTTGCCTGCAAAAACCATTTTCTTTGACTGGAATCAATAGGCTGGCCCTTCCATAAAGAAAAACAAGCTGGATCTTTTTCAAGATTGAGAAGTTCAAATGACAAATATGGTGACTGTATAAAAATCAATCTTTCAACATGAAGTCTTGCCCCTGTGAAGCAGTTATCAACAATTTTGCAAATGTCTTGATCTAGCTTTGCTGCATCTACCGGAATTGTAAGGTCAATCTCCTTGAGACTGAAGTAAAGGGCGTTCACCGAAGTATCAGGTAAAACATCACCAGGATTTACCACAATGCCATCAGCCACAAAAGAAGTAATTCTTAAACATGATTCCTCTTGAAGATTAATCTTAATGGGCTGCAACTGAACAACTGTTTGTGATGGACCAAAAAGGCTCTGGTGTGGCTCTAAACACTGCAGTGTCAATAGTAGTAAGCACCATTCGGGCAGAAACCTTATCATCAGGTGGAAGTAAATTAGAAAAATACCTCACAAACGACCCAAAGTAATGACCTGATTTATTGTTTGAACAAATCCCCAATTTCGTAGCACGCTACGAAATCACTAAAACAGGTTGCGCTGCGAAACTGCTAAAGGATTTATGCGCTGCGAAAACACTTTGTCCTTAAGCTAGTCTGACCAATTTTGGCAACAGAATTTCCAGTGATAACAGTGGCTCCACTTGGGATAGTGTGCCCTTGTGGTACACTAAGAACTCGTAGGTCCAGTGCCTTATCTATTTATGACAAACAGAAATTTACTTGACAAGCATGACTGTAGGAGAAAGAAAGCTACATCTACTGAAAAATGCTCAGTTAACCTTGAGCTTATTTGCATTTACCTACCTACCTACCCTAACAATTTCAACTTCTTTCTGCTCAATCAATATGAAATTTCCAATGTAGCCAATCCTCTGTTTTATCTGATATTTGAGTTTTTTGACTGCATCGGAGTTCAGAGCCACAATAATATTGTGATGACCACTGCCACTGAAATTGCCTCTGATCTTCATAGAAAAACTGAAAAACTTGAGAGTAAAACTCTTCCATGTAGTCAGCTACAGGATCCCAGAATACATAATCAGCTTGATGACTCTTGTAACTTTCAGGTTGTGCAAACTGATCTTCAACAACAGTGTACAGTTCCTTAATCGTGAAAGAAAAAGGAAGCAGCACTCTCTCCTTGTGTTCTGCCATAGAAAGCTTCTGAAAATAATGATCATGATTATGAAGATTATATGCCTGAATTTGACCTTCTAAACCTTCAATGTCTTTCTCAATGTCTTTGGCAAATTCATCCAAAAATTTCATCTTATCCTCTGCCTTTCAGTCACATGACTTTAGATACGAGGACAAAGACAAAGAAAAATTTTCATCTATTTCTCCATTACTATGATCATTATTCCATTGTTTGAAACCTTGAACTGAAGGAGAGTTTGCCACCGCATCTGATCTATCCATCCATTCCTCCAAAAACATAAGCCAAAAGTATTGAAATGACTTAATGGATTTGACAGGAAAGCTTTCAACCCATTGTTTACATTTCCCTTGAAGTGAATCATAGAATAGCATAATGAAAACATCCTCATGTTTAACTCTAAGAAGCTTTGAAAATTCACAAAAATCTATTATATGCTTCAAAGTTAAACTCAAATCTTCTCCGTTGAATTTTGGACCATTCCTTAGAAAATATGCATCCTTGGGAAAATGATTTGGGAAACCATGAATTCCTGAAAAATCTATGCATGCATACCTTGAAATAAGAATGGTAGCATCTGGGTCTTCATAACTCCAGTGGAATCACCATGAATCTATGAATTTCGAATTCTTCAACAATGGAGTCGCCAAGGTAGTTTTGCAGCCTCAAAAACCTTCTGAGCTCCTGCTACCTTCAGAAGTTCAGCTTCATAATCTCGGGAAAGAATAATCTTCAGGCTCCCGGCAGACGCACCAAAATGTTATCACAAAATCAAGCACTGAAGGCTGCTAATCAGTCAGACTCTGTGTAACTATTTCAAACCAGACTTTTGACTAAGGCTTAGCCTCCTTAGCCTGAGAGGGCTCTCTCAAAAGGGTTATTGATTTTAAACATTGATGAGATGGCTAACTCTTGCAAAGTAAATTTAACATATAAATTGGCTGGACAGACCTTACAAAGATTCCCATTGGGCTCATGGAGTTAATCATCATTTTAGCAAACTATAAAACCACTCATTCATAGAAGTCAGGGCATGTAATGTTTAAACACTCAAGACACCTCTCAAATAAACCTAAACTTACAAATACACACAGGAAATCAGAGCAGCAGAGTGAATTTCTAGTGATTGTGTATCTATAAAGCTGTAAAACATAAAGGATAAAAAAAAACCACATACATCTTGAGCATCTGAAACAATGTATGAATCCTGAGAAGAAAAAGCAGTCATTTGTATTACTGAAAACAAGTTCTTACATAAGCCAAAATAAACTCTGTTTCTCAAAAACATCCAACCCTAATTACATAGATCATTCAGCTATATATAGACACATACTTCTAACTACTTAGAGCTTCCTCCTTCAGCATGAGGGGAGCTCGATGACTGTCACTAATGACCCCTATCTGGTATTGAACTGACTCATTAAATACAATAAGTGCCAAACTGGAGTTTTAAAGAGTCCTAATTTAACTATAACTCTAATTCTATCCTCCTCGTAGAAGATTCCTCCTTGCAGCTTTGACACATGGTTTCCTTTTCGTTTGGCTGAGATGATTGAGAGGATGATTCAATGTTCCACGCTAGCTTTGGATGCTGAATGCTTTGATGGTTTATTAATCATTAGGATAAAACCCTTGTTTTTCCGGTCCTTGTCTTCCACCACTCTTCGAAAATTTAGCAGCATGTTCCCAGCTCTTTAATACCCCAAAATTGATGAGCACCACCATATTTCAGATGTGTTGGAGGCTTCGTTGATGGGTAGGTGTACAAGCCAAAACAATATTCCTCGTATGCAACTCCTTCTAAACCCTAATGACCGGTAATAAAGTGCCTTTATCATCAAAACTTTAACTTCAGTCAAAACATTTTACTTTTACATAAGGTACACCTGTCATCATTTGAATGGCCATGCTAGCTTCATTTGGTTTCCTATATGTCCCTTGGGTTTTTCCCTTAAAAATTTTCGGTCACTTCATCAAACTGTTTGTTCTGCGCTAAAAACAACACCTACAGCAGTTTCGTAGCGCGCTACGAAACTGTTGTTTAATTGAAAAAACACAGTCTTCCTTTCATGGCTAAATGATTGCCAGTGTGTAGCTTCAGCATCAGCAAGGTCCGAACACTGACCATCATTCTCATGTAACTGTCCTGTTGTTTCAATACCTGCTTCCTTATGTGTTGAATTGAAATCTGAAACAAACTCATGTTTGGCTCTGCCATCCGAATCTGTTTCCATTTCTGATTCCATGGTAGTAAGAGCATCCATATAATTGTCTACCTCACTAGCTACATCACCATTCTCATCCTTAAATGCATGGACTTCTGGTCTACTTTCACCATTGACTGACAAGTCCTTTTGTTCCACTTGAATAAAATTCTCAGAAATTCTCTCTGCATCCTTATCCGAATGCTTTTCAAACAGCTTCAGCATATGTAATGTGTTTATTCTGGAGAGTGTGCCCAAAGATACTGGCACATTTGAAACCTTGAGATAGAAATTCTGTATCTGACGACTCTCTCATTAAAAAAAATCACCGTGCCCTTTCACAAAGGAATGCTTGGCAGGCATATTGAGCAAAACATCATCCTCATATTGAACATAGGAGCTTCCCAACCAATAGTTTTATCAAGCACTAACATAGAGTTCCTTGAAGCTCAAACATCTACCAACATTCTACTCTTATATGATGAAAACCACAATCTTGAATGATCACTATCGTTATTGTAGCTTTGCTTGGAATGATGTTTCTTGTCATTTTTATTTCTTCCACTTGTATGACTTGATTTCCCTTTGTGCCTGCGCTCTGTATCTGAGATGAAAGAATCATGCACATCTTCGAAAGATATTTATCTGATCCGGTTTCCTTGAATTGAATTCATTGAATATTTGGTAAAAGACAAAGGCATTAAAAATTACAGTGTTTCTCACTTTGGTTGCACGGGCTGTCTTATCATTTACAGTGAGTTGAAACTGAATGAATTTCTGAATGTTTGCATAAACTGAACGACTCCACCGAACTACCTTCACAACTGATGCAAAATTATCATCTAAAATGATGATATCTGAATTTTCTTTGACAACTTCTGTTCCTTGGATACCCATGGATAGACCAATGCCCGCCTCATGAAGTGCAGGTGCATCATTTGTTCCATCTCCAGTTACCTCCATGACATGACCTCCTTTAGGTCCAAGATCCCTCGCAGCTTTTTATGCCCATGCCTCTATGTATTTCTTGGCGTATTTCTTGGCATTGTCTCAAGCACCGCCCGTATTGGAAGCTGACATTGCAAACTGTACACCGGAGACATTTGAGTCACAGTCCTCGATACCTTTCGTTATCAGAAAATCAAGCATAGGAATAATGTTTTTTGATTTACTTGCTATTGTACTCCAGAGTTTCTCTATTTCATCTAGAAACTGGTCGCCATGACATGACATTACATAGTGAAGGCTCTTCAACAATCTCTCACTCCATCCCGATTCTAGAAGCGTAACAAAATTCAAATTTTCAATCCAAGGGGCCATGCATGTCAATACTTGATGTTGAGCAATGATATCAACAGCATCTAGTTGTCTTAGCATGATTTCCTCACACAGGAGTTCACTCAACTCCGGATGCCCCTTTGCTAGCTTTGCAGAGAGTTGATATTGGAATTGTTGATAAGAATCTGGAAGACTGCCAACAACTGCTGCCCGATATCGACCTGCGCCTTCACCTTCTTCTGCCCACTCTCTAATAGACAGGGTCTCAAGCATTTGCAATGCATCATCTCTTATTTGTCTTGAGGGATCAACTACTTTGTAAAGTATAAGGCTTAGCAACCTCTGTGTTTCACATTTTGGAAGTTCTTGCCACATGTACACCTCTGCCAGGACAGTAAAGTACCCATCTGCAATTGATGAATCCGATGA
Source organism: Pinus tabuliformis (assembly GCA_031772625.1). Taxonomy (NCBI): domain Eukaryota; kingdom Viridiplantae; phylum Streptophyta; class Pinopsida; order Pinales; family Pinaceae; genus Pinus; species Pinus tabuliformis. Next base: position 322,153,370 of record CM062819.1, read on the forward strand.
GTAGCACTGGTCTATACATACTGGAAAAAGATACAAGTTACTTTGAAGAAGATCCATTAGAGCTGTTTTTGCAAGTATAACTCTGGACTGGCCCCCTCTCTGTCGATCCCGTCCTCCAGAGCGGGACACCTCAAAAGCTCCTCCCACACCAACTTAGAATTAGAAGGGGTTCGAGGATCTGCTGGTGAGTAACCAAATGGCGTTCTTTGTGGTGGGTCCACGAAAAGACCATTTATCCAGGAAACAACAAGTCCACTCATCTTTCTTGATATTTCCTCACCCACCTTCCCCATATATGCATATAATTTCAAGACGAATAATAGTTGCTCTACAGAAGTGTTTGAACTTTTTACATGCTACACCCATCCTGACCACACCACCTGGAGGTGGTCCTGTAACCAATAGACTACCATCCGCCGTCACCATTGCTCCTTCTATGCCAGGTTCATGCAATTCAACACAATTCCACAAGCCTGACGTCCAATCATGAGGGCTTTTACTCTGAGCTAAATCATCAAAGCTTCCCGTCTCTAGAGATAAACTCAAGTGTGTTGCCCGCAAAAACCATTTTCTTTGACTGGAATCAATAGGCTGGCCCTTCCATAAAGAAAAACAAGCTGGATCTTTTTCAAGATTGAGAAGTTCAAATGACAAATATGGTGACTGTATAAAAATCAATCTTTCAACATGAAGTCTTGCCCCTGTGAAGCAGTTATCAACAATTTTGCAAATGTCTTGATCTAGCTTTGCTACATCTACCGGAATTGTAAGGTCAATCTCCTTGAGACTGAAGTAAAGGGCGTTCACCGAAGTATCAGGTAAAACATCACCAGGATTTACCACAATTCCATCAGCCACAAAAGAAGTAATTCTTAAACATGATTCCTCTTGAAGATTAATATTAATGGGCTGCAACTGAACAACTGTTTGTGATGGACCAAAAAGGCTCTGGTGTGGCTCTAAACACTGCAGTGTCAATAGTAGTAAGCACCATTCGGGCAGAAACCTTATCATCAGGTGGAAGTAAATTAGAAAAATACCTCACAAACGACCCAAAGTAATGACCTGATTTATTGTTTGAACAAATCCCCAATTTCGTAGCACGCTACGAAATCACTAAAACAGGTTGCGCTGCGAAACTGCTAAAGGATTTATGCGCTGCGAAAACACTTTGTCCTTAAGCTAGTCTGAGCAATTTTGGCAACAGAATTTTCAGTGATAACACAATGTACTTAAGTGAAAGTTGAAGGATGAAATGCATGCATGAGAATGATGTTCATGAACACAAGGATGTTGATGATTTCCTTGTATTTGGACATGTATGTGTAATTAACTTGAAGGGTTGATTGCTTTGTTTTTAAGCATGAATGTAATGTTAATGTTGACTTGGAAAAAGTTGATTTGGTCTCCAATATGGAGATAATGATGAAGTGTTTCATCTTTGAAAAAGAATCCTAAAGTTCTTTTTCTACATGCTTGACTTGAAGGGTCAATTGTTTTAAAGGCATGTTTTGTTGGCTTGTTATCTAGCCAATCATTTGTATGCAGATGTAAAGATATGGAGGTGTTCACAAGATGTGAAATCTATTTCTTTTGATGAAGCAAGAGTTTATGCCATCCAGTTGTTGTCTGTAATTCTGTTGTTGTTGACAATTGTTGTTGACAATATGTCAAACAGATACAAATGTAATTTTTTGTGAAGAAGATGTAACTTCACATTTTTTTTAGCCGCCTTGGATCAATGATCAAGGAAGAGAAGTTCAAACTACCTTTTGTAACCTTCTCAGTAGGAGTTATACATGAAGTCAAGGAGGAAGACAGTTCTTAACCGGAGAACCAACATAGCCAAGAAGTGTTCAAAGGCTTTGGTTCAGAGGCACTATGTAAGGAAAGTGTATGGAGGCTAAAAGAAGAGGGTATTGTTACTCTCATCTACTGTTTAGATCATTATTTCAATTTTTTCGGGTCCAAAAGATTCCCAATGGGGAGGCGTGATCCAAAATGGATCTAGCATGGCCTCTAAGTCTAAAAGGTTTCAAATAGAGGTAAAGGCAGAAAAGGTGCTAATAGTGCAAACTGCATGTAAATCCAAGTTCGGATAAAGAAAATAGAACCAAGTCAAACTTTGGGCCAAAGAGTCAATGGCTACGTCAACAAGACATGTGGCAACCTGGGAAAGAGTCACGGGTTTATGGCGATGTCAGCGCAGTGGATGATGTGGTAGTCAAAGATTGGTTCAGACCTTCGATAATGAAGAACAAGGTCAAGGGCAGAGGATCATCTAATCAAAGGAGATCAACACATTTTACAACTAAACCTACAAGCAAGTGGATCAGAAAGAGTTTATGGAAAATAAGCTAAACCTTTTGAGTTCCGGATGCAGGGCAGTAAACGGTATTTCAGGCGGGCTTCAGGCAGTAAGTGGTATTGGAAGGGCTTCACCTGATTCCATACACTAGCCAACATGTAGCACGCTAGAGGAGAGAGAAAACCACTTTTTCGGGTAGGTAATCTCCATGCAAGTGGGCCTCTCGAAATTCCTATCAGACGTTGGATTGGAGATCGTGGATCAACGGTGGAGATTGAGCAGACTACTCGATGTTTCAGGTTTAGTGCGAACCGTCAGATTAAATGGGAAATCAACAGTAAGGATCTGATCAGAGATTGCTGATCGAGGAAGTTGAAGGGTTGTAGTTCATGGAAGCAGCAACTGTCGATAAGCGATATAGCGATAATGCCGATAGTTGATGAGGCACTGATCGGAGTGATCGAAGATCGGAGATCGGAGCACAATAGAGCAAAGGGGAACAACAAACCATGTGACACACAATTTGCGATGTGCATGGACCCAATGACTCTATAAATGCAGGTGTAGTTTCCTTTTGAGATCCGATTAAGGTTCATAGTCAGGTTTTCTATGTTTTGCCATGTATTCCTGTGTATTTGGTAAAATGATCTATTTTTGGGATTTTAGCTCCATTGAAAGGGTTTTTCCCATGTCCACCGGTCCTTTCATTTTCCAAGTCATTTTCTATTTCAAACATCATTGCTACTCGCCATAAGTAAATGATGTAACTAAACGTATCATGAAAACATGAATAAAAACGCAGAAGAGAAGGTGAAGAGACAAACAGAAGGGTCCAGCATAGAGGAAGGCATTTTTGGGAACCAAAGAGGTTTTGGTAAACATCCAGGGGGTCTGGAGGCTATTATTGTGGATTCGAGGAGTTCGAGCCATCTCAGGGATAAATTCCATTGTTGTGTAGATACTCAGGAGGAGCTCACTCATTATAATAATCCGAGCCAGTGAGAGGAGAATAGAGAGACGCCACCAGAGGTTGGAGGCAATTATTCTCCTTACGAGAGCTGAGAGTTGAGAGCTAAGAGCCAAGAGCCAGAGCCAAGATCCAAGAGCCAAGAGCCAGAGCCGAGAGCCGAGAGCCAAGAGCCGAGAGCCAAGAGCTGAGAGCCAGAGAGCGAAATATCCAGGGATATAGATGGCATTCTAAGCCCATTGGTTCAGTTGTAAGCCTATGGAGTTGAGTGTGAAACTTGTAAAAGAATTTAATTCATAATCCCAAAGAGCCTAGTTGAGTTGACTAGAGCTCACAGAGATGTAGCCCAAGAGGTTTGGGTGAACTCCTAATTATATTGCTGTTATGTGTATGATGTTTATTTGCTACACTGTTTCACTGTTATATGTTGCATATCAGTTTAAGGAAATAAACATAAGGCATTTGGTCAGTTATAGGAAAACTAAAAGCATACACCTATTTCTAGTTCTTTGAATTCCACAAATTATCAATCATAAGCATAGATCTTGGAAATTAGTTAAGCTTTGGAGTGGGAGAGGTTCTTGTAGGTTGACAAGAAGCCTTTAGGTCCCCATTTTATATTAGAAGATTAGGTACTTTCTACTACAAAATCACAGACACCAGTGCCACAGGAAAAGCGAGATAAAAGACCAAGGGAGGATGTTTCCCATTCAATCTCAGAAATTCATGGGAAATAATTCCAAATATATAAAAAGAGAAAGAAAACCAATCCAGTAGAAGATTTTTCACAGGAAGAAAATGTCCAGTCTATAATAGTTTTGACAGGTCCTTATACTTCTACTTTCCCTCAATTTGAAAACATTTTCATCGGGTCACCATAATCTTCAGCTTCTCAAGAAATAAGATATGTTTTAAATTATCATTGAACATAATGGATAGATTAAACAAATGGAGACTAAAATAGAAAAGATGCTAAAAGAGAAAGAGAAGTCAACTCAATTAGCAGTCATTCCTCTCACAACAATTCTAGTTGCAGGTACATCAACAACATGGGCTCCTACTTCAACAGCTACTACAATGGAGACATGGTCTATATATACATTTGGAGAATTAATCAAACCTATGGAAGACTTGTCTATCAAAGGGAAGGAGATTGAAAAGTTGAAAGCTCAGCTTAAAAACCTCCAAGAGTAGAAATTAAAAATTGATAATATGTATTTGTTAGAGATCCAAAAGACTCACATATTTACTCAGAGAATTTAACTTTTAAATAATGAACCTGCCATAGCACAGATAGTTGCACAGGAAAAGGTGAACATTTAGGTAGAAATTAATGTAGCTATGACTGAAATTTCACCTTCCATTGAAATTATTTTCGACTAGGAGAAATTGGTACAGAAATCAAAAGAGGTCATCGAATAGATAAAGGAAAACTTGGGTCAGAAACCAAGTGAAGCTACTTCCTTAATAAGAATCATGATTTCAAAGACCAAATAAGAACTAGAAGAATACGAGACTGTAGAGAGAACTGAGACGATACTTGAGGTATGAAGATTTCTTACAATAAGGAATTTAATGTTACAGTTAGAGAATAAATGTCATAATTTGGAGTCTAGCATTAAAAAACTCCACAAGAAGTTCAACATACTACACCAAAAGTTGCTTCTAGATTTAAAGGGAATTGGAAATAAATTAGTTCAACTAGATGATTATCAACAAAAGTTAAATTTCATAGCAAGAGATAAATATAAATTTTCCAACATAAAGGTGACCATTATAGGTAAAAATTTCATGGAAGGTTTGAAGTTCGACTTACTTATCAAACATAAAATAAAACATATGCTTATATTGAAGCCTACTTTCCAAAAATATACTAAGGCGGATGAAACCTAGAAAAAGTTAATCAAATTCTTCACCCCAAATGAACATAGATGGGATAAATTTTTTCAAATTCTTGAATAAATAGTTATTCATCTTCAACAACAAAGCAATAATTTTTCAGGCCGATTCATCACCAGAATCCTCGAATTTAGTGCTAGAGAGCTTCAATAGTTTCATTTTTCCTATATTCCTGCACTATATTTGTAAACAAATTTTTTGGATATTTTGTAGACACGTCTTGATATTTTAAATCAAGATAGTTTGATAAATTTGTATAAATACTTCAAATTTCAGAGTACAAAAGGTTCGAACTCATATGAAGAAACCAAATATTTGATGTAAATTTGTGCATGTACTGAAGTGATCATTTTCATTAATACAAAAATTTGTTCTAGGATTCTTGTGCCATGCAATTGGTGATGTTTTCCTCTCATGTGAAAGTGTTATTTTCCTAGTTTTCCATATGTTCTTTTTATCTCTATTGTTTAAATAAGATTAAGGGTTGAATTTGTTTAAATACACTCTACTCTAGCTTATAAACAATATTTATGTTTTCACTTTGATATTAAATATAGAATTCATCCTAGTATGCTCTATGTTTAATTGAATCTAAGTCATTTCATCCCATTCATTCCATAAATTCTCTAAAGATCCAAAAGCCTACCTACCTTGTCTTGTTACATATGTTCTAACATTCTTGTATTTTATCACCCTAAGGCTTATGACTCCATTTCCCAATGGACTTTCCTTGCAGTTTCAACCAAACCTTTGAAAAAACCAAACTCATAACTCAATAACTAGCCTAATATCTTAAATCAACAAATCTAAATCATATAGAGAGATCCCTCTTTGAGGCTGGAAGGGCTAGATCCTGGCTTCCAAAGTGGTTTTGTGGTTACCTTTTGGTTTCTCTAACACCCTTGGGAAATTACAGAGTGGTAACAGTCACCAAGCTAGGGTAATGGCTTTTCACCATAAGACTATCAAACAAGAGGTCTCATCACAAGTTGACTTGTTCACTATTATTAGGATATGTCAATGGAATTATCAGCATTTGGTCACCAAGCGAGGACAATGGATTTCAATCAGTATAAAGAATTTCAATTAACATATAATGTGCAAATTATATATTCTCTAAAAGTTATTTATAATGGATGGGATACTAGCATATCTAAGGCTAAAAGGAAACCCTCTAAGGCCATGGACACTTGCTGGTAGTAATGGACCTGCATGTGGTATTGAAGTTTATTTTTAATACTAAATTTTTTTGGTTACTTTGTATTCTCAAAACTAACTTCCAACAAGGTCTATTGTTGTTAATATTTACTTTGTAATAGTTGTATAATGTATGGGTCAAACATTCACAACTTCATAAAATAATGATAAATGTCATATTTTTTTGTGTACATTAAGGATATATTTGATGGGAGATTTGAATTCTAAAATTTTTATATCATTTAATATTTATTCTTTCATCTTTATACATTTTGTAATTTTATAACAGAGATAAATAGTTTTCCTAGCGCATCACCAATTTTTGTAGCAAACAACAAGCTCTCATTAATTTTTAGATTATAATAATAATTGGGACCCTTTGTTTTTATTAAGTTTATAATTTTTCCTAAATAAACTCTCTTTTCTTTATTAAAGCATTATAATAATGAAATATACTTTTTTTAAGAACCACCATGGCCTCAACCAATGCTATCAAAACCTTTTGAAAAGCACTTTTTTATATTACAACTTAGCAGCAAGGCACCCTAGTATTAGAAAGCATGTAACTCCTTAAATTCTAATTCTAAAATATCTCAGGCACACGGGCTTCTAGGCTCCACTTCATACCAAATTCATGCATAAGAGGTTTGGCCCACACTCCCACAAATACAATATTATCTCTTCACTTTACATGTAGTGGCCTCACTTCACTCGAATATCCCACCTACCTGGAAGCCTGTAACATTTTCCAATTTCAATTAATAAAACCTTTCAGGTAGTCAACCCTCTGGATATTCCTCTCTCCTCTATATTTATCCTACTCCTCCTATACCCGAAACTATTTTCTATTTGCACATAGGCTTTTCCCTTCGGTCTGTTATGTTCGCTCCAACTCCTCTACTACCTGTAAGCTTGGAAGCCTCGTTGCTTTATAAAATAGAAAATTGCACTCTCTCCTAATAATTTCACTATAGGGATCTGACATGGCACTCTTCACATGTTCTCCCACACATCTACTGTCCAAAAAATCAAGCACTCTAATTATGGTTCTTCGCTAGCACATTTATGATGAAAATTAGTTAATGTAATGGGTTAAAACTGCCAATTTTTAGTTAATTCCTATTGTTGCTTCCCACATTTTATCTCATATGAGTTAATTATATTTGTATCCTTTATCACTTATATGAAATATATGGTACTTCCCACTTATAATAAATGAAGAAGTCAAATCCTAAAAGGAAGGCTCCAGCACAACAAACCTCTGGTCCATACAAGGAGATTGTAGATGAAAAGCTTCTGGATGTAGGCTTTCTCTCAGATACAGTCTATACAAAGGATTTAAGGAGTTATTCATGGGAAAATATGTAAAAATATTTTGAAGATGAAGGGACCTAAGTTACAATGAGGACTATGATGACTGACAATGAAACACCTACCTCTAAGGCAACCCCTCAAGACACAGCAAATTCTTTCTTGCATAGAATTGTAGCGAGGCCCAGATTAATGTCATATACTGATATGACCATGTGGGTGGTTGAGACTGTATATATAACAAAGTGAATGCTTCATACCAAAAAGGGAACCATGATTGGCTTGTTCACACCAGTAGACCTTCAAGCTATGTACCATTTTTCTAAACCACAATGTACTTTTGACAAACAGTATGTACAAGACTTCATCAAGAAGCATGGAGAAGATGTTGATTCCATAAAATATTGGAGGCAAGAAAAAAATAAACACAAATTAGAGGAGAATGGTAAGTATTGTATAACCTCACTTCTACTCCTTTTAGTCAAATTGCTTCCATGTTATGCAGATACTTCTGATTTGCCCAAAGTTTCTGAGTTTCCTGATACTTGGGTTTCTTTAATCGATGAGGCATGTGAGGGTTATATCTTTAATTGGGAAAATATATTGTTTGATAATCTAGAAAAACATATTCTATCTTACTCCACCTCTCGAAGTGTTTCTAAAAATATCATTCCCCCATTTTATATGTCTTCTTACGTTATGGATTGCCTCTGCTTTTCTTTGGATTTCCCGACCATGAGATGGAAATGGACCCCTTTTGATCCTATCCAAATTAGCATTTATCATAATATGATTTGGGGATCCAATTAACTTGAGAATTTTTATGAAATCTGCAATTGGGTCATCATTTATATTTATGAAATAGTATTTGAAGTCAAGCCTCCAATAATGTCTCTAGAATCCATGGATGACATCAAGAAAATCAGGAACCAGTTTGGTGAGGAAGTATTTACTTATACCATAATTTTTGGAAGCTATGTTGTGCATCATGTCTTTCCCCTCTACATTCCCAATAAACTTCTATGTAGAGAAGTGTCTTACTAGACAATAGCCCATGGAATAACCAAGGCACCAAAATACAGTAACAAAAGTGTATGGCCTTAGCTTCGTCTCCATTTTGGAATTTATGCCTTGAGCAACTATGATCATGTAGAAAAATAAGTAAAATCCATAGAAGCCTTAAAATTGGCTAGCACCCCTGCTAGATCATATGACCTTGATGGAATAGCACGTCAAATTGCTACAATTGTTGGCATTAAAATGTTTCATCGTGAAGAACATAAGTTTGATGATTTGTTTGTTTAGGCTTCCTCATATAGCACAATCTTAAACATTGTTGATGAAACATTATCAGTAAAATAATGGGAGCAGTTCATGATGTTCAAGGATTCAAGGTTATCTATTTTTCCTACAAATTTGTGGAAACTCCCTGTAGAAAAAGGTACATCACTCAAAGACATTGTGGTGCCCACTCAGAAACAACAAAAAGAGACAATCGATGCTATAAATCTTGTAGGGAAAGTTCAGACATAAGACCCAAAATGGCTGAATATATGTAAATAATTTGAGCAAACCGTGGATAAGCCAAAGGATGAAATCATAAACAAAGAGAATGAAACTTCTTCTCAAGAGAAAAACCCACAGAATAATCCTATTACTATGCAAAAGACTCTTGCAGATCAAACGGTATCTAAGAAAACACCATTGGCTATTCATCTTGAGGTGGAAATCATCCTTGCCAATCCTACCTCTGAAATCTTCCTCAATAATGAGGCGATTCCTGCTATGGATGTTTTTTACATCCAAATATATAAATTTGTAGTAAAAAGGGGCAGAAAAAGGAGAAAGTTGGATGAATCTCAAGCATTTATCTCAAGAAATGCTCCTCTTGCTACTCCTTGTGAAGTTCTTTAGAGAGGATACTCTGCCACTATTGGTGAATAGGTTGGTAAATTGACTTATTTTGTAGGTTCCTATGTCTTTGCAGCTATGGACAAGACAATAGAGGTATAGGAATTTCTAAAGGAAAGGAATGAAAAGATCGCCACCATGGAATAGGAATTTGTAAAAGAAAAGGAATAATTGAAAGCATAGTGGCAGACAAAATTAAGTCAAAAGGATATCACATTGATGGAATTGAAAATACAATTTAATTCACTTCAAATCCAACATTCTAAAGAGATGCTTAAGGATGGACATTTGAGACATTTGAAGAACAAGATAGAACAGATGCAGGCTAGAACTCCTCATTTAGTCAAATTCATACAAGAAGCCTATGAGCTTAATGCTCAACTCCAAAAACAACAACTTTTTTTATTGGCACTATGGTGTGCATGGATCCATCTAGCTGATGTTGGCATTAGTTCATGATGGAAAATAGCTCATGTTAGCATTGATGTCAACCCTTGTATCCTAGTTGATGTTTGAATGCCATTCATTGTAGCATGGTTGCAGCTCGTTGTGTTGACATTGGGATGATTGTGTTGGCATTGATGTCAACATTATGATGTCATACTCATGATGTTCATTTGATGGCATTGGTTTGGTTGATGATGCTACTACAGGTGGATGATGCAGATATACATATGATGGAGATGATGATTGGAACTAGTTGAGTATGCAACTAGGTCTTCATCTATGTATTTATGCTTATCCTCATGGAGATGACTTGTTGTAGTGTGATGGTTGTATTTTTGATGATGGAGATGTGTTATAGAGTACTACAGGTTTATTAGAGGTGTTTCATCTTGTGAGGTGATTGTTGAAGAGCGGAGGACTTGTTGGCACTCTTTCTAACCTTGTTTATTGGCCGTTTTAGGCCAACTTGGTCATGACAATTGGGAGACTTGTTTGATCCACTTTAAAATATGTTAGAGTCTATGTAGAAGGTTTGGAGGCATGTATAGGAGATGAAGAAGAGCATGCAATAGCTGGCAAAGGTTTTGAGTTGAAGGATTGGTGGTTTCCTTCATCCTTAGCCTGAGTCACATGGTGACAAGCCTATGACAGTGACTAAAAGTCTCCATTCACTAGAAGACAAGCCTATTGGAGTGAATAAAGGTTCTAGTTAAGTTTTTCCACCGTTATTCATTCGACTGAGGATTTTCATGAGAATTTTCCCCGTTCCTCTTGCAAACTAGAAGGAAATTAGCATATAAATTCCCATTTTCTTCGAAAATTAGTTGTGAACGTCTGGAATTGTTTGAAAAGGTCCTCAAATGATGTGAACTAATTAGTCCATAAGTAGTGGTCTTAGTGGATTGATTTTTTCCAATTTTTGTACCCTTGATCCTAGCCCCAACCACAATTTCACTCTATATGTTTTATATATTTGAGTTTGGAGTTGAGTGATGGTTGATGGTGTGTGATAGTGAATTAGAGAAGGTTGTATTGTGGGAATGCTTCAAATCCATAGTAATATGTATTCCTTCAGTATATGAGCTCTAATTGCAACAGTATGAGAAGATCTATTTCCTCAAGCATAATATTGATTCAGATCTCCACATTTCATATCAGTGTTGTAGAGAGTTGTAGCAGAGTTTGGTATAGATGGAGCTCCATATTAGTGACTCTCACATTTGTTTTTGCAGGAGTTATTGATGCATTTGGCACATAGCCAAAGTGTCATGTGTTGTTTATTTTATTATGCAACATTAATATTTTGGTTTGAGGGTTTTTTATGAGTTTTATTTCAGGTGTTGGTGATATTATTCAATTATTTTGTTGGATGGATTATGGCCACTATTTTTCTTGTGTGAGAGCATACGATTGTGGTGATTTTTTATTGATGGGATTCTCTTTCTACTAGAGGCCATATTTCAAAGTTGAATTGAGTTGAGCAAAAATTTTTAGGATCTAGTTTGAAAATAGCTGAAAAGATGTCTGCATAGACTAGAGTAGAAGAAACTTCATGGATGTGGAGAAGTGATTGCGAAGATTTAGTGAAAGGAACAATTTCTCAATCCAATGGTAGTTGGATAGTCCAGTAAGATTTGGGTGAGGATCGATTGATCATGGTGTCTTTCAACAGATAGTAGTTCATAGATCCATAGAGAACATAGCCTTCCAAGTTGATCAATAGAATAAAGTCTCTAGGCTTACCAGAGGTAGCATATTGTATATGAGGTGGAGTCTCCTGACTGATGGGATTCAGTCATATATGTAAAATACACATTTTGCGTAATAGAAGACTCAGAGCAACACATCAGCAACAAGGGTGGTTTTTTTCCCGATGAAGGGTTTATGTGCATGAGATAATCTAATGTGTTGTTGGTTATTACATGTTTGATTCAATAGAGAAGTTTAAATTGGTGAAAATTGATAATAAGTCACACTATTGATTCACCCCCCCCAGTAGTGATCAAAGGTTTCCAAAAATTGGTATCAGAGTGGAGATCTTGGTTGTAGCTTGATCATTGGAGAGTAGATCTTGGGTTTGTTGGTAGAAATTTGATTTTTTTTTTAGAATGGGCAAGAACAAGAGGAAACAATTTTAGAAAATGAATGGCCTTAAAAATAAGGAAGCTTAGCCACAAGAGTCTCATATTCCTAGTGCAAGTGGTTCAAAAAAGAATGTGCAGAAATCAGAAGATGAAGAACCAAAAGTATTGCAGCAAAATGAATTCAAAGTTATAACTGTTAATAATTTTCTTTTGAGTTACAATTTTGAGGATTTAGATTTTGATCATCTTACATTTCCTAGTGAATATGGGAATGATATTAAGGTGCTTAGAGCTGAGATTTGTAGACTAATAGTTGCATGCAAGGATGAAGAAAAATTATTGCAAATATTTGATGATAAGACACCAAGCTAATGGAAGAGATTGTGAGCTTAAAAGTTAAATTGGTAGAATCAGAAAGAGTTGAGGAAGGTATGAGGAATCAGTAGAAAGATAAGGAAGAATATGTTGAGAGATTATAAGTTAAAGTGACTTCCTTAAGAAAGCAGTGAAATATGGAGAAGAGTATTGTGGCATTGGATAGTTTGCTTGAGATCCAAAGATCAATATTGGATAATTGGTCTTGGATTTCAAAAGGGTGAATCTAGTTCCCATGCAATAAAAAATATCAAAGAAGAAACCAAGAAACCTATAGAAAACAATACCAGCAACAAGTGTGAGAACCTAGGAAAGAAGAAGCATAACCAGTAGTCGATCAAGCAACAAAACCAACAACAGAGAAGAAAATCTCAACGAGCCCCTACATTCAGAAAACCATTTTCTCCTAGAGATTATTGTGTCAGCTCTATTATATTTCAAAGGAAGCAAAGTCATTTTGTTCCTTCGATGAATGAGGTACAATGCTACAGCTAGCACAGGTATGGACATGTTGCAGTTAGCTGCAGGAGGAGAATGTATAGATCAAATCAGTAGAGATTGCAACAATATCAGTAGCCAAGGAGATTTTCCAACATGTATAATTGTGATTTTTATGGTTATTGTTACTCATGTCACCTGTTTGGCCATAAGGAAATAGATTACAGGTCTAAGCGATGGAGGAGAAGCACATTTCATGCAAAATTTAGATCTGGCATGAGTAGAAGATGATTTGATCCTCTTGGCCATGTGAAGTGCTATACATGCCATAATTTTATCCATATGGCAAGAGATTCTTTGTTTCCCCATTATTCAAGCCAAAATCGACAAAAGTAGCAAAAGAAAATGGGACCTAGAAGAAAACGAGTGAAAGAAGGAAAGAAGAAAATGAAGGAAGAAAAGAAGCAAGTTAAAGAAGAGAAGAAGTATCCAAAGATCGTGTGGAGGAACAAGGAGTAGCATCTCTTCAAGTAGTGAAGAGAATTCCCTTCTGCAGTCCATGATTATTCCATGCATATTCATAGAGGACTACAGAATTCATGAGAGGTGAACAAGCTCAGGGGGAGCATTTGGTCACTTGATGAGCACGAGGTTATTGCAACAACACTTGATGAGTTATTTTGAGCCTCATGCACATTTACGTTCACGGGATCAACCTATCTCTTGGAGGTATATTGAGCTCAAGGGCAGCTATGCATGGTATGATGCTTGCCTAGATTATTTGGCATATTCTTCATTGTTTTCACTCAGTTATTTTCAGCATATTTATGTGTTCTTTCATGAGTGAAAAGGAGTACATTTTTCAACCACATATGTGTTTTTGGTTTCCACTAACAGTTGGTTGAAAATAAGTGCAGTCGTGCATAAAATGTACTCATTCCTGTAGCCATGTATAGAGATTACATATGACATGGGCCATCCATATATGATTTGTTCTATGATGACTACTACATCCATGCATTTTTTATTGTATCATCATTATGTATTGGTCAAGAGTCCATTCTTTTGTATGATGACTCATCATGGTGATAGGCTTGTTATGGAGGAGTATCATGAGTCTATTTTGCAACCATATATATGGGATAATGATGATGTAATACTCATGATGTATCGTGTATTTGAGTCATTTGTCTATATAGGATGATCATAATAGTTATGTATTTATTGGCATATTCATGTAAAATGCTCATGAAGCCATGTATTTGTATTGTACTATCTTTTGGGTCTTATAGTCATGAGTCATGAGGTCATGTTATGGTCATATGAGAGAATGTATGAGGTCTTATGTCACTTCTATATCCATGTATTTATCATTGTATATGTCATATGGTCATGTTCATGTGGAGTCTTGGTCCATATGATGCTTCTATTTGTCAAAGGAAGCATTGTTTGCAGCAAAAGCGGTCACTATAGCTTGGAGATGGCACATGTTCACGGGAGAATTTACTTGCACTAATTCATTTCATCCATACATTATTGGCATTATGATCTGCTTCGAGGTGTCATGGTGAACCTCATGATATGCTATGACAATTGGGGTTTTTGGCCTCATGTCATGTTCAGAGATGTTTGGAGGTTGTTGCTATGTGGTTGCTATGGAGATATGGGATGTGACTTGATGTGAATATTATTGTATATTATGCTACATATGTTTCTTATGGTTTCCTTATGTTGGCATATTGTTGTTTCCACTAGAGGTTGTTGGTTGGTACTTTACTATGTATGACGATTGGGATATGTGCTACATGTTGCTAGGCATGGATTCTTATTGATGTGCATCATTCTTAAACCATGGAGGTAGAGATTATTTACTCCAGTATTTGCCCTTCATTTTTGTTGCCTTATCATATGGAGTTGACCCTTTGTTATTGATGTCAAAGGGGGAGTGATAGTAGATGATGGCCTGGAGTTTTTTATGGTTGCCATTAATGCCAAAGGGGGGTATTGTTAGCATTATGGTGTGCACAGATCCATCTAGTTAATGTTGGCATTAGTTCATGATGGTAGCTAGCTCATATTGGCATTGATGTCAACCCTTGTAGCCTAGATGATGTTTGGATGTCATTCATTCTGGCATGGTTGTAGCTCGTTTTGTTTACATTGGGATGATTTTGTTGGCATAGATGTCAAAAGTATGATGTCACACTCATGATGGTCAGATTATGGAATTTGTTTGGTTGATGATGTTTTTACATGTGGATGATGCATATCCACATGTGATGGAGATGATGATTGGCACTCTAGTTGAGTTGGTAACTAGGTATTGATCTAGGTCTTCATGCTTATGCTCATGGAGGTGACTTTTTTTAGTTTGGTCGCCTTATGTTTGATGATGGAGATGTGCTACAAAGTATTGCAGGTCTTTCATAGGTGTTTCAACTTGTGGAGATGATTGTTGGAGAGTGGAGGACTTATTGGCACTCTTACCAACCTTGTTTGTTGGCCCTTTTAGGTCAACTTGGCCATGAAACTTGGGTGACACGTTTGATCCACTTGAAGATGTGTCAGAGTCTATGTCATAATTTTGGAGGCATGTACAAGAGCTGAACAAGAGCATCCAATAGGGGGTAGAGGTTTTGACCTAAAGCTTGGTGTTTTTCTTCATCCTTAGGCCCAGTCGCATGGAGGAAAACCTATGAGAGTCACTAAAAGGCTCCAGTCACTGGTAGACAAGCCTATGGCAATGACTAAAGGTTCCAATCAAGTTTTACCAGTGTTATGCATGTGACTAAGGATTTTCTTGTTAATTTCTTTGCATTCCTTGCGTAAACTAGAAGAAACATAGCATAGAAATTCCCATAGGATTCTAGAATTAGTTGTAAAGGTAAGAAATGGTTTGAGAAGGTCCTCAAATGATGTGAAATAATTTATTGCACAAGTAGTGGTCTTAGTGGATTGATTTGGTCCAATTTGTGCACCCTTGATCCTCGCCCCATGCTTAGTTTTGCCCTACATGTTTTATATATTTGATTTTGGACATAAGTGGTGGTTAATGGTGTGTGATAGTGAGTTAGAGAAGGTTTCATTGTGAGTATGCTTAATATCCATAGTGAGCTTGATTGATTCAGTGTATGAACTATAATTGCAGCAGTATGAGAAGATTTATTTCCTCAAGCATAGTATTGATTCATATCTCCAAATTTTAGATCAGTGTTGCAGAGAGTTATAGCAGAGTTTAGTATTGATGGAGCTCCATATTAGTGACTCTCAAATTTGTTTTTGTAGGAGCTATTGATGCATTTGGAACATAGCCATAGTGTCTTATATTGTTTATTTTACTATGCAACATTCATATTTTTGTGTGAGGTTTTGTTATGAGTTTTATTTCAGTTGTTGGTGATATTATTCACTTTTTTTGTTGGATGGATCATAGCCACTATTTTTCTGGTGTGAGAGCATATGATTGTGGTGATTTTTTATTGATGGTATTGTATTGTTGCTGGAGATTGTATTGCAGAGTTGAATTGAGTTGAGAAAAACATTTTGGGATCTAGTTTGAAAATAGATGAAAGGAGGTCCGCATAGACTAGAGGAGCAGTGACTTCATGGATGTTGAGAAGTGATTGCGAAGTTTTAATGAAAGGAAAAATTTCTCAATCCAATGGTAGTTGGATAGTCCAGTCAGATTTGGGTGAGGATCGATTGATCATGGTGTCTTTCGGTGGATGGTAGTTCGTAGATCCATAGAGAACATAGTATTCTAAGATAATCAATAGAAACAAGTCTTTAGACTAATCAGAGTCAACATATTGTATATGAGGTGGAGTCTCATGACTGATGGGAGCCAGTCATCTATGTAAAAGACACATTTTGCGTAATAGAAGATTCAGAGAAGCACAACAGCAGCAAGGGTGGTTTTTTTCCCGATGAAGGGCTTTCCATGAGATATCTTATGTCTCTTGTGTAGATGTGTTTCTTATGTGTTGATTATTGTTGCTCTCATGGTTATCTTGTTTTGGTTTCTTATAAGGTTTATGTGCATGAGATAATCTAATGTGTTGTTGGTTAATACATGTGTGATTCAGTAGAGAAGTTTAAATTGGTGAAAATTGTTAATGAGTCACACTATTGATTCAGCCCCCCTCTCAGTAGTGATCAAAGCTTTCCAAAAATCGGTATCATAGCAGAGATCTTGGTTGTCTTGGGTTCCATTTTGAAAATAGATTAAAGGAGGCTTGCATATATTAGAGGAGCAATGACTTATTGGATGTGGAGAAGTGATTGTGAAGTTTCAGTGAAAGGAAGGACTTATCAATCCAATGGTAGTTGGATGGTCAAATCGTATTTTGACGAGGATCAATTGATCATGGTGTCTTTCAGTGGATGGTAGTTCATAGATCCGTGGAGAACATAGTATTCTGAGTTGATCAATAGAATCGAGTCTCTAGGCTAATCAGAGTCGGCATATTGTATACGAGGTCAAGTCTCCTGACTTATGGGAGCCAGTAACTTATGTAAAAGACACATTTTTCTTAATAGAAGATTCAGAGCAGCGTAGTAGCAGCAAGGGTGCTTTTTTTCTTGGTGATGGGTTTTGCACCAAATAACTTGTGTCTCTTATATGGATGTGTTCTTGATGTGTTATTTATTATTTCCCTCATGCTTATCTTGTTTTAGCTTCTTATATGGTCTATGTGCATGAGATAATCTAATGTGTTGTTGGTTAATACACTTGATTCATGAGAGAAGTTTAAATTGGTAAAAATTGATAATAAGTCACACTATTGATTCACCCTTCCCGCCTATCAGTAGCTCAAAGGTTTCCAACATTTTTTTGATAAGCTAAGTTTGATACAACCATAGTAAAAACTAGGAGATGCATTAACTAATGAATTAGTTGGATACCTACTATGATGATGCCAAACGAGAGTCAAACATGCTTCCAAAATGGAAGAACATTACTAAGGTTAAGAAATCGGATTTCTCTAAAATTGATGAAATGCAAAAGTCTATTATTTTTAAAAGTTTTAAAGCCAAGATTCATTTGATAAAGAAGTTTCTTAGTGGTGCACATGATTTTTCTAATGCTATAGTAGAGTCTACTGCCGACTCTTTTCTTGAATCAAATTTGATATTCGATCATCCAGAAATTTGTTGTTAGATGTGGAGAAACTACAAAATATTTATGTAATGACCCCTCCCACATTTACCCAATTTCACTAGTCTACCAGGGTAAACATGAGATTACGAGTTACAATGACATTACCTGGCCTCCAAGCTTCAGTTCTAGAAGTGGGGAAGACAACTGGAACTTATTGACCGCAAACTGAAAACCTATAGGGCTTATAGGACATTTAGGGGCCAAAAACCACACGAGGTGACCCAACCCTGATCTAGATCGTTTTTTCACTGACTTAACACCTCGAAATCGTGCAAAAGCAAGCAAGAGTGCAGTTGTGACCCTCCAACCACATGAACAAGCCTACCTAAGTGCGGTTGTGACCTAAACTACTCAATTTAGTGTCTGTGGTCCCGACATCTAAGCCACAATTATAGGCCAACCTCTAGACCACTACCCATAAGTTCCTAAAACTTTTTAGAATTAGAAAATACTTGAATATAATGCTAAACATACAAAACTTGATCAAGGACTTGACCTATACAGGCCTAACTATGATAGTCTTTTTTTCAAACATATGATGAACATGTAATCTAGAGGTCATTAATTCATATTTGAACATAGGAGTCTAATACTTATCTAAGAATCACCAAGAATGTCTAAGGCCATCTCATAATAGCTGCAATAAAATTTGTTATCACATGCATTCATTAACCATCAAATACTTATCAAATATTGAACAAGACATAACTAGAGTACATTGCAAATCCATGCTTATAACCAACACATAACGAGATTGTTAACCATGAAATAACAACCATTAAATAACCATAATAAAAATTACAATTTCTCATACATTACAATAGAAAAATCACTCTTATTAACTTATGCAAAATCCAACCAAGTCAAGGACCAAATCTTTCTTTTAGCCAATCACCCATGTGCCATATTCCAAGCATGAATGTGGGATCTCAATACATAAACATGCAGGGCTTCCTGGATATTAAACCACCTCCAACCTCATGCTCCTGTGATCTCACCAAAACCGATCAAGAGATCACATAAGAAAACCAAAACATAAACATTCAGGGCTTCCCAGAGATTAAACCACCTCCACCCTTAGGCTATCATAATATCACCAAAACTGGTCAACACATCACTAAGCCAAAAATAAGCTTGGATGCCTTAGAGTTTCTTCACCAATACCTTGAGGAATTTTCCTCTCTCCACCCACCTGTCGAGGGCTTCCCAGAGACTAAACCACCTCCACCCCAACCGTTGGGAAATTTTCTTCAGACCACCTCACCCAGTTCCAAAACTTTCCTGTAATCCAAGGCTCAACCAAATAAAGAACCCCATCACACCATGGTTATCTAGAAATGGAAAGGCAAGGCTAAAACCACTATCACACCAGGAAAAATCCATGCCAATGATAGCAAGAGAACCAAATACACACATGCATGTACCATGCATTCACAAACCAGCTAGGAAATCCCAGATGCAACCTATTACCTGCAAATGTTCCTGTTGAAGTAGTATGATCTAACCTTCCTTGTGTTTCCTTTGCTTTCCTTGTCCTTCCTTTGATTTCCTTTAGTTGCTCTCTCCAATGCTAGAGTGCTCCGAGAATGATATAAGTGTGAAATAGTATGAGAGAATAAAGAGAGTTCCAAACTAAACTAACAAAAAGTTGTGAACTGATCCTCATAAGCCTTTTTATCATTGAGGCCTCAATTTTCTTCATTTTCATCTATATTTCCTTAAATTTCCCTCTCATGAAATACTGTGACCTTTCATCTCCATTTTCTCCTATTTTCCTTAATTTTTATAAATAAATGCCAATTAATGCCTTTTTTCCTTTGCCAATCTTAGCCATAGAAAAACCAAAAGTGACACCCACTAGGATGTTTTTCCCAACATTCAACTTGGAATACATGTCCCATGACCTTTTTCTTATTCTTTTGCTTTTATTAACTTTATTACATGAACTTTTAACTTGGGGTTGCTACAAACCCCTCCCCCTTAAGGGAAGACCATCCTTAGTGTTTTATGACACTTATGACCAACAAAACCACTAAAAACCAAAACATTCTACCATGGATATTTATAACTTGGCTCAATGCAGTATTTACAGTGAACAACTTGCTTAAAACAAAAACCATCATGATAATCATACTACTTATTGGAGCTTTATAACACAACTTGTTGTGATATTTCTAATAACAACCATATATAGATATATACATATACCAAGACTCATTTCCTCAACCGGAAAATAATGAAGGATGCATAGCCTACATCTAATCAACTATCTCCCATATGGCTTCATTGGGCCCAAATTACTTCCACTACACTTTAATCTGCTCAACTGCTCAGTTCCAGAGCATGAGTTGTTTCCACTGCAATGTGCAATGAGGTTTCGGCTCGAATTATCCTTGTAGATCCACTTGCAATGAAGACCAGTCAATGACATGATCATCATGCGTCACATATCTTTTAAGTAATGAAATATGGAAAACATCATGTACTTTCATTGTCAGCGGTAGTGCAAGTCTCTAGGCCACTAGTCCAATCCTCCCAAGCATCTCAAAAGGCCCGTAATACAAGGGTTCCAACTTAGCACATGACCCAATCCTCAATGAGACCTTCTTGGGCTTGATGCACAAGTACACATGTTCCCCAACCTGAAACTCCTTAAATACCCTATGCTAATTTGCATAACTCTTTTGTCTATCTTGTGCTACCTTCAAATTCTTTTTAATAACCTACATTTCTTGTTCCATCTCTGCCAACATGTTTAGTCCAATCGACACCATGTTCACTAGATCACTCTAGATGATAGGAATATCACAACATTTCCCATAAAGTGCCTCAAACAAACTCATCCTTAGTGACTCTTGATACCCATTATTGTATGCAAACTAAACTAGTGGAATATACTCCTCTCACTTCCTCTATTAGTGTATAACATACATCCTCAACATATCCTCTAAAATCCTATTAACCCTCTTTGTCTGTCCATCTATATGTGGATGATAAGATGTACTAAAAGCCAAATTTGTCCCCAACCTACAAACAACTCCTTCCAAAACATGTAAGTGAACTTGGAATATTTGTATGACACAATCTTCTTATGAATACCATGCAATATCACTCACTCTTTAATGAATACCTGAGCTACCTCGCTATCTGAATTAGTAGACTTCACTAGAATGAAGTGAGCTACCTTGGTCAACCTATCAACCACAACTATGATGGAATCATGTTATCTTGATGTCCTCAGCAAAATTGTGATAAAATCCATAGAAATAACCTCCCATTTCCATTACAAAATCAAAATCATATGTAATAGACCACCTGGATGCTTACACTCTACTTTTACCTGTTGAAAACCCAAACACCTTGTGACAAACTCAACTACCTCTTTCTTTAGATTCATCCAATAATACAACTTCTTCACAGCTATGAAAGTATTTTTTTATCCTGGATGACTTGAATACGACTTAACATGAAATTCCCTCAATATAAGCTTCTTGAACTCACTGTTGTAACATATGCTTAAGTTGTTGGTACCTGACATCTTTTTTTCCTACCTGGAAAATCCAATCTTGCAAATATGTCCCATATGAACTCATAGCTGCAATGTGATTTACCTACACTCATGCTAAGAGCATATGAAAACATGTTCTCCTTACCCTTAATGTACTTGATCTCAAATTCAAACTCACTGAGCATGGACAACCATCTAGCTTGCCTAGAATTCAGATTAGGTTGGTTAAAATAATATCTTAGCCCACTTTTATTAGTCATAAACACAAACCACCTACCAAGAATATAGTTCCTTCACATCTTCGATGCATGAATGATCATTTCCAACTCAAGATCATGCATCACATAGTTTTTATTGTGCTCATTCAATTTCCTTGACTCGTAGCATACTGCATATCCCTATTTCATCTAAACACCACCAAGTCCTCTCTTGCAAGCATATGTACACACCATGGACTCTTTATCTAGATATGCAGTCTTTATAACTGGAGCATTTGTAAGCAACTGCTTCAACTACTCAAAACTAGTTGCACATTCCTCTGTTCATTCAAATTTATTTCCTTTCCTTTGCAATGATGTAATATGATAGGAAATCCATGAGAAGTTCTTGATGAACAACTGGCAATAACCTACTAACCCCATGAATGATTTGACCTCATCCACATTCCTAAGAGCTTCCCATTCCATGATATCTTTGATCTTTCCTAGGTCTACTGTTATGCCTTCCTTAGAAATAGTATGTCCCAAGTAATTTACCTTTGCCTAAAATAAACTATATTTACTAAGCTTTGAATAAAATTGATGCTCTCTTAGCAATCTCAATACTGTTTCTAAGTGTTCGACATGATCTTCCTCATTCTTAGAACATATCAATATATCATTAATGAATACTATCACAAACTTGTACAGATCAGGATGCAACACAATATTCATAAAACACATGAAAGTAGCTAGAGCATTAGACAAACCAAAAGGAACCACAAAAAGCTCGTAATGCCCATACTTGGTCTGGAAAGTTGTCTTGTAAATTTCCTCTTCCTTGATGTGTACCTGATGATACCCTGATCTCAAATCAATCTTCGAGAACATTGTTTCTCCCTTCAACTAATCAAACAAGTCATCAATCATTGGCAACAAATATTTGTTCTTGATAGTCACCTTGTTCAACTGCCTATAATCAATACAAAACTTGAAGGTACCATCCTTCTTCTTCACAAAGAACACTTGTGCATCCGAAGGTGACACACTTGGCCTAATGTATCCCTTTTCAAGCATTTCCTTCAACTGGAACTTGAAATCCATTAGCTCTAGAGTGTTCATCATGTAGGGTGCCTTTGAAATTGGTGCTACTCTTGGTACCAACTCAGACAAATATAGTTCCCTATGAGGCAAAAAATATGAAATCTCTACTGGAAATACATCATGTAATTGTTGCAAAACTAGATACCTCTTCAAGTCTTCTGCATCTTCAACAACCTTGCCTTTATCATTGGAAACAATACAGACCCTTTCTTGCAACTAGGATTTTCCTGCATAGTTATAGCCATTATGACTAATGTAGGCTTCTTTTTACCCTACAAGATTCTCTTCTCTCCATTATCATCCAAGCACTCAATAGCCTTCTCATAACAATCCACCTTATTCTTATGAAGGTACAACCAATCCATACACATAATCATATTGTATGAACCCAAATGAAACACATTTAGATGTGTTGATGTAGGCATACCATTTAGCTAAAATGAACAAGCTTTCACCTAATGATGAACTCTTTTCTTAGTACCTGTAGCCAACTGCAACAACCAATACCTTACATGTACTTATTTTCTAAACCACACTTATCCACCAAGTTAGGATTAGGATAACTATAATTAGATCCATCAATCAAATTAGAAACAACTCAATCACAAATATTACCTTCCATCTTAATAATGGATGCCTAGTGATCTACCTTATTGTTATCAAATGTTTCATAAATATGGGGAATGCTCTGTCCAACATCCCAAATTATTTGTGTCCCCTAGGCACTATATATCTGAGGTCTACCTCCTTGATACAATGGAAAATCCTTCTTGTGATGATCCTTTCCACATATCCAACACTGCAAAGGCCCACTAGCTATGTTCTATTTCTCTCCAGGCTAATATCCATGTCCCTTCCCAACTGCATTAAATTTCTTGTAAGAAGCAACATTTTCCTTCTCACTTTCATCCCAAGGTCTTCTCTGTTTGGTGGCCACTTATATTTAGTATTGCCATTCCCTTTCCAACCCTGCTCAGACTTGGTATTATGTTTTGATTTCTCATAATAATGTTTCAACTTTCCAATGAATTCTTCCAGTGACTGGGGCTCATCATACTCAATCTAATCCTTAAATGCTAATGGTTTTCCACTGATAAATCTATAAACTTTTTTCTTCTCATCCTTAAGACAAGGCACATACCTCAACAACTCTAGGAACTTAATCATGTACTCTTCATCTATAATATATCCCATCTTCAATGCATAGAAATCCTTGGCCTTTCATTCATATTACCTTTTTGACAAATACTTCTTCCTGAAGGGTCCCTTGAATTCATGTCAACTCAACTCATTTGTCCTAATGTCTTATTCTATTACTCATAAGATTACGTAAAAGTACATAGAAGACCTCCATTATATAAAAATGGAGGAAACCTAGTGTCAATTAAGGATAAATATGAAAACTTGACAGATATAAGTCCCTATGTGATCTTATAACTCACCATAGTTAGCTCATAGGGAAATGAGGCATTGGAAAATCCAACTCTAATATTTGACACACTTCACATCTTCCCACCAAATGTCTACTTCCCTTTGAGGTTGAAAATAACTATCTTGGCCTTCATTTTTTCTATATAGTCATGCAGCTAAAAGAAATTCTTCATTCCAAGCAACCATGCCTCTGCACCCTTTAGTTTCTTCAACTCTTCATCGAATGTAGGTGGCTTGGCTTTCTTGAACTTATCTGGAAAATATCCCCTCACACTCCTCCTATAAGGATGATATTGATCATGACCATGATACCTATCTGAACTAGAACTATAGTAGAACCCATTTCCACTACCTGATCTCTTATCCGGTGTATCCAAGGACCTACAATCTTTGATCGTGTCATCCCTATACAACTTGTGCCCTTCATGAGACCTGCTACCATATGTCCCACTAGTCATGTCCTCTTGTCCATAACAGATTCATGGATGTCCCTATCTCTGCAAGTCTGATAAACTCAGAAGGATAACTTCATTGACTTCTGCTTGTTTTCCCATGTCCTGGCAAGCCTTTCTTATGACTGAATGATCCTGTCATTATCTTATTTGAAACTTTTGATTTCTTCCTTTAGACTTCTCAAAGTATTTTCTATGTCAAGGGAGTACTCATCTCTTGGTTGTTCATCTGATCTATAAGGAGAGTTTCATGAACTGTAATCCACCATTCAACTAACCATCTATGATCTTCTTCTTCCTGTAAATATACCATGTCAGAAACCAAACATAAACATAATCAGCATATGTCAGTGAAGTTCAAGGGAGGTTGTCTCATTTGAAAAATTAGTCGAAATTAGCATGATACATGTATATAAATATTCATATCAATATATCAACATCATGCATGAAAACACCAACTGTACA
Organism: Pinus tabuliformis; assembly: GCA_031772625.1. Classification (NCBI taxonomy): domain Eukaryota; kingdom Viridiplantae; phylum Streptophyta; class Pinopsida; order Pinales; family Pinaceae; genus Pinus; species Pinus tabuliformis. The sequence goes on from CM062819.1 coordinate 322,178,625, forward strand.
CATTGACCTCATGGATGATAACCATAACCATGAAAATGCATGCATAACAACCACATAGACATTGTCATGTATGCATGACAAACACATTCCACCCATCTAGTTCAAGTGTTGAACCCGAGAGCTCTGATACCAATCTGTACCTACCCCTCCCACATTTACCCAATGTCACCAGTCTATTAGGGTAAACATGAGAGGAAGAGTTACCATGACATGACCTGGCCTCCAAGCTTCAATTACGGAAGTGGATCCTACACCTAGAATGTATTGACCTCTAACTGAAAACCTGCAGGGCTTACACAACACTCAGGGGTCAAAGAACCACCCTAGGTGACCCAATCCTAAGCTATATTGTTTTTTTAGTGATTTAAAACCCCAATCACATGCACATGCCTACAAGAGTGCACATGTGACCCTACAACCACATGCACAAGCCTTCCTGAGTGGGAATGTGACCTAAATTTCTCAATTCAGTGCCTGTGGTCCCAAGATTTGAGCCACAATTCCAGGCCAACCTCCAGACCACTGCCCATTACTTACTAAGACTTTCCATAATGATAAAATACTTAAATACAATGCTAAACATACAGAACTTGATTAAGGACTTGACCTAACAAGGCCTAACCATGACAGTCATTTCATCAAACATATGATGAAAATGTAATCTGCAAGTCATGAATGCATATATGAACATAGGAGTTTGAGGCTCATATGAAAATAACCTCTAAGGCCCTCTCATAATAGCTAAAATAACGTTTTTTAGCCCATGCATTCATTAACTATCAAACACTTATCAAATCCTAAAAAAACAGCGAGTACATTGCAATTCCATGCTTATAACTAGCACATAACCATATTGCTAACCATGACATAACAACCATTAAACCACTATAATAACAAGTACAATTTCTCATAGATTACAATGGGAAAATAAATCTTATTAACTTATGCAAAAGCCAACAAAGTCATGGACTTCCATGTACGAGCAGAACATAGATTGAGTTGAACCAAATATTTCTTTTAACTAATGCCCCTTATGCCATTTTCCAAGCATGAATGTCGGATCTCAATATTGAAAAAGTCGGGGCTTCCTAGAGATTAAGCCACCTCCCCCCTCATGCTCCCACGGTCTTGCCAAAATTGGTCAAGGGATCACATAAGAAAACCAAAACATAAACAACCAAGGTTTCCCGAAGATTAAGCCACCTCCACGCTCAAGCTATTGTAATCTTACCAAAACCGGTCAAGAGATCACTAAGCCTAAGAAAATCTTGGATGCCTCAGAGTTTCTTCACCAATACCTTGAGGATTTTTCATGTCTCCACCCACCTGTTGAGGGCTTCCCAAAGATTAAACTACCACCGCCACCAACCCTTGGGAATTTTTGCTGAGACCACCTCACCCGGTTCCAAAACCTTCCAGCAATCCAAAGCTCAACCAAATAAAGAACCCCATCACACCATGGCTATCCATAAATGTAAAGGCAAAGCTAAGACCATTTTCACACCAGAAAAACCCATGCCATTGATAGAAAGATAACCAAATACACATAAGCATGCACCATGCATTCATAAACCAGCTAGGAAATCATACATGCAACCTGTTACCAACAAATATTCATGTTGAAGTAGTTTGATCCATCCTTCCTTGCTTGTCCTTTTCTTTCTTTGTTCTTCCTTTGCTTTCCTTTGATTGCTTTCTCCAATGCTAGAGTACTCCAAGAATGCTCTAAGTGTGCAATAGTATGAGAGAATAGAGAGAGCTCCAAATTGAACTAACAAAAGGCTATGAACTAATCCTGAGAAGCATTTTATCATTAAGGCCTCTATTTTCTTCATTTTACTCTATTTTTCTTTCAATTTTCCTCTCATGCAAACCTGTGACCTTTCATCTCCCTTTTCTCCTATTTTCCTTTATTTTGGTAAATAAATGTCAATTAATTCATTTTTTCATTTTCTAATGCCTTTGACAAATTTATTTAGCCATAAATAAACCAAAAGTGACACCCACTAGGATCTTTTTCCCAGCATTTAGCTTGGAATACGTATCACATGACCTTGGTCTTATTATTTTTCCTTTATTAACTTTATTACATGAACTTTTAACCTAGGGATGTTGCAATTTGGTTGGAATAAAGGACTCAATTTATTAGTAAAAATGACCAATTAACAAGATGAACCTGGATCTTAAATGGAAATTCTTGATCAAGCCTTATACTCATTGGTTAGTCTTGAAGGAACTTACCAATACATCCATTCAAATGCTACCACCTCTGAAGGCAACTATTTCCAGCTGTTAGGTTCACATCATGCCTGGATCTCCTCCAAAGTTGTCATCACTTCTAGAGATTCAAAGACAATGGAAAAAAACAATTAGGTCGACTTCAATTGATTGAGATTGTTGTAACCTTTTACTCTTTTATGGTAATTTGTTACGTTTTAGTTGAGAGTTTTTAGGATAATTAGTTTTACCCTCTTGTTGTAAAGAAAGCTATAAATCTCCCTCTCAAACTCATGGAAAGGGTTCTGATTTTGGAAGAAAAGGAGAACTTTTGTTGCACTTTGTACTTGATTTTACTTTATATATACCTAAATCATTCTAGTTCAAGCATGAACAAACTATTTTCATATTAGGTAGTTCTATCTGTTCTGTTTACTTTCTATCATTAAAGGAATTATATATTTTTTTTAATATTTTAAGAATTGTTCATATATCTATTCCTTCTTATTTGAACACAATCACTATTGATGTGTGAAACAAATTTGTTATAAATATAGTGAGGAAAGAAAGCACTATTTCATGTGTGTTGATCTTAACATTCATTTGATTAACTATTTAATCAAATTAAAACTTTTATCGTTTTTATAATACGTGGTTTATGAAAATGTTTATTTTCATCAATTAACATTATCATTATATCACATATGTTTTGAGATACTCGGGTAAATTAATTAGATTATATTACTTTTAATTTATATTAAATTATATTTATACTAAGTTTTCAATACAAATCCACCACCACTACCACCTTATCCATTTCCATCCAAGTTTCATTTAATGGGTAACTAGACCCAAAATACCAGCCAGAACCACCATTCCAAAAGTAAAAGAGTATAATTTGAGACTCTAGCTAGGTGGATTCCCTTAATGTTTATGAGGTCATTTTTTCCCATCAACACAGCCATGAAGAGTTATTTGTGGATCGAATACATGTCTAGGGAGAACATGTTTCACCAAGAAAAAGGTCATGGTGTTGGGAGAGTCATTGATGTTCATTAGGTGCAGAATGAGTAGACGATTATTTGCTTCTAATGTCTATCTTACAGTATTCTTGTAGTTTATCATGTTTCATCAGTAAACAATTGGTATTAGTGCCAACATGGTGTTTAAGTGAGGAGAGGTCACCATTTTCCATTGATGTCAAAGGGGGAGAGTGAGGAAACCACTTAAGTAACAATGAGACGAACCATTTACACATAAAGATAAAAAATAACACAGAATCATAAGAAAATATAGATCAATGACTAGATAATAATCCATTTTGAGGGGGCAACATCCCTTTACATCACATAAATGAAAAATTCTCGAATGATTCCAATGCCAAGACATCCTTGGTATATATAGGAGTCTAAGTGGTCAAAATATAAATAGGGCCTAGGTAACAATAATAATGTAAGGGTACAATAATAACAATAGTGGGCTTCCATGGGGAACAACTATAACAATATGGGGGCTACACTAGTATTATGGGGATCTAACATGCCCCTCTCCTTAAAAAAAAATATTGTCCTCAACGCTTGAGTAGTTCTAGATGCTTCTGCATAAAATAATCCTCCTCCCATGTGGAGTCTTCAAATGTAATTTCTTCCACTTAATGACATACTCTTAAATTGATCTATTTCACAATTGTCATATTCTTGTTTCTATGATTTCTTCAGTATCTGATATGATTTTTCCTTCCTCGTCAAGTTCTAGCAATATAGTTTGAATTGAGAGCTTGTCTCCAATAACCTTATTTAAGCATGAAACATTGAAATTTGGGCGTACCTGTGAAGATGCATGCAACTCCAATTTCTATGCCATAGTACCAATCTTTTGCAACACCTTGTAAGGGTCATAATACTTGGGTGATAGTTTATTATCCTTCCTAGCTTGCATGAGGGACATTTGTTTGTATGGTTGTATCCATAAAAATACCCAATAACCCACATCAAAACTTCTTACACTACGAAGTTGATCTTCCTATTGTTTCATTCAATTCTACACCAGAGTTAGGCTATCCTTTAAGAGTTGGAAAACTTATTGTTGATGTTCGATGTGATCTTCCACTACTTAAAGATGATGTGATGGATGGTGGATGATGTCCATAAAGAGCCATAAATGAGGCCATTTTTTCCACGGTATGGAAGGACGTTAGTTCCCTATAATACTAGTGTATCCCCCTTATTGTTATTCATGTTCCCATACTGTTATTGTTGTGCCCCACAGAATCCCACTACTGTTATTATTGTGCCCTTACATTATTATTGTTATGTGGGCTCTGATTATATTATGACCCTTTAGACCCCTATATATATAAAGGAGGTCTTCTCATTTGTATCATCCAATAATTATACATTTATGTAATTTAAAGGAGGTTTCCCCCTCGAAGAGGATAATTTTTAAGTCGTTGATCTATCTATTTGTGAGTTGGTTGTGTAACATTTGGTATCATAGCTTTGGATTCTAGGGTTTCGCTTCTTCAAACAAGTCATCTTGGAATTTTCGCTATAACAATTTTTTTACGAGGATTCAGAAGTTAAAATTTTTATCACGTGTAGCAGAAATCAGAACTTCATGTAAACATTTCAGATATTGTTTCGCTATAGTTTTGGAGATATGTTCTGCGGAAGTTATGGATTTTTTGGGCTCCAAAATTTTATCACAAACATATGACTAGGGAAAATCATCATAAATTTTGTTTCAAGTATTGGATTTGAATTATGTAAAATGTGGCTAAAATCAAATAGACTATAGTTTTTCATGTAGAAATTTCAGGGCTGAAGGTTGAAACAATGACATGTGGCATCTCGTGCAACTTCGCTCTACTGAACTAGCCCATAATCAGGTCATCGTGGGAGATTTGGCATAACTCTTCCTTGAAGAATCCAATATCGATCAGACTTATGGGGTTGGAAAGAGTACTTAGCCAGCTATCAGAGGAAGAAAGTTTAGAACTTGGAGATCTGAAATTACAGAGTTACAATTGTTTCAAGATTGAGCTTCTGAAAGCAATAAAAATGTGTGTATTTTTCAAAAACAAATTGCATAACTTTTGTTTGAAAAACCAGTTTGAAGTGATTCAAAGGGAATATTGAAGCATAGATATCATTGTTTGATTCAAAATTCCTTGAAACAAAAAAATTGACACACCTAGTAAGTAACTATAAAGCTCTTCTATGATGCATGAAGAAGAGGAAGAAATACAACATGATATATTAAATTTATGAGACCAAGTGCAACAAATTTCTCTCTTGCAAAAAGTAACAAAAAATGAATTGGAAGACATGATGAATGTTAGGATAGATGGTATAAAAATTATGTGGGAGTTTTGAATGATGGTTTAAAATAATACATGGAAGGAATGAAGAATGTCAAGATAGTGTGATTGAAGGAAGGTTTGGCAAAATTGCTAGAAGAAAGGCATCCCAGTGGTGACAAGGAAATCCATGAAAATCATGATGAAGATAAAGGAATATAAATTATGATTCTAGAGACTCCAATGTGGGGTTTAGGAAACACCCGCTCAAAATATATATATGAGGAAGTTTGATGGCAAGGATCTGGTAACTTGGATACTACATATGGAGCAATATTTTTATCTACATGATGTGCAACCCTCACATAAGGTACGTATTTCATCTTTGTATTTAGAACCCAATCAATTTGTATGGTATATATGGATTTTCTATCGTAAACCATTTTTCACTTGGTCAATTTTTATGGAGGAAATGATAGCACATTATGAAGACACAAAGAGCAACACCTTCTTTAGCCAATTAATAAATCTCAAACAAAAGGGTTCAATGGCAGAGCACATTACAGACTTCCAAAAATTGAATATTAGGGTAACCAATATTCTAGAGGAGCATAGGATTGATGTCTTCATAACAAATTTAAAAGATAACATCTAACATGAGATTCTCCTTTGGTAACCTCATTCATTGGAGAAGGCATTCAAGGTGGCAAGAAAAGCTGAAAGAAAAATTATGGAAACAAGGAAGTCTACCACTCAAAACTATAAAGATGGAAGTGTTGCTGCTCCTAGCCTTCTGTTGAAGCCTCGAAAATAATTTCTTACAACATGGGGGGAAACCACCTGGTCTGACCCTTGGTTAGTAGTTCATTTTCCGCTTGGTGTAGTGGCTCTGACTAGGGATAATGGAACTAGTTTCCCAATCTAATTTATGATAGTGTTGATGGGGTGATATGTGATATTTGGAGTAATGTTGAAGCTAAAAGTAATCTAATCTAAACTAATAAGCACATGTAGATATCCTAATTCAAACACTATCTAGCTATGAATATACCCAGGAATAAATTTGAAGTATACGATCTATAATAATGTCTGAAAGCAATTGGTAATAAAGATCATTCAATTGCAATGAGAAATGAAATTGTTTTAACAATAATCATTTCAGATAAATAGTTAGTCGAAACAATTATGAAAAATATATCGCATAAGAAATTATTCATGTATTCAACATAAAATTTAGGCCATCACCATACAAAAGTGCAATAAATGATAACCAAGACTCAAACTTTCATACATAAACAACTTGAAGAGAAGCTATTACTTAATACATAAGTAAAACAAAATTACGAGAAAAAAGAACCATTTTAATAAGTCTTGCTCATGTGATTCAGCAATATTGATCTACTTCCAATCAATCCAATAACATCCAAGAGTACAAAAGTGCAATTTCAATAGACAATGCCATGTAAGATGAAAATAAATCATGTTCCATTCATTTCACCAGAACTTCCTCAAAGGGACAAAAGTGCATGTTTTGAAGATTGTTTCTGATAAATTTTTTGGACCCCTCTCTAAATGCATGAGAGGGGTTTAAATACTAAACTATAAAACTAAAATTAGATTATTGCAAAAATAGTTGAGGAGGTATAAATGACCTTCCTCAAATTATGCAAAATAAAACAAAAATAGAAATAAACATGGTGACTAACTCCTTTGCGTTTGATCTTTGAGATCGCAAATGTCCATCATGAGCTTACGTTGTGACAGTTGGTCGATTTCAGATTTCAACTACCTAGTGAACATGGTGTTGGTCAATGTTGGCACCATTTTCTCCGTGGAGGTGGTTAGGCATCACAGGTTCATCCACTGGCTATGAGGCTTAACTAAATGTTGCAATTATGTTTCCCAACTTAGCCTGGTCGTTTGCCTAATTGCTTCTCCTTTTTCCTCTGTTTCTTGTCTCCACTGTTGTTCAAGTTGTTTGACATTTGGAAGAAAACCTGGAATGTACTATGCCACCAAGTTGGCGCTATGTAAATTAACCTTGATGTTTTTGATAACACTGTTTGTTACTGTTGGTGCATCTATTGTTGCCTTTTCTGCTTGTCTAAGCCTAGAATCCCAGTCTGGAAATAAAATTTCCTTGTGTGATTCCCCCAGTTTAGCCAAGTTGTCCTTTCTCCCATCTTCTAAATTCTGCTAGGTAATGAAGTGGGAAAATATTTTCAACATTTCATCATATTCGAGTCTCATCTCAATGACTTGACTCGTAAACTTGTCACTTGTCTCACAATAGGAACTCCATTGCGAGATCTTCTGGCATAATAGTTTCTTTTGATGCATCAACTAAGAGTTAAGACCAAGCGCTTTTGTGATAAACTGATCAATTTTTGGATCATATTTATGCATATCAGTTATTCCTTGTATCTATGCTTCCTTTTCTGCTAAGCTGGCCTGATGTTTTATTTGCATCTGCTTAAATTCTTGTAGGAGCTTAGCTAACTGTGATTCTACTTGTTGGTTAGAATTTTGTTGTTGTAACTACTGTTCTAACAACAAAATTTTATTTTCCCTTTCTTTAAGCAACATTTGCGCCTTTGTTTCTTTATCGATAGTTGTGTTGGAAATAATACTGAGAGGGGGGCTGAATCAGTATTATCAAGCCAAATATTCCCTTTTAAAAATCAGAGGATCTACGTTACTTCAGTTAGTAAAACCCATGTATATACGCAACTATGTAGAAGGAAACCCGCGTATACAATGCAGACTTATGATTTACTTTATCTCTCAGATGTTGATTATTAATCTATGTATTTGAGTGAAATAAACAGTAACCAGACCAATAAAACAGCACAAAAGACAATCACACACAAGAACACAAGATATAAGGTGGAAACCCAATGTGGGTGAAAACCACCTACTGCAATTCGTCTCTATCTTTCTCTAATTAGAAACTTCCTTTTACAATGTACTAGTGCAGTCCTTTACCAGGACGCAGGCTACAACTTGCAGAGAGCTACAACCCTCTCTTGTTTTCCAGCTTCTCCTGGAAAGGAGCTATAACCCCCTTAGCTCTTGTACTAGTCAAGATACTAGTACGTAGGTGCTGGCGTACTGAAGGCTACAACCTTCTCTTTCTTCCAGGGACCACATTTCATAAATTTTCAGACTGGATCCATAAACATCAATCAATCATCAAGATTTCTGCTTCAACGAATCTCCTTTCCACCGAACAAAACTAATTCACAATAAACACTTCTCTGATAGTTGTACCCAGAACACAGCAATGGTAACCATATACTAAATTATAAACCCAGAACACTGCAGTAACAAACAGAGGCAGCTAGATCACAATAAAATATGTATATGCTACTTAAACAACCTGAAACCTGTGTGCATACGCTCTTGTGGGTGGAGCAAACAGCGTATACGCAGTTCTCCTTTACTGAACCTGCGTGTATATGCACCCTTGCTTCACTAAACCTACGTACAGATCTATAAAGGAGAATTTACTCTTTCAAACAGTCAAATGCTAAATAACCCAGATTATTAGATTTATAGATCAAGTGTGCAGCTCATAGAACAGATCAAAATCATACAAAGATACTATCATTCAAGCTTTAAAGATTATGACCCATCAATAGATCTTATCCTTCTTTATGCGCTTAGGTTCCTCATTCATTCAGATCTAGATCTGTACCATAACCCCAATCACAAAAGTTTCAAATCTAGCACATGTTAGATATTCAATTGATTCCAAAGATGCTTTGCCAAATGATCTCCTTCCTCTTTTATAGTCTTAGGCCTTTCTCAATACCACGGTCCAAAACCATAATAACACAATACCACGGGCCCAATACTTGGGATCAACACTTCTGACGAGATACCATGGTCCAAAACCATAGGTTCAAGTACCAAGGACTAACTACCATGGACCAAAGGTAAGTTTTCCAACATATACGCGCTTTTCTTTGCGTGAAAGTGCGTGTATATGCATATGCGCCTTTGTAACATCTAACCTGCGTGTATACGCATCTTCGTCTAGATGAACCTGCATATATGTCATTTCCTTCATTTTGAAAGCCTGAACTAAGATCTGTTATCAAAGAGAGTTGCCATCAAGGACAACACCTGTGCCATAGCTCCAAACCTGTGCCATAATGCCAACAATATCCCCCTTTGGACTTGATGGTAACCCCAAGATCCTCAAAGTCATTCTCCCCCTTTGTCATCAAGGGCAAAGGGTTGTGCTCCCCCTGAGTACATGCTGAAATCTCTGCCCTGCTGTGCTGACCATGCTCCCCCTGACTGTAGGCAAGATCTGCAAAAAGATGTTCTTCAAGAAGAACCATGACTTATACATCATAAAAGACCTTCCTATCACCAAAAGACTCAATACATACATCCATCACCCAACCAAGTGGGGATCATCCACCCAACCAAGTGGGGATACATCAGAAATTTACATATGACAACCAAGTTCATTACATGTTCATCCCAGGCATAGTGGGGAAACCAAAATAGGTCGTTACATGACCTTGACACCATAAAAGAGATACCACAAAAGAGATACATGACATAGAGATGAAATACTTATGAAAGTCACCAATAACTGATAGCAACAGCATCTGTCAATCACCATTCAGATCAGCAACCAAGATTTCCTTCTGTTCTCCCTCTGCCTTTGTTCCACCTGAACTCAACAACTGCTTAGAACCAAAATCTTCTAAGATAATGCCAATAATGCATCATTAGAAGTTTATCTGCTCCCCCTGAACCTGTGTCGAAAGGTCTCTGTCAGACCCATATCAGAATATCTTCAACCAGAGCTTGTTCCTACTGATATCCATCAAACCTCTATATACACGACTGTCTTTACACAAACCGGCGTATGTACACGGATCCTCCTCAGGAAACTCGTTGTACACCCATTTTTCTCTGATCCAGACAAGATTTAACAGCAAGATGATGCATCAACTACCCCCAGCTTCTGTCTGAGGTATTCAAAAGTTTCCCTGGGCAGTGGTTTAGTGAGAATATCAGCAACTTGTTCCTTAGAAGGAACATACTCCAATTTGACCTTTTGTTCCAACACTTGTTCCCGAAGAAAGTGATACTTGATCGATATGTGCTTGGTCTTTGAATGCATGACTGGGTTCTTTGAAATGCTGATTGCACTTGTATTATCACATAAGATGGAGATAGGTGGTGTACAAGTGATTTGAAAATCCTACAAGGTCTACATCATCCAAAGGAGTTGAGTGCATCAAGATGCAGCAGCCATATATTCCGCTTCAACTGTAGATAAAGCAATCGAACTCTGTTTCTTGCTGAACCAAAATACTAATCTGGAACCCATGAAGAATGCACCACCACTTGTGCTCTTCCTGTCATCCACGCTTCCGTCCCAATATGCATATGTATAAGCATGAAGTGTGAGATCTGTATCTCTAGGATACCATAAGCCATAGTTTTGAGTTCCTTGAAGGTACTTGAAGATTCTCTTAACTGCCTGAAGATGAGTTTCCTTAGGATTTGCTTGAAATCTTCCAACTATTCCCACTGCATGCATGATGTCTAGTCGGGTACCTGTCAAATAAAGTAGACTTCCAATCATAGATCTATAGGTTGGTTGATGCACTGCTGCTGATTCATCATTTGCACTGAGGCTGCATCCTGTAACCATGGGGGTACATACTGGTTTTGCATCTTCCATGCCATATTTCTTCAAGATCTGCTTGAGATACTTGGTTTGAGACAAAAAGATACCGCCTTCATTTTGTTGGATTTGAAATCCAAGAAAATATGTCAGTTCTCCAAGCAAAGACATTTCGAATTCTTTTTGCATCACCAAGGCAAAGCTTTGACTCATAGCTTCTTCATTGCTGCCAAAGATAATATCATCTACACACACAACAAGTTTTAGAAATTTGTCATTTTCAATTTTTATATAAAGATTGCTATCTACTGATCCTTTTGAAAAACCTTGTTGATGAAGGTATTTGTCCAAACAATAGTACCAAGCCCTTGGAGCTTGTTTAAGACCATAAAGGGACTTCTTAAGTCTACATACAAGATTTGGATCATTCCAAAGAATGAAACCATCTGGTTGCTCAATGTACACTTCTTCTTCTAAGTTTCCATTTAGAAAGGCTGATTTCACGTCCATTTGAAATACTTTGAATTTTTGAAATCTTGAGAGAGAAAGGAACATTCGGATGGCCTCAAGTCTAGCAACGGGAGAAAAAGTTTCTTCAAAGTCTATTCCTTCTTGTTGAGCATACCCTTTACAGACAAGTCTGGCCTTGTTTCTAATAACTTCCCCATTTTCATTCAACTTGTTCTTGAAGATCCATTTTGTTCCTATGACATTCTTATCCTTTGGTCTAGGGACCAACTCCCAAGTGTTGTTCTTTTCGATCTGCTCAAGTTCTTCATCCATTGCCTTGACCCAGCATTCATCTTTGCATGCCTCTTTTACATTTTGTGGCTCAGTGGAGGAGAGCAAAGCCGAATATATTGAGGCTTCTGCAATTGTTCTTCTTGTTTGTATACCTACCTCTTTCTGCCCCAAAATTTGAGATTCTGGATGATTCTTCTAAACATACTTGGATGGAGTCTTCTCTTCTATCCTTATCTGTTCCTCTGGTGCCTCTTGAGGTTCTTCATCATCATCAGTGTGATTTGGAGAGTAGTCTTCATCCTCTTCGATATTTTCATAATTTACTTGCCTAGGAATGTATCCTTTTTCATCAACCACTACGTTAATGCTGTCAACAATTCTTCCAAGTCTTTTATTGTAACACTTATATGCTTTGTTGTGGGGAGAATAAACAAGGAGAATGCCTTCGTCTGCTCTAGTTTCAAGTTTGCCAAGTTGTTCATCATTATTCTTAATATAGCGTTTGCTTCCAAAAATTTTGAAATGCTTTACCGAAGGAGTCTCACCATACTAGAGCTCATGAGGAGTTTTAGTGCTATTCACTTGGACATTTGTTTTGTTGAGAATAACAACCGCAGCAAATGCAGCTTCACCCTAGAAGGTTGTGGGAGTTCCAGACTCATCAAGCATAGCACGAGCCATTTGTTGGACCATTTTGTTCATCCTTTCCACCACTCCATTTTGCTTAGGAGTCCTAGCTGTAGAGAATTCCCTTCTTATTCCATGTTCTTCACAGAAATTGAAAAATTCATTTGAGGTAAACTCCCCACCTCTGTCGGACCTGAGGCAGTTAATTTTGTGATCTGATTCATTTTTAGCCAAGGCTTTGAAGGATTTGAATTTTTCAAATGCTTCGTCTTTGTGATTCATAAGTCCTAACCAAACCATCCTGGAGAAGTCATCAATGAATAACATAAAGTATTCTTCTCCTCGAGGTGACCTTGTCCTAAATGGACCACATACATCTGTATGGACTAGCTCAAGAGGCCTGCTAGCTAATCCTTCCTTCTCAGGGAAGTTAGTTCTGGTTTGCTTACCAAACTGACATGATTTGCATATTGTGTTGTCTGGAATTTTGATATCTGGAAGACCATGAACTTCCTGGTATTTGCATGCTTTCCTTATTTGTGAAAAGCTTAGATGCCCCAACCTCCGGTGCCATAACTAGTGTTCATCATCCTTGCTCAAATAGCATTGTTGTTGTCCTTCTTCAAATATTTATAAATTATTTGGAGTTCTTCTACCTTTGATCACTATTTTTCCTGTATCAAGATCACAAACACTACATCCATTGATCGAAATATTACCTCGGTTCCTTGATCGCACATTTGACTGACACTCAGTAGATTATGCTTCACGCCATCAACATACGAAACATTTCCGGCTTTGACCTTTTCTTTCAACTGAGCAGTGCCTCTTCCTTTTATGACTACAGGGGTATCATTTCCAAAAGAAACTTTCTTTCCCTTTTCTGAAACACTATATGATTCAAGTTTTTCTTTATCACCTGTCATATGCTTCGAACATCCACTGTCGATGTACCATAGGTTTTCCTGTCCTTCTGCATAAAAAGCTATCCCACATCTTTCTGGTTGTGGTTCCTTTATTCTCCATGTTCTGGTGCTTGAGGCTTGTTCCTTTGTCTGCCAAAACCTGCTCCTGCATTCAGAATCTTCATGACCGAAGTTATTACAAATAGAACATTCAATTTCATTTTCAAGGGCCGAAAAGTTGTTATAGGTCCTTTTCGTAATCCCAGCCATATTTCTTTGTTTTTGAGCTTCTCTAGTCATGATTGTCTTATAGGCAACACATTGAGCTACTTTGTGACCAAAGTTATGGCAAGAGAAAAATTGGCCATTGAAGAAACTTCTGCGATTATCAAATCTACCACCCAAATGATTGTAGTTTCTATTGTCATCCATTCTTGAAGAAAATTGAGAAGTTTTTACCTGTGGCTGGTTGTAGCTTTTGTTCACCCTTAAGATGGATTGCCCCTGATTTATCTGGTATTCTTTATTTATTCTTGATGTAATTCGTCCATGTTTTACCTGGTGATCTCCATTGGGCTTTTGCTCATTCCTCCTTGCTGCATCAAGATAACTCTTTGAGGTGGATGCTTGAGATGCTTCTCCATTATACCCCAGACCTATCTTGATTAGTGGAAAACGTTGTACATTGATAATCTCATCCAGAGTTTTAGATTCTTTAACAAATTTAATATTAAGAGCCTTTGTTTTCTCAAATTCTTTTCTAAGGCCAACAATTTCACATTCTAACTTCTCAAGAAAATTTTCTTTTTCATCAAGTTGGAACTGCAGAGTATTAATGATCATATATTTTTCTTCTAAACATGTTTTGAGTCTAGAAATCTCTTCATAAAAACCATCTACATATATAGCATCCATGTAATCATCATCTTCAAAAGCCATTAAAAGTTTATAATCATTACCTCGTTCATCTTCGTCACTATTTGATAGGCCATCACTGTCTTCATGAGTGTAGTAACTTTTCTTAGTTGCATTCTGTTTCTTGTTCCATCTAATAGGTTCCTTCCCTTTGTCAATCTTATCCTTATGAGGACACTTTGTAGCATAATGACCGACTCTTCCACAAGCAAAGAATTTGAAAGGTAACTTACCTCGGAATCTTCCAGCACCCCGTTGAAGATTCTTGACAAAATTTGATTCTTCTTCTTCTTCTGACACGTGTCCTGACTCATAGTAGTCTCCTTTGCCTAAAGCCTTGAAAATAGCTTCTCTCCTGTCCAATGGTCCTCCTTTCCTCATTTCATAAGTAGTTAGAATCTCGTGCAGCTGTGACATGGTAAGGTTTCGTAGATTCTCTTTTTCTTCTATTGCAAAAACTTTAGATTCAAACCTAGGGGACAAAGATCTTAGAACTTTTTCAACCACAACAGCCTCTTTTATTTCTTCACCCAAGTTTTTCATATAATTAACAATCTCATCTACACGAAGGAAATAGTTAGCCACACTTTCATCATTGTGCATTCTGAGATTTTCATACTGAATTCTGAGGGTTTGAAGTTTTGCTCGTCTTACCTGTTCATCTCCTTCATAGCTCAGAACAATCTTGTCCCAT
Organism: Pinus tabuliformis; assembly: GCA_031772625.1. Taxonomy (NCBI): domain Eukaryota; kingdom Viridiplantae; phylum Streptophyta; class Pinopsida; order Pinales; family Pinaceae; genus Pinus; species Pinus tabuliformis. The sequence continues at coordinate 322,193,681 of CM062819.1, forward strand.
ATTTCCTTTGCGGATTTATACTGCATAACCTTGACGAATTCTGATTGAGATAGACATCCTAATAGGGTATTCACTGCCTTTGCATTTGTTTCATATTTCTTCTTCTCATTCGGATCTTTAGGAGTTTCCGATGGAAAATTTTACCCTATATCGATGATATCCCAGACTTCTGTACCAAGAGATTGAAGATAGGCAGTAACCCTTACCTTCCAATATATGAAGTTTGTCCCATCAAAAATCGGTGGCCTGATAGATGCTTCTCTCTCGTAGTTTCTCATGATGATGGATCTTCCTCCAAGCGATCAAGCTTCTTCAGAAGGACATGATCTGATACCAAATTGTTGGAAATAATACTGAGAGGGGGGCTGAATCAGTATTATCAAGCCAAATATTCCCTTTTAAAAATCAGAGGATATACGCTACTTCAGTTAGTAAAACCCGCGTATATACACAACTATGTAGAAGGAAACCCGCGTATACAATGCTAACTTATGATTTACTTTATCTTTCAGATGTTGATTATTAATCTGTGTATTTGAGTGAAATAAACAGTAACCAGACCAGTAAAACAGAACAGAAGACAGTCACACACAAGAACAGAAGATATAAGGTGGAAACCCAATGTGGGTGAAAACCACCTGCTGCAATTTGTCTCTATCTTTCTTTAATTAGAAACTTCCTTTTACAATGTAATGGTGCAGTCCTTTACCAGTACGTAGGCTACAACCTGCAGAGAGCTACAACCCTCTTTTGTTTTCCAGCTTCTCCTGGAAGGGAGCTACAACCCCCTTAGCTCTTGTACTAGCCAAGATACTAGTACATAGGTGCTGGCCTACTGAAGGCTACAACCTTCTCTTTCTTCCAGGGACCACGTTTCATAAATTTTCAGACTGGATCCATAAACATCAATCAATCATCAAGATTTCTGCTTCAACCAATCTCCTTTTCACTGAACAAAACTGATTCACAATAAACACTTCTCTGACAGCTGTACCCAGAACACAACAACAGTAACCATATGCCAAATTTTGAACCCAGAGCACTACAGCAACAAACAGAGACAGCTAGATCACAATAAAATATGTATATGCTACTTAAACAACCTAAAACCTGCGTGCATACGCTCCTGTGGGTGGAGCAACCTGCGTATACGGAGTTTTCCTTTACTGAACCTGCGTGTATACGCACCCTCGCTTCACTGAACCTACATACAGATCTATAAAGGAGAATTTACTCTTTCAAACAGTCAAATGCTAAATAACCCAGATTATCATATTTATAGATCAAGTGTGCACCTCACAGAACAGATCAAAATCATACAAGGATACTATCATTCAAGCTTGAAAGATTATGACCCATCAATAGATCTTATCCTTCTTTATGCGCTTAGGTTCCTCCTTCATTCAGATCCAGATTTGCACCATAACCCCAATCACAAAAGTTTCAGATCTAGCACATGTTAGATATTCAATTGATTCCAAAGATGCTTTACCAAATGATCTCCTTCCTCTTTTATAGTCTTAGGCCTTTCTCAATACCACAGGTCCAATACTTGGGATTAACACTTATGATGAGATAACATGGTCGAAAACCATAGGTTCAAGTACTAAGGACTAACTACCATGGACCAAAGGTAAGTTTTCCAACATATACACACTTTTCTTTGCGTGAAAGTGTGTGTATACGCATACGCGCCTTTGTAACGTCTAACCCGCGTGTATACGCATCTTTGTCTAGATGAACTTGCGTATATGTCTTTTCCTTCATTCTGAAATCCTGAACTGAGATCTGTTATCAAAGAGAGTTTCCATCAAGGACAACACCTATGCCATAGCTCCAAACCTGTGCCATAATGCCAACAAGTTGTTGTAGCATAGGCTCTTACAAATTGTGATAGTCTAGTAAGGTTCTCGGATGGGACGATGGGTGAGTCTTTCTAGACAATATCCATCAGTTCATTATCGGGAGTAGTAGCAACTATAGCATCCAACTTCCTTTTCTTCCTTTATCTTTTAACAACGGATTTATGGGCAAGGCTGTAGAATACATCTAAAGGAGGAATCTCCTCAATCCTCAAAACAATTTTATAGATAAGAGTGATAGGAATGTGCTCTACCAATTGAGTATTTTATAGTTTTCTCTACTACAATTTCTTCAGTTGTTCTGTGTTGTGGAGTTTGTAGCTTTAACGTTTGTTCCTCTACATGGAGCTTTTTATTGAAGTGCTCCCAAAGGTAAGTTTTCCAACATATATGCGCTTTTCTTTGCGTGAAAGTGTGTGTATACGCATACGTGCCTTTGTAACGTCTAACCCACGTGTATACGCATCTTTGTCTAGATGAACTTGCGTATATGTCTTTTCCTTCATTCTGAAATCCTGAACTGAGATCTGTTATCAAAGAGAGTTGCCATCAAGGACAACACCCATGCCATAGCTCCAAACCTGTGCCATAATGCCAACAAGTTGTTGTAGCATAGGCTCTTACAAATTGTGATAGTCTAGTAAGGTTCTCGGATGGGACGATGGGTGAGTCTTTCTAGACAATATCCATCAGTTCATTATCAGGAGTAGTAGCAACTATAGCATCCAACTTCCTTTTCTTCCTTTATCTTTGAACAACGGATTTATGGGCAAGGCTGTAGAATACATCTAAAGGAGGAATCTCCTCAATCCTCAAAACAATTTTATAGATAAGAGTGATAGGAATGTGCTCTACCAATTGAGTATTTATAGTTTTCTCTACTACAATTTCTTCAGTTGTTCTGTGTTGTGGAGTTTGTAGCTTTAACGTTTGTTCCTCTACATGGAGCTTTTTATTAAAGTGCTCCCATTCTTCATATAAATCAATCACCAGGGGTTTTATTGGTTGGGTGGAGGTGGAATGAATTTCAGCCTATTTTTTAGCTAAAGTTTGCTCAGCTGTCTTTTCTATAGACTGGGTTGTATCTCTTTCTGACTCCTTACTTTTGCTTCTCCCATTCTGTGATTGTTGTTCTGAGTGCTCTGACTCCCTGGTAGACTTTTCTTAGGATTCTGCTTCAGAATCAACTTTAGAATTTTCTTTGGAACTCCCTTCCAGACTTATGCTGGGAGTTGGCTCCCTTATTGGTTCAATCCACAATTGGTCCAATGGGACCTTTAACAGTCTCCTTTCTTTGTATTCATGAAAGGCCTTGAGCTCTCCTGGGTCAAAAAGTAGTGATTCCATGTGCTTTACTTCTATGAATGTCTCACTCTATAAAAATATGTCATAAAATGCATCTTTCTCATGAATGAATACTTTCACTTTTATCATGGTAGTAAAGTCTTTGGCAGTGCCAAATGGGTCATACTGCCTTCCTGGGAATTTAGGTAATTGTAGAGATAACATGATATCTACTTCTTTTAATGCATGCCCCACATCATGTAGTGGAAATGCTCCACACTGCAAAGGGAATGTAGGCAAAATGGCATTTTTTTCTTCCTTTAATGCTTTTCTCAGCCCACCCTCACTAGATATTTTATAGACTATCTCTCTGGCCATCAATTTATCCTAAACATAGTAGGGGAGGACATGTGGTGAGGTAATGCTGCCAAACGCCCTTATATACGTGAATGTTTCCTCTCCAAATCATCTGGCCACTGGGAGGATATCTACTTCAGCTTCCTTGGAAAACCTAAGAGTGTCACGGTTGTAAACCTACTTGTGGATAGGGAGCATGAATCCATGACAAATTTTGTAAAAATGTGGGTGAAACTGAGATTCTCACATGTCTTTATAGTATATATGAATGGGAAGTGGATCTAGGACAGCCCACTTCCATCCCATGACACGAAATTTTGAACCAAAACAAATTGCATCCATCACATAGGCACTCATAAAAAATGGAGGGTAAAACATCATTAAGACACTCATTTTCCTCCTATAATCATTTATTTCCTTTGCTAGATTATCAGACAAAATTTGGGCCCAATTCATTATAGTTGTGTTTATGGCTACATCTATTAATGGCAGCCATTCTTGGGAAAATTTAGTGCTATCGAGCTTGCCAAACATCCTACATAGCATGGCCACTGCAAAACTATGAGGGGGAGAAATAGATGCAGTAGAGTACATACCGTTTTTGTCCTTTTTTATTTTGCCCTCATTATTTGACCAGGTCTAGGTGCAATCTGTTGGGTCCTCATTCTCTTTGGAAAACTTCTCAATGAATTGTTTGTTGTAGATGACTTGTGGCTCTGGTAGGTGGTACATAAGTTGTAGGTTGTCTGGCGAAAAAGATCCCATAACCTCTTGGCTTCTGGTCCTAAATTGTCTGTCTGAGATATCGGTCTCATCAATAACCCATTTTACCATATATGTATAAGGGATTATCTTTGGGCGCACAGCTATGCGATGCGAAAATGACCATGCCATCTCAAAAATGGAGGCATATGAGGAATCATGACCATCAACTGTGATCTTTGTTTCCAAAAGTCTTGGTTCCTCTTCTTATAATATGTTATACATGGTTTCCCATGTAGAGGTTCCTCCATCTCTACTACATGTAGTATCCGAAAATAGGGGAGTCATTTCTGATTTCTCAGACGTGACTTCCTTGCCTTTCTTCGCCATCGCTCCCAAAGATTTTTTTCATGGATTGTTCCTGAAAGTGGAGAAAAACGACATCTATCAGATATACAAATATAATAATGAACGTGAAATGGAATAATACAGACAACTTGTAAAGGTGATAAAATGAGTTTTATTTGAATGCAAGTAAGAAGATATCATATCATGTTGAATGGCTTTCCACACATAAATGCCATTAACCTTCACTAAATGACCATTAATGTTCGTTATCTCTTAGCTTTAATGCTCATAAATGTCTGCATCGTAAGTTGGGAAGAAAGCTTCTAGGGTGGTGAGCCTTCAAATTGCGATAATGCTGATTTTGCGATTTGCGAAGCAATATCGCAGATCGCATTATCGCATTATGCCTTTTGATCACTTTTCTTATTGTCTCTTATGTTTTTGTGAGATGTGAGACGTGAGCTGCTTGTTATTATTTCTAAGACATAGCTTATTTGTTATGTTTTCTATTGAAATACCTTTTTACTAAGCGGCAGACCTAAACATTCATTTGTAATGTATGTCGGGAGTCGGTCTGAGTCTTGATCGCATTTCACAATTTCGACAGGTGGTAAGTTTGTGGTGCTATTTTAAATGCTTGAAATGTGATGCAGTAAGGGAAATGATGTGATCGCAATTTCACATTTTGCTTGATTTTTTGGGTAACTTATTAAGGCGTGCCTTCTACAAATAGTGATATGCGATGTGAGACTTGCGATGTGAGACTTACTTTTGATGATAAATACCTAAGGACCTAGTTTATATAAGAAACTTAGTAGTTTCAAAGCATTTTAGCATGAAGTCTTGATTTGATTGGTTTTTGCTAGATTTGGTGGGTTAGTTAGGCTTTCAATCATGCTTAATCATGTGATATGCGGGAAAGGCAAGCATTACTAGTTGTTTTTGAAAATGGGTTTGATTGATATCTTGTTTTACTCCAAAATTAATAAGAAAAATTCCTAAATGCTAAACTTATTTTTTGAAATATTTTTTTAAAGGGTCCCCATTTATTAATGTAATATTGACTACTACTATTAAAAAATGGGGGGTTGTTGAATAACACAACAATTGGCAACTCCGAGGGATAGCTCAAATGGTCGAGTTCCCGTTGCTAAGTACTCTCCCGGTTTGGGAGGTCACGGGGTCAAATCTCCTCGACGCCCTCGGGGTTAGGCCTGATATGGCCGACCGGCAGATCCCTTCAGGTGGAGCTGCCCCGCTTCTCTATGTGGACGTAGCGGCCACTCCGGTGCCCGTGAACCACACTTAAAAAAAAAAAAACACAACAATTGGTGATTCACTTGGAAGAACGAGTTATCTCTGAGATTTTTTTGAAATTTCTAAAACTTCCAAAATAAAGATGATTTAGAAAATAAAATTTACATGAAATATAAGATAAGTCATACTACTCTTTGAATATTTAAATAATATCTACTTAATTATCATCCTTTTGATTATCCTCAGCTCATAAGAAAGTTACTTTATCTACATCAGTCATTAATTGGTTTTAAATATAAAAATAGGGAGGCTCTTCTCAGATTAGTTTTTGGTATACTCAATTGTCATAGGTAGAGCCTCTACTGCCAGCAAGTGTTCATAGCCTCGATAGGGTTACCTTTTAGCCAAAAATGATTCAGTATCCCACCTTGGTTAGAATGTAATTTTAAATATAAGCTCGGGCTTATATACTTACTTCCTTTTTGTTTTTTGAAATAATTCTTTTTCTTTAGCTTTTTATCTTTTAACCCTTAAAGGAAAATGTCTTGGTTTGGTGACCAAAATTGACAATTCCAGTCACTTGATTTATAACTTAACTAAACAAGATGGCTCTTAATGATACCTCTTGTCTTCCTGATTAATACTATCTCAAGACATTACCTTATTTTGATATTAAGTATTGGTAATGTCAGCTAGTTATAACCTTATGATCATGGTAAGCCGGTTCTTGATGAGACCTCTTATCCTTTAAGTTAAAGTATATTTTAGAATTACACTTTAAAAATGAAGGCTGATTAGGTGGGGAGAATCATTGGCTCCTTAAGAGCTTCTGGATGAAAATTGTAGATTTTGAAGATGCTTTTCTGTAGAGAGACTCTGTTTTATTATTGATACTTTGTTTTGCTGATGTAGAGGAAAGATTTCTTTCTAAAGTTAAGTGTCATCAAAGATCAAATAATTTTGGTAGAGAATAGACAATTTTAGAGCAATAGAACTTAACTATATTTTTCATGTGTGAAGATCATTTTCATAACAGTCTTTACTCATACAAGTGAAAAGTAAAAATTATAAAGAGACTATCATTTGTAAAGCCAAAAGTAAATGTTTTTCAGCTTGTATTATTCTTTCTAGAAAAATAAAATAAAGGTAATAATATACAATGAATAGAAGAGATCATCTTCTATGGAAAATATGTCTTTAAGATTTTCCCATTAACAAGTAGAGATTCTCTCTTGCCTGATAAATCCTATAATAAGAAGGTTGATGGGCCTATTTCTTCCACAATATCAAATGGACCAAGCCACATTTGTTGGAACTTGGTATTGTTGTTGGAAAAAGTATCTACTCAGAACGCCCCTATCCCACTCTAAGGTGTGACAGTGCCTTAGCAACAAACAAGGAAAACTACTTTCGTATTCTTCTTTATGAAATGTAAATGAAGAGGAATAGGATGAACTAACCTGTGTCTTGCACTAGTCCGTTGATCCAATCGCTCTCCTCTTTGACAGCTTCCAGCTACTTGCTCCTTTACTTGCCCAGCTTCACCAAGTTCCTGCAAGATCACAGAAGAGGAAAACTACACAAAGACATAGATTTACATTCATAACTAGCTTAGGATCAGATTTAAGCTAAACATGCAAATATAACAAAACATCATTGATACACAAGCATGTAGGAGAAACTCAAATAGTTTTATTGATATAACAAGAAGATCAAGGAGGAGATACAACCAAGTGAGTCCCGATCCAGCATCTACCTCCCAGCAAAGGAATCCCTTCTTCACCTCCAACAAAGCATAAATCACCCAATGCACTAATCTCAATCTCAAAACCAACAGTAATTCTCTGCAAAGTACCCAATTCCAGCCTCCTGGATCTCTGGGGTGAGGGATCCATATATAGATGTAAGCAGAGAGGATGAGTCAGCTTATGATTTGACTTGTGGCTTCTCTCTGTCAGTTCTTGCTTCCACTTGGAGGCTGAGAGCCTCTTACTCATCCTTGGTCGAACTCGGTGAGGCAAGTGTCATTGATGAAGATTCTGGAAGCTTCCATTGTCTGTCCACCTCGCGGAATGACACTGCCATTTGGCATTTCCCGCTCAGCGCACCCTGGTAGTGCATTTAGGTGCGTTGAAACGCACCTAGCTAGTGTACTTGGGTGCTATGCAACGCAGGTAGCTAGTGGAGCAGCTGAAATGATCCTGATTTGACTGATTCTGAGCAGTTTATGGTGGAGAACTTCTGGGAGAAGCTGGAATTGGTTGACCTTGTTCCTCTAGGGGTAGGAACAACAATTTTAGGGACTTAGGATGCCTTGGTTTATGGACATTTCATGCTTAGATTTGTAAGGCACAAAAATGTCTATAACAGTTGCCCCCTAAAGTATGAGGCCGTTTATCGGGTGAAATGATTTATTAGGAGGATCTGAAGTTCTTTCAATGCTGGGAGGAGACCTGTAATAAGATACAATACAATACATTATTTTTCATACTGTTTTCATGATCTAGCTGAGGCGGGCATCCCCATGCTCAGATTTATAAATTCATTTTTATGTACACAGGACAGACAATCGTCTGATGGTAGACTGATGATTTTGATGAAATCATCATCCTTTTGGTAGGATTATTATCTGTGCTGCAATGCTGTACATGTCAATTTATTTATTTTTCCTGAATATATATCGCAGCCCGGATGGATGAAACTAGATCTCGGGTCTTCAATCTCGTCCGATCTTCACTCGAAGTACAAGTCGATCCATGTGAAAAATGTTTTGAAGTCGAACATGGAAAGACATCGCTTGATTACCAGTTAATGATGTAAACTGTTAACAAGCGCGAGAGGAATCACCGATAAGGATGATGACCCTCAAGGTACTGCAGTATAATTCATGTGGTGTGAATAAAGGACTTGGTGTCGAACACCATGAAAAATCTTTCGGTCGAAGGTCATTAATGTATACCTGTCGCCGGAAGTGAGAAACTTGCCATTGAGGCATGCAAGCTTCAAAGTACTGAATGGGGTGTTCCTAGATCAACTTCTTGGATAATGAGCTGATGTCGACAAGAAGCGATCCATCAAAGGAGGGCCTTGATGAATCCCACATCAATGACACAGAACGGAGCAAATGATTTTGATGGAGGTGAAAACAATCCGATGATATATGGTTCAGGGTGGCGGTCATGAAAGAATGAAGTATAATGTATGGTAGTGGATGGGACATGGGTGACTTCTCTGGATGACTTCTCTTGAACATGTTGGCGACACTTATGTGATGGATCGGTAGCATTTACCCCAAATGTGGATGGTATGGCGAGACCATGGTGATGTGACCGGTGAATGAAACAACCCAACCCGACTCAGGCACGGAGTGGAAGTGTCATGTTCAAGAGCGACTTGCTACCAATAAAGATTCTTTGAGTTTTTCCCAATTTTTCCCCAGTCATTGCTAACTAGTACCTCTTTATTTTTGTCAAGCTTGAGGAGGATAACATATGCTTGTTCTATAATTTGCCCTTCGGGAAAACCCATCGCTATGTTTTAACGAGCCTAGCGATAGTGAAACTCGTTCTCATCTAAAGACAAGTTTGTCGCTATTAATGTTTTTAACGAGTTTAAGGACAAAGATAACTCAGTCCTTTTCATTTTTAGAGAGTCTGAAAAGGTACGTAAAGTTAACTCCGAAATTCCTTTTTCGTCATCTAATCCCTTAAGTCCGAAAAAGTATAAAACAATACAGAAGGGATAAATTTTCGATAGTTTTAACGAGCCAAACAACGCAAGCGCTCGATCTTTTTGTGCAATAATCCCTCAGGTCCAAAAAGATTAAAATCTAGAGGAGGGATAGCACTTCCGGTCGCTTTAACGAGCTGGAAGGCCAAAACTCGGCAATCTTTTCATGTTTTACGAGTCAGATGAAAAGAGCTTAAAGAAGACTCGTCTTTTGAGGAACGAGTGATAAAATGGGTAGCAGCTGATTCCAGGTAAGGGTTGGAATTTTCCAAGCACGGCAGTGTCACAAGGATGGCTAGTGAAATCACTCTTCGCAGTTGTTCCTCAAAATGGGTAAACAATCAAATGGAGGTGAATGATCGGCCAATGGAAAAGTGGAGGTGACGGTGCAAACACGACCAAGGCTTTAATGGCTGATAATGTTACATTCACGGTGGTTATTTACCGGAGGATAGTTCATTTTTTAACGAGCTTAAACGCGGATTGAAACACTTGCTCGGTCTTATGTTTATTTTTTAACGAGCATGAACTATGTGCTAAAACTGCTCGATAAGATGGTCTTGTTTTGATTTTTTACCATAAATAGCTTCGTCTTTTCAAAGATAGTACTGCATTTTCAATTGCTTCATCAAACTAGTTAGAAATGAATAACATTTGCTTGAAAATGAGATTAAAACGCTAATATTTTACTTTGAACTACGTAAAAAGCAATTAAAAAGTGTTTTTACCTCTCATTTTACCATTTCATTTGAACTTGGTTTGTTAGAGCTTTGGAGGTGCCTATTCCCCCTTGATTTTCATCAGCTGATTTCGGGAGATTCTGTGGACGATTCTCGGCGCCGTCTGGACCAGGTAGGAGCTAAACCTGAGCTTTCATTTCATGGTTTCCTTTTTGCATTCTGTGCTTCATTCTCTGCTTTTCTGAGCCCATGGGGTTTGATGGGTTCGTTCGGCCATCAACGCACCCTGGGTACATCGAAACCTGCATTGAATGTTGGCCAGTATGAAGGCAGTTTGACATTCAACGCAGGTGGAACACTGCTACAGGTGCGTTGGGTGCAGAAAAGGAATTTGTTGCACAGTTTTTGATGAAGATTTTTGCCTGTTTCTCATCAAAATCAGGATTTAACTCCTCTCTTGTTTGTTTTTCAGAGATCTTGGAGCAAGATGACCCTTACATGGCGAGAAAGAGAACATGAATAAGAGGACATGATTGCCCTACATGATCCGGTTACAATGAACGCGCTGCGGAACTGTGGCTTGCTGAAGTTCTTCCGCATCTCTAGCATGAGACAGTAGATCAACCTACTTGTTATAGACATTTTTGTGACTTACAGCTATAAGCATGAAATGTCCATAATTCAAGGGATCCAAAGTCCCTAAAGATGTTGTTACAGCTCCTAAAGGAACAAGGTCAACCAATGATAGCTTCTCCCAGAAGTTCTCCACCAAAAACCACTCAGAAACAGTCAATTCAGGATCAATTCAGAGGCTCCACTAGCTGTCTGCGCTGAAATGCAAAGTCTACACTGGCTAGGTGCACTGCAACGCAGGTAGAAGCACTACCAGGGTGTGCTGAGCGGGAAATGACAAATGGCAAGCTCATTCAACGAGGTGGAAAGACCCTGGAAGCTTCCAGAATCTTCTCCAATGACACTTGCCTCAATGAATTCGACTAGTGATGAGTAAGAGGTTCTCGACCTCCAAGTGGAAACAAGAACTGACAGAGAGAAGCCACAAGTCAAAACATAAGCTGACTCATCCTCTCTGCTCACATCTATATATGGATCTCTCACCTAGAGGTTCAGGAGGCTGGAATTTTGTATTTGCAGAGAATTGTTGTTGGTTTGAGATTGAGATTAGTACATTGGGTGATTTATGCTTTGTTGGAGGAGAGGAAGGGATTCCATTGCTGGGAGGTAGATGCTAGATCGGGCCTCACTTGGTTTTATCTCCTCTTGGACTTTATTACTCTATCAATAAACTATTTGAGTTTCTCCTACATTCTGTATATCAATGATGTTTTGTTATGTTTACATGTTTAGCTTAATCTGATCTTGAGCTTTTTATGAATGTATATCTGTATCTTCTTGTAGTTTCTCTCTCTTGTGATCTTGCAGGAATTCTGTGAAGCTGGGTCGGTGAGAGAGCTGGGAGCTAGGAGCTACTGAAGAGAGGAGAGATTGGATCAACAAACTTGCGAAAGACACAGGTTAGTTAGATCCTGCTTCCTCATTTACATTCCATAAAGAAGAATACTCAAATAAGTTTCCTTGTTTGTTGTTGGGAAAAGTATCCAATTTGGAATGCCCCTATCCCACTCTAAGAGGTGATGGTGCCTTAGCAACAAACAAGGAAACTTATTCGAGTATTCTTCTTTATGGAATGTAAATTAAGAAGCATGATCTAACTAACTTGTGTCTTTCACAAGTTTGTTGATCCAATCGCTCCTCTCTTCAGTAGCTCCCAACTCCCAGCTCTCTCACCGGCCCAGCTTCACAGAATTCCTGCAAGATCACAAGAGAGAGAAACTACAAGAAGATACTGATATACATTCATAAAAAGCTCAAGATAAGATTAAGCTAAACATGTAAGCATAACAAAACATCATTGATATAGAGCATGTAGGAGAAACTCAAATAGTTTATTGATAGAGTAATAAATTCCAAGAGGAGATACAACCAAGTGAGGCCTGATCCAACATCTACCTCCCAGCAATGGAATCCCTTCCTCTCCTCCAACAAAGCATAAATCACCCAATGTACTAATCTCAATCTCAAACCAACAGCAATTCTCTGCAAATACAAAATTCCAGCCTCCTGAACCTCTGGGTGAGAGATCCATATATAGATGTGAGCAGAGAGGATGAGTCAGCTTATGTTTTGACTTGTGGCTTCTCTCTGTCAGTTCTTGTTTCCACTTGGAGGTCGAGAACCTCTTACTCATCACTAGTCGAATTCATTGAGGCAAGTGTCATTGGAGAAGATTCTGGAAGCTTCCAGGGTCTTTCCACCTCGTTGAATGAGCTTGCTATTTGTCATTTCCCGCTCAGCGCACCCTGGTAGTGCTTCTACCTGCGTTGCAGTGCACCTAGCTAGTGTAGACTTTGCATTTCAGCGCAGACAGCTAGTGGAGCCTCTGAATTGATCCTGAATTGACTGTTTCTGAGTGGTTTTTGGTGGAGAACTTCTGGGAGAAGCTATCATTGGTTGACCTTGTTCCTTTAGGAGCTGTAACAACATCTTTAGGGACTTTGGATCCCTTGAATTATGGACATTTCATGCTTATAGCTGTAAGGCACAAAAATGTCTGTAACAGTTGCCCCCTAAAGTATGAGGCCGTTTATCGGGTGAAATGCTTTATTAGGAGGATCTGAAGTTCATTCAATGCTGGGAGGAGACCTGTAATAAGATACAGTACAATACATTATTTTTCATACTGCTTTCATGATCTAGTTGAGGCGGGCATCCCCATGCTCAGCTTTATAAATTCATTTTTATGTACATAGGACAGACAATTGTCTGATGATAGACTGATGATCCTGCTGAAATCATCATCCTTTGGTAGGATGATTGTCTGTGCTGCAATGCTGTACATGTCAATGTCTTTATTTTTATTGAATATATATCATAGCCCGGATGGATGAAACTAGATGCGGGGTCTTCAAACTCGTTCGATCTTCACTCTAAGTACAAGTCGATCCATGTGAGAAATGTTCTGAAGTCGAACATGGAAAGACATCGCTTGATTACCGGTCAATGATGTAAACTGTTAACAAGCGCGAGAGGAATCACCGATAATGATAATGACCCTCAAGGTACCGTAGTACAATTTACGTGGTGTGAATAAAGGACTTGGCGTCGAACACCACGCAAAATCTTTCGGTCGAAGGTCATTGATGTATACCTGTCGCCAGAAGTGAGAAACTTGCCATTGAGGCATGCAAGCTTCAAAGTACTAAAGGGGTTGTTCCTAGATCAACTTCTTGGATAATGAGCTGATGTCGACAAGAAGCGATCCGTCAAAGGAGGGCCTTAATGTATCCCACATCAGTGACACGGAACGGAGAAAATGATTTTGATGGAGATGAAAACGATCTGATGATATATGGTTCAGGGTGGCGGCCATGAAAGGATGAAGGATAATGTATGGTAGTGGATGGGACATGGTTGACTTCTCTGGATGACTTCTGTTGAACATATCGGCGACACTTGTGTGATGGATTGGTAGCATTTACCCCAAAGGTGGATGGTATGGCAAGACCATGGCGATGTGACTGGTGAATGAAACAACCCAACCCGACTCAGGCACGGAGTGGAAGTGTCATGTTCAAGAGCAACTTGCTACCAATAAGGTTCTTTGAGTTTCTTCCCAATTTTCCCCAGTCATTGCTGACCAGTACCTCTTTATTTTTGTCAAGCTTGAGGAGGATAACATATGCTTGTTCTATAATTTTCCCTTCGGGCAAACCCATTGCTATGTTTTAACGAGCCTAGCGATAGTGAAACTCGTTCTCGTCTAAAGACAAGTTTGTCGCTATTTAATGTTTTTAACGAGTCTAAGGAGAAAGATAACTCGGTCCTTTTCATTTTTAGAGAGTCTGAAAAGGTACGTAAAGTCAACTCTGAAAGTCCTTTTTCGTCATCTAATCCCTTAAGTCCGAAAAAGTATAAAACAATACAGAAGGGATGAGTTTTCGATTGTTTTAACGAGCCGAACAAAACAAGCACTCGATCTTTTTATGTAATAATCCCTCAGGTCCAAAAAGATTAAAATCTAGAGGAGGGATAGCACTTTCGGTCGCTTTAACGAGCTGGAAGGCCAAAACTCGGCAATCTTTTCATATTTTACGAGTCAGATGAAAAGAGCTTAAAGAAGACTCATCTTTTGAGGAACGAGTGATAAACAGGTTAGCAGCTGATTCCAGGTAAGGTTTGGAATTTTCCAATCACGGCAGTGTCACAAGGATGGCTAGTGAAATCACTCTTCGCAGCTGTTCCTCAAAATGGGTAAACAATCAATATGGAGGTGAACGATCTGCCAAATGAAAAGTGGAGGTGATGGTGCAAACACGACCAAGGCTTTAATGGCTGATAATGTTACATTCACGGTGGTTATTTACCGGAGGGTAGTTCATTTTTTAACGAGCTTAAACGTGGAAAAACACTGCTCGATATTATGTTTATTTTTTAACGAGCATGAACTATGCGCTAAAACTGCTCGATTATCCAGTCATATAATAAGAATGTCTCATGTAAGATTTCATTTTTTATGGAGCTTGCGCCTCACAAAGCTATGCTCCTGGAATCCTTTCTTTATGCAAGTTCGGAAACGACTAATCCTACGAGTTTAAAGGGTTAGAGGTCCTAAAAATTTTAAAAATAAATAGCCACCCCTTGCTTGCACTCCAAAAGGTTTGCATGCCCCCAAGTATAAAGTACGATTTCAAGGTTACCCCTCAATTTGCAAGTAAAACATTTTTTTTACCAGGAAAGGCCTACCTCTTTCAGGCTACCCAAAGATTGTTTCATTAATCTTTCAAACAAAACACTTCTTCGGCAATGTCTACCGAAATAGACAAGGGTGAGAGACTCCGTCTGTCAACTCACATAACTTTGACAAAAGAATCTTATTCTAGAATAACCCCTTTCCAGCAAGGGCGGGGTACAGACTAGTCATATTCTCCCGCGGAAACCTACCTTATACCCAAAGTTTTCCTACCAAAGCAGAACAGGACGCATGCCCCCTGGGTTCCAGTCATATCCTTTCGAATCACTCGCGCTCATCGGGAGGACGGACTGTGGGTTGAGGCATTTCTTGCGTGAAGAGACCATTTAGGGATGGTATATGACTATTTGTGATGCGTGATCTGGGAAATGAAAGCTGGTCCACGAGCTTGCCCACTCTTCCTTCGTGCGGAAAACACATTACTCTAAAGAGTGAGGAGACGATGGCTCCCATGCAATATATATAGTCTCGTCCAAGGAGTAGGTTATAATCCAAGGGTCCTTGAACGACCATCATGTTCATTTGAACGGTCTTCCCTCTCAATGTTATGGGCACATTGGGGAGGATCCCTAAAGGTCGACTGGTTCCTTTATCAAAGCCTGTCAGATTTCTCATTTTAGGCAAAAGCGTTGGCGAACCAAGCGCTTTCCAAGCAATAGAGGAAAGGATACTCACAGATGCCCCCTCATCAATGATGGTGCCAGCCATGACCATTCTGTATATTTGGATGATAATTCTGAATGGTATGCTTGCTGGCAAACGAGGTCTACCTAGTTGGTTCCAGTCGAAGGAGACAACTAGGTTGATTCGTGGTGGGACCAAGTAAACGGCCGGGTATCGCTCTGACGAACTTCCTTCCTGTGATAAAGTAATGGGGGGAGTGCCCCCGTGCTCGTCGGAGTCTGTGTTGATGAAGAGAATTTGGATGGTGTCATCTTTATCCTCTTCAGTGACTGTATCATTCGAAGATAAATCGTCTGAAGGCAAGACTGGGTCAACTGCCGCCTCGACCTTTTGACTTTCGTCGGGTATGGATTCAGTTGGTTCATCTTCAATGACCGACGCTTCAGTTGACCACTTGAGCGGGCCAGCTGGATTTTCAACTAACGAAGGACTTGGCAAGAGTTTTTTATATCCAGGAGGAAGTCGTAATGGTGACACCGGATGATCATCCAAAACTCTTTTCGCTTCGTCTAAGAAGGGACAACGGTGGATGGCATGATTGCCTTCGCACAGTCTACAGGGGGATCTAGCTCTCCCTTTTTGTCCAAGGACTTCACTTTCGCTAGTTGACGGTATGCATTCAACATGGCTATTAGAGGTTGATGCCACCGGATTGTGCAAACGGGGAGACCAGTCCCTTAGTATCTGAGGGATGCAGGGACAATCTCTGTGGAAGTGGTCTCCCTTGTATATGACACATGGCGATTTAGGCCTAGTGAGTGCTGTGTGTGGATTTTTGTCAGACGACACTTGTTTGCCCCCAGTCGCTTTTGGCTCCTTCTTCCTCTTCTCTTTCTTCTTCTTTTCCTTCTTCTCCTTAGGAATTTAGTTTTTTGCTTTACCAATTCCGTCAAGCGAAGAGGAAGGAGGAGAGGAAGAATTAGATGAAGTGGAAGGCTGGTGGGTAACTCTGGTCTGGTCTAACTGTTGATTCGACTGTTCAGGAATAGTGGTGTTCTGAACGACATTGGTTGAGAAGAGCCAGACCGGCAAGCCAATTGTCAGTCCTGGAAGCGACAATGTGGCCATATGGGGCGCACCAACATCTCCCCAAGAGGAGAAGGGACTAGGATTTCCACGAAGGGGAATTCCTTGGTTGGTGGGTTCCATTTTCTCAACCTAAAGACCAACGCAGGAAAAAGGGGTGATTTTTCTGTTTAAGATAAATTTTAACGACGCTTTAGACACAACTTGCTTTTTTAGTTTTAAAAAGTCGAGAAAAGGTAAAGATGACTCTAGTCTCCTTCGATGTTTTAACGAGCCCGAAGTGACAAATGCTCGGATGGAATTTTTCCATTATAGAGTCTGAAAAAGGCCAAAAGGAACTGCTCTGGAGTTCTAGGTAGAGGGTGTGCCAAACTTTTCGCAAAACCGCAGAATACTTTTTAAGGTACGGGCGGTCAATCTTCCTGAATGCTGTGTTCAGTGCATTGTGATCAGTAGGGCGCCGACACGGCTTCCTAAGGATAAAGGTTTTATGCCTATAGGGGTCTCCCAATATATACTCGATGGTACGTGGGAGCACAATCCATACTGGCACTATCGTCCCTCAGGAGGAATCACCCACCATCAGCGAGATCGATAGTCACCAGGCTTTACGACGCCGGAACACGTCTCTAGCCTAGACCTCTATGTTGTGCGTTAAGTTACAAAGCGTTGTTAAGTTCATTCAATTTATTTTAGGTTGATCTTTCTTAGAATTTTGCCTTTTTGGATCACCACGAGATGTATGATACAATTCCTAAATGCAGTCTAAAGATGATAAGCAAGCTTTTATATCTTTTCAACAATGAAAATCCTAGCTACAAAGGGAAAAGGAAGACACAAACTTTTCTCAAAGAGCATAGAGCACACTGTAATTCACTTTTCCCTAAATCAAAGCATGCAAACTATCAAAATGCAAATGCACATATGCATGTATTTCTTTTCGCTTTCTTAATATTGATGCCTAAAAAGAAAGCTGTTGTACAAATTTGAATTCGATTTCAAGTGAAAACATAAACAAGTTCCTTTTTCAAAATCAAAAAGACGATTACGACACTTTATGATTTACTTGTTTCGACACTAGAAATGCATAAATTCAAACCAAATGACAAAAGTAAAAGCTCAATCAACTGTTAACAGCAAACAAACTCACTCCTAAGATCAAAATGACACTTATGACAGGTCAAGGTCTAAGGGTGACAGTATGACTAGTTTACTTTTGTAATGGGAAACTGCAAATGATGTAACAAATACACAAAGAACAAATACAGTTTCTTTATACAACTGAGGCAAAATTGAGGCAAAGAAAAGGGGTTTCAGATAGGTACACTGACTGATAACAGGCTGCAAAAAACAGAGATGAAACTGAGAAAAAGGAATCAGGGAACCACAGCTGCACAAGGCAAGGGCTGATCAACGCACTCTCAGCATAGAGGTTTTGACATTCAACGCAGGTAGCCTTCACGGGACCTGCGTTGAAATGCATAACCTCTTCACAGAGTCTGTGCTGAAGCAGAAACGAGAGTTGTTTCTGGGTTCTGGGTTACGGTTTGCAGTTAAATCAACAGTTTTTAGCCGGATCAAAGCTATCAATTAGGTACAAATAGGAGGATGATTTATAGGAGGACTAAGATCTATCACAAAGGGCTATTAGAGCACTTGTGGATCAATTTGTTCAGATCATAAAAACAGGCCCAGTGATTGGACTAGAGAGGCAAATCTCTACTTTGCATTTGAAAATGGCAAATGCATTTCGATTCGGCACTCCTGAGTTTATGAGAAGAACAAGAATAGAAACACAAATAAACCAACAAGATACGATCCCCAGTGGAGTCGCCAAATTGTTTTTGGGAAAAGTATCCAATTCGGAATGCCCCTATCCCACTCTAAGAGGTGATAGTGCCTTAGCAACAAACAAGGAAACTTATTCGAGTATTCTTCTTTATGGAATGTAAATGAAGAAGCAGGATCTAACTAACCGGTGTCTTTCGGAAGTTTGTTGATACAATCACTCCTCTCTTCAGTAGCTCCCAACTCCCAGCTCTCTCACTGGCCCAGCTTCAAAGAATTCCTGCAAGATCACAAGAGAGAGAAACTACAAGAAGATACTGATATACATTCATAAAAAGCTCAAGATCAGATTAAGCTAAACATGTAAGCATAAAAAAACATCATTGATATACAGCATGTAGGAGAAACTCAAATAGTTTATTGATAGAGTAATAAAGTCCAAGAGGAGATACAACCAAGTGAGGCTCGATCCAACATCTACCTCCCAGCAATGGAATCCCTTCCTCTCCTCCAACAAAGCATAAATCACCCAATGTACTAATCTCAATCTCAAACCAACAACAATTCTCTGCAAATACAAAATTCCAGCCTCCTGAACCTCTGGGTGAGAGATCCATATATAGATGTGAGCAGAGAGGATGAGTCAGCTTATGTTTTGACTTGTGGCTTCTCTCTATCAGTTCTTGTTTCCACTTGGAGGTCGAGAACCTCTTACTCATCACTAGTCGAATTCATTGAGGAAAGTGTCATTGGAGAAGATTCTGGAAGCTTCCAGGGTCTTTCCACCACGTTGAATGAGCTTGCCATTTGTCATTTCCTGCTCAGCACACCCTGGTAGTGCTTCTACCTGCGTTGCAGTGCACCTAGCCAGTGTAGACTTTGCATTTCAGCCCAGACAGCTAGTGGAGCCTCTGAATTGATCGTGAATTGACTGTTTCTTAGTGGTTTTTGGTGGAGAACTTCTGGGAGAAGTTGTCATTGGTTGACCTTGTTCCTTTAGGAGCTGCAACAACATCTTTACGGACTTTGGATCCCTTGAATTATGGACATTTCATGCTTATATCTGTAAGGCACAAAAATGTCTATAACACTACTGCAGGATTTGCTCGATGCTTGGGATCCTATGAATCAAGTTTTCTAGATTAGGGGCAAATCTATCCCCTTGACTGCAGTAGATATTTACTTCTTGACTGGCTTATCGAGGTGGGGTGCCCCCATCTCTTTGTCAGGTTCGGCCCGAGGGAGTGACTCTGTGAGAGATTATGTCCGCCAGTATTGCCGGGAAGGATCTCAGCCAAGTAAAGATGGCAAGATCATCATCTGTGATGTCACTGACAGGTCCCTTAGGTCTATCCTGTTTACTTTTGGTAGGATGGTCGGTAGTGTGTCTCTTCATGTAGCCAACAGATCCTATATGCAGCATGCCTTGGAATGCCTCCAACCGAAAATATTCAACTGGTGCGATGCAGTACTTCTTGTGATGAAAAATCAGTTGACCAAGATAAAGGACGGGAGGTTGAAGAACTTTGGGTTCGGTTCTATTTTGACCACCTTTGCCTTGGAGAAGATACCACTGATGCAACCGTAGTACATTACACTCGACTTACCTTCTCCTACTGAACCACGTATGCAGAGATGGGTTGACCATATGTCTAGGCATGCTGGCCAGTCTCAGATTTCGTTTTCTGATACCTTCTTCAGGTGGTTTGATCGTCAGGAGATGGCTTATGCCGAGTATCCATATGCTGGCATGGACTTCCGGGGTGATCCGGGTTTAGTACTGCCAGATGGCGAGCAATGGGGTTCTATTGGTAAAATCTTTGACCATATCACTGTTTATTGTTTTTTATTTATAATGTCCTTGTGCTTTATTCTATCAAGACTTTAATCAAACTCATGTGTACATGCAGATGTTGGTCCTGTTCATCCAGTAGTTTGCCCGAGAATACCAGCCATTGTCCCAGCAGGAGAGGTTACCGGGAGGGTCATTCTTCATGACCTTGATGTGGCAGAGACTCTCACAGTTGTGTAGGAGCAGGTTGAGAGCCTTACTTTTGGTATTCCAGATGTGAGGATCGATGAGCTACCTTTGCAGTTACAGCGGCATACTACTGGTGTGCCTAGACGATGGACTCGTCTCTTACGCATGATCGCACAGGCTGTGACTTGCTATCACGAGCATCATTAGACTAGGGTGCCCCCTAGCATTTTGAGTTTTTGGGTCATGTGACCGATTTTGTCTTGGTTACAGAACATTATATGTAAACCATAAACAGCTATATATATATATATATATATATATATTTTTGATTTTCGAGGTTTTATTCTGGTTGAGCTATATGATCCACATGTAAAACATTGATGATGTGTTTCTTTTTATAAATGTTGCAAATGTCTATCTAACACATAGTTTGCTAATGAGTCGGTTAATGTGTTTAAGTTTCTGGAAATATGTTGGTATTGAATAAGATCAAATTGTCTTTCCAAAATCTTAACCCTTAGGAACATGCGATAAATAGCTGGGTTTCGGACGGAATATATACCATTGAGTTGTAGTATTATGAGTTGTGAGTCTAGCCTGACGATTAGTCGGCGTATACCATGGGTGATGGCATCAGAGAGAAGTTCTATCAATGCACTATACTCAGCGATGTTATTCGTTGATTGACCAATACATACACCTCTGAAACTTACTAACTCGCCGCTTGGATAAAAAATGGCCCATGTTGCGGAGGACAGGTTCCGCGAACTACGACTCGCTCCGTCGGCATATCCAACACATGTCTCCAAAAGGTTTGACATCTGCAATAAATGTAAAAATGTGGATTACTCGACCAAAACGAACACTTTAGCGAAAACAAAATACAACAAAAGAATATTGGTTACTATTTAAGCATAGTAACGCTTGAGGTACAACCCATTACGGGGTTGCGCCAGTGGAATTCCGTCATAATCCATTAACTCGTAGGCTCCTTTTGCTAACACCCGTTTAACAATATAGGGGCCCATCCATAAAGACTTAAATTTACCTGCTCCCAATTTATCGGATTCTTGGTCGTAAAGTAAGACCAAGTCACCTTCTGAGAAGACACGGGGTTTGACATTTTTGTCGAACTGCGCCTTGACTCGTTTCTTATGGGCTTCGTTAGCCAAAGCGGCATCACGACGGGTTTCATCCAATTGGATTAATTCCAAGAAACGGGCCTCTTCTTCTGAAGTTCCGGGGAGGAGATCGATTGCGAGTTTAAGAGACGAGATTTCGCACTGGACTGGTAAGACTGCTTCCAGGCCATATACCAGTTGGAAGGGTGTGAACCCGGTTGTATTCCTTACTGATGTTTGGTAAGCCCACAAGGCTGAGTATAGGATTAGGTGCCACCTTCTTTTGTGAACTCCGATCATCCTTTGCAACATGCGCTTCAGGACCTTATTGATCACTTCAACTTGTCCATTGGCTTGCGGATAATACAGAGTAGAGCTGTCGTGAGACAATCCTAGTTTGGCAGCTAATTCGAGCATCATGTGATTGCGAAAATGCGATCCATGATCTGTGACTATAGCCTGTGGTACGCCGAATCTGGCGACTACATGATTAAAAAAGAAAAGGGCAGCTGTTTCACCAGTATTATCTAATGTAGGCATCGCCTCGGCCCATTTGGTAAAATAGTCAACTGCGACTATGATATACCCATGCCCCCCGGTCGAGGTGGGGTTACATGTCATGAAATCGATGCCCCATTTGGCGAACGGCCCAACAACAACTATTGGCTATAGAGGTGCGGGTGGTCTTCTGGTTTTACTATCAAAAATTTGACAAGCATGGTAACTTCTGACTGCCGTTATGCAATCTTTGAACATTGTTGGCCAGAAGTATCATGCTCGTAAGATTTTTTGTGCTGTAGCATATCCAGATTGATGCCCCCCACAAGCTCCTGAATGACACTCATTCAGGGCTTTCTCGGCCTCCTCATGGGTGAGGCACCTTCTCAGAACTGTTTCGATGCCACAACGGTAAAGTGTATCACCGACGATCATGTAGTCTTTTGCTTGGTATCGAATACGTTTTTGTTCAGAATGAGAGGTGTTAGGCCTAAACTTTTGGGTTTGGAGATAAATTATTATATCTCCATACCACTCATTGCTTGTAGATATCAGAAAAAAATTCTCATCCACGATTGATTCTTCGGATGTTTCATCGTTGGACGACGATGGGAGATCGCATAATAGTTCTGCAAAAACTAGAGCTTTCTTTGACTTGGATTTTACAAATTCCAGATCAAACTCTTGAAGGATCGCTATCCATTTTGAATATTTGCCCCCCAGCAACTGTCGCGACAATATATAAGTCATGGGGTTGCAATATGATAGAATGGTAGTTTTCCGGAAGAGGACATAGTGTCGAAATCTTTGTATCTCTTGAACAGCTGCAAGCGCTAGTTTTTCAACATAAGAATATTTTCTTTCTGTATCATTTAAGTTTTTACTTAAATAATATATAGGGTGTTCAATTCCATCGACTTCTTGAACTAAAACCATTGCGATGGTTGTATCTGCTGCAGCCAGATACACGTTAAAATCTCTTTGATAATCGGGGGCGTACATTAATGATGCTTTCATTAAGGAATCTTTTAAAGCATCAAAGGAAGCTTGCGCAACCTGATCCCAGACGAAGGGTACCTCCTTTTTCAAAAGATGTGTATAACCTTTAGCAAATTCGGCGTAATTTGGAATGAACCTCCTCAGAAAGTTTTCTTTCCCTTGGAGTTTCTGAATCTGAAGCAAATTTGAAGGTGGAGGTAGATTTATGATTGCCTGGACCTTGCATGGGTCGAGATGAATCCCATCCTTGGAGACTACAAAGCCAAGTAAATGACCAGAACTGACGCAAAATACACATTTGTGTGGATTGAGTCGTATCTTGTAGTGTCGGCAACATAGAAATATCGCTCTTAAATGCTGCGGATGATCAGTCCGCTTTCACGAATGAGCCGGAAGGTCGTCAAGGTATGGTTGAACGATGTTTTTGATGTCATGGAAGGCATAATTCATTGCCCTCTGAAACGTCGCCCCTGCGTTCTTTAAACCAAAGGGTAATTTTCGATATGCGAATGTGCCCCACGGACAAATGAATGCAGTCTTTGACTGGTCCTGTGGGCGGATATTTATTTGATTATACCCAGAAAATCCATCCATGAATTAAAAGATTTCGCATCTGGCGCATTCATCAATTATCTGGTCGATAAAGGGTGTAGGGTAGTTGTCTTTTGGACAAGCTTGATTTACATCTCTATAATCGACACACACTCTAATTGTCCCTTGTTTTTTCATAACAGGGACAATATTCGATACCCAATCGGTTAGAGGAACCGGGTAGATAAAACCAACATGGAGAAGTTTTTCAACTTCTGCCTTAATGGCAGCGGCTTTCTTGGGGTGCACCTGCTTGAGCCGTTGTCGTACCGGTTTGACATCTGGATACATCTTAATTTCGTGTTCAACGATACTCAAGTCGATGCCTGGCATTTCACTGTATGACCAAGCAAAGACATCTCTGAA
Organism: Pinus tabuliformis; assembly: GCA_031772625.1. NCBI lineage: Eukaryota > Viridiplantae > Streptophyta > Pinopsida > Pinales > Pinaceae > Pinus > Pinus tabuliformis. Next base: position 322,217,782 of record CM062819.1, read on the forward strand.
CTCGCGAAAAAGAGCGTTATATATTTCCAGTTTTGAAGGAGATTAACATTTTCCGACATAAATATTCTCTACAACATCCGTTTTAGTCGAGATATTTATGGCTATAGTCTCTTCAATGTTGGATAAATTTTGCTCGGAATCCACCGTATTTACAGTATTTGATAGGAATTCAAAAACTGAAGGATGATAAAGGTCATCTTGAGTATCTTCTTCATAATCCGGAAGAAGGGAACGATGGTGGCAATCACTCCATGGTGCCCCTTCAATCAACATTGATTGTACAATTCCTTCGTCGATTCCATGCACTCGCGACCAAGGATCTGAAGGGGTACCATATTCTCTAGACCTATCTACCCAAACGCTTGATGAGCGTTGATTCGGGTTTGCCTCCCATGCTAGAAACATTGATTGCTATAATATTTCTATTGGGCTTGGGGGCAAAACCATTGCATGATCCATGCTGATATCGTTTTCTGAGATCTTTGTGGAAGATATCATATTGCAGGTTCCTATCGACACTACTTCCGCCAGATTGATTGGAGGTGGAAGAGCGAAAGTTCCCATTAGTATAGGATCTTTTAATAGGCCTACTCCGATATTCTGAAGCGAATGGGGGCTTCCATGGATCATGGGAATGCTTCCTGTAACTTGAGAACCATTGGGGAGGAAGTTTTGTTGATCGACGATTGTAATCCCTCCTTGAAAGGGAAATGCAATCTTTCTAAAATAGGTCGACACAACAGCTGCCATGGCATATATCCATGGTCTTCCTAGTAGGATGTTGTAATCAAGATTCCCATCAATGACTTCAACATCTATTTCTACTGTTTTTCCCCCTAGTTCAACTTTCAAGTTATTTAGGATACCATATGGGGTATATGTCCTTCCGTCGAATGCTTTTAATGTTGTCGAGGACCGCGACAAGGTTGGAGATCCTAAAGTTTTCCAGCAACTCATCGACATAATACATGTAGATGCCCCCTCATCAATAATTGTTCGATGAACAGTTTTGTTGAGGGCTTTCACTTGAACAAGGAAAGCTAGTTGAGCTGGTAACTGAGGATCGTATCCTTTGTGGTCGAAGGATACAAGATTGGAATCCTTAGGATCTATCCCACCAATGGCTGATAACAAAGCCTGCCTTTGGGATGGGCAATTTTGTAGTACTTCAAGAGTCGACATAGCGGATGGCGATTGGGCCAAATCTTCCACTATATTATAATGCTGCACTGCTCTAGTGCGGGGATTAAATGTTGACTCGTGTACTACTCCCTTCGGCGGTTTTATTGTTAATTCAGGAATGACAGGTGGTACAACTTCTTTCGAAGTTGTTGTCGAACTACTTGGTTGATCTTTATCCTTGTCGTTCGACAGCTATGGATTCCCGTAATCTTTGTTCCTTATCGAAATCAAAGCATCATTCTGTTGTTTCGAAATCGACAACATTAGCACTTGAGACGGGGAAGAATTTCCACTATCAACCAGATTTGTTGCTGGATTTGGAAACGGATCAGTTAACACTGCCGAGGTTTTCGAACTTTTAAAGAATTTCTTAATCTCAGCTTTGTATGGACATTCTTTTGTCCAGTGATCCTCATCACATATCTGACACCCTGAAGGGGGTTTCCTATTTCCAGGAGGGTTTGAAGAAGGTTTTTCAGGAGATGACTCATCCTGTTTCTTCTTCTTCCCTTTGCCTTGTTTCTTCTTGCTTCCTGGTTGTTTGGTTTCTTTGCCCTTATCTGTCGATACGGTATTTACTTCCGAAGCAAGAAGTTCTGGGTTCGATCCCCAGCAGAGTCGCCATTTTGTTGTTGGGAAAAGTATCTACTCAAAATGCCCCTATCCCACTCTAAGGTGTGACAGTGCCTTAGCAACAAACAAGGAAAACTACTTTCGTATTCTTCTTTATGAAATGTAAACGAAGAGGAATAGGATGAACTAACCTATGTCTTGCGCTAGTCCGTTGATCCAATCGCTCTCCTCTTTGACAGCTTCCAGCTACCTGCTCCTTTACTTTCCCAGCTTCACCAAGTTCCTGCAAGATCACAGAAGAGGAAAACTACACAATGACATAGATTTACATTCATAACTAGCTTAGGATCAGATTTAAGCTAAACATGCAAATATAACAAAACATCATTGATACACAAGCATGTAGGAGAAACTCAAATAGTTTTATTGATATAACAAGAAGATCCAGGAGGAGATACAACCAAGTGAGTCCCGATCCAGCATCTACCTCCCAGCAAAGGAATCCCTTCTTCACCTCCAACAAAGCATAAATCACCCAATGCACTAATCTCAATCTCAAAACCAACAGCAATTCTCTGCAAAGTACCCAATTCCAGCCTCTTGCATCTCTGGGGTGAGGGATCCATATATAGATGTAAGCAGAGAGGATGAGTCAGCTTATGATTTGACTTGTGGCTTCTCTCTGTCAGTTCTTGCTTCCACTTGGAGGCTGAGAGCCTCTTACTCATCCTTGGTCAAACTCAGTGAGGCAAGTGTCATTGAGGAAGATTCTGGAAGCTTCCATTGTCTGTCCACCTCGCAGAATGACACTACCATTTGGCATTTCCCACTCAACGCACCCTGGTAGTGCATTTAGTTGCATTGCAATGCACCTAGCTAGCGTACTTGGGTGCTATGCAACGCAGGTAGCTAGTGGAGCAGCTGAAATGATCCTGATTTGACTGATTCTGAGCAGTTTCTGGTGGAGAACTTCTGGGAGAAGCTGTAATTGGTTGACCTTGTTCCTCTAGGGGTAGGAACAACACTTTTAGGGACTTAGGATCCCTTGTTTTATGGACATTTCATGCCTAGAGCTGTAAGGCACAAAAATGTCTATAACAGGTATGCTTACCTTTTTCTTCATGAGCTTTATCCCATTTTAATACTAGGTCTCCGATTTGAAAAGATTTTGAACTTACAAAATTTGAATCAAAGGAAATCTTGACTAACTGTTGATGATGTGAGTATGTGACTCTAGCCTTTTCCCTTTCCTCTTCAAGCTTAAGGATTTGTAACTGTCTAACTTGCATAGAAGAGGAAGGAGTTTCTTCAATGAACTAAACTAAGGCTAAAGAGGGAATAGCTACATTTGTAGGTAAGATAGCGTCTTTCCCATAGACCAAATTAAAAGGAGAAGTGCCAATGGAGGCTTTCTAAGTTATTCGATCTGCCCACAAAGCAAATATCAAAGACTTATGCCAGTTATTTTGACTTGGTCAATAGTTTGTTTAATAAGCCTTATGAGATTCTTGTTTGCAGATTCTTCTAACCCATTTCCCTATGGATAATAGTTAGCAGAGTACTTGAGCTTGAAACCTCTTTTAAGAGCAAATTTTGTCATCACATTGCTTGAAAAATAAGATGTGTTATCAAACATCAGGGAAGATGGTAGACTAAATCTGGTAATGATAAATTGATTGATGAATTCAATGATGTTTTCAGAATTAGCTACCTTGAGTGGAATTGCTTCCACCTATTTTGTAAAGTAATCAGTTGTTGTAAGGATGTATCTATGTTGCTTAGAAGAATGAGGAACGATCTCACCTATTATGTCCAATCCCCATTGCTCAAAAGGTTGTTCAATATTGAATGGTTGTAATGGTAATGCGGGTTTTCTTTGTCTCCCAGCAGTTGTCTGAGAAACTTTACATCTCCTTACATAACTATGTGCATCCTTGAATAATGTTGGCCAATAATAGCCGATATGCAAGACTTTATGTGCGATGGTATCTCCTCCAAAATGTCCACTAGCTGGTCCATCACGAATTTACTGCAACACCTTCTTTGCCTCATATTTTCAAGACATATAAGTAAAATGGAATCATAATTTATTCTAAATAGCACATCTTTGATGATTTGATATTGTTTAGCTTTTAGCCTCAAGGTCCTTCTCTTCTTGTAATTTAATTGCATTGGGGCATATCTATTTTTTAAGTAAAATATGATATCAGCATATCTTGACTCTGTGTCATTAAGGCTTACCTCATAGACTTGTACATCATCACCTAAGTCTTGTAGTGCTGATAGATTAGAAGCTCCTGCTAACATCCTGCAAAAACCTTGACCTTTTATAATTTTTTCTAGTCTGATTTCAATGTCATTTTCTTGTAGAGCTGTCACCCAATTTGCTCTCTTCTCACCTACATCCCTTTGTATTAACATATTTCTCACTACTGACAATGACACTATTACTTTGGTGTGGGTTTTGAGGAGAAAAGGTCTGAAGTGTTTTTTGATTTGAAAACAGAAAAATCATGTTTTTCAACATCTGAGTAATTCAATTCAGCCCCCTTCAAATTGGAGCTAAAGAAAGAGATTGGGGCTTCAGCTTTTTCTTCATTGACTTGTGTCAATATGGCTGCATATGATTTCTCGGAAGAGAAAGTGCATAAATAGAAATGATTTGAAAAAATTGGGGTTGCTAATGTTATAGACATTTTTGTGCCCTACAACTCCAAGAATGAAATGTCCATAAACCAAGGGCTCCTAAGTCCCTAAAAGTGTTGTTCTAACACCTAAAGGAACAAGGTCAACAGATTACAGCTCCTAGAAGTTCTCCATGAAAAACTACTCAGAATTGGTCAAAACTGGATCATTGCACTTGCTCCATGGCCAGAGTGCGATGCATTGCACCTTGTACACATGGGAAGTGCGTTGCATTTCAAAAAGCCCTTCTATGGGGTGCGATGGACGAGAAAAGACAAGTGGCGGAGACAGTTTGCGAGGTGGATGATCATGGAATCTTCCATAAACTTCTCCTGGGACACTTGCCTCTCAGAATCACCCAAGGATGAGTAAGAGATCAATGAGATCTCCAAGTGGCATCAAGAAATATCAGAGAGAAGACACTAATAAAAAACCCAGAGCTGACTCACACCTCTGAAAATATCTATATATAGATCTCTCATCCTAGAGATCCAGAGGTTGGAGGCTGGAATTTTGCATATTGTAAGGAATTGTTGTTGGTTTCTAGAGACATACATCAGATTGTTGGGTGATTTATGCTTTGTTTGAGGTGAAGAGGGGCTTCTTTGCTGGGAGGTTGATGCTGGGTCAGAACCACTGGTTGTAACTCCTCCTGGATCTTTTCTTGCTTATCAATAAAAACTATTTGAGTTTTCCTCCATGCTTTTGTATCATTGATGCTTGTTACATTTTGTGTGGTTAACTTAAATCTGATCCTAAGTTGTTTATGAATATAGATCCTTGTCTTTGTATAGTGCTCTTCTTCTGTGATCTTACAGGTACTTTGTGAAGCTGGGCAAGCAAGGGAGCAGGTAGCTGGAGACTATCAAAGAAGAGAGGAATTGGATCAAAGGATTAGTGCAAGACACAGGTTGGTTCTTTCTATTCCTCTCTATCTATAATTCATAAAGGAAATACAAAAGTAGTTTTTCTCTGTTTGTTTCTAAGGCAGCTGTCACACCTTAGTGGGATAGAGCAGTTCTAAATAGACACTTTTCCCGGTAACAGCTAAAGATGGATCATTTATGATTGCTTGTTTAATCAAGTTAAAAGCTTAATGTTTTGAGTGTCCCCATTTAAACATAGAATTTTACTTTATCATAGATTGAAGAAGTAAACCAATTCGTGAGAAGCCAGGGACAAATCTTTTAACAAAATTTATCTGACCTAGGAAAGATTTCATTGATTTTTTATTATGAGGTAAAGGTATTTTAGAAATTTCTCTTATTCTGTCAGGGTCTATGTGAATCCCTACTTTGGACACAATGAATCCAAGGAGCTTTCCTTCACTTAACATGAAGAAATATTTCTTAGGGTTAAGAGAAATTCCATACCTTTGGCAACGCTCAAAGATTTGTTTTAAATCTCTTAGATGATTACTGCGCTTTTTGGAATATACAGTTATATCATCTAAGTAAATCACTACTGATTTGTTTACTAAACCTTTGAAGGCTATGTCCATGGCTCTCTGGAAAGTAGCACCAGCATTAATTAGTCCAAATGGCATCTTTTGATAAGCATAAGTTCCCCATTTTGTTCTAAATGTAGTTTTCAGCTGGTCATCTGGATGTACTAGGATCTGATTATAACCTGAGAATCCATGCAGGAAAGACATTAGTTTTGAGCCTGCAACTGATTGCAATATATGTTCCATATGAGGCAATGGGAACTTTTCCTTTTGGAAAGCTTTTTTGAGGTTGCGGAAGTATATACATATCTGAATATCTCCGTTCTTCTTTATAACTAGGACAGGATTGGAGACCCACCGGGAATGTCTGACAGGGAAAATAATTTTGGCTTTCAGCAGTTTGTTTAATTCATATTTAATCTAGTTTTCTAAATTAGGATGGATTTTCCTTAATTTCTACTGAACATGTTTCTCATCAGATGTCACGAGGATAGTATGTTGAATAATAGAAGCGTTGTATGTTTTAAGATCTTCATAGTTCCATGCGAAGACATTCTTGTATCTCTTCAACAACCATGTAAAGGCTAATTTTTCATCTGATTTAAGTCCAAGGCATAAATTAATATTTTGAGGTTTCATGTCATTTCCAAGGTTAATAAATTCAAACCTCAGATTTGAACTCTGAAGTTTTGAATTGGTGGGTTTTTTAAATCTGTCTTTAAGGTCATATAAATCTTCCAACTTAACTACAGACTTTGGTATAGCATTATTGGTTGTTTCTTGTTTAATTTGGTTATCATGCTGGTCTTCATCAATTATCTGGTCATCATAAGAGCCTTTTGATGTCAAAAAGATTATGATATCTGGGTTGTTATTAAAGATTCGAGTTGGTGATATTATCGAGAATAGAAGGCCTAAAACTCAATTCAATAGAAAAGTGATCGGGGCTATAATCTTCTGGTGGAATAAGATTGGAAGCAACATTAGCTAGGAGATCGACACTGGTGTTTTGGAGTTTGGAATAGGGAAAATATTAAATGCTATAAAGTGGGAAGTCAGGTCTTGGACCAACGGTTGATAGTGTTTCAAATGTCTTGACAAACAATGTATAGTATTTCTTACCTTCTTAATCACAATTTCCGAATATCCAAACACTTGGAGGTGTTTGATATTAAGGCCAGTGGCCTTATACAAACCTTGAACTAATGCTTCATATTCTGCAGTGTTATTTGTGCAATCAAATTCAAGTCAGCATGCTAACATAGTCTTTTCCCCTTCAGGGCTAACTAATATGCATCCTGCTCCTGCTCCATCATTGGATTTAGATCCATCAAAAAATAATTTCCAAAATAAAGAGCTAACTACAGGTTTATCTACAAAATTTACACACTTAGAAGTGTCTGTTTGGGAAAAATTTTCGACTTGAGATACAACAGAGTTTTCCAAGAAAGGTGAAGTGTAAGCATTGAAATTTCCTAGAAATGATTCTACTGAGTAGTTTCCAATGATATTGTTGCTATACGCGACTGGTTCATTTTCTCCTTTTAGCTCTGTGACTATGTAATTTTGATGTTTTTCGCAACCAACCCTTATTTTATTTCTCTTGCCATTATAGGGAAGCCACATGTGAGACCAGTCAATTACAAAATAACCACGAAGTTTCTCTGACCAGTCTCTACTAAGGATTAAGCCATATAACTCATGAATATCAGCCACAAGAATGTTAATGACTTGACAAACTATAGAGTTTGATGAAAGTTTGATGGTTACTTGATTAAGTTCCCCAACAAGTTCCACTTGAGATCGATCTAATTGTACTATACATACAACAGATTTTTGGGGCTGAACATTCAACTTTGCACAAACTGTTCTAGGTAATATGTTAGATGAAGCTCGTGAATCAACTAAACAATTGTGTAAATTCTTATTCAAAAATTCAAAAGTAAGGAGGAATGGAGGAGTATGAGGTTTATATCTTCCTCCAATAATAGCGATGTCAGTTGGATCATTTTTGTCCAAAGAAGTGCTAGGAGTCTTCCAATTTTATGGGCGACTTGTGAGAGCACAACAGCAGGAAGAGGTCAGTGGGTATTTCTTTGAGTTCTTTAAGGAGTATCCTCTGCTGATGTTTCAATTTGATAAGCTCATGAAAGGTGATGTTTTCCCTAGTCTTCATATCATCAACAATATTATATTCCATTTCATAAGAAACTATCAGGGTTTTAGCTGAAGGCAAAGAATCTAATTGAGAAGGAGTGGTTTGAGTTGATTTTGGTGAAGACTTCTTACCTGTTGTTTTTTCCCTAGGAGGTTGCAATGAAGCCCTCTATTTTGGATTTATTTGTGGCAAATCAATAGGGTTTTTACTTCAGGTGGAAACAGGTAGTGCTTCTTGAGTTTCTTCGTTGGGAAGAATAAAATCCCACATTCCTTATAACTCTGCCACTTCTTCATCATCTATTTGTTCTTCATTTCCTAAAACTTCATCTTCCTCTCCATCTAATTGGGCATGTGATATAGAATTCGGAGGTTTACGATTAGTAGGGGAAATCCTCTTAAATGGTCTAAAATATTTCTTAGAGGAAGTCTCTGCTACCTATTTTTTGATATCAACCATTTTGTTAGACATCGTTTTGAGGAATTTTTGTAAACCTTTAAGATCAAAAGGATATTTAGGTGGTTTCTTCTTGGAGTCATCCCTAAAAGTCACTTTCTTTGATTTTCATTCTTCTAATGTGTTTTTCTTTTATACAACTAGAATGTGTTTTTCTATAGCTATTCCCTCTTTCATGTTTTCTATCAAAGTCAATTTGGCAGCTCTATCTATGAAAATCATTTTGTTTAAAGGGAGAGAAAAAATATACCACTAATTTTGGACCTCATTGCTAAGCTTAGACATTGTTGGTATCTTATTCAATCGTTTATTGAAGCAAAAGTTGAAGTCTTTAATGGGTTCTCTGGGTTTAGCTTTCAAATTTGAGAGATCATTGATTAGGGTAGATGTGGATCTATCAACTCGATATTTAGTTAAGAATTGCTCTTGAAAGGCATCCCAACTATTAATAGAACTTGATGGTAATTAGAAGTACCATGATCTTGCTACTCCTTGTAAATTATATGGAAATAATCTTACAACTGCATCTTCTTCTACTACTTCATTCAAGTTAATGGACAACATGAAATTGTTTATATGTTCCTCAACAAGTAGGACATTATCAGGATTGAATTTTGGTAACCATTTCTCTGGATGAGATCGTAATTGATGTAAAGGCCCAACCATCCTAACAACTCCTGGGTTTGTCCATGACCTCGGATGATTCTGTTCCATTGTTGGCATGTGAGTAGGAGAAGGTGTAGAAGTGGTTGAAGGTCATTGGGTAGAGGAGGATGTAGTTCCTTTACCTATGTGAATCATGATCTAGAGTGGTGAGGGAGATGATTGATCTTGTGATGGTATGGATGGAATGAATGAATATGACAATTGTGTCAATGAGAGAGCCTCAATGTGAGATTCATATGGTGTTTTCTTAGCTTTCTTATGACTTGGCAAAGGGAATTTGAATAGTGGGATTCCGAGTTTTTCACTATGTGCTCCAGTTAACCATTGAGATGGGGTAAATTAAGAGGTAACACTATCTTGGGATAACTCGGATTTTTCTTGAGATAATGAAATCACCTGTAGTTTATGAATCAAGGATTGGACTTCAGGGGCTTCAGTAGAAGAAGAATGATCTGGCTTCTTTGGGATTTCAACAATGTGTTTTGTAGTTTTATTTGCAACTTCTCACGTAGGATCATGAGATTTGGAATGCAATCGAGAAGTTGGAGGTGATGATGAGGGATTTTAACTCTTAGAATGGCCTGTTGATTTGGATTTACCTGCCAATCACAGTCAGGCCCGCCTTCTAGCGCAAAAATGTTGAAGCCTTGAAAATCGTTGCTTACAACATGGGGGGAAACCACCCGGTACGGCCCTTGGTTGGCAGTTCCTTTTCCATTTGGTGTAGTAGCTCTGACTGGGGATAATGGGATCAGTTTCCCAATCTAATTTATGATAGTGTCGATGGGGTGATATCTGATACTTGGAGTAATGTTGAAGCTAAAAATAATCTAATCTAAACTAATAATCACATGTATATATCCTAATTTAAACACTACCTAGTTATGACTATACCTGGGAATAAATTTGAAGTATGTGATCTACAATAATGTGTGAAAGCAATTTGTAATAAAGATCATTCAATTATAATAAGAAATGAAATTATTTTAACAATAATGGTTTCAGATAAATAGTTAGTCGAAAAAATTGTGAAAGATATATCGCATAAGAAATTATTCATGTATTCAGCATAAAATTTAGGCCATCACCATACAAAAGTGCAATAAATGATAACCAAGATTCAAACTTTCATACATAAACAACTTGAAGAGAAGTTATTTCTTAATACATAAGTAAAAAAAATTATGAGATAAAAGTACCATTTGTAATAAGTCCTGCTCATGTGATTCAACAATATCGATCTACTTCCAATCAATCCAACACCATCTAAGAGTACAAAAGTGAAATTTCAGTAGAAGATGCCAAATAAGATAAAAATAAATCTTGTTCCATTCATTTCACTAGAACTTCCTGAAAGGGACAGAAGTGCATGTTTTGAAGATTGTTTTTGATAAAAAATTTAGACCCCTCTCTAAATGATTGAGAGGGGTTTAAATACTAAACTATTAAACTAAAAATAGATTATTACAAAAATATTTGAGGAGTTTTAATCGACCTTGCTCAAATTATGCAAAATAAAACAAAAATAGAAATAACATGGTGACTAACTCCTTTGCATTTGATCTTTGAGATCGCAGATGTCCATCATGATCTTAAATTGTGACGGTCAGCTGCTTTCAAATTTCAACTGCTCAGTGAACATGGCGCCAGTCAGTGCTGGCACCATTTTCTCTGTGGAGGTGGTTAAGCATCACAGGGTCATCTACTAGTTGTGAGGCTTCACTAAATATCTTTAGTATGCTTCCCAGTTTAGCTTGGTCATTTTCCTAATTGCTTCTCCTTTTTCATCTATTGCATGTCTCCGCTGTTGTTTGAGTTGTTTGACATTTGGAAGAAAACATGGAATGGACTTTGCCACCAGGTTGGCACTTTGTAAATTTTCATTGATGTTCTCGATAACATTGTTTGTTGTTTCTGCTGCATTTGATGTTGCCTTTTCTGCCTGTCTAAGCCTAGAATCGCAGTTTGCAAATAAAATTTCCTTGTGTAATTCTCCAGTTTAGGCAAGTTGGCCTTTCTCCCTCTTCTGAATTCTGCCAAGTAATGAAGTCGGAAACTCTTTTCAAGAGTTCATCATATTCGAGTCTCATCTCAATGACTTGACTTGTCAACCTGTCACTTGTCTCATAATAGGAATTCCATTGCGATATCTCTTGGCATAATAGTTCCTTTTGGTGCATTAGTTGGGAGTTAAGGCCAAATGCTTCAGTGATAAACTGATCATTTTTTGGATCATCTTTATGCAGATCATTTATTCCTTGTATATGTTCTTTCTTTTCTGCTAAGCTAGCCTTATGTTTTATTTGCATCTGCTCGAATTGTTTTTGGAGCTTAGCTAACTGTGATTTTGCTTGTTGGTTAGATTTTTGTTGTTGTAACTGTTGTTCTATTAGCAAAATTTTATTTTCCCTTTCTTTAAGAGATTTTTTCACCTATGTTTCTTTATTGATAGTTGTTTTAGCATAGGCTCCTACAAATTGTGACAGTCTAGTAAGGTTCTCGGATGGGTCAATGGGTGAGCCTTTCCAGACAATATCCATCAGTTCATTATCGGGAGTAGTAGCAGTTGTAGCATCCAACTTCCTTTTCTTCCTTTGTCTTTTAACAATGGATTTGTGGGCATGACTGTAGAATACATATAAATGAGGAATCTCCTCAATCCTCAAAACAATTTCAGAAGTAGGAGTGACAGGAATGTGCTCTACCTCTTGAGGATTTACAATTTTCTGTACTGTAATTTCTTAAGTTGTTTTGTGTTGTGGAGTTTGTAGCTTTGACATTTGTTCCTCTGCATGGATATTTTTATTAAAGTGCTCCCATTATTTGTCTAAATCAATCACCGGGGGTTTTATTGGCTAGGTGGAGGTGGAATGAATTTCAGCCTATTTTTTAGTTGAAGTTTGTTGAACTGTATTTTCTATACACTAGATTGTATCTCTTTCTGGCTCCTTACTTTTGCTTCTCCCATTCTGTGATTATTGTTCTGAGTGCTCTCAATCCCTGGTAGACTTTTCTTGGGATTTTGATTCAGAATCAACTTTAGAATTTTCTTTGGAACTCCCTTCCAGACTTACGCTGGGCGTTGGCTCCCTTATTGGTTCTATGTACAATTTGTCCAATGGGACCTTTAACAGTCTCCTTTCTCTGTATTTATGAAAGGCCTCGAGCTCTCCTTGGTCAAAAAGTAGTGATGCCATGCGCTCTACTTCTTTGAATGTCTCTTTCTATAAAAATATGTCATTAAATGCATCTTTCTCATGACTGAATACTTTCACTTTTACCATGGTAGTAAAGTCTTTGGCAGTTCCAAATGGGTCCTACTTCCTTCCTGGAAATTTAGGTACTTGTAGAGATAACATGATCCCTGTTTATTTAAATGCATGCCCCACATCGTGTAGTGAAAAATCTCCACACTGCAAAGGGAATGTAGGCCAAGTGGCCTTTTTCGCTTCCTTTAATTCTTTTCTTAGCCCACCCTCACTAGCTGTTTGATACACTATCTCTCTGGCCATCAATTTATCCAAAACATAGTAGGGGAGGACATGTGACAAGGTAATGCTTCCAAATGCCCTGATATATGTGAATGTTTCCTCCCCAAATCATCTAGCCACTGGGAGGATATCTACTTCAGCTTCCTTAGAAAACCTAGGAGCGTCTCGGTTGTAAACCTGCTTGTGCATAGGGAGCATCACTTCATGACAAATTTTGTAAAAATGTGGGTGAAACTGAGATTCCCACATGTCTTTATGGTATATATGAATGGGAAGTAGATCCTGGAAATTCCACTTCCATCCCATGACAGGAAATTTTGAACCAAAACAAATTGCATCCATCACATAGGCACTCATAAAAAATTGAGGGTAAACCCTTGTTGAGACACTCCTTTTCCTCCTATAATCGATTATTTCCTTTGCTATATTTTCAGACAAAATTTGGGCCCAATTCATTATAGTTGTGTTTACGACTACATCTATTAATGGCATCCATTCTTGGGAAAATTTAGTGCTATCGGGCTTGCCAAACATCCTACATAGCATGGCCGCTACAAAACTATGAGGCAGAGAAATAGATGCAGTAGAGTACATACCATTTTTATCCTTTTTTATTTTGCCCTCATTATTTGACCAGGCCCTGGTGCAATTTGTTGGGTCCTCATTCTCTTTGGCAAACTTCTCAACAAACTGTTTGTTGTAGATGACTTGTGGCTCTAGTAGATAGTACATAAGCTGTAGGTTGTTTGGTTAAAAAGATCCCATAACCTTTTGGCTTCTGGTCCTGGATTCTCTGTCTGAGATATCAGCCTCATCAATAATCCATTTAGCCTTATCTATATAAGGGATTATCTTTGGGCACACAACTATGCGATGCAAAAATTAGCATGTCGTCTAAAAAATGGAGGCATCTAAGGAGTCACGACCATCAACTGTGATCTTTGTTTCCAAAAGTCTTGGTTCCTCTTCTTCTAATATATTATACATGGTTTCCCACGTAGAGGTTCCTCCATCTCTGCTACATGTAGTATCTGAAAATAGGGGAGTCATTTATGATTTCTCAGATGCAATTGCCTTGCCTTTCTTCACCATCGCTCCCAAAGATTTGTTCTATGGACTATTCCTGAAAGTGGAGAAAAACAATAGCTATCGGATATACAAAGATAATAACGAATGTGAAATGGAATAATGCAGACAACTTATAAAGGTGATAAAGGGAGTTTTATTTGAACACAAGTAAGAATATATCATATCACGTTGAATGGATTTTCACACATAAATGTCATTAACCTTCATTAAATGCTCACTAATTTTTTTTATCTCTTAGCTTTAATGCTTATAAATGTCTGCATCGTAAGTTGGGAAGAAAGCTTCTAGGGTGGCGAGACTTTCAATTGCGATAATGCCGATTTTGTGATTTGCGAAGCAATATCGCAGATCGCATTATCACATTATGCCTTTTCGTTGTTCTTATCATCCCTTATGTTTTTGGGAGATGCGATATGCGATATGCAAGAAACTTGTTATTATTTCTAAGACATAGATCATTTGTTAGGTTTTCTATGTAAAGACCTTTTTACTAAGCATCAAACCTAAACATTCATTTGTAATGTATGTCGGGAGTGGGTCTGGGTCTTGATCACATTTCTCAATTTCGACGGGCGATAAGTTTTCGGTGATCTTTTAAATGCTCTAAATGCGATGTGGTAAGGGAAATGATGTGATCGCAATTTCGCATTTCACTTGTTTTTTGAGGTAGCTTATTAAGGCGTGCCTTCTACGAATAGCTATATGCGATGCGAGACTTAGTTTTGATGAGAAATACCTAAGGACCTAGTTTATATAAGAAACTTAGTAGTTTCAAAGCATTTTAGCACACAGTCCTTCTTTGATTTCTTTTTTCTAGATTTGGTGGATTAGTAAGGCTTTCAATCATGCTTAATCATGTGATATGCGGGAAAGGAAAGCATTTACTAGTACTTTTTGAAAAGGGGTTTGATTGATATCTTGTTTTACTCCAAAATTAATAAGAAAAATGCCTAAATGCTAAACTTATTGTTGGAAAGATTTTGTTAAAGGTTCCCCATTTATTAATGTAATATTGACTACTACTATTAACAAATGGGGGTTGTTGAATAGCACAACACCTTCCACAACCTAAAAGGTTGACACCACCACAATTGGAGGAAAAAATAGCAAAAGGGTTTTGTTATAGTTGTGATAGAAAATACATTGAAGGTCGTAAGTGTGCTCAAAAAGAAATTATTCTACATAGATTGTGAAGAGGAGGAAGAAAAGGAACAAGAAACATCAAAAGAGGAGGATATACACTAGGAACCAACCCCAGAGAAAGAAGAAATGAATCTGACCATATATTATAATGCATTGGAAGGAATTACCACTCCTCAAATTCTTAATATAGAAGGATATATCAATAAGAAAAAGGTAATAGTGTTGATTGTTTAATGTAGTACCCATAATTTTATTCATTGTAAGAGAGCCAAGGAACTGAATTGCTCCCTATATTCAGCACCAGAGAGTCAAGTGATGGTTGCAAATGGAGGAACTACAAATTTCTCTGAAAAGTGCCATAATATCAAGCTAACCACGGGGGGATATGTATTGAATACTCCAATTCTTTCATTCCAATGGGTGGTGTTGATGTCATACTAGGAGTCTAATGGTTACAACCTTTGGGGATGATAACTTTCAATTTTCAAGAACTTTTCTGGAAAAAATATTTGGAAGGAAAGGAAGTTGAATTAAAGGGCATCGTAGGGAAAATAGGAAAGGTAATCAGCTCTAATGGCATGAAAAATCTTCTGAAGAAATAACAATGGGACGTAATTACACAATTATGCTCACTAGGGGTTCAAACATTAAAATCATATATTTCTCTAGATCTCCAAAAATTCTTGGACAATCATTCCAAGGTGTTTGTGACTCCAAAAGGCATCCTACCTATTTGTGATCATGATCATGTCATTAACTTGATTCTAGGAAGTGTTCCTCCAAACATTAGACCTTGCATGTATCCTTATGCCCAAAAGAGTGAAATTAAATGTATGGTTGTAGAACTATTAGAGGTTGGTATAATTCAACGGAGTTAAAGTTATTTCTCTGCTCCAATTGTATTGGTGCATAATAAGGATGGATCATGGCGTATGTGTCTAGATTATAGGGAGCTCAACAAGCTCACTATTAAATATAAATTTCCCATTCCTGTCATTGATGAATTGTTGGATTAATTACATGGATAAAATTACTTCACCAAGCTAGATCCTCATTCAGGATATCTTAAAATTAGAATGAATACTGAAGAAATTACGAAAATAACTTTCAGAACTCATGAGGGTCATTATGAATTCTTGGTCATGCCTTTTAGCCTCGCTAATGCGCCTTCTACATTTCAAGGTTTTATTAATTCCTTTTCAAACCCTAACTTAGAAATTTGTATTATTATTTTTTGATGATATACTAATCTACAACAAGTCTTGGAAGGATCATCTTCAACATGTTGACAGTGTGCTCAAACTATTGGTGGAGAAACAATTATATGCAAAAACCTCAAAATGTTTCTTTGGAGTACAGGAGGTGGAATATTTGGGTCACATTTTATCTCATGAGGGTGTTAAGGTAGACCTTAACAAAATTACAACCATTAAGGAATAGAAAATCCCCACAATGATAATGCATCTTTGAGGATTTCTTCGATTGACAAGGTATTATCACAAGTTTGTTAAGAATTGTGGGAGAATAGAGGCACCCCTAACATCATTACTAAAGAAAGATGCATTTTCTTGGACTCCACAAGCAACAGAGGCCTTTGAACATCTTAAAGAGGCAATGTGCCAAGCACCATCTTAGCTACGCCAGACTTCACAATTTTTTTTATTCTGGAATGTGATAGGAAATGGAATTGCTATTGTTTTAATGAAATAAGGAAGACTTTTGAAATGTATCCAATAAAAGGAAAATATTTACACAAACCTATTTATGAGAAGGAAATGTTGGCAATACTACATACAATAAAGAAATGGCAACCTTAATTAATGGGAAGACACTTTAAGGTAAACACATCTCGTGATAGTTTTAAATATCTTTTGGAACAAAGATTATCTTAAAAAGAGCAACAAAAATGGGTGAAGAATATGTTGGGATATGACTTTGAAATCATCTACAAAAAAGGGAAGAAAAATGTTGTTGCAGATGCACTCTCAAGAAAGGATGAGGATGTGGAAGAATTGCTTTGTGCCATTTCTATTATCCAACCTGAGTTGATAACTAAATCAAGGGATGAATAGAAGAATGATAAAGAGGTGTGGTCACTTATTCAAAATTTGCAACAAGATCCGAGTAAATATGATACATTTAGTTGGAAAAATGATTCATTATGGTACAAATATTGCTTGTATCTTTGTAAGAATTCCCAACTCAAACAAAAGATTCCTTTGGAATTGCACACTTATCCCTTAGGAGGGCACTCATGATTTTTAAAAACTTACCATAGGGTAAGAAAGAATTTTTTGTGATGGCCTTAAATCTGATATTCAGAAATTGGCAAAATGTTTGGTTTGCCAACAAAATAAAGTTGAGACAGTTAATACCCCCAGTTTTCTACAACCTTTATCCATTCCAAGTCAGTGCTGGGAGGAGGTATTAATGGATTTTATCATAGGTTTACCCAAGTCTAAAGGAAAGAGTGTCATCATGGTGGTAGTTGATGGACTTACCAAGTATGCAAAATTTTGTGCATTATCTCATCCTTTTAAAGCCACCATAGTTGCTACTACATTTATGGAAACAATTCAAAAACTTCATGGAAATCCAATGATGATAGTAAGTGATCGAGATCCCATTTTCATGAGAAATTTTTGGACATAATTATTTCCTTTTATTGGTACTCATTAGCTCATAGATCATCTTATCATCCTCAATATGATGGGAAAAATAAGATAGTGAACAAATGTTTGTAAGGATATCTTCATTGCTTTGTATCTGACAAACAAACACAATAGGTCAAGTGGTTACCTCTGGCTGAATGGTGGTATAACACTTCCATCCATACGACAGAAAAAATGACCCCATTTATGGCACTTTATGGATATCATCCACCATCCATCACAACATCTTTAAGAGAAAAATCTAAGGTTCAAGCAATGGAAGATCACATCAAGCATCAAAAACAATTTCTCCAACTCTTAAAGGATAACATCACTCTGGTGAAAAATCAAATGAAACAAAGGGGACATCAGCATCATAGTGAAAGAAGTTTTGATGTAGGTGACTGGGTATTTTTACAGCTACAACCATACAACCAAATGTCTTTCAAGAAAGCTAAGAAGGATAATAAACTATCACCCAAGTAGTACGGTCCTTACAAGGTGTTGAAAAAAATTGGTACTATGGCATACAAATTGGAGTTGCCTGAATCTTCCCAATTACACCCATTTTTCCATGTTTCATGCTTAAAGAAGGTTATAGGTGACAAGCTTCCAGTTCAAACAATGTTTCTAGAACTTGACGAAGAAGGAAAAATCATATTTGAGCCTGAAGCAGTCATGGAAACAAGAACCCAATATAGAATCAATCAATTCTAGAGTACCTCATTAAGTTGAAGAACTTACCCATCGAATATTCCACATGGGAGGATGATAATTTCATATAGAAGAATCCAGAACTTCTCAAGCATTGAGGAAAACTCTTTTTTGAAGGAGAGGGGCATGTTAGGTCCCTATACTACTAGTGTACCCCCCTTATTGTTATTGTTGTGCCCATATTGTTATTGGTGTGCCCCATAGAATCCCACTATTGTTATTGTTGTTCCCTTACATTATTATTGTTATGTAGGCTTTGATTATATTGTGACCCCTTAGACCCCTATATATACAAAGGAGGTCTTGTTATTTGTATCATCCAAGAATTGTTCATTTATGTAATGTAAAGGAGGTTTCCCCCTTGAAGAGGATAATTTTTAAGTCTTTTATCTATCTATTTGTGAGTTGGTTGCATAACAAAGGAAGAATTATACCACCATTCTTCCAAAGTTAACCACATGATCCATTTTGTTTGTTCATCAAATACAAATCAAAAAAGATATCCTTCCAAGCATTTATCCACTATCTTAATTTACCCATTAGATTTAGGATGATAAGATGAGCTACGGGCTAATTGAGTACCATGACAAGAAAATAGTTGTCCAAAATTCTCTAGTGAAAATGGTATCTTTGTCACTTATAATAATCTTTGGGTTTCCATGTAGCTTTTGAATTCTTTCCACAAATGTAGTGGCGATTGGATTAGCTTTGAAAGGATGAAATAGTGCACAAAAGTGTGCATATTTGGGCAATCTATCAACTACCACCATGATGAAATTCTTTCCTTTGGGACTGGGTAAATCTATGATAAAATCCATTGAGACCTCCTCCCAATGCTGACTTGGAATGGATAATAGTTGTAAAATACCTAGGGTATTAATTGTATCAATTTTACTTTGTTGGCAAACCAAACATTCTACCACAAACTTCTGAATATCATATTTAAGGACATTGCAAAAAATAACTTCTTGACCCTATGGTAGGTTTCTAAAACCTTTGAGTGCCCTCCTATAGGATAGGTGTGCAATTCCAAAATAACCTTCTTTTTGAGTTGGGATTTCTTACATAGATATAAGTGATATTTGTACCACAATGAATCATTTTTCCAAATAAATGCATAATATGCACTAGGATATTGCTACAACTTTTGAATGAGTGTCCATACCTATTCATCATTCTTCTATTCATCCCTTGATTCAGTTATCCAATCAGGTTGGATAGTAGAAATGGCATGGAGAAATGCCTCCACATCCTCATCCTTTCTTGAGAGTGTATCTACAACAACATTTTGCTTCCCTTTTTTGTAGATGGTTTCAAAGTCATCATACCCAAGATCTTTGTGACCCATTTTTTCTTCTCTTCTGAAGATAATTTTTGTTCAAAGAATTATTTAAGACTATCATGATTTATTTTTACCTTGAAGTGTCTTCCCATTAGGTAAGGGTGCCATTTCTTTAGTCCATGTAGTATTGCCAACATTTCCTTCTCATAAATAGGTTTTTGTAAATAGTCTCCCATGATTGGACAAATTTTAAAAGTTATGGGTCTTCCTTATTGCATTAAAACAAAACCAATTTCATTTCTCGAGGCATTGCATTCCCCAATAAAGGATTTTGTGAAGTCTGGTGTAGCTCAGGTGCAAATTCATCCGTTTGCAATTATCACTTGACACTCAGGTGCTAGATATAGAAAGAAATTCAAATCATTGGCTATCTACAATGAATAAAATTATGAGTACTACATGAATCAATCAATATTATTAGATTTTTCATCTTGATATAACCTTCTATCTTGAGAGTTTTAGGAATGATAATTATCACCAATACATTACAAGCTATTGTCAGATTAATTTCTTCTCTTTTAGCTCGTGGGTTGGTTCGTGGTGTATATATTCTTATTTTGATGTTTCTTTCTCCTTTTCTACATCCTCTTCACAATCTATGTAAAATAATTTATTCGCATCACACCTATGACATTTATTGTATTTTCTATCGCAACTGTAAGAAATCCCTTTTGCTCTTTTTTCCTCCAGTTGTTGTGGTGTCAACCTTGTAGATTGTGGGAGGCTAGGAGTGATAACAGTTCCATATTTATAGTTGTGAGTGGTAAACCTACTTTTTGAACAATTTTTCTTTCAAATTTTCTTGCCACCCTCAATTCATTCTCCAACGACTTAGGTTCCCAAAGGAGAACCTCATGTTGGATTTTATCCTTTAATGTCCCTATGAAGACATCAATTACATGCTCCTATGGAATATGAGTAACCTTGCTATTCAATATTTGGAAGTCCTCATTGCACCCCCCAACTAAACCCTTTCGTTTGATATTTATCAATTGGCTAAAGAAGGTATTTCTCTTTGTATCCTCATAATGTGCTACTGATTCCTTCGTAAAAATTATCCAAGTGATTTACAAGAAAATATCCATTGATACCACAAAAATTGATTGGGTTCTAAATATAAATATAAAATGTGTACCTTTTTTGTTTGTTTCACATCATGTAGATCAAATAACTGCTCCATCTGTAGTATCCATGTTACTGGATCCTTGCCATCAAACATTTTCATATCAATATTTGGAATATGGTGTTGAAATTAACAACTAGGGAGAAATTCCTAAAAGAATCCCTGTTAGATGTACATGGAATGTGGACAGCCAAATAAGGTAAAGCGTGAATCCCTTTCCTATTAAAAAATGATACAAATTTATAATACATGGGAGTGACCATTGGATTCCATATTCCAAGGTCTCCTGGACTCCCTTTGATTTTTCAGCTTCCACACCAACCCTTAGAGGATTAGGTGTCCAAAATTCTCCCCCTTAATCTGAAGGGTTATGTATGAATCCAAGAAGTGAGTTGTGTTGGCTTAGGGGGCCCTGACCCAGGTTTAGCGTTAATTTAGCCAAACAAATCCCTACACTACTAGCGCTTTTGGCATCAATCCACAAAGCGCAGACTGAATTCTCACCTGAAGTAGTATGGGGGGATGTTGGAACCATGTTTTTGCACCTAGAGATGGTGGCGATGTCATTTTATGCCCTAACTTTACCTTCACACAAATCGATAAGCCTTTTAGGGGTAATCAATATACTTCTTTTAATCGGCCTCTAGACCTTCGTGAAGGTCAACGACTGCCATTCACGGACCCTAACTAGGTGAATCAACCACTTATGTGGTTCTGTAATCACACTTACTTCCATATTTACCCAAATCGGCTTAAGTATCTGATAACTTCAATATGCATTAATATGTTCTTCACGTAAACAGATATTATCACTTGCGTTCAAGGGACAATGTAAAACATATAGATTCGCACATCAATATAGAATTAGGTCATGAAACCATGATTCAACATAACATAACCGCATTTATTCATAACAGAAGTAAATAGATCAAACATAGATATTTCTAGAGTAATCTTCTTTATTAGTAGTTCGGGTCTTCTTACAGACTCTAACTACCCTGCACACTCAGTTGCAGGGGTCCACGCACTCAGCTGTGGAATTCTACCCTAGGCCTCTACGCACACAGATGCAGAGCCTCCCTTCTACTCTTTGACCCTTCACTCTTTTCACTAATGACCCATTACATTCATCATTATTACTTCTACTTCTCACAAAACTGCCTTAGACACTTCTAAGACTCTCCTTTTTGTACAATCCCCACTTCTAAGACTCTCCTTTTTATACAAGCCCATAGTCCACGAACCATGGGTAGATCTTCTAAAGTCGACACAACTTACATAAAAGAAGGGTGGAAACCCTTTTTGACACTTTACATCTACACGCTCCGTGACCACAAATTACAGATACTTTACACTTTACATACAAAAACATGGGATTTCTGCCCCAAAACTTGGGATTTTAACCCTAAAATCGACCCTAGGGGACCTTGTCCCAATAGGCATCGAACACAAATATGCTGACTCACCCCCAAGTCACTCTGCTAGCATGGAGATCTTACTACAAAAACATCCCAGCTCCACTTGCACCACTGCAACTTCAGTTGTACACTGCGTAGCCTCCTGCTTGACGTGCTCCACCAGCTACTCCATTTCTTGTCCTGTGCTATCTACCTAAATCTTTTGTTGTGTTGTCTGTAGGCTAGCCAACCTCTCCCTAATGGTGGAAGAGAGCACATAGGCCTCATCTAGCCAAGGCCCCAATCTGGCCTTGAGGACTGCCTCTTTTCACTGTGCTGCTTCCGCCTGTTCTTTGAGTTCCTTTTCCTCCTTTAGCTTGGCCAATCTTTGTGTGATGGTGATTGTGTGCGTCTTCGTAATGCTACTGTAATTATCTTGCCTCAATATTCAACCTCTATAGGTTGGGATCTTCCTACAGACTCGTGAGTACCTCCATCAATTGCTTGAAGAGCACAGTGCATTCTGCAACCGTGGCATCTACTGTAGTGACTACATTCTTGGCAGTTGCCTTGTGCTGTTCTCTTACCTCTGGTGGAGTTGAAGGCTGTGCCCTTAACTTGAGCTTTTTAATCTTGGGGTTCACCTCAAACTGAACCTTGGCCATTTTGGTCTGACCACCACGTACACCTACGACCAACTTCCAAATCTTGGCCTCCACAGGTGCCTCTTCAAGGATGTGAAATTACGGAATGGTTCTACATGATTCTACTACCACCACTATGGTGCGCTCTTTCTTCTCCTAGACCTTCTTCTAAGTGTATATCATTGTTGTTTTCTCAAAAAACAATTATTCACTATTAACCTTCTACTCGTTGATCATGCTCAGTGCACGCTTCTCTCGGGCCCTAAGTTCTGCAATCACACCTGCTTGTAGCATGTGAACGAAGTCACTTGGGAGTGCAGCCAGGTTGAGACCAATGTTCCTTAAAGCAGCGTTGTTAGCATCTATCTCTATAATTATGGCTCCATTAGGTATCGTGATAGCCTAAGGATCCAAAGAGAAAACCATCTCTACTACTCCAGTGGTCCCTGATGCTAAACTAGTCAACGATGCACTACTCTACCCTACATCTACCTCAAGTTGAGTAATTTGGATCTGCAGCTTGCGCAGACCTGTCTTAATGGAAACCAAGGCTTGCTTCTACTGCTGCTCAAAAAACTACAACAGTTCCACTATCATGTCCCTTACCTTATCCCCAATGTCACTTAAGTCACCCTATGTGAAGGTGATCAGGTCTAGGGATGACTTAGTGGCCTTGGTCTTTCTGTGCGGCCCTTCCTTCTCTTGCTCCCAATTCCACTTTACCTGGAAGGGAGTGCTTTCCAGATCTGCACGACCCTGCTCTGATCACTCTTCTTCTTCTGTCTGTCATGACAGGGATGTCTGACTTCTTCTAGAGCCACACTCTTCCTCCCATTCCTTGGCAGTGCCCTCTGCTTCTGCGTGTGCCTTCTCCTCAGCCTCCTCCTTTCTCTTATTAGCCAACTGATGAATTTTTAACCAGGCCTCTTCCTTCTTCTGCTTTCCTGCGGACTTACTAGACCCGGTGGAAAAATCTGGTGATGTGCACCACTCGGATAGCCAACGATCGAGGACCATTGCTATGGCATCATTTGTAACGAGGTATGGTAGATCATACCACTTATGATCTGGGTCCTTGCATGCCCGGATGGAAATACAGTGGAAGTCCTCTTTGAACTCTGCGTATCCTGACAATTGCTCAAAAACAGTTGGTGACAGTCGTGGCTTGCGGTTGATGGCCGTGCAGATGCTTGGCTCCATTAACACCCAAAATATTTTACTCTCTTGGACCCATCCAATGTCCTTCATGGCCCATAGTGAAGTAAACTTCCCTGCTTTTGGTAGATCTGTCGCAATTGGAGGAAACTGGTTTTCCTCCAGTAATTCCCACGCAACCAACACAATCGATAACAATAGTCATGAGTAGTGGAATGTTTTGTTGTGGTTCTATGCCTCCCTGTAGTTCACGAGGAACTAGCTACACAGGTAGCATGCCCAATTGAATTGTACACCCTCCGCACACTGGGCCACTAATGAAACAACTGGTGTTGGCACCTCACTTGCGTGATACTTCCTCATTACCTTCCCAACCAAGATTTGGGTGGCCACCTTCATCGTGGTGTCTGTAATACTCGAAATTGAATATCTGCATGACTTCTTGACAAGCTTAAACTTGTCCTTAATCCTTTTAGTGAGGTCGTGCTCGCCCATCTTTCTGCCAAATGCCTTGGCTAGTTTTAGCCCTGAATGGGGTAGTAGGGTGATCCTATGGATCAACATATCAATTATAGGGATCGACTCTCCCAACCACAGACACCCTTCATGCACCGAGCACAAAAATTTCTTGGTAACTATAAAATTTATGGGAGCACGGTGGTAATGTGGTACCCATAGTAGATTTAGCATTCTTGTGTTTTGCACCCCATGAATCCACTTCACTGGCTCCAGTACGGTGACACCCGAGTCCTTGTAGAATAATCTTTGCATTAAATTATCAGTAGCCATGTGGGGGAACCGTTCAGTGTCCCCCAAGTCCCAATCTTGTAATTTCAAATGTGGGATGCCCGCCAAGCACGGACCTTCAAATGTAATGTTTTCTGGCACCAGGGGTGTGTTAAGGAGAAAATTTCCCTCATCAAGGTCCTTCAGGACCTTTACCTTTCCCTGGCACAGAGTGATGTATTCTAGTAGCTTTGATATAGGTTCTACTCCCTCAATATCAATGTCCTCTACGCCCATATCAGTTTCCTCTGCACCCTCGTCGAACTCTAGGTTTACCACCTTGCCTTTCTCCTACGCGGTGGGCTTCTCTTTTCTCTGATGCTTCCTTGGTGACTTGCACATCGGCTATGTCGCCTTATGTTTATCTTTCTTTGTCTTGGAAGCCTCTCTTGTTGGTGTGGGCTTCGACTTAGATAACCTTGGCGATTTGGTACTGCGGCGGGCACCTCCACACTTACGACCTCAGGGGAAGCTCCCTAAGAGGCCATAGATCCTCCAACACTATAAGTTTCTATGGGAACTGACATGAGGCTATTAAGGAGCTCCTGGGTTTCCTTAGGTAACTTGTCAAATACTAAATTGGCGACCAAATCCTCAAAAACCATAGGATTCATGCACAACCGATAGCATGACACAAAAGCTCTCAAAATGAAAAGTGTTTTGTGTTGGGAAGCCATCTATAATTTATAAGAAAATTCGAATTCAAATCCAACCATTCCCCCCAAAATCTACTCATAAATGCTAGATTGGTGGCATATTTTCAAAGATCTCGCTCTTAATTTCATCCTTAAATGTCGACCCCCCTCTCCCCTTAACTGTTTTCTGACTGCCAAATCATGAACAATGACTGTAATGTTACTTTCTTGTTGCCTTGGTTGTATCTCCTTCTATAGTACAGCTCTTGTCGCACTTCGGCTGATGTTGTGACATTCTTCCATCTCGCGCATCCCCTTGTCACGCAGCTCAACAACCCAGGCAGTGTAGTTTATAGTCTCGCGCCTCCTTTCAGCTACCTAGAGCACTAATATTGTGCTTCCATCATATAGTCAAATGTCCAGATCCACAGTGTATGGCTTCAATCAGCTGCCATTTACCTTTCTGGGAAATGGATCTCCATTCAATTTCACTAGTTGAACTGCTCCACCATTAGTAATCTCTTTGATGACATATGGCCCCATCCAATGCATTTGAAATTTTCTAGGAAATTGATCAAACTTGTTGTCATATAATAAAACCAAATCATTTACCTTGAATGTGTGCAGTTTGATGTTTGGATCGTGCCATGCCTTTTTGTGCTCCTTCTGAACTTGCTAATGGAATACAACCAAAAATCTATCTTCTTCAAGCTCTTTCAGCTACATGAGCCTCTCGCCCAAGGCTCCGAGATCTTCCATTCCTGTGAGCACTGCTATGCATAGACTAGGTACAATATACTCCATTTGCATCACAAATTATATGCCATAAACCAGCCTGAAGGGTGTCTATCCAGTCAGTTTCTTACATGTAGTTCTCTTATCCCATAGCACCGCAGGTATGTGCACGTCCCAATCATTCCTCTGCACATTGCAAACTTTTTTCAGAGAGTTCTCCAATATCTTATTAAATGCTTCAATCGTCCCATTAGCCTATGGGTGATATGGCATGCTCTTCTGATGATAAACTTAGAATTCCTGTGTCAGTGCACTGATCATTTCATTAAGGAAATGTGTACTGCAATCACTCATTAAAATCTTCAGGCAACCAACTTAGTCTGCACATATTCAAAGAGGAAATTTGTTGTTGTTTCCCCTATACAATCCTTTAAAGGTTGCACCTCCACCCATTTGGTCAAATACTCCGTCGCGGTGATGATATACTGTGCACCCGTCTTCTTTCGTGGAGGCTGAATTGGTCCTACAAAATCAATTACCCATTTTTCGAATGGTTGCAACGACACTTGCAGATTCAAAGGCAGCTCATCCCTCCATGATGGCTTCCCCATCCTATAACATGCATCACATGCCTTACAATAAGCTTTGGAATCCTTACACGATGTCAACCACCACAACCCATCACGTAAAATCTTCTGCGATGTTGTTTTTCCTGCATAGTGTCCTCCCGCAGCTCCTCCATGAGCTTCAGCGAGGATGTCATTCCATTCAAACTCAGACACATAACATTGCAGAATTTCATCCGAGCCCATTTTATATAAATGTGCTACAATGAAATAAAAGTCTGCCACGTGCACCATGAGATCCTTCTTTTGTTGACTAGTATACCCTTTTGGAGCCATTCCCATTGTCAGGAAGTGTATGATATTTGAAAAGTGATTGTCAGCTACATGCACCTCAAAGAGATGCATGTCAGGTAGTCCTTCCTCCAAATTAGTAGGCTTCTCTCCTGTTTCAATGCACGACAGATGATTTGGTCCTGCATTCAATCGTCCTAGCCTCACAGATACTTCAAAATCATATTCTTGAAATAGCAGCAGCCATCTACATATCTTCCCCCCCAACATATGCTTGTTAACCAGGTACTTCAATGCATAATGGTCTGTATACATCTTAAAGTGTTCACCTAGCAAGTAGTGTATGAAATTCTGGAGCACGTACACCATAGCCAAACCTTCATGCTCTGTCGTTGAATAATTCTTCTCAGCTTTAGACAACTTCTGACTTGCAAACGCTAGAGGATGATCCAACTCTCCCTCACCGGCCTATGTCAATACTGCTCCGAGCACAATACATGACGCATCCACATGCACATGAAATTCGTTCTTCCAATCTAGGAAGACTAGGACCATTGCGGCGACCATATTTTCCTTTAACACATCCAAGCTCCACTAACATTCTTCATTCCAATAGAATGTGGCATCCTTCTTTAGTAGCTTCTCCATTGGCGTGGTAATCTGGGCATAACTCTTGATTAAATTTCTATAGTATCTCATATGCCCCAACGTTGCGAGTAGTTAGTTCACACTTCTTGGTGCCTCCAAATTAATTATAACTACTAACTTAGCTGGGTCCACTATTAATCCTTATCTGCATACCACATGGCCTAGAAATATTCTGAAGGAACACAGAACAAACATTTCTTCAAATTGAGCACGATCTGATACCTCCGGCATGTATCCAAGATCAAGCATAGGCTAGCTACATGGTGCTTCACTAGCCCAAACATCATCCAATCATCAAAGTATACCTCCAGAAACTTGTGAATGAAGTCCTTGAAAACTGTGATGACTACGCATGAAAATATCATCGACACATTCTTCAGACCGAAGGGCATTACAATATACTGAAAGCATCCTCACTCAGTTTTGAAGGTCATCTTACTTCTATCCTCTAGCACGATCTTGATCTGATGGTATCCCGAGAACCCATTAGTGAACAAATATGCTTCCTGTCCTCCTACATTATCCAACGCTTCATCGATGAATGGAGTCAGAAAAGGATCATGTACGCAAGCATCATTCAGCTCCCTGAGATTTATGCATATGCTTATTTCATCCTTCTACTTCATTTCCTAAACTATTTTTGGGCTCACCCAATCAAATTCCTCCACCGGTTCAATAATACCTGCTGTAAGAATTTTATCCAACTCTAAGAAGACCTTTTATTTATACTTTTGATTGAGGTGGTAAGGCCTTTGCTTGATCGACTTCACGTCTAGTTTCAACGTAATTTTCATAACTCCCAGGTCCCCTATTATCCCCTTTAAGTTGAAGAATTTCGTAGGGAACAAGTCCTGGTATTCGTGGAGCAACTCAGCAACCTTATCCACCATAGAATGATCCCAGTAGTCCCCTATCTTTGCAAACTTTGGATCCGCCTTTGTCCCAATGTTCACTTGTCTTATTTTCAGTGGCGTGGTGATATCTGGATTTTCTATCTGCGGCCCCTCAACTTCATGGTGTCCTTCTGTTTCTGGGGTATTGTTATAGACATATTTAGGCACTGCAACCCCAATCTTATATGTCAATAAACTAGGGCTCTTTAACCCCTAAAATTGTTGTTTCATACCCTAAAGGATAATGGTCAACTAATTATATCATTTCCCAAAAGTTCCACTTGAAAAACCATCCAGAACTGGCCAAAACTAGACCATACTAACTGCTCCACTGTCAGGGTGTGATGCACACTGACTCCTACACTAGCTAGGTGTGATGCATACTGAAGAGGCCTTCTGTCAGGTGTGATGAGTGAGAATGGACAAATGTCCGAGACAGTTTGCTAAGTGGATGCTCATGGAATCTGTTATCTCAAAATCAACCCCTGAAAGGTTTTTGATCAGGTAGACCTTGAGTAACTATTTCAAACCTACTTTTGGCTAAGGCTTAGCCTCCTCAACCTGAGAGGGCTCTCTCACAAGACTAAAGATTTTGATAATGAATAAGATGGCTAACTCTATGAAACAAATGAAGAAGTGTAAATTGTTGAAACACAATTAGAAAATATTCATTGGGCTTATGGAGTCAAACATGTTTCAGTATGACAATAATGTTAGCCTTACATGGAAGTCAAGGCATCTAGAATTCAACACTTGGAGAACACATTAGAGAAATATAAGACAACACAGTCTATAAATGTATGAAGGAAGTTAGAGCACAATCAGTGATTTCTAAGTAAACATACATTCATACTGCTGTAGATAATGAGAAGAGAACAATACAAGACATTCTAAACATTGAATTCCTTCTGATTCCTGAGAAGTAAAGCCAAATATTGTATTACTAAAAACAGAGTCTTACACAAAGCACAATAACAAAGTTTCTCTGAAATTTTCCAACCCTTTGTACATTAGATTTTCTCCTATATATAGAGCTCCTTACATAACTGAGATTCCTCCTCCAGCATGAGGGGAACTCGAATTCTTCCTACTATGACACCTATTAACACTTAAAACTAACTATTAAATGTAACTGACTACTAACTGGCAGTTCTAGAGACCTAAAACAATTAGGAGTATAACTCCTCATCATGTTGGTAGTAGCATTTATTACAATCCAAACTCGTTCTCTGACAAATGGCCTTCTTCAGTTTAGCTTTGGTGGAGGTTTGAAATTCCTTGCTGGCCCTTGATGCCTCATCTCTTTACTGCTCCTGGAAACTAGGAAACTGCTCCTGTTTTTCTGCTTTTGGTCTCCACAAGGATCTTCGAAATCAATTATCCCTGTTGTTCTTCTTAATTACACAAAAATGTATTGGACTATCTTGTTTTCCATGTACTGTAGACCTTGCCCATATACACGTGAGAAGACAAAACCTCTTTAATGTTGCCTGAAGCATCATGAACAATACTAGCTATGAATAATGATCATTTTTATAACACATAGCTTAGAGTTCATATATGTCTTTCCTCTGCTTGTTTTTCCCTTGCTGGATGCTTACACTTTGTAAATGATCCTCTTCAGAAACTCCCTTTCAAAAATATTTCCCTTTTGTCTCTCAAAATTGGTCAACCGAAACATAATATGCAGCTATAGCAGTTTCGTAGCATGCTACAAAACTACTGTGCCTTAGGCATCACCTACAGCAGTTTCGTAGCGCACTACGAAACTACTGTGTAATTTCAAAAACATAGTTTAAGGCCAAAATTTGACTATCTTGAGCTTTCTTTTTCTTGAAATGTCTTTTTCATCTGTCCTGAAGCTGTTCAAAACTGAATGCATAGACACTATTCTTCAAGGTAAACTTCAAAAAGGTAATTTATCAAAATTTAGGACTTAGCCTTACTTGCTATGTGATTTCTCTTAGCTAAGGATGTCCTTCACGTTGGCTTAGTTGTATCTTCAGATCCTCGATTTTCCTCTTCATAATTCTGATTCCAGCTCTCAGTTTTGTATTAACTTTCCTGATGTATTTCACTTCCTTTATTGCAGGGACTGACCAGGTGTAGTATTGAGCATGACAGTTGACCACTTCGGGTATTGAAATCGTTTTGTCTTCCCACAGAGCCTCCATTTTATTAAAATAAGCTTCCTTGATTGCATGTTTCCTTGAGGTTTTCCTCAGTTTGGCAATTTCAAGATTTGCTAACTTCAACTTCTTTTTCAACTCTTCAACACTATATTCCTCTTGAGAGATAACTGCCTTACCTCTATCGTTTTTATGCAGCTGTGATGATGTTTCTGATGAAGTCACAGGTCCTTCATGAGATTTTTTTACCTCCCCTGTTTCACTTGCTTCTGGCAGCATCTCTTGTATCTCTTTTGAATGGCTTGTCACAGGTCTTCTTGGCTTAAAAACAAATTCAAAAACCTGATCATCAAATTTGAGCTTTTTAGAGGTTTTGGCCTTTCTGATTTTGCTTTTACCTGTTTCTATCAAGTCTGCTCAAACCAGAGGAGACTCCTCAATGTCAATAGCTTGAAGCAAATCATTCAGACTTCCTTTTGAAGTCGAGCTTGGCTCAGTAACCATTGTCTTGCCTTTTTCTTTAGCTAACTGGCTCTTGGTTACTCTTCTTTGGACCATTTCACCTGTAGATTGCTCTTGTACCCCCTTTTTTATTTGACCTTTCCATTTTTGTGACTATTGAGGTGTGTCTTGGATTACTAGTGATATTTGGGTCTCCTTTACCTATTTCCTAGCCTTCAATTTCATGAATCTTATTGATCGTGTTTCTGCACGATGACTAACTGCTGGTGGAGAACTCTTCATAGCCTAAGGATTGAGACCAGTTTCATTCTTGAAGCCAGACATAAACACGAACATGGACCATTCCCTATCTATTTTCTGGAGCTCATGCAAAACGATCAATTTGACTAAGCCATGATGAAACAACGAGGTCTCACAGGCTTCCTTCTTCAACTGAACCTTGTCACACATTTTGCCTAGGCTAGGAAACAAATAGAAAGGCAAATCAAAAGATATCTTTCCAGTGAAATGAAGAAGAATCTTGAAGTGATAATAATACACCTTATGATACCTCCCCTCGCAGGTGAAGTATCTCTGTATGCAGGTAAGTAAATTAGCATATGAATCTTTGACAAAACTCTTGGGCACTGACTTGTTTAAGTCTAAATCAATGAACTTCGGCTTCATAAATTCCTTGTAGGGGATCATATCAAACTTGAAATTTTTCAACCATCTCTCCTATCCCCTTGGAATCTTAGTGACTGTAGATATAACCTCTGGAGAGATTGGCAATTCAAGCACCCCAACTTTCGAATTCAGTCCTCTGAAATTCAAGCAGATTCCCTGGTGACTTGCATATGGCCTCCTTGAAGTTTTTCACAAAATCTCCAACAGCCAACCTGTTTTAAGGCTTGTTCAGCTTCATTATTCTTTAGGATGATATCTAAGCCTTCGAGTTCATTCCTCAGACACCTGCCTGACCTATGATCTCTTCTTTCTGTAGACCCCTCCATGAAATTCCAACAAAGTGAAGACTTGAAAAAAATCGCACCGTCTCAATCTTGATCACTGCCTCGCTTGATCTTCAAGGAATTATAATTGAATGCCTACCAATTTGCTCCTCATACATGAACCCAAACATAATCATGACTACGAATACTTGGCTTCTTTTTGAAACTTGCAACTTGAGCGTACCAAGACACTTAACGACCCTAATGATGAGAATAAGCGGTTGGATGTGATAGGCAAAGTGTATGGGCTGACAACTGATGATGTAAAAATAACGGATTTTGATAGATTTGATAGCTGGATGAGATTTGCTATGGATCTACATGAATCCCTGATTTCGTAGCGCAGCCAATGCAAATTCTGGGTTTTGCACTACGAAAACACCTAGACTGGGTTTTGCACTACAAAAACTCCTAGACAGTTTCATAGCGCATAAAAACCTTGAAACAAGTTTGACATATGGAATCCATGTGTGAGATGAGACAAATGATAGGCAAGAACAGAATATTGACCCTATTTGACCATACCAACAAGACTCTATTCAAAATCTTAGACTCTAAAACAACCATGGAAAGACCAGACCAAGACTAACACCAATCTTTTGAAATCAAACTGATGCTCAGAAATTTGAAATTTTTCTTAAGTGATAATAAAATCTTCTAGAAACTTCTTCTATGACACTTGCCTCTCTGACTTCGCCTAGGGATGAGTAAGAGGTCCAAGAAATCTCCAAGTGGAAAAAAAAACAAGTGGAATGACACTAATCAAAAACCCAGAGATGATTCACACCCTTGCATACATCTATAAATGGATCCCTCATCTGAGAGATCTAGAGGTTGGAATTTTGTAATTTGTAAGGAAGTGCTGATAGTTTGTCTTTGAGAAAGAGCATTGTATTGTTGGGTGATCTTTATTTTCATGAGGTGAAGAGGGCTTTGATGCTGGGGGGATGATGCTGGATCAGACAGCTTGGTTGTAATTATCCCTTCTATTTTAATAAAGTTCTTTGAGTTTTCCTCCATACAATCGTGTATTTGTGAATATTGTTATTTGTGAATGCCATTGTATGTTCAATGTATTTTTGATTCTGCATTTCTTATGATATAATAGATCAAGATGCTTTGATGGTGTTTTGTTACTTTGTTTCTACAAGTATTCTCTAAGCGGGACAAGTAGGAGAGGAGTTGCAAGCTCTATCAAGGGGGAGAGAAATGAAGCAAGGAGTCAAGCGAAAGATCCAGGTTGGTTCCTTTGCCTCTCTCTTATCCGTCATACATAGAGGAAATACCAAATTTCTTTGATTGTTTGTTTGCTAGGATAGCTGTCAATACTAGAGGGCTAGCAGATCGAAAAGACACTAGTTTTCCCAAAAACAAAATGGTGACTCCACTGGGGATCGAATAGATGCTTGTTTTTTATTTTTGTTTGTTTTATAAACCATAAACGGATCCTGAAGTTAGCCAGATAGCCTTCGAACTACTCTTTCTCTGCAATTGCATAGTAGATGAATGTTGCTTCAGTCAATCTCCGGTTTAGTTTATGAATTGAACATCTGACTTACAAGCATTCTAGATGCCCTGTTGGTAGCTTAGTAACCTCTCAATATCATACCTCTGTACTTTTCTCTTTACTGTCCATCATAGCTCAACTTAAATCACTAAAATCAGCTGCAAATTTGAGCCAAAACCCACTTCAGTTGCGCTCTCTGGCCCATCGCACTGTCTGTCACTGTCAACCAGTATGCATCACACTTCCTGAGTGTAGCAGGTGTGATTCATACTTGTTTCTGTGAAGCATAGGTGCGATGACTGACTAAACCTATTTCTCTCCTTGAAATTTGGGGTTTTTGTCCTTGTTTTCAGTTCTATTTAGTTGATTTGCTGCTTATGAACAGTGTCTCATTACTGAAGCCTACTTGCATTACATAGATTAGCCTCCATTGATTTGGATTAGTAATTTTTTTTGTGTATTTGTCCATCATTTACAATCCTTTGTCGAAACGTTGCTTAAATCAATCTATCGTTTTGGTACAAAAAGTGTCATAACTGTCATTTTGTGTCAAAAAGAGAAGTGTCGTAGAGTCTTCCTTCCCTGAATATTCGATTGAACTTTTCTTCATGTATTTGATTTGATTTGTTGATATTTGA
Source organism: Pinus tabuliformis (assembly GCA_031772625.1). Taxonomy (NCBI): domain Eukaryota; kingdom Viridiplantae; phylum Streptophyta; class Pinopsida; order Pinales; family Pinaceae; genus Pinus; species Pinus tabuliformis. Next base: position 322,251,977 of record CM062819.1, read on the forward strand.
AGTGTCAAAAGCATTTTCTATTCAAAATTGAAAAGTGTCATTTAGTCTTCCCTTATATTTTGAAAAAGAAATTGTCGAAATGTCACTTTGAGTAAAAATATTTCAGATCCTTACTATATTTAGTTTTCTTTTTTGGCATTTTCACATTAAAGAGAACAAAAACAAATACATGAATTTGCATTTGCATTTAGACTGTGTGCGAAAAATGATTTAGGAAAAGTGCATTTAGTGTGTGTTGTTTGCTCTTTGTTTGAAAGAATCATAATCTTCTTTCCTTAGTAGCTAAGATTTTCATTGATCAAAATAAACAACGATTGTTTATCATTGTAGACTTCATATTTAGGAATTTTAAATCTAAATCACATGGTGAACCATTGAAAGGAAAACTTTTAAACAAGATCAACTCTAAAATAAATTTCAATGATCTTAACAACACTTCGAAACATAACGCAACACATCTATAGGTCTAGGCTAGAGACGTGTTCCGACATTGTAAAATCTAGTAACTATCGTTTTCATCGAAGGTTGGGTGATTCCTCCTCTTTGATACGACAAGTGCTAGCACAGACTTGTGCTCCCCGTACCGTCACGTATATATTAGGAGACCACAATAGGCTTATATCCTTTATCCATAGGAAGCCGTGTCTGCTGCCCTATCCATCGCAATGCACTGAACACAACATTTGGGAAGATTGACTACCATACATAGGTCCTTGGTAATTTCTCTTTAATTTATCACCAAGGTGTATTTTGCAGTTTTGCAATTGGTTTGGTAATCCCTCTATCCAGATTTCCAGAGTAGTCACTTTCGTTCCTTTTCGACTGCTTAAAAGAAAAGGTCCACCTGAGAACTTTTCATTTCAGGCTCATTAACAATCGAAGGGGACTAGAGTCATCTTTAGCCTTTTCTCAACTCTTAAAAATTTGAAAAAGCAAAGTTGTGTCAAAGCGTCATTAAAATTTATTAAATTCAGAATAACATCCCTGTTCCTTCATTGATCTTAGGTTGAGATAATGGAGTCCACCAATCAAGGAATCCCTCTTGAGGGTAATCCTAGTCCTTTTACTTCTTGGGGAAATATTGGTGCTCCTCATATGGCCACTTTGTCTCTACTAGGTTTGACTATTGGCCTACCAATATGGCTATTCTCAACCTCTGTCATTCAGAACACCATGATTCCTCAGCAATTGAATCAGCATCAAGTTGAAACTGAAGTTGACCCTTCACCTTCCTCTTCATTTGTTTCTCCCTCCCCTTCTTCGTTTTCGCTTGGTGAAAATAGTGATGCTAGTAACCAAGTGCGTGAGAAGAAGAAGAAAGGAAAGGAGAAGAAGAAGAAGTCAGTTAAGCAAGGGAGAAACCATGTAGCATTTGGTGAAAATCCACACACTAAGCTTTTCAAACCTAAAGATCCATGCATAATTTATAGAGGAGACCATTTACATTGAGAATGTTTTTGCATTCCTCGGATCTTGAGAGAATGGTCCCCCCATTCGCACCAAGCGGTGTCGTCAAACTCTGGTGATAAAGTTGATAGCACACCATCAACTAGTAATAATGGGCAGAGAAGAAAGGTCCAAATTCCATGTAAGTTATGTGAAGGGGACCATACCCTTCCCTATTGTCCTTTTCTAGATGAAGCCAAAGGAGTCTTGCATAACCGTCCTGCTTCACTGTAGCGACTTCCATATGGATATAGGAAACTCTCCCCAAGTCCTTTACTAGTTGAAAATCCGACTGACTTAACTGAACCATCGGTCGAAACACCTATCGTTGAAAGTGAATCTTCTAAGTCCATACCAGACCAAAGTCAACAGGTCGAGATGGCAGTCGACCCAGTTTTACCTTCAAAAGATCATATCCTTCCCAAAGAGAGTGAGAACGATACCGTTCAAATTCTCTTTGTTAATTCAGACTCCGATGAACTTGGGGGCAATCCGCCCATTCCTTCACAACAGGAAGGGAATCCCCCAGTTCCCTCAACTCAAGGGGTCATTTCTACCATTTATTTGGTACCCCCTCCAAGTAGTCTAGTCACTTCCTTTGATTGGAATTGACTAGCAACATCTCGCCTTCCTTCTAATGTACCATTTTGGATCATAGTACAAGTTTACAAAATGATTGTGTCTGGCACTATCATAGATGAAGGGGCATCAGTGAGTATCCTTTCCTCACCTAGTTGGAAATCACTTGATTCGCCATTGCTTATTCCTGTTACGTAGAATTTGTCAGGCTTTAATAAAGGAATCAATCGACCATTAGGGATCCTTCCTAAGTTACCGATAACTTTAGGAAGGAAAACCGTTCACCTGAACGTGATGGTAGTCCCAAGACCATTAGATTACAATCTACTCCTTGGACGTGACTATGCTTATAGCATGGAAGCTATTGTTTCAACACTCTTTCGAGTGATGTGTTTCCCGCATGAAGGAAAATTGTCACTATTGAACAACTTTCATTTCCGGGCTCAAACACAGATCCAAGTCAAACATCATCTCTAAATGGTCCTTTTGCATTAAGAGTGTCTCTTCAACCTTCATTCCATCCACCTAATTACCGCGAGTAAACTGGTGAATGTAACGAAGCTTAGGGGGGCATGCACCCTTGTCTATTTTAAGATGAACCCAGCGGAAAAGTTAAGTTTTCCTGTAGAGATAAGTTTCCCTGTAAGTTATGTGATTGGTTTGGGTGACCTTTCACCTTTGTCTATTTGGCAAACGAAGTGCAGGAAGTGTTTTGTCTGTTCTGTGGATGAAACCATCCTGCATAACCACAGTAAGTTTCCATATGGTTACTAGAGACTCTCCTTTTCATCATGTTGGGGGCATGCAAACCTTTTTATGCAAGCTAAAAATGACCAATTTCATTTCCTAGTTTTGTTAGCTTTTTAGCTTTTTAGTTTCTTTAGCTTTTTAGTTTTTTAACTCCTTAGGTTAGGTGATTGGTCTGACACACCATTCACCTTCGTCTATGCTACGGACGAAGCAAAGGAAGTGTTTTGTCTAAACTGCTGACAAAAAATCATCCTACCTAACCTCAGTGGTTCCTTAGCTTTTTAGTTTTTTTTAGCTTTTAGTTTTGTCATTTCTAGTTTGCATAGAAAGGAAATATAAAAACCGAGCATAGTTTCTGCAAGGTTCAAGCTCGCTAAAAAATGAACCCGCCTCCATATGAGCCTACTTTCTGCAAGGTTCGAGCTCATTAAAAAATGAACCCGCCTCTAAGCATATGTTTGTTCGTTTCAAGCTTGTAAACACAATGAAACCAACAATGAGCAATGTTATCGCATGGTTCAAGCTCATTAAAAAATGAATCCACCTTCGGTAAATAACCTTTGTGATTTCCCTCCTATCAGCTTTTTGAGCCTTGGTTGTGTTCCTACCATCACCTCCATTATTTTGGCCAATCATATGCTTCCACTTGATTGTTTACCTTTTTGAGGAACAGCTGCGACGAGTGGGCTTGTTAGCCACCCTCTTCACATCACCGTGTTTTGAGAAGTTCCAAGCTTACCCGAACCAGTTGCTACCCTAAACGCCACTCGTTCCTAAAAAACGAGTCCCCTTTAAAGTATTTTTAGACTTGTTAAATATGAAAATATTGTCGAGATGTTAGCCTTTCCAACTCATTAAAGTAATTGAAAGTGCCATCCCTCCTATATATTTTAATCTTTTTCAGACCTGAGGGATTATCTCGTGAAAAAGTTTGAGCGCCTGTCTTTTCAGCTCGCTAAAGTTATCGAGAAGTCATCCCTTTTGTATTATTTTATCCTTTTTTGGACTTAGGGGATTATGCTATGAAAAAGAACTACTGGAGTTTCCTTTTCATCCCTTTTCAAACTCTCTAAACATGAAAAGGACCGAATTATCCTTGTCTTTAAACTTGCTAAAACAATAGCGAAAAACTTGTCCACCATGACAAGAACAAGTTTCACTATCGCTAGACTCACTAAAACATAGCGACAGGTTTTCCCAAAGGGAAAATTATATAACAAGCATATGTTATCCTCCTCAAGCTTGACAAAAATAAAGAGGTATTGGTCAGCAATGACTGGGGGAAAAGGGAAGAAAACTTGAATAATTTTATTGGTAGTAGGTCACTCTTGAACATGACACTTTCACTCCATCGCCATGATTGAGTCAAGTTGGGTTATTCCGTTCACTGGTCATTTCACTGTTAGTACTTCACACCATCCATTTTTGGGGTTAACGCTACCAATTCATCTCAGTGTCGCTGATATGTTCAAGAGAAGTCATTCAGAGATTTCACCATCCAACTAATGCCTCATCCACTGCAATAGCTTCACCCTCCATTTTTCATGACCACCATTCCTAAACCTTGTGTCATCAGATCGTTTTCACCTTCAGAAAATCATTTGCTTCATTTTGTGTCATAGATGTAGGATATATTAAGCCCCTCCTATGACCGGTCACTTCTTGTTGACATTAGCTCATTATCCAAGAAGTTGACTTATAAGCAACCCTTTCAGTACTTTGAAGCTTGCATGCCTCAATGGCAAGTTTCTCACTTCTAGCGACAGGTTGACATCAATGGCCTTCGACCGAAAGATTTTGTGTGGTGTTCAACATCAGATCATATATTCACAACACGTGAATTGTACTGTAGTACCTTGAGGGTCATTATCATTATCGATGATTCCTCTCGCATCTGTTAACGGCTTACATTATTGGCTAGTAATCAGACGATGTCTTTCCATGTTTGACTTCAGGACATCTTTTCAAATGGATCAACATGTACATTGGGTGAAGATTGAACAAGTTTGAAGACCCCGTAACTAGTTTCATCCATCCGGGCTGCAATATATTCAAGAATATAAAGACATCAAATGTACACAGAAGCTACACAGATGGTCATCCAAGCCAAGAATGATGACTCTACATATAAAGAATCACCAGTCTACAACTACAGATGATTATCTATTCTATGTACATGAAAATGAATTTATAAAGCTGAGCATGGGAATGCCCGCCTCAGCTAGATCATGAAAATAATATGATGATGATGTATTGTATTGTATCTTATACAGGTCACCTTCTAGTTTGATTACCTTGTATCCTCGTGATAAAGCATTTCACCCGACATCAAAGATTTATGATTTCATGTTTTAGGGGGCAACTGTTATAGACATATTTGGGCACTGCAACCCCAATATTATATGTTGATAAACTAGGGCTCTTTAACCCCTAAAAGTGTTGTTTCATACCTTAAAGTATCATGGTCAACTGATTATATCATTCCCCAAAAGTTCCACCTGAAATACCATCCAGAACTGGCCAAAACTAGACCATACTGACTGCCCCACTATCATGGTGCGATGCATACTAACTCCTACACTAGCTAGGTGTGATGCATACTGAAGAGGCCTTCTATGGGGTGCAATGAGTGAGAATGGAAAAATGTCCGAGACAATTTGCTAAGTGGATGCTCATGGAATCTTCTAGAAACTTCTTCTATGACACTTGCCTCTCTGAATTCACCCAGGGATGAGTAAGAGATCCGAGAAATCTCCAAGTGGAACCAAAAACAACAAGTGGAATGACACTAATCAAAAACCTAGAGATGACTCACACCCTTGCATACATCTATAAATGGATCCCTCATCTGAGAGATCTAGAGGTTGGAATTTTGTAACTTGTAAGGAAGTGTTGAGTTTGTCTTTGAGAAAGAGCATTGTATTGTTGGGTGATCTTGCTTTTCATGAGGTGAAAAGGGCTTTAATGTTGGGGGGATGATGCTGGATCAAACAGCTGGGTTGTAATTCTCCCTTCTATTTTAATAAAGTTCTTTGATTTTTTCTCCATACAATCGTGTATTTGTGAATATTGTTATTTGTGAATGCCATTGTATGTTCAATGTATTTCTGATTTTGCATTGCTTATGATATAATAAATCAATATGCTTTGATGGTGTTTTGTTACTTTGCTTCTACAGGTATTCTCTAAGCGGGATAAGTAGGAGAGGAGTTGCAAGATCTATCAAGGGGAGAGAAGTCAAGCAAGGAGTCAAGCGAAAGATCCAGGTTGGTTCCTTTGCCTCTCTCTTATCTGTCATACATAGAGGAAATCCTAAATTTCTTTGATTGTTTGTTTTCTAGGATAGATGCCAATCCTAGAGGGCTAGCAAATTGAAAAGACACTAGTTTTCCTAGAAACAGGTATTACTATTCCTCAACTCCTCAGCTTCCTCTTCAGCAGTCACATTGTAGCACTCTAGCGCGTGGCGTAGCTGGGTGGTCCAATCTAGTTGAATCAAATCCAAGGGATCCTATGATATTCTGAAGATCGCTGCTTTAACCTCCTACAACACTTCATCAATGCACTCAAATCCATCTTCAAAGCTGAATGTCATCAAGAATTCCTATCTCAAAACATCCCATTCATTTGTGCCATGGCGGAGCTCAAGTACCAATTCATAGGTATTACGTCTAAGGTGTGATAGAACAGATGCACCCACTCTGGTTGTGGTTCTACTCGATAAGTATTGGTCCATTTGGCTAAGTGATCGCGTGGGTCACTCCTTCCATCGTATTTATCTTCCAATTGTACCTTTGGGTGACCAAACCACACCATCATCATTCTTCTATATTCGCACCATCCATCGAAGTTGTCTTTATGCATACCCCACCATATTGCAGGCATAGCGCACAGTGCCAACTCCAACGCTTGGAAGTGATGCTTCTCTGGTGCTTCCCTTTCAACTTCATCCAAAAATTTATCAACATCAGTTAAACCATCATAGTAAGGTAGACTTCTTACCTTTGATGATAAGCATCACAACAATTTGGTCATCATGTTACATCGTAGCGTAGACACTTCATGCAATCTATTATGCTAGTGTTCCAATTCCTCGTCTAAATCTGATGTGCATGAGCTTTAGCGGTCCCATGCAATACGTCCATCAGCTGGCAGATTCACCCAGTCTTGATCTCTAACCATTATCTTATAAATCTGGTCCAAATCATTGTCACTTTCATAATCATAGATTGGTTCATTGTAGCGCAGTCCTTCTATAGGGTCCAACAATGCTACTACGCGAAGCAATTTTCATTCAAATGACATCATTTGATTCTTCAAATTAATCACCCCATTCATGTCGATAGCCCAGTCAATCCCAAGGAGTGTAGGGTAGGGATTGTTTTCATCCACAATCTCTATCACTTCAAAATTGGTCAATGTGCTCGCGCCTTCAATATCGACTATCACTCCCTGTAATCTTCCCATGGGGATAATGTTTTGTTGATTTTCCACCCTCAATTGAATAAGATACCACTGCAGCACAGGTCTCCCCATTCTCTCCCATGTTTGTTTAGGAAAAACATTAGCATTGGACCCTAGATCTAGAATAACTTGGTCCATTTCATATTCTCCTATTTGCGTGGTGAGTCTCATCTCCCACCCTGTTCTTGGCTTATGCTTACCAATTTTCCTAACCACGTGGGGTCCATTAGGAGTATTACCATCACATTTATTGATCAACTCCTGTAACCCCTTTATGGCCTTGCTATATTATAGCAGCTTCATACAAGTCTCCAAAAATTTAGTAAGCATGGATGGGTCCATTTCTTCAGACTGCTTATCCTGATTTCCTGAGTTATAAGCCCTAGCGAAGCTTTTCTTTACTTCCATGAAGGTTTCCTTCACGTGCTCCAAATCAAAGCCAACCTCCTTCTCTAGAGCTTTACGGACCCATTCATCATCTTTAGGTCACTTTCCCTTATCTTTGCCTGTTGTCATTCCACTTCAAAACACAATATTCACATTAGGGTCTTCTTCTCGGGGTTCATCCCTCATCATCTTTAGGTTTTGGGTAAGCTGCTAAGGCTGCGCCCCTTTTCTACGTATCTTATTTAGTAATACAGGGTAGTCTTCTCTCGCATGGTTAAACTTAGTGCAATATTGACATGATAGACACTTCGGGTTCGTACATTCTCGTGCGTAATGTCCTGGTCCCCTACAATTGTAGCAAATCACCTGTCCTCAACCTCTACCAGGTCGTTCTCCACCTTGGCCTTATCTGTGTTGGGCCACTAGTTTGTCATTATTATTATCACTCTTTAATGCCTATTTCATCCATTTCTACCATTTTTTTATCACGTCATTTATCATGATTTATCATATAATTCTATTTTATAATTATTTATGCTCTTCTGGATAAATATTATTTCTTCTCCTTTATTTTAATAAATTGATGATTATTATGCATGATTTTACTAATGATGGTTTATTAATAAATTTTTTGTAACATCACTTACCATTTTAGCCTCCAAAATATTTTCCAGATTGCAGATTTGATCTCCATCTCATCATTAAATATTCCAACTTAGAAATTCGTTGGAATAAGAAGTGATAGTTTTGCATTGGACGTTTTGGGCAAATGGAGAAGAATCTAGAAAATCCGAAAAATGGGTTTTGTTTGGAACAGACCGAATTAGTTTTGTAATGTGCATTTTTCCCAAATTTGGTCAGTATTAAGAGAAACAGAAGGTTCTTTTAATACTTTTTTCTCAGATTCGTTGTTGCGGCTAGTTTCCAAATTATCCCAGTTTCAATACCAAATTCGACCTATTCCTGTTGAATGTTGATGGAAAGATATTGCAAATATGATCTTGTTGATCAATTTGTTGTGAACAATCCAATTTTGTTATGGGAATCATTTTGTAATCATCTATGTTGTAACTTTTGCCTGCTCTCTGTGTATTTAAATGAAAACAGAGATCAAAGAAGGGGATTATTATGGCTCATTAGAGATAGGATAGGATAGGATAGGAGGAGAGGGGATAAAGGAGAGATTTTGATATATACATGTAATCACTGTTGAATTATAGGTAGACTATGTTATATTATTTTCATTCAATGAAAGAGTCCGTTGATTTCCCTTGACGCGTGCAGATTGAATCGAATGAGACATGTTGATTAAGCCTGGGTGGTTTTTAATTCTCCGGTTACTGTAAGTTCTTTCCTCTCAGAAGTGGCAAGGGCCTGCCACAACTGGGATATCTAGCTATATTAGCACCAACACTATAGATTTCCATTACCGGTAGCATTTCAATTCTATCAATTCTATAGGTTGTGAGTGTTAATTTCATTGCAGAGCGTGTGTTAATTTCATTACAGAGTGTTTAATTTCTAGCATAAGCGTGAGTTATTTTTACACAGGCAGGCGTGGATTAGAGCATTGATTTCATTTTCTTTCATTTACAGCATTGCAGAATAGGGCATACGTAAGAGTGTGGTTATTATAGAATCCGTTGAAGGAGATTGGTTAATGCTACTGAACTCTCAGTTGACATCATTTCCATTTGAATTTCTTAATTGAGATTGAGTGTGATTTAGATAGAATCAACTAGAAGAGATTGGTTAATGCTACTATGCTCTCGGTTGATGCTATTTTCAATTGAATTTCTTGCTTCAGATTTGATTATGATTTTGCTTGAGATTAAGTCCTGATGCTTAGATGTATTATTTCCTTTAAAAGTTATAGCTTGAGATTTATGATTGCATTGAGTTACTTTTGTATCAAGTTTTATAGTTCAACTTAAAAAGCATTACTCTCTGGATTTATAGCTTGCACATATTGTGTACACTCTTGAAACAAAAAGACTTACCCAGGTTGATAATTAATGTGAGGCAATTAGGAGTTTTAAAAGACACCTTTTAGCACCCAACATTTTGGCATCGTTGCCAAGGAGAGTGTTTCCATTTCACAGAAAGTGATGTATGTTTGATATTTGCTGCTAGGAAAGAATTGGGTATTAAAAATGGAAGGTAAGAACCTACTTAACGAGTAAGTAAAGTGCTTGCTCCTCCGCCCGCTTTTCAGCACAATTTCATAAAAGTTGAAGTAGGTGTTTGATGTTTGTCTATTGTGAAAGAAATGTGTATTAAAAATGGAAGGCAAGAACCTGCATAATGAGCAAGTAAAGTGCTTGCTCCTCCGCCTTCTTTTCAGCAAAATTTCGTACGGATTGAAGTAGGAAATTTAGAGGTAGAATTTTTTTAAAAATCTGATAATTCCACTCGAGTGGTGATGTAAGCACCACCCATTTCACTAACCAATTGACAGGAACATTTGAGGGAGGAGCCTCAAAGAAACACGTGAAGAACATCTTCTCTTATGGTAAGAAATGGCTCACATTTCTAATTTTGAATTCTCTATCAAAGATCTAGGAGGAGTGACACAAATGCACATAATTCCCCCATCTTCTCTACCAAATTTTCATGGTTTGACAAATGAAGATCTAGATACATTCTTATTTGAGTTCGAAATAATTTGTAGAGGATATGATTATTGTACTAATGTCCAAAGGTTGAAAGTGTTTCCTCTTACTCTAAAAGGAGCATCTCTCCGATGGTTCATGAACCTAGGTGGGAACTGCATCCAAACATGGAAGGACATGAATAACATATTCTTGAAGAAGTACCAACACTACCACAAATCCAATGAAGATATTTTCGATATGATACAAGGGAAAGATGAAAGCTTGGAGGACTATGTGGAGCAATTTTGATACAACCTTAAAAAATCAAAGCATAAGTATTTGGAAAAGGAGATCTTAAAAACGCTCTTTCTTAAAGGAATCAAAGATGAATTTTTAGAAATCTTAAATCTGATAGGAAAAGGTGATGTTTTTCAGTTGTCATATGATGATGTTTGTGAATTGTGCATAAGGTATTCAAGAGGAATCTCCAAGGCTGGTAAGAATTCTAGAGAATTTTCTTCTTTCTTTTCCAAATCTGCTACAAGAACAGGGGACATAAGAGCTGAAATCAATGTTTTATTTGAAAATTTTAAAGTTGATTTTATTAGCTCTCTAAATTCAAAATTGGATGTTTTGCAGGTTCAGAAAAATCAAGAATTTGATGAAGTGTTTTTCCCTCATTACCAAAAGGAGCATCCCATAGATAGTTCTCCTTCCTTATCTAGGATCGGAGTAGCATATGAAAGAGATGGGGAAGCTGCAACAAGGTCAAAACCATGGAAATCGTGGCCTACATGTATGGTACAAAACAATTCCTCTCCATTCTCTTACTTGGATAATCCATTATGGAATACTCGTGTTAGGGCAGCCATGTCCATCTCAATATAACACCTGTTATCACTCAGGTTGTCCTTAATCTCAAGAAAGGATACGGCCGAGGTAACCACAAACCAACTTTGGACTGCAGGTTCTAGCCCACCTGCAGTCAGAGAGGGCTCTCTCTTTTTGATTTAGCTTTGCTAATGATAATTTTAGGCTAGCTATTGAGTTCAGGGGTTTTGCTTGTGTTTTGGTTGGAAAGATGATGTTTCAAGTAGAGAGGCAAGGCATATGGTGGTAAATTTCAAACCATTGGGCATGGGGTCATGGAGTAAGACTGTTGGTGTGCTTTCTTAATCACGAAAAGGATGAGGAGCAGGGTAGCTGTTCATGAAACAATTTTGCAAGTTTATAAGGATGAATAAGGGCTAAAGAATGAGAGGCAGCAAAGAATCTCTCAAACAGGTTAGCAGGAAGAAGATGAATGAACTCTATCTGGGAGCAGCTAAGAATTCCTAGATGACAGTCATTCATATGTGAAAATAGATCAAACATGAGCCATAACAGAATTCATATTTATGTCTAGTTCAAGAAGAAAAACATTAAGAAGCCACAGAGCCTGGGCATAGAGTGCAGCAAAGCAAATTCTATACCAATCCTTTGTTAAGTGACTTGAGTATGTATGAAAATGAAATAACAGAGGTAGGGAGACTTATTGTATCATATTGCAGCACAAGAATTCCTCATTTAACTCTTCAGGAACATTAATCACACATCAACAGTCCATTCTCCAAGCTTGTATGCAGTCTTTGATTATAGAAAAAATATCAGAAATACAGTGCAAGTCTTTCCTGGATACATCAGTCGATCAACCCCTTTTACAGTGCAAGAGGTTGTATATATACAAAAAAGGAAGTCACAAAATATCTAGGTGATGACTCTTCAGACAATAAATTACATCACCAACTCCTGCCAGGGAGTAAATGAAACATTTAACACTGCAGTTAATGTTAGCTTGCTAGCTGTCTTTTTTTGTCAGAAAACCATTGACTTTGTAGGTTGAGTGGGTGGGCTGCCTGCTGTGCATTTATTTTAGCGCGTGTCCCCTGATGTTGGTACGTTGCCTGCTGCTGCCTGGGTCTTTGTCCTGCGTGTTTGGCTTTTTAGCATTGGATGAGCTGTAATCATCAATTCAATTTTGCTCCATGTCGATCTACCTTTGACAGGTGTATCTTGCCATTTCTATATGCTGACCTGTAACTTGACCAAAAATAATTAATAAACCAAATCACCTGAGCAATATCTCTTTTATTCCCTTCCACCAGTCCTCCGTAGGCAGCTGATGCCTCTGTATCTTTATCAATGTTTCCTCAGCCTCCGTGTACCTATGGAAGGTGGGTTGGAATTCGAACAGGTGATTTATCTCTTGTGCAATATAGAATAGATTTTCTAATTTATTAAAAACACTCTGTCCTGATGGAGGCCCTGTTCCTTCTGAAGTGCTGGAGGAAGCTGTGATTTGGTTGGCAGCAAAATTATTGACTCTATTAGCATAAAGGTCATGTGACAGCAGTCTTCCGGCACTGGTTAACAAACTTGGCAGTCCTCTGCTATGCAATGCCATGATCTTTGCCTTGAACTCATCCACCTCAGCTTGCATCTCTTGGCATTTTCTGTCCAATTCCTGCACAAAGTTCCTAAGGGTTAACACCTTTTTTATTGGCAAGATAGTTTCAATCCTGCTACTGATTCCTAATGCTGCCAGCTGCCCCTTGGTTTGAGTATTCAAGAATTGGATCATCCTATTTGCTTCCTCAGGCATATTTCTCAATGATGCTCTGGCCTTTTGGTTTTCGAATTGAGCCAAATTTATCAACTCCATTTGCTCGTGAATAGTTTCAATGGCTTGCCACTGGTCTGTAATGGATTGGCCGATTTTGGCCCATAGAATTTTCTTTATATCAGCTAGAGTTCTATCAAAAGTGAGCTCTTTCTCTAGCTCTTTTATTCTTTTTTCTAAGGCTTTGACCTCTCTTGTTTTCTCAGCTACCTCCTGCTTTGATTTGTCATATTTTGCCTCAATTGTAGCCAGCTTTTCCTTGGTTTGTCTCAACTCTGTCATTTGTAATTCCAGAGCTTCAATTTCCTTCATCATATTGTCCATTTTTAAGCTGGTGTCTTTATCTGTAGGTGTTGAGGTAGTTGCTGTAGTTGGTGCTGAACTTGAGGTACCTGCTTCTGCTACTGGAGTGATAGAGGGGACTGTTGTGCTGGTCGTGGGAGGGGTGGCTGTGGAGATCTGAGCTGTTTGAATTGGCTGAGAGGCCAACTCTCCCTGTCTTCCCTGCAATGCTGCCTCCAAGGCAGTCTCTGTTTCTGCCAACCTTTTATGCAAGGTCATGAGTAAAGCTACTACATCCTTTTCTTCTTTCTGTTGAGCTACCTCTGTAGTCTGAGGATGCAACGTAGATGACAGTTTGATTTGTTTCCTAAGGGAAGCTATGTCTTCATCCCTCTTTTTTAATAGAGCTTGCACGCCCCTGGGATTAGAGGGATCATATCCCATCTCTATGACAATCTCCTCCAAGGACTTGATTCTATTGTCCTTGTCCTATGAGGAAGCCTTTTCCAACTCAAGTTGGGCAACAGTGTTGTGCAAAGAATTTTGCAATTTGTGAGCTAGCAATGTCTTATCTGCTAGGGTAGAATACAGCATTTCCCCTGTCTGCTTGTGCAATTAAATCTGGTCCATTGGATGTATATCCTTGGCAAACACCTCCAGATTGGTTCTAATGTAATCAACAGCTGATTGGGGTTGTTGAGTTGTAGGCCTGAAGTGACCAAGGGTCATCTTGCCTTCTTGGATGTCATAGGCTGCCATTAGTCTTTGCTGGTTGGTGGGAGCCATCCTTATTAACTGATTATACAGTTGGATTCTCACTAGCTCATTCCTAGCCTTTATATCAGTAAATGCTTTTTTAATGTCAGAGGGTTGTCGGCCTTGTTGTATTGTGGATGATACTTCCACGCCCCGCTGTCTCTCATGCTCCTGCTGAAATGAGCTGGCCGATGTCTCCATGCTAGGAGGAACCTGCTGTTCAGTGGTTGTCTCTGGCATTTCTTCTTCTGAAAAAGGATTTAACCTTTGTCTCTTCTCCCCTTGCTGCTCTATGGATGTGCGTGGAGGTGTTTCTTGCTGTCTGTCCCTTTTCTTTGATCTCTCCTCATTGAGAGGTGTCTGCAACATCGGAATTTTTGTTACCTTTGTTTGTGTCGAAAAGTCTTGCCCTTCACTTTGTTCATCAGTAGAAACTGGTTGATCCGCCATTTTCTCTTGTTGTCCTAAATGGTGCACTTGCTCTTCCGAATTCTCTACCTCTTTACCTTTGTCTGTTGTTGCTGGTGGGACAGTCTGTTGGACTGGTTGCTGGGGGGCCGTGGCAGATGAGGTGCCTACTCCAAGCTGCCAAGGAGCTGCAAAAGACACCTGTCCAAAAGATTCCAAGTCAACTGCTTTTTCAAGGATTTTGATTGCTTTTTCTGTTATCTCTTCCTTAGATAGTTCTTCAACTAGTGTGCCCTCTACCCATTCTGGTTGGTTGGCAAATTGTTCAATTTGGGGATATCACAGTGTTCATATGATGCAAGCTTGTATTTGACTCTTCTAAGGTTGATAAAGTGATTTGGGTCATAAGGTGCCCAGTAAAAACTTGTTTTTAATAACAGAAAGTCTTTCAACATCTTGTCTGCCTCCTTCCAGGCTTCTTCTCTTTTACTGAAAATAAATGGGCCCAATTGATGCCTGATTTTCAGCTGTGCCTTTTTGCTTTTGCCATGGAAGTGAAGCATGTCTGCGTTGCCAAACTGCCGAAAGTACTCCAAGGCAAAGGGTCTCATGGGGACATATTTAGGCAGTCTATAAGGGGCCAACTCACACCCTGATCCGGATTTAAACAGGAATGCAACAAATTACAGAGATCACCATAAATACAGAGATGCGATAACCATAAATACAGAGATGCAGCGGAAATAATACTTCATTTCATTACTGTAAAATACTGAAATATGCTTACAAACAGAAATGGAAAGAAGCCAGCTAGGGCGATGGTAGCTTATCTTTGAGAAGAGATGTGGTGGCTACATGCCTCTGAACTGTTCCGAACTGTGTTACAATGAGGCTCGAAGGCCTATTTATTGTTGTGAAACAATGGAAAACCCTTCACATCCCGAAACCTAACCCTAGAAGATGAAACGCCAAATTGTGGGCCCCGTTTGGGTAAATTGGTACATCAATTTCCCGGGGTCGTAACTTTGGCATACGATCTCCGTTTGACGCGTACGATAGCTCGTTAGAAAGATCTATCCGAGTACTACCACTTTGGGAGGCAACATCGGTCCATGGACCCATGTTGCCCTAGATCCCAAAAAAACGTCGTTTAGGGCCTCAAAACGGCTCCGGAAGTTCAGGACCCGAAAAACTGCTAAAAATAGTAAATTGTGCTACAATTTAGGAAACTGAAAAAGCTGAAAGAGACAGTTGCGGGGGTCCAAATGGGTTGGTGGGTGGCCACCAACATCCATCTGGATCACACCCATAAATCTTGATTACTGTGTGGTGTTGATAAAAATACCAATCTCCAATACTGTAGGTCTTGGAAAGTTGCAGGATTTTTTGCATTTCATCAGTGAGTCTAGGGAGAGGAGTGCTTACTAGCAAGGAGGAAGCTGGGTATATGAACAGGTCAATGAACTCACAGTAGGTGTATGGAGAGTAATAAACATGGTGGCAAACTGATGACCAAAATATTACGGACCTTCGCCTCCCCTTAGCATCCAACCTTTTGAGGAAGACCGGGAAACTATCAGGCTGATAGTACAACAACAAGTGATATATGTAGGAAGTATATTTAAACACCCTTTCTCTCTCCAGGTTCATGAATTGCTCATGAATTTTGTCAGCTATGAAGGTGGCATAATCATACTGGACAGCGGGGGGCTGCCCTGGAGTGAACATGGATAGCATTACCAAGATAACCTCATCAACATACTCACTGGTATTGAATCCTAAGATGCAGGATATCATATCTACTAGCAGTCTCCCTGTTTCATTGAACCAGACATGTAGATAAGGAGGAGGTTGTCGGGGCTGGTAATCTGGGAGCATGAATAATTGGCCAATTCTCGCGACCTCTGAGCTGGGCAGCTTAGTGCCTTGGTTAAGTAGAAGATTCATAGAAAGGGGCACCAGAGGTTTGCTTGGCTCAAAGCTTAGCATCTCATTTATGGATTGAGGGGTGATGTGAAACAAAACAGCCCCAGATGGAGCCAAAACTGCTCTTTGAGTGGGTTCATAATGCTCACAGCACTGATGGATAAAGTCTGGGAATACATTCACTTGTGGAAGATAATAGATGGGTAGGTTGGACTCCCAGATACCCATGTCATCAGTACCGCTTCTGTGTTTTCTCCTTATTTCACAGACAATTTCAATGTGATATTTGTTGCTTATTTCAACTGTTTCCTTCATTTGATAATCCCTGTCGGCAAGGGGCAGCCATTCCAAGTCCCTATGTGGAGCATTCAGTGGTGCAATATTCAGGGCAACTGGGGTCTCCATGCTTCGACAATAATTACAGCTGGTTTAGGCTAGTATTTCAGCAAAGACCAGAATTCTGATGATGGTTTTTTGGGCCAAGAGCTCAGAGTTTTAAGCTCTGTGTAGATATGTTTTGATGAGCAGAAGTCAATGAAACGCAGAGTGTGCAAGGTTCTGCAATAAATTCACTGAGAGGGAGGAAATTGGAGGGCTTTAGCAGACTGTCTTCAGCGGTTCTGCGGACAAATTGGAGCTGGATTTTGAAGCTATGAATGGCAGCTTTGTCAGAGACAACAGAGACGCTGGGCTTTGGCCACAACTGAGTTATATGGTGAGGCAGAGAGGAAAAGGTCGCATGTGTCGATGTGCTCCAGGTAAATTTTGGTGTATTGGCAATTCTTGCAGAGAGAAAATATAAAAACAGGGTTACGGGCGTTGTTTCGGGTAAATACCTGGACTTAAGGCGCCGGTAACGAACGAGCAGGTGCAATGGAGAGCAATGGCGACAAATTTTTGGGCGGCAGCAGCTCGTTTGATCGAATTTTGCACTTAGGTGGAAAAACAACGTGAAATAGCATGCAGAGAGCTCCCAGAACTGAGCAGTGAAAATGACATAAAATGGTCGATTTGCTCATTTTTATGATAATTTGACACTTTTGGTGCTTTTTAACTATGCCGTCAGCATTACATCATTGGCGGGCTAGGCACGGAGGGTGATGTGGCGGGATGACTCGGCTAGGGGGTGATGTTTGCGCAGGTGATGTGGCATGGTGACGAGGCAGACACGTAGAACAGGATAGGTTACATGAGGCGCGCGTACAGAAGGCGGAAAGCGGTTTCATCGGACCGCTTTCTGTACGGGGGCGGTATCCGTCAAAGCCCCTCCGATGCAATAGGAAATGGACAAGTGTCTGGGTACAGCGGAAAAACTGCCTCTCCATCGGAAGCTAATCACCGAGCAGCGGGGTGCCTCCGAAATCGCCGAGAGCCGTCGGATGGGGAGGGCCCGATCCGACGGTGGACGGGACAATGATTTGATGGGATGTTAATGCACTGGGCCCGCCCGACTGTTAAATCTTTATTCAGTGCTTCAGGGTCTTAAACTTTGGGTTATACGAGTTTAATGGGTTTACAAATGGGTGCGGGTGGCTATTAATTTAATCAGATATCAAATTAATTCCAAATTGGAATGTATGCGCAAAAGAACTTGGTATAAATTTCACGTGTGGGGGAGGGAATGGTGGTTGTTAATTTAACCAAATGTCATATTAACCCCGGGTTAGGACGCGAAAGGGTTAATTCCATGCCCCAAATGAGCTTAGCATGCCCCGGACTTAGGAAATATGGCTATAGTGCCAAGGGGAGGGGTTATTTAATATCTTTTTTGGGAATTTCATATATTTTTAGTAGTGAATAGGGATAGGGGAGAAATTAGGGAGCTACATAGTAGAATTAGGAGTTAATATGATAATGGTGGAGTGGAAGAGGAAAGAGAACAATGGTAAGTCTATGAAGTAAAGATAGACATAGAGATTATGTGGAAGATGAAAACATGATTGTTACACAAGAAATGTGGCTTCTTTTCATGAAGAAATCCAAAACCTTGACTTAATGTTTTTTACAAAAATGAAGTAAGAACTAGGACTTGTTGGGCAGATCCCAAGGTCCTTTAGGGGGATGTTAGTAAGGAACTTTTGAGAAGGAGGTGAGGGGAAGTTAGATATGCTTTTCAACATTCTGCCAAAAAAACACTGCTTTGATACCTCTGCCACTGATGAGATGAGCCTTCTTTGTCAATGCCCAAAAACTGAGGATGATCTTGATTCTGCAACCCCGGGCTACCTACCCAGCCTAATATACCTAGCATTTTTTGTTACTTTAGGAAGGGTGCACTTAGACTTGCAAACCCTGATTGCCATTTTTTTTCTTTTAGACTGCCCTCCTATCTAAAACTAGCCTTATTTCTTCCAAGGGCCCAGATTAAGCTATTGGGCTCCTTCGTTCTCTACCTAGCTACTAATCTGCCAAGCTTAAACTGTTTAGACAGATTAACTCTCTATATTCTAAAGCAAGAAATTTAAACCTAGGGAAACCAAGCTTAGACTGTTTGGCTTTCCTTTAACTGAGAAATCTTCAAAAATGGAACTTTTGCAGTATGAAAAAGATGAACATTTTTGGCACTTCCACTGTCAATCATGAAATATGAAACCTGTTGCAACAGGAGGCCAACAGTGGCTCCACTTGGGGATGACTTTTCCTTGTGAAAAGCCAAGAACAGCAGGTCAGACTGCCTTGATCCTCTGTGGTTGCTATACTCTAAAATCTTTCCCTTTAATGGCTGCTTTATTTATGAACATGATAGCATACTTGAGGAGCTTAGGGCCTTCACTTCGGGCTTCAATTACAACGAGTTGCTATCCAAACAGAAACTTAAATCCTACCTACCTACCCTAATCAACACTTGTTTGCTGGTTAGGTAAAATGAAACAACCAGTGCAACCATTTAAGCACTTGTAAAAAGAAACTAACTGTTTGACTGACAGTTGGTGAAATGAAAAACATTGTTGGGTCATGTGCCCCCATGGTCAAAATTGTGACATATAAAGGCCACTGCTGGAATACTTGATCCTCATAGAGAAAACATGTTACAAATTTTGAGTTTAGAAAGGCCTCCATATAATCTGCTATAGGATCAACAAAAGCATCTTGTGGGATGGTTCTATCTGAGCTTTCTTGGTTTGATGGAACAACTGTATCCTCTGTAACAAATTCTGCAACTAGTCCTTTAGCCTTTGTCTTGAAAGCATAGTCATCCTTAATTTGTAAGTCAGAAGGCAGTACAATTTTCTCATGAATTGGAGGAGGAAGTCCTTGAAATAAAATTTTAGGATCTTGAAAATCATATCACCGAATTTGGGAATGCAATAGTTCAATCTCATTTTCATGTTCCTCCATAACTAAATCAAGAAGACATATCTTGATTTGGGGCTGTTGTATTGCATTGATCTTAAACAACAACTGTTTGACAAAATTTTCATCAAGCTCATATTTTGATAATAACTTTCTGAATTCATTTATAGCTTGTTTAACTTCATCTTCCACATACCCGGTCATCCTATCTGACTATTACCAGTGTGAAATGGGATTACTTGGCTGTGAAACTGCTCAAAACTTTGAAAATTTTTCTTCCAGGTCCGCTCCACCAGTGGAGTCTTGTTTGTGAAGATGATGTGGAGTCGCCAGATGGATGATTCAACTTTGGAGTGTCTGATCTCTGTCCATCATCACAGATCAGAACTAAACTTTTGTTTTAGTGTTTCTGAAAGAAAAGATGACCTTCTCCAGAGACTAAAAGGAAATTTTTGTTCTGGTTCTTCCCCAGTGGAGCTTTCCAACTTGATTTATGAAATTATCTGAAGGTGTTCCCTAGTGGAGTCGCCATCATGTTATCACTTAGGTTGTCCTTAAGCTCCAGAAAGGATACAGCCGAGGTAACCACAAACCAACTTTGGACTGCAGGTTCTAGCCCACCTGTAGCCAGAGAGGGCTCTCTCTTTTTGATTTAGCTTTGCTAATGATAATTTTAGGCTAGCTATTGAGTTCAGGGGTTCTGCTTGTGTTTTGGTTGGAAAGATGATGTTTCAAGAAGAGAGGCAAGGCATATGGTGGTAAATTACAAACCATTGGGCATGGGGTCATGGAGTAAGACTGTTGGTGTGCTTTCTTAATCACGAAAAGGATGAGGAGCAGGGTAGCTGTTCATGAAAAATTTTTGCAAGTTTATAAGGATGAATAAGGGCTAAAGATTGAGAGGCAGCAAAGAATCTCTCAAACAGGTTAGCAGGAAGAAGATGAATGAACTCTATCTGGGAGCAGCTAAGAATTCCTAGATGACAGACATTCATATGTGAAAATAGATCAAACATGAGCTATAACAGAATTCATATTTATGTCTAGTTTCAAGAAGAAAAACATTAAGAAGCCACAGAGC
This sequence comes from Pinus tabuliformis, assembly GCA_031772625.1. Lineage (NCBI taxonomy): Eukaryota > Viridiplantae > Streptophyta > Pinopsida > Pinales > Pinaceae > Pinus > Pinus tabuliformis. Next base: position 322,272,603 of record CM062819.1, read on the forward strand.
CTGGGCATAGAGTGCAGCAAAGAAAATTCTATACCAATACTTTGTTAAGTGACTTGAGTATGTATGAAAATGAAATAACAGAGGTAGGGAGACTTATTTTATCATATTGCAGCACAAGAATTCCTCATTTATCTCTTCAGGAACATTAATCACACATCAACAGTCCATTCCCCAAGCGTGTATGTTGTCTTTGATTATAGAAAAAATATCATAAATACAGTGCAAGTCTTTCCTGGATACATCAGTCGATCAACCCCTTTTACAGTGCAAGCGGTTGTATATATACAAAAAAGGAAGTCACAAAATATCTAGGTGATGACTCTTCAGACAATAAATTACATCACCAACTCCTGCCAGCGAGTAAATGAAACATTTAACACTGCAGTTAATATTAGCTTGCTAGCTGTATTTTTTTTGTCGGAAAACCATTGACTTTGTAGGTTGAGTGGGTGGGCTGCCTGTTGTGCATTTATTTTAGCGCGTGTCCCCTGATGGTGGAACGTTTCCTGCTGCTGCCTGGGTCTTTGTCCTGCTTGTTTGGCTTTTTCGCATTGGATGAGCTGTAATCATCAATTCAATTTTTCTCCATGTCGATCTACCTTTGACAGGTGTATCTTGCCATTTCTATATGTTGACCTGTAACCTAACCAAAAATAATTAATAAACCAAATCACCTAAGCAATATCTCTTTTATTCCCTTCCACCAGTCCTCCATAGGCAGCTGATGCCTCTGTATCTTTATCAATGTTTCCTCAACCTCTGTGTACCTATGGAAGGTGGGTTGGAATTCGAAGAGGTGATTTATCTCTTGTGCAATATAGAATAGATTTTCTAATTTATTAAAAACACTCTGTCCTGATGGAGGCCCCGTTCCTTCTGAAGTGCTGGAGGAAGCTGTGATTTGGTTGGCAGCAAAATTATTGACTCTATTAGCATAAAGGTCATGTGACAGCAGTCTTCCGGCACTGGTTAACAAACTTGGCAGTCCTCTGCTATGCAATGCCATGATCTTTGCCTTGAACTCATCCACCTCAGCTTGCATCTCTTGGCATTTTCTGTCCAATGCCCGCACAAAGTTCCTAAGGGTTAACACCTTTTTTATTAGTGAGATAGTTTCAGTCCTGCTACTGATTCCTAATGCTGCCAGCTGCCCCTTGGTTCGAGTATTCAAGAATTGGATCATCCTATTTGCTTCCTCGGGCATATTTCTCAATGATGCTCTGGCCTTTTGGTTTTCAAATTGAGCCAAATTTATCAACTCCATTTGCTCATGAATAGTTTCAATGGCTTGCCACTGGTCTGTAATGGATTGGCCGATTTTGGCCCATAGAATTTTCTTTATATCAGCTAGAGTTCTATCAAAAGTGAGCTCTTTCTCTAGCTCCTTTATTCTTTTTTCTAAGGCTTTGACCTCTCTTGTTTTCTCAGCTACCTCCTACTTTGATTTGTCATATTTTTCCTCAATTGTAGCCAGCTTTTCCTTGGTTTGTCTCAACTCTGTCATTTATAATTCCAGAGCTTCAATTTCCTTCATCATATTGTCCATTTTTAAGCTGGTGTCTTTATCTGTAGGTGTTGAGGTAGTTGTTGTAGTTGGTGCTGAACTTGAGGTACCTGCTTCTGCTGCTGGAGTGATAGAGGGGACTATTGTGCTGGTCGTGGGAGGAGCGACTGTGGAGATCTGAGTTGTTTGAATTAGCTGAGAGGCCAACTCTCCCTGTCTTCCCTGCAATGCTGCCTCCAAGGTAGTCTCTGTTTCTGCCAACCTTTTATGCAAGGTCATGAGTAAAGCTACTACATCCTTTTCTTCTTTCTGTTGAGCTACCTCTATAGTCTGACGATGCAACGTAGATGACAGTTTGATTTGTTTCCTAAGGGTAGCTATGTATTCATCCCTGTTTTTTAATAGAGCTTGCACGCCCTTGGGATTAGAGGGATCATGTCCCATATCTATGATAATCTCCTCCAAGGACTTGATTCTATTGTCCTTGGCCTGTGAGGAAGCCTTTTCCAACTCAAGTTGGGCAGCAGTGTTGTGCAAAGAATTTTTCAATTTGTGAGCTAGCAATGTCTTATCTACTAGGGTAGAATATAGAAATTGCCCTGTCTGCTTGTGCAATTCAATCTGGTCCATTGGATGTATATCCTTGGCAAACACCTCCAGATTGGTTCTAATGTAATCAGCAGCTGATTGGGGTTGTTGAGTTGTAGGCCTAAAGTGACCAAGGGTCATCTTGCCTTCTTGGATGTCATAGGCCGCCATTAGTCTTTGCTGGTTGGTGGGAGCCATCCTTACTAACTGATTATATAGTTGGATTCTCACTGGCTCATTCCTAGCCTTTATATCAGTAAATGCGTTTTTAATGTCAGAGGGCTCTCAGCCTTGTTGTATTGTGGATGATACTTCCACACCCCGATGTCTCTCATCATCCTACTGAAATGAGCTGGCCGATGTATCCATGCTAGGAGCAACCTGCTGTTCAGTGTTTGTCTCTGGCATTTCTTCTTCTAAAAATGGATTTAACCTTTGTCTCTTCTCCCCTTGCTGCTCTGTGGATGTGCCTGGAGGTGTTTCTTGCTATCTATCCCTTTTCTTTGATCTCTCCTCATTGAGAGGTGTCTGCAACACCGGAATTTATGTTACCTTTGTTTGTGTCGAAAAGTCTTGCCCTTGACTTTGTTCATCAGTAGAAACTGGTTGATCCGCCATTTTCTCTTGCTGTCCTAAATGGTGCACTTGCTCTTCTGAATGCTCTACCTCTTTACCTTTGTCTGTTGCTGCTGGTGGGACAGTCTGTTGGGCTGGTTGCTGGGGGGCCGTGGCAGATGAGGTGCCTACTCCAAGCTGCCGAGGAGCTGCAAAAGACACCTGTCCAAAAGATTCCAAGTCAACTGCTTTTTCAAGGTTTTTGATTGCTTTTTCTGTTATCTCTTCCTCAGACAGTTCTTCAACTAGTGTGCCCTCTACCCATTCTGGTTGGTTGGAAAATTGTTCAATTTGGGGGATATCACAGTGTTCATATGCTGCAAGCTTGTATTTGACTCTTCTAAGGCTGATAAAGTGATTTGGGTCATAAGGTGCCCAGTAAAAACTTGTTTTTAATAACAGAAAGTCTTTCAACATCTTGTCTGCCTCCTTCCAGGCTTCTTCTCTTTTATTGAAAATAAATGGGCCCAATTGAGGCCTGATTTTCAGTTGTTCCTTTTTGCTTTTGCCATAGAAGTGAAGCATGTCTGCATTGCCAAACTATAGGAAGTACTCCAAGGCAAAGAGTCTCATGGGGACATAGTTAGGCAGTCTGTAAGGGGCCAACTCACACCCATAAATCCTTATTACTGTGTGGTGTTGATAAAAATACCAATCTCCAATACTGTAGGTCTTGGAAAGTTGCAGGATTTTTTTCATTTCATCAGTGAGTCTAGGGAGAGGAGTGCTTACTAGCAAGGAGGAAGCTGGGTATATGAACAGGTCAATGAACTCAGAGTAGGTGTATGGAGAGTAATAAACATGGTGGCAAACTGATGACCAAAATATTACGGACCTTCGCCTCCCCTTAGCATCCAACCTTTTTAGGAAGACCAGAAAACTATGAGGCTGATAGTACAACAACAAGTGATATATGTAGGATGTATATTTAAACACCATTTCTCTCTCCAGGTTCATGAATTGCTCATGAATTTTGTCAGCTATGAAGGTCGCATAATCATACTGGACAATAGGGGGCTGCCCTGGAGTGAACATGGATAGCATTACCAAGATAACCTCATCAACATACTCACTGGTATTGAATCCTAAGATGCAGGATATCATATCTACTAGCAGTCTCCCCGTTTCATTGAACCAGACATGTAGATAAGGAGGAGGTGGCCGGGGCTGGCAATCAGTGAGCAAGAATAATTGGTCAATTCTCGCGACCTCTAAGCTAGGTAGCTTAGTGCCTTGGTTAAGTAGAAGATTCATAGAAAGGGGCACCAGAGGTTTGCTTGGCTCAAAGCTTAGCATCTCATTTATGGATTGAGGGGTGATGTGAAACAAAACAGCCCCAGATGGAGCCAAAACTGCTCTTTGAGTGGGTTCATAATGCTCACAACATTGATGGATAAATTCTGGGAATACATTCACTTGTGGAAGATAATAGATGGGTAGGTTGGACTCCCAGATACCCATGTCATCAGTACCGCTTCTGTGTTTTCTCCTTATTTCACAGACAGTTTCAATGTGATATTTGTTGCTTATTTCAACTGTTTCCTTCATTTGATAATCCCTGTCGGCAAGGGGCAGCCATTCCAAGTCCCTATGTGGAGCATTCAGTGGTGCAATATTCAGGGCAACTGGGGTCTCCATGCTTCGACAATAATTACAGCTGGTTTAGGCCAGTATTTCAGCAAAGACCAGAATTCTGATGATGGTTTTCTGGGCCAGGAGCTCAGAGTTTTAAGCTCTGTGTAGATATGTTTTGATGAGCAGAAGTCAATGAAACGCAGAGTGTGCAAGGTTCTGCAATAAATTCACTGAGAGGGAGGAAATTGGAGGGCTTTAGCAGACTGTCTTCAGCGGTTCTGCGGACAAATTGGAGCTGGATTTTGAAGCTATGAATGGCAGCTTTGTCAGAGACAATAGAGACACCGGGCTTTGGCCACAACTGAGTTATATGGTGAGGCAGAGAGGAAAAGGTCGCATGTGTCGATGTGCTCCAGGTAAATTTTGGTGTATTGGCAATTCTTGCAGAGAGAAAATATAAAAACAGGGTTACAGGCGTTGTTTCGGGTAAATACCTGGACTTAAGGCGCCAGTAACGAACAAGCAGGTGTAATGGAGAGCAATGGCGACAAATTTTCGGGCGACAGCAGCTCGTTTGATCGAATTTTGCACTTAGGTGGAAAAACAACGTGAAATAGCATGCAGAGAGCTCCCAGAACTAAGATGTGAAAATGACATAAAACGGTCGATTTGCGCATTTTTATGATAATTTGACACTTTTGGCACTTTTTAACTATGACATTAGCATGACATCATTGGTGGGCTAGGTATGGAGGGTGACGTGGTGGGATGACTCATCTTAGGGGGTGATGTTTGCGCAGGTGATGTGGCATGGTGATGAGGCAGACACGTAGAATAGGATAGGTTACCTGAGGCGCACGTACAGAAGGCGGAAAGCGGTTTCATCGGATCACTTTCTGTACGGGGGCAGTATCCGTCAGAGCCCCTCCGATGCAATAGGAAATGGACAAGTGTCTTTGGGTACGGCAGAAAAACCGCCTCGCCATCGGAAGCTAACGACCGAGCAACGCGGCGCCTCCGAAATCGACGAGAGCCGTCGGATGGGGAGGGCCCGATCCGACGATGGACGGGACAATGATTTGACGGGATGTTAACGCACTGGGCCCGCCCGACTGTTAAATCTTTATTCAGTGCTTCAGGGTCTTAAACTTTGGGTTATACGGGTTTAATGGGTTTACAAATGGGCGCGGGTGGCTATTAATTTGATCAGATATCAAATTAATTCCAAAGGGAATGTATGCGCGGAAGAACTTAGTATAAATTTCATGTGTGGGGGAGGGAATGGTGGTTGTTAATTTAACCAAATGTCATATTAACCCCGGGTTAGGACGCGGAAGGGTTAATGCCAGGCCCCAAATGAGCTTAGCATGCCCCGGACTTAGGAAATATGGCTATAGTGCCAAGGGGAGGGGTTATTTAGTATCTTTTTTGGGAATTTCATATAGTTTTAGTAGTGAATAGGGATAGGGGAGAAATTAGGGAGCTACATAGTATAATTAGGAGTTAAAATGATAATGGTGGAGTGGAAGATGAAAGAGAACAATGGTAAGTCTATGAAGTAAAGATAGACATAGAGATTATGTGGAAGATGAAAACATGATTGTTACACAAGAAATGTGGCTTCTTTTCATGAAGAAATCCAAAACCTTGACTTAATGTTTTTTACAAAAATGAAGTAAGAACTAGGACTTGTTGGGCAGATCCCAAGGTCCTTTAGGGGGATGTTAGTAAGGAACTTTTGAGAAGGAGGTGAGGGGAAGTTAGATATGCGTTTCAACATTCTACCAAAAAAACACTGCTTTGATACCTCTGCCACTTTGTCAATGCCCAAAAACTGAGGATGATCTTGATTCTGCAACCCCGGGCTACCTACCCAGCCTAATATACCTAGCATTTTTTGTTACTTCAGGAAGGGTGCACTTAGACTTGCAAACCCTGATTGCCCTTTTTTTTCTTTTAGACTGCCCTCCTATCTAAAATTAGCCTTATTTATTCCAAGGGCCTAGATTAAGCTATTGGGCTCCTTCGTTCTCTACCTAGCTACTAATCTGCCAAGCTTAAACTGTTTAGACAGATTAACTCTCTATATTCTAAAGCAAGAAATTTAAACCTATGGAAAGCAAGCTTAGACTGTTTGGCTTTCCTTTAACTGACAAATCTTCAAAAATGGAACTTTTGCAGTATGAAAAAGATGAACATTTATGGCACTTCCACTGTCAATCATGAAATATGAAACCTATTGCAACAGGAGGCCAACAGTGTCTCCACTTGGGGATGACTTTTCCTTGTGAAAAGCCAAGAACAACAGGTCAAATTGCCTTGATCCTCTGTGGTTGCTATACTCTAAAATCTTTCCCTTTAATGGCTGCTTTATTTATGAACATGATAGCATACTTGAGGAGCTTAGGGCCTTCACTTCGGGCTTCAACTACAACGAGTTGCTATCCAAACAGAAACTTAAATCCTACCTACCTACCCTAATCAGCACTTGTTTGCTGGTTAGGTAAAATGAAACAACTAGTGCAACCATTTAAGCACTTGTAAAAAGAAACTAATTGTTTGACTGACAGTTGGTGAAATGAAAAACATTGTTGGGTCATGTGCCCCCATGGTCAAAATTGTGACATATAAAGGCCACTGCTGGAATACTTGATCCTCATAGAGAAAACATGTTACAAATTTTGAGTTTAGAAAGGCCTCCATATAATCTGCTACAGGATCAACAAAAGCATCTTGTGGGATGGTTCTATCTGAGCTTTCTTGGTTTGATGGAACAACTGTATCCTCTGTAACAAATTCTGCAACTAGTCCTTTAGCCTTTGTCTTGAAAGCATAGTCATCCTTAATTTGTAAGTCAGAAGGCAGTACAATTTTCTCATGAATTGGAGGAGGAAGTCCTTGAAAAAAAAATTTAGGATCTTGAAAATCATATGACCGGATTTGGGAATGCAATAGTTCAATCTCATTTTCATGTTCCTCCACAACTAAATCAAGAAGACATATCTTGATTTGGGGCTGTTGTATTGCATTGATCTTAAACAACAACTGTCTGACAAAATTTTCATCAAGCTCATATTTTGATAATAACTTTCTGAATTCATTTATAGCTTGTTTAACTTCATCTTCCACATACCCGGTCATCCTATCTGACTATTACCAGTGTGAAATGGGATTACTTGGCTGTGAAACTGCTCAAAACTTTGAAAATTTTTCTTCTAGGACCGCTCCACCAGTGGAGTCTTGTTTGTGAAGATGAGGTGGAGTTTCCAGATGGATCATTCAACTTTGGAGTGTCTGATCTCTGTCCATCATCACAGATCAGAACTAAACTTTTGTTTTAGTGTTTCTGAAAGAAAAGATGACCTTCTCCAGAGACTAAAAGGAAATTTTTGGTCTGGTTCTTCCCCAGTGGAGCTTTCCAACTTGATTTATGAAATTATCTGAAGATGTTCCCCAGTGGAGTCGCCATCATGTTATCACTCAGGTTGTCCTTAAGCTCCAGAAAGGATACGGCCGAGGTAACCACAAACCAACTTTGGACTGCAGGTTCTAGCCCACCTGCAGTCAGAGAGGGCTCTCTCTTTTTTATTTAGCTTTGCTAATGATAATTTTAGGCTAGCTATTGAGTTCAGGGGTTTTGCTTGTGTTTTGGTTGGAAAGATGATGTTTCAAGTAGAGAGGCAAGGCATATGGTGGTAAATTTCAAACCATTGGGCATGGGGTCATGGAGTAAGACTGTTGGTGTGCTTTCTTAATCACGAAAATGATGAGGAGCAGGGTAGCTATTCATGAAACGATTTTGCAAGTTTATAAGGATGAATAAGGGCTAAAGAATGAGAGGTAGCAAAGAATCTCTCAAACAGGTTAGCAAGAAGAAGATGAATGAACTCTATCTGGGAGCAACTAAGAATTCCTAGATGACAGTCATTCATATGTGAAAATAGATCAAACATGAGCTGTAACAGAATTCATATTTATGTCTAGTTTCAAGAAGAAAAACATTAAGAAGCCACAGAGCTTGGGCATAGAGTGCAACAAAGCAAATTCTATACCAATCCTTTGTTAAGTGACTTGAGTATGTATGAAAATGAAATAACAGAGGTAGGGAGACTTATTGTATCATATTTCAGCACAAGAATTCCTCATTTAACTCTTCAGGAACATTAATCACACATCAATAGTCCATTCTCCAAGCTTGTATGTAGTCTTTGATTATAGAAAAAATATCAGAAATACAGTGCAAGTCTTTCCTGGATACATCAGTCGATCAACCCCTTTTACAGTGCAAGAGGTTGTATATATACAAAAAAGGAAGTCACAAAATATCTAGGTGATGACTCTTCAGACAATAAATTACATCACCAACTCCTGCCAGGGAGTAAATGAAACATTTAACACTGCAGTTAATATTAGCTTGCTGGCTGTCTTTTTTTTGTCTGAAAACCATTGACTTTGTAGGTTGAGTGGGTGGGCTGCCTGCTGTGTATTTATTTTAGCGCGTGTCCCCTGATGTTGGTACGTTGCCTGCTACTGCCTGCGTCTTTGTCCTGCGTATTTGGATTTTTAGCATTGGATGAGTTGTAATCATAGATTCAATTTTGCTCCATTTCGATCTACCTTTGAGAGGTGTATCTTTCCATTTCTATATGCTGACCTGTAACTTGACTAAAAATAATTAATAAACCAAATCACCTGAGCAATATCTATTTTATTCCCTTCCACCAGTCCTCCGTAGGCAGTTGATGCCTCTGTATCTTTATCAATGTTTCCTCAGCCTCCGTGTACCTATGGAAGGTGGGTTGGAATTCGAACAGGTGATTTATCTCTTGTGCAATATAGAATAGATTTTCTAATTTATTAAAAACACTCTGTCCTGATGGAGGCCCTGTTCCTTCTGAAGTGCTGGAGGAAGCTGTGATTTGGTTGGCAGCAAAATTATTGACTCTATTAGCATAAAGGTCATGTGACAGCAGTCTTCCGGCACTGGTTAACAAACTTGGCAGTCCTCTGCTATGCAATGCCATGATCTTTGCCTTGAACTCATCCACCTCAGCTTGCATCTCTTGGCATTTTCTGTCCAATGCCTGCACAAAGTTCCTAAGGGTTAACACCTTTTTTATTAGCAAGATAGTTTCAGTCCTGCTACTGATTCCTAATGCTGCCAGCTGCCCCTTGGTTCGAGTATTCAAGAATTGGATCATCCTATTTGCTTCCTCGGGCATATTTCTCAATGATGCTCTGGCCTTTTGGTTTTCGAATTGAGCCAAATTTATCAACTCCATTTGCTCGTGAATAGTTTCAATGGCTTGCCACTGGTCTGTAATGGATTGGCCGATTTTGGCCCATAGAATTTTCTTTATATCAGCTAGAGTTCTATCAAAAGTGAGCTCTTTCTCTAGCTCTTTTATTCTTTTTTCTAAGGCTTTGACCTCTCTTGTTTTCTCAGCTACCTCTTGCTTTGATTTGTCATATTTTGCCTCAATTGTAGCCAGATTTTCCTTCGTTTGTCTCAACTCTGTCATTTGTAATTCCAGAGCTTCAATTTCCTTCATCATATTGTCCATGCTTAAGTTGGTGTCTTTATCTATAGGTGTTGAGGTAGTTGCTGTAGTTGGTGTTGAACTTGAGGTACCTGCTTCTGCTGCTGGAGTGATAGAGGGGACTGTTGTGCTGGTCGTGGGAGGGGTGGCTGTGGAGATCTGAGCTATTTGAATTGGCTGAGAGGCCAACTCTCCCTATCTTCCCTACAATGCTACCTCCAAGGCAGTCTCTGTTTCTGCCAACCTTTTATGCAAGGTCATGAGTAAAGCTACTACATCCTTTTCTTCTTTTTGTTGAGCTACCTCTGTAGTATGAGGATGCAACGTAGATGACAATTTGATTTGTTTCCTAAGGGAAGCTATGTCTTCATCCCTCTTTTTTAATAGAGCTTGCACGCCCTTGGGATTAGAGGGATCATGTCCCATCTCTATGATAATCTCCTCCAAGGACTTGATTCTATTGTCCTTGGCCTGTGAGGAAGCCTTTTCCAACTCAAGTTGGGCAGCAGTGTTGTGCAAATAATTTTGCAATTTGTGAGCTAGCAATGTCTTATCTGCTAGGGTAGAATATAGCATTTCCCCTGTCTGCTTGTGCAATTCAATCTGGTCCATTGGATGTATATCCTTGGCAAACACCTCCAGATTGGTTCTAATGTAATCAGCAGCTGATTGGGGTTGTTGAGTTGTAGGCCTGAAGTGACCAAGGGTCATCTTGCCTTCTTGGATGTCATAGGCCGCCATTAGTCTTTGCTGGTTGGTGGGAGCCATCCTTATTAACTGATTATATAGTTGGATTCTCACTGGCTCATTCCTAGCCTTTATATCAGTAAATGCTTTTTTAATGTCAGAGAGCTGTCAGACTTGTTGTATTGTGGATGATACTTCCACGCCCCACTGTCTCTCATGCTCCTACTGAAATGAGCTAGCCAATGTCTCCATGCTAGGAGCAACCTACTGTTCAGTGTTTGTCTCTGGTATTTCTTCTTCTGAAAAAGGATTTAACCTTTGTCTCTTCTCCCCTTGCTGCTTTGTGGATGTGCCTGGAGGTGTTTCTTGCTGTCTGTCCCTTTTCTTTGATCTCTCCTCATTGAGAGGTGTCTGCAACACCGGAATTTCTGTTACCTTTGTTTGTGTCGAAAAGTCTTGCCCTTGACTTTGTTCATCAGTAGAAACTGGTTGATCCGCCATTTTCTCTTGCTGTCCTAAATGGTGCACTTGCTCTTTTGAATGCTCTACCTCTTTACCTTTGTCTGTTGCTGCTGGTGGGACAGTCTGTTGGGCTGGTTGCTGGGGGGCCGTGGCAGATGAGGTGCCTACTCCAAGCTGCCGAGGAGCTGCAAAAGACACCTGTCCAAAAGATTCCAAGTCAACTACTTTTTCAAGGTTTTTGATTGCTTTTTCTGTTATCTCTTCCTTAGACAGTTCTTCAACTAGTGTGCCCTCTACCCATTCTGGTTGGTTGGAAAATTGTTCAATTTGGGGGATATCACAGTGTTCATATGCTGCAAGCTTGTATTTGACTCTTCTAAGGCTGATAAAGTGATTTGGGTCATAAGGTGCCCAGTAAAAACTTGTTTTTAATAACAGAAAGTCTTTCAACATCTTGTCTGCCTCCTTCCAGGCTTCTTCTCTTTTATTGAAAATAAATGGGCCCAATTGATGCCTGATTTTCAGCTGTGCCTTTTTGCTTTTGCCATAGAAGTGAAGCATGTCTGCATTGCCAAACTGCCGGAAGTACTCCAAGGCAAAGAGTCTCATGGGGACATATTTAGGCAGTCTGTAAGGGGCCAACTCACACCCATAAATCCTGATTACTGTGTGGTGTTGATAAAAATACCAATCTCCAATACTGTAGGTCTTGGAAAGTTGCAGGATTTTTTGCATTTCATCAGTGAGTCTAGGGAGAGGAGTGCTTACTAGCAAGGAGGAAGCTGGGTATATGAACAGGTCAATGAACTCAGAGTAGGTGTATGGAGAGTAATAAAAATGGTGGCAAACCGATGACCAAAATATTACGGACCTTCGCCTCCCCTTAGCATGCAACCTTTTGAGGAAGACCGGGAAACTATTAGGTTGATAGTACAACAACAAGTGATATATGTAGGAATTATATTTAAACACCCTTTCTCTCTCCAGGTTCATGAATTGCTCATGAATTTTGTTAGCTATGAAGGTGGCATAATCATACTGGACAGCGGGGGGCTGCACTGGAGTGAACATGGATAGCATTACCAAGATAACCTCATCAACATACTCACTAGTATTGAACCCTAAGATGCAGGATATCATATCTACTAGCAGTCTTCCTGTTTCATTGAACAAGACATGTAGATAAGGAGGAGGTTGTCGGGGCTGGTAATCTAGGAGCATGAATAATTGGCCAATTCTCACGACCTCTGAGCTGGGCAGCTTAGTGCCTTGATTAAGTAGAATATTCATAGAAAGGGGCACCAGAGGTTTGCTTGGCTCAAAGCTTAGCATCTCATTTATTGATTGAGGGGTGATGTGAAACAAAACAGCCCCAGATGGAGCCAAAACTGCTCTTGAGTGGGTTCATAATGCTCACAACACTGATGCATAAAGTCTGGGAATACATTCACTTGTGGAAGATAATAGATGGGTAGGTTGGACTCCCAGATACCCATGTCATCAGTACCGCTTCTGTGTTTTCTCCTTATTTCAAAGAAAGTTTCAATGTGATATTTGTTTCTTATTTCAACTGTTTCCTTCATTTGATAATCCCTGTCGGCAAGGGGCGGCCATTCCAAGTCCCTATGTGGAGCATTCAGTGGTGCGATATTTAGGGCAACTGGGGTCTCCATGCTTCGACAATAATTACAGCTAGTTTAGGCCAGTATTTCAGCAAAGACCAGAATTGTGATGATGGTTTTCTGGGCCAGGAGCTCAGAGTTTTAAGCTCTATGTAGATATGTTTTGATGAGCAGAAGTCAATGAAATGCAGAGTGTGCAAGGTTCTGCAATAAATTCACTGAGAGGGAGGAAATTGGAGGGCTTTAGTAGACTGTCTTCAGCGGTTCTGCGGACAAATTGGAGCTGGATTTTGAAGCTATGAATGGCAGCTTTGTCAGAGACAACAGAGACACCAGGCTTTGGCCATAACAGAGTTATGTGGTGAGGCAGAGAGGAAAAGGTCACATGTGTCGATGTGCTCCAGGTAAATTTTGGTGTATTGGCAATTCTTGCAGAGAGAAAATATAAAAACAGGGTTACGGGCATTGTTTCGAGTAAATACCTGGACATAAGGCACCGGTAATAAACGAGCAGGTGCAATGGAGAGCAATGGCGACAAATTTTCGGGCGGCAGCAGCTCGTTTGATCGAATTTTTCACTTAGGTGGAAAAACAACGTGAAATAGCATGCAGAGAGCTCCCAGAACTGAGCAGTGAAAATGACATAAAACGGTCGATTTGCGCATTTTTATGATAATTTGACACTTTTGGCGCTTTTTAACTATGACGTCAGCATGACATCATTGGCGGGCTGGGTACGGAGGGTGACGTGGCGGGATGACTCGGCTAGGGGGTGATGTTTGCACAGGTGATGTGGCATGGTGATGAGGCAGACACGTAGAACAGGATAGGTTACATGAGGCGCGCGTACAGAAGGCGGAAAGTGGTTTCATCGGACCGCTTTCTGTACGGGGGCGGTATCCGTCAGAGCCCCTCCGATGCAATAGGAAATGGACAAGTGTCTTTGGGTACGGCAGAAAAACCGCCTCGCCATCGGAAGCTAACGACCGAGCAGCGGGGCGCCTCCGAAATCGCCGAGAGCCGTCGGATGGGGAGGGCCCGATCCGACGGTGGACGGGACAATGATTTGACGGGATGTTAATGCACTGGGCCCGCCCGACTGTTAAATCTTTATTCAGCGCTTCAGGGTCTTAAACTTTGGGTTATACGGGTTTAATGGGTTTACAAATGGGCGCGGGTGGCTATTAATTTGATCAGATATCAAATTAATTCCAAAGGGAATGTATGCGCGGAAGAACTTAGTATAAAGTTCACGTGTGGGGGAGGGAATGGTGGTTGTTAATTTAACCAAATGTCATATTAACCCCAGGTTAGGACGCAGAAGGGTTAATGCCAGGCCCCAAATGAGCTTAGCATGCCCCGGACTTAGGAAATATGGCTATAGTGCCAAGGGGAGGGGTTATTTAGTATCTTTTTTGGGAATTTCATATAGTTTTAGTAGTGAATAGGGATAGGGGAGAAATTAGGGAGCTACATAGTAGAATTAGGAGTTAATATGATAATGGTGGAGTGGAAGAGGAAAGAGAACAATGGTAAGTCTATGAAGTAAAGATAGACATAGAGATTATGTGGAAGATGAAAACATGATTGTTACACAAGAAATGTGGCTTCTTTTCATGAAGAAATCCAAAACCTTGACTTAATGTTTTTTACAAAAATGAAGTAAGAACTAGGACTTGTTGGGCAGATCCCAAGGTCCTTTAGGGGGATGTTAGTAAGGAACTTTTGAGAAGGAGGTGAGGGGAAGTTAGATATACTTTTCAACATTCTACCAAAAAAACATTGCTTTGATACCTCTGCCACTGATGAGATGAGCCTTCTTTGTCAATGCCCAAAAACTGAGGATGATCTTGATTCTACAACCCCGGGCTACCTACCCAGCCTAATATACCTAGCATTTTTTGTTACTTCAGGAAGGGTGCACTTAGACTTGCAAACCCTGATTGCCCTTTTTTTTCTTTTAGACTGCCCTCCTATCTAAAACTAGCCTTATTTCTTCCAAGGGCCCAGATTAAGCTATTGGGCTCCTTCATTCTCTACCTAGCTACTAATCTACCAAGCTTAAACTGTTTAGACAGATTAACTCTCTATATTCTAAAGCAAGAAATTTAAACCTAGGGAAACCAAGCTTAGATTGTTTGGCTTTCCTTTAACTGAGAAATCTTCAAAAATGGAACTTTTGCAGTATGAAAAAGATGAACATTTTTGGCACTTCCACTGTCAATCATGAAATATGACACCTGTTGCAACAGGAGGCCAACAACACCCACAAATCTTGTCTACAAGTTTGGCATGGTTCATCTTATAATTGCATGACTACTCTCCCTCATCTTGTAGCATAAACACATCCTCCATATTCTTCACCAGCTCTTCCGCAACATCTTGCTCACCTATCAAAATCATCCACTCAACCCAATCAACTACATCATCAAAATGCTCCATTCCCTACACAATTTCCTGCTGAATTCATTCCACACCCTCACCATAATAAACCAATACAACATGCTTACACTGTTGAACTACAAAATTTACCCACCCTTCCCACCCATTCTATCTCACATGCACCATTGGAGAAAACTTATATTCAGATTCAGAATGTTTCAAATTCAAAAATTGTTGAAGTTATGGAAGAAAATGAGGTTTCTTTTAGTCTACATCAACAAGTCATTTTAAAATCTCAAGAACTTCATGATATGATGGCTATGGGAAATCAAGAAAGTAAAGGATATATTGAAGATTGGTTTCACTCCATCATTTTCTTGCAGCATCACTCCATACTTCAACAATTTTTGACACCATCTTTTCAAGGGAAGTTGGCTTCTCATACCCTAATATTCATTAACATGCATTTTTCAAATTTGGGTATACACACACTTGAGGCCTTATTTCGAAAATGGTTCCATTGGAAGTACTCCTATACATAATCATATTCATTTTTCAAATCAGAATAGGTTAGTGTAGAAAATAAAATAAATAAGGACATAAATAAATACATTTTCTTTTTATGTAAAAATAGTTGTTTTTGTTGCAACACGCTGTGGAAATCAACATCAATAATAAATATTTTAATTTATTTGTGTATGTAAATGAATTATAATGGAAATAATAGTTATACAAACACTCATATTCATTTTTATCACCGATTTGGAAAAAATGCTTGAATATCATATTTTTTTGGCTTGTGGTCTTGATAAAATTTCTATAAACACAATCGGTACAGTCATGTTTTGAGGGACCAAAAGGGAATATTTTTCAAACCTATTTCTATCCTAAGGATACCTTGATGTCTACTTTCCAACCCAATTTGAATCACTCAATTTGGATTTGAAATGAAAAATTTATAACCAAAACATTGACAGGGTGTCTAGGAGGCAGCTAAAGAACAGAGTTGGGACAGTTAGTTTTTGGAGGCCTAAATGACTATATTTTTAAAAAATATTTCTATCCTAAGTATTCCTTGATTTCTAATTTCCAACCCAATTTGGATTTGAAATGAAAAAGTTATAACCAAAACATTGACAAAATGTCTAGTAGGCAGCTTAGGAACAGAGTTGGGACAATCAGGTTTTGGAGGCCTAAACGACTATATTTTGAAACCCTGTTTCTATTGTTTATTATCCTATGAATCCAGTTTACAAGGCAACTTGAATCACTCATTTTTGATATTTTATGAGAAAGTTATGACTAAAATATTGACTGTCTATCGTAAATCAGCATTCTTAGAAATATGTTTTTTCAGCTATTCACTAGAGCATCTGACTCATCAATTATTTTTGTTTTCAAACACTATTTCTATTGGAGATAAATAAATGAATATAATTTCATTTCAAATTTGAATTATTTGAATATGTCATCAAACTAAAAATCTATGCTTAAAATATCCAGGGTTGTTCTATATGGGGAAATCGAAAATGACTCTGTTATGCATGTTGTTCTAAGTAAAATTGACATATCATATCATGGAATTTTCAAAACCTGTTTCCATTGGTAATATAACTTTGAATTAGCTCTCATTTGGCTTTTGAATCACTCAAATCGGACCAAAAACAAAGGATTTGTGATTAAAACACTGTTGGTTAGTATGATTGGCCACTGCTCTCCCGCAGGTAATAAATTAATTTTACTTTGTTATTTTTTTCCGTAGATTTGTTTTACAGAGTAACTACTTGTTACTCTGTTTAATGTTTTATTGCAGGTAGACACTTGTTTTTGCAAGTCTTAGGAGAATAAAGAAGGTCAATTTATGGACGAGCGATTCTTGAAAGAAATTTTAATGAAACAAGGGCATTTCATCCAATTCATTACCTAACGGATTCATAACAGAAGAAATGAAGAATTGATTTCCATTTGAAGGTTCATGTCACTACTGCCAATACATTTTTCCAAGAGATCATTTTTTTCCATTGACACATTGATATTCCCTTAGGAAATAACATCATAGTTATTGTAACTTAATTCATTTATTTACATAATATTTTTAAATAAAATGTTGTTTCTTTTTTTATTTCTCTTATGTTTTTGTGTTTTAGGTGTTGCTTCCTTCAAATTGTAGTTTCTGCTCCATTGAAGATTGAACAATGAGGACCCCACCATGCAAGTTTCAGTTGCAGAAGGCAATCCTTCGGCAGCTTCATTTCTGTAAAAAGTTATTTCTTTCTTTTTCTATAAATACGATTGCTTTTCTCTATTTTTCTATTTGTTTGTAGCTGTAAATATGATTTCTTGTATTTTTTTTTCTCTCCCTGTTTTCTTTTGATGTTCCCTATAGGGAACAGCTGTTGTTCCCTCCAGGAAACAACACGTTTTCATGTACTGATTTGTTGTTCCCTATAGGGAACAGTTGCTGTTCTATAAAGGGAACAACACTTTTTCGTTTGTAGATTTGTTGTTCCCTACAGGGAAAAGTTGTTGTTCCCTAAAGGGAACAACATTTTTTCGTGTATTGATTTGTTGTTCCCTAAAGGGAATAACACTTTTTCGTGTGTTGATTTGTTGTTTCCTACAGGGAACAAATCCTATTCCCTAAAGGGAACATCACTTTTTTGTGTGTTGATTTGTTGTTCCCTACAGTGAATAGTTATTGTTCCCTAAAAGGAAACTTTTTCGTGTGTAGATTTGTTGTTCCCTACAGGGAATAGTTGTTGTTCCCTACTGTTCCCTCAAGGGAACAACACTTTTTCGTGTGTGTCGATTTTTTGTTCCCTATAGGTGACAATTGCTGTTCCCTAAAGGGAACAACACTTTTTCTGTGTGTTTTTGTTGTTCCCTACAAGGAACAGCTGTTGTTCCCTCCAAGGAAACATCACTTTCTGCGAGTATTTTTTGTTTTTCCCTAAACGGAACAACACTTTTTTGTATGTTTTTCTTTGCTATTCCCTATAGGGAATATCACATTTTTTTCCGAGTATGATTTTGTTTTTACCTCCAAGGAATAGTTGTTTTTCCTTAAAGGGAACAACACTTTTTCCAAGTGTTTTTTTTTGTTGTTCCCTCCAGGGAACAACACTTTTTTCGAGTGTTTTTTTTGTTGTTCCCTCAAGGAAATAACACTTTTTTCGAGTGTTTTTTTTGTTGTTCCCTCTGGGGAACAACACTTTTTTTGGAGTGTTTTTTCATTGTTCCTTTAAGGGAATAGTTTTTGTTCCCTCAAGGGAACAAAATTATTTTTCAAGTTTTTTTTTTTTATGTTCCCTCTAGGGAACAACACTTTTCGAGTGTTTTATTGTTCCTTCCAGGGAACAACACTTTTTGAGTGTTTTTGTTGTTCCTTCCAGAGAACAACACTTTTTGAGATTTTTTGTTGTTCCCTCTTGGGGGCATCACTTTTTGAGTTTTTGTTATTCCCTCTTTAGAACAACATTTTTGCTTCTTGTGAAGTTTTGTGTGTTGTCAATAACACCTCTTTCCTCTTGTGGGATTATTCCTAGTTCATCTCAACCACATTTTATTGATTCTCTTTCATGGCATGAAGTACAATACTTTTATGAAGACAAGAATTATGGATTCTATTGAAGCGATTTAATATCATTCATGTTATGATATTTAATATGACAACTTCTAGATGAGATATTTTTTTAAGAAAAGGGACACAATTATTTATATACTACTTTACTGCGTCGTTTTCTGCTATACATGACAATGATTGATCATCTTAATACCATGTTGGTTCCACACTTCTTGGTTATAATCTTCTCTGTCTGTAATAAATGAGATTATGGGTATATTTTTTTCTATTGACATCTTCAACTTCTTCCACCATCCCTGCTCTTAAGGAGTATTGAGCCTCCCTTTATTTATCATAAAAATGTGTAATAATAGCAAAATTTTGTTTGCAAATGGAGGATAGGAGGTCTCATTAAGAGCTAGCCTACCATGTTCATAACGCTGTAACAAAGTGAAATTCCCATTATGGCCACCACACCAGGGTTATGATCCATTGGATAGTCAAAATATCCTTGGAACAGGAGGTCTTATCATGAGCCAGCCTGATCACTTTTGCCATAGTCTAGTGAATGGCAGTGTGGTTATCTGATTACCACGCCAGCACACTTATCTCTTCTATAGAACAACACTGAAACTCTCCATTTAGAAATTGAGGATCCTGGCTCATATGGGTTAAAAAGAAACCCTGTCGAGGCTATGGACGCCTGCTAGCAGCAAAGGCTCTGCTTATGGTATTGAAGTTATATCTTATCGTTAATTATTACTATAATACCCTTTTCTTATTCTCTCTTTTTATCATAAAGGTTATTTCCTTAATTTTTCCCTATTTTGAACCTTTACGCATGAGAAATTGTTTTCTGATCAATCGCATCATTCTTTGCTAGAATACTATCAGCAAAGCATATTTTTGGCATATTGTTGTCCTTTTTCTTTTTCGCATAACTTATCATCGATCCAAAGTGTCCTATCTCTTATCCATAACTATCTTTACACACTCTGCTCTCATTATAACCATACCTCTTGTCGTCCTATCATTGATATGGGTACTCTGCTTCATTTACTATCGTACTATTCATTCCCTTGCCTTGCCATCA
Organism: Pinus tabuliformis; assembly: GCA_031772625.1. NCBI lineage: Eukaryota > Viridiplantae > Streptophyta > Pinopsida > Pinales > Pinaceae > Pinus > Pinus tabuliformis. Next base: position 322,292,233 of record CM062819.1, read on the forward strand.
AAACAACACTTTTCGTATGCTTTATGGTCATGAACATCCTTTTCCGATTGGAGGGGGAATGTTATTCAAAAAAAAAAAAATCTGATTGAAATTTTTGCATCGGCTTATCTATTGCTATTCAAAACTAAAATTGTGGATTCAAGAAATTTGTATTCAGTGTAGTGATTTCTTTACAGGAGAACAAGAAGTATGGGGGGAAACTCTATTCATAGCAAGGCCACACTATTGCAACTAACATAAGAGGCTAGAGAAATTCATGAACACGAACAATTGTTCAGACATGATATGCTTGCCTGGATTCCACCTTTTGCATCACTTTCAGCATCAACTCAGCCTACATCAGCTTCAACAAATGCCAGTCCAGACATGTCATTCTACATTTTTTAATTTTTTTTTCAGAGTAAAACTTGAGGTAAAATAGCATAATTTTATGTTTTATTACAAATTTAAGAGAATTTCATGCAAATCCATTAAGCATTATTTATCATCATTCATTCCACATCTTTACCACTTCCCATTTTTCAAAGACAGATTCTTTCAGTTTGGGGGAGTGTTCCTTTCATTTATTTATTTATTATGACCATGCCATTAATATTCTTTATCATCCATTGATCTTCTTATTCATTCTCAACACCTCTCTTATTCCATGTTGTTTTACACCAAGCATAGATTTCAACAGATGGTAGCAAACACCTCAACTTGTTTTCTAGAATTGCATGAGGGTATGCTACTTCTCTAGTTTGGGGGAGGAATTGCTACACATGATGGATGCTTTCTACTTTCTTTCTCATTTAGGGCATACAATTTCATTTTTATACAGTGCAGACATTGATTTGCATATATCTTTAAAACTATGAATTGAATTCTTGTGATTTCTAGAAAACAAGGAGGTATCATTAAAATACACAAACGCAGAAATTTTCAAGTTAAATTAGTTTGTTAAATTTTAGAAATCATGCACTGTCACTTACAACCACTTTTTTTATATTTCATGATCCGTGCATCAAAACGATATGATTTTTGGGTCATAGAAGCATTAATATAGTAGAATTCTACTTGCAAAATTTTAGCAAAATCTGGTTTGTAGTTTTTTGAGAAAATGGTTAATCAAGTTTGTTGTTACTTATATCAAATTTTGCTGTAACTTCATATACATATAGTTGAATGTCAATGTAAAAATTGTTACACGTTCATCAACATTGCTAAAATTGAATATTCATTATTTGAAGAAGAATTCATTTGTTCCATCCATTTCATGAGTTGGGATGAACAATTTTTGTATTATTGCTTGGTTAATAAGGAGTCTTTGGGTTGCATGAGGACATGCAATATATTTAGTTTGGGGATATGTTGCGCCGCTAGTTTGTCATTATTATTATCACTCTTTAATGCCTATTTCATTCATTACTACCATTCTTTATCACATCATTTATCATGATTTATCATATAATTCCATTTTGTAATTATGTATGCTCTTATGGATAAATATTATTTCTTCTCCTTTATTTTAATAAATTGATGATTATTATGCATGATTTTATCAATGATGGTTTATTAATAAATTTTTTGTAACATCACTCACCATTTTAGCCTCCAAGATATTTTCCAAATTGTAGATTTGATCTCCACCTCACCGTTAAATATTCCAACTCTGAAATTCATCGGAATAAGAAGTTACCATTTTGCATTGGGCGTTTCAGGCAAATGGATAAGGATCTGGAAAATCTGAAACATGGGTTTTGTTTAGGATGGACCGAGTTAGTTTTGTAATGAGTACTTTTCGCAATTTTGGACCATATTAAGAGAAATGGAAGGCTCTCTGTAGACGTTTTTCCCAGATTCGCTATTTCGGCCGGTTTCCAAATTATCCCAGTTGCAATACAAAATTTGACCTGTTCCTATTGAATGTTGATGGAAAGATATTTCATATATGATTTTTCTGATCAATTTGTTGTGAGCAATCAAATTTTGATATGGAAATCATTTTGTGATCATCTCTGTTGTAACTTCTCCCTGCTCTCTATGTATTTAAATGAAAACAGAGATCAAAGAAGGGGATTATTATGGATCATTAGAGATAGGATAGGATAGGATAGGAGGAGAGGGGATAATGGAGAGATTTTGATATATACATGTAATCGTTGTTGAATTACAGGTAGACTATGTTATATTATTTTCATTCAATGAAAGAGTCAGTTGATTTCTCTTGACGACTGCAAATCGAATCGAATGAGACGTGTTGATTAAGCCTGAGTGGTTTTTAATTCTTCGGTTACTATAAGTTCTTTCCTCCCAGAAGTGGCAAGGGCCCTCCAGAACTGGGAGATCTAGCTAGATTAGCACCAATGCTGTAGATTTCCATTACTAGTTGCATTTCAATTTTGTCAATTCTATAGGTTGTGAGTTTTAATTTCATTGCAGAGCGTGTGTTAATTTCGTTACAGAGTGTTTAATTTCTAGCATAAGCGTGAGTTCTTTTTACATAGGTAGGAGTGGATAAGGCATGTATTAGAGCATTGATTTCATTTTCTTTCCTTTACAGCATTGCAAAATAGGGCATACGTGAGAGTGTGGTTATTATAGAATTAGCTAAAAGAGATTGGTTAATGCTACTGAACTCTTGGTTGACATCATTTCCATTTGAATTGCTTAATTGAGATTGAGTGTGATTTAGATAGAATCAGCTAGAAGAGATTGGTTAATGCTACTATGCTCTTGGTTGATGATATTTTCAATTGAATTACTTGCTTCAGATTTGATTATGGTTTTGCTTGAGATTAAGTCCTGATGCTTAGATTTATTATTTCCTTTAAAAGCTATAGCTTGAGATTTATGATTGCATCCATTTACTCTTGTATCAAGTTTTATAGTTCAACTTAAAAAGCATTACTCTATGGATTTATAGCTTGCACATATTGTGTACACTCTTTAAACAAAAAGACTTACCCAGGTTGATAATTAATGTGAGGCAATTAGGAGTTTTAAAAGACACCTTTTAGCACCCAACAGTCTACTTCCCTGATATCCTCCTTGTGCTCCCCTAATGCCCTGATCTTGAGGCCGAGTTTCCACCTGCACTTTATATGTGAGTGTTCTATCCATCATTGGCTCATAGCTATGACAGTTATGCTCATCATGACCCACTAATTGATAGAAGTTGTAGAAGATTTGTTGTGATGTCTGTACAAATTTATGCAGCAGGTGACAACTCTCTGTCACATGTTTTCCAGCTACCTGACAGATAGCACACCATATCACGGGCCTTGTACTTGGCCCTGCTTAAGCTTCTGGCCTCAGAGGCATTGGCCCTCCTGCTGCAACATAATTCGCAAAGACTGGACAATGATCTTTGTCATGCCCCTGGATTTTGAATTTCAGGCACCAAACTTCTTCGCGCACCTCTGGCCGAATTGCCCTATCCTTCTTCAGACTTTGAAACTCTATGCAAAGTTTCTGCAACTGCACATGAATCTGCTAAACTCCCAAGCTAGCATCTTGCATTAGTGTCTCATGCAATTTCATTGCAATCTCCAGGGCTTCCATCTGGGTCCCAATCTTTTGTTGCGATAAAGAAACCCTCAGATGAGGCTAGAGTGAAGCCACAAACCATTTGCAGTGCTGCCCATCCGTAAGATTCATGTTGGCTTCGCAGATCATGCACTTCAATCTTTGATCCAGATCCCAGGGTGTCTTGCCAGGCTTCATCATGATCTCCTTGAATCCCACAATTGATTGTGCTTCAGACTTAGGCCTACTGAATTCCTTATTTAGCGCAGTCTGAATATCTTCTAATGAAGCCATCGGGTTATTAGTGCAGTACTTAATGTACCATGTCAACGCACATTCCTGTAAGGTAGTGACCAACGTTGCTTTCTTCATCTGATCATTCATTATACCCTGAGCCTCCCATATGACCTTCACAATGAACCAAAACTGTTCTGGCTCCTCATTTCCCAAAACCTTGAAAATGGGAAACTTTACTAGATTCGCCATATTGAATGGTGGCAAAGGTGGTGGTAGTGTGGGCGAAGGTGTATGATGTGGAGGTGAATGCAGAGTGGGGTGGGTGGATAGGGTATTCATGGAAACCCTCGTCTTATTAACTTAACAATGCTCTACGGTGAAGCCTATTGTGTTTCCTCGTCGTCACTCAAAGGAGGTTCGATCAGTGGGCTAAATTAAGGGCATGTTCTCCCTCTATCCCTAAAGATCTTTCCACTTCGCATAGCTCCAAATATCAAGGTAACTACATAACCCGCTTTTCAGACAAGGGCATATTAATCCAAGTATTTAAAGACCTTAAATACTTACCTCGTGGTCCCTTTAAGAAGCGGTGCTTTACTTCGCTGTAATTGGCCGAAGTATCGACCGGGAACTCTATCACAAATCCTCCTATGATAGATCAAGCTAGTTATCGACATCACATGCGATCTTATCTTTAGAGGCTTCCAATCTCTGCACTAACTCCGGGGTCCAAACTATCGGACTGTCAAGCCTCCACCTTCCTTGGTCATCTGCCAATTTAGCGATCAACTCGTATAACTCAATAGGAAAGAATAGAAGAATATTTTGTGTATTTCCATGTACAGATATTTGTCCAACCACTATTCTTTCATGAATCACGGATTTTTGTTTTCTTGCATTGTGAATTCGCAGATATTTCTAATTAACCAATATTCAATTTATTTCTTAATCAGATTCTAGTGATGCGACATCACACATCTCTTTATGTAGATCTCGGTCCTGGTAATGGAACCTTTTTTGGCTTAGGGGGCCCTGACCTAGGTTCAACATTAATTTAGCCAAATAAATCCCCACACTACTAGCCCTTTCGGCATCAATCTACATAGCATGGACTGAAGTTTCACCTAAAGCAGTATCGGGGAATGATGGAAACAAGTTTCTGCACCCGTAGATGGTGGTGATGTCATTTTGTGCCTTAAATCCACCTTCACGCAGATCGATCAGCCTTTTAGGACTTATCAATATACTTATCTTAATCAGCATCTAGACCTTCGTGAAGGTCTATGACTGTCATTTGCAGACCCTAACCTAACGAATCAACCACTTACACGCTTTAGTAATCACTCTTACTTCTGTATTTACCTAGATTGTCTTAAGTATCTAATAATTTCACTATGCATTAATATATTCTTCGTGTAAATATATATTATCACTTACATTCAGATAACAATGTAAAACACATAGATTCGAACATCAATATAGCATTAAGTCATGAAACCATGATTCAGCATAACATAACCTCATTTATTCATAACAGAAGTAAATAGATCAAACATAGATATTTCTAGAGTAATCTTCTTTATTAGTACTTCAGATATTCTTACAAACTCTAACTACCTTGTGCACTTAGTTGCAGGGGTCCACGCACTCAGCTGCAGACTTCTACCCTAGACCTCTGTGCACACAGCTATAGAACCTCCCTTATACTCTAAGACTCTTTGCTCTTTTTGATAATGACCCATTACATTCATCATTATTACTTCTACTTCTCCCAAAACTACCTTAGACACTTCTAAGACTCTCCTTTTTATATAATCCCATGGTCCATGGACCATGGGTAGATATTCTAAAGCTGACACAACTTACATAAAAGAAGGGCAGAAACCATTTTTGACACTTTACATATATGTGCTCCATGACCACAAATTGTGAATACTTTACACTTTACATACAAAAACTTGGGCTTTCTACCCCAAAACTTGGGCTTTTAACCCCAAAATCGACCCTAGTGTTATAGACATTTTTGTGCCTTACAGCATTGAGCATGAAATGTCCATAATCTAAGGGATCCAAAGTCCTTAAACATGTTGTTCCTACCCCTAGAGGAACAAGGCTAACAAACCACAGCAATTCACAGAAGTTCTCCACCTGAAAACTGCTCAAAAACAAGTCAATTCAGGATCATTTCAGTGGCTACACTGGCTGTTTGCGCTGAATGTCAAAGCCAACACTGGCTACCTGCATTGAATGTCAACTGGAACACTAGCTACCTGCGTTGAACGAGAGTGGACATGTGGCAGGCTCATTTCTCAAGGTGTCAAAACCCAGGAAGCTTCCAAAATGACACTTGCCTCAGGGAATTCGACTGGTGATGAGTAAGAGGTTCCAAATCTCCAAGTGGAAGCAAGAACCTCCAAGTGGACTCAAGAACTGATAGAGGGAGAGGACACTAGTCAGATCTCAAGCTGACTCATCCTCTCTCCAAACATCTATATATGGATCTCTCCTCCATGAGATCTAGAGGCTGGAATTTTGTTATTGCAAAGAATTGCTGTTGGTTTGAGACTGGAACTATTGGGTGCTTAATGCTTTGAAAGGGGTGAAGATAGGAATTCCATTTGCTGGGAAGGAGATGCTGGATTGGAGCCTTCTCGGTTGTATCTCTTCCTGAACCTTGTTATTCATCAATAAAGTTATCTTGGTTTCTCCTATATATTGGTGTATTTTTGATGTATGAATGCATTAGTATGTTTAGTTTATTTCTAATCCTGAACTAGTTATGAATATGAATCCATGTCTTGTGTAGTGTTCTCTTCTTGTGATCTTGCAGAAACCTCTTGAAGCTGGGCGAGCGAGAAGGCAAGTAGCTGGGAACTCTCCAAGAGAAGAGAAGCCGGATCGAGGGACAAACGGAAGACACCGGTTAGTCCATTCATCTCTCTCTCTTCATTCTTAATTCATAAAGGAAGAATACTAGAATAGCTGTCTCTGTTTGTTGCTAAGGCACTGTCACACCTTAGGTGGATAGGATCGTCCTGCATAGGCATTTTTCCCCACAACAAATTGGCGACTCCGCTGGGGAAATTTGTTTAGTCATTTTATTTGTGTTTCTATCATTGTTTATTCAATAGACTTGACAGCAACAATCGAACTGCATCTACTTTTCCCGGATGCAAAGTAGACAGTTGTTGCCTTGATCCAATTACTGGACTTGTCTATGATCTGAACAATGGATTCACAAATGATTTGATGATCCTTGTGATAGATCTTAGTACCCCTCAAAGCATCCCTTTAGTTGTACCTTTCTTGTTGCTTTTATTTGGCCTGAAACAGTGAATTAAATAGCAATCTGTGACCCAGAACCTGTGGGAAATGAGAGTTTCTCCTTTCAGCGCAGACCCAGTGAAGGGATTCTGCATTTCAACGCAGGTCCTGTGAAGGCTACCTGTGCTGAATGTCAAAACCCCTGTTGAGGTTTCGCTGAACCAATTTGCTCTTGTGCAGCTGGGGTTCTCTGCTCTGTTTTGCCTTGTTTTGATCTCTGATTTTTGTATTCTGTAGCCAGCATAGGTACCAGTCTGATAACTCCTTTTCTCTGCTTAGATTCTGCCTCCTTTTGTACAAAAAGGCTGTGAGTGTTTTTATGTGTTTGTGGCGTCATTTACAGTCTTCCTTTGCATGAGTGAAGTAATCATCCTGTAGCCCTTGATTCAGATCTGTTTATTGTGATCTTAGGAGAGAGTTCATTGGCTGTTTGCAGTTGATTATACATTTGCTTTTGCTTATTGGTTTGAGTTTGTCTCTTTTAAAGTGTCGAAACAAAAGTTTATTTCGAAAATCGTTAAGTGTTGTAATCTCTTCTACCCTTTCTGATTTCGAAAAAGTAAACTTGTTTGTATTTGTCATTTAAAAGCAAATTCAAAGTTGTGCAAAAAGCTTTCTTTTGTAGGCATCAACACTAAGAAAGCGGAAAACAAACACCTGCATTGTGCATTTGCATTTGATAGTTTGCATGTTGGATTTAGGAAAAGTGCATTAGAGTGTGCTGATTGCTCTTTGAGAAAAGATGGTGTCTTTCTTTTCCCTTAGTAGCTAGGATTTTCAAAGTTGAAAAGATAAAAAGCTTGCTTATCATCTTTAGACTGCATTTAGGAATTTGTATCATACATCTCGTGGTGAACCTTGAAAGGCAAACTTTAAAAAGATCAACCTAAAATAAATTGAATGAACTTAACAACGCTTTGCAACATAACGCACAACATAGAGGTATAGGCTAGAGACGTGTTCCGGCGTCGTTAAGCCTGGTGACTGTCGATCTCGTGGATGGTGGGTGATTCCTCCTGAGGGACGATAGCGCCAGTACGGATTGTGCTCCCACGTATCGTCGCGTATATATTGGGAGACCCCTATAGGAATAAAACCTTTATCCTTAGGAAGCCATGTCGGCCGCCCTACTGATCGCAATGCACTGAACACAGCATTCAGGAAGATCGACTGCCCGTACCCTAAAAAGTATTCTGCGTTTTTGCGAAAAGTTTGGCACACCCTCTGCCTAGAACTCCATAGCAGTTCCTTTTGGCCTTTTTCAAACTCTATAACAGAAAAAGTCCATCCGAGCATTTGTCACTTCGGGCTCGTTAAAACATCAAAGGAGACTAGAGTCATCTTTAGCTTTTTATCGACTCTTTAAAAGTGAAAAAGCAAGTTGTGTCTAAAAGCGTCTAAAAAATTCATTTAATTCGGAAACACACTTTCCCCTTTTGTATTTTGGTTGATCAAGTAATCCGCAATCATGGAAGAAAGTCAATTGAAACCCCGTCGTTCGCGGAGGCTTACGAGTCAACCGTCTTTGTCTCCGAAATTGAAAACAGTACGGACAAAGCGAACTCATTTAACCGGTTCAAAATATCCTATCAAAGTTAGAACAAGTGTTCCAACAACATCTGAGATTCCGGTTACTCCAAACATTTCTGGAAACCCTACCTCTATAGAAGAAGTTCAACAGCCGCAGAGGGACAGTAACATTGATCCTAGTCTGGGGGCAAATACTTGCGTTACTGAACCAGTTCCATCTGTGACCGGTTCGGAGAGTCTTGCTCCTCAAACAATTGTCGCTGTCGATTCAACCCCTTCTTCGGCACCAGAAATATTTTACGGACCTGACGGTCTTCCTCTTCCACCTGGTTTGATTGCGATAGAGGAAATTGTAGAGGATTCGCAAGCAAGTACTCCAACACAGTTTGGAGTCGTGGTCACTCTATTTCCTTCATCAGAAGTTAGCCTACCACAAGTGGAAGTTCCTGTAGAATCGCTAGGCAATCTATTGGATAGACTCAAAATGTCTGAGCAACCGTCAACATCTAGGACTGTGTCGAATGACACAGCAACAGCAGAAGCCCCTGCCGTCACTCCGACAATGTTTGCCGGCATACCATCTGTCCCGACTAGCTCACAACCGCTAGAAGGAGTCCACCAAGGGACTATTTCGACAGTGTGGTCTGTTCCAGTTTGTTCATTCGGAATAATATCCGGCAACTCTTATGTTGAAACTCACCAGATTGATCCATTTGGAGGTCAATTTGGGCAATCCAGTCCCCAAGGACAAACAATCCCCTTGAGTTCCGGATTGCTACCGTATGGGGGGCAGTATGCCCATTCACTACCCCCTCCGGGAGGGTATCCATACGGGAGTTCACAACAGTATTCAAGTTATACTGGAATTACGTCAAGTGGTTGGGTACCTATGCTACCTCAACAACCAAGGGTTGTGTATTCTATGCAACAATGTGTACCTATGTCGAACATCCCGACCACACCGGCTATTGTAACAGTGTCGCAAGTTCAAACGTTGCATGTTGTATGTCAACCTCAGATTTCTCAGGTTGTAATGCAACAGCCCCTTGACCCTGGGACACAACCACAATCGCCAACTGGTGGGGCGACACAGGTCCAAACGGGTACAATTACCCCACACCTTGGTCCAACAGTTAGTATAGCACAACAGAACATGGCCTCACAACCATGGCTGGTGCAATACCAACAACCACAATTCCAACAAGTGTACCAAGGTTCTGAGCAGCAGATCTTTGCGAACAGTGGACAACCGTATATTCAAAACGGTCAAAACCAACCGCTTTACAGTAGTCAAGTCCACCAACCGTATCAGTCATACCAACATCAATTACATTATGCTGGTATGCAAAGGCCCACTGCTCAGGCGATTCCATCGTACCCTGGATATGCTTCACCTAACCTGAATCAACAGTTACCATTCGTGGCAACTTTAGAGTTACCCGATTTACACCGGTTAACCAACGATCCGATTGCTTATGCCCCTTGGTGGCCAGCGATTCCTCACAAACGTCCATCTGACATTCCTAAATTCAATGGAAATCCAGGTGAAGACCCATCGAATCACGTGATGACTTTTCATCTGTGGTGTTCATCAAATACCCTGAATGATGATTCGATAAGGCTTCGCCTTTTTCAGAGGATGTTAACGGGTCCAGCGGCTAAATGGTATATTGAATTACCTAGAGCCTCGTTCGACAATTTCAGCTCCCTAGCCACGACTTTCTTAACCCATTTTCAATTACCGATAAGGTATGAAACGGGAACGGAAATATTAACCAACTTCAAGCAGACAACTGCCACTCATATATCCGATCATATACATGAGTGGCGTCGTCGTCGTAGGATGGTGAAAACGTACGTTCCCGATCAGTTGTTAGCTGAATGGTTTATAAAGTCATTACTTCCTGCTATAATAGAAGATGTGGCCAAGGGGGGAGTCGTAACGGAGGAGCAAGTTATTGCCCGTGCACAATATCTAGACTTAGTCTATACTCAGTCTGGCATGCTCTACGACAAAATACCTGACGCCCCTAGACCGGAATTCTCAATTCCTCCTCCTCCTAAATCAAATAGTGACTCTCATGCCGACGATGGTGTGATTGGCACGGAAAACACGAAATTGACAAAGGCTTTGTGTAAGAAAGCCCGTAAGAATTCAGATCAAAATGCAAAAGAAGAAATTCTTGCTTCGGAAGTAAATGCCGTATCAGCAGATAAGGGCAAAGAAACCAAACAACCAGGGAGCAAGAAGAAGCAAAACAAAGGGAAGAAGAAGAAACAGGGTGAGTCATCCCCTGGAAAAACCTCTTCAGACCCTCCTGGAAATAGGAAATATCCATGTCAGATATGCGATGAGGATCACTGGACAAGGGATTGTCCATACAAAGCTGAGCTGAAAAGGTTCTTCAAAAGTTCGCAAACCTCAGCTGTGTTAACTGATCCATTTCCTAATCCAGGTACAAATCTGGTTGATAGTGGAAATGCTTCCCCGTCGCAAGTGCTCATGTTGTCGGTTTCAAAGCAGCAGAATGATGCTTTGATTTCGACAAGGAACAAAGATTACGGGAATCCGCAGCTGTCGAATGACAAAGGTAAAGATCAACCAAGTAGTTCGACAACAACTTCGACAGAAGTTGTACCGCCCATCACTCCTGAATTAACAATAAAACCGCCAAAGGGAGTAGTGCACAAGTCGACATTTAATCCTCGCGCCAGAGCGGCACAACATTATAACATAGTGGAAGATTTGGCCCAATCGCCATCCGCTATGTCGACTCTTGAAGTACTACAAAATTGCCCATCCCAAAGGCAGGCTTTGTTATCGGCTATTGGTGGGGTTGATCCTAAGGATTCCAATCTTGTATCCTTCGACCACAAAGGATACGATCCTCAGTTACCAGCTCAACTAGCTTTCCTTATTCAAGTGAAAGCCCTCAACAAAACTGTTCACCGAACAATTATTGATGAGGGGGCATCTACATGTATTATGTCGATGAGTTGCTGGAAAACTTTAGGGTCTCCGACCTTGTCACGATCTTCGACGACATTGAAAGCATTCGACGGAAGGACGTATACCCCGTGCGGTATCCTTAATAACTTGAAGATTGAACTGGGGGGGAAAACAATAGAAATAGATGTTGAAGTCATCGATGGGAATCTTGACTACAACATCCTACTGGGAAGACCATGGATATATGCCATGGCAGCTGTAGTGTCGACTTATTTTAGGAAGATCGCATTCCCTTTTCAGGGAGGGATTATGATTGTCGACCAACAAGACTTCCTCCCTAATGGTTCACAAGTTACAGGAAGCATTCCCATGATCCATGGAAGCAACCATTCGCTTCAAGATATCGGAGTAGGCCTACTGAAAGACCCCACATTAATGGGAACTTTCGCACTTCCACCTCCAATCTATATAGGAGAAGTAGCATTGGTAGGAGCCTGCAACATGATATCTTCCACAAAGATCTCAGAAGACGATATCGACATGGATCATGCAATGGTTTTGCCCCCAAGCCCTATACAAATATTGTAGCAATCAATGTTTCGAGCATGGGAGGCGAACCCAAATCAACGATCATCAAGCGTTTGGGTAGATAGGTCTAGAGAATATGGTACCCCATTAGATCCTTGGTCGAAAGTGCATGGGACTGAGGAAGGAATTCTACAATCAATGTTGATTGAGGGGGCACCATAGAATGATTGCCACCATCATTCCCTTCTTCCGGAATATGAAGAAGATACTCAACATGACCTTTATCACCCTTCAGTTTTTGAATTCCTATCAAATACTGTAAATACGGTGGATTCCGAGCGAAACTTATCCAATATTGAAGAGACTATAGCCATAAATATCTCGACTAAAACAAATTTTGTAGAGAATATTTATGTCGGCAAAGGATGTTCTCCTTCAGAACTGGAAATATATAACGCTCTTTTTCGCGAATTCAGAGATGTATTTGCTTGGTCATATGATGAAATGCCAGGCATTGACTCGAGTATCGTTGAACATGAAATTAAGATGTATCCTGATGTCAAACCAGTAAGACAACGGCTTCGGCAGGTGCACCCCAAGAAAGCCGCTGCCATTAAAGCAGAAGTTGAAAAGCTCCTCCATGCTGGTTTCATCTACCCGGTTCCTCTAACTGATTGGGTATAGTGTGTCGATTATAGGGATGTAAACCAAGCTTGTCCAAAGGACAACTACCCTACACCCTTCATCGACCAGATAATTGATGAATGCGCCGGATGTGAAATATTTTCATTTATGGATGGATTTGCTGGGTATAATCAAATAAATATCCGCCCACAGGACCAGTCAAAGACTGCATTCATCTGTCCGTGGGGCACATTCGCTTATCGAAAATTACCCTTTGGTTTAAAGAACGCAGGGGCGACATTTCAGAGGGCAATGAATTATGCCTTCCATGACATCAAGAACATCGTTCAACCTTATCTCGACGACCTTCCGGCTCATTCGCGAAAGTGGACTGATCATCCGCAACATTTAAGAGCGATATTTCTACGTTGCCGACACTACAAGATAAGACTCAATCCGCACAAATGTGTTTTTTGCGTCGGTTCTGGTCGTTTACTTGGCTTTGTAGTCTCTAAGGATGGGATTCGTCTCGACCCTTGCAAGGTTCAGGCAATCATTAATTTGCCTCCGCCTTCAAATTTGCTTCAAATTCAGAAACTCCAAGGGAAAGCAAACTTTCTGAGGAGGTTCATTCCAAATTACGTAGAACTTGCTAAAGGTTATACTCGTCTTTTGAAAAAGGATGTACCTTTTGTCTGGGATCAGGTGGCGCAAGCTTCCTTTGATGCTCTGAAAGATTCTCTAGTAAAAGAATCATTAATGTATGCCCCGGACTATCAAAGAGATTTTAACCTGTATCTGGCTGCAGCAGATACGACCATTGCGATGGTTTTAGTTCAAGAAGTCGATGGAATTGAACATCCTATATATTATTTAAGTAAAAACTTGAATGATACAGAAAGAAAATATTCTTATGTTGAAAAGCTAGCACTCGCTGCTGTTCAAGCGATACAAAGATTTCGACATTATGTCCTCTTTCGGAAAACTACCATTCTATCATATTGCAACCCCATGACTTATATATTGTCGCGACAGTTGCTGGGGGGAAAGCATTCAGAATGGATAGCGATCCTTCAAGAGTTTGATCTGGAATTTGTAAAATCCAAATCAAAGAAAGCTTTAGTCTTCGCAGAATTATTGTGCGATCTCCCATCGTCGTCCAACGATGAAACTTCAGAAGAGTCAATCGTGGACGAAAATTTTGTTCTTGATATCTGCAAGCAATGAGTGGTATGGAGATATAATAATTTACCTCCAAACCCAAAAGTTCAGGCCTGACACCTCTCACTCAGAACAGAAACGTATACGATACCAAGCAAAAGACTACATGATCGTCGGTGATACGCTTTACTGTCGTGGTATCGATACAGTTCTGAGGAGGTGCCTCACCCATGAAGAGGCTGAAAAAGCTCTGAATGAATGTCATTCAGGCGCGTGTGGGGGGCATCAATCTGGATATGCTATAGCACAAAAAATCTTACGAGAAGGATGCTTCTGGCCAACCATGTTCAAAGATTGCATAACCGCAGTCAAAAGTTGCCATGCTTGTCAAATTTTTGATAGCAAAACTAGAAGACCACCTGCACCTTTACAGCCAATAGTTGTTGTTGGGCCTTTTGCCAAATGGGACATCGATTTCATGCAATGTAACCCCACCTCGACCGGGGGGCATGGGTATATTATAGTCGCCGTTGACTATTTTACCAAATGGGCCGAGGCGATGCCTACATTAGATAACACTGGTGAAACAACTGCCCTTTTCTTTTTCAATCATGTAGTCGCCAGGTTCGGCGTACCTCAGGCTATAGTTACAGATCATGGGTCGCATTTTCTCAATCACATGATGGTTGAATTAGCTGCCAAGCTAGGTCTATCTCACGACAACTCTACCCCGTATTATCCGCAAGCCAACGGACAAGTTGAAGCAATCAACAAGGTCCTGAAGCGTATGTTGCAAAGGATGATCGGGGTTCACAAAAGAAGGTGGCACCTAATCCTGTACTCAGCCTTGTGGGCTTACCGAACATCGGTAAAGAACGCGACCGGGTTCACACCTTTCCAACTGGTGTATGGCCTGGAAGCAGTCTTGCCAATCCAGTGTGAAATCTCGTCTCTTAAACTCGCAATTGATCTCCTCCCCAGAACTTCGGAAGAAGAGGCTCGTTTCTTGGAATTAATCCAATTGGATGAAACCCGTCGTGACGCCGCTTTGGCTAACGAAGCCCATAAGAAACGAGTCAAGGCGCAGTTCGACAAAAATGTCAAACCCTGTGTCTTCTCAGAAGGTGACTTGGTCTTGCTTTATGACCAAGAATCCGATAAATTGGGAGCAGGTAAATTTAATTCTTTATGGATGGGCCCCTATATTGTTAAACGAGTGTTAGCAAAAGGAGCCTACGAGTTAATGGATTATGACGGAATTCCACTGGCGCAACCCCGTAATGGGTTGTACCTCAAGCGTTACTATGCTTAAATAGTAACCTGTATGCTTTTGTTGTATTTTGTTTTCGCTAAAAGTGTTTGTTTTGGTCGACTAATCCACCTTTTTACATTTATTGCAGATGTCAAACCTTCTGGAGACCTGTGTTGGATATGCCGACGGAGCGAGTTGTAGTTCGCGGAACCTATCCTCCGCAGCCTGGGCCATTTTTGATCCAAGCGGCGAGTTAGTAAGTTTCAGAGGTGTATGTATTGGGCAATCAACGAATAACATCGTTGAGTATAGCACATTGATAGAACTACTCTCTGATGCCATCACCCATGGTATAAGCCGACTAATTGTCAGGCTAGACTCACAACTCGTGATACTACAACTTAATGGTATATATTCCGTTCGCAACCCATCTATTTATCGCATGTTCCTAAGGGTTAAGATTTTGGAAAGACAATTTGATTCAATTCAATACCAGCATATTTCCAGAAACTTAAACACATTAACCGACTCATTAGAAAACTATGTGTTAGATAGACATTTGCAACATTTGTAAAAAGAGACACATCATCAATGTTGTACATATGGATCATATAACTCAACCAAAACAAACCCCGAAAATCAAAATATATATATATAAGTTGTTTATCGTTCATACATAATGTTCTGTAACCAAGACAAAAATTGGTCATATGACCCAAAAACTCAAAAATGCTAGGGGGCACCCTAGCCTAGTGATGCTCATGATAGCACGTCACGGCCTGTGCGATCATGCGCAAGAGACGAGTCCATCGTCTAGGCACGCCAGTAGTATGCCGCTGCAACTGTAAAGGTAACTCATCAATCCTCACATCGGGAATGCCGAGAGTAAGGCTCTCAACCTGCTCCTCCACAGCTGTAAGGGTCTCGGCCACGTCAAGATTGCGAAGAATAACCCTCCCAGCAGTCTCCCCTGCTGGGGCAGTGACTGGCGCTCTCAGGCGAACTGCTGGACGAACAGGACCAACATCTGCATGCACACATGAGTTTGATTAAAGTCTTGATAGAATAAAAGCACAAGGACATTATAAATAAGAACAGTAAACAGTAATATGGTCAAAGATTTTACCCATAGCGCCCCACTGTTCGCCGTCCGGCAATACCAAGTCTGGATCACCTCAGAAATCCATACCAACATATATATACTCGGAATAGACCATCTCCTGACGCTCAAACCACCTGAAGAAGGTATCAGTGAAAGAAATCTGAGATTGACCAGCATGCCTAGACATGTGATCAACCCATCTCTGCATGCGTGGCTCGGTAGGAGAAGGCAAGTCGAGTGCGATATACTGAGGCTGCATCAGTGGAATTTTCTCCAAGGCAAAGGCAGTCAGAATAGAACCAAACCCAAAGTTCTTCAGCTTCTCTTCCTTTACCTTGTTCAGCTGATTTTTCATCTGAAGAAGTACTGCATCACACCAGTTGAATACTTTCGGTTGGAGACACTCCAAGGCGTGCTGCACATAAGACCTATTGGCAACATGAAGAGATGCGCTACCGGCCATCCTACCAATAGTATATAGAATAGACCTGAGAGACCTGTCAGTAATCTCACGGATAACAACCTTGCCATCTCTACTCGACTGGGACCCCTCCCTGCAATACTGGCGGACATAATCTCTCACGGAGTCATTCCCTCGGGCCGAACCAGACAAAGAAATGGGGGCACCTCGCCTCGACAAACCAGTCAAGAAGTAAATGTCTACCACGGTCAAAGGGATGGATTTGCTCCTGATCTGAAATACTTGGTTGATAGGATCCCAAGCATCAAGCATATACTGCAGTAAAGAAATCTGTGCTCTCATGCTAGAGATACGGAAGAACTTCAGCAGGCCACAGTTTCGCAGCGCGTTCACCGTGACAGGGTCATGGAGGGCAATCATGTCCTCTTCTTCATGTTCTCATTCTCGCCATGTGAGGGTCATTTTGCTCAAAAGTCCCTGCAAAACAAACAAGAGAAAGAGATCCCGGATTTGATGAAAAATTGGCAAAATTTCATCAAAAACTGTGCAACAGAGCTGTTTTTCTATGATCAACGCAACTGGCTAGTGTCCTACCTACGTTGAAGGTCAAACTACCTTCATGCAGCTTGACATTCAATGCAGGTTTCGAATGGACTGCCTGCACTGATGGCAGAGCGCCCTAGCAAAACCCTAGGGGCTCATGGGAACAGGAAAATAGGCACAGAATGGAGAAAGGAAACCATGAAAAGAAAGAGCTAGAGTTTAGCTCCTACCTGGTCCAGACGGCGCCGAAAATCGTCCGCAGAATCTCCTGGAATCAGCTGGTGAAAATCAAGGGGGAAGAGGCACCTCCAAAGCTCCAACAAACCAAGTTCAAATGAAATGGTAAAATGAGAGGTAAAAACACCTTTTTAATTGCTTTTTACGTAGTTCAAAGCGAAATATTAGGGTTATAATCTCATTTTCATGCAAATGTTATTCATTTCTAACTAGTTTGATGTAGCAATTGAGGATACAGTACTATCTTTGAAAAGGGCAAAGCTAGTGATGGTAAAAATAAAAAATTTGACCATATAATTTCGAGCAGTTTTAGCACACAGTTCATGCTCGTTAAAAAATAAATGCAAGATCCGAGCAGTTTTAGCACATAGTTCATGCTCGTTAAAAAATAAACATAAGACCGAGCAAATGTTTCCACTCGCGTTTAAGCTCTTTAAAAAATGAACTATCCCGGTAGATAACTACTATGAATGTTATACCATCAGCCATTAAAGCCTTGGTCGTGTTTGCACCGTCACCTCCACTTTTCATTTGGCCGATCGTTCACCTCCATATGATTTTTTACCCATTTTGAGGAACATCTATGAAGAGTGATTTCACCTAGCCATCCTTGTGACACTGCCGTGATTGGAAAATTCCAACCTGTACCTAGAATCAGCTGCTAACCCTGTTTATCACTCGTTCCTCAAAAGATGAGTCTTCTTTAAGCTCTTTTCATCTGACTCGTAAAATATGAAAAGATTGCCGAGTTTTGGCCTTCCAGCTCGTTAAAGCGACTGGAAGAGCTATCCCTCCTCTAGATTTTAATCTTTTTGGACCTGAGGGATTATTGCACAAAACGATCGAGCGCTTGTTTTATTCGGCTCGTTAAAACTATCGAAAACTCATCCCTTCTGTATTGTTTTATACTTTTTCGGACTTAAGGGATTAGATGACGAAAAACGACTTTTGGAGTTAACTTTATGTACCTTTTCAGACTCTCTAAAAATGAAAAGGACCGAGTTATCCTTGTCGTTAGACTCGTTAAAATCATTAAATAGCGACAAACTTGTCTTTAGACGAGAACGAGTTTCACTATCGCTAGGCTCGTTAAAACATAGCGATGGGCTTGCCTGAAGGGCAGGTTATAGAACAAGAATATTTTATCCTCCTCAAGCTTGACAAAAATAAAGAGGTACTGGTCAGCAATGACTGGGGAAAAATTGGGAGAAACTAAAGAAAACTTTGATGGTAGCAAGTCGCTCTTGAACATGACACTTTTCCTCCGTACCACAATCGGGTTGGGTTGTTTCATTCACCGGTCACATCAATGGTCTCGCCATACCATCCATATTTGGGGTAATGCTACCAATCCATCGCATCAGTGTCGCCATATGATCAAGAGAAGTCGTTCAGAAAATTCAACCGTGTCCCATCCACTACCATACATTATCCTTCATCCTTTCATGACCGCCACCCTGAATCATATGTCACAGATCGTTTTCACCTCCATTAAAATCATTAGCTCCGTTCCACGTCACTGATGTGGGTTTCATTAAGGCCCTCCTTTGACGGATCGCTTCTTGTTGACATCAGCTCATTATCCAAGAAGTTAATCTAGGAACAACCCCTTCAGTACTTTGAAGCTCGCATGCCTCAATGGCAAGTTTCTCACTTCCGGCGACAGGTATACATCAATGACCTTCGACCGAAAGATTTTGCGTGGTGTTCGATGCCAAGTCCTTTATTCACACCACGTGAATTGTACTACAGTACCTTGAGGGTCATTATCATTATCGGTGATTCCTCTCGCGCTTGTTAACGGTTTACATCATTGACCGGTAATCAAGCGATGTCTTTCCATGTTCGACTTCAGAACAATTCTCACATGGATCGACTTGTACTTAGAGTGAAGATCGAACGAGTTTGAAGACCCCGGATCTAGTTTCATCCATCCGGGTTGCGATATATATTCAGGAAAGATAAAGACATTGACATGTACATCATTGAAGCAGATGATCATCCTACTCAAAGGATGATAATTTCATCAAAATTATCAGTCTACCATCAGACGATTGTCTGTTCTATGTACAGAAAAATGAATTTATGAATCTGAGCATGGGAATGCCCGCCTCAGCTAGATCATGAAAGCTGTATGAAAAATAATGTATTGTATTGTATCTTATTACAGGTCTCCTCCCAGCATTGGATGAACTTCGGATCCCCCTGATAAAGCATTTCACCCGATAAACAGCCTCATACTTTAGGGGGCAACTGTTATAGACATTTTTGTGCCTTACAGCATTGAGCATGAAATGTCCATAATCTAAGGGATCCAAAGTCCCTAAACATGTTGTTCCTACCCCTAGAGGAACAAGGCTAACAGACCATAGCAATTCACAGAAGTTCTCCACCTGAAAACTGCTAAAAAACAAGTCAATTCAGGATCATTTCAGTGGCTACACTGGCTGTTTTCATTGAATGTCAAAGCCAACACTAGCTACCTGCGTTGAATGTCAATTGGAACACTGGCTACCTGCGCTGAACGAGAGTGGACATGTGGCAGGCTCATTTCTCAAGGTGTCAAAACCCAGGAAGCTTCCAAAATGACACTTGCCTCAGGGAATTCGACTGGTGATGAGTAAGAGGTTCCAAATCTCCAAGTGGAAGCAAGAACCTCCAAGTGGACTCAAGAACTGACAGAGGGAGAGGACACTAGTCAGATCTCAAGCTGACTCATCCTCTCTCCAAACATCTATATATGGATCTCTCCTCCATGAGATCTAGAGGCTGGAATTTTGTTATTGCAAAGAATTGTTGTTGGTTTGAGACTGGAACTATTGGGTGCTTAATGCTTTGAAAGGGGTGAAGATAGGAATTCCATTTGCTAGGAAGGAGATGCTGGATTGGAGCCTTCTGGGTTGTATCTCTTCCTGAACCTTGTTATTCATCAATAAAGCTATCTTGGTTTCTCCTATATATTGGTGTATTTTTGATGTATGAATGCAATAGTATGTTTAGTTTATTTCTAATCCTGAACTAGTTATGAATATGAATCCATGTCTTGTGTAGTGTTCTCTTCTTGTGATCTTGCAGAAACCTCTTGAAGCTGGGTGAGCGAGAAGGCAAGTAGCTAGGAACTCTCCAAGAGAAGAGAAGTCGGATCGAGGGACAAACGGAAGACACTGGTTAGCCCATTCATCTCTCTCTCTTCGTTCTTAATTCATAAAGGAAGAATACTAGAATAGCTGTGTCTGTTTGTTGCTAAGGCACTGCCACACCTTAGGTGGATAGGATCGTCCTGCATAGGCATTTTTCCCCACAACACCTAGAGGACCCTATTCCAACACGTTGTAATAGAAAATGTGCAAAAACATGCATGGCAGCACTAAGCTAAATGTGCTCTCTGAAATGTTGGTATAAGGGAGGTGGTTTAAGGATGGCCACCAACACTGGAATGCTTAGTGCAGTTCTCAGAACTCTTCCAAGTCTAGCATGAAGTTGAGGTCTTCTACTAGAGGAAGTGCTCCTGATGTCTTGAAGAGGTAAATATTCAACCTTGAAAGGGAGGTCTCACCCCGCATAAAAAGGGAGAACCTCAACCTGAAAAGAGATGTCTCGACCTGTGATGGTTTAAGGATGACCAACAACTATGGAATTCTTAATTCAATTCCTGGAGCTCTTCCAAAACTGGCAAGAATCTAAAGTCTTCTGCTAGAGGAAGTGCCCCCAATCCTTTGAAGAGGCATCACCAGTTGAAGGCATTCTCAGGGAAATCTTTGTCTTTCGCTACAACTCTGAATCTGGTATGGCAGGTTGTGGCTTAGGCTCGCTTGATGTGGCTTTGAAGCTTGTAGATGATCATCACTTCCCCCTTGTCAAATATAAGGTGAGAAGATAAATAGATCTCAACTATAAGAATGTTCAATATTCGAGAACAAATCTTGTTGTATGAGCAAAATATCTTCTTGGCTATTGAAGCCCATTACCAATAAGTGATCCATCCAATATGAATTTATTTTCTTGCATGAGGTTTTTTTCTAAAGCATATATTTGACGAATGATTGGTTTTATGACAGTGCTTACATGCATGAAGATCAAAACAGTGATCTCTCACATGGCCAACTCGGTCACAATGTTGGCATTTAACATTCTATTGTTGCTTATGTGGAAAAGGAATATAATCTGAAACAGCTGAAGGTGAACTATCATGAAGAAATCCAACACTCTAAAACTGAATGAGCTTTGAGTAATCTAGAATATGAATGGACATGTCCTTGTCATATCCAAGACCTATTTTGTTCTTGTTGTGGACAAGCTCTTCCAAAGGTCTGATGATGGGCTTGGGATGTGCAAACTGAACTTTTTCATCTGCATGTAACTTTGTTTCTTAATTAGATACTAGATATGAATCAACTTGTTTCTTATGGGAATCTGTTTCAATGTTCTGAACAAAAACAGGTTCAGAATGATGACTCCACTGTTGTAATTATTCTTGTTGAAGTTGAGATTCAAGCTGTAAAAAATCAAATTTTTCCTATGCATTTTGCTCAGAGGTTGAATATCTGTGAGAGTGTCTTTGCTGAGTATAAATGTGCTTTCAATAGTTGAAAGGATTAAAGTTCTCAATAACTCTAATAAATTGTCAATTTTATCCATTTAAAAAAATTCAACTTTTGTTTTAACATAAGATAATTCAACCACCTTCCATAAATGATTCAACCCAAATGAGTCACTATTCAGTAGACATAAATAATTTCTTATACGCTAACCTTCAAATGTTGAATGATCTTTGATACCTCATTTTAGTTGTGAAAACGAGGTTACAGAAGTGATGCCTCTCTGCTCTGATTCCAATGCCAAGACAAGCAACATTTGGAGCGCCCCTCTAGATTCAAATATATTGTGATCAACTCCTTATCATAGGTTATTAACTAGTAGAAATTTAACTTGAACAGTAGTTTTAGAAAGGATTGTAGTTGTATCTTAAAATTTGTTATATAAAATTGTGTGAAGGTTTGAAAATTCAGCGTTTAATACTTTGCACGCATAAGCTTGAATAGAGACCTTCACTATTACAGAGAATAATCATGGATTATGAATTTCATCACAAGTAGCAACACTTAACTCACTAATTGACACTCCATTCGACATTATACATTCAATAGTCATCGCTTTCAAGTCTTCATAAAAAACTCAATGCATATGAATTCACCAAATCAACACATTTTTTTTTTTTGTATTCCCTTCTCTGTGGGCGTTCTGTTGTTCACTACATAGCCTTATGTACAGATTGTAGTCACCAATTCCTACTTTGAATTGCAAAAAATAAAGGTGGTAATGACAATGTGTTAACCTGTCAATCTAATTACCCTATCAGCCTCCACAATGCCGAATTCGCAGGCACAACCAACAATTTTGTCTCACCTTGCAGTAATAAGCACAACAATTATATCTTAGCTCTGCGAGTCACAATGGATTTTCCAAATTTTCAGCTTTGAAATCAAGCATGGAGACCGAAACATTTACAGACGATGGTGAGAAATGACACTTTTGTCTTTTGGTGCACTTCTATCTTTCTGTTTATGTTGGCTTGATAAACATGTATTCCACTTGAATTACACTCATTCATTTATCAATAGGAAGTTTCAGGTAGGCAGGGGAATGTAGGTGACATGGACACATAGGCGGAGTATTGATGTAAGTCCACGGTTGGTAGAAATGGGACTAGAAAACGCAACACAATATTATATTAAAAAGGCAGAGTGGTATGGTGGATTCTTATGGTTGTATGGGCCAACATTCAATGCAATCTTCAGCAAATGTAGTATGGAGTATGGGAGCATCGACTGTGCAGAAGTTTGGACAGAGCGTCGACTGGTATGTGGTGTAGTGGATTTGCTGGCACGAGCGTTGTATGTGGATTGTGGTGGAGAGGACAACATTCAACGTTGCAGAGGGGAGTCGACGCATTTGCAGTGGCTTATGTGGACTGTGGACCGATGGAAAAGTGGTATGGATCCAACAGTGGATTGTGGACCATGCAACAAACAATCCTTTTCCAACAAACTATGTACCCCCTCCTGCATGTGAATGGTATAATTTCTCCTTTCGGCCTCACCCTCGACACTTTCCACCAATCAAAATAGACATTCAAATGTATTCAAGCACAACATGGTGGACTGTGGGGCAATAAATAGTCACAGAGAGTAATAAATATGAATGGAGAGGGGACCGTAGAGCTAACGTTATTTACACACTAATGTAATAATAGTAAATCACTCTCAACTACATAGGGCATCAATTGGGCTACGCATGTGTGAATGAAAGCCCAAAGGTGGAAGGGTCATGATCATGGAGCTGGTGGCGACATTCATTACTAAACGATATTATGTCTAGGTACAAGGAGAAGAAGTTGATTGTGTGAGAGACCAGCGGAGAGGTGAAGCTCTACACGCCAAGACTAACACTTCTAATGTAAGATGCAGTTGTGGTAACCTATTCATCTATTTTATTAGTCATTCATTCTTCATAGCCCCCCCTCCCCTGCTACTATCTCTCAATCGCACGGTCTTCGCAAGTTCCTACACCACAGAGTCGAATACGAAACTTATTGATCCACGCAAACCCCCAATGGTGACTCCCAAATATCTCTGTATAATAAGGCAGAGAATACAAGGCAAGCAGGTAGGCAAGAGGCAGGAAGGTTGTCTCACTCCCCGACCCATTTCATCTCAACTACAAGGCTAAACAATTGCTACTGGATGGGATTCAAACACCAGGCGGCCTCTCTATTTGCCAAGTAATTAATCAAAATACAATAACAACTAAGTTTGCGTTGTCAGAATGTTATTCATATTTGGAAGAGGTCAGAATACAGAGCATTGTTAGGACCAGCCTATTTCATGATCAGGGAGAATTAGTGTAACAGAGTCTTAGAACAATAGCAGACGGTGTTAAATGTGCAGAGAATATGGTAGAGAATTATGATCATAATGGCAAGACTGAAATTCATAACATGCATACCTAGGTGCAGGCCACAAAACCAGTGGTTCAAATTGGAGCAGGGTCATAATTCGTCTACTTTGATACCATGTTAGATGCACATGGAATGTGGACAGCCAAATAAGGTAAAGCATGAATCCATTTTCTATTAACAAATGATACACATTTATAATACATTGGAGTGACCATTGGATTACATATTCCAATGTCTCTTAGGCTCCCTTTGACTGTTCAGCTTCCACACCAACCCATAGAGGATTAGGTGTCCAATAAGCCCAATTTCCCAACTCAAGAATTCAATTGGTCAAAGGAATTACAATAATAAGTTGAAAGGAAAATATTAAGAGTGAAATTTAAATTTAAATTTCTCCCTCCAAATAAGTTAGATCTAATAATGGTTATATCCATTCACTCTCATGAGGATCTATATAAAGGAGATTTCATCATTTGATGTCATATAGACTATTCTTATACAATTCATTAGCTCAGCTATTTCAGTCTAGTACCTTAGTGACATGCATATTACATTTCATGGCTCACATTGTAGAAAAAATTGTAGATTCACAACCTAATGCAATTTGATAAAGTAAGAGACGAGAATCTACTTCTACTCTTTATAAAGGAAGCCCATAAACATCGAGCAAAAAATAATCAATAAAGGAAGAGAATCAGAGGTACATAACACAATAAATATCTGGGGAATTCAATAGCTCAAAACCCCACTATCTGTTTTGTATTAATACGGAAAAGCAAGATGAAAGTACAATTTTTGTTCTCTCTAGAACAATCCCAACACTCAACAATTTCAATATCCAACTCATAAGCAATCTTAAGGCCAAATATTAGCCTCTTCACAATCTCTCCAAGTCTCTATTCCAATGTGTAATTCCTATGAAGGATAGCTTGTATTTAAAGAGAAATAAAGCCTCTAAAAATAGCGCAATCCCTCAAGGATTAGTTCCTGATTGCATGCACTATCAATGCAACTCAAAAAAAATCTAAAACAATTAGTACATTGTCCCTACACTCCAATCTCAACTGGGTCTTTCTCATAATCAACATGCATGAGTTTCTGATGGCGAAACCTTCAGTTAACTAGAGTAGCACTAATTAGGTCACTAGTGTCCCAACTGACTGTTTACTCACTATTAGTTCCTGAAACTGATTGGAACTAATTTAACTGCACTTAAATCAATAAATTGAGTTAACTAATTACAACTCATTTATAACTCATCCTTAACTCCTATAAGTTAGGGATAACATATACATGTCTTCTAAAAGACTTCCAATTCGAATTTCCTAAATTAATTAAGTTAATTAAACTTAATTTATTAGTTTCAAATTGCTATGAGAAAAGAATTCGATTTAAATTCACAGTTTAATTCAAGTACAAATTAAACTGGAATTTCTTGTTGCCATTTCTCAACACTCTGCCTCAACAAGAAAGGGATTATCCACTACCCGAATTTTGTCTCTGTGAAACTCGAATTTACATCTTGGAAGTGCCTTTGTCAAGATGTCAGTATCTTTCTCCTTCTTTTGAATGTAATCTAACAACATGATCTGCCTCAATACACAATCTTTAAGATGATGATACCGAATATCTATATGCTTGGACCGATCATGAAAAACTAGGTTTTCAAAGAGTTTGATACAACTTTGATTATCACATAAATCATTGTTAGATCCATCTGCTGACCAAATAAACCAACGAGGATCTTCCTCATCCAGATAGCCTCACATGTTGCTTGACTTGCAGCCATGTACTTTTCCTTTACTGAAATGAGTGCAACTAATCGTTGTTTCCTATTGTACCAAGAAATTGCAGCTGACCCAATACTAAATATCCCTCCTGATGTGCTCTTCCTGTCAGATGGACTTCATGCCCAATTTGCATTGGTGAAGCCTTGAAGCATCACTAACTCTATCCGTCTATACCAAAACCCAAACTGAGTAGTGCCTCTGAGTTACCTCAATACATGTTTTGTCTACTTCCAATACAGCTTGGTATGGCTAACCATCGCTTAACTAAGTTGGTTAACTACATAACACATATATGGTTGTGTGTTCACCAAATACATGAGTGAACCCACAAGTTGCCTATAAATAGTAGCTTCCACTCCTTCTCCTGAAGTACCATCCTCCTTCCTCTAGTTACCAGCTAGAGGAGTCTCTATGGGTTAACTACTCTCCATGAGGAATATTTTGAGTATCTCATTAGCATAATTTCCTTGAGAAACAAAAAAATACCCATCTCCCTACCATACTTCCATGCCAATAAAGTAATGCATGAGCCCCATGTCCTTCATCTCAAACTCTCTTACAAGGTCCTCCTTGTAAGATTTTATGAGCTTCTTATCACTTGTCAGTATGAGATCATCTACATAAAGTAAAATTATCAAAATCTTACCTTCCACCACTATGTGATATAGGTTCACATCTGCTTCACTCTTCAAGAAGCCCAACCCAGTGAAGTAGCTATCTATCCTAGTGTGTCAAGCACGGGGTGCTTGCTTCAACCCATACAACACTCTCTTGAGTCGGCACACATGTGACTCATATTCCAAGGTTTCAAAACTTTCGGGATGCTCTATGTACACCTCTTCCTCAATCATGCCATTGAGGAAGGCAGTCTTCACATCCATCTGATGGATCTTCCAACCCATTTGTGCTAATAGTGCCAAAATAGATCTAATTGATGAGTACCTTGTAACAGGAGCAAAGGTCTCATCATGGTTAATCACCTCTACCCGTGAAAAGCCATGGGCCACAAATCTGGCCTTATGCTTCTCCACACTACCATCTGCAGCTTGATTTACCATGTAAATCCAACTGGAGCTCACAACTGAATTTTCCTTCAGTCTCTATACCACATCCCAAACATTGTTTTGAACTATGGAGTCATACTACTCCACCGTCGCATCAACCCAAACTAGCTACTGCATTGCTTCCTAAAAGGAAGATGGCTCTATCACAACACATACACCCATAAGTGCTATGTATCCAATGTACCTCTCTGGTGACCTTCTCTATCTATGATGAGAAGAGGGTGCTCCCACATTCTCCCGTGCATCATCCAACAATCTGTCAGCCTCTCTAGTGTGCTTTCTTCCCTTTTTGGAAGACTCTACCTAAGTGTATGTCTCCACTCCCAAAACCTCTGCATGTGGTTGTTCCACATCAATCTAAGGCTCCTCAACCTTATGAACTAAAATTTCCTCCTCTGCATGTAGCTTAAGCTCCCTCTCAAGGGATACTCACATGGCCTTCTCCTCATCAAAATTATCATCCTTGCGAACCATTGTCATCCGACTACTTTGCATGTACACCTGATAGATGTGGGGATTATCAATGTACCCCACAAATAACCCAAAATATATTGTTGGCTCAAGATTCTTCCACAAATGTTTGGTCACATGGCAATAAGCTGATGACCCAAAAATCTTGAAGTGATCAACATCTGGCCTCTTACCAGAATAAACTTCCTTTGTTGTTTTACTCTGAAGTATTTCGATGTGGGCTACGGTTCTGAACATAAACATTGTGTTGCATTCCTCAGCCCAAAAGTGTATTGGTAGGCCCGAATCATGAAACATCACCCTTGATGACCCTACAATGCTCCTATTCTTCCTCTCGGAAACCCCATTTTTTGAGGGTTATGAGGTGTCGTCAACTCTCATTTAATCCCTTCCGCTGCACGGAATTTCTTAAACTCATTGGAGACATATTCTCCACCATTATCACTTTGTAGAGCCTTAACCTTCTTTCTTGACTCTTTCTTTACCAATGCTTTGAATTCACAAAACTTTGTGAATGGCTGATCCTTTCTCTGCATGAAAAATATCTAGAATTTATGAGAATAGTCATCTACAAATATAACATAATACATGTGTTTTGCAGCGGATACTGTTGAGAATGGTCCACACACATCTGAATGGACTGTCTCCAGAATAGACTCTGCTCGACTATCTCTATCTCCAAAGGAAGACTTGGGTTATTTTCCCAAAGTAAAACCCTTGCATGCATCAACTTGCTCAAGCGTGCCTTTGGGAATACCGGTAGAGATTTGCTACAATATCTTCAAAGCCCCATGATGCAAGTGGCCCAATCGCCTGTGCCACAACTCACCGATGTCTCGGCTCAACATATTTTATATTTTTGAACTCAAAGTAGCACAATCCTCTACCTATACCTTATAAAGATTCTAAACTCAAATCCCTATATTCTTTACTTGACCCGTGGCTATGTGTCGAAGGAATGCCTTTCCTTTAGAAAATATCACATCATAGCCTCCATCCTCAAGCATGGAAATGGATACCAAGTTCTTTGTAAGTCCGAGTAGATGCATAGAATTCTTCAATGTGAGTGGAGCCACATGCTCCCTTGAAAAAGTAATAGTGCCCACACCAGTAACACTATACTTACCATTGTCACCCATCTCGATATGAATCTTGAGATCTTTCTCCTCCAGTTCACTGAATAACTCTTTGTCGCCAGTCATGTGGAAAGAAGCTCCACTGTCTAAGTACTAGACACTTCCCACCATTGAAGACACCATGCATACAATGAGGGAAAATTACAACTCGAATTGGGAGGCCAAAGCCTCACTCGCCGCTCCTCCTGAGGGCTTCTCCTTAGACTTCTTCAATGGAAAATTTGTAGAAAAGTGACCCGTCTTATGACAATGAAAGCATTTAACTTTTTTCATGTCCTTCTTCTTACCTCTGTGATAAGAATCTGATTTGGAACAAGAAATTTTACCTTTCTCCTTCCTTTCCTTAACCGCTAAGGCACAATTCTCTTCATCATCCATCTTTGATGAAGAGACATCCCTGGTGTTCCTCCTAATCTCATCCTGCATCAAATCTGATTATAGTTGTTCCCAATATGGTAGCTTCTCCTGACCTTTGATAGAGTCCTGATAACTATGCCAACTCTTTCGGAGTTTAAGAAGAGAAAGGCTCACCATATCCTCCTCAGAAACCATGATTCTAACACTTCCAAGTTCATACTAACATTGAGTGAACTTGGTCAAGCACTTTGGAATCATCTTTCCTTTCTCCATCTTGATTTTACGAAATTTATCCTTCAATGCCAACTTCCTTTGATCATTGTTATTCTAATACAAGTCCATCAATGTTTTCCACATATCATGCGGAGTTTCCTTGCCATGGAGACTCAAGACAATGTGGTCTCAAACTCCCTCAAGGATTATCTACCTCACCTTTACCACACACTTCTTCCATTCGGCCAAGTTCTTTGCATCCGTAGCCGCTGGCTTGGGGACTTCTTGATCAATGAATTCCTTCAAGCCATTATCTTCTAGCACATTGTCAATCCTGTCCCTCCAGGCTATAAAATTTGAGCTACCTTCCCAGGCATACTCAAGCCTCAACCCATGGAATGCCATCTACTGATCATGAAGTATGTATGAAATTTGAGTTTCATCTGTAACCTAGAAACTCAAAACTTCGAAATCTTCTCTAGGGAGATGATTTTAAATCAATGATATCTCCCTCATCCGAACTCTGATTCAGCTGATTTGTTTTTTGAATTTGGGTATCTTTTCCCAAGGAATCCAAATCTGCAATTTGTTTCTAAAAATTTTGCACAAAAATTCTCAGAACTTCTCTGCAAACTCTCAGCCCAAAAAACAATCTTTCTTCGATACCATGTAGAAAAACCTGTAGATTCACAAGATGATGCAATTTACTAATGCAATTTGCTAAAATATACTTCTACTCTTTACAGTGGAAGCCCATAAACATCGAGAAAACAATAGTCAATAAAGGAAGGAAATCAAAGGCACATAACATAATAAATATCTAGGGAAAGCCACAGCTCAAAACCCCACTATCTGTTTCGTATAATCCGGAAAATCAAGATGAAATTACAATGCTTGTTCTCTCTAGAACAATCCCAACACTCAGAAATTTCAATCTCCAACTCATAAGCAAGCTCAAGGCCAAATCTTAGCCTCTTCACAAGCTCTCCAAGTCTCTATTCCAATGTTTAATTCCTATGAAGGATAGCTTGTATTTAGAGGGAAATAAAGCCTCTAAAAATAGTGTAATCCCTCAAGGATCAGTTCATGATTGCATGCACTATCAATGCAACTCAGAAAAATCTAAGACAATTATTACACTATCCTGCATTCTAGTCTCAACTAGGTCTTTC
Source organism: Pinus tabuliformis (assembly GCA_031772625.1). Lineage (NCBI taxonomy): Eukaryota > Viridiplantae > Streptophyta > Pinopsida > Pinales > Pinaceae > Pinus > Pinus tabuliformis. Next base: position 322,322,810 of record CM062819.1, read on the forward strand.
TCATAATCAACATGCATGAGTTTTTGATGGTGGAATCTTTAGTTAACTAGAGTATCACTAATTAGGTCACTAGTGTCTGAACTGTCTGTTTACTCACTATTAGTCCCTAAAACTTATTGGAACTAATTTAACTAGACTTAACTCAATAAATTGAGTTAACTAATTACAACTCATTCATAACTCATCCTTAACTCCTATAAGTTAGGGATAACATATACATGTCTTCGAAAAGACTTCCAATTCGAATTTCTTAAATTAATTAAGTTAATTAAAATTAATTAATTATTTTCAAATTGCTATGAGAAAAGAACTCTATTTTAATTCACAGTTTAATTCAAGGACAAATTAAACTGGAATTTCTTGTTGCCATTTCTCAACACACATATTGTATAGCACATTGGCATTCATTTACATCTAGTGGAGGTTCGTTATATCAACCTGTAGTACCTCATACGAGGACAAAGACATCACATCTATGATTTAAAACATCACATTTAATGTTCTTGTAACATTACATTTATCTGTTATTTTTCTTGATCAACACTTCAAATGGAATGTATGGTCTTGGGCCTTTCAAATATATCTTATGAAGTTTACAAGGGTTTTGGTCTCGATACACTAATCTTTCCATACTTCCAATATCGCATGTATATGGCTTTTATCTCACTCTATATGGAGAAACATTGTCTCGCTCTTCATTAACGGCACCGGGTAATGTGTTCAAATCACTATGGTTTCATATCATTGTAATTATGGTTTCATCTCTTTGTGTCTATGTATATGTATGATCTCTCTCTCTCTCTATTGAATCAACATGGTCATGTTATGTATCTATCTTACTCCAACGTATAAATATGGTTTCTATCTTGCTCCACCATATAAGTATGGTTTCTATCTTGCTCCAGTGTATAACTATGGTTTCATTTTTTCTCAGCATATATGAATGGTTTTGATCCTACTTTAGCATATGGTATCATCTCTATTGGATATCAGTAGGAGTATGGGATAATAGTATTAGTATTGGCATGGCATCATCTAATGTGTATTTGTAGAGCCTTTTCCATCGAGAAACTTTGATACAAAGATGTGGAAGTAACCCTATTCCATGTTGACAGTGGCTTTATTATCAATATCATAGTTTTCATCTTGTTCACAAATGATGTTGTAAAAAATATTTTTTCAGGCCTTAGGTAGCTTGATGTGAATAATTATGTCTCATGATATTTTACTTTGTATCTGAGCTAAAATTTTGTTGAAATCTAATAGAAGAAGAATTGATTGAGGGTTCCCCCCTTATGGGTTTTTTTCCTGGTCTCCCACCAAATTTTGGTGTCTCTTTGTGTGCATGATTTTCTTTTGATGTTCCTCTTACTGCTCTATTGCATTACTGATGATGTTGTTCTTGCTAAATAATTGCATATGTTGTAATCATGTTATAATGTTGTGGGGTGAACTCAATGTGTAAATAATGTAATGCAATTATCTTAAGAAAATAATAATATATCCCTAAATGAAATTAACATATGTTTCATATTCATCCCAAAGTTGGAGTCTCTACATTCATGATTCACATTCATTTTATTTCCATAATGAGTTTCATGGAATACCTTCTCACCATTAGGAAGCCTTTCTTGTAGCGACTTTATCAAACCATCCTTTAAAACTATCATACATACTTTTAAACCTTCCATGTCCCAGTTTAAACCATCCATGTCCCCTTTTATACCATACATGTTCCATTTTAATTCATCTTTGGTTTCTCTTTATGAGAGAAAAATATGTTGCCTTTGGTCTTGTAATTTTGATATAGCATGTTGCATTTATTCCTCTTCATGTGTCATAGTAGAGCTTTCTGAAGTCTTAATGGGTGTATGATATCTTTTTTGGAGTCATTTTGGAAACAATTGATGATATCTATGCTTCAGTATGCCCTTTGAATCACTTAAAACTGATTTTTTAAACAAACGTTATGAACAAATTTAAAAAACACCTTTTAGAGCTTGATTTTGAGTTTGTTGATAAGACTAAACTTGAAATTGTTGTATATTTGTGTTTTCAGCCTCCTAAGATCTAAATCTTCATATTATAGTATCCCTCTATGTCTTATTTCCAACCCCACCAGTTAGGTCGAGATTTTATTCTTCAAGATAAATTTATGTCTAACCTCCCATGATGGCTTGATTATGGACTAGTTCAATAGATTGAACTTGCATGTGATGCCACATATCAGTGTTTTAAACTTCAACCCTGAAACTTGTACCCAAGAAACTAAATTATGTGCACTTTCAGTAACTTTTTATGAAATTCATGTCTGATGCTTGAGACTGAATTATGGAGCGTACAAAAACCCTAACTTCCTTTGACCATATCTCTGAAAATTGAGAGAAAAAAGGTCTTAAATTGTAACCTAATGTTCATCAAGATTTTCCTCCATATGGTAATAATTCCATATATCTATATATATATATATATATATATATATATTATATATATATATATTAAAAATTCCACGAGTACTCGTTTGTAGCAGTAAACCCCTAGGATCAAAAGCTATGATACGAAATGTTATGTATCTAGATCAAAAATAGCACGAAAACATAAGAAAATATATAAAAATGACTACATAATAAGACACTTTGAGGGGGAAACCTCCCTTTACTTCACATAAGTGAATAATTCTTTGATGATTTAAATGAAAAGGCCTTCTTGGTATATATAATACTCTAAGGGGCCAAAATATAGTTAGGGCCTACATAACAATAATAATGTAAGGGCACAAAAATAACAATAGTTGGATTATATGGGGCATAAAAACAAAAATATGGGGCCTACACTAGTATTATAGGGACTTGACACAACCATTCAGAATGAAGAAGATCAAATTGGTGTTTTTGGTTGAGGCTTGCCATAAAATGCCAAAGTGGGAGATTATTGGTAGCATGGTGTTGCCATTGATGTCAACTGTGGAGTTAGCCAACTTGGAATTGATGTCAATAGATTGATGAACTTGTGTATGGTTTAATTTTTTAGTGTTGATGTGTGTGAAGTGTTACAGGTGTTGCAAAGGTATCTGAGGAAGTGTTGAAGGAGTTGGTAATAGATCTAGGTTGGAAAGCTCTAAATTTTCTATGGTTTATAGGATTGCCACAGTCTTCCCACTATAACCTAGCGATGGTATGGTGGTGCCATAGTATTTCCTTACTATTCTCGTGGAACCTTCCTTGGGATTCCCATTCTATGCACATGGCACTACATGTAGGTGTCGAAATGAAAATCACGGGCTTATATCACTGCATTTTCCTAGGATATTGGTTGCAATTAGAGTTAATTGACCTGGTCAGCAATGTATAGTTTGATTTGGTCTTTGCGTGTTGCCTTGATGATGAGAATGCATTGATTAATTTATCTATGGTGTTAGTGGTTTAATTGATTTGGTTTTTGTATGATGACATGATCACCTAGGCATAATGAAATTAAATTAATGATTGATATTATGGTGTTTGAGGAAGTCTAATTTGATCAATCAAGCCTCTAGTTTTTATATGCTTTTCATTTGAAAGAGTAGAGGTTAGACAATCTAATTATAAGTGTTGAAGAGTTTGCATTATTGTTGTGATATGGTTATTAGTTTGTTGTTTAATTATCGTGCCATAGATAGAGCTCAATGAATACACCGATGTGCATGGATATGGGAGTGTGATCTCGCAGTGTGATTGAATAAAGGCTTTAAGGAGTGTGATTGTAGAATATTGAAGTGACATGTAGGATGGTAGAGGTTTGAATTTTGTTTGTTGTGCATTGGAGAAAAGATTAGTAAGTTATTGAAGTGTGAATGGAGTGTGGAATAATATGGACTTATGACTATTGTGCTAATGATGTGGTTGTAGAGATAAGAGGATAGAATATTTGATGTTGTGTTATTTTTATCTTGACATGTTATTATTACAGAGCATCATGGATAAGCACTAGTGTATATGGACAGATTATTTGTCTTAGTCATTTTGATTGCTTATTGTAGCTAACATATTTTCTGTAATTTTTATGGTTGTAGCATTGATGTGTCGAGTCATTTTGATGTATTGTGTTGAGTTTCTTTAATTATTTATGGTTTTTTAGAGAGTTTTTGATGTGTTGTTGAGAGGTATATATTGTAGTGAGGTTTTTATGTTATTATTATTAAGTAGAGAGAGCATGGTTGTGTATGTTGTAGTTGTTGTATTGTGATTAAGCGAAGAATTCTAAGTGGATCCAGACTAAAAATAGGGCGAAACAAAGCCTAGAAGTTGTTTGATTTTATTGGTGGGCTCTAGTTTGAAATGGATAAAATTTGGTCCACAAGGGTTTGAGCATAGTTACTGATCAAATGAAAAAATTATCTAGTACCTGTTTTTTTTGAGGTAGCAAAAAATCTCCTGATTTTGAAAAGTGGTGATTCAAAATACACCTTTTTCTTGGATCATATTTTTAGCACTTTAAATTTTCTTATGTATCAAGTATGGACATTTTTTTTAAATGTTAGTGATTTTCATGCTGATTTCGAAAAGTGTTGATGCAGCATCAACCCCTTTTTTTTAGAGGGTTGATTTTTTAAGCTTTAAATTTTCTAATGTCTTCCTCTCTCCTAAGATATGTATTTTTAAGTTTATATATGTATTTGCGTGTTCTTATTTTCCTTTTCAAATTTTTTTTAATGAAATCTTATTTTTTTCATATAGTTAAAAAAATGGTCAATATTTTAAAGTTAGTATTTTCTATAAGTTTATGTAATGTTAATTAATATTTCAATGCACATCAAATAATTGTCACTAAAAAAACAATAATTTTAAAAATTTGATAAGAAAATACACATTTTCAATATAAATACAATGAAAAAAATACACATTTTAAGACTTCTTGTCAAAAATGACATGTCAAATAAACAATTTTTGTGGGAAAATCCTAACAAAAAAACTTCAAAAAATAGCATTTTTTATGAATTTTATGTTAAAAAATATTAGTAATCATAGGTTTTTTGCAAAAAAAAAATGATTCACATGAAAATTAAAGTGAAAATCATATAATACAAATATTGAACATATAACAACAATAATCAAATGCCCATTCTTCTCATAAAATCTCAAAATCAAAACATTACGAGTAAAACTAATGAATATCTCTCAAAATTGAGCTTGATTTGCAAGCATAACTGAAATGTCATCAACAATATCATATAATCCATGTTCATCATCTTCTACAACTTCATTATTGTCTTCTTCCACAATATTTTATGCTTGAGTTTCCTCATTTTCCTCTTCTAATGGATCTTTCATGTTTGAAAATCTCCCAAAGTGTCCTTTCCAATCATTCCATATAATGGTGGTTGAGGTTCCTTTTTCTATTTTGCCACACATGATTCACTAAAATCTCCTTTCCTTAAACCAACTTATTGTTTTGCATCTAAAATAAATTTAAGAGCATTAATTCTTTGTTGAGTAAAATTGCATTATAGTGGGTATTTTTCAATTGCAATGCAATTTTTTCATTTTTGTGGGTAGCATGCTAGTGTTGTGCCTAATCATCAAGCACGTTTTTTTTTTTTTAAGTAAATTAGTATAAACACATAAAAATGAAAAAAAGAAAATGTTAAAATTCATTTTTATATAATAAAACTTACATGAACCTGAAAATAAATCCAAAACCCAATCTCCTTCATTTGAACATAGATCTATAAGATAGTTAATCAATGCTTGTGGTTTTTTATAAATGTTAACTATCTGTCCTTTTGCATATTTATCCTCATATGTTAACTTTCTTATGACATCATCATGAACTAATACTTGGCTATGACTCTTTCCATCTACTTGATTTAGAAGAATAGATTTATAGCTATCATCTTTTGTGCAACATTCAACATGGATGAACTCACAATCACTTATAATTGACTGATTTCCAGAAGAAATAAGGTTTGACTTTTTCCTGTAACATGACATAGTAAAAGTTCAATTAACTTGTACATAAAAAAAAAATAATAATAATAAATTAACATTAATCAAACATACAATTTCAATGTCTTACTATCTAAGTTTCATCCTTGAGTTTGCTTTTCCCTTGAAGCTTCTTAATAACATTGCAAATTGTGTGTTTGAATGAAATGTCACAAATCTCCAAAGTAGTGATGTCATGACTTCTTGAAATCCTATAACGACTTTATTAAAATCTTGATAAGTATAAGGCTCACTATCATATCCAATGTCTGGGAAATTGAAACCATAAGGAATCTCTGCAATAACCAGGGAATGTTCCCTTTTAGGCATGAATTTTGCAATGTCTTCACAATCACCTTGTATTATTTGATATTGGATAGTGTCCATCCCATTCCAAATTATATAAGTAAGAGTAGGATCAAGTTCAACATTCCTAAGACGTTGTTTCCTCAACCTTTCCAACTTGATTTTTCAATAAAGATTTTGAAAGTGTTTGGTACTCCATTCGCATCCTTCTTTGACATCTTCAATCAAATAAACAAATATAAGTATAAGTAATTAAATAAATAAATTACATATGAATAAAATGACTATAAAAATCAACATACCTTTTTTGAATGCAAGATAAAAATCTTTGTGTTTTTTTTATTCTGGGTAGTTGTGTACAATGTCATTCCAACTCTCTTCATTCAACATTCTAACCATATGTTCTTGTATTTTCATATAAATATTATGACTGAATAAATAAAGTAAAAATTGTTAATATAGTGATATGTATAACAAATACTACCAACAACAATATGTTATATTTAAAATAAAATTATAATCTAAGTAAAAAAAAAAAATCAACAAAATTACTTTTGAAATTCTGAGCACATTTTGTCCAATGACAATTCACCTTACTTCACATGACATAATATTGATTTGACTAGTTTGTCATCCTTCACTCCTTGCAATGTTCTCCAAGGTGTGATATTCATATCATTTGGAAGTTGCTTCATTTCAGGACTTGTCTTACTATTGGTACATATTATGGGTTTATACCTTTTAACCTTCTAATTTTTTATGGCAATATTCTCCCACATGTTGAAAATGTCATCAATCAATTCCCATATCTCCCATGTTCTAAATACCAACTGGAAAATGTTATCCATGCCTCAGAATAATTTTGAATTTACTTTAACACCTTTTGAATTGATGTTATCCTCAATTTTATAACTTGTTTCCTTACAAAATTCCTTCCAAAAGCTTAAAATGACTTTTGCCTTATCCCCACTACATTTTCTACAAATTAATTATGAATAAAATTGACCCTTTAAATGAAAGACATAGACAATCTATACTCATTATCTACATAAAAGATGCATTTCATTGTTTTAAAAATATAGTTATTGGGATATTTCTCGATCAATTGTATTTTGGCCTCTGTTGAATGGTTCCCTCCAATTACATAATATATGTATTCAAAAAATTGTGTCCTATCAAATGCCTCTTTGTTAGGAACTTGATTTGGATCAACAAGAACCACATAATCCACCACATGTGCATATGGATTGTACCTGAATAATTTTTTCAAATTATGGACATGTAGGTGATGTGCCTTTCTAATTTGTTATTAAGATTGTCCTTCATCTGACCTATAGAATTGGGTGGCATTAAGCTCAGTTTTTTTGCCACCATTAATTAATTTATTCTTCCTCAAGTGATCTTGAATGGCATTTTGTTTTGTTTTAATAATTTCAGCCTCTAAATCAACACCTGGTGTTATGATTTATTTGTTGCCTTTAGAAATTTCACTTTTATATTCAATGTTACCTATGATTTTAACAGATTGACGAACTTTTGATTTCTTCTTCTTATTGGTTAGCATATCTTATTCTACATAAAAAAATCTCCTCATCATCAACTGGAAGAGAGACATTTGTGGCAATTTTTCCTTTTGGTATTTTATTCTTTTCTCCTTTTCAACAATAGTTCTAACCTCCTCCTCACTAATGGTAACATATTTTTGAGCTTCAGCTTCCACATCTTCAAAAGAAACATGTTTACCTTTGCTAGATTGACCCACCTTATGGATTATTTGATGATCCCTTGTATGTACTATTGCAGTGTCATGGATTGTTTCTCTTTGCTTCCTTCTCCTTTCTTCTTCTGTCTCTTTATGGAAATTGTTTATCACATTCATAATATTTGTCTCTAGATAATAAAAACCCTCCAACATTGTTGAAAGACTCTCAGCAAAATCCTATCAAATAAAATACAATATGTCAATGATCAATCATTTATAAAAAATTTAATGATCCTTACAATAATGCATATCACATAAATATAACTAAGCATACTTACAATGTTATTTTAAATCTTGGTTGTAATTTCTTCACACATTGGTGTATATTATTCATAAGTGTCATACTTGACCTTTGAGAGATGATATCTCATGTGACTTGGGCAATTTTTCAAGAACATAAATAGCATATGTATTCGGCTCCAAACATATGTGTCGTACTTTTCCCATCACCTCATATGGTTCACCAAAGTTAATCATACCACAATATAGATAGATATGTGCATTATTGTTGGTTTCAACATCTTTAACATGCCATGTAAAATTTGTTTTATTTATTTCTCGTGAATTCTCCATTCAAAAATAATCTGTAATGTACTTGACGGGCCAGTTGCTTGACTTTTACTATGTTTCTCAGTTCGGGTATGTTAGCAGTATTCATAGAGCATCCAACTACAACTTTAGATGATGGAATTGTTGTCCTTGTTCCAGACACATTCACAGAGACCTTCCTTACTGTCATATTCCTGAATATATATATATATATATATATATATATATAATTTTCCCCTATGGGGGTGAGATCAGGGCAGCACGTGGAGGTTGCCTCCCATGTGTTAAAACAAGTGGATATGATGGGAGGGATGGGCCTCCCAGTCCCCCACACCTTTGCATCCACCGACAAAGGCACGATCTTAATGTTATTCGTTCGTGTGATCGATTATTTAGTGTCTATGTGTGGGGGTGGTGGAGTGTTAAGGAAAGCGTGATGTATCCACCAGGAATTTGTCTCTACATTCAGATATAGTGTTGGGAGTTGTGGTGGTTACCGGGAACGAGGAGGAAGTGTCGAAGTTCAATTCTCATTGGAAGTGGAGTGTGGTTGCTTGCTTGGAAATATACAAGGGTAGTGGGCTCGTTTGCTCCTTACAGCTGGGAATCCTAGTTATAGGTGGTAGAAGGAAAGAATGGGTGTAGAAGAAAAACTCCTTGCGGTCCAGAGATATCCTGTTATTCCTTGTTCTTACAGGGTGGTGGATATCATCAGTAACAAAACCCTCAATCGGAGGATGAAGCCCAAGTTCCCCTGCTCTAATAGTGATTTCAAGTGCGACGAGGTCTGATGGGTTCACCTATGGTTTATGGCTATCAATTTTGGTAGGTGGTGGTTGATTTTATGCTCATGTAAGGATTATCTAGTGGGGGTGGTCCTTCATGGGTAAAGGATCCATCTTGGTGAATTCGTGTTATTTTGGGTGGTACCACTCAAGTCTTTTATTAGTGGGGGGTGTTCTTTCGAGTGGAAATTCTATTGTTTAGTGCATGTTCAAGGCCTACCTCTATCGTGGGAAGCTATGAAATAGTCGGTGAGAAGGGGTTTCTCTTCCTCCCCTACTTCCCTTACTTTTGAAGGGGTGACACACTAGGCTCTAGTCACAGTGATGCCCTGTCAAGGTGGCAAAACAGTTGGGCATGTGCATAAAGGAAATGTAGGTGTGAGAGGAGGCCACAAAGGTGGAAAGTGAGGGGCAAGTAGAGGTGAAGGTCGCATGATCCTGGGCAGACTCGTAGGGGCGACAGCACCTATGGCGGTAGGGCGAAGCGTGGGTTGGCCGCAGCCAAGGCTCAGGAAGGGCAGGGTCTCTAGCACTGCTACCTGGAGAATTGTCATGCTCTCATTGCCAATTTGATGGACATGGTGGATGCTGCAGAATGAGTTTAACACGAGGAGCATGCAGTGTAAATGGCCTCTTTGAAGTAGTTGCATTACTTTTAAAGTCAACTTCAGGAAAGACTAGTTGTGGTCTAGCGGGGGAAAAACCAACTCACAAGAAAGTAGAAAAGTTGGAGACATGCATGGCGCACTACGAAGGACATGTTCAGTGTGACTTCCGCCCTCCACCGCCTCCTGGAACGGCCCCGAACAACCCTGCATCCATTACGCAAGATGACTAGTATGATTTCTAGTGTTTTTTACGTTTTAGTTGTGTTTTGGTGCATCTAGCCCAACCATTTATGCATGGTGTCCTTAGCTACTTTTTTATATTTTATCATCTGGTGAACTTTTTGGTCGAAAAACCTAGTCAGGGTGAGACCACTTGTTTTGGGACGAACTTCGTGTACTCCTTTTCTCGACATTAATAGAATATTCACTTAAATATATATATATATATATATATATATATATATATATATATATATATATATATATATATATATATATATATATATATATATATTATATAGATATATATATATATATATATATATATATATATATATATATATATATATATATTATATATTTATATATGTAATTTTAAAATTATTAAAACAAATTTTATTAAATATAAATTAAAAAAAATTAATAATTTGTTTCTTAACTTTTTTTTTTTTTTTATCGTTGAAACTACACTAATTCTATTATTTACAGTAACAACAGCGAACAATTACATCCAGGATTACAAGTCGCCAGAGGCCTGGGGTGGCACTCTGGAAATTTGTTTCCTAACTTTTATAAATTATTGTTATGCATAAAATTTTAATTAAAAAAATTGTTTTTTTAATTTAATTTAATAAATAAAAAAATTCACCCCCCCAGCCCGACCCAGTCTCAGGCCTGCGGCATTTCACACAAATCCTCCCCCCCCGGCCACACGCCCAAGCCCTCAACCAGTGGCCAAAGAGCTAAAGTCAAATTCCTAGAATTAGCTTGCAGCCCTTTGCCAGATGGGTGGGTTAGGGGGGTTGCGTGCAAGCCCCACCCGCTCACGCCCTCGACCAACAGCCAAAGGGCTACAAGACGATTCAGAGAATCAACCTACGACCCATTGGTCGTTGGGTAGGGGCTTGGGCAGGAAGGGGGGTGCTGCATACCAATTCTGGGAATCGGCCTGTTGGACGCTAGTCGTGGGCCTGGGTAGGCCAAAAAGAATATATAATTTTTTTTAATTATTATAAAATAAAATTTAAAAAAAAAAAAAAAAAAAAAAATCAATTTAAAAAAAAAACTGTAATTTTTTTTTTGATTTTAAAAATATAGTTTAATAAAAAAAATTCAGTTTAAAAAATAAATAAATAAATAAAAAATAAAATTAAAATTAAAAAAAACTAAACTTTTTTTTAAAAAAGCAAATATAAATGGTTAAAAAAAAATTGATTCATTTTCTTTTCTTTTTGCATGTTTAGAACGAAACAAAAACAATAAATAGTTTTTTTTTTGTAATGGAATAGATCTTTTTTCCATGCACGAATTGAAATGCTCCCCAAGCAAAATTTAAAAAAATCGAAAAAAAAAAAATTAACACCCGTTTTTTCATTTTAAAGGTCTAGAAATTAAAAGAACAATTCTCCAAAAAAATAGAGTTTGTTGTGGTTTTTCGTGTAAAATAACAAATTTTCCCCAAATTCCTCTTTAAATAGTCAAAATAGAAAAAAATCTAACCTTTCAAATGCAAAAAACTCTTGTTGAATGTGATATCAATGACAATGTAGCTCCTCCGCAAAATTACTCCAAACATTTTAACAAGACTTAGAAGACTTGATGTGATGTGACGAATAGAAACAATGAATGTTATTTTATAGCGATGATTGTGGGATTTCTTTAGCGTTTCTCGAATGTGGGATTACACTTAAAATTAAAAAAATAAGAAAATAATAAAAAAAATTATATATATATATATATATATATATATATATATATATATATATATATATATATATATATATATATATACATATATATATATATATATATATATATATATATTAATATATATATTATAGGTTTAGGTTAGTTTTCATTCATTATGGATAAAAAAGAATATTAATTATAAAAATTAATTTAGTTATGTAGTCAATGTTAAATAATTTAAATAGAAAAATTATTTTAATTTCGAAGAAATGCATTAAACGAAAATTTCTATGGATATTTTGAATAGAAACTAGGGTGAAATTTTTCAAGACCAAAAGTTTAGTAATATGTTTTCAAGTAAATTTTAGACAAAAAATTTGGAGGGAAATATTTCAAAATGAAATTTTTTGAGGGAAAATTTCGGCGAAAGTTTCTGGAGGGAAAATTTTTGGCAAAAAATTTGTGGGGGGGGGGGGGGGGGGCGACTTTAGAGGGAAATCTTCTATCTCTAAGTTATAAATTTTCATTGGGAGAGAGTGCATTTGTATCATTCGACATCTTCTGGTTGAAGGTCATGGATTCTTCTAATAGTGAAGTTTTCCTTTCTGTAGCATTGATATCTTCGTCATGCAACAAATCTATTCATTTTGATGAATGTAATAGGAATTATTTTACTATGAATAGATAGAAAAAATTTCCACATGGTCTTAATCCTAAGGATGATGAGAACAACAGTGATGAAGGGTAGAAAAAGTAATTTCCTGTGAATAGAGAGTCAATTTTTCCACTTATACCTCACCCTAAGGATTATGAGAGCACCACTTACGAAGGGGAGGATGAAGAATTTCTAGTATATAGAGAGTCAAATTTTCCATTTATTTCTAATCCTAAGGATTGAGAGCACCATTGATGAAGGGGGGGATGAAGATTCCAGAGTCAGATTTTCCACATAGTCCTCATCCTAAGGATTATGAGAGCACCACTGGTGAAGGGGGGAATGAAGAATTTCGAGAGTCAATTTTTCCACATAGTCCTAATCCTAAGGATTGTGAGAGAACCAATGATGAAAGGGGGGATGAAGAATTTCCAAAGTCAAATTTTCCACATAGTCCTAGAACCCTAAGGATTATGAGAGCACCACTGAGGAAGGGGAGGGCGAGGATGAACAATTTCCAGTAAATAGAGATTCAAAGTTTCCACTTAGTATTAATCCTAAGGATTATGAGAGCACCAATAATGAAGGGGAGGATGGAGAATTTCCATTAAATACAAATTCAAAGTTTTTCCATTAGTCCTAATCCCAAGGATTATGAGACCACCACTGATGAAGGGGAGGATGAATAATTTTCTACAAATGATAATTTAACTATGAATAGAGGGTCATATTTTCCACAGTCATAATCCTAAGGATTATGCGAGCACTAGTTATGAAGGAGAGGATGAACAGTTTCTTGCAAATGATAATTTTAGAGGCACAGATGTGAATAATGCATTTTCTCTAAGTGAGTGTTTTAAAGGCACTCATGGTGATGATGAATTGAATCATCCAAGGGAGGATTTAAAAATCAAGGACGAAGATGGTGAAGAATTTCCTTCAAGTGAAGATGGTAATGAATATTTTCCAAGCAATGATGGTGATGAATTTTATAACTATGTTCAGAATGATCATAGTAAGTATAATATTCCTCCTAATGATGATGAAAATGCTTCTATAGAGAATAATGAAATGATGGAGACATTGCAAGCAAATATTGTATCTAGGAGTAGGAGTAGAACTTTTCATATCAATCCAAAATATTCTAGGTATACAAGGTTTAGGACAGAATATCTCACAAGAAGTTCTATTGTTGATATGATTTCAAGTGAATGTTGTCGAAAGGATTTATTGAAACATATGGATTTCAAGTTTGCTTTGGAGCAAAGGAAGAGATATTTGTCAATGAATAAAATCATGAAAAATTCATTTTTAGTGGGTTTCATGCAATCTACACTAGTAGGTTATGATTATCATATTGGGAATGTATTGATCTGTAGAAAGGATTTCAAAATTTTGCATTCAATTGTTAATTTTCATTTGTCAAGAATCCAAGAAAGACTAGAAAACGATCCTACATATTATTTAGAAGTACATTATAAAAGAGATGTTGGACCATCAACAATTACTGCATTGTCATGGATGAAAGACTTCTTTTCAAAGCATGGAGAGTGTATTCCAATTAAAGACACAATACATATCCCAGATAATTTCTCAAGACAGAAAATCTACATCTTATAAATAGAATATGTAGAAGGTGCTGAAGGAGATGGTAATTTTATTACATATTCATTTTTGACAAGGATATGGAAGAATGAATTCAACAATGTTCGTATTCCTAAGAAGACAAGGATGGGGGTTTGTAGTATATGTGCTTCTCTTAAATAAAAAAAGGATAAATGTCAAGGGGAAGAGGTATGCATTCATGACATTATTTTTAAAAATTGGATAGTTTTCAACTATGAAAATATATTTATTAATAGATTTCTTTTATTTTATGTGTAGATTCAATTTTTAAAGCACCTTAAGAGCATCACAATCAGCAAACAAGTGAAAGACAAAAATTGTCTAAGCATCGAAAGAAGTGTTATGATAATCCAAATAAATTTTTTTGTTTGATAATTGATGGTATGGACCAAAAGAAAACACTTATGCCACATTTTTTCCATGCACCAAAAAATTGACAAGAAGAAAATTTTATTCAGTCTCACTTGGTTGGTTGTATGGTCTTTAATGGGAAGATGTTTCCAATGGTTTACTTCACAGCTCCAAATATTCATAATTATGAAAATATTACCATAGCTATAATCCATGATGTTATTTCTCATTGGTCTGGTATTCTTCCTAAAGTTTTGTATCTAGAATTAGAAAACACATGCCGTGAAAACAAAAATAAAGTTCTTTTTGGATATCTAACATGCTTGTTGAATTGGGAATTTTAAAAAAGGTAAAGGTTGGTTTCCTTCTTGTTGGGCACATCCATGACCATATTGATAAAATGTTTAGTGTTTTTCACTAACATTGAGGAGGAAGGATGTTGGGAGCCTGCCATCATTAATTGAATGTATTAATAAATAATACATTCCAAAGCATGTTTTTCATGTGTTGAAAGAAACTATTGACTTGCGAAGGTTTATTCTGGGATTGCATTGTGAGGAGAAATGCATTGAACAACTTAATAACATTAGCTTCCAGCATCAATTTCGTATTAAAAAAATTGATGGAAAAAATGATTATATGGGTCAAGAAGTATTCAGCTATTGCAGAATGGGGGTCGTCATCAAGTTTAGCATTTTTGAAGTTCATTCCAGATCATCCAATATTTGCATCAAAGAAAATATTATTACAATCAGTTTTTGAACTCCATAATGCATGAAGGCTTAAAAGAGAGATAAATTATTCTAAATGCCTAGAAGAAATAAAAATATGTATTAGAGATCCATATGAGTACTTTGATGTCATTGATTCAGTTTGGTGGGAGCCTTTTCTCAATAATAAAAGTGATGTCATTTCAAGATTGGGAAATGAAGATACACTTTTGAAGACTGCATTTATTTGGCCACAAAATATGCCAAATGAACTGGAGGAAGGACACATTGTTGAAGAGTAAAAATCTCAAGGAATTATCAATTCTCAAGAGGTAGAGGAAATATAATTCTATATTGGTTCCAGAAGATCACATGCATAACGTGAAGCCATTGAAGACCTTTACAGGGGTTCTGGGTAGGATGCTAAGGAGAGTTTCATGATAGCAATATTAGCATATGGAGATCCATTTTATTATCCATTATGGGTTCCCAAGGCTATAAAGATCATTAAAGAAAATGAAGATATTACAGTTGTTGAAGTAAATTGGTATGCCACACATACCCACCCATTCAATGGTGTGTACAAGTTAGAGATGATAGTTGATAAATAAATTGAAAGAAAGCGAAAAAGAAAGTGTACAAATATAAATAGTCGCCGCACAAACCTCTTAAAATTGGAGGATGTTGACATACTTGTCTATGACTTCAATTTAACAAGGAGAGGGACTCTTCACTTCAACACCATAGAGATTTGAAGAAGTACTAGAAGAAACAATGTTTAGATGGGCGTCTACTGAACCTAGTCGTAGATCTAGAAGAATTTTGAAACCTAAAATGATGGACATGCATTTTGACTCAGATGGGGCTCTAGTTGATGAAAGAGAAGAATATGGTTCATCTTCGTCTGCATCCAATCATTCATCTGAAGATGTATATTCTAATGGTGTGCCAGAACCTATGAATGATTTTGAATAAATGTCTAAGACATTTTATGTAAATGATGTTTGCAAGGTAGCTTGAAATAAATATTATGACTTCCATATGATCTTACGTGAAGTTATGAGTCATTTCTATGTTTGTTGGATTATATGTTTTAATTATGAAGAATTCATCTCTTTAAATATGTTTGCATGGTAATTTGAAATAAATATTTTGACTTCCATATGATCTTACATGAAGTTATGAGTCATTTCTATGTTTGTTGGATTATATGTTTTAATTATGAAGAATTCATATCTTTAGAGATGTTTGCATGTTAACTTGAAATAAATATTTTGACTTCCATATGATCTTACATGAAGTTATAAGTCATTTCTATGTTTGTTGGATTATATGTTTTAATTAAAAGGAATTCATATATTTAGAGATGTTTGCATGGTAACTTGAAATAAATATTTTGACTTCCATATGATCTTACATGAAGTTATGGGTCATTTCTATGTTTGTTGGATTATATGTTTTAATTATGAAGAATTCATCTCTTTAGAATATCCACAATGTAATCAGGGGGGCTTCACTAGGGGAGAAATATCATACCACGTGGGTTCATACTGGGGGCTATATATTGAATAAAAATGACATAATATATTGGGGATATATAGGGAATAAAGGGTTTTCATATTGGAAAATATAAAAAATGGAGCTTAAAGTTAATAGGAAAATATAAAGGGGTAGAAAAAAATTTCATGAAAAAATAGATACCTACAATGTCTAGTGAAAGTAGGGGTTTTTTTAATTGGGAAGCTGCAATGAGTTTATATTGGTAGGGGGTTAAATTATGTGATTTTTAGAGGGATTGTCCAATACGTAGTCAAATTAAGGGTATTATTTAATATGCCACAAATGTACATGATATGTTAGAGGTTCACTGAGTGAATCCCGAGTGAATGCAATAATGAATTTCAAAAATAAAATGTATGTGATATTCAATCTACCAAAGTTGATATTTTGATTAAAAGTAAGGAAATATTAGAAATTAATGTTGATTTTTTAAATTATAGAGTGGTGTTGCCATGATATTATTTATTATTATCATTTGGTATAAGATAGTTTTAAGAATGATGAAATTTTAACCCTCATTAAAAGGGACACTTTGTTTTGATGGTTGATTTTTAGGTTTTTGTTGCAATAGGATAAGTTGTCTTAGGCTAAAATTTGAAAATATCTATAGTTTTAGCCTTTAAAATAAAAATTACTCTTGGAATAATGAATCTTTCATTTACTTGTTCATTTTTAAAAATTGTTTTAGTTGTATAATTTGTCCATAATTTCATGCTTGAAATATGTTAAAAACTTAAGGTCTTTAATTCCATGGTTGAAACTTTGTCAAAATCTTAAGGTTTTTCTAAGTTATGATATTTTATCTTTAATGTTATTATTAAAAACAATTACAATTTCAGGGTTTTTTAAAGTCGAGATATTTTTTTTTTATCAACATGGATGGAAATTGTTGGAAATATCAGGATTTGAGACATGACATTTTATATTTAACATTGTGTCCGAGAATTGTTGGAATTTTACATTTTTTCAAAGTCCTGATATTTTATCTTTAATTCCATTGCTAAAAAGTGTCAAAATTGTAACTCAATTTTTTTTTGTTCCAACATCAACACTTATTTTTTTGAGGGTGTTTTTTTTATCCATTTTGCAAAAAAAAAATTGTTTTTTACTTCCATTTAAAAAAATGTTGAAAATTTACTCTTAAAATAACATCATTTTAGCATACACAATTTTCGTTTTTGGGTTATTTTTTCATTTTTTTGGGGTTTTCTGGCTAGAGTACCCGTTTTGAGGTAATAGTTCCCATTTGATCGATAACTATGTTTTTTAAGGTTGGTTCCTTCAAGAGGAAAGTGTTGGCTTGTTGATTCAACAAGTAGTGGCTTCATTTAGGTTGTGGCATGAAAACTTTGGTAGTGGTGGCTTTCCCAAGGTGGTGACTTGGGAAACTATGAAGAGTGGTGGCTTTCAACAAGGAGTGGCCTACATAGTTGAGGGAGTGGTGGCCTTCATCAGGTGGTGGCATGTATAGTTGAGGAAGTGTTGGCTTTCATTAGGTAGTGGCCTGCATTGATATTTTACTCAGGTGCATTGCAAATCGTTCCTTAGACACTGGTGGTGGTCAGTGCATGATGTGAAAGAATATTTGAATAATAAAGAGAAAAAAGAAGAGAAAAAAATATGGTATTTTTTCTCCTGGAAGAGTTTCCACCTTATATCCTATGTTCATGTGTCAGTATATTTCTTTCATGTTTATATGATTCTTATGATGTGTGCTTAGATCTAATATTATAACATGTTTCTATTGAATGTTGCAAATTACCAGGTATGGAAAGAGAAAGTCAAATCTGAGTTATCATTTTATGGATCTAATGTGTGGAAGTTGGTTTTTGATGGTTATGTCAAATATCCACCTTCAGTGAAAGTGATACAGCAAAATATCCAAGCAAAGTGTGTAATATATGACACTCTTCACAATGCAATTCTAGAGAAGATAATAGAACTAACATCGCCAAAGGAAATATGGGATAGATTTCAAATACTATATGGAGGAGACAATAACAACAAAAAAAATGGAGAGACCATGAAGAAAATAAAAAGGCCTCTCAAAAGAAAGAAGATTAGTCCAAATAGGTTATTCCCCCCTATTGAGTGTTCAAAAACTAGTCAACAAGAGGAAATTAGAAAAAGAAGGCTTAGATGAGAAGCAGTAGAGCGGATCTAAAGGTATAAATGATGTTGAATTAATGTTGTGCTATGCATTAGATGGATCTTATGTTAGCCTTGTTGAGTTGAGTATTCAAGATGAGGATGATGTTCTGCGTATTAAAGTTGAATATGAGTCATCCATGATTGTAATTGATATACTAATTTTTGAAGTAGGCGGATAGATGTGTGTAGGAATGTTAATATGGAAAAATTTACACACATATGTATGAGTTAGATAACGCTCAGAGTTAGACATTAGCATGTACAACTGAAGCTCTTATAGTTGAATACATCATGAAAATAAAAATAAAAAGTTTTCTAAGGTCCAATTTAAAAAATCAAGACCTTGTGGGCACTGCAAAGGTAGAAATTAATAACCGCGCGATTGTTTCTTTCATAGTTGTGTGGGTCAACCAAAGTCTGAGCTAGCAATTCGGGACCATTTCGCACAATTTTGAAGTTGGATTCCCTGGAATGTACCATCCTATGACAATTGATTTTGAGTCGAATTAGATATACTCATCCCCCAAGGGATCCTCTTATCCTTCTCTCAATTCATTTTCTCATTAAATAGTTAAGGGAGGGAAAGAGGAGTTCACAATTTTATATAAATCAGCCATTGGAATACAAAAAAGAAGAGGCAAAGTTATACTGGAAAAATTGGTCCCTAAGTAATCATGCATTTCATCATAGAGATAGTTCTACCATCATTAATAATTCTCTTAGCTTCTTTCAGAGAGAAGAGTCTTGAATAGGAGATTTAAGAAAGGAGTTCCTTGTTGAGAGCTCTTGAGCCCCTTTGCTTAAACACCTCTCTTCAAGTGATTTGATATCTCATATTGTGCTCTTCTACCAGCAATAAATAAATGGAATTTTGTTCCTATGTATTTTTGTTGATGTTTTTATGCTTCATTAAGCAATTTTATATTTTATTATGTGTAGTTTTAGTTTATGTATGTTTATGCATTTTTCCCATTGATTTTAATGCTTTGTTTACCCATGCTTGTCCAGTAACAATGTCCAACTATTTGTATTCTCTTTGTAGGTACAACCAAACTACAAAAAAGGTGTTTGGGGACTCATGCTTAAAAAAACACCAATGACAAAATGGAAACTCTACTAGTTGCCTTTCTCTGATCTAATTGGTTGTGTTCATGTCCTTTCTCTCTGCATTTTCATTTAATTTTGCCTCTGTAATTTCTATAGAATTTTGTAGGTCTAAGTCAAACTTGTTCCCTACCTAAACAGAACCTGAATTCAACATTTCAAGTGAGTCGCGCAATTATTCCCATAGAAAAACATGTGGTCATGCATTTGTTCATAGAAAACCCACACAGGTTATAGAATGCCAAAAAATCATTGTAATTTTTTCTTTCCTGAGTGTTTTGGCAGCACCTAATGAACTGTCTTCATTCTTGTGTTTTTTCACAATTTACATAAGTTGAATAGTTACATTGGTTGTTTTTTCACAGTTTATATAAGTTGAATAGTTACTTTCGTAACCATTATTAGTAAGGTAATTTCTTATTTCTTCTTAGAAAAATTACAACTCATATTGCTTAACTAGGGGAAAGTAAGTGGCCCTAATCCAGACATAATTTATATCTTATTTTGCTGAAATCAATCATCACACATAGCTTAATTAGGAGAACAGTAAGTGGCCCATTATCCACATATCTTTTTTACTAACCAAAGCTTTTCAAATTTTTCCAAATTTTTTATCAGGAATAGTGTTATAGACATATTTGGACACTGCAACCCCAATCATACATGTCCATAAACCAAGGGCTTATAAGTCCCTAAAAGTGTTGTTTCATACCCTAAAGGAGGAAGGTCAACTGATTACATCATCTCCCAGAAGTTCTCCATGAAAAACTACTCAGAACTAGTCAAAGCAGGACCATACAGACTGCCAAGTGCTAAAGGTGCGATGCATCTCACCTACCACATGCAAAAAGTGTGATGCATACTGGAAAGCCCTTCTATAGGGTGCGATGAGAAAGAGCAGACAAATGGCACAAGTAGTTTGCTAGGTGGAAACCCAGATAATCTTCTAGAAACTGCTCATTTGACACTTGCCTCTCTGAGTTCGCCCAGGGATGAGTAAGGGATCTAAAATCTCCATGTGGAACCAAGAACTATCAGTGAAATGACACTAATCAAAATCCCAGAAGCTGATTGACTCCCCTGTAAACATCTATATATGGATCTCTCATCCAAGAGATCCAAAGGCTAGAATTTTGTAATTTGCAAGTGTTGTTGGTTTCTCTTTGAAGACATTGTTGGGTGATCTTGCTTTGTATGAGGTGAAGAGGGCTTTCATGCTAGGGGGATGGCACTGGGTCAAACCAAGTGGTTGTAATTCTCTCTTTTACTACTTTTACTAATAAATCTATTTGAGTTTTCCTCCATATTCTTGTGTATCTCTGAATATTGTGTTGATATATGCATTTGTATGGTCAATATATATTTGATCCTATATTATTTACAATGATAGATCTCTATGCTTTGATGGTATTATGTTGTTTTGAATCTACATGTGCCCTTTGAAGCGGGACAAGTAAGGAAGCAGTGGCGAGATTCTGTCAAAAGGAGAAAGGAAACAAGCAAGGAGCCAAGCGAAAGACTGAGGTTGGTGCTCTCTGCTTCTTTCTCATCTCTCTCTCGTAAAGGAAAAACAAGTGACTTTAATCTTTTTGTTTCTAAGATAGCTACCCGTCTTAGTGGGACTAGCAGCTCTGCATAGACACTAGATTTCCCGATAACAAAATGGCGACTCCGTTGGGGAAGCGATTAGTTTGATTGCTTGTCTCTATTTTTTTGATTCATAAACCACAGACGGAGCCTAGAGTTAAGCCAGCTAGCCTTCGAACTGCATTTTCTATGCAAATGCAAAGTAGAACAACGTTGCTTCAGTCAATCTCCGGGTTTGTTTATGAACTGAAAAATTGACTTGAAAACATCTTAAGTGCCCTAGAGGTAGCTTGAGTAACCTCATTAGATCAGCCCTATACTTTGTAGTTACTGACTATCATTTGCTCGGCCTAAATCCCTGAACTAAAATGCAAATTGTGACCAAAAACCAAGTTAAAGTCTCGTTCCTAGACCATCACACCCTCTCCTTTAGGAAGACTGGATGCATCGCACCTCCCATGTGCAGTAGGTGAGATGCATCCATGTTTCCCTGTGTTGTAGGTGCGATGATCAGGTAAGACTGTTTTTGCCTCCAGATTTTGGTTTTTTCTTCACTGTCTTCAGTTTTATTCAGGAGTTTTACTGTCTATGATCAGTAGACCATTGTAGAAACCCCCTTCCTTTGCATCATTTGGCCTCCATTGTACAAATATTTTTGAATGTTTTTATGTATTTGTCGCCATTCACAGTTCTCATTTACAAAATAGTAGCTTAATCGGACTGTCGTATTTTTATTTGAAAGTGTCGCAAGTGTCGTTTTTAGTCAAAGAAAATAATACTTCTCTTTTTTATGGTCGATTACACTATTACTCTTGTATTTGATCTGAGTTTATAAGTATTTCAAGTGTCAAAAGTAGTTTTCAATTTAAAATCGCAAAGTGTCGTCTTGCCTTCCTGTTGTTTTTTCAAAAGAAAATCGTTAGTACTGTCACTTTGAAAGAAGAGATAATTCAGATTTCTATTTAGCATTCTTTTTGTCATTCACACATTAAGAAAGCGGAAAAAAAATACATGCACGTGCATTTGCATTTAGACTGCTTGCTGATTTTGATTTAGGACAGTGCATCTAGTGTGTGCTCTCTACTCTATGTTGAAAGGATTTCATTTCTCTTTCCTTAGTAGCTAGGATTTTCATTGCAAAAAGAAGATTAAACGACTGTTTACCATCTTAGATTTCATTTTAGGAATTGTATATCTACATCACGCGGTGAACCTGAAAGGAAAATTTCTTAAGAAAGATCAACTGTAAAATAAATTTATTGAACATAAAAACGCTTTGGAACCTAACGCACAACATCTAGAAGTCTAGGCTAGAGACGTATTCCAGCATCATAACGCGTGGTAACTGTTGCTTTCATTGTAGATTGGGTGATTCCTCCTCTTTTAGACGACAAGTGCCAATACGGACTTGTGCTCCCACGTACCGTCGAGTATATATTGGGAGACCACATTAGGCTATATCCTTTATCCTTAGGAAGCCATGTCTGACACCCTATCGATTGAAATGCACTGAACACAGCATTCGAGAAGATTGACTGTCGTACTATAAAAAGTATTCTGCAATTTTACGATTGGTTTGGTAATCCCTCTGTCTAGATTTCCAGAGTAGTCTCTTTCATTCCTTTTTAGACTCCTTAAAAGAAAAGTTCCATCTGAGCACTTGTCACTTCAGGCTCATTAAAAATCAAAGGCGACTAGAGTCATCTTTAGCTTTTTCTCGACTCTTAAAAATTGAAAAAGCAAGTTGTGTCTAAGTGTCTAAAATTTATTTTAAATGGAATAACATCACTATTCCATCATTGATCTTGGGTTGAGAAAATGGAGTCCACCAACCAAGGATTTCTCCTCGGGGGAAATCGTAGTCCTTTCTCCTCTTGGGGAGATGTTGGTGCACCTCATATGGCCACATTGTCTGTCCCCAGATTGATAATTGGCCTGCCGGTATGGCTTTTCTTGACCTCTATCGTTCAAAGCACCGTGATTCCTGAGCAACCAAATCAGAAACTAGATGATACTAGAGTCACCCCCCAACCTTCTACTTCGTTTATTTCTCCCTCTCCTTCTTCCTCTTCGCTTGGTGAAACTAGTAAAACTAAAAACCAAGTAACTGAAAAGAAGAAGAAGAAAGGGAAGGAGAAGAAGAAGAAGGAGCCAATGGCGAAAAGGGGCAACCATGCATCATCTAGCGAAAATCCACACACTGCACCATCCAAACCTAAATCTCCATGTGTCATCTGCAAAGGGGACCATTATCATCGAGATTTCCCTTGTATCCCATGGATCTTAAGGGACTGGTCTCCTTGCTTACACAATCCGGTGTCATCAACCTCTGACGATCATGTTGAGAGTACACCGTCAACTAGTGAAAACGAAGTCATTGGGAAGAAGGCGATCATGCCCTCCACCACTATCCCTTCCTGGACAAAGATAAAAGAGTCTTGGATAACCATCCTACATCACCGCAGTGACTTCATCCTAGATACAAGAAACTCTTGCCGAGTCCATTGCTAGTTGAAAATGTGACTGACACACCTTTGTTGTCGATCAAAGTGCCTATCATTGAAGATTAACCCTCTGAGTCCACATCGGACCAAAGTCAATAGGTCGAAACGGAATTCGACCCCATCTTCTCTTCAGAGGATTTACTTTCAGATGATACAGTCACCAAATAGAATGAGAATGACACCGTTCAAATTCTTTTCATAAATACAGACTCTGATGAACATGGGGGAAATCTACCCATTCCTTTACCATAGGAAGGAAGTTTGTCAGAGTTGTATCCAGCCATTTATTTGGTCCCACCTACAAGCAACCTAGTTGTTTCCTTCGATTGGAATCTACTAGGCAGACCCTGTTTACCATCTAATGTACCATTTTGAATCATAGTGCAAACTTACAAAATGGTCATGGTTGGGACCATCATAGATGAAGGGGCTTCTGTGAGTATCCTTTCCTCAACTGCTTGGAAAGCGCTTGGTTCGCCATCGCTTTTGCCTGAGATGCAAAATCTGACAGGCTTCGATAAAAGAACCACTTGACCATTAGGGATCCTTCAAAGTTTTCTTATAACTTTGAGAAGGAAAATTGTCTATCTGAATGTAATGGTAGTCCAAGGACCTTTAGATTACAATCTACTCCTTGGACATGACTACATTTATAGCATGGGATCCATTGTCTCCTCACTCTTTTGAGTGATGTGTTTTCTGCATGAAGGCAGAGTGGTCCAGCTCGTAGACCAGCTTTCATTCCCTGGTTCACACATAGCTAATAGTCAAATGCCATCCCTAACAAGTCTTTTTGTGCATGAAATGTCTCATCAATCTCCAGTCCGTCCACCTGATGAGCGCAAGTGATTCGGTGGTCGTGATTGAAACCTAGGGGGCATGCACCCTGGTCTGCTTCGACAAGAAAACTTCAGGTATATGGTAGGTTTCTGCAAAGGATATATGACTGGTATAACACACCCGTCCATTTAGGAAAATTGGATTAGACCGAAATAAGATACCTCTGTTAGAAGGTAGGCCTTTTCTGATAGAACGAATGTTTTGTCTGCAAATTGAAGGGTAACTTGGAAAAGGTAGGCCTTTCCCGATAGAACAAATGTTTTATCTGCAAATTGAAGGGTAACTTGGAGAAGGTAGGCCTTTCCCAATAGAACAAATGTTTTGTCTGCAAATTGAGGGGTAACCTAGGAAACTCTACTTTGCTATACCTGGGGGCATGCAAACCTTTTTGCGTGAAAGTGAGAAATGACCATTTATTTTCTTAGTTTGTAGGTTCTTTAACCCTTTAAACTTGTAGGATTCGTCATTCCTAGCTTACATAATAAAAGGAGTCGGAGCATAATTTCAAATGGTGAAAGCTCCCTAAAAAGTGAACCTATTGATGAGACATCCTTATTATAAAACTGGCACGAGCAGTTTTACGCGAAGTTCAAGCTCGTTAAAAATTAAACCTACCAATGAGCATGTGTTCCACCAGAGTTTAATCTCATTAAAAAATGAACCCACCAACGGTAAATAACCATTGAGATCGAATTATTGTCAGCTTTTGAGCCTTGGTCGTGTTCTTACCATCACCTCCACTCTATTTTAGTCTATCATTCGCCTCCATTTGGTTGTTTACTACTTTTGAGGAACAACTGCGACGAGTGATCCTATTAGCCACCTTCTTTACACTGTCATGATTAAAAAGTTCCAAACATTACCTGGAACCAGCTGCTATCTAAAAACATCACTCGTTCCTCAAAAAACGAGTCTCCTTTAAGCTCTTTTCATCTGACTCTTAAAATATGAAAAGATTGCTGAGCAATTGGCCTCTCCAGCTCATTAAAGTGATCGAAAGTGCTATCTCTCATCTAGATTTTAATATTTTTGGACATAAGGGATCATTACACAAAAAGATTAAGCGTTTGTCTTGTCTGGCTCGTTAAAACTATCGAAAGGTCATCCCTTTCGCATCGTTTTATAATTTTTCGGACTTAAGGGATTATACTACGAAAAAGGAATATTGGAGTTTCATTTCCGTCTCTTTTCAGACTCTCTAAAATTGAAAAGGGGCGAGTTATCCTTGTCGTTAAACTCATTAAAACAATAGCGACAAACTTGTCCATTCAGACAAGAGCGAGTTTCACTGTCGCTAGGCTCGTTAAAACATAGCGACGGGT
Organism: Pinus tabuliformis; assembly: GCA_031772625.1. Taxonomy (NCBI): domain Eukaryota; kingdom Viridiplantae; phylum Streptophyta; class Pinopsida; order Pinales; family Pinaceae; genus Pinus; species Pinus tabuliformis. The sequence continues at coordinate 322,349,101 of CM062819.1, forward strand.
TTTCCCGAAGGGAAAATTATAGAACAAGCATATGTTATCCTCCTCAAGCTTGACAAAAATAAAGAGGTACTGGTCAGAAATGACTGGGGAAAATTGGGAAGAAAACTTGAAGAAACTTTATTGGTGGCAGGTCGCTGTTGAACATGACACTTTCACTCCATCACCATGATTGAGTCGAGTTGGGTTATTCCATTCACCGGTCATACCACCATTGGTCCACCGTACCATCCACTTAAAAGCTACCAATCCATTTCAGTGTCGCCAATATGTTTAAGAGAATTCGTTCAGAGAATTCACCTACCCAGCTTATGTCTCATCCACTACAATATCTTCATGCTTCATTCTTTCATGACCACCACCCTGAACCTTGTATCATAAAATCGTTTTCACCTCTATGAAATCATTTGCTCCATTCCGTGTCATAGATGTGGGATCCATCAATGCCCTCCTACGATGAGTCACTTCTTGTCAAAATCAGCTCATTATCCAAGAAGCTGACCTAGGAACAACCCTTTCAGTGCTTTGAAGCTTGCATGCCTCAATGGCAATCTTCTCACTTCCGGCGACAGGTTTACATTAATGGCCTTCGACTGAAAGACTTTGCATGGTGTTCAACATCAAATCATGTATTCACACCATGTGAATTGTACTGCAGTACCTTGAGGGTCATCATCATCATCAGTGATTCCTCTCACACCTATTAACAGCTTACATCATTGGCTGGTAATCAGGCGATGTCTTTCCATGTTTGACATTAGAACATCTATTCACATGGATTGACTTGTACTTCGGACGAAGATTGAATGAGTTTTGAAGACCCCGGATCTAGTTTCATCCATCCGAGCTATGATATATTCAGGAGAATAAAGAAATCAAATGTACATCATTGCTGCACAGATAATCATCCAAACTAAGGGATGATGGCTCTACCAGAATCATCAGTCTGCACACAAATGGTTGTCTGTCCTATGTACATGAAAATGAATTTATCAAAGCTGAGCATGGGAATGCCCACCTCAACTAGATCGTGAAAACTATTGTGAAGATAATGTATTGTATTGTATCTTATTACAGCTCACCTTCCAGTTCGAAAAACCTCGGATCCTCATTATAAAGCATTTCACCCGACATCAAAAGGATTTACGACCTCATGCTTTACAGGGCAACTGTTATAGACATATTTGTGCACTAAAACCCCAATCATACATGTCCATAAACCGAGGGCTTCTAAGTCCCTAAAAGTCTTGTTTCATACCCTAAAGGAGCAAGGTCAGCTGATTACATCATCTCCTAGAAGTTCTCCATGAAAAACTACTCAGAACTGGTCAAAGCAGGACCATAGAGACTGCCCAGTGCTAAAGGTGCGATGCATCTCACCTGCCACATGCAAAAAGTGTGATGCATACTGGAAAACCCTTCTATAGGGTGCAATGAGCTAGAGCAGACAAATTGTACAAGCAATTTGCTAGGTGGAAACCTAGAGAATCTTCTAGAAACTACTCATTTGACACTTGCGTCTCTAAGTTCGCCCAGGGATGAGTAAGGGATCTCAAATCTCCATGTGGAACCAAGAAATATCAGTGACATGACACTAATAAAAATCCCAGAAGCTTATTCAGTCCCCTGTAAACATCTATATATGGATCCCTAATCCAAGAGATCCAAAGGCTGGAATTTTCTAATTTGCAAGTGTTGTTGGTTTCTCTTTGAAGGCATTGTTGGGTGATATTGCTTTGTATGAGGTGAAGAGGGCTTTCATGCTGGGGGGATGGAACTAGGTCAAACCAAGTGGTTGTAATTCTCTCTTCTACTACTTTTACTAATAAAGCTATTTGAGTTTTCTTCCATATTCTTGTGTATCTCTGAATATTGTGTTGATATATGCATTTGTATGGTCAATATATATTTGATCCTATATTGTTTATAGTGATATATCTCTATGCTTTGATGGTATTATGCTGTTGTGAATCTATAGGTGCTCTTTAAAGCGGGACAAGTAAGGAAGAAGTGGTGAGATTCTATCAAAGGAGAAAGGAAACAAGCAAGGAGCTAAGCGGAAGACTGAGGTTGGTACTCTCTGATTCTTTCTCATCTCTCTCTTGTAAAGGAAAAACAAGTGAATTTAATCTGCTTGTTTCTAAGATAGCTACCCGTCTTAGTGGGACTAGCAGCTCTACATAGACACTAGATTTCCTGATAACAAATAGGAGCAGGTGTTAGTAAGAAATAGAGTAGCCCCTACTTCCCTTGCATCCTTGTGACAATCCTAGGCTTGCATCTGAAGCATTTCTCCCTATATGTTCACATAGTGTAATTAGGAAAGAAGTAAGTGGCCCATCATCCAGACATGATTTCTTTTCTTGCAAGGAACAATCATAACATAGCATAGTTAGGGGAATTGTAAAGGACCACTGCATGTCCACATTGCCTCACATTCTTGGATGCTCAGATGTTCACTTGCACACACTTTCACTCCACACACTAAGCTCATCTAAACTTTGTACCAAGGGTATCCACCTTTTGGAATCTTGATACTTAGTTTATTTGAAAGCTTACATTGTCACACCCTAAGTGAATAAGCCTCTTTAAAAGAAACTCTAACACTTGAACACATTAAATTCCTCGCAGGGGTCACAAAATAATTTATATTTTAGGTTAAGACCATGAGGGTAGGCATCCCATAAGCCGTCATGGTTACTTACATTCTAAAACATAGAAGTTGACTTATAGAGTTCTTAAAATCCTTCATCATCCCATGCAAAAGAAAACTTGAGCATGTCAAAACCTTATTCAAAGGGGTTTCAGATTACGTCCCAGTGCATGCATTACTATAGGAGGCTACCCAACCTATATAGTGCTCGATGCTGACAATTGACTACCTAGAAGCTAAAGACTCGGCTGCCTCGTGGGATAAAGGTATCTTAGTGGACAATATTAGGAAATATTTCCCTATAAGTGGAGGTGTGGGAAGCACTAAATCCTCTTCATTACCTTGTTTGATTCCTTTAGCTACTGGAAAGTGTCACCAACATTTCTGGAATGTTGCCCCAGTACCCACCAAAAAGGATATCATTACAAGGCCTAGTTACTTTGAGAGTGGAAAGGACGCATAGGTCTTATAGGATTTTTATCATACGCAGATAAACAAAACGTTTTCTTGATTGATTGATCACATAATATAACTTAAAGGGAAAATAACCATTTATTTTTTTCTTTTTTTTATGTATGCGATTTATTTTCTTTTATATATATCCTCCCCTCACCCATAAGTAGCATACCCCATTTGGACACCATAGGCAACCCAACAGTGCCTCCTTGTTCTAGGCGCTTTCAAAACCTCCCTCCATTACTAGGAGGCATGCCCAGTCTCTCACCATTTAGGTGTAGAAGACACCATACAACAACTATTATTTGATCATCTTTCATTGGAACAACCTTTGTCAGGGCCCTCCCCATAAAGGTACCCCTTTGACTACCCCTCAAGGGATTCCACTCACCACCCCTCAGGGGAGCCCACACATTACCCCCATGGGAAGTCCATCTCATACTTCCACACAGGGAACCCACTTACACATTGTTGTTCAAAATAGTTTTACGATGGCAAACAATCCCAAAATACCATTTCTCACTTCCTTAAATCTTCCAAACTTAAGCAAGCTCACTAATGACCCCATTTCTCATAGCCTAAATTAGCCCCCTATGCCAACAAAGCTACCCTCGGATATACCAAAATTTGAAGGGAAAAAGGGGAAGATCTTAGAAACCATATAATGTTCTTTCATCTATGGAGCTCATCAAATAGCATCACAGATGACTCAATTCGCCTATGTCTATTCCAACACAACCTAACTAGACATGTGGCACAATGGTATGTAAGTGAGCCCTTAAACTCCCATGGATCCTTTGACGCTATAGCTATTTCATTTCTCACATTTTTCCATCTCACAATTCACCATGATATTAGGTTAGATCTACTCACCCATCTCAGGAAATCGACTGCCACTCATATCTCAAACCACGTTCATGAATGGCAGAAACATCGTAGGCTTTGTAAGGTAAATTATTTGAGGATATTCTCCTTGACCTCTTTCTAAAATATCTTGTGCCAACAATCTCAAAATACATAGCCACCATGTTGCCACAAAATGAAGAAGAGGCTATTAGAAAATCTCAATAATTTGAGCTTATCTACACCCAATCAGGGTACCTCTATTATGTTTTACCAGATGCCCCTTGCCTACAGTCTTTCAGACAAGAGAAACTAGGAGCATCAAACTCTGTAGATGGTTTGATTGGAAACATCAATCAAAATCAACCCATAAACACTTTCCAATAGTCTAGAAATGTGTACAGTGGAGGAACCAATTACCAGTCATATGGTGCTCCATCTACAGTCCAAAACTCACCCAATGTGGGATTTTACCCCAATCCACCTAGGTTGTTGCAATACCTTATCATTTATGGTAATAAACACCCTCCCTTGTAGGGTTCTCAATACCCTATATGTAATATAGAGGTAGTTTCCACCTCCCAAAGCACATATTCCAACCCAAGACAAGGGAACTTGTACTTCCCTTTTACAGCACCCCAACCAAATAACCCACCATCGCAATCTAATGTAGGGGTTCATTTTGTGCAACCTTCCTTCTCACAACAACAACAATAGTCTTTTGAAAGGCTGAATATGGAAAACCCACCTAATGCCACTAAGAAGAAAGGAAATAACAAACAAAAATGGGAACCTAGGCAGGGGGCACTAACCAACAACAACCTCCACGAGAAATGATTGGGGACCATCCCCCTAACCGAAATCAAAATCAAGGATGGACCAACAACAAACCACAAAATCCAAACAAGAACGCCATTTTGAGGAATAATCATGCTTGCACTATTTTTTGGGAATATGGTGATTACACCCACCATTTCCCTCAATTTCTCGAGTTAAAGAGGATGAAATAAGCTAGGGGGCAAGGAGGACCAAACCAACAAACTGTAGTCATGCAAAACCTTTTCCCACACTAGGGGGTAGTTAATACTCAACATGAACAGGCCCCCCAACATTACCTGAATCCATCTGGAATTAGTACCAATGATCCCACCAAATGTGATATTTACATGTTTGGAGAAGATATTCTCTTGCAAATACGGAATAGGGATTACAAGAACCCTCCAAATACCAACCCTTCCTCATTAACTACCACTACAAATATGACACCTTTGACATTACCTCAACCCCCTCTAAAAACCATCCCACATATGATCAAGGGACCACTATGTCGAACATGAAATAATTCAAAATTCACTCATAGTTATAGCATCGTTGATGATTTAACTCAATCTCCATCTCCTATGTCGGCAATGGAGATTTTGCAAACATGCCCAACCCAATGGAAAGCCCTTTTTTCTTCATTAGGCACAATTAATCTTGTTTATTTGTGCATAATGGCTTTTGATTTGGATAATACTACACTATTGAAATTTCTAAGTTTGACTCATTAGAAATTCCTACTGCACTATCTCGTTTAATTTCTCCTACTTGTATATTCCATTAACAAGTTATTTATAAATATAAATACTGAAATAAACACAAATGTAGCCTTAACTCATATACAGATCAGCAACTAAAATAACTGAGTCAAATACACAAGGGACACTGTTATTTTTGGACAATCGTCCCCGAAAAAACCCAATGCGGAAAAACTGGTGCAACAGATATGAGGTTTTTATTATTATGCAGTTTCTATATACATCTAGGGTCCCAGAAATGGCTCACCTAACAGAGAAAGCCCTCAGTAGTAGTACCTCTCCTCGGAGACAGATATTTTGGCTGATCAATCACCGGATGAACGATCCCACAACAACAATGCAGTTCCTTAGTTGGACAGTGAAATCTGCTCCAAGCTTCTTTGTTGCTCTGCATCACTCTGCAGGGACTGCATCACCTTTCCTGACTCACCAGCACTATGTCTTCCCCACAAAAATTCTCCTGGCACTTCCTCTTGGCCCTACATCATCTCTTCTAGCCTCTACATAGCTATTGAATCCTCTGCATCAATGCTCAGACCCTCTGCATCACCCATGTTGGCCTCTTCAACCTCTATGTATCTCCCAAATTCCACTGCGTAGCTTCCAGCTGCCTCTACATCAGCCTCTCCAGGCTCTACACTGTCTCTCTGGCACTATCTCTTCCTCTCTTCTATGTATTCTTGGCCTTCTTCTGAACTTCCCCTCACTGCAACGGATCACTGGTTTGATTCTCTCAGCAAACCCCACTCCAGAAAATTGCACTGACTGATCAATATGGTGTATCTCAAAATGACCATCAAGCCTCCTCTTATACTTTTCCCATTGAGTCTTCACCAGTCAAGATTAAGTCGCTAATTAATGGCTAAGATTAGATTTGGCTTGATCCATATCATTTGGAACATTCTCACCCAATTTTATATTAATACCCATTAATATTTTAATTTTCCTAAGTTTAGACTTAGAAACCCTATTAAAAATAGTAATTATTTTAATATCTCTCCAACCGAGTGGAATTTCCCCAAATCATTTAAGGTCTTGGATACCTTATGAGCCTTAGCCTCTCCACGAATTTTCATGGCTATAGCACATCTGATGTTACCACAAATCAACACTCCCTCTTAGCGAGGAAAGTGCCCTAGTAATGCTCCACCACTAAAACATCACATTGATCCTTCCACACCAATACTTTTGTTGATACTTAGCCTGTTTCCTCACATCATCTGCACTATTTCTCCCTGTACTGCTACCCATGACACTACCACTGCCACTACTACATCTGTACTGCAGCTCCCTCTCAATATGTTAACCATGATGCCCTAGCACTACCAATACTAACTGTTGCACTGCAACTCAGTTACCGAGAAGTAGGTCACTGACTCTTCCCAAATACTGACATACCAGTCAGTTTGGAAGCATCATGAAACTAAATTTTCCTCTACTACTATCATGTGCTTCATCCTCTACCACTGTGCTAATGCATACACCGCTATGCCTCTCGCATTGTTGCAACCTCCAATGCGTTGCCTCAGATTTCTACACCCAAGCACTACCTTGCTGCTCCACTACACTTTGCTTCACCCAACTTCTGTCATCCTGCTATTGTCGTTAGGGGCTCCTGAAGTCGGATGTGATCCAAGAGTTTAGGCACCTCAAGTATCCTACCCCTAGTATGTAGTCCTCCTGACTACAACTTGATACCTCCCCACCTCTTCTCTAAAGGTTCATGAGCACTCATGGCACAGTCATCATTAGTCTTGACTTCTTTCTGCACCTTAGTCGGAGCTGCCGTAGAATCGGAATCCTCTTCCTTGTTTTTCTTCCTAGGACACTGGGATGAATAATTTCCCAGCTCCCCACAATGGAAGTGCTTCACCTTGGAGATATCCTTCTTCCTCCTCTTCCCTTTGTTGTCTTGCAGATGCTAGAGCTGCATCCTCCTCCTCCTCTTTCTCTATTTGTCCTCCCCTACCAGTAATCCCTACCTTTGTCATCCACCTGATCTCTTCTTGGCAAAGAGCCTCCCACATATCCTTCCATCCTGGAAGAGTAGCCCTTCCCAAAATACTTTGGAAAAATGTCTCCCACTCCTCAGAGACTGCATTCAGCACATTCCTCACCATGAAATCTAGATCCAATGTAGACCCTACAGAAGTAAGTGGTCATGAATCTCCTACAATCTAAGTAGGAATGGATCTATTTTCTATACCTTTTGCATCTAATATGACTGCAACTGATTCTCCAATAGCATCTTTTTCTACATGAAAGAGCCTTGATACAAGGTCTTCAAAGTATCCCACATCTCCTTTGTTGTGTTCTTTTTAGCAATATGTTGTACGACATGATCTTTGGCCCGTCAAGGATCATGTATTTCACTCTCACCATTACATCCTCATACTTCTCATTCTCAGCTGGGTCGACCGAGATAGCCATGGTTCTCAAGGAAAAGTCCTTGATGCGATGTCGATATATGACTGCCAGGATCCTTTCCTTCCAGATGAAAAAGTTGGAAGCCACGTCCAACCTATCCTGATACCTTAGTCCATTTACTACCATTTCAGCTCCTCTTCTGGACTCCCTCTAAGCTTTGACTCCCGTCCTATAAATCTCCCCCTAAGTCTTGATTTCCCTGTTAGAAATGCTCTTGCAAAATGTCAAACCGCTCCTCTCCAATCCTCTTTGCAACTACAACTTAGATCTAGATTTGTTGGCTAGAAATCCATCAAGGTAGCGACTCCCTCTATCTTAGTTCTATCCCCTTAAGTATTGTTTTTCACTGATAGAAACAACACCCCACAAGCTTCTCAATCACAATTTTCCCACAGCTCCCCAAGCCTTTACAACTAAAGAAACTAATCCTTTCAGGATTTTCACAATCCGAGCAATGGCAGAATCCACTCCTCCTAGCCACAGCGTCGATCCTTGTTGGATGAGAAAGATGACTGGGTACTGCATAGGTCTGATCTTCCCCTCTTTGCCTCTGTGAAGACACTTCTCCTAGCTCGAAATGATTATGCAGGCCCTCTGCGCTACTTCTTCTCTGCTGCTTCTCCTTTGGAACAACGTTTTCTCTCGAGACAGTTGTTACTGCTACAAATACTTCAGATTTCTATTGGTTCCTTCAGTTCTCCTATGATTTGCAATCCTCTGATACTATGTTGAAATTTCTAAGTCTGACTCATTTGAAATCCCAACTGCATTATCTTTTCTAATTTTTCCTACTTGTTTATTCCATTAACAAGTTATTTATAAATATAATTACTAAAATAAACACAAATGCATCCTTAACTCATATACAGATCAGAAACTAAAATAATTGAGAAAAACACACAAGGGACACCATTATTTTTGGACAATCGTCCTTGGAAAAATCCAATGCAAGAAAACTGGTGCAACAGAAGTGAGGCTTTTATTATTATGTAGTTTCTAAAGACATCTAGGGTGCCAAAAATGGCTCACCCAAGAGAGAATGGCCTCAGTAGTAGTACCTCTCCTCAGAGATAGATATTCTAGTTGATCAATCACCAAATGAACGATCCCATAGCAATAATGGAATCTCCTTAGCTAGACAATGAAAGGTTCTCCAAGCTTCTATTTTTCTCTGTGTCACTCTGTAGGGATAGTGTTACCATTTCTGGTTCAACATCACTCGGTCTGCCCCACAAAAATTCTCCTCTCACTGCCTCTTGGCCTTGCGTCAACTCTGCTAGCCTCTGCATGGCTACTAAAGCCTCTGCGTCATCCCTCATACCCTTTTCATCGCCCATGTTGGTGTCTTCAGCCTATGCATAGCCCCAACTACCACTGTGTAGCTTCCAGCTGCCTCTACGTCAACCTCTCCAGACTCTGTGTTGTCTCTTTGTCACTATCTCTGCCTCTCTGCTATGTATTCTCAGACTTCTGTCGAACTTCCCCTTGCTACAACAGATCATTGGTTCAATTCTCTCAGAAAACCCTGCTCCAGCAAATCAAACTGACTGATCAATATGGTGTATCTCTGACTGGCCCTCAAGCCTCCTCTTATACTTTTCCTATTGAGTCTTCAACGGTCGAGATCAAGTCCCTAACCAATGGCTAAGATTAGATTTGGCTTGATTCATGTCATTTAGAACATTCTCACCCAGTTTTATATTAATACCCATTAATATTTTAATTTTCCTAATTTTATACTTAGGGACCCCATTAGAAATATTAATTATTTTAATATCTTTCCAACCGGGTGGAATTTCCCCAAACCATTTCTCGGTCTTGGAGATCTTATGTGCATTAGCCTCTCCACCAATTTTCATGGCTAGAGAACATCTGATGTTACAAAAAATCAACATACACCACACCTTCCCTCATTAGTGGCTTTCCAAACCCTGGTCACCATCCAGAATATCACCAATCATCATTGTTGCATCATCAACCAGGGGCAATCCACTTGTATCATGTCAAAATCAGTTTGGCAGAAACTTGGATCCCCTGAACTAACTACTTCACCCATAACACTTTGAGCATACGATGGGTGCCCCTTAGCCCCTGTAGGACTTTTGTAGAACGTCCCAGTAGAGCTTGTTGGGAAAATAGTTCTTATTGACATAGAATTCCTTGACGCATAACTAGTTAAAACCTCTTCTCCATGCCCCAACAACACTAGTAGCCCGACCTTCACCTTCAAGAGAAAATCCCACACTAACACGTAATAAGACATTACACACTAACCTCCCATGCATTATATATGCCAAGAATGGACATTATACACATAATTATCTTGAAATCCCTTAGTATCAAGATGTATTGGGAGCTCTCACCCAAGACACCATCATTTCCCACCGCGCTACTTGTTGTCACTCACTGCATTATGAGTTTTTAGTTGATCAACTTTGACAAAGAGCAATGAATTCTGAAGCCATCTTCCAAACCAAAGAAGCACTCAAATGTAGGTTTTAACCTCGTATAGAAATTACCTGCATACGAATTCTAAATCACAGAAAATAAACAGTGCGAGAGAATAACATATAAGACACATATACACAGAGATTTTCCCCTGGATCCCAAAATCGGGACTACCAGATTAATTTTTCATTATGTTACTTTCAATGTTACAATACATATTTATACATGTCGAAGCATCCAATACCATGGACCGAAAACCATCACATCCAAAACCATGGACCTAAAACCATCATGTACAAAACCATGGATTGAAAACCATCATGTCCAAAACCATGTGTGGAAACCATGCACAAAACCATAGGTAGGTCCGCCAAACCTAATATAAGGTCCAAAAAGAAATTTCCTAGCACCCTACCCCACACCTCGTAGAGGGGGAATACCTGCCCCCCTCAAACCCCCTGTGACCCCGCCACTATGCAATCAATGCAACAAAGTGGGGGGCTCCACCCCCCCTCTAAACCCCCGGTTAACTATATAGGCTAGTCATGGAAAGAATATAACACAACCCAACATTCTCCCACTTGTTGTTTTCTTTCCACAGGGGGCCATAGGAGAGCTTAGTCATTTGTCCAACCCTGCAATGCCCATTGTTTCTCTACACCAAGAGAACTTCTCGGAGATCACAGATTTTGTCAATGCATCTGTGGTATTCTTCAAAGTGTCCACCTTTACCAGCAACACCTTTTTGTCTTCTATCATATCCCTCACAAAGTGATACTGAACATCAATGTGCTTTGTTTTTGAATGATAAGCAGGGATTTTTTCCAAGAAAATTGCACTTTGGCTGTCACAGTCTATCCTTATAACTCCCTGTACTAACCCCATATTTGAACAAAATCTCTGCAACCAAACTTCTTCCTTGCTTGCATGAGTGGCTATCATGTATTCTGCCTCTGTAGTTGATAGTGCCACTACAGATTGTTTGTTACTCATCCAACTGACTGCACCTCCAAATAGGTTAAACACATACCCACTTGTAGATCTTCTCTGATCCAAATCTCTAGCCCAATCAGCATCAACAAAGCCACGAATATCCAACACTCTATCCAATCCTGGTCTTCCTTGGTAGCACAAACCATAATCACTAGTGCCACACAAATACCTGAAAACCCACTTCACTGTTGTCCAATGCTCCTTTCCTGGTTTTGACATAAACCTGCTCAATACTCTCACTGCATGTGCAATGTCTAGTCTAGTACAGACCATTGCATGCGTCAGGCTACTGACTGCACTTGTATATGGAACATGGGACATGTCCTCTTCCACTTCTTATGTCTTGGGATACTGTTCAATGGATAAATTCACACCTACAAGAATAGGAACCTTCACCGATTTACTATCCTGCATATTAAACCTCTGCAGTATTGTCTTGACATACTTCCTCTAGTTTAACTAGAGCTTCCTCTTTTCTTGATCTCTTTTAATTTCCATGCCCAAAATATAGTTTTCAACACCAATATATTTCATGTCGAATTTAATTGGGTCTTCAAATCCTGGATAATTTCTTTGTCATTTCCAACCAACAACATATCATCCAAATACAAGATGAGATAAATAACATAGTCACCAATTAATTTAAAATACACACAGTGATCTTCTTTGCTTCTAGTGAAGCCAAGTCCTCGTATAAATGTATCAATTTTCTGATACCACATGCTTGGTGATTATTTTAACCCATACAGAGACTTCTTTAACTTGCATACCAATTCTTTCTCACCCTTCACTTCTAACCTTTACGTTGCTTCATGTAGATCTCCTCTTCCAGATCCCCGTGAAGAAATGTTGTCTTCACATCCACCTATTCTACCTCAAAATCAAAAGCAGAAGCAACAGAGAAAAGTAATATAATGGAAGCTACCTTGGCAACAAGAGAAAAAATATCACCAAAATCAATTCACGGCACTTGGGAATAACCTTTTGCTACCAACCGAGCTTTGTATTTCTCCACCTTTCCTTCTGCATTTGTCTTCTTCTTGAACATCAATTTCCTGCCAATGGGTTTCCTTCCAGCCGGCAACTCCACCAAATCCCAAACCTCATTTTTGTGCAAATATGCCACTTCATCAATGATGGCCTCTTTCCAAAGTTTTTCATCCTTTGGATCTATTGTTTCCTTCACAATTCAGGGATCATCATCAGTAACAGATAAAGAAAAATTGAACAGAAATAAGATGGATTATACCTTTCTGGTTTCCTTCTTTCTCGAGCTGATCTTCTCACACCCAGAGTTTGTGGCTCTTCATCTTCTGATTCCTCCTTTGCTGTAGAGTCTGATTCTTCCTCCTTAAGCTCAAACTCTATCTTCTCAACTTCCTTTGGTTTGACTTCATGTTTAATAACATTTTTCACATCTCTAAACACCACATCTCGGCTATACACAACCTTCCTTGTTACTAGGTTCCAAAGCTTATAACCCTTTAAACCATCCTTATACCCAATCAAGATGCACTTTCCAGATTTAATATCCAACTTGGTTTTTTTCTCCTTTGGAACATGTACATATGCATCACATCCAAATACCCTCAGATGTGAAAGAGAGGGTTTCTTACTAGTCCATACCTCTTGTGGAGTCTTATCCTCCAACGCTGATGAAGGTGATCTGTTAACTAGGTAACATGATGTCTCCATCGCCTCTGCCCATAATTCTTGTCCTAACCCGGCACCATTGAGCATGCTTCTTGCCCTTTCCATCAACATCTTGTTCATTCTTTCTGCAACTCCATTTTTCTCAGGTGTGTATGGAGTAGTCTTTTGTCGTGCTATACCACACTTCTTACAGAATTCTTCAAATTCCTTACTGCAAAACTCTCCATCGTTGTCTGTCCTTAGCGCCCTTATCTTCTTCTCTTTCTGGTTTTCCACCAGAGCCTTAAATTCTTCAAACCTGTCAAAGACTTCAGATTTCTTCTTAATGAAATATATCCATGTATTCCTTGAGAAGTCATCTATAAATGATACACAGTACACAAACTTACCTAGTGATGGAACCTTCACAGGTCCAAACACATCATTGTGCACAAGCTCTAATATTTTCTTTGCCCTCTTACCACCAGAGGGGAAACTTACCCAATTCTACTTCCCATATACATGATTTTTATAGAAATCAAAATCTAGAGAGATATTACTCATACCTTCTACCATACATTTACCATGAAGTATTCGAAGGCCCTTCTCTCCAATATGTTCAAGCCTTTGATGCCACAGCATGGTCTTCTCTCTAGAGACCACTAGATTTTCTCCTCCACTTTCAGGAACCACAACACTGTTGCACCCATCAACAATAGTGCTACCTTGTAGCTTGTACAGAGTTCCAATCCGAACTCCTTGCATCAATACTAGTGCTTCCCAAACCATCTTACAAGTATCCTTCTCAAACATTGTTTTTACACTTGCATTGTCCATCTTGCTTACAAAAATGATATTTTTGGCCAATGCAGGAATATGCAGAACACCCGGAAGTGTTCTAACCCTTCCACCTTGCAACTTCAAATTTACTTTTCCATGACCAATGTTGGGCATGGAATCCCCCTAAGGCATGTTTTGGGGCTCAAAGCCTAAGCTTTGACCCGATATTGTTGTGAAATTGTTGAAACGACTCTGCCAATTGTGGGCGCAGAGCACAAAATGTATGATAGAGTCACAGGGTTGTCCTCCCTAGTTTTGTAATGTAATGTTAACCTACCCATGGTCCGCGGACCATGGGATTGTATGAATAGAGCAAGGCTCTAAGTGTAAAAGATAACCAAGAAAGGATAGTGAAGTAGAAGAAAATAGCAAGAGTCCAAGTGTCTAAGTGTGTCTTGGGTCGTAGGGTAGGAAAAGCTCTACAGTTGAGTGTGGAGAGGCCTAGTAGTCCACAGTTGAGTGCGTGGACCCCTGCAGCTAAGTGCGCAGGGCGGAGTCGAGTCTGTAACAGAGGAAGAAATAATAAAGATGAAGTTTTATCATAATTATGTATATATGTTGTTGGGTTAATGCATGTTTGATATAAATTGCAAATATACTATTTATTTACTACATGCACCTGTATGAATAATTTATGTTATTAAGTATAACTTAAAAGCATGCAAGCAAGCTAAAATAATCAACTAGCATTGGAATACTAGTAAGGACATGGGTAATAACAGCTTGCGGCCTCCAAGTAGGGCTGCACGAAGGCAACATTCCACGCTGCGAGGTATGGCAAAGAGCACTTAGTGACGTGCACGCAGGGTCGAACCGCAGACCACTTGAACTCATCAGACATCTCTAGGGTGCGGAAACCTAGTTCTAGCACCCTCTCATACTACTTCAGGTGAGACCTCAGTCCGCGCTCTGCGTACTGTTGCCGAAAGGGCCAGTAGTACTGGGATTTGTTTCGCTAAATCACCTATGAACCTAGGTCAAGCCCCAATAAGCCAACAAATGGTTCCGTTACCAGGACCAAGATATGCATAAGAGATGTAAGATGTCGTGTCACTGTAATTCGACAAAGAAAGAAATTGAAGAGTGGTTGGATAGAAAGATTCACGAGTTCATGGCACAGGAAAACAAGAATCCGCGAGTATCAAAGGAACAGTGGTTAGAGCGCTACTTATATACGGAAATCCATGAAATTTTCTTTGCATCCTTCCCCTCTGAGTTGTACAAGTGGATCACAAAGCTAGCAGACAGTCAAGGAAGGTGTAGGCCCGATAAACCTATTGTGTGGACTCCAGAGTTGGTGCACAGACTAGAAGCATCGAAAGATAAGATCACGTGCACTGCAGACCATTGGCTTCATTGAATTATAAGAAGGTTTATCACTGATTTCGCGGTAGATACATCAGTCAGCTATAGCGAGGCAAAACGACACTTCCTCAAAGGCCCACAAGGAAAGTACGTTAAATCTTTGAACACTTGGATTAAAATGCTACTATGTGAAAAGTCGGTTATGCGAATAAATTGATGTTTGGGGCTACACGAAGTGGGAGGATCTCTAGAAATGAAGGTAGCGCAGAGATGGAAACTAGCCCCTTGATTTCGCCTTGGCGAGAAAGCGAGGAAGAGCTCGTGAAAGTTTCACCAAGAAGTGTGATCATTCTGATAAAGCAACAAATGGTCGCATACCACCCCCACCTACACCACCACCAATTTCACCATCTTCAACCCCATCTCCACCCACACCACCTCCACCACCACCACAGTTCAATATGGCAAGTGCGATAAAATTGACAGTGCTTAAAGGAGTAGGGAACGAAGATCCAGACCAATTTAGGTTCGTAGTAAAGGATGTATGGGAAGCACAAGGAGTCACGGATGACAATGTAAATAAGGCAATGTTGGTAAGCACGTTGCATGATTGCACACTAACGTGGTACATTAATCATTCCAATGAAAATCCAAATGCAAGGATCATGGATATCCATGCTGCACTAAACACAGAATTTAGCAGGAAAAAATCAAAGACACGGTCGATTATCGGGTTTAAGGAAATCGCGATGCTTCCAAGCGAGACCCCTAGGAGCTGGATCAGAGACTAAAGGGTATGATTCACGAAGCCAACATGACCTTGACGGATGGGCAGCACTACGCATGGTTTTTAGCATCACTAACACCGCATCTAAGGACCGCACTGTCATAGTAGAAGCTATCCACTCAGGATGAAAATTTGGAGATCACAATAAGACTACATGAGACCCCGATACAAGATACTAACCTGAGAGTCCAACAGATACACGCCTAGTTGAAAAACCTATGTCTAGAGATGCAGAGTTTGAAACAAGATAGGACAGCTTACCCAAAAGCACGCGAGGAGGTATGGTGCACAAAGTGCAAAGGCCAAGGACATGATAAGGACCATTGTCCAGTCTTCATGAACTACCTGGCAGGAGGAGGGCCAATGCCATTAAGACTAGAGGCACAAGAAGGATCGAGCGCGCCACCTGCATTATGGTGCGTGGTTTGTTAGATAGGAGGGAAGCATGCTATAGATAACTACCACCTATTACAAAAGTATACGTAGACGTCCCAGCAGTTGTTCTGTAATTTCTGCAGATCAGTAGGCCATGATGAGTGCACCTATAGAAGTTATGAATTGATGATGGATCAGAATCCTACCTACAAAGTTCAAACCGAAACGCGAGCCCTCGATCAAAATGCAGGGATGGTGCACATTGGATTTCAGGGGTGCAAACAAGGTCGAGGTGGAATGGGACCAGGAAGGGGTCACGAACAGCTGATTTGTTACAATTGTAGAGGCCCAAGGAATTATGCCCGTGATTGTACAAATCCAACAAAAGAATTATGTTTATATTGTACCCAGTTTGATCATAAGACGAAGGACTACCCCACACTGATAGCGAGGTTGCGCGATAAAGGAACACTCCAACCTCCCCCAACTCAGAACCTGCAAATGATGAGGCCTGAGCCATGCGAGGAAGACCCGAATGTAAACATCGTGCTCCGAAGTGGTATCACGATAGGAGATGACAAGGACAAGCAACCCGAAGAGATTTCCTAGTTTTGCAAGGCTCCAACAAAGAAACCAGATTTTGATTTGGAGCGCTCAAAGGAGACATTCATGGAAGCTATGAAGAGCTTCACGGAGGTCTCCACTTCAGGTAGTAAAGATAAAGTAGAACTGGAGATGGACCCATCAATGCTTACTACCTTTCTGGAGACATGCATGAAGTTGCTTCACGATAGCAAGGTTGTGAAGGGACTGCAAGAACTCATCACTAGATGTGCTGGACCAGGAGAACCACATGTAGTTCGGAAGCTCGGAAAGCACACAACATGAATAGGAAGGGAGATGAGATTGACTACGTAAATCCATGAATATGAAATGGATCAAGTGATTTTGGATCTAGAATTGGACGTGAACGTCCTGCCAAAGCAGACATGGGAGCACGTGGGCAGGCTCGTGTTGCAATGGTATCCTATTCAATTGTGAATGCCAAACCAGAAAAAGATCCTACCGATGGGAAGATTGTAGGGAATAACAATAGATATCAAAGGTGTGAGTGCGCTTGTAGATTTCGAAGTGATAGAGATTGTTGATGACAACAATCCCTATCCTGTGCTACTAGGGATAGATTGGGCCACTGACATGAATGGAGTGATAAATCTAAAGAAGTGCAAGATGATTTTTGAGAAAAATTCACTACGCATAGTGGTACCTTTAGACCCTATGAAAGGATCGTGCTAAACAGAGCCAGTGCGCAATGACGAGAGCGATGACGATCTAGACTAAATCTACAAGGTAACCACATGGGAGCAAGACTGGTGAATCCAATAGTGGATGGCAAGATTTCATGGGAGCTCGAAAGCTCCTGCACCTCATATTCAGGGGAGGAAATAGAACGATGGCAGAACCGGTTACACGAGGTAACCACGCTCAACTACAACACGGTGATGAGGTTATTGCACTGCGTGATAACAGAGGTAAGAGATCTGCCTATGTATGACGGGTTGGGCGAAGTGGATGATTTCCTGACCAAATTTGAAAGAGAGGTACCGAAACAACAACGTTTCGATGCTCTCAAATGGGTACTGCGTGCTACACTCGCAAGGTGGTGGGGTATGCATCAAAGAAGTTTTGAGCACTGGCGTGAATGTAGAAGGATGATGCTCCTACAGTTTGGAAAGCCTCAGATGAGGATGAAAGCCAGGTATGATGGATGAAACAGCCTACACACCCACCTCTCTAGATGGGTACAGGTGTATGGTACACAACCTGCACGAACGCATACACTCCTCCCGATAGGAAATAGGACCAACAAGTAGGAGTGGGAAAGGCGATGGCACGAATGACGAAATATGATAAAACCAAGCGCATCGAAGATTATCCGCATGGAAGCCTTTGACAAAGTATGTGAAGTACTGAACACGGTCCACCATGTGAGACGCACTGACTGGGACTTGCACATACCAGCGGTTCTATGGGCTTATAGGACCACGTGAAAAACTCTAACCGCGCAAGCACTTTCGATGATGAATTATGAAGCAGATGTTGTAATCCCTATGAAGCAGGGAAAGTTGAGTCAGCGCATGACAGCACCCGTAGATACGATGGTTTGCAAATCCCAAAAAGAAGGAATCACACAGCCGCAAGAGACAGTACACATGAGACTTAAGGAAGAAATCCAACAGGCAAGCCTTAAACTCTGCGAACTTGAAAAAGAAAGGGTATGGTTAAGAAAGAAAAGTGCTTTGATGGACGTAGAGGTTAAGAAGCTGTAGGACAAGATAAAATAAGAGTTTCTCACCAAAAACACTAGAATGGTAAGGCAAGGTGTGTATGATCATACTGACCAGTGTGAGAACTATCATCATAAATTGGTTAGTCTGATGCCTTGGCTTGGACCACATATCGTCAAGTGTTGTGCCTAGGGTAGTGCGATGCCAGCCACAACAAAAGAAGGTACGGATTATCTAAGAACCATGATGGAGGACATGATGGAGCCCCACACAGGTGGTGCGACCACCTGACTAGCCAAGGGAAGGACAGTCTTAGCACTCCAAGCAGTTGGAAGGGAGTGCGGGACTATAAAATATTTAGCCTGGGAGCTCCGCGATATTAGGGATGTGCGCAGAAGCGGAGAGTCACAAGGTCCATCACCGCGCACGAAGGGCTGCGCTACCGCGCGGGTTGGCCAGGAAGTGACTGTTGAAGTCACTATTCACAATGTGATGCTCGACTTGAGGCCAAATGGAGTGGGCAGCAGACATTTAAGACGCGATTTATGGGAAAGATTTGGGAAAATCTTCTGCCAAGAAAGCATTAATGAACCAGAATTGGGGGGAACGGTCGAATTCGAATTCAAAAGACGCTATAAAACACAAAGTGTTACCTAGCAAACAACACTTGGTCATTTGAGAACTAAGAGATTGAGCAGAGCCTTGAGCATTGTGAGCAGAGCATTGATTGAGCCTCTGAATTCACAAGTGACAGATTACATCCCAGTTATGATGACAGCAACTAAGGATGGTCTGGGAATAGAAGAGGTAATCGCTGGCAAGGCCACGCAGACCCCAACTGTGGAGGATGTTCCAGAAGGTGACAGGGTTGTGGCATAGATCCCCAAATCACCACGTATGCCAGGACCCAAGAAGTATAAGTAAGCAATAGCTCCCATACGCATGTCCCCGAGGAACCCGCTGCGCAATAAATTATCAATGGAAGAGAAGGGGAAAGTTGTCACGATAGAAAAAGATGAGGAAGAAGAAGATTTGTAGGCCCTTATCATCACAGAGGAAGAAGACAAAGGCATGGAGGAAGATATTCAACCTACACACTCTATGGAAAAACTGCCCGCATATGTCCCCCCACGAAAAGGGAAGGCCAAAGTGCCCAAGGACCTGGACGAAACCAAGAGTTCACTCCAAACCCCACTCCTCCCAGATGGCATTGCGTTTGAAGGCATGCACTTGAGCCACATGCCAGCCATGAAGTTTGAAGATTGGGACCTCTCTGGCCATGAGAAGTTACCTCACCTAGAGACTGGGAACCTCATGAAGCAGAACACTGTGGGGTTGGTGACAACGTTAGAGCCATGGAAGTGGCTACGTGGAGTGGAAAAGGCTGGGCTGCTGAACCTACTATGGGTATTGCACTTCCACCGCGCCCCAATAGTCATTTTTGTCATCAAGCAACTACTCTTCCTGGTGCATGATGGGTATATATGGCTAGAGGAGCCCATCCCCATCACGGAAAACTTAATTCATTTCATTTCCCAGCTACCCTACAAAGGGAAGGAGCCCGCGACCATATCGGAAGGGAAGGGTAGTGATTTGGCCCTCGCAGAGGCCATGAAGATGAAGTTCAAGCTGGAGAAGAATAAGAGGGGCTATGCCATCTCCAGCATCAAGGACAAAGCGGTATGTGTAGCAACCCAAATCCTGGCTAGCAAAGTTATGCAGAAGTGCTGCACCGATGAGGTACCGGCGTTGGTGGTCGCACTAGCTAAGCAGTGCGCGGAGGGGGTCTAGTTTAACTGGTCTGAATTCCTCTGCACAGAATTTTTGAAAAATTGTCGTGAAGCCCAGGAGCAGGGTAAAACCTTCCCCTATGCGTTTTTGTTGCTATCCATAGTGCTCGTAATGGGGGAACTGCCAGAGGATAGTCAATTCCCCATAATTGACAGAGATTTACCAAAGGTCGTGAAGTACACTTCGCCCTAGGACACGAAGGATGTGAAAAGGATACGCGATAGTAAGATCTTTTGGGTGCTCATGGAGATGAACATCCGGATGTGGATCAACTCGAAGCCGCACTTGTCACCCATGGTGTACAATAGTCTGCAGAGTTTTGCAAAATTTAAGGCTGATATGCACAACATCTTTATCAAGGCATGAAAGGATCCAACAAATTAGTGGACAAAGCTACCCTTTGTAGCCATTAACGATGCCATTTTCGCTATCTTGGAGGCATGACCTCCAATATGGCACGCTGTTATAGGGAAAAGTGTTTACTCAGAACTTCTTATCCCACTAAGGTGTGATAGCTGCCTTAGAAACAAACAAAGTAAAGCTACTTTCATTTTTCCTTTATGAAGTATAGATAGAGAGGAACAAATAAGACCAACCTCTGTCTTGCGCTAATCTCCTAGTTCGATTCCTCTCTTCCTTGATAGTCTTTCGCTACTTGTTCCCTTACACGCCCAGCTTCACAGAGTACCTGCAAGATCATAGTAGCATAGCACTATACAAGAACATGGATCTATAATCATAAACAATCTAGGATCAAATGTAAATTGACCATACAAATGCAGCAAACATAAATGACACAAGAGTATGGAGGAAAACTTGAATAGCTTTTATTGATAAACAAGAAATAGCCAAGGGGAGTTACAACCAGTTGTTCTGACCCAGCATCATCCTCTCAGCAAGGAAGCCCCTCTTCACCTCATACAAAGCTTAGATCACCCAACAATCTGATGTTTGTCTCAAGAAACCAACAACAATTCCTTACAATATGCAAAATTCCAGCCTCTGGATCTCTGGGATGAGGGATCCATATATAGATATCTGTAAGGGAGATGAGTCAGCTTGTGATTTGATTAGTGGCTTCCCTCTGATAGTTCTTGCTTCCACTTGGAGATTGATGATCTCTTACTCATCCTTGGTCGAAATCAGAGAGGCAAGTGTCACAGGAGAAGTTTCTGGAAGCTTCCATTGCCTCTCCACCTTGCAGAATGACACTGCCATTTGTCATTTCTCACCCATCGCACCCCATAGAAGGTCTTTTTGAAATGAAACGCAGCCACACAGTGTATTTAGGTGAGATGCAACGCACTTGGCCTGTGGAGCAGCTGAAATGATCCTGATTTGACCAATTCTGAGCAGTTTTTCATGGAGAACTTCTAGGAGAAGCTGTAATCAGTTGACCTTGTTATTTTAGGGGTTAGAACAACACTTTTAGGGACTTAGGAGCCCTTGGTTTATGGACATTTCACGCTTGGGGTTGTAGTGCCCAAAAATGTCTATAACAGTTGCCCCCTAAAGCATGAGGTCGTTAATATTTTGATGTCGGATGAAATGCTTTATTATGAGGATAGTTCTTTTACTGTGTCAACCTCATTAAAAAATAAAACAACTCCCTTTCCAAATCGAGTCGTTGATTATAGTCTCGTAAAATCCAAGTCGAGACTTTCAAAGATCTCGGAGGTAAACCTTCATTCCAACCACCATGTTGAATGCAATGAAGCTTGGGGGGCATGCACCTCAATTTGCGTTATTATACTGGGGGCATGCAAACTTATCACAAGTAGTGTTACTGCAGGGTTAAAGCTCGTTAAAAATAAACCCGCATCGAGTCGTTTTAGCGCATACTTCAAGCTCGTTAAAAAATAAACATAAGCAATGAGCACATGTTCCTCCAGAGTTTAATCTCATTAAAAAATGAACCAATTTCCGATAAATAACCATCATGAATGTAATACTTCAGCCTTTAAAGCATTGGTCGTGTTTGCACCGTCACCTCCACTTTTACATTGGCCGATCATTCACCTCCATTTGATTTTTTACCCATTTTGAGGAATAGTTGCGAAGAGTGATCATGTTAGCCATCCTTGTAACACTGCCGTGATTGGAAAATTCCAAACCTTACCTGGAATCAGTTGCTACCCATTTTATCACTCGTTCCTCAAAAGACAAGTATCCTTTAAGCTCGTTTCAATTGACTCATAAAATATGAAAAGATTGTCGAGCCATTGGCCTCTCCAGCTCGTTAAAGGGACCGGAAGTGCTATCCCTCCTCTAGATTTTAATCTTTTTGGACATGAGGGATTATTACACAAAAAGATCGAGCGCTTGTTTTGTTCGGCTCGTTAAAAGTATCGAAAATTTATCCCTTCTGTATTGTTTTATACTTTTTCGGACTTTAAGGGATTAGATGATGAAAAAGGAATTTTTGGGTTTCCTTTATGTTCCTTTTCAGACTCTCTAAAATTGAAAAGGATCGAGTTATCTTTGTCGTTAAACTCGTTAAAATTTTAATAGTGACAAACTTGTCTATAGACGAGAACGAGTTTCACTATTGCTAGGCTCGTTAAAACATAGCGATGGGTTTGCCCGAAGGGCAAATTATAGAACAAGCATATGTTATCCTCCTCAAGCTTGATAAAAATAAAGAGGTACTGGTCAGCAATAACTGACAAAAAAATTGGGAAGAAAACTTGAAGAAACTTTATTGGTAGCAAGTCGCTCTTGAACATGACACTTTCACTCTGCATCCAAGTCGGGTTGGGTTATTTCATTCACCGGTCACATCAACATGGTCCCATCATACCATCCACATTTGGGGTTAATGCTACCAATCCATCACATCAGTGTCGCCGATATGTTCAAGAGAGGTCATTCAGAGAATTCACCTGTGTCTCATCCACTATAATACATTTATACACCATTCTTTCATGACCGCCACCCTCAACCTTATATCACCAGATCATTTTCACCTCCATTAAAATCATTTACTCCGTTCCGTGTCATTGATGTGGGATTCATTAAGGCCCTCCTGTGACGGATCGCTTCTTGTCGACATCAGCTTATTATCCAAGAAATTGATCTAGGAACACCCCATTCAGTACTTTGAAGCTTGCATGCCTCAATGGCAAGTTTCTCACTTCCGGCGACAGGTTTACATCAATGACCTTCGAATGAAATATTTTGCGTGGTGTTCGATGCCAAGTCCTTTATTCACACCACGTGAATTGTACTACAATACCTTGAGGGTCATTATCATTATCGGTGATTCCTCTCGCGCTTGTTAACAGCTTATATCATTGGCTGGTAATCAAGTGACGTCTTTCCATGTTCGACTCCAGAACATCTCTCACATGGATAGATGTTCCATGTGAGACACTTTTCCCTGTAACAAAATGGCGACTCTGCTAGGGACTGCTTATCCCACTAAGGTTTGATAGCTGCCTTAGAAACAAACAAAGTAAAGCTACTTTCGTTTTTCCTTTATGAAGTATAGATAGAGAAGAACAAAGAAGACCAACCTCTGTCTTGCGCTAATCTCCTAGTTCGATTCCTCTCTTCATTGATAGTCTTTCGCTACTTGTTCCCTTACACGCCTAGCTTCACAGAGTACCTGTAAGATCACAGTAGCATAGCACTATACAAGAACATGGATCTATAATCATAAACAATCTAGGATCAGATGTAAATTGACCATACAAATGCAGCAAACATAAATGACACAAGAGTATGGAGGAAAACTTGAATAGCTTTTACTGATAAACAAGAAAGAGCCAAGGGGAGTTACAACCAGTTGTTCTGAGCCAGCATCATCTCTCAGCAAGGAAGCCCCTCTTCACCTCATACAAAGCTTAGATCACCCAACAATCTGATGTTTGTCTCAAGAAACCAACAACAATTCCTTACAATATGCAAAATTCCAGCCTCTGGATCTCTGGGATGAGGGATCCATATATAGATATCTGTAAGGGAGATGATTCAGCTTGTGATTTGATTAGTGTCTTCCCTCTTATAGTTCTTGCTTCCACTTGGAGATTGATGATCTCTTACTCATCCTTGGTCGAATTCAGAGAGGCAAGTGTCACAGGAGAAGTTTCTGGAAGCTTCCATTGCCTCTCCACCTTGCGGAATGACACTGCCATTTGTCATTTCTCGCCCATCGCACCCCATAGAAGGACTTTTTGAAATGCAACGCACCCACATAGTGTATTTAGGTGAGATGCAACGCACTTGGCCTGTGGAGCAGCTGAAATGATCCCGATTTGACCAATTATGAGCAGTTTTTCATGGAGAACTTCTGGGAGAAGCTGTAATCAGTTGACCTTGTTCTTTTAGGGGTTAGAACAACACTTTTAGGGACTTAGGAGCCCTTGGTTTATGGAAATTTCATGCTTGGGGTTGTAGTGCCCAAAAATTTCTATAACACATGCCCCAAATCTTGTAGAACTCAAGAGGGCGGTAGCAAAGAAGAAGAAGGACGATGCCAAGCTGCATGTCACATAGTTGGCCAAGAAAAGGTAGAAGAAAACAGCAGTAGCTGAGGTATGGGCAGCGCGGGAAGTGGCACAGAAATTTGTTGAGAAAAAAAGGTTGTAGAAGAAGCAGCAGCTAAGGTATGGGCAGCACGGGAAGCGACACAGAAAGCCGCTGAGCAAAAAAAGGTTGTAGAAGAAGCAGCAGTAGCACAGGAAGCAACCACGAAGGTGGGTGAGGGCCAAACAACGCCTCCGCAGGGGCAGGAGTGAAGGAAGCAGAAACAATATAAGGAAGCACAGACCCATGGACTGCATCCACACAATTGAAGCACCCACACACACAGTAGAGCGAGCAGGACCAAGGAAGAAGGTCAAGGCCTTGAAATTGGCCATTGACCCAATCACCATAACCAAGGGTGATTTCCATGACATCGGTGAGACATTGCGCGATGTCACCAATGAGGCTCTTCAAGATTTTATGCAAGAGCATCAGACTATGTTGGGGGCCCTCAGGTTGCAGTTACAGGAGTTACAGATGCATCCCCCTTACGTGGGTACCCTTTCAACCCACCTCGTAGCAAGATCCTCGGTAGAAGATAGGATGCTGTGTGCATGGATGGAAAACACAATAGTGTTGCCAGAAGGGGCCCTAGTGATAGCGAATGGGGCCGATGGATTTTTGGGTAGCATGATGAAAGGCCTTGGCCTTAATCTAGCTTCCCTTCCGTGTGAGACAATATATCTGTTACAAGATGGAATAACAGCAGAGCTACGTGCTAGGGAGAGTCATGCAATCCAAGTACTCGGCAAGCAAAAGATAAACATGGAACAACTCAGCTTGTAGCATGATGAACTGGTGTCGCGAAATTAATAGGGTGTGCAGGTGGTAGGTGACGCTTGCCGTAGTGCCCCGGAGTTGGCTATCCCAACAGATCTACCAATGGAGGTGCAGATCCATAGACTAGCAGCATGATTCCGCCGACCAGGGAAGAAATGACCAAGGTTCAACTGGAGCTGAATCTTCAAATCACTGAGCTACGATTAAATGCATAGCCATCCACTCCCCCAGAAGTCAGAGAACAACAAACTAGCAATATCACAGTGGGACTAGAGGAAATCGGAGGTGCAATGCAAGACTGTACTAGCATGTTGGAACAAGCACTTGAGGTCCTCCCAACTCTACAAGAGGACCCCAACATCCAGCGCTTGGAGACAGAAGCACGAGAACTCCAATAGCAATATGACAATGTCTAAGGAACTACGCAGACAGTAGTCCTCACCCAGAGGCTTGCGAGGATGCAACAAGCCAAAGCACTAAAGGAGCAGGTGGATGTGGCACGACACAAGGAGGAAGTTCTCAAAGCGCGGTTACAACCTTGGATTGACGAGGCCTTCACTATCACAACAAACATCGAAGGAAATCTTGCACACATATAGGGGATGCACACATTAATGCAGAGAAGCACCCCAAACACAGAGGTCTTAGAATAGTGGATGTAGCAGATCCAACAAGCAGCAGCTCAGTAATGAGCCCCATAAATGGGTAATTATATGGGCTCATTGTGCCTCTTAATTCAACTTAATCCACCATTCTCATTATTTTATTGCATGTTTTTTATTATATTTATGCTAATAGAGTGAATTGGGCTATTCATTATGCCAAAAAGTCTAATGTGGGCTTTATGCAAATTTTTGGTCAATTTTGAGACAAAATCAAAGGTTTATGAGCATTTGGAAGCCAAATTCGAGGAAGAACAAGGGAGAGGATTTGTAGGAGGGTGTCCCCTTCATTTATGAACCCTTACCGCAAATTCTCCATCAAAAATTCGGAGCACAAAGGTCCACTTTCCAAGGGGTAGCCGAGCAAGTAAAGAAGGACTGTTGTTTATCTCCAGTTCTGGGAAGCCAAACTCCTTGATTTTAGGAAGTATGTTGGGGGACTCCATTTGTATAAATAGAGGGGCTTAGGGCCTCAGTTTTTTTAGTTATATGGTAGCCATTTCGTAGTATATTTTCGCAATTTTGTGCAGCTTTGTACTCAGCTCATTTTTGAGCTCTTTTTGAAGATAGTTTTGTGATGTAACTGTTATTTTTTGATAAATGAAGATGAACCATGTTTTGAACCAGCACTGATCTTTTCTAGAGGGATGAAGCTCTTGGGTTAGGGCCCAACCCAAGCTACCCAGCACCTCCTTTGTGTATTTATATGCTTTTGATTGCATTCATGAGATAATTTCTGTTGTTTAGGTTAATCTTTCTTTGTTAAATTAGGTTGCTTTTGACGATTAGAATAGTTGCTTTTGCTTCAAGCTGCTTAAGTAGTTTGTTGCAGTGACAGAAAAAGATCCAAAAAGGCTACTAGTAGGACTTAATCTCCTTTCTCTCTCCTTGGGACCATGATTTCAGATCAAGGCACTACTGCTACCACCCAAAAACACTGTTTTTTCTTTTCCAATGCAATTGCTAGTGTGATATTTCGAGTTGGAGAAGTTGATATTAGTTTGGATTCACATGCTTAGACCATTTCATGTTCATTTACCTTGGTTTTCTCGCATAATCTTCTGTTCATAGAGTTTTGTTCAGCATTTCTCTAGTTTTAGGTCAGAATTTAGGTTAGAATAGACAAAACTCTGTTTTTCGGTTCTTGCTTTGGTCAGTTTTGAGAAGTAAGTGTGCAGCTCTCTTGTAGAACATTCCACCTTATCATTCCTTCATAATATAGCATGTACCATTTCATGTCTCCAAATTTCCCCACTCATTCGCCACCTCTCGCCAATTTGCCCTAGTTTCTGCGTTTTTTCACAAAGTTGCTTTCTTCCCCTTTGAACAAATCCAACCATCTCCTTCGTTCCTGCTCTTCATTGACGAAGTTCTAGACCCATCAACACCTTCATCCAGCCTTCATTTCCATTTTCCCATAATTTTTCCACCTTCAAACCTCCAAAAACCACTTTCGACCTCCTCCTATAGATCCTCCTGTAGAACCTCTTGTAGATCCACTGCAGCCTAATGTAGAATTTCATGTGAGTGATTTTTCAAAGTCTGGTCACGATGAAATTCTTTAGAAGGGTACTAGGGGCTTCTTAGGACCCCCCCACACCTTCCTCACCATCTGTAAAAGCCAACTCCATCTTCTTTTTCCATTAACCCTCTACACAGTCACAACCAGTCAAATCACAAGCATAATAATTTCAAATAAAAATACTCAAAAGTACAAAAGATGATTTCTTCTCATTTCTCTTTGAAAGTAGCTTGAATAAATGCAATTTTCCTTTTCAGTAGTCAATGGTGACCATTTCAGTAGTTTCCATCTCTTTTCTTGCAAAATTAGGGTTTGCTATGGTTTGCATTTCATTTCAGTTTTCCTTCGCTTTCTGTAAGTAGAATAGCCCCTGTAGGGTTAGTTTCCTTTCATCGTAGTTAAAACTTCTTCTGAGAACTCATAGAAGTTGGCTTAAGCTCCTAGCAAACTCGCGTCAGCTGATCAAGTGACAGACTGCAGTAAGAGCTAGTACTTGTGCATACAGCGCCGTCACTTCCAAGTTTGTTACGAACTAAAGGGTTGATAAAAGTAAAAAAGTAAGCCCCAGGAGTTGCAGCATTATTGGTGCAATACTGGAGCTCACCACTCTTTTTGGTGCTGTTGTTGGGGAAGCATCAGAGTAATTTGTGATTACTAATTTCTTCTATTTTTTACTGCAACATTCTGCTAAGTAGTTTATTTCATTTCAAATTCTGCAATTTTCATTTCAGCAAGCATAGATTAGACATTTCCTGCTTTCATTTCAATTCTGCAATTTTCATTTCAGCAACGTAGATTAGACATTTCCTGCTTTCATTTCAATTCTGCAATTTCAATTTCAAAAAATGTAGATTATTCATTTCCTACTTTCATTTCAATTCTTCAATTTCCATTTCAGCAAACATAGATTAGTCATTTCCTGCTTTCATTTCAATTCTGCAATTTCCATTCCAGTAAAGTAGATTAGTCATTTCCTTGCTTTCATTTCAATTCTGCAATTTCATTTCAGCAAGTTCATTTCAGCTAGTTTCAATTTGTTGTTCAATCAATTTCAGTTTTGTGGGTACAAGAAAAAAAAAAACAAGAATCAACCAAAAAGATTTCCTTTCATGCCTCGTAGGAATAGAGATAATTTAGGAAAAAATTTTACCAACACCTCCACTGCTTCACATAGCCAACCTTCTCTCTTCTTCGATGGCTGTGATCAAGAAGAACCCTTAGGTGGATAGCAAGACATATTTAAAGAACCTATAGGGGAGAAGAAGAAGAAAACATTCCTCTGGAGCCCATGGCTAAAAACAGAAATGTTGGGAGCAGTACCTTTTCTTCCAACTCATCCCTTAGAGGTGAATTTGAAAATCTGCTGGAAGATTTCAAGAGCGAGATGAGGCAGATGCTTGCCATGCATATCAAAAGAAAACAAGAGGAAGCATAGAGGGCTTTGGCCATATTTTGTCCCAGGTGCACTAGAAAGCATCCTAGGAATGAATGTCCATTGCACTCTATAGAAGTGTGTTTAGTCTGTGAAGAAGACCATCCTATGAATTAGTGCCCTTTCTTGCCCGGAATTAAAGCTGCATATCAGAGGGCTGAAGGTGCCACTAAACCACTCTATTTCATGAACCAAAGGAGGCCACATGGACCCAGACCATACCAGCAGGGGATGCAAGGGACATCTCAGGCATACTACAACCCCAACCAAGTCACATTCATACCTTCTTGGGGTCCCCCTGCTCATCCTTCCTGGTCCACACCCCCTCCTTGGTCATATCCTCCTCAATATCATTTTCAACTAGCTACTCATTCATTTCACTCCTATGCTTAGCCACAGCCTCAGTGGAATACACCTCATCAGGGGTGGAGGCCCCAATACAACACTCCTCCTGCTCTTTTTCCTCCACCACCTGCTCAACCGCAACCTTCACCTCCTACTCCACTAAGGCAGCCCCAAATTCCTACTCAACCGAACCTGAACCAAAATAACAGACAGGCTTAGCAAGGATATAGTGGGGAACCACCATTTCCAAACCCACACATTAGAGTATCTCAACCCAATTATAATGCTAAGGTACAACACTTCCAAACAACTCCTCTTGAGCTCAATGATATTCACCATAGCTCAGGAAGAGTATTGAAGAAAAGAGATTATATTTATATCATTGAAGGACCACATCCAGCAGAAGAAGATGCAAAAGCAAAGATCAAAGAACCATTGGCTGCACTTGATGAAGATAGGAAATCAAAATCAGAGATCGAGAGAGCTCCCTCGTGGCTACCATCAAATCCTCCATGTATTCAAGAGAAAAATCAACTAAAAGAGGAAGATGTGAAGGTCATGGTAGGAGGTGACATGAAGAATGATCCAAATCAGCAAAAGGACCAAGGACATCACAGCTATATTGAGATATGGTTCCAGACGATCACTAAGTTGCAAGCAATATTCTCTTCCTCAACTATGCTTGATCCCTTCAAAGTCAAATCATTTGGTCTCTAAAATCTAGATACCTATCAAAGAATGCATTTCAAGCCTCGACAACATTTTTTCTATCATCTCGATGTGCACATGGCTCCATTGGAAGTATTCTTATACTTGAAAATGATTTTTTTTTCAAGTAGGGTAGGGTAGAGAGAAAAAATAAAAAATAAGAGAAAAAAATAAAAATCTAAGGTGAAAACCTCCTCGGAGGCGCCTCAGATTGGCTCATTGATTGAAAACCTCCATGAGGTGGTCAATGGGTTGGAAATAAGAGAAAAGAAAAAGAGAATAAGATCCCTGGGTGAAAACCTCCCTTGGAGGTGCCCAGGGTAGACAATTAGGGTGAAAACCTCCTTGAGGCACCCTAGTTGTTTCCAAAAAAAAAAGGAAAAAGAAAAAGAAAAATGAATTTCCAGTTGTATTGCAAGTCTACAGGGGAACTTCAGGAAGCAGTAGTAGGTGCCAAGAAAGCTCTGAAACCAATAACAGCACCTATCCTACCATCCCTCACCCTTCTCCATCATTTTTGAAATTCTTTCCACCTCACTTTGCTTCTTTTCTAAAAACTGCGTTTTCTACAGGAGACTCCTGTAGAAATTACAGAGAGCTAGAAATGTATTTTAAAAGAAGTTTGGGGAACATAGAAGCTTCATAAAGGGTTTATAAATCCCCCTGCAATCTTCAAAACTCTCTTCCATCATTTCCAAGTCTGCATTACAACCCAAGCTCATTTTTTCTAACTGTCCAGAAAACTGTAGAATGCTCTGATACAAAAATACAGAGAGCAGAAATTTGTTTTTCCCTAACTTGAAAACCGTGCATCCATTTAAAAAAATTTGTTTCATGGGGAGTTGTATAGGGATGATGGCAACATGCCCAAGTAATTTCAGCCAATTGCAGTGCATGGTTTCCAAGAAATTAGCCTCCATCACCTTCAGCCATTTTTGCATTTTCTCCATATCCGTGCATCCATTTAAAAACATGTTTCATGGGGAGATGCATATGGGTGATAGTAACATGCCCAAGCAATTTCAGCCAATTCCAGTGCACGATTTCCAAGAAATTGACCTCCATCACCTTCAGCCATTTTCAATTTTTCTCGAAATCCGTGCATCCATTGACCACAATTTTTCTATGGGAGGTGCATAATGATGATGGAAACATGCTCAAAAAATTTCAGGTCAATCCAGTCTACTGTTTGAGAGCTATGGACAAAACAAGTCACTATCCTACAAAAGTCTAGCATTAGCAGCATGAGGGTGCAAATCTGAAGGTTGAAGCAGACTCTTGAAGATCGAATCTAACCACAAAGGAACATGCACAAAGAACAACCACATATCAGCAACCAGACAAGCATGCATCTATAGAAACAAATGCATGAAGCAGAAGGAAAGGCCACAGCACCTCACGGCAAATGCATTCGACTTCCAGGTAAGTGTCTAAACCCATTCCTTTGTTGCATCATATGATTTGAAAACTGCATGGACAAATGAGATGGTTACGATTAAGCAAAATTGGCTGCCAGCTAACTGGCCACCTTCAGCCAGTTCAAACAGCAGTTCAGATATGCAGTCAACATGTGTGGCCCGCCAACTCGAGAAGAAAAAGGCTCAGAACCGATAGTGGTGGCGGCGTATAACGAAATAATGGACGTGATGGCAGTCAGGCGACATGAAATACCATAATGGCACTGGAGTAGGACCAACAGTCTGGATGGGGATAACGTACCCATCCTGCCACCTCACCTCATCACCGCAGATCATGCCATCAACTTAAGTACAGTGCGGTTTAAGCCTCCACCACCTTTTTCTTTCATTTGCATCGACAAGTTCTCAACTACAACACTCACCTACCACCTTCAAAACATCAAACCAGTTGTTCTCTGCTAGTTTTCAAAACCCTCCTGCTTATCAGGCTCTACAGGAGCATTATTGCATTCTACAGGAGCAGGAACACCGTCTACAGGAGGCTTTCTATAGGAAGGCCAAAGAGCAGCTCTGCAGAGGAAAAATTCGAAATTTTTGTCAAATTCGAGCTTGAAAAGAGGTAGGCTCAGAAACCCACTCTGCATGTGATATATCTATACAAGGTGGTGGATTGGAAGCAAAGTATTGGGTTGAAAACAGAAAGGTAAGAGAGATCAAAAGTCTACCTGTGTTTTCCTGAATTCCATATAGTCTCTCAATTTTATTCTCTGCACTCAAAAATCTGTTTTTTTCCCTTTCCCATATTCTCTTGTAACAAAGGTATGCAACCATAGAAACCAAGCCTATGAAAAAATGAAGTTGCAAGTCTATCTACTCTATGAAAAAACATTATTTTATATATTCTTTGTTCTGTCAAAATATTGATTTCTTCCAAAAGCCGAGAAGTAAATTCAGGTTGAGAATAGGGTTTGAAGCACAGGAAAATTACAATTTGAAACACAAAAAACTCTCTTTGGTTCCAAAAAAAACCCTCAGCTATTCCTCTATTTTTGGGTTGAAAATTTACTACTCACCTGACAATTTCCAGCAGTCACTGAACATCATTACAGGGGGTTTTATGAGGAAGGAGCCTTTCAATTCAACTAAACTGCATGAACACCCAGAAGTGGTAGCCCCCTTTACCAGGGAAAATTGGATGCCTTTCTTTGAAAAATTTCATGGGTATGATGAGGAAGTCACAGAGGAATTTTATTGTCTTTGAAACCTCATTCAAAAACCCATGCCACGGTCAGTTTCAAGGATCTAACCATAGAACTTACACCGGAGTTTATCAGCAGGATTACAAGCCTCCCACTTGGACTCCCCTGGAGCAAAGAAGAAAAACCACTAGGTCAAGTTGCCAAGAACACATTCATAGCCTGAGAGATTTTTAGAAATATAGCAGGGAAAGATGAGGAGGAAATAGAAAAAGAGGAAAATACCAAAATAGATAAAGAATAACTTGAAACAGAGGAGGAAATCAAAATAGAAGATGAGAAGGAACAACCTGAAACAAAGAAGAGAAAGACCATAGCAGAAAGGAGGAAACCAAGAACAGAAAAGAAAAAATACTAAACCAGAGAAGAAGAAGACTAAAGCAGAGAAGGCAGAAACTAAACAAGATGAGAAGAAAACCAAAACAGAGCTTGAGGAAGCAAAGCTAACAGAGGTAGAGAAGACAAAAGAAGAGGAAAAAGAGGAAGAAGAAAGACAACAGTGGGAGGAGGTTGATAGAAGGTAGAATTCCATGATAAAGAGGAGGATATCACATCAGAAGCATGGGATGTCAGGGAATCCATCAGAGCCATCAAGGATGAAGAGATAGATTAGTTGCTCAGAGGATGAGCAACACCTTCAATAGGGGGGTGATGATGAGCCCCAGAAATGGGTAATTATATGGGCTCATTTTGCCTCTTAATTCAAATTGATTCACCATTCTCATTAGTTTATTGCATGTTTTTTATAATATTTATGCTAATAGAGTGAATTGGGTTAGTCATTATGCCAAAAAGTCTAATGTGGGCTTTATGCAGATTTTTGGTCAATTTTGAGACAAAAGCAAAGGTTTAATGAGCATTTGGTAGCCAACTTCGAGGAAGAACAAAGGAGAGGATTTGTAGGAGGGTGTCCTCTTCATTTATGAACCCTTACCTTGAATTATCCATCAGAAACTTGGAGCACAAAGCTCCACTTTCCAAGGGGCAGCCGAGCAAGTAAAGAAGGACTGCTATTTATCTCCAGTTCTGGGAAGCCAAGATCCTTGATTTTAGGAGAGATGTTGGGAGACTCCATTTGTATAAATAGGGGGTTTAGGGCCTCATTTTTTTTAGTTAGATGGTAGCCATTTCATAGTATATTTTTTCACTTTTTTGTAGCTTTTTACTCAACTCATTTTCGGGCTCTTTTTGAAGACAGTTTTGTGATGTAACTGTTATTTTTTGATAAATGAAGATGAACCAAGTTTTGAACCAGCACTGATATTTTCTAGAGGGTTGAATCTCTTGGGTTAGGGCCCAACCCAAGCTACCCAGCACCTCCTTTCTGTATTTATATGCTTTTGCTTGCATTCATGAGATAATTTCTGTTGTTTAGGTTAATCTTGATTTGTTAAATTAGGTTGCTTTTGATGATTAGAATAGTTGTTTTTGCTTCAAGTTGCTTAAGTAGTTTTCTGCAGTGACAGAAAAAGATCCAAAAAGGCTACCAGCAAGACTTGATCTCCTTTCTCCCTCCTTGAGATCATGATTTGAGATCAAGGCACTACTGCTGCCACCCAAAAATATTGTTTTTGCTTTTCCAATGCAATTGCTAGTGTGATATTTCGAGTTGGAGAAGTTGATATTAGTTTGGATTCACATGCTTAGATCATTTCATGTTCATTTACCCTAGTTTTCTCACATAATATTCTGTTCATAAAGTTCTGTTCAACATTTCTCTAGTTTTAGGTCAGAATTTAGGTTAGAATAGACAAAACTCTGTTTTTCGATTCTTGCTTTGGTCAGTTTTGAGAAGTAAGTGTGCAGCTCTCTTGTAAAACATTCCAGCTTATCATTCCTCCATAATATAGCATGTACTAGTTCATCTCTCCAGATTTCCCCACTCATTCGCCACCTCTCACCAATCTGCCCTAGTTTCTGCGTTTTTTCACAAAGTTGCTTTCTTCCCCTTTGAACAAATCCAACCATATCCTTCGTTCCTGATCTTCATTGATGAAGTTCTAGAGCCCTCAACACCTTCATCCAGCCTTCATTTCCCTTTTCCCATCATTTTTCCACCTTCAAATCTCCAAAAACCACTTTTGGTCTCCTCCTGTAGATCCTCCTGAGGAACCATCTGTAGATCCCCTGCAGCCTCCTGTAGAATTGCCTATGAGTGATTTTTCGAAGTCTGATCACAATGAAAGTCTTTAGAAGGGTACTAGGGGCTTCTTAGGACCCCTCCACCCCTTCCTCACCATCTGCAAAAGCCAACTCCATCTTCTTTTTCTGTCAACCCTCTGCACAATCACAACCAGTCAAACCACAAGCATAATAATTTCACATAAAAATACTCAAAAGTATAAAAATATGATTTCTTCTCATTTCTCTTTAGAAGTAGCTTGAATAAATGCAATTTTCCTTTTCAGTAGTTAATGGCAACCATCTCAGTAAAATCCATCTCTTTTCTTTCAAAATTAGGGTTTGCATTTCATTTCAGTTTTCCTTCGCTTTTTGCAAGTAGAATAGCCCCTGTAGGGTTAGTTTCCTTCCATCACAGTTAAATATTCTTCTGAGAACTCATAGAAGTTGGCTTAAACTCCTAGCGAACTTGCGCTAGCTGATCAAGTGACAGCCTATAGTAAGAGCTAGTACTTGTGCATACAGCACTGTCGCTTCCAAGTTTGTTATGAACTACCGAGTTGATAAAAGTAAAGAAGGAAGCCCCAGGAGTTGCAGCATTATTTCTGCAATACTGGAGCTCACCACTCAGTGTGCTACAGACCTCAGTATAGTTTGAGAATAGTTGGAGGGACTTCGCGCCAAGATCGGCACGTCGACCGAGTGACTTGAGGGCGAGTCACAATGTTTGTGTTGGGGGCCTATTGGGCATGGAATACCCCCAAGGCATGTTTTGGGGCTCAAAGCCCAATTTTTGACCCGATATTGTTGTAAAATTGTTGAAAAGACTCCGCCAATTGGGGGTGCGAAGCACGAAATGTATGATAGAGTCAAAGGGTTGTCCGCCCTAGTTTTGTAATGTAATGTTAGCCTACCCATGGTCCGCAAACCATGGGATTGTATAAATAGAGCGAGGCTCTAAGAGTAAAAGATAACCAAGAAAGGATAGTGAAGTAGAAGAAAAGAGCAAGATTCCAAGTGTCTAAGTGTGTATTGGGTCATAGAGTAGGAGAAGGCTTTGCAACTGAGTGCGCAGAGGCCTAGTAGTCCGCAGCTAAGTGCGTGGACCCCTGTAGATGAGTGCACAGGGTGGAGTCGAGTCTATAACTGAGGAAGAAATAATAAAGAAGTTTTATCATAATTCTGTGTATCTAATCTTGGGTTAATGCATGTTTGATATAAATTGCAAATATACAGTTTATTTACTGTGCGTACCTGTATGAATAGTTTATGTTGTTAAGTATAACTTAAAATCACATAAGCAAGATAAAATAATCAGCTAACATTGGAATACTAGTAAGGACTTGGGTAATAATAGCGTTCGACCCCTGAGTAGGGTTGTGTGAAGGCAGCATTCCAAGCTGCGAAGTACTGGAAAGAGCGCGTAGCGACGTGTGCGCAGGGTCGAACCGCGAACCACTTGAACTCATCAGACATCTCTAGGGTGAGGAAAGTTGGTTCTAGCACCCTTCCACACTACTTCAGGTGAGACTTCAGTCCATGCTCCGTGGACTGTTTCCAAAAGGGCCAGTAGTACTAGGATTTGTTTGGCTAAATCACCTTTGAACCTAGGTTAGGCCCCAATAAGCCAACAACCAACAATTCTAGCCTTCCTATCATCCCCTAAGAAGGTATCACCAGCATCGTATTTCTCATACTTGCAAAACCACTCTCTATGGGGAGTGAAGTGAAATGATGCACTTGAATCAATCAACCATGCCTCATGATCTACATGTGTACTTGAAGAAGCCAAGTACACATCCCCACCTTCAACTGAGGTGGTTTCTGCCTCTATAGAAGGATCATTATCAGATCCCTTTCCTTTGTTAGGAGCTTTAGATTTACAGTCCCTTTTATATTGCCCTTCCTTTCTGTATTTCCAGTGCACCACCTTTACAGATTTTCCTAGAGATTTAGATCTCCCTCTGGATTTAGATCCCCCACTCGATGACTTTTTTTTTTTTATTCTGGGACCTTCCTCGTATAGACAAGGCATCACCATTATGGCTCTCCATATTTTTCCGTCTCATCTCCTCTGTCAACAAGGATGAGACTATTTCATCAAACTACAAAGCAGTTGCATTGCTACCTATTGCAATAACCAGACTATCCCACGAATCTGGTAAAGAGCACAACAAACTAATGAAATTATCTTCATATGAAATTTTAATATCAACAGACAATAACTGACTTACCACAGTATTAAATACATTCATATGCTCTATCACCGACTCTCCATCTTTCATCCTCAGGTTATATAACGTTTTCCGTAGGAACAGTTTATTCACCAGAGACTTAGATTGGTACTATTAGTGTTAGTCTTTGAAACCTTCCTCCAGTGATCAAACATGCTCTTACAAAGTGATTTTAAGGTGTCAAGGTCAAATTTTGTCATTTGAGTGAGTCTTCAAGCAAAATTTGGTCACTTGGTATTAGGTCTAGGGTTTGTTTTCACTCCTTTCAAATTTGTCTGAATGTCAGTCCATGTCACCATTTAGCTGAGTGTACCATCATTCAAAGGGTTGTCATCATCATGTCAGATTCCAATGGGTTATTTTACACCTTGTTCATGCTTCAGTTGTGCCTAGGTAAGGTTCATTTCTGTCTCCTAGGGTTTTGAAGGTAATGTCTCTTTGATGGTCAAATCATCAGCAAAACTTGTATCCTAATGTTCATAAACCTTCCCCTATCCTTAATGTACCTTATTAATGTTGATAATGCAACAAGATGATGGAGCTTAGTGGAAAGAAGTCGCCTTCACTAAGTGGGCCCGCAGGCTATTTTTGGCGTAGAGTCTATTTTTAGACTATGTCTATTTTTAGACATATGGATCATGGTCTATGAGTTGTAGGATGCTATTTGTTGATGATTGGTCATGTTGGTAAAAATAGATGGACTTCTAGTTTTAGACATATGGGCGGAGTCTATTTTTAGACTGCTAGGCTAAAAATAGAACAATCGAATATTATTAGCTTATAATAATATTTGGACTATAAACATTATCTTATCCTCTTGGAGCACTTCAGTTCGAGCTACAGATGTGGCACATGCAGCTGTCAGAAGGAAATACGCTTTTCTTATGGGTCAGTTGAGCTATTGCATGATGGACTTCAGTTAGAACTCAAGTGATTGAGTTTGGTGGAGTTGATTGAAGAGTTGATGGAGTTGTGTTCAGTTTGACTTGGTTAAACTAGTTGTATTTAGTCTAACTGAAGAATACACTAGTGATGAGTGATGTGAATTAATTGTTAATTAATTCACTAATTATTAACTCATAAAGAAACTAAAGAATACATCAGTTAACTCAGTGCATGGACAGTTCAGTGGAGACAGGTGTTAGAGGTTGAGATTGCTATCAGTTGTGACTATAGTTGTGCATGAGATTTGCACAATCAATGGATTGAGTATTGCCAATTAGGATTTGCGTGGTTCAGCCAAGGGAAATACGAGTTTGGATCCACCATACTCATCTATTCTCATGCAGGATTGCAGAGTTGAGGTAGGAAAGCATTGGAGGAGATTTGAACCTGTGATTGATTCAAATCTGAGCTAGTTTGTCTGTAACAGGTGCAGATAGTACTGAGTACTTGTGAGGAGTATTGTACTATGTATTGTTATATGTTCTCAATCATTATAATATACAGATAGTGTGGGGTTTTCAGCAGTATGCTTTCCCCGAGTTACATACTGTGTTAATGTGCGCATACGATTGATGTTTCATTGTTTTTAATTCCGCAAAATTGATGATCAACGTAGAGGAGGTTATGTATTATGCATGTATTCCGCAATAGTGTATAATCAGGATAATCTTTGTGAATAAGTGTCATATTATTCAAAATTTCTACATGGTATCAGAGCAGAGTTGATCATCAGATCTATTATTCAGAAAGTGTTTACATTTTATTTCTTCAGGCAGAGTCTGTAATCGGGCCAGGTAGCCTCTGGATTCATCCTTCCTTTAGAAGGTGAGATATCCAGTAAAAGCCCATACAGTCAATCTCTGTACGAGAAATGCTTTGTTCTCGCGAATTTTAGATCAGAAGCGGTTGAGTTTTGAGCTGGTGGAATTCGAATTTGCAGCAGTGTTTTCTTGGTGTCAAAGTTGAAATGTCTTTCAATGAATTGCGGTTGGAGTATTCTCTTGAGGGCAGCTCGAATTATATTGCATGGAAAGACAGGATGGAAGTGGTGTTAGATGATAATGGGCTGAAGGAGTTCATAGAGGCTGAGGTCCCAAAACCTATTGATACTGCTCAAGTTGAGGCTTGGCAAAAGAAGACAACAAAGTGTCGAAAGGTTCTGTTGGAGGGCATGAAGGATCACATTGTGTCCAACCTGCATGGAAAGGCTTCTCCATACTTTATGTGGAAATAATTGACAGATCTATTCCAAAGCAAGAGAAACTAGAGGAAGTTGGCGCTCAAGGATAAACTCAGAAAC
The DNA here is from genome assembly GCA_031772625.1 of Pinus tabuliformis. Lineage (NCBI taxonomy): Eukaryota > Viridiplantae > Streptophyta > Pinopsida > Pinales > Pinaceae > Pinus > Pinus tabuliformis. The sequence continues at coordinate 322,388,763 of CM062819.1, forward strand.
ATTAAGTGTGAGAGAGAAGACAGTATGCCTAAGTATCTCACGAAGTTCACTCAATGTAGGGATGAGCTGGGAAGTGTGGGGGTGACTGTCGATGATGAGGACTTGGTGAGCTTGGCTCTCCTTGGTCTTTCGAAGAGTTGGCATTCCTATCAGGACTCTGTCAATGGTCGGGAGAAATTGCCAAGATGGGAGAGACTTTGATCAGATCTTGTGCAGGAGGAGATCAGGCGGAATACCAGGGACGGATCTTCATCAAAGGCAACTGATGAAGAAAATTGCACTTTGGCTGCCAAAGCAAAGAAGGGGAAGAACAAGAAAGCTTCTCATTCTGATGTGAAAGTCAAGAAGCAAGACATGTCTAAGGTGAAGTGCTTTCATTGTCACCAGCACGGACATTATGCCACAAATTGTCCGCAGAAGAAGAAAAATAAGCAAGTTGCTGGATCTGCAGCAGGAGAGGCCTTAGCCTCGCAGTTTGAGCTTGATTTTTCATTGATCGCATGCTTGGTATCAAGTGTGATGGGATCGGTATGGTTCTTGGACAGTGGTGCGTCTTTTCACATGACAGGAGATCGAGATTTGTTTTCTGATCTGGAGGAGAAAGATCTTGGAGTGCACATCGAGATGAGAGATGATGGTAGATACAGTGCGACCAGTATCGGTACCATTTCCTTTGAGAGGGAGTCTGGTAAACCATTCATATCGAAGGAAGTGATGCGTGTTCCAGGATTGAAGAAGAATCTTATCTCTGTGGCGATGTTAGAAGACAAGGGATATGATGTTGTTTTCAGCGAGGGAAAGGCTTTCCTGCGCAGTAAGACAACTGGAGAAACCCGGAAGATAGGGATTCGAGTCAGGAACCTTTATCAGTTGCATGTAGATGGCTGTGCAGTAATGGAATGTAAGGTAGAGGGATTGGTGAGCCAAGATGATGGCGAGCTGTGGCATAGGAGATTGGGCCACCTTCACCATGGAGCCTTGAAGATACTGCAGCAGATTACTACTAGGCTTCCTAAAGGCACTCTTGTGCAGTCAGATTAGTGCAAGGGGTGTACTTTGGGAAAATTTTTGAAAGCCACCTTTCACGAGAAGGATAGTCATGCCACGACAATCCTTGAGAGAATTCACAAGCTTTGACAGCAAAGCACAGGTACAATGTGATCTTTGTTGATGATTTCTCTCGAAAGTGTTGGATCTTCTTCATGTAGAAGAAGAGCGAGACATACACAAAGTTCTGTGAGTTCAAAGCACTGGTCGAGAAGGAGTGGGTAAGAAGGTGAAGGCTCTTAGGAGTGACAATGGTGGTGAATTCATCTCTAGCGAGTTCAAGGACTTCTGTAGTGCAGAAGGGATTTGAAGAGAGCTCATAGCTCCCCATAACCCACAGCAGAACGGGATTGTTGAGCGGAAGAACAGAACGATCGTGGGTGTTTCTCGGGTGATGTTGCATAATTAGGGCCTACCCCTTCACTTATGGGTGAAAGCATACAATACTGCAGTATATGTGCAGAACCATTGTCCTCACAGGATACTTGGCATGAGTACTGGTGGGCTCCAGTATTGTAGAAATAATGCTACAACTCCTGGAGCTTCCTATCTCTAATTTTATCAACCCGGTAGTTCTTAACAAACTTGGAAGCGACGGTGTTGTATGTACAAGTACTAGCTCTTGTCGCAGCTGTCACTTGGTCAGTTGGCACAAGTCCGCTAGGGCTCAAGCCAACTTCTATATGTTCTCAGAAGAAGCTTTCTAAATGATGGACGAAGGCTATCTCCAAGGAAATTAACCTATTTTGCAATAATGAACTGAAAGCCAACAAAACAGGGAAACCCTGGTAAACCCTAATCTGACTAGTCTAATCTCTATGATGTAATGGTGGGAGTGCAAACTTCTAGAAATGATGCCATGACTTCTAGTGATATGAGATGCATGAATTCAAGCTACTTCTACTGAAAAGAACATTGTTTTTGTATTTTTGCTTTGGTGGTTGGAGTTATTACGATTTTGTTTCTTATTAGGGTTTGACTGTGCAAGGGTGGTTCGAAGGGAAAGAAAGCTTGGGAAAGGTCAGGAGGGCTAGGAGAGGTTCCAGAGGATCCAAAACATCATTCCACAGAAGCCCACAACGTTCAGGTGCTCAGCAACCGAGGTTACAGGTTTCTACAGGATGTCTGCAGGGGATCCTACAGGAAGCTTGGGATTTCTACAGGAAGTCTGCTAACTTCTACAGGATGTTCTGTGGTTGGAGTGTTGGGCGATGGAGGAGTAGAGGAGTTGTATGGGTGGATAGGTAGGATGGAAAGGGAGCTTATGATGGCTCAGGGACAGAGATATGAGATGAGGAAAGAGTGCTTGCAGCTGGTTGGTGAATGGAAGGGTGGAAGCAATGAAGAGTCCAAAAAGATGGAGCTACGTGAACAGTAAAGGTGTTGGAAGGCAAACGAGCTGAAGAGAGGTTGGGTAGGTGACTTTAGGCGCGGTCGAGAAGAAGAAGAAGATAACAGAGTGATGCACCGCAGTGTAAAGGAAACAAATTTGCACAAAACCAAGAATTCATCAACCTATCCTAACTGTGTTATTAAATCAATGAACAGTAATGTAAACTTCAGAGAAAAATCGTGCATGGAGTTGGAATGAAGAAGTACTGCTCAAGATCAGAATGCATGAATGGATCTACAATTGAAATGACTGTGTTGCATCTTGAATGAAAATGTATGACTGCGTTTTTTGGTGGCTGGTACGGTCTACACCCCAATCTCCAAACAGAGATGGCAGTGAGTGCACTGTTAGCCTTTTCTTGGAGCTCTAATGAATGCTGATCCTCCTACTCTAATCTAAACAACTAAAAGCAATTGAACTGTAAACTAGTCCTACTCAATCACATCAAAAGAAATCGAATCAGCAGACTGTAACTTCTAAATGCATGTCAAAGCAATGGAATAAAGTGCTGAAAGGAAAGTGAAATAACAATACAAGGAAGAGGAGGTCTATTGCTCTCAGGTTGGGCCCTAACCTGAGAGCTATAGCTCCCTTAAAAACTCATAATTTTAATCCAAAGTTGCCTGCCTTTATTGAATAATCATGAGTCTAATATCATGCCAAAACTGGCTTACAAAAAGCAAAAACCGAGTTGTAGCTCGTGCTTAGAAATTGCAACAGTAGTTCAAAAGTTCAAAAATCTCCTATCAAAGGCCACGGCCTTAATATTTATACATGATGAGGGTCCAGCTGGCTTCCTCAATACGTGGAGCTTGGCTGTCCAACTGATAGTTAAACTGCTGTAAACTGCTGTTCCTGTAGAACATGTTGGCTGCCTTTAAGCTCGGTGGGGAGAGCTGTTGGAGCTCGGAGCTAGGGTGGAGATCATGAGGGAGGTTATTTAAGGCTCTAGACAACTTCCCTATAAACCTGCAATGTCACCTTTGCTGTCTCTTTGTCTCCTTTTGCGTGGTCTTTGCTCCCTTAAATGCCAAAAAACCTGAAATCATCATGTATTAGCCACATAGATATAATGCTTGCCCTTCTTCCTACAAATAACACGAATATACCAAGAAATGAATCCATAAGTGATAAAAGATGAAGGGTTGAGCAAGGTAAGTAGGCCAAATGAGCCCAAATTGTTACCAAAAATTGGGGCTCATCATCACCCCCCAGCTAAAATATTTGCTCATCCTTGAGCAATTTTTCCCCAGCTCCTTGTCCTTGGCCAAGAACTAGGCTCTGGAACATGCTCTTTCTTTCCTACTCTTGGTGGCTCTGCCTGTTCTGCCCGTGGTGGCGATGAGGGTGCCGCTCTTTCCCTCTTCTCTGTTTCCTTGACCTAGAGCCGGGCTTTTGAAGCCGATTGGTCTATCCTTCTTTTCCAAGTAGTTGTTTTTGGGCTCCCCTTCTTGTAGGTGACCGATATCTTCGAGGGGGACCTCTCACTGGGTGAAGTAGGGGCATCCCCTGTAGTGACTTGGCTACTGGATGGGGGCTGTGGCTTGCCCGCCTTTATTCTCGAACTTCTTCGGGCTTCAAAGTATATAGGGGTCTCCCTCTTTCTCTTTTCTTTTGGCTTAGGTGGCGTGCTGAGGGCGGCTAGCACAGCTGCTGCCTCCCTTTCATGGATATCAGCTTTCTTCTCCTTGGGTTTCACCTTTTCAGGGCTTCCTGTAGAAGACCTTGTTTTAGCCAATTTCGGGCTTCCTGTAGAAGACCCTGTTTTGGTAATTTTCGGGCTTCCTGTAGAAGCCCCTTTTTCAATAGTTTTCGGGCTTCCTGTAGAAGACCCTTTTTCTCTTTTTGGGCTTCCTGTAGAAGCCTGTTTCTGCTTTCCTGTAGACACAGGTGTCGCCACCTTGGCTTGCTCTGCTGCATGGGTTTTGCTTTTTGGTTTGGCTGTGGGTGCTGATGAGGTACTTGTGCTGATGTGGACCTTCTCAGCTTTGTCCGTTCTGCTTTGCAACCTTTTCTCTCTTGCTGACAAGATGGGTGTGTCACCTTTTTCCTCAGCATCCTTTTTCTCATGCTTCCTCCTTTGTTCTTTCTTCTGCACTGTGGTCGGGGTCTTCTGGCCTGTTCCTTTCTTTCCCGCGGCCACTGCTTCTTTTTCCTCACTGTTGGAGGAACCATTTTCTTCAATCAACATCCTTATGTCCCAATCTCTTGTCAAATTTCTGAATGCTTCCCATGAGAGGGGAACCTTATATGAATGAAGCACATCCTCCACAAGAAGTTTGATCAATCCATGGTGGGCTACCTGATCTGGTATGCCTTCTTTTAACTTTGTGGCACACTCAATTAGAGACTGTAGCAGGAAATAAGGAATGCTCAGTTTGTTTTCTACAGGAAGATCAATCTGGTGTCTCAATTCAGTGAGCAACCTGAAGTGATACTCGTACATGATGCTAAAACGGCCTTCACATGTTATATACTTCATGATTTGTAGGTTAACTTCATTCCATGGTGGCAGCAAGCTGGTTCTTCGCACCCCATTTTTGTCCTCCGTGAATTCCTCCTCAGGTGGAAAGAACTCTTTCTTTGCCTGCTGGCTCAACTTTCTTTCTTCCTTATCCCATGGCAAACCCATCGGAAGTTCAGTAATTCGGCTAATATATTGTGGGGTGAGCTTGAGGCTTAGGCCCCTGAAGTTCACGGTGGCCAGTGTTTTGGATTTTGGCCTCAAGGCTTGTAACAATTCTTCTGCCACTTCGTCGTCATAACCCTGCAACTTGTCACAAAAGGATATCCATTGTGCCCGTGTGAAAAGCTCCACTACCTCCTGGTTTTCTCTTAATTTTGATGAATCAGTGGGTTCCCGTCTAATAAACCCACCCGGCATGATAAAAACTGTTGCTAGAGGTGGCGAGTGCTGAAGAAGTTTTAGCTTATTGGGACAGAGCGTAGAATTACGCTTCTGTCGTGCAAATAACCCACAAAAATTATCCCTGAGGACCTTGACACAGTTTAATTCACTGACATCTTGTAGAACGACAGTCTATGCACAGCAAACAATACTTGCAACAACTTTCTATGACCAGATTGTAGACGACGATCCTGCCACCTTTAAAAACCAATTGCATGGAGAGTTCAGGGTTACCTTTTCATCTGCCACCTTTTTACGTGAGGAACCCGCCTTCCTGTAGAAACAACTTTCCTGTAGGAGCAGCTTTCTTGTAGGAGCAGCGCATGATTCCTGGGGAAGACTGCAGTTGGTCTGCGCTCTCGGTGGTGCTTCACAGCCGTTTTGATAGCCAAAGGCTCAAAGTTTCGAACTGCAGAGGGATCCGAATGTTCACTTGAGCTTCAAACGGCGAATGATAAATGCATGCGGCCAATCTAGCCGATTAGATTTGAATCGGCGGAATCCGTGGCGCGGGTGTGAGCTGTCCCCGCCGGACCGTTGGATGACGTCGTCCCATCATTCATTTGCGAGTTCACTTACTACCGCATCATCCCTCCAGCAGATCCGTCGCCGTTTCTTCTGCTAAATTCGTTTTTTCCGATTGGGATTGTTCTCACGTGTGTGCTGATCATTCCTTTTGTCACGGCTGCCACCCAAACATCTGACTGGACCATCAACCGGTCGACGTGGCCAGTCAACTAGCCATACCTCCGCTCAACCCATTCACTTCACACTTTGCAAACAATTCAAAGTAAAATTCATGCGATCTGACGGAAGAAAGGGTCGAGACACTTACCTGCGCGGCTGCAACACGATTTTTCGGGTTTTGGACGATGATGACTGGATCTATCTACTGCTGGTGAATTTGCACAGGCCCAGAGATCCACGGTTACAGGCTGCCGACAATGGAGTTGATGCTTGGCTGCATGCGTCCGCGTTCATTGCATATGGCCAGCGTTGTGAATAGTATACACTCTAGCGGGCTCAACTGTTACAGGATTCCCGCGGGATGTCTTGTAACAGTTCTTCCTCCTTGGGTGCATGCTGCACGATGAAGGATCTGGCCTCCCGATCACGCTCCCAAGGCTTCTGGATGACTGGGATGGATATGGTATGAGATATTCAGCGTTTATTCATTTAAACTTGCTTTTTCTGAGAACTCATCGATCTGCTTTGCTGGTGCAGGTAACTTCGTTGCATGTCGACAAGGATGGCAGGACGAGGTGACAACAATGTGCACGGGAGATAACAATAGCTTGCATGCATTCAAACCGATCCTTAGTCATTAGATCTTCTCATAACATGGATTCTGGACCGTCCTGGGCTTCTACAGGAAGTTTCCTATAGAAATACAGAGCTTCCTGTAGAAAGGTTGCGTTTCCTGTAGAGAGTCTGCACCTTCCTGTAGAAAATCTGCGTCTTCCTGTAGAAAATCTGCGTCTTCCTATAGAAGACTGAAGCTGTGATAAAATTGCACATACCTTGGAGAAAATGAGTATTCTTGGAGGAGGTGCTGGTGAGGTCTCCTGACAGCATGATAAGGATCCTTGGCTTTGCGTTGAGAGGCTTTCTCTCCTCCATAGAACACCTGCAACTTGCATGCAATTTTACATTAAGGATTTGCTGATCTTGTTTTTTTTCTTATTGTTTTTTTTTTTTTTTTTTTCTTTTTCTTCTTTTTTTTTTTGAAAGATAACAGGGGCGCCTCAATGAAGTTTTCACCCTTGCCATCTTCCCTGAGCGCCTCAAAGAGGTTTTCACTCAAGGATCTTTTTCCAATTTTTTTTTTTTTTGAAAGACAATAGGGGAGCCTCAATGAGGTTTTCACCCCTACCCCCTGCCTTCGGCGCCTCAGAAAGGTTTTCACCCAAGGATCTTTATTATTATTATTATTATTATTATTTTAGATCTTTCAGGGTATGCCCAAGGGAGAGGCAGAACCCTTCTCTATGACCAACACTGATTTCTCCATAGTTTTGATGAACTCTTGTCTTGAGAGAGGCTTCCTGTAGATCTTCAATCGATGCCCATTGACGAGCATGGGGATGGCTTCCTCATCAATGGTCTGAATAAGAACAGATCCATTGTCATGACATTTTTCCACTGCATAAGGTCCTAGCCATCTGGTTCTCAACTTCCCCTTGAAATCTTTGTATCTAGAGTCATACAACAAGGCCCAATCTCCCGGCTAAAATTGCTTGTCATGGAGATGTTGGTCATGCCACACCTTTCTCTGAAGTTGAACTACTTCTGAGTGCAGGAGGGCCTGCATTCGGTGCTCATCCAGTCCATTCAGCTGCAATAACCTTTCTTGTTGTGCATGGCTGAGATCTAGATCTAGCTGAGCTGCCATCCTCAAAGTGTTGTACTTGAACTCAATGGACAGCAAAGCTTCCTTCCCATAGACCAGCTCATAAGGTGTGAAGCCGGTGGTGGTCTTCCAGGTGGTGTTGTAAGCCCATGTGGCCTCAACCAGGTGATCTGCCCAGTATTTTCTGCTACTGCTCACCACCTTAGTCAAGATCCCTTCTAATGCTCTATTGGTGACTTCCACCTACCCATTTGCTTGAGGGTGATAGGGGGTGGAAGTCCTATGCTTGATCTTTTGGTGAGCTAGTAAGTCTTCAACTAGGTTGGATGTGAACTGGCTCCCTTGATCGGTGACCAGCTCTCTTGGGTAACCAAACTTGTAGAAGATGTTTTCTCTTAGGAACTCGGCCACCTTTTCTTCTGTTGTTGCTTTGATTTCTTTAGTCTCTGCCCACTTTGTCAGGTAGTCAGTACACACAATGATGTAGGACCTTTGCCTCGAAGGAGGGTTGATTGGACCCACAAAGTCCATACCCCACTTCTCAAATGGCTCAAGAGTCACTTGAGGTTGGAGAGGCATCTCATCCCTTTGAGTCGGTTTCCCCATTCTTTGGCATTGGTCACATTGGCTGATATATCTTCTGACATCTTGATGAAGTGTGGGCCAATAGTAGCCTGCCTGCAGGATCTTGAAGGCAGTTCTCTTTGCTGCAAAATGTCCTCCACAAGGCCCATCATGATAGGTGAGGAGGATATCAAAGACTTCCTCCTCCCTTACACAATGCCTTAAGACCTGATCGGGGCCAAGCTTGAACAGATTGCCCCCGATCCAAGTAAATGAGGCACTTTTTCTGATGATTCTGCTCTTCTCTCTTGAAGATAGGTGCGGAGGGAACTGTGCTTAAACAAGATAGTTTGCTATATCAACAAACCATGGGGAGAGTGCTGAGATAGCAAACAGCTGTTCATCGGGCATCTGGTCATCCACTGTTCCATCCTCATCTACAGACAAATCCAATCTAGATAAAAAGTCAGCAACAACATTTTCTTTACCTGGTTTGTCAACAATGGTCAAATCAAACTGCTGCAACAAAAGTAACCATCTAATAATACGAGCATCCACATCTGGTTTATTCATTAAATATCTAATTGTAGCATGGTCAGTATGTACAAATGTTTGATAGCTAGTGATATAATGTCAGAACTTGTTCAGTGCATGGACCACAGCCAAAAACTCTTTCTCAGTTACAGTGTAATTCAGCTCAGCTTTGGACAAGTTTTTGCTGACAAAGTAAATGGCATATGGAAGTTTTTGTTCGACTTGTCCTAAGGCTGCACCTATGGCTTTGTTCGAGGCATCAGTGTGGATGTGGAAAGGTAGGGCCTAGTTTGGACCTCTCAGGATTGGGGCTGACACCAACTTGTCCTTTAATTCATTCAAAGCCTTCTAACAATCATCAGTCCATTTAAACTCCACATCTTTTGCCAACAGGCCAAACAATGGCGAGGCTAGCTTGCTGAAGTCCTTAATGAATCTCCTGTAATACCCTACTAATCCTAAGAAACTCCGAACATCCCTTACCTTTTGAGGAGGTGGAACCTTCTTGATGAGAGCAATTTTGTTAGGATCCACCTGTAACCCTTGGCAAGAAATGGTATGGCCTAGCACGGTCCTTCAGTCATCAGGAATTCACATTTTTCAGGACTAAGGGATAGGCTCATCTCAATGCATTTGGTTAGGACTTTTCCCAGATTGGACAATGCTTCCTAGAAGTTGGCCCCATAAGGAGTGAAGTCATCCATATAGATTTCCACTACATCATGGACCAGCTCCGAGAAGATGCTCAAGACAGCTCTCTGGAAGGTAGCAGGAGCATTGCATAGCCCAAAGGGAAGAACTCGGTAGGCAAAGGTCCCCCAAGGACAAGTGAAGGTGGTCTTATCTTGGTCTTCCGGGCTGATTTGGATTTGGTTGTACCCGCTAAACCCATCCAGGAAAGAGAAAAACTTCTTTCCTCCCAGTCCATCCAACACTTGATCTATGAAAGGTAGAGGGAAATGGTCTTTCTTGGTAGCTTTGTTCAGTTCTCGGTAGTCCACACAGATTCTCCACTTCCCATTCTTCTTGGGAACCAACACCAGAGGGGACACCCATTCACTATCTGAGATGGGGTAAATGAATCCGGCATCCAACAGTTTTTGCAATTCTTCCTTGACAATGTCCTTAAGGGCTGGATTCATTCTCCTCTGAGGTTGCCGAACCGGTTTACAACCCTCTTTGATGTATATGTGATGGGTACAGACCGAGGGATGGACTCCTTTCATCTCCTTATAGCTCCAAGCAAAAGCATCTAGGTGACTGGCCAACAGGCTACACAGCTCCTTTTCCTGGGAAGGAGATAGGGAGGAGCTGATCTTTAACGTCCTCTCAGGGCCGAACTCCACATTCTTGACTCTGGGAGTGACAGGGTTGGTCGTACAAAGATCCACTAAGGTGCTGGCTTGGGCATCCTCCACCAATCTCTGTAAGGGTAGTGCACTGGAAGGTGGATTCTGGATCAAGGTCTCAATCAAGTCATCCTCGGTTGGGGGATCTCTTCTAGTGGTATCTAGGGTGCACAAAGGTGCTGAGTACACTTCATCCTCTTCTCCTTCCTCCAACCAAAGTGGTAAGTCATGCTCTAAAGAAGGTTGGGCAGGAGGATATAGGACTAGCTGCTTGGACATAGGACCATTCTTGATGGTCATGTTTCCTGCACGACAACTTATGTAAGCATCTGCAGTGACTAACCAAGGCCTTCCCAAAATAAGAGGATATCCAGTAAGCTTTGCCTTGGGTTGCAGAACCAAGAAATCTGCAGGGTATTCCCAAGAGTCGACAGAGACCAAGACATCCTCCACAATCCCTTCGGGAGTCACAGTGGAGCAATCTGCAAGTTGCAGAACTGTCGAGGTCTTCCTCAAGGAACCCTGAAGATTGAGTTTGAGCATGGTATCCCTGGTCATCACATTAATGGCAGCCCCCAGATCAATCAAGGTGTGAGGTATGATGATGCCATTGATGTGGACATCTACTACAGGACTCCCAGGATCTAGATACTTTGGGCAGATGACTTGTCCTAACATAAGGTCAGACAGTTGTCCTAAGACATTGATGGTTGAAGCATCTTTCCTTCGCCTGCCTGGGTGTTTGAAACACTTTTCCTTAACCAGTTTGTTGTATATTGGCACATCCTTGATGGCTTGGAGGAGTGGTATCTTCACACACAACTGCTTGAGCTCACCCAGAAGCTCATCCTCCTCTAGGTTGGGTTGTGTGGTGGCTGTTAGTCTCTCTGGAAAGGGTGGAATAGCCTTTGGTTCACTTTCCTGTTTATCTTCCTCATCCTCTGGGGGAGTAGGTTGGCGATCTGGAAGAGTCTTTCCAGATCGAAGATTGATCTCCTGGATCTCCACAGCATAAGTAGGGCATGATGTTTCCCCAGTGTATACCTGCTGGACCTGTCTATTGTTGGGGTTCGGGTTCGGTTGAGCAGGTATTTGAGGTTGCCTTGGATGAGCAGGAGGTAATGGTTGAGGTTGAACTGGTGGTGGAGGCAAAATGGCAGGAGGAGTGTTGTACTGGGGCCTCCACCCTGACTGAGGTGCATTCCACTAAGGCTGTGGTTGTGCATGTGAGTGATAGGAATGAGTAGAGGGTTGAGTAGGGTACTGAGGTGGGTAAGACCATGGAGGAGGCATAGACCAAGAAGGATGAGCAGGGGGACCCCAGGAAGGCATAGGAGTCGATTGGTTGGGGCTGTAATAAGCTTGAGGTGCCCCTTGCATCCCCTGCTGGTAAGGTCTAGGTCCTTGTGGCCTCCTTTGGTTGAGGTAATAGAGAGGTTCAGTGGGAGCTTCTGTCCCTTGGTACATAGCTTTAAATCCAGGTAAGGTTGGACATTGGTTCGTGGGATGGTCCTCCTCACAAACGAAACACACTTCAACCGAATGCAATGGACATTCGTTCTTAGGGTGTCTCCTGGTACATCAAGGGCAGAAGATAGCCAAGGCTCTCTCAGCTTCTTCCTTCTTCTGCTGGATCCTGAATGTGTCCAGCTGCATGGAAATGGTTTGTCTCACCTCACTCTTAAGATCTTCTAATTGATTTGCAAACTCATGTTTAGAGAAAGGGACACCAACTGAGAGGAGGTTTCCTCTACCTCGTTTCCGAGCTGCCCTGGAGTGGTTTCTAAACACAGTCTTGATGTCCTCATAAGGTAGTTGGTAAATGTCCCCCCCAGCTAACATGTGAAGGGTATCTAAGAGGTCTTCAGGGACTCCTCGGAGCAGGACCAACTTGAGGGATGCAGGTTCAAGTGTACACCTGGCCCGCTTAAAGCTAAGCTGGAACCTCTCCTCATAGTCCTCTAAGGACTCATCATTTCCCATGGTCATCCGAAAGATTTCTCCCTTGGTTTCCTTGGACCTACAGTAATCCTGGTACTTGGTATTGAAATCTTGTTGCATCTGAGCCCAAGTGGTGATACTATTCCCAGGTAAGCCCATGAACTAGTATAATGCTGCATCCTTAAGAGTGGAAGGGAAGAGTTTCAGCTTCTTCTCATCTTCAGTATAGTCATAGGTTCTACAGAGGACAGCAAACTCAAACAGGAAGGTATCAGGATCTTCAGTAGTCAGTCCATGGAAGTGAGGTAAGGCGGAGGGGCTAATGTTCTTCATTTTCATCTCTCCATTGGTCTCTCGGATGGGGAAGGCACCTTCTATCCTCTCATCTTCTCTTCTATTGTCAGCCATAGCTTCAGATGGGATGGTCTCTAATTCTTCTTCTGCTATAGGATCTTCATATATCTCGGGAGGTTCACCTATAGGTTCTTCTGGATCACTGTCACCGAAGAAGAGAGAAGGGTGACTCAGTGATGTGGTGGGGGTGTTGGGTAGGAATTTGCCTGTTTTATCTTGATTCCTACGAGGCATGAAATGGAAAGACTTTTTTTGATTGCTTTTGTTTTTTCTGCGGTACCTGCAAAACTAAAACAGAGTGATCTACAACTAACTATAAAGATGCAGAATTAAATTGAAAGCGGGAAAGAACTAATCTACCTTGCTCAAATGAAATTGCTGGAATGGAAATGCTAGTCTACGCTTGTAGAATTGAAACACTAATCTACGCCTGCAGAAATGAAATGGCAGAAAGGAAATGCTAATCTATGAAAGCAGGAAATGCTAATCTATGAAAGCAGGAAATGTCTATGCTACTTTTGCAGAATGGAAATGAAATAAACTGCTTGGCAGAAGGCAAGAGTAAGAAAGTAGAAGAAAAGCAACAATTACTAATACTCTGACACTTCCCCGGCAACAGAGCCAAAAAGATGGTGGGCTCCAGTATTGTAGCAATAATGCTACAACTCCTAGAGCTTCCTATCTCTAATTTTATCAACCCGGTAGTTCGTAACAAACTTGGAAGCGACGGTGTTGTATGCACAAGTACTAGCTCTTGTCGCAGCTGTCACTTGGTCAGCTAGTACAAGTCCACTAGGGCTCAAGCATACTTCTATATGTTCTCAGAAGAAGCTTTCTAAATGATGGACGAAGGCTATCTCCAAGGAAATTAACCTATTTTGCAATAATGAACTGAAAGCCAACAAAACAAGGAAACCCTAGTAAACCCTAATCTGACTAGTCTAATCTCTATGATGTAATGGTGGGAGTGCAAACTTCTAGAAATGATGCCATGACTTCTAGTGATATGAGATGCATGAATTCAAGCTACTTCTACTGAAAAGAACATTGTTTTTGTATTTTTTATTTGGTGGTTGGAGTTATTACGATTTTGTTTCTTATTAGGGTTTGACTGTGCAGGGGTGGTTCGAAGGGAAAGAAAGCTTGGGAAAGGTCAGGAGGGCTAGGAGAGGTTCCAGAGGATCCAAAACATCATTCCACAGAAGCCCACAACGTTCAGGTGCTCGGAAACCGAGGTTACAGGTTTCTACAGGATGTCTCTAGGGGATCCTACAGGAAGCTTGGGATTTCTACAGGAAGTCTGCTAACTTCTACAGGATGTTCTGTGGTTGGAGTGTTGGGCGATGGAGGAGTAGAGGAGTTGTATGGGTGGATAGGTAGGATGGAAAGGGAGCTTATGATGGCTCAGGGACAGAGATATGAGATGAGGAAAGAGTGCTTGCAGCTGGTTGGTGAATGGAAGGGTGGAAGCAATGAAGAGTCCAAAAATATGGAGCTACATGAACAGTAAAGGTGTTGGAAGGCAAACGAGCTGAACAGAGGTTGGGTAGGTGACTTTAGGCGTGGTCGAGAAGAAGAAGAAGATAACAGAGTGATGCACCGCAGTGTAAAGGAAACAAATTTGCACAAAACCAAGAATTCATCAACCTATCCTAACTGTGTTATTAAATCAACGAACAGCAATGTAAACTTCAGAGAAAAATCGTGCATGGAGTTGGAATGAAGAAGTACTGCTCAAGATCAGAATGCATGAATGGATCTACAATTGAAATGACTGTGTTGCATCTTGAATGAAAGTGTATGACTGCGTTTTTTGGTGGCTGGTATGGTCTACACCCCAATCTCCAAACAGAGATGGCAGTGAGTGCACTGTCAGCCTTTTCTTGGAGCTCTAATGAATGCTGATCCTCCTACTCTAATCTAAACAACTAAAAGCAATTGAACTGTAAACTAGTCCTACTCAATCACATCAAAAGAAATCGAATCAGCAGACTGTAACTTCTAAATGCATGTCAAAGCAATGGAATAAAGTGCTGAAAGGAAAGTGAAATAACAATACAAGGAAGAGGAGGTCTATTGCTCTCAGGTTGGGCCCTAACCTGAGAGCTATAGCTCCCTTAAAAACTCAGAATTTTAATCCAAAGCTGCCTGCCTTTATTGAATAATCATGAGTCTAATATCATGCCAAAACTGGCTTACAAAAAGCAAAAACCGAGCTGTAGCTCGTGCTTAGAAATTACAACAGTAGTTCAAAAGTTCAAAAAGCTCCTATCAAAGGCCACGGCCTTAATATTTATACATGATGAGGGTCCAGCTGGCTTCCTCAATACGTGGAGCTTGGCTGTCCAACTGATAGTTAAACTGTTGTAAATTGTTGTTCCTGTAGAACATGTTGGCTGCCTTTAAGCTCGGTGGGGAGAGTTGTTGGAGCTCGGAGCTAGGGTGGAGATCACGAGGGAGGTTATTTAAGGCTATAGACAACCTCCCTATAAACCTGCAATGTCACCTTTGTTGTCTCTTTGTCTCCTTTTGTGTGGTCTTTGCTCCCTTAAATGCCAAAAAACCTGAAATCATCATGTATTAGCCACAAAGATATAATGCCTGCCCTTCTTCCTACAAATAACACGAATATACCAAGAAATGAATGCATAAGTGATAAAAGATGAAGGGTTGAGCAAGGTAAGTAGGCCAAATGAGCCCAAATTGTTACCAAAAATTGGGGCTCATCAAGTACACCCGAGGAGGCTTATTCTGGTAAGAGACCCGATATTTCTCATTTGAGGATTTTTGGTTCTAACGTTTACATGCATGTGACAAAGGATGCCAGGAAGAAGCTAGAGCTGACCGCAGAGGTTGGGATATTTGTGGGGTACACTGATATGCCCCACAACTATCATGTGTATTTGCCAAACAGCTGCAAGGCTATTGTGCGACGGGATATAAAATTTTAGGAGGAGAAAGCCATGAAGTGTTCACTTGAGAGGGAGCCACACTTGCATGCAGATGAGGAGCTATTAGTTTCTAAGGATGAGCTTCAGGACGTGGATCAGCCACAGGACGAAGTTCATGGAGTGGAAGAGACCACTCATGCAGTGCCAACCATCAGAGGGCGAAAGCGCATGACAGAAGCTGAGCGACTGGCTCAAGATGCAGAGAAGGTTCTAGGACCACCTACAGCTCAATGCAGATAGAGACAGTCACCTGATTGGTACACTGGATACATGGCTTTTGTGAGAAAATGTGTTGTGACTGAGCCATCTTCTTTTGAGGAAGCTGTGTAGGATCCTGCATGGGTAGATGCCATGGTGGAAGAGTATGATTTGATTGTCAGAAACAGTGCATGGGAGATTGTCGCAAGACCGTAAGGGAAATTAGTGGTGGGTTCGAGATGGATCTACAAGGTGAAGAAGGTAGCTGACGGGAGTGTGGAGAAGTACAAGGCAATATTTGTTGCCCGAGGCTTCTCACAGATAGAGGGGATAGATTATGAGGAGACCTTTGCACCTGTCGCAAGGTATTCTTCCATACGGACGATTCTTGCTCTCTCAGCGCAGATGGGGTGGCACATTCATCAGATGGATGTGAAGACTGTGTTCCTCAATAGAGTCATTGAGGAGGAGGTGTACATAGAGCAGCCCGAAGGTTTCGAGATCTTTAGCAGCGAGTCACGTGTGTGCAGGCTCAAGAGAGCATTTTATGGGTTGAAACAAGCACCATGTGCTTGGTACACATGGATAGATAATTATTTCACAGGACTTAGATTCTCCAAGAGTGAGGCAGATCCTAACCTATACCAGATTGTGGTGGAGGGTAAGTTGATTATCATTGTACTTTATGTAGATGATTTGATTCTAACAGGTGATGAGCTGTTGATACTTTCATGCAAGGATGATCTTGCTAAGGAGTTTGAGATGAAGGACTTGGGCCTTCTTCATTATTTTCTGGGATTAGAAATTTGGCAGTGTAGTGATGGACTATTTGTTTCTCAGGGTAAGTATGCTCAGGAGATACTGGAGAAGTTCAATATGCATGGCTGCAAGCCTGTTGATACTCCTCTTCCTGGAGGTTGGAGGAAGGAGGATGCTACGTCAGCAGAAGTAGTGGATGGCACTATTTATCGACAGTTGGTGGGGTCGCTTATGTATCTGGTCAATACATGACCCAATATATGCTATGCTATTAACCAGCTTTCACAAGCTATGGTTAAGCCAACCAAGCTCTTCTGGAAGGCAGGCAAGCATGTATTGCGTTATCTCAAAGGCACATCAGGATATGGATTGTGGTATAGACAGGAGGATGAGGTGAAGCTATGTGGCTTCACGGATGCAAACTGGGCAGGGATCCCAACAGACAGAAAGAGCACATCTGGAGGGATTTTCAATATCGGGTCAACAGAAGTTTCTTGGTACAGTAGGAAGCAGAGATACATGGTACTCAGTTCAGCAGAGGCCGAGGATATGGTAGCAATTTTGGCTGCATGCGAGGCTATATGGATGAGGAAAATCCTAGTCGGGTTGTTCGGTTCATACTTGGAGCCTACAGTGATTTATTGTGATAACAAGAGTTGCATTAAACTCTCGACTAATCCAGTATTTCATGATATATCCAAGCACATTGACATCAGGTACCATCATATCAGAGATTGTGTGTAGCGGAGAATCATGTTACTTTCATACATTCCAACAGAGGATCAAGATGCTGATATCTTGACGAAGGCACTCACTAGGGGAAAATTCGAATACCACCAAGGCAAGATAGGGGTTGCTGATAATCCATATCCTATTGAGAGGGAGTGTTGAGAATGCAACAAGATGATGGAGCTTAGTGGAAAGAAGTCGCCTTCACTAAGTGGGCCCGTAGGCTATTTTTGGCGCAGAGTCTATTTTCAGACTATGTCTATTTTTAGAGATATGGATCATGGTCTATGAGTTGCAGGATGCTATTTGTGGATGATTGGTCATGTTGGTAAAAATAGATGGACTTCTACTTTTAGACATATGGGCGGAGTCTATTTTTAGACTGCCAGGCTAAAAATAAAACAGTCGAATATTATTAGCTCATAATAATATTTGGACTATAAACATTATCTTATCCTCTTGGAGCACTTCAGTTCGAGCTACAAATGTGGCACATGCAGCTGTCAGAAGGAAATACGTTTTTCTCATGGGTCAGTTGAGCTATTGCATGATGGACTTTAGTTAGAACTCAAGTGATTGAGTTTCGTGAAGTTGATTGAGGAGTTGATGGAGTTATGTTCAGTTTGACTTGGTTAAACTAGTTGTATTTAGTCTAACTGTAGAATACACTAGTGATGAGTGATGTGAATTAATTGTTAATTAATTCACTAATTATTAACTCATAAAGAAACTAAATAATACATCAGTTAACTCAGTGCATGGACAGTTCAGTGGAGACAAGTGTTAGAGGTTGAGATTGCTCTCAGTTGTGACTATAGTTGTGCATGAGATTTGCACAATCAATGGATTGAGTATTTCCAATGAGGATTGCGTGGTTCAGCCAAGGGAAATACGAGTTTGGATCAGCCATACTCATCTATTCTCATGCAGGATTGCGCAGTGGAGGCAGGCAAGCAGTGGAGGAGATTTGAACCTGTGATTGATTTAGATCTAAGCTAGTTTGTCTGTAACAGGTGGAGATAGTACTGAGTAGTTGTGAGGAGTATTGTACTATGTATTGTTACATGTTCTCAATCATTATAATATACAGATAGTGTGGGGTTTTCATTTGTATGCTTTCCCCAGGTTACATACTGTGTTAATGTGCACATGCGATTGATGTTTCATTGTTTTTAATTCCGCAAAATTGATGATCAACGTAGAGGAGATTATGTATTATGCATGTATTCCGCAATAGTGTATAATCAGGATAATCTCTGTGAATAAGTGTCATATTATTCAAAATTTCTACAATTAAACACTTCCCATCACTGATATCCCTCAAATTCCTCATTTTCGCACAAACCCTAGTTTCTTGCTACAATTTGACAATTTTCTAGGCTAGGCTTGTGTTTTGTCCTTTTGGACCCCTTCCCCTCACTCAATATTTGAAATTTTACTTTCCCCTGCTTCCTAACATCCCTCCCTACTTCTCAAACTTTTCTCAAGAATTTAGAAGCCCCTTATCCCCTTCATTTCACTTCATTTTGACAAATCCCCTCTTCCACACATCGGGATAGGTTTTACTCCAATGATGTTTCTAAACACGAAAAGATGAATTTGGGAAAACTAATAGATTTTTTTGTCCAAAATAGGCCAAGGAAGAAACACCTCCTTCATTTTTTACACAGGTGTCATGATTTTAGAGAAATGTCAAAAATACAGTTGCCTCAAGAGAATTGATGCACCTCTGGAGTGACCTCAGGAAAATCAAAATTTCTCCTAGCTTGGTTGGTCAAATGACTTTCTTGATGATTCAAATAATAACTAGACACAAAGATATTTCCAATGAGCTATCATGAGCTCAATTTTGGGTTTAGGAAGACCTTCAAAAGTTGACTACAACAACACTCTACCTTTAGGTAGCCTCATTTTGCACATTTTGACCAGTCTTGGGAGATTTGACTTTTGATAGGGCAAATGAACTCCAAATTGAAAAATTCAAGTTTTTTTGAAAGGTAGACTCAATAATATTTCCAATGAGCTATCCCGTTCCCAATTTGGATACCATGAATGCCTCCAAAACTAGTCTGTAAAAAGGCACAACACACTTGGGTAGTGGCGCGGTGCACCTGCCTGCTTAGCTCAAATTTCATTCAAATCATCTTGCAAAGCTCCCAAATCTTGCAAACCTAATTTCAAAAGTTATTTTAACATTCCTAAGTGCCATTTCAAGTTTTTTAGTTAGTTTTCATGGTGTTTCAATAGGTGAAAAATAAAACCCTAGTTCCTTGCATAGTTTCATTGAAAATCTGCCTAGGGTTTGCAAAATTGCCATTTTTTTCTGTCTTATTCCCCTCTACCACTTTCACATCCCCTTCACTGCATTTCACTAATTTCATTTCCCATTCCCCCTCTCATTTCCACTCATCCTACTCCCCTATCCCCAAAACCCTAAAACCCTAGCTTCTAGGGTGAAACCCTAGTTTTCTTCATTGCACTAGTGGTTGTATACCCTATCCCCTTAATCCCACTCCCCTCATAAATTTTCCCCTTAATCCCATTCTCCACATATAATTTCCCAAACTCTACACTCCCCAAACCCTATCCATATCCCTAAACCCTACTCGCATCCCTAAACTCTTACTCCCATCCCTAAACTCTATTCACATATACATTTTTACACTCTCTCTTCCATACACTCTACCCATTTCATTCCTCCACCATATTTTCACATTGTTATCCACAAAACCATCCATATACAACCACATTTTTCAAAACCAAAAGAAAATAATGGAAAGAGACAATGATCATGAGTATGAGAAAGAGATTGAACATGACTGAGAATCTTGGATTGAGAAGGAAAACATGCACTTGGAGAGGCTATTGGACAAGGCTAACAAGGAGAAGGAAATGTTGCGGCACATGGCTTTTCATTATTTGGCAAGAAAAATAGTTTGCAAAGCAAGAATTAGGACTTTGAAGGCCAAGTTGAGGAAAGATTTGAGGAAGAGGAAAGAGCAAGACAAGCTCAAGATTTTAGTTGAGGCTTCCTTAGCCCAACATAGCACTTGATGTAGGGCACTCAGCCCAAATTTCAAGAAATTTGGGATACTTTTTGTCAATTTTAAATTTTTGGAGCAAAACACAAGTTTTTCTACCTGGTGCACAGGTTTTTCTAAGGACCTCCTTTGGAGGAAAACTCAACATTTTTGAATTCCTCATGCAAAAATATGAATTCCCACAAATGGCCAAGAATTTTTTTCAAGTTTTGAGCTTCCAAAAGCGTCAAAAATACCTCAAAAATGCCCTTTCTGCCCCTTGTTGGCCACAGAGGAAGCAGTGTTGGGAGAACTCACTTCTGTAGGGGCAAATGGACACCAAATTAAAAAATTCCACATGTTATGAAAGATAGATAGATAGACCTTTCCAACAAACCCACTTGGAGAAAATTTTGTGCACAGGAAGGCTTCCAAAATAAGCTACAAAGAGGTGCAATGCACAGGGATAGAAGCGTGGCGCATAGGATGGAAAATTGACTTTTTGCCCAAAAAACTAAGTTTTTCGCCTAGTTTTTTCTCAGTTTGACTTTTCTCTCTCTCATAGTCAAACTCATGATGTAATTTGATGTAAATTGATGGAATTTGATGTAAATATGCTAAAAACATCACTCATGGAGGTAGATAGATCATGAAAGGGTAGTTATGAATTGAATGAATCAGTTTCCTAGGTTTTAGAGGCAAGTTGTTCCACTACCTACTTTTTAGTTCTTAGTTTAGATCTTGTTGAAATAGCTCCTAAAATCATAAATTCGACCTCTAAAGCCTAGAATGAGGTGTTTGTTGCCTATATCTAGTATTTTTTGAGTCATTGGTAAAGGTTGGACTCTTGTGAATGCTTTGAGCATTATTGTACATTCATCTCTGCAATTTGGCAAAAGAATAGACCAGGGTTTGCAGCACTTTGTGGGATTCTTGTGGCAACTTGATTTGGTATATTTTTTCCTTTTGTAATGCAAGTTTACATGTGTTTATGTATGTCATCATCTCTCTCTATTCATCTTAACTAAATGAAACAAGGATAAAGGTAGAATTCATTGATGTTGCAGTGCTCTACCTAGGGTTTGTTTAGTTATTTATGTTTTCAGCTGTTTAAATAGGATCCCTGAGACTTTCATGCCCTCTCCAACTCGTCACTAGTCTTAAAGCTCTCCATCTCGCTCAATTTGAAGCACTAAACCATTTTCCTACCTCGCCCCATAGAGATCTCTGCAAGACTGTGTCCATTCCGTGGACCCAAATATACCTTTCACAGTTGAGCTAGCAAAACAAAATTAAATTCAATCGATCTCCTCAAGCATATACCTAGCCTAAAATCAGTCTTCACATTAGTCATCTCAAGACTTATTGACCATATTCTTTTGAGATTGACAAGGAGAGAGCCCTCTCCCGACCTCTTAGGGCTAGTTACTAGGTTAAGCGTAGTTTGATGTTACCCTAGATCCTGCCTTTCTCAGCCTGAGGTAGATTTAGGCCCTCACAGGTACAAAGTCCCTAAGTTGTCCCACAAAGCCTTCGTCATAGCTTCCCCTAATACATTCAACAATACTGAATTTGAGACACACAATTGTATTGTGCTCTTTGCTTTTCGATCCAACTTTTTCCATTCTTCATCGAACACTCTCGTTGGTATAGTACCTAGATCTACTGCGATCCACTAATATTTATCCACCAATAGATCATCCATCTTGAGTTTCCATAACTCAAAAATCTGACCATTAAATTTCTCAATCTCTATCTTTCCATTGCTCGCCATCTTCTTTCACCACTAGAATCGATACCACAGATCTCCCACTGAACAGGGTCTACCATAGGCCCGAGTGAAACTCCTCAACAAAAAAGGCATCCCCTTGAAGCCAAAACATCTCCAATACCAAATGTAGGTTTTAACCCCGTACAAAAATTACCTTTCTAAAACACAGAAAATAAACAATGTGAGAGAATAACACATAAAACACATATACACATAGATTTTCCCCTGGATCCCAAAACCAAGACTACCAGATTGATTTTTCATTATGTTCCTTTAAATGTTACAATACATATTTATACATGCCGAAGCATCCAATGCCATGGACCAAAAACAATCGCGTCCAAAACCATGGACCAAAAACCGTCGCATATAAAACCATCGCATCCAAAACCATGTGCGAAAACCATGCACAAAACCATAGGTATGTCCGCCCAACCATAGTCATGGAAAGAATATAACACAACCCAAAATTAAAGCCAAATTGGACCACCTCCATGGCATAGTGCTCGGAATGCACTTTCCAATGGTATATGGAAGTCCGAAAATGGACTTATGGATCAAAAGATATGGCCTATTAAAGTTCAGAGGTTTTGTTGCCTTTACAAGGAAGGAGAAAATCATATCGGAGGTCTAGGAACTCATTGAAATCACAAATCAGAGTTTTTCTCAAGTGTTAATAGGGAAGAGCAGCGAAATCTAAGATTGTCGATTGTCAATATTGCAAATCACAAATCGATCAGGCCTCGGGCACAGTCCATCGGCTTATTGGCGGTGGCCAAATCCTGCATATCGTAGTCCTACAACCTCACGATCCCACATATCATATCAATCAATACCAGTAAATCGGTGATCAGCGGGCCCTAAGGACCATTCTTAAAGAATTGCAAGGGGATACGTGGATAGCGCAAAATCGCCAAAAATTGGGCTTTAGTGTTAAAGCGCTGGGAGGGGCCAGTTTCATTTTCCAAAGGAAATCAACTACAAAACCAAAGGTAGGCGTGCTTTTTCTTTCTCCTCTAGGGAAGCACGTGATAGAGCACCATTGGTCTAGATGAATCCACATGGTAGCTAACGTTAGCATGATGTGGTAGTATGGAGGACACATGGCATGCAGATTCAGCATTTTTAGGGGTCCTATAGGGGAATTTCTGGGTGACATGTGTCACCACTCAGGAGGTACCATGTGGAACTGATGACATCATTAATCCCTCAATCAACAATTGAACAAATCAAAGCCCCTCCTCCACTGAATTCCCTTCCAACCTTCGATTGCGATATGCGAGCGACCCTCCCGGATGCGATATTTTATGTGTCATATCCTATGAAAGTTCACATCTAGACAATTGGCCAGTGCTTTGAGAGGATGTAAAGAGGCTCCCACTCCCATATTATGATTACAATACCCTAGGTGGGCCCAATCCTACAGACCAACGATCGACGAAGTTGAAATGTAGTAGCTCCCATTAAAAGCTAGCCTAACCTGCAATTGCGATATGAGAAAGACCCTCCTGCATGTGATATTTTATGCAATGAGTTATATAGTTTGTCGCGTCCAGGACCATTGGTAGGCTCTGGAAATATGGAAGGAAGTCCCTCTCCTAAATTGCAATTGTGATATCCCAGGTGAGCCCAATCCCACAGATTGGCGATCGTGAGGGTCTAGAGGAAATATCAATGGCAAACATCAGAAATCACCTAAGTGCGAGATTTCATTTATCAAATGAAAAAGGCACCTGGACATGCTTTTAAAGGCTCTAGAGCCTTCGTGCTAAGCACTTGGTTCAAGACCCCGGTCACATGAAGAATATTACAGAAAGGGGTCAAAGCAAAGGGGCCTAAAGGGGATCAGGACTCGCATGTTTCACAATATTTTAGTGATATGGTCTAGCACCGAAAATTCCTCCATATTACACCACAAGCACATCACTTGGCATATCAGGGCTTCGATAGTGCAGTCCAGGACTTTAAAGGCGTGATGTCTTGGCGACTGTGGATTTTAAGAAAATAGGTGGTGCATTCAAACCCAGCGTGGGGTGATCTAGAAAGGCCCATTGTGCAACAGAACCAAGGTCGATGGTGACAGAAGTAAATAGGGACTTGATAGCTTGGGAAGACTTGATGATCGAACATGATGCCCCCATACAAAATAAACGCAAGTATCCCCCTTTGGTCCTCTTCTTCAATACCGCAGCATGAAACTGATAGCGCCCCTCCCTAGCTTTAAAGGATGAGTGGTTCAAGCAGTAAAGGCAGAAGCGACAGGAGTCAGCTAGGCAGCACAAGAGGCCATACTGTGAGAAAATCACAACTTGAAGTAGTAGCGATCACAGGAATGGGAACGAAGATATTTTTGCTAACATTCTCGTATGATTGATTGACTTGTTTTCTATTCATGTAATGTGTGGTCATTCAATGAGTTCATTAATGTTTTGTAATGTTTTTGGGCCACAAAGCCAACCCTGGCCGAGACATATAGTCAATCTAATAGCTGAGACTCAGTAGAAGACATTTTGTTTTATTAAATGTTCAAACACTCCCCCTCTCCAGATAAATAGGGGGAAGCAACATTTTACAAGGGTTCAGAAATCCTAAAGAAAAAGCTACATGTAATTTTCAGACTGTATAACTTTATGTTACAAATCTTTCAAAATATCAAGTAAATGGTAGTGTTTCCCCCTTCGAGTATTACAGTATGTTATACCTCTCTTAAAACTCATTGTGTTCATATTTATTCTCTAAATTCATGTAATCATAGCTGCTAGAAATATTTCACACTTCCTCACAAATTCATTTGTATTGATATGTTAATGCATGTGCCTGTAACTTCGTCACAGATTCATTTGTATCAACATTGTTAATGCATGTGCCTATATGGATCATTGAAATTACATTTTTAAAGTCGTGCTTTGTGAATCATAGCACCCAATTTCTCCTTTATCCAGTATATCCACCTGTAACTCAGATAAGCTTAGAAATTCTTGATGCTTCGAGCTCTATGTGTTAAGTATATAATTCTTGAGGCTTTAAGCTCTATGTGATTACTTTATTTCTCTCCTAATCCTCTCTCATTTTCTCTACAAAAGATTATTAAGTTTAATTCCTTGAAATACTCAGCCACCACTATTTTATGCACATATTTCTGTGAACTGCATATGTGAAGAAGTACTTGAATACACGACTTATACCTTTGGATGAATGATCCAACCCATTCCTTTCTATATATATAATATAGGTGATGTCTCCAGTTTCCCAACAATCAATTGAGACACACAAAATCTAGATGTGCCCAGGCACTAGTCTTATAAGCAATCTGAGGCTATCTGTGGGAGTGACAACATATTTTGGTGCCATTACTGGGGAACGTATTGAAGGATTTTTTCCTTGGAATATGACAAGTTGAGCACTCTTTATGTAGGTGATCAAAGACATTATGATTGCTTCCATATCACCTTGGCAACTCCACACACCCTATCATCATATATCATCCTGTCTTTTAAAAAGCCTCACACTTGCTCAGATACTTCTCCGCAAAAAGCCCCATTTGTATCTGACCTAGAGAAAATGATTTTCAAGAAAATCTGGAAGGAGAAAACTCCTACTCCTTGCACTACCATCTCATTAGTCTTTGAAGCCTCCCCATCCAGCTCTCAACCCACTATTACTCACTACTCAGGAATTACTCCTAAAACCCTTATATGCCCTTCTTTCAATGTATCCACTCCTACCACTATGTTTTTGGCCCAAGTACCTCAGGAAAACCTCAATCCCCCTCCGTTAATCCAAATATCTCATTCGGATTTTTTGCTAAACAAATATTCCCCTCTTAATATACCTCAACCCCTAAGTTCTATGCCCCAGGACTATCTAAAGCTTTTGCCCAGGTTCAATGGGGAAGATGATAACATTGCACAGAGACACATTGAAACCTTTTGTGCCTTTGTTGAGAATCTAAATGTCGAATAGTTGGATGTGGTCATGAGACTTTTTGTACAATCCCTTGATGGAGAAGCCAGAAAATGGTTTAAAGCCCTACCTAATGCCTCCATCACCACCTGAGAGGAACTTGAAAACTATTTCACACAGAGATGGGCTGAAAAGAGAAATCATTGTTACACAATAATTTGTCACTGCCTTCACCCCAGTCCTTCTACTATGTCATGTGTCCAAGTCAAACATGCTCATATTGAACAAATGCTCTCTTGTGCTGCCAAGTGACCCACTTTTCCTAAGGTTTTCTGCCTCATCGCGACTTTGGGCTTAATATACATGACGAACATTGCTTGTAAATAGTTCAGTCGTGCTTCAAGCACAGAAGTACATCTGTTTCCCGCGACAGACTGATTTCATGCTTCAACATGGGGACACTTATTATCTTTAGCGATGATCTGACTGGCTACATTGCTCACTAGCGATGTCAGCGCTAAGGATCTGTTATACACTCGCGATGATCCAGATTGGGCGAATTCATTCCAACAGTCGGCCTTCTAGATGTCTCCAGACCTAGTTGTTGGCATATTTTGTCTCGCCTTTCCTCCTCTGGTATAGCAGTTCCATCATTTGTGCTACCTTCCTTGGGGATAAGCTCTCTCTTTCACCTTTCATGGAGACTCCTTCTCCTATTTAAACTCTCACCATTGCTATGCTCTACTAGTTAGTTAGTTGGCTAGTTGGTAAATTCTTGGATTGAGTAGTGCTGTTAATGTTTGTGAGTTTGCTAGATAACTGGTCTGAGTGTGACAAGTGTGGGATTATTGATAGCTTGTGGAAGGTTGTGAAGTGCCTTTAACTTTGTGTAAAACTTATGGGTGAGAGAGAATTTTTTATATGTTGGGAGATCCATCTTCAAATAGTGAATGCTTGAGAACATGCTAGCTGGATTCCTCTGAGAAGGCTTGCAACATCAAGACTTTGGTTGTAAGCTTGCTCTCATTCCATTATTAATACAATCAATGATGTTTTCCTATGTCTTGTATGTGAGTAAATAGATCATTGTTGTTTTCCGGTTACGTGCTTTGTCGTATTTCCTTTGCATTGTTTTAGGTTGATCACTCATCGAGGAAGCAGAAGCTGGAGCAACACAATGGAACTCCATCGACCACTGGTTGAGGTAGGCCTCCAACTATGACTATTTAAGGAAAGCTATTGTTGATTTGTCCTTGTTTGTGACTAGACCCACTCTAGGGCTAGAGGGGTTGCCTCTATCCGTAGAGGGAACACTTTCCTGCATCAGAAATTGGTGACTCCGCTGGGGAGTCTGTCCTATGTTCTTCTCTTTTTTGCTCTTGTTTTGATTTTGATTTGGTCTCTCTTGAATTTTGGGGATTAATTTCCAGTCTTTTGGGTCACCTAGATCGATCTAGGAAACCCCTCCATTGTCTATTGGATTGACTGGTTCTTGTTTGGGAGTTTTTTGCTCATTTGTCATTGTTTTTTAACATCATTGCAGAAGATAGCCTAATAGTCGCGACATCATTGCCATTTTCTAGCTTTGTATCCGCGAGGATCTCGGGTTTCTAGTTTAATTCCCGCGACGACTCTTGAAATCAGACCATCACGGAAAATAGGTGTACTTTCGCGACCATCTCTAGTTGTCAGTGTAACACTTGTGACGTCAACTCTAGTTGTCTATGCGTCACTAGTGATGGTCTCTAGTTTAGCGATGACAGCTCTAGTTGTTAGTGTAACACTTGCGATGATTCCTGTAAAGTTGTTTTTACAACTTTACTTCCTGAATTCATCAATCCTTTTTATCCCCGATTGTTCTTGTCTCTCATTAGCTTAATTTAATTGCTTTTGGTTAGGGTACTGTCTCTTCGATTTCATTGAGTGGATCTTGTGTTTTTTGACCATGTGACCTAGCTCTTTATAAGTTTCATCGAGAAACCATTTGCTTGGGTTACATGTCTGCTCAAGGTTCATCCACAACCATCTTGTGATTTTCTTGAGGCTCTTTCACTGCTTGTTTTCTTGCTAGTTGATTTTTAGTGTCGATTATTGAACCAATTTTTTATGTTGATTCGATTTCTTCACTACCAAGCATAGATCATAATTGTTTGGATCGATCAGTTCACACTTGCTTGTTTGTCTCTTTAAATTCAAAACAAAAAAAAAACAATCAAAAGTTTCCATTCATTTAGCATATGAAAGTGAAAGTACATTTACATTACGAATTTTCATGTTTGAGAAATTGAAAAGCGAATTCTAAATCTTTCATTAGTAGTATCGATGCATCGTGAGATTAGTGTATTGATGCATTTTGTTTCTTAGTGTTTTCATTCGCTTGTCTTGGTTTGGGAATGAACTCTCTACCTTTCTAAAAGTAGGTGTTCATCGAAATGAAAGATGCTTTACTCATTCTAGCTGCATCCTAGGATTTGTTGTACACATACGGTAAGGCCCGAAAGCTGAAACATAATTCAAGATCAACTCTAAAATAAACTGAATAAACCTAACAATGCATTGGAACATAATGGACACTATTTAGAGGTCTAGGCTAGAGATGTTCCCCGACGTCGTTAAACCTAGTCACTATTGTTTTCACTCAAGGTTGGGTGATTCCTCCTTCTGTGACTCAACAGCGGTCTAGTACGGAATTGTGCTCCCATGTATCGTCGAGTATATGTTGGGAGACCCCACTAGGTTATCATCCTATATTCTTAGGAAGTCATGTCTGCCACCTTGCAAACCATAACGCACCAAACACAACATTCAGGAAGATTGACTATCGTACGGAAAGTCCTTGGCTTTCATATGACTGCCAAGGTGTATATGCAGTTTTACAGGTTTTTTGGTAAAACTTTTGCCTAGTTTCTCCAGAGTAGTCACTTTCATTCCTTTTCAGACTCCTTAAAAGAAAAGGTCCATCTATGCACTTTTCCTTTAAGGCTCATTAAACCTCGAAAGAGATATAGTCACCTTTTCGTCCTTTTCTCGACTCTTGAAACATGAAAAGGTCAAGTTTTGTTCCTGTGTCATAAAATTTACTACCCACGAAATATTCCTAGTAACAGTTAGAATTCTTCTTTACAATTCGATTGTTTTTCATTCTCGTTCTTGATGGCAACATTCCCTGAGTCTACCAGCCAAGGTCTTTCCCTAAATGGGCATCCTAGTCTGTTTCCACCTTTTGGAAATGCCGGTGCTCCGTATATGGCAACACTGTCCTTGCCTGGGTTAACCATCGGTTTACCTGTTTAGTTTTTTTTCAACCTCAGTGATCCCGAGTGTCATGACTCATGTTCCACCATCTCCTTCATCCGAACCACGACATTTTGATTCCAAGGTTGAGCCTATGCCTTCTTCCCCTATTTCTTCCTCCTCCTCTCCTCCTTCGCCTGGTGAAAGTTTCACATCTAGTAACCAGGAGACTAAGAAGAAGAAGAAGAAGTCTGATAAATGCGAGGCCACTTGTGCAGCTATTGCTCTAAGTACATCTCAGGTCATACCACCTTCTACTCCTCCGCAAAAGGTTAAGTTTCCTTGTAAATTGTGCAACGGTGACCATCTTCTTCATGATTGTCCTGGTATTCCTAGGATCTTAGACGTATGGTTTCGTGATCTGGCTCATCCTTCATCATCATCTGAAGGTCATGACGATACCACCCTATCAACTGGCAGTGGTAAGAAGAAAGGGAAGATTTGATTCCCCTGTAGGCTATGTGAAGGCCACCATCCCCTTCACCTTTGTCCGTTCATGGATAAAGCTTCCGCCGTTTTGGAAAGTCTTACAGCTTCTTCCCCCCAACTTCCCGTTGGTTATCAAAGGCTCTCTTCAAACCCTCTCCCTATTGGCAAAGAGATTGAATTAGATTCTTCTCTTGTCCATCCTCCTCTTTCCGAGCCTGGCTGTGCTAAGCTTGTTCCAAACCAACCATTGGTTGGAGAGAGTGTCGACTTGGGTTCACCACCTGTTGATCACTATGTTTCGGAAGAGCATCATACTCATGTTCTCCTCATCTCGTTAGATTCTCCAGAGTCTGAACACGACCCTCCTATCCCCGCTGATCACGAGAGTCCTTCTTCGGTTCTTGTAGAGCAGGGGGGCAATCATACGATTCCCCCACCAAGTAGTTCAGTCGTTTCCTTCGACTGGAGTCATTTGACTGCATTCTGCCTTCCATCCTATGTGCCTTTCCAAATTACAGTACATGCCTATGATAAGGCAGTACCTGGCACTATCTTGGATGAGGGTGCATCTGTCAGTCTTATGCCTTCCACTACTTGGCAAGCCTTGGGCTCCCCACAGCTTGTGCCAGTCACGCAGAATCTGTTGGTGTTTGACAGAGGAACTAGTTAACCTTTAGGGATTTTCCCGAAGCTTCCTATTACTTTGGGGGGAAAAGCCATCTATATAGACATCATGGTTGTCCAAGGTGCTTTAGATTTCAGTCTTCTCCTTGGCCGTGATTATGGTTATGCCATGGGGGCCCTCGTCTCTTCACTTTTTCGTGTGGTTTGTTTTCCACATGATGGAAGAATGGTGACCGTAGATCAATTATCGTTCTTTAGTCCCCTAGTGCCTCCTGTGTAGCCATTGTCCCCTATCTGTTCTTGCTCGCAAGCAGTGCCTTCCTTGCCACAGGTCAATTATGTGGCTACCCGTTCTGTCTCCACCTCTGCTGATGATCATGCAGATGATCTTGTACATCATGTACTGGGGGCTTTGGAACCTGATCTGTCATTAATGCCTCATGACATGTATTCCTCCCAGAGTGCATTTCTTCCATCTCGTGAAGACCTCTTGGGAGCCATGTTCTTGTATGGCCCATGAGCAGGTGTCACGAGGATAGTTTGTTCCTGTTTCAACCTCGTTAAAAAATGAAACAAGGATCCTAGAGCACAATTCCTTGTCTTGTGTCAAGCTCGTTAAAAAATGAAACAAGGATCCTGGAGCACAATTCCTTGTCTTGTGTCAAGCTCGTTAAAAAATGAAACAAGGACTCTTGAGGAAAGTTCTTGATCTTATGTCAACCTTGTTAAAAGATGAAACAAGGGTTATGAGGATAATTCTTTTTCACTGTGTCAACCTCATTAAAAAATGAAACAACTCGCCTTTCCAAATCAAGTCTTTGATTAAGATCTCGTAAAATCCAAGTTGACTTTCCAAGATCTCAAATGTTAACCTTCATTCCATCCACCTCGTTGAATGCAATGAAGCTTGGGGGGCATGTACCTCGATATGCGTAATTATGCTAGGGGCATGCGAACTTATAACAAGCATAGTTTTTCATTTCAAGCTTGTGTAAACATGAAACTGAATCCAAGCAGAGTTCTCCATGGTTCAAGCTTGTGTAAAAATGAACCCATACCTAATTTACACCTCGTGATTGTCGTTTTTATCTACTAAATTCTGCTAGATGAGCCTTGGTTGTTTCATTCCATCACCACCATCTCTTTGGCTGATCATATGCTTTCACTTGATTGTTTATCCTTTCCTGAGGAACCATAGCGATGAGTGGTTTTATTAGCCAGCCTCTTGACCATTACATGTTTTGAGCAGTTCCACCATTGTCGGAACCAGTTGCTACCCTTTATACCACTCGTTCCTCTAGGACAAGTCTTCTTTAACGCTCTTTTCCAACTTAAAAGACGAAAAGATAGCCAAGTTATTCCTCTTGACTTGTTAAACGAAATAAGAGGCGGTCGTCTTCAAGCACTTTTTCGACCATGTAAACACGAAAAGATTGCTAGGCCTTTGTCATTTCGGGTTCGTTATTGGTTACGAAATGACATGATTTCGATCACTTTTCTACTTTTTCGGGTCAAGGTCACTAACCACAAAAAGTATTCCTTGATCATAATGGTCAAGCGGTTCTTTCGAGTATTTTTTTATACTTTTTCAGGCTCGAGAGACACAAATCTACGAAAAAGGACCCCCCTGGAGTTTTATTTTTCGTGTCTTTTTCAAACTCTCTAAACATGAAAAAGACTCTGAGTTTTACCTATTTCGGACTCGTTAAACCCTGACAACATTGGACTCGTCACCATGACGAGACTAGAGCTTCTCCTCGCTAGGGCTCGTTAAACTATTACTAGGTTGAATTCAACCAACAGTCGAACTTATATTACAAGCATATGTTATCCACTTCAAGCTTGTTTTCAAAAATAATTTGGGTACTCGCCAGCAATGGTGGGGGAAAATTTGGAAATCATCATTGGCAGCTAGTCACTCTTGAACATCAACACTTTTTCTTCTTGTCAAGTTGGGACATCCATACATCGTCATTTGGCTTTCCGCAGGTTTGGGTTTCCATTTAGCCTCATTCCATTTGATTCACGTTGTCTCCATCGAGCCTCTGATCCCTTGGTACCTAAATGCTACCACCCTCCAGAGTCGTGTCGCCGACATGTTCAAGAGTATAATCCTTCTGCAGTTTACATCCTTGCCTCCTCCTCTGATACTCTGCTTCACCATCTATCGCTTGTTCCTTATCTCGTGTCATTGATGGGGGAAACATTATGGCCCTCCTGCGACGGGTCGTCTCCTGTCGACATCAGCTCATTATCCAGGAGATTGATCTAGAGATCCCCTTTGGTACCTTAGAGCTTGCATGCCTCAATGGCAAGTTCTTCGTACCTGACAGTCAACTTTCATCATTGGTCATCGATTGGGTGATTCCATGAGTGTTCAACTTCAACTCCTTCTTCACACTTCGTGGATTGTGCTAGATAGTACCTTGAGAAACATTGGCATTATTGGTGGTTTCTCTCGCACTTGTTAACAGTTTCCATCATTGACCGGTAATCAAGCAACTTTCTATCATGCTCGACCTCAGCACATCTATTCACATGCTAGAATTTGTACTATGATCGGTTGGGTTCAAGACCCTGAACTCATATTACACATGTTCGGGCTACGTGGATTGGTTCATGATTACATGACTCATTGATGGATGGTTGCGACCATACCTGAGTCTTCATGGATGGTTGCGACCATACCTTTGTTACTATCATGGTCTTATTAGCTGGATGGCTACGTTCATAGCCCATACCTAGTTTGTATGTCTTTTGGATGGTTGCGCCCATGCCTCAACTACATGTATTTCACTATCAGAGATATCAGTTGTACTTGCGTGCAAGTTCTTCCAGATGGTGTTCTAGCTCAGTCAGTTTCGTAAAGCATTTCACCCCTCCCACTCTCTCGGGCTTCATACTTTAGGGGGCATTTGTTACACAGTAATTTGTCACTGCCTTCACCCCAGTCCTTCTACTGTGTCATGTGTCCAAGTCAAACATTCTCATATTGAACAATTGCTCTCTTGTGCTACTAAGTGACCCACTTTTCCTAAGGTTTTCTGCCTCATCACGACTCTGGGCTTAATATATGTGACGAACAATGCTTGTAAATAGTCCGGTCGTGCTTCCAGTGTGGAAGTATATCTGTTTCCCACAACGGACCGATTTCATGCTCCAACGCGAGGACACTTATTATATTTAGCGATGATCTGACTAGCTACATTGCTCACTAGCGATGTCAGTGCTAAGGATCTGTTATACACTCGCGATGATCTAGATTGGGCGAATTCGTTCCAACAGTCAGCCTTCTGGATGTCTCCAGACCTAGTTGTTGGCATAGTTTGTGTCACCTTTCCTCCTTTGGTATGGCAGTTCTGTCATTTGTGCTACCTTCCTTGGGGATAAGCTCTCTCTTCCACCTTTCATGGAGACTCCTTCTATTTAAACTCTCACCATTTCTATGCTCTGCTAGTTAGTTAGTTGGCTAGTTGGTAAATTCTTGGATTGAGCAGTGTTGTTAGTGTTTGTGAGTTTGCTAGATAGATGGTGTGAGTGTGACAAGTGTGGGATTGTTGATAGCTTGTGGAAGGTTGTGAAGTGCCCTTAACTTTCTGTAAAACTTATGAGTGAGAGAGAATTTTGTATGTTGGTAGATACATCTTCAAAGAGTGAATGCTTGAGAACATGCTGGTCGGATTCCTCTGAGAAGGCTTGCGACATCAAGACTTTGGTTGTAAGCTCGCTCTCATTTCATTATTAATACAATCAATGATGTTTTCCTATGTCTTGTATGTAATTTACTTGATAGCTCATGGCTTCTTGACTTTGTGAGTAAATAGATCATTATTGTTTTCCCGTTACATGCTTTGTCGTATTTTCTTTGCATTGTTTCAGGTTGATCACTCATCGAGGAAGCAGAAGTTGGAGCAGTGCAATGGAACTCCATCAACCACCAGTTGAGGTAGGCCTCCAACTCTGATTGTTTAAGGAAATCTATTGTTGATCTGTCCTTGTTTGTGACTAGACCCACTCTAGGGCTAGAGAGGTTGCCTCTATCCACAGAGGGAACACTTTCCTCCATCACAATCATGAATACCTCCTGATAGAGTTTAACGCATAAGGAAGAGGCCAAAAGAGGATATCTCAGAATTTATAAGAAGGTTCAATAAGTAGTATAATAACCTGCCCGGTGAGATAAAGCCTCCTCTAGCTATTTCTCGTGTATTTTTTGGGAGCCTTTGAATTCGACTTTGGTTTCACCTTAACAGAAAGGAAGTCCCCCAATTTAGATCAACTACAAATCGATGCGCTAGAGGTGGAAGAAAATTTTACCTCAACCAGGAAGACAAGAGGAAAGCAGGAACTAACTAAGAATAAAAGAGGGAAAGAAGAAGCATCTTCCTCTGGTTAAACTATAGAATCACCAAACCTGAAGTTGGATGAGATGGATAAACTCATCAGTAGTTTATCACATAAGGTTGGAAAGCTTGAGCTTGAGAACAAGAATCTCTCCAAACATAATGCTCAAATCAAAAACTATGGTTATAACCCACAATATAGAAGGCCTCCATTGCAAATACTTCCTAGGGAAAGAACGGAATAGCTCGATCAGATCCCTCATCCTCTATATTTAGAAGATGATCATGATGAACAATCATCGGATACACTTGAGATGCAAGGAAACTTGTATTCCACTTTCTCTGAAGAAGAACATGAAAATATGTCTTACAGGAGACCAATCATGATAGATAAGCAATAGAAAATGAGGAGGATATGGATTATTATTGTAAAAAAATTGCAGATTTCATGCAAGCACAACCACACCATAAGTATGATCTAAGATCTTCAAAGAAGAGGTCAATAGAACTAGAACAACAAGAGGGAACTGCTCACCAATTTATTCCCCTAGCACTAGATAAAGGGAAAGGTAAGTTAAATCCTAACCCTTCCAAGATAAAAGTCTCCTCTAATAAGGAAAGCAATAGTTTTGAGAGACACACAGAAAAGGAGGCACCTATTCTGCTGAAAACTGCCAATGGTAAGGAAGGAGCAAAGTTAGGAGGTATAGAAAAAGTCCAACCCACATTCAATATTTAGAAGGAGCTCGAAAAGGTAAAAATGTATGTTCCTTTGAATGAGCTTCTAAGGAAGCCTACTTATAAATCTCAAATCTCTCAATTCATGCATCCACCCACCTCAGCACCAACCCATGACAATTTATACCTTCAAGAGGAGAGGCCAATGGTTGTTTTTGGGCCGCATGTGGAATAACTTGATCCTTATACTACACCCTTCTACGTGACCTTGGTAATCCATGACCTCTTGTTGCATAATTTCATGTTGGACTCCATAGCCTCACACAACCTCATGCCCCTAGCAGTGATGGAACATCTAGGCTTGCAGATCATCAAGCCCTACAAGGACCTATACTCCTTTGACTCTAAGAGGGTAAAATGCTTGGGAATGATAAATGATCTGGTGGTAAACCTGGATTAGATCCCTGTGAAGAGTGTGGTAAAGGACATAGTAGTGGCAGAAATTCCCCCTCGGTTCGACATGCTTCTATCTAGATCTTGGTGTTCCAAGGTGAGGGGATCTATTAAGTTAGATCTAACTTATGCCACTATTACCACTTTTGGAGGAGAGAAAAGGAGGTTGTACAGAGAGTCCAGGTTTGTAAAAATTGTGACCCCGGCTAAAGGCTCAGAAAACTCCCCCATGCATGGGAAGCAAAGTGACCTCTCCTTCCTGTTCCTAGAAAAAGATGAGACCATCTTAGAGGAAACATCAGTTCATCTAACAAGGAAGTCAGAAAACCAGCACGCAAATGAAAACAAAGTATGGAAATTATACTTTGACGGAGTAAATTCAAAAGAAGGAAATGGAGCTGGAATATCGTTCATATCTCCGGAGGGCAGCCTAATACCCCTCTCATCCATGCTGGATTTTGAAGCAACCAACAACGTGGTGGAGTATGAATCATTGATCCTTGGGTTACAAACAACAAAGAATATGAATATTGAATGCCTAATAGTCAATGGAGATTCTTAGCTAGTCGTAAGGAAGATTAGAGATCAGTGCCAAACCAAACCCCCCCAGACTAAGGACTTAACAGAATGAAGTGTGGGATATAATTGATAACTTCTTCCTGGCCTTTAATATCAAGTTTTTTCCCATAGAAGGGAATAGAATCGCTGACTCCCTTGTTGTAGCTGCAAGAAGTTTCAGGCCCTCTCAAAATCCGCTCCTCAGGGATGAGGTAGAAGTCATATACAAACCCTCAATACCTAATAATGTCAATAAATGGCAGGTATTTAAGGACGAAAAACAAGTGAAATGATTCATAGAAGTCATTGGGTAGTTCACCCACTCCACCATTGATTAAGAAGAAGAGGAATCAGATCAAGAAGCCACTTCGTGGAAAGACACAGTGGTTGGGTGCAAAAGTTTGCAACTAAAAGGGAGAACCATCCCTTGTGAACTAGTCCCACTGGAAATGCTTTTTAATAAGGACGACATAGCCTTTAAAACAATGACTCTGGAGATAGATGATCAAGTAGAAGATTTCAAGATTGGCTCAGAGGAGGAACCCCAGAGGATCATGCTATCAAAAGGAATCCCCTTGCACTACAGACAAAGGTATTTAAATCTATTCAAAATATAAAAGGATGTTTTTGCTTGGTCTTATGAGGATTTGAAAGTATTTTATACTAACATCATTCAACATAAGATTCCTTTGAAGAGTGGAATAAAGCCATGAAAGCGGAAACTCAAGCAGATAAATCCACTCTTACTCCCCTCCATTGAAAAAGAAGTGAGAGAGCTGCTTTAGGCAAAGATCATAGTTCCTTTAAGGTACTCTGACTGGGTGACCAACTTAGTCCCTATCCGGAAAAAGAATGGAGAAATAAGGCTATGTGTAGATTTTTGGAATCTAAACAAGGTGTCACTGAAAGACAACTACCCACTTCCTAAGATGGATCATATATTGCAGAAGGTAGTTGGCACATGCAAAATGTCCATGATGGATGGATTCTCTGGTTACAACCAAGTAGTAGTCCACCCTGATAATCAAAAGAATACTACTTTTACCACTCTATGGGGAACATTCATGTATGCTCGCATGCCTTTTGATCTTATTAATGCAAGGGCAACATTTCATAGAGCCATGGACATAGATTTTGTAGGGGAGAAAGGAAAATTCATGGTGGTTTATCTAGCTGACATCACATTCCTTTCTAAGACTGATGAAGAGCACATCCTCCATTTGAAGCTCGCCTTTGAGAAATGCAGGAGGTATGGTCTTTCTTTGAATCCTAAGAAATCTCAGTTCGCCCTCAATGAGGGGAAGTTGCTAGGACACATAGTAGCATAGGAAGGAGTAAAAATTGATCTTGAACAAGTCAAAGACATCAGTCATATTCCCCTGCCCAGAAATAAGAAAGAGGCCCAAGCCTTTTTGGGGAGAATAAATTTGTTGAGGAGGTTGACACCCAACTATGCAAAAATAGTTAAGGTTATTACAGACATGCTTGAGAAGGAAAATGAAGTCAATTAGAGCCTTGCCCCCATATATTCTTTCATTAGAATTAAAGAAGCATTAGCTGAAGCTCTGGTACTAGTTAGCCCCGACTATTTAGTAAATTTCTATATCTTTTCTTTCACTTCTCCACATAATATTGCCACAGTGCTGCTACAGAAAAATACAAATGGTTATGAACAACCCATCGCCTTCTTCACCCAAGTCATGAGGGATATTGAGCTGAAATATAAAATCTTGGAGAAACAAGCCTATGCATTAGTCAAGGCTTTGAAGGCATTTCATTTGTATGTGCTACAATCGGAAATCATAACATTTTTCCCAATGCAACAGTCAAGGACATCATGGTGCAAGGAGACAATGAAGGAAAATGGGGTAGGTGGATAGCAAAAATACAAGAATATGAGCTAGACATAAATCTTACTAAGATCATAAAAGGCCAGGGGTTGGCCAAGGTTTTATCTTAATCAAATTTCCAAGCTTTAGGGATAAACATGACAATAGAGGAAGGAAGACCAGAGGATCATCAGAGTGGGATTAAAACATCCGAGCAGAAGATTTATGATAATATGAGGGATCACCCTAGTATAAGAAAATTGTTCATTATCTCTTATTCCTGAGCTGCCTCATGGAGCTAGATAGATCCAAATACCGAGCTCTGAGATTGCAAGCGCAAAAATATATCATATCCAATGGCCTTCTTTACTGGAAGGACCCAGTCGGGATATTGATATTATGTTTGGTGGAGGGTGAAACCCAAATGGTGATTGAGGATTTACACATAGGAGTTTGTGGAGGTCACTACAGTTGGAATACCACAACACATAAAATATTCAAGTCAGGATTCTACTGGCCTATGATGTTCGTAAATGTTCATTCCCAGGTCAGGGCATGCCAGAAATGCCAAGTTTTTTCTGAGAGACAAAATCTTTCTCCTCTCCCCCTGATTCCAGTGAATGTGGATGAACCTTTTAGACAGTGGGGACTAGACTTCATAGGAGAAATAAAACCACCACCTAGTGGCCAACACAAGTGGATATTAACAGCCACTGACTATTTAACCAAGTGGGTCGAGGCCATCCCAGCCAGAAACACTACGGACTTAGTGATAATTAAATTTATGGAGGAGAATATATCATCTCGCTTTGGTTGTCCCTTCAAAATTATCATTGATAATGATTAGGTTTTTAAGTATGCCAATTTCACCAACTTTTACCATAATATCATCATCGCGCACTCCACTACCTACTATCCTCAAGGTAATGGCTTGGCTGAGTCCACAAACAAAACTGTGGTGAGGGTTTTGAAGAAGACCATTGTTGAGAATCAAAGGAACGGGGACTCTCAACTGAAGTTCACCCTATGGGCCAACCAGGTGACTCCTAAACGATCAACGGGGAAATCACCTTTTGACCTAGTTTATGGTAAGGCTACGGTCTTCCTGATCCAATTAGCGATGTCGGTGGAAAAGTTATTACAAGAAGTATAGTAAGAGCCAAGTTCCTTAACACGAAGGATAAATCAGCTGGTCGAGCTTCATGAGAACAGAAAACAGGTGGGAGCCAAATTGTTAAATTACCAACAAAAGATGAAATCCATATTTGACAAGAAGACCAAGGATCGACCGCTTCAACCAGGAGAATTTAGTTCTCCACTAGGACGTCTGATGGAAGACAAAGGAAAACATGGAAAATTTGATCCGCTATGGTTTTCCCTTTCAATATTATAGAAGAAAGAGGAAATAACACGTACATGCTTGAAAATCTAGATGGTGAATCTCTAGAACTATCGATAAATGGTCATTTCCTCAAACTTTATTTTCAAAACTAGAGGTACTTGTCTTACACTCATTGTAAGTACTGGTGTGTGTATTGTAATTGTTATATGAAATTTCCAATTTATGTTGAAAATTCCACTTTCACAGAATTATTATTTGTTTAGAAATGACTCCATGCCCAATGGAAGGAAGGCTACTGCTCTACAGGTTCTCAACACCTTACCAACAAGGCACTGTCCCTAGTTGGAGCCAATGTTGTCACTCACTACATTATGAGTTTTCAATTGATCAACTTTACCAAAGAGCAATGAATTTTGAAGCCATCTTCCAGACCACAGAAGCACTCAAATCCAAATCAAACCCACTCCATTCCATACTGCATGGAACGTGATTTCCAACAGTATAAGGAAGTCCAAAAATAGACTTCTACATCAAACGATATGGCTTGTTCAAGTTAAAAGGTTTTGTTGCCTTTAAAGGGAAGGAGAAAAACATATCGGAGGTCCGGGAACTCATCACAATCACAAATCCGCATTTTTCTCAAGTGGTAACAAGGAAGAGCAACGAAATCTATGATCAACTGATCACTGATATTGCAAATCGCAAATCGATCGGGCCTCGAGCACATTCCATCGGCTTATCGACGGTGGGTAGGTCCCGCATATTACAGTCTTGTAATATCATAGTCCTACAATATTGCAATCCCATAGCCTCATGATCCCACACATTAAATCCTGCAATAATGGTAAATAGGCGATCGGCAAGCCCTAAGGACCATTCTTAAGAATTGCGGGGGGGGGGGGGGGGGGGGTACGCCGATAGCACAAAATCGCTGAAAATTGGGCTTTAGTGTTAAAGCACTGGGAGGGGTCGATTTCATTTTATAAAGGAAATCAGCTATAAAACTAGAGGCAAGTAGGACTTTTCTCTCTCCTCTAGGGGGCCACGTGGCAGAGCACCATTGGCCCAGATGAATCCACATGGCAGCTAACATCAGCATGATGTGGCAGTATGGAGGACATGTGCAACACATATTCGTCTTTTTCAGGGGTCCTATGGGGGCATTTCCCAGTGACACATGTCACCACTCAAGAGGTGCCATGTGGCACTGATGATGTCATCAATCCCACAATTGGCAATCGCACAAAGCAAATCCCCTCCTTTTTCGAAGTACCTTCCGACCTGTGATTGTGATATGTGAGCAACCCTCTCAGATGTGATATTTTATGTGTCATTTCCTATGAAGGTTCATGTCTGGACAATTAGCTAGTGCTATGAGAGGAGGTAAAGAGGCTCCCTCTCCTATGTTACGATTGCGATACCCCAAGTGGGCCCGATCTCATAGATCGGTGATCGACAAAGTTGAAATGTAGTAGTTACAATTAAAAGCCCACCCAACCTACGATTATGATATGCGAAAGACCCTCCTGGATGCGATATTTTATGCAATGAGTTATATAGGTCATTACGTCTGGGACCATTGGTAGGCTCTGGAAATATGGAAGGAAGGCCCTCTCCTATATTGAGATTGTGATATCCCGGGTGGACCCAATCCCACAGATCGATGATCGCGAGGTTCCAGAGGCAATATCAATGGAAAACATTAGAAATCGTTG
Source organism: Pinus tabuliformis (assembly GCA_031772625.1). Classification (NCBI taxonomy): domain Eukaryota; kingdom Viridiplantae; phylum Streptophyta; class Pinopsida; order Pinales; family Pinaceae; genus Pinus; species Pinus tabuliformis. The sequence continues at coordinate 322,429,799 of CM062819.1, forward strand.
AAGTGTGGGATTTCATGTATTAAAGGAAAAAGGCCCCTGGACAGGATTTTAAAGGCTCTAGAGCCTTCAAGCTAAGCACCTGGTTCAAGACCCCGGTCATATGAAGAATATTACATAAAGGGACCGAAGCAAAGGGGCCTAAAGGGGATCGGGACTCACATGCTTCGTAATGTTTTAGTGATAGGGGCCAGCACCAGAAAGTCCTCCATATTACACCATAAGCACATCACTAGGCATATCAGGTCACTGATAGTGCAGTGCAGGACTTTAAAGGTGTGATGGGTTGGCAGTTGTGGCTTTTAAGAAAATAGGTGGTGCATTCAAACCCGACATGGGCTGATCCAGAAAGGCCCATTGTGACACGGAACCAGGGTCAATGCTGATAGAAGTAAACAGGGACTTGATAGCTTGGGAAGACTTGATGATCTAGCATGTTTCCCCCATACATAAGAAAGATGAAGTACCACCTTGGGGTCCTCTACTTCAATACCGCAGCATGAAACTAATAGCGCCCCTCCCCAGCTTTAAAGGATGAGTGGTTAAAGGAGTAAAGGTAGAAACGATGGGAGTCATCTAGGTAGCACAGGAGGCCATACCATGAGAAAATCACAACCTGAAGCGGTAGCGATCACAGAGATGGGCATGAAGATATTTTTTTAACATTCTTGTATGATTGATTGACTTGTTTTTTATTCTTGTATTGTGTGGCCATTCAATGTGGCCATTAATGTTTTGTAATGTTTTTGGGCCATAGATCCATCCCGGCCGAGAGAGTTTATCGATCTGATAGCTGAGACTTGGCCAAAGATATTTTGTTGTAGTAAATGTTCAAACGCTCTCCCTCTCTGGATAAATAGGGGGAAGAAACACTTTATAAGGGTTCATAAATCCTAAACAAAAAGCTACATGTAATTTTCACACTGTATAACTTTATATTACATTTACTTCAGAATATCAAGTAAATGATGGTTATTCCCTCTTCAAGTATTACAGTATGTTATCCCTCTGTTAAAACTCATTATGTTCATATTTCTTCTCTAAATTCATGTAATCATAGCTGCTAGAAATATTTCAAACTTCCTCACAGATTCATTTGTATCTACATTGCTAATGCATGTGTCTGTATGGATCATTTTAATTATATTTTTAAATTCGTGCTTCATGAATCATAGCACCCAATTTCTCCTATGTCCATTATATCCACCTGTAACTCAGATAAGCTTAGAAATTATTGATGCTTCAAGCTCTATGTGTTATCAAATGCCCCACTTGATGATACTAGTCACTTGTATTCATCACAGACCACTATAAATATTGTTGCCCACACTATTTACACCATCAACGCAGACCCTACAATGCATTAGTGCACCATCTGTACTAGCAGTTTTCATAGTTCAATGACATGTCCAATCTTACAAACATTTAGACAGCTTAGCATTAGGCACCCCCTTCTACAGGAAACCCCTGAACGCTCCTCCCTTATAGAAAATGATGCCCTAACTCTTAGGCCACACAAGTTATCCAAGGAACCTCCTCCCACTCACCATAAAGAGAACATTAGGGATATTCTCCAACCACCTAGTGTTGATGACACTCAACATGATATCTGATTCATTTCCTCAACCGTAAGAACCCTGATCCATGTCATTTTCCCATCATTTTTTGGTGTCGATACCACTTGTCCCATCACAAAGGTAGTATCACCCCCAACTGTGTAGACCCACCCAATCTACACATTGTCAACATCACTAGGTTCCATGGAAACAACCAACAAATCAATCTCTTGCTTCTCGACTAGCACTACTAGATCTCAATACTATCCTCATGACCACTAGCAACCCCTTGCACCTTTAGACCATCTTTTTCATTCAGATGAATATATATTAGATTCCATGATGGAGCACAAACATATATTTTTACGACCTATCTAACCTAGACTATTGAATTCGAAAAGGTGGGGTTGTGACCTCTTATCTAACTCTCTCTGCACGCTTCCCAGTTGCTCAGGTTAACCTCTATAAGAGAAAATAGATCTTGGACTCAACCCTAAAGTCCACATCAGCACATACAAATGAGGTGGCATATGGCTCATTGCCCCATATATATCACCCTATTTGTCATTTTTTAGTGGCTCGTTTAGAAGCTCATAACCTCCATTCACAAAATCATAAGCGACATTGAGATCAGGACGTCATCATCCACATCATTGTACCCTCCATTTATTTTCAGCATCATACTCATTTTTGGGCCTCTTTCACTTTTCAAAGTACTCATCAGGTGTACCTTTACATGTTGGTTTAGTCATTTTGTTCAGTACATTTCAATTTGTACATTGTTCTATTTAGATGCTTTCACTTGGGGTATTTTTTATCAAAGTTGTATGTTCCCTGCGGTTTCTCAACAACATCAATATTCCAGTGACAATCAAAATTTAAGGTATCATTTTCCACTCAGCATGATAGGCTTCCCTAAAATCTATGCATATCCTAACATGATTTCTCTAAAATAAACCATAGGGTCCATCATCTTGATAACATTTACCACCACCTACACATGGTAAATGTCCACGATGGTCGGTAACACCTACCTCACATGGATCACCTCATTTTATAGTTCACCTCACACTATTGTTATCCATGACCATTCCCCTAGGGCTAGGAGCCATTTTATGCACATGCCTCGAAAATCAATCTCGTACTTCTCTTCTTTACATTTTTCTTACCTACCCAACTCTCAGGCTGCCACTCTTGTTCATAGATGGATTAAACCTCATGCATCACCGCATGCTACACTTGGACTACCATTCATTCATATTGCAGTAGACCATCTGTGTTATTTCATCTGCCTCACCAACCCAACACTGAGACTAGCCAAAGGGGTGCCTACCTACAGCAAAAAACCTACCTGCATCATCATGTAGGCCACCATTTTCTTAGGGCACCCATCTCCATTTTTGTACATCCCAAATCACTTTTACATTATTTTGGCAAGTGTACAATTTTTTTAAGGAAGAGAATTCCTACCCATATTTTTGTGTCAGTTACTTGACTATAATCTTGAGTCTCCCTTTGTTGGAGCTATATTTTTATCATCTCATACTCACTTCCGAAATAACCATTGGCTCACACCATATTATGATAGTAAGAACAAACATTTATCCACCACCACCCCTGGAGGCCCTACTTGCTCCAAGGATATTGCCTTTAACAATATTGTTTTGATTATCGCCACTTGCATTAATGCTCCAACCTCAGGTCAGCTTTCCATATCCCTCACATACCTTCAATTCTTTCCATCATGCCTATGGACCCTTCTCATCACAAATATATGCACCAAATATTTCTCGCAACCATATTTTCAACAATTAGTGATTCATTATGTCGACACCAACACTCATCTTCTAGAGTTGAAGTAGTACCTTGGTTACTCCCATCTTGTAGGGATAATCTCAGGTGGCATAGTGGGAACCATCATTTGCCCACTAGTGTCATCAATCTCCTTGAAATTTGACCTCGCCATAAGTTTTCATGTTAGGGTATCATCGTGCATTGGACTGTTGCACCTTCTTTCATTCAGTCGAAAACCCATTCATCTAGGGGTACACCCCCTTTTAGTAGTAATTTACCTTAGATTCATGGGAGCATCCAAAGTAGTTTTTTTGTCAGAAATGCCCCTGAGGGTGAAAGTAATTATCTTCATTAGTTATTAGCATGTCAGCTACCAGATCGATGAATTTACGGTATTATTTATTGTATATTTGTATTATGATATTCCTAGTCATCCTAATGAGCATGGGACATGCCCGCCTTGTATATACACTATTGTATCATTATTTATTCAGAGCACTAGTTATCTATGAGTTCTCAGTTAAGGGAACCTCCCAAATCATCTTCATAATGATATACCCTCTCTCAAAAATCATGTTGTACCCATAGTCAAAACAACAAAAATGTGATGTATTTTGGCTATACGCTTGCTCCTAACCTCATACATCATAAGGGAAATGTTAGTTTGGAAAAATTGTACACACATTTTTACAATTCAAATAACACTCAGAGCTAAACAGTATCATGCACAAGTGAAGCTCTTCCAGTTGAAGACATCATGAAAATAAAAAAACAAAAGTTTTCCAAGGTCCAATTTAAGAAATCAAGACCATGTGGGCACTCCAAAGGTACAAATTAGCAACTACATGGTTTCTTCTTTCATAGTCGGGTCAGTCAACCAAAGTTTGAGTGAGCAATCCAGAACCACTTCACACAAGTTTCAAGTGGGATTCCTTGACATGTACCATCCAAGGACAACCAATTTTGAGTCAACTTGGAGATACTCAGCCCCCAAGGGATCCTCTTGTCCTTCTCTCAAGTCATTTTATAATTAATGAGATAAGGAAGGGAAGGAGTAGTTCAAAGTTCTATATAAACAGGCCATTGGAAGACCAAAAATTAGAGGCAAAGTTATGTTGGAAAAATTTCTCCCTAGGAAATCTTGCATTTCATCATAGAGAGAGTTCTACCATCATTAAGAATTATCTTAGCTTCTTTCAGAGAGAGGAGTCTTGCATAGGATATTGAAGAAAGGAGTTCCTTGTTTAGATCTCTTGAGCACCTTTGCTCAAAGACCTCTCTTCAAGTATTTGGATATCTCATATTGTAGCTCTTCTACCAACAATCAATAAAGGTAATTTTGTTCCTATGCCTTTTTGTTGATGTGTTTATTCTTCATTAAGCAGTTTTATGTTTTATTGTGTGTAGTTTTAATTTATGTATGTTTATGAATTTTTCCAATTACTTTCAATGTTTCTTTACCGATGCTTTTCCACTAACAACATACAATTATTTGTATGTTCTTTGTAGGTACAACCAAACTACAAAGAAATGTGTTCTGGGACTCATCCTCAACAAAACACCAATTACAGGGACCAAGAAAATTTATTGCATATTTTTTATGCGAAGGAGGTTGAGCTCAAAGGAGAAATCATTAGCTTTAAGACCCAATTGAAGGATATTAAAAGAGTTGAGAATGTGAAGTCCAATTAGCTAAAACAAGGTGAGGGTTGAATTGAAAATATTGAGGTAGAAGTTGTCTCATCGAGGAAGTAGTTAGAACAAAAGGATAGTCATCTATATCAAAAAAAGAGCACCAAGGTATTGAATAACATCCTTAGTAGTCAAATATCTCCCTTGATCAAATTTGGTCTAGGATATTTGAAGGGAGAGTCTAGCTTGCAAGCATATGAAAACAATGATGCAAAGCCTAAGAATCCTATAGCAGATAAAGGCAATAGAATGAGCAACAAGAAAGGAATGAGATAGTAGATCCAGTAGCAGTTGAGAAGAGAACCTCAAGGAGCACTTATGAATACAAGATCATTTTCTCCAAGATAAGATTATGGTAGATCTGACGGATTTCAAAGGAGAAGCAACAACCCCTTTTCACCTTTAATGGATGAGGTCGAGTGTTATGTATACCACAATTATGGACATGTTGTAGCTAGTTGTAGGAGAAATTTGTACATATCTAATAAACAATATTGGTAGAATTTTTGGTATCCAAGTAGGTGAACAACAGCCAACTATACAAACTCATTTAATGGTTATTTTTTTTCTTGTAACCTTTTTGGCCACAAGGTAGTTGATTTCATATCTAGCCCATGGAGTAGAACCATGATCAATGTGAGCCAAATATATAATGTGATTAGTAGTATATATAATCCTATAGCCTAATATATCATTCATGTCAGGTGTTATACCTATGACAACCTTGGTCACATGGCTAGAGATTGCTAGTTATTTAGTTCCTCAAGGAAAATTAGGAAAAAGGATCAACTGACTTAGAGTAGGCCTAGAGGAAAATTATAGGATAATGAACATGTCAAGAAGCAACCTACCAAGGTGTAGGAAGAAAGAGTAGCAACAGTGAAATAGGGAAAGTTACCCCCCCGCTATAGTCCATTATTCTCAAATCTATTCAGAAAAGACTATAGAAGTTCATGTGAGTCCTACATAGCCTCAGGGAAAGTGTATGGTTGTAGTATGGTAGCTTGATGAGTTTATGCAGATGAATAGTGGTAGCAGAAAAGTGTCATAATGAGCCCAATATTCATGATCAAGTCTATAGGATCAACAAGAAATCAAGAAGGTAATGAGCTCAGTGGGAGCTATGCATGGCATTAAGGTTTCAACAGTTCTAAATCCTTTTCTCTTTACTTTCACTCATTTTCTTGCAGAAAACACATATACTGTAGTATGGAGTGAAAATACATGTCATTTAGCTTTGTATGTACTCATTCATGATTATCATTGGACGGTTGGTTGAGTAACCCTTGTTTTGGAGATATTCATTTGTCTCTTGCATGCATAGAATAATTTTGGTTTAGCATTATGTATGTATTCAGTTATATTTTGGCATGATGTTTGAAAATGATCTTGTATGAGCTATGTATTGGATAGAAAGTTTTTGTTCAGCCATGTGTAGGAAAATTATGAGTAATTTGGCATGCATGGTAGTGAGGCATTTTATTTTAGCCATGTAAGCACCCTTGAGAACACTGATCTGTTAGTCATGTACTTGCATTGTATATCATTGTAATTATTATCTCATTCTTGCATAGGAGAGAGAGTCATGAGATTTGGCCTGTATAAAACAAGTCATTTACTTCAGCAATGTACTCTCATTGTGAATCCATTTACTATCATCTTTGTCATTTGGTCATGTTGATGTGGGGTTTATACATACCTAGGTTTGGTACATAGTGTTGGCCAACAAACCCACTTAGCACCGACTCTTTTGGCATCACCCACAAAGTGGATGACATCTCACCCGACATCTTAGGAGGTTGAATTCGTTCATGTGGGTCCTACTTTTCCAAATGTAGGCTAGTACATCAAAAATCAATTTTTTTTGTGGTTTAAGCTCCATTCTCTAAGGATGGAAAGGGTTGTATTGCCTTATAAGAGGGCTAGAGAGAGGAGATTACACCTCTAGTTTCCCTAAACATTAATAGGTGGAGACAAATTGGGTATCGTGTATTCTTAGGTCACAAAATTAAAAAAATTCAATTCCATGAAATGATTATGTAGTCCTCATTTTATAATTCTTCTCATTTTTTTACATGGGTAAAGGAGGAGGAGCTTCAAATATTTAGTACCCATACAACCACTTGCATAGTGATAAGCACCAGTATTGCAGCAAGGATGTTGCAACTCCTCGGGCTACCAAATTTACTTCATCAACCTGGGGTTCGTACAAACTTGGAGGTGATAGTGATGTATACATAAATATATGTAATGGGTTCACTCTTTGTCACTACTAATTTGGGGCGATAGACCACTAGGGTTTCTCAAACCAACCTTCTATTGATTAGAAGAATTCTGATTACCAATTGAGAGAGGAGAATTTTACCCTAATTGAGAAAATTGAAATGCTACTTACTGCAGTAATGAAAGACTAAAAGGTATGCCTACAAAACACATAACTCATCTAGCTATTTGTTAATATACCTTTCTTGAAAAAGAAATATAATTTAACACATGTGAATTCTTAACTAGCCTAAGCATGAAGTCTGATATAAACAAGAACTTAACTTCTTTGTGCATGAATAAATATAAAGACCTTTTTTGTTTCTATCTTTTTGTAAGAATGTAAATGCTAATCCTTCTTGGTTGCATGGAACGTGAGATAGGTGTGGAGAGATATGAGTGCAATGGTTCAGATGTCTTGGGAGGAAAGTAGGGGTATACTCCTAGTTTTAGTGATGTTTTTTTCACAATTCGAGCTCAAAACAGGCCACCACAGGTTTTCCTACAAGATGTCCTAGTTCACCTATAGGATCACCCATTTTCCTATACGAACAAGCTGAAAGCATAGGGAGTGGTTTGAAAGGCGGTATGGATCTTGGATAAGGTGAGTAAAGAGGAAATAAGGCAAGGGAGTGGTAGGCACTCACTCATAACTCAAACCAAAGCTTTACGATGGTTGGATTTGCTCAATAAGCATGGAAAATTTTCCTTGTAAAATGATAACTTGAATTGAGAACTTAGTGGCTTTTGGTGATCATGGGTGGATATGGTTTGGCTGAGGCTAATGATATAAGGTCTTCCTGCAATGTAGAAACTCCTACAACATATACATCATTGTTGTCATTTATCCATAAATTCATCTTAAAACAAGAAGGGTTTACAAAAATAGAAGAAAATAGAGTTTTCATCATTGCATTGCCAAGTTCATGCATTGGAATGCTTGAAACCATTATGAAAGCAACATGAATTTTAATGCAATACCTAATATATCAGAAATGCCAATTTCAACCTATCTTCTAAAACTGAAAGATGATGACCTAATTAGCAGAAAAACCCTAAATTTCATAAGAAACTAGAATTCTGTCTTTTTTGGGCTGAATGGGAATTATTCCTCAATCCATGGTCCCAAGAATGGAGGAATGAGGTAAGATCCACTTGTTATTAGACTTTTTTGAATATTTTCTTATCTCTATAATTCTATTGTTATAGCTATTCACAAATGGAAGCCAACTAATCAAATCTACCAATACTTGCAAATTAACAATACCAAAATCAGTTTAACAACTAACTATGAGACAACCTAAGCATACATATATTGTATGAGGAACCTCTACTGCTAGGATTGGGCCCTAACCCAAGAGCTTCAGCCCTCTGAGTCAACTCAGTGTTGGATCAAGGGACTGCTACTCATTTTCATTAACATATCAAAAAATACATAAAAGTGTTTGGTCACAATCCTTCAACTCGAAAATTTCTTAGCTATCTTGCACAAAAAATATGAATCCTAATGAGGCTCTAGGCCTCTTTATTTATACAACTAAAGTTCCCAACAACTTCCTTAAATATAGAAAGGCTTGGCTCCCAGTCTTGATATTAACTGGTTCTTATCTATCACTAGCATGCCTGCTAATGATCTTCATGACTCGGCTGCTTGCAACTCCGAGCTGGTGTGATTTGATTGAAGAATCTTGGAGTGAGTGAGGAGTTAAGGAGGGAGATCCTATCTCCTATAATCTCTCCTTCTTGTCTCATTCAATTTCCTTCACCCTAATTAACCATAATTTTCTCGCAAAACTTGTAATCAATGCACATTAGACCACTAGACATGACATCCTACTTTTACTCATCTCATTAAGAAAAATATAATTAAAACATGTAAAGAATTATGAGAAGAGTTGATTTTAGTAAGTTGGAGGTGCATTATGGTCCATATATTTTACCCATTAATGAGCCTCATCATCACCCCCTACTGAAAGTAATCCTCTTCCTTTGAGAAACTCAATCTATGTCCATGTCCTTCATTGCTTTGGTGGCTTCCCTGATATTCCATGCTTCTGTTGTAGTCTCCTCCTCCTGTGAATAAAACCATTCATTCTTCTCTATCTTCTCCCACTGCTTTGTTTCTTCTTCTTCTTTTCTTCCTTCCAACATACCTAAAAGCAATGGTAGACCGAGATTCAAGCCAATCCAATTGACTTTGATTCTTTGTAATGCTTTCTTATACATTGGGGTTCTATTTAGTGCCTCCTTCATTGTGTAAGGAGAATGATATTCTTTGATTTTTAGGTTGTAAGGTAAGGTGTTCCATCTCCTTTGGTAGGCTTGTTGGCTATCATCTCCTAGAAATCTTAGCATGTCTTCAAAATGTGTGACTGCATGTTCTTGTATAGTAAGGTATCTTAGTGCAAGTTTAGGATCATTTTCAATGAGGTTGTGAGTGCTGATGACAGCCATTGGGTTAGACTATTCTGCTCTGATCATAAGGGGTTCTGCTTCTTTTTTTAATGCCTTTTTCATTTCTGTAGCTCTTGCCTCCTCATGATTCATCCAAGATTCCAAGGCCATTAATTGTAAATCCCCTAGATTTGGATTTGTGTCCCACACATTTAAATACGTCAAAGCTAAATTGTGTAGGTAGAACTCAGATACCTTTGCTCTATCCTCCAAGGTGCTTTGATCACAGAGGTCAATGAATTGTCTGTAGTCTTGGAAGGGCATAGTTCCTCTTTGTGCTAGGGTCTTTATCTGGAATTGTAGCCATTGTTCCTTGAGGTATAAAGCATATGAATTTGTTGGCATCCTACACTAGACTACCTCCATGGATAAATTGGCCATACTTTCTAATTGGCCTTCCTTTTCTAGTAGTTACTTCCTTAGCCATGTGTTCTCATCCTCTAACTGCGATTTCATTATTGCTTCTTTGTCTCTTATGTTACTTAGTTCTCTACCCATTTCTTGAAATTTCTCTTCCATGTGGCCTACATCCTCTACCCCTTTTGATTTAGAAATTTGCATCCACCTATGTGTCCTTGCCCTCTCTTTTTCAAGTTCGAAGAATAGAGGAATGGGAAAATTTTGTGGTATCACCCTACCTCCTTCAATGAATCTGTAGTAAGAGTTGAGGTTTGCCTATGGGTTAGGTTCCTTCAATTCCTGGGCCTCTTCCTCTATTTCTTCTTGAATAATTCCTTCCTGGTATCTTTTTTTTGTTTCATGTAGGTTTGACAGGGTTTTCTATAGGATTGTCTCTACTTCTTGTAGGTATGACAGTGTCTTTTTTAGGAGACCTTTTCCTTTTGTTGAGGCTGCCCTAGTGACAGGCCTCCTAACATAGGTGATTGGAGACTTGGGAGAAGTTTGTTTTGATGTTCCTTCTCCTTCCTTTTTCCCTAGAGGGACTACTTTCTCTTGTTTTTTTGGTGAGTCTTCTATGACAATTGGAGTTTTGGTAGGGTTTGAGGTCTCCCTTGTCTAATCCTGGTGCTCTTTCTTGTCCTAAAGTAAAGTGGAGTTTGTCTTTTTCTCTTTCCCTTCGATTTGATAGGTGTACTTAGGGTAGTTAGAGTTATTGTTGTCTCTTTCTCCTTAGGCTCTGGAGACACTCTTTGTGATTCTTCTTCTTCCCTGCTCCGAGTTGCAGAATTTTGTTCATCCTTCTATCCTTCATCCTCTATTCCACTTCCTTTTTCATCCTCTTCTTGGTATCCTTCTTCCTCTTCTTTCTCTTCCTTCATTTCTTCATTCTTCTCATTTGTTTTTGCTTTTGTTTCCTCCTTTGTTTCTTCTTCATTTACCTCCTCTGTTCATTCTTCCTTAACATCCTCGGTTTCTTCCTCTCCCTCACTAGAAGTAGGGATTTTCTCATACTCAATGGCTTGAATTGCTCCTTCTTCCTACATGGCTGGAAATGTTTTCCATGCAATAATGATTCTTAAGTTGTGTAGAGCATCTTCAAGGATGAGTTTGATCAACCCATGATTGACTAGTTTCTAATGTTTTCCCTCTTGTACCTTCATGCTCATGTCTATCATGTATTGTAACAGAAAATAGGGTATAATCAGTCTATTATGAGGAGATGTGTTCTCTCCAAATATTATTTCTTGGAGGAGTCTGAAGTGGTATCCATACACTACACTATATCTCCCTTCACAAGAAATATATTTGATGATGTGGTAACTGACTTCATTCCAAGGGTATGGAATGCTCTCCCTTCTAACCCCATTTTTGTCTTCAATTGTTCCTTCTCCTTCCAGAAAGAAACGTTGCTTTGCAAGGGTGTTTTTATTCTTGTCTTCTTTTCTCCATTGTAACCCTAAGGGGAGTGTAGTTACCTTGCTTATAACCTCAGGGATAATTTCTGCTAACAAACCCTTCACTACAATAGTGGCATTGGCTCTAGTGAGGGGTATGAATGACATGGAAAATTCTCTAGCCACATCATCATCGTATCCTCTCATATTCTCAAAGAACCCCATCCATTGATGCCTTGTAAAAATTTCCACCATAGGAGGATGTTGGTGGATTCTTGTTGTGTTGGTGGGTTCTCTTTTATTGAAACATCCTATCATATTCCCTTGGTAATTCTTGAGGGTTGGGTGGATATAGTTCAAGACTTTTGGTATGTGAGGAAGTTTTGGAGTTTAACCTTTATTGACATGCAATGCAATATTTCTATCCTTATTGATCTGAATTTAAAGAAGAATGCAACAAATTACAAAGATAACCATGAATACAGAGATACAGCAGAAATAATACTTCATTTCATTAATGTAAAATACTAAAATGTGTTTACAAATAGAAATGGAAATAAACTAACTGGGGCAATCGTAGCTTATCTCTAAGGAGAGATGTGGTAGTTACATACCTCTGAACTATGTTACAATGAGTCTCGAAGGCCTATTTATTATAAGAAACAATGGAAAACCCTAAACATCCAAAAACCTAACCCTAGGAGATGAAGCGCCAAACTATGGGCCCCGTTTTGGGTAAATTGGTATATCAACTTCCTAGGATCGTAACCTTGGCATACAAACTCCATTTGAAGTGCACAATACCTCATTAGAAATATCTATCTGAGCACTACAACTTTGGGAAGAGAAACATCGGTCGATGGACCCATGTTTCTCCCAGTTTTCTCAAAAAACGTCGTTTAGGGCCTCAAAATAGCTTCAGAAGTTCAGGAACTGAAAAACAGCTAAAAATAGTAAATTGTGCTACAATCAAGGAAACTGAAAAACTGAAAGAGACAGTTGTGGGGGTCCAAGTGGGATAGGTGGGTGTCCACCAACATCCACCTGGATCATTCCTCCCCCCTTCGGAAGCAATGGTCCCCATTACATTGAGTTCCTCCATGAGATAAGGAAACTTCTGCTAAACTTGGTCACTGGTGAGTTGTTTTGCAACCTTGGATGTGTCCAGTAACGGTGGGAAGCTTGGTCGAGGGCAGTCCACATTGAACACTCGGTGCAAGCGAAGGAATGGGGGAATTTTGTGGTCCAAAGAATTTTTTCCCACAACCTTGGTACTGGTGTAAGGACCATGTTGGAGTGGTCTGAGCTTCTGATGGGCTCTTGTAAGGCGTTCATTCTGCAGATGCAGCCATACTTTGTCACCCACTTGAAACTTTGTGGTGCCTGATGTTGATCATGTCCCTTCTTGTACTGGCAATTTTCTGGAATGGAGTAATGATAGATCGACCCGTTGGGTAGAGGTTCTGTTTAGTCAATTTAACGTCTTAAATTGCTCTACATAAATTATCAATCCGGGTATCGTAAACTGATGAAGTGTGGTGCACCATATGTGCTTAGTTAACCTTTTTCTTACTTCGTTGTTTTATAGTTTATGTTGTTTTGGGGGTTTTGTTCTTGTTGGTTTCCTAAAGTGTCTAATTCAAATGGAAATCCTATTCTAAGGTCTTAAGAATACTTTTAAAGGACAAGTATGGATAGAAATTTCAAGACAAGGCCTATGTCCCTAATGGTAACTTCCAAAACTGAGCACTTCAAAAGATCTTAAAACATGTTATTGATGGAATTAGTACTTAAACAAAAGTGTAAATATGCAGCTACTTCAATCAAAATAGAATGAAACAACCAATCAATGAGCTAGTGACTATGAAACCCAGTATCCTTGCTGCTGTATAAAAAAAGAAAACTGAACTTAAAGCAATTCAAAAAATGTAAGCAAAGTAAACTAAATCATATTACATCAACCCATATTCTGACCCCTCACCTTTCGACTCGCTCTAGCTATAGGAGGTAACCGAAAATGACATGAGTAATCTAATCACTAACTTGCAGAAAAGTAAACTAAATCATATTACATTAAATAATATTCTAATTCCTCACTATTTGAGTCGCTTAGCTATAGGAAGGTAATCATAAACAAATGGAGTAATATGATATCTAAATTTGCATGAAAGTGAATGAGCAAAACAAAACTGAAAGAAATAACAATGCTGGAATTAGAACTCAGAAAATAAATCAGCAGAAGGACAAGATGATTCCATCATGTCATTAGTCATTAAAAAGCTACGTGCATTACTAATCTACAATCAACCGGTTAAACACACTTGCATGAATTAAAATTGCATGAATGAAAAATCTAATCTACCAAACTTGAAAGCAATCAAATGACATAAAGAAATCAAAGCAAAATTTACAAAATGAAATCTACTCTACCTTACATTCTAATATGCTCCATGACATCTACTTCACATCTCCTTCCATGTTGAGAACATCAAAGCTTTATTCAAATTCTTCAAAATCAGAAAGTACAACAAAGTTCTCCAAATCTTTCAAAAGCCATCAAGGAAGAACTACAAACTCCAAGCTAAAGAACTCACAAGCTAAAAGAATAAAAAGCTAACAAATGAAGGAGAGAGATCTCCTATTTATACAAAAAGATGAGAAGCCATCTCATTAATGAGAGTCCATGAATCTCTCCCTCTACCTCTAAAGTCCTAATCAGAATAGGAACTGATAAGACACATGTATTCTTAGAGTTACAATACAATTAGGAGATGTGACACATATCCTCATGATCCCATGATTCTTTCCACTCAAATTCGAATTTTGCCTTAGAGTGCCACATAAGGGTCTTCTAGAAGCCTCCTTTCAACCTACACATGTCAACAATCTCAACCCATTTGTTAGGTATAAGCATATGCACATTATTTTCTAATTTTTAACCACAAATTACTTAAAAGGCTTAGAATTAATAAATATTGGAAAAACATAAATGTGGCCCAATGATAATGAAAGTGGGATGAATGTGGTGACATAGTAGTGAAATGGAGGTGAAATGGAGGTGATATAATGGACATAATAGTGAAAGTGTAATGGAAATGAATGACATTTTCAAGACTCAACATATCCCCCAACTGAAGTTATTGCATGTCCTCATGCAATATATATTACATTAACTCTTTTGATCCTTGAGCTTTGGCTTAACTTTGCATGATATCATTTGATAACTTCATATTTCTACAAAGTGTTTTACTTGAATTGCAACATGGTTGTTTCTTGTGTTACAACCATTTTTTTGTTGTTGCCTTCTATTTTGATCTTTGAACTTTGCATAATGATATTTTGATTATTGTTGCAAAGTATATATTTATTGGATTGGATGAAGGTTGGTTCTTGTGTGACAATCATGATTTTGTTTGTATCCAATTTATCCTTTAAGCACTTTTTCATAAGCCATTGTATGTTCATAATAGCAATGCAATAATTAATATATGTTGGAAGTATGTGGGCTCCTGAATATGATATGGACATGGCAAGATATGAATATGAATGTATTCCCCCCCCCAACTGATGGCATTGGTAATTTTATGAAATGAGGAAGAGAAATATTTTTCCAACAATTATCATTCTAGCTTTTTATGGAACTCTATGGTCAAAAGTTAGAAAATGACGTACCTTCACTTACCCTTTGGAATGGATGAGTTGTATGTGTAGTGGCTGAAAATTTCTGATCATATTCTTCTTCAAGTGGCTGAACAAGAGGAGTCATGGATAGAGAGATAAGATGATTTTTTATTGCTTCTAGTAAAACTTGTTCAATCTGCTCCAAAATGCTGAAAATAATAGTCTTCATGTCTTCAAAACTCACTGGCACAATTCCTACTATGTGAAAAGATGTTCTGATGTCGAACATAGTAGGAAATTGTTGTCTTAGTGGCCATTAATGGATGCCACTAGTCAACATGAGAAATCTCACCATTGATGACAATGAGAGTCAAGATGCCCAAACACATCTTGCTACGCACGAATGAATTTTTCGATGTCGAGTCACCTAGAAGATCTAACGAACAAGGGACATTAATGTATTCTCATTGTTTGCCAGCATGAGGACTTGCCATTAAGGCATGCAAGCCTCAAAGTGATTTTACAAAGAACTTAGACTCAAAGGACTATGAACTCAATAATTTGTATTGAAGTAGGGCTTATTTGCGGAATGAAAATGACAAGGAATGGAAAATGGCAATGGAAAGTAGAAATGGCAATGGGCAATAAGCATATGAATGAGCCTCTTGCTTTTATTTGTGGGTTATGAATGGAGAAAAAGAGATGGAAAGTGTATGTGAATGTAAATGGAAAATATGGAGTGAATGGTTTATTATGAAGTATGGATGTGATGGAGACAATAGTATCTGAAAGTTTTTCAAGTGTTTGGATCTGATTTTGCATCAGCATATTTCTTCTTTGTTGTTGATCATCCTTTTATGAAACAAATTAGTCTCTTAGAGAGACACCATTCTCTTGTAGTCATTTGTCTTTCCTCCTGGAACCTGCAAAAAAACTAATACTTCTTCTGTAATGGAATGTAAGATTATCAAAGGAGAGAGGTGATCAATCTCTCTAGTTATGATATTTACACACAAAACAAAGAATTTGTATTAATGAAACAAGTATCAAAAGTATTTATACCTGCTTTAGAATTGGTGCCCAAGTTGAATGTTGCTTCTTTTTAGCAATTTATTTCATTATTTTCCATTTAAAACTCTAATGATGGATTTCTCATTGTGTAGATCTTGTTGAGATCTTTCCAATGGTACTTAAATCATCAAAATCTGATTTTGTATGAGAAAGATAGGTTGATTTGAAAATGAGGTTTTTCTAGCTGCGGAATTAGAGAACAGCTGCGGAATTGGACTTTAGCTGCGGAATGTGTACGGTTCTGTAGCTAAAAATATTGAATAAAAAGTTAGTCATTCATCTTTCATCATCAGTCCAAAATTAGTCAATACCTTTAGAAAAGTGAGCAAATAACTTATTCATTTCATTGATTCAAAATTATTATTCTTTTCCTTGACATGCAACGACTTAGTGTGGCGACTCAATGTGGCGACTTAGTGATAACACTCAACTTGACTTCCTTTTGACCGGGGTCTTTTTCATCGAATTGGATCAAATGAATAGGACATCATCCATGTACTGACATTCCCCCAGCTACCCATGTGTCTTGTTTTTCTTGATAACTCCTGCAACCTAGAGTTTAACAAAATAGCTGCGAAAAGTTGAACCAACTGCAGAAAGTGGTTGAAACAGTCAACCATCAGTTTTTTTTTTTTTTTTTTTTTTTTTTTTTTTTTTTTTTTTTTAACAAAAATTGTGTAATGATATGCTGCCTTGGAATTATTAAGGTCCATTATGTCTCTTTCAACATAGATAGTCAGAAATTAATTTCAAGTGTAAAAACATGCTGCCTTGGAATTGTAACGTTTTCTTTTCTAGTCACAAACAAAATAACTGGCAATAGTCATTACAACTTTTTCCAGTAACTTGCCATCCTTTTCCAGATGGTTATATACTAACAAGTTTAAAGCATATTATAGCATGAATAATACTCGAAATTGTACAAGACAAAATTTTATGAAGCAGAACAACTTGCTCCTTGACTATGAACATGGTTATCAAAATGGGCAAAAAAACATTCTACAGCAGTCCTGTATATAATCTATGGCAATCAGATGCTAGTGACACGAATTCCTCGATCCATGAGTTCGCATAAAATATAACAAAGTTATTTAAATGGTTTGATTTTCCAATTCTTCCCTTTACTTTGGTCGTATATTTCATCAACAACAAACACAATTGTCGTATAATTGTTTTTTGGACATGTCTTTGCTGTGGGTCGTGAAACTGAGCACAGTGACACGTTGCATGGGACTATCAGTCATTAAAGATGTGTAATGAAGCTTGAATACCAGCACATAGTTGATTCCTAATTAGATTTCTCTTCCTAAGGCACGCCGAATTACATCACAGCCTGTTCATTTAATTGAAATTCCGTTTTTTTTCATGCGGTAGTCAAAAATGCGCTCCAAAAAACCGCGAATTTCTCACAAACCGCCACGAATATCTTCAAACGGTTTCCGAGTTATCTAACTGACCCAGCTAGCGAAAAAACCCATGTTTTCTTTTCTTCAAATTCACCTCCGTTTGGGAAAATCGTGCATTTGAAGTTAGACGTTTTTCTCTGTTCTGCATTTTTTTTTTAAATTGTTGTGTTTGAATTTGCAGGTTCATGAGCGTTTTGGAAAATTCTTACAGAAGCATTATGAGTAGTCACAGTTGTGATAGCCTACCACATGGAGATTTTCTTTGATTGTATGCACTTGGTGATAGCATCTATCCGTCAGATTTACCTAAATCAACACACCTGTTTAAGTAATTTTGATCTGCATTTTGAAATTCCACCATTGAGCTCAGCGCTAATGGAATAGACTTTGTATTACAGGTTTGTTGAAATTGATACTGAAGATAAAGCATCAATTCACCATAGATTCATTTCACGGTTCCGATCCTTCACTTATCGTTGATACTCCAAATGCAATCACCTGTTACATTTTATTTCATTTGCAAAAAAAACTTTTATGCTCTTAGCCCTACGTGGTTTTCATGGAGTTTTTTTTTTTTTTATTGTTTTGTTAATAAAATTATATGTTATATTTTCAAAAATTAAAAATATACATATACATTTCATTAAACAAAACAATGATTTTTTTTTTTTTTTTAAACAAATGTTCTTGCAGGCTTGTTTCAGGGCCAAGGCTTGAACATGGATGCATATTTTTCTACTGAGGCCACAGTGAAAGCTAGGATTCAAGATAGCCATAGATTATTTTTCTTCTTCTTTTTTTCTCTGAAATTGTAAATTTTTATAATAAGGATTAATGATTTTCAATTTTAGACAGCAAAGACTTCAAGAAAAACATGCTAAAATCAGGACTTTGACTGAGGTCTTAGGCTGATTTTTCATCGTTCTGAGCTGGGTGATTAGGATAGGATCCATGTTGGGACAATTTTGGAGATGCCCATGTGGTCGTTTTTTCATTGGACATTTGTAACCTACTAAACCTTGAAACAGCTGCGGAATTCTCAACTAGCTGCGGAATCAAGGCACTTTCTGTAGCTAAGTTGCAAAATCTTATTTCAATAGGATACAATGTTTTGAGGACTACTACAAACCATAACCAGTCAATTTTGGACAACTGAACCTATCAAAGCAGTTGGGTTTCATTTTTTCATTTTTTCATTTTTTTTTTTATTGAATCAATTGAAATGATGAAGTTTATTTTGTCTCCTTTTTTTTTTTTTTACATAACAATCCTTTTTCTGATCCTCCAGATCACACAAAGTGTAGGAGGAGAGCATACTCAAGAATTATTAATTAATATTTTTTTACTTAACAATCCTTTTTCTGATCCTCCAGATCACACGAAGTGGAGGAGGAGAGCATACTCAAGAATTATTAAATTTTTTTTTTTTTTTCAGATGTAAGAAATAAGGTCTTCTAATTACACTTCCCTAGCAACGACGCCAAAATGTCTAGTCAATTTAACATCTTAAATTGCTCTACATAAATTATCAATTCGGGTATCGTAAACTGATGAAGTGTGGTGCACCATATGTGCTTAGTTAACCTTTTTCTTACTTCGTTGTTTTATAGTTTATGTTGTTTTGGGGGTTTTGTTCTTGTTGGTTTCCAGAAGTGTAATGAAAATGGAAATCCTATTCTAAGGTCTTAAGAATACTTTTAAAGGACAAGTATGGATAGAGATTTCAAGACAAGGCCCTTGTCCCTAATGGTAACTTCCAAAACTGAGCACTTCAAAAGATCTTAAAACATGTTATTGGTGGAATTAGTACTTAAACAAAAGTGTAAATATGCAGCTACTTCAATCAAAATAGAATGCAACAACCAATCAATGAGCTAGTGACTATGAAACGCAGTATCCTTGCTGCTGTATAAAAAAAGAAAACTGAACTTAAAGCAATTCAAAAACTGTAAGCAAAGTAAACTAAATCATATTACATCAACCCATATTCTGACCCCTCACCTTTTGCTCGCTCTGGCTATAGGAGGCAATCATAAACAAATTGAGTAATCTGATATCTAAATTGCATAAAATGAAACTAAGATCAAACTACGCATTCATACTTCAATCTCTCACCTTTCGACTCGCTCTGGCTATAGGAGGTAACCGAAAATGACATGACTAATCTAATCACTAACTTGCAGAAAAGTAAACTAAATCATATTACATCAAATAATATTCTGATTCCTTACTATTTGAGTCACTTGGCTATAGGAAGGTAATCATAAACAAATGGAGTAATATGATATCTAAATTTGCATGAAAGTGAATGAGAAAAACAAAACTGAAAGAAATAACAATGCTGGAATTAGAACTCAAAAAATAAATCAGCAGAAGGACAAGATGATTCCATCATGTCATTAGCCATTAAAAAGCTATGTGCATTACTAATCTACAATCAACCAGTTGAACACACTTGCATGAATTAAAATTGCATGAATGAAAAATCTAATCTACCAAACTTGAAAGCAATCGAATGACATAATGAAATCAAAGCAAAATTTACAAAATGAAATCTACTCTACCTTACATTCTAATATGCTCCATGACATCTACTTCACATCTCCTTCCATGTTGAGAACATCAAAGCTTTATTCAAATTCTTCAAAATCACAAAGTACAACAAAGTTCTCCAAAGCTTTCAAAATCCATCAAGGAAGAACTACAAACTCCAAGCTAAAGAACTCACAAGCTAAAAGACTAACAAGCTAACAAATGAAGGAGAGAGATCTCCTATTTATACAAAAAGATGAGAAGCCATCTCATTAATGAGAGTCCATGAATCTCTCCCTCTACCTCTAAATTCCTAATCAAAATAGGAACTGATAAGACACATGTATTCTTAGAGTTACAATACAATTACGAGATGTGACACATATCCTCATGATCCCATAATTCTTTCCACTCAAATTCGAATTTTGCCTTAGAGTGCCACATAAGGGTCTTCTAAAAGCCTCCTTTCAACCTACACATGTCAACAATCTCAACCCATTTGTTAGGTATAAGCATATGCACATTATTTTCTAATTTTTAACCACAAATTCACTTAAAAGGCTTAGAATTAATAAATATTGGAAAAACATAAATGTGGCCCAATGATAATGAAAGTGGGATGAATGTGGTGACATAGTAGTGAAATGGAGGTGATATAATGGACATAATAGTAAAAGTGTAATGGAAATGAATGACATTTTCAAGACTCAACAGGTGCTACAGAAGTTAGATCGGACGAATGCTTGACCTGACAGTGCAATGGTATCCATGTGGGTGAGGTGAAGATGTCCCCGTCCTATTTCATTAACATATCCACCTACCTCTGCTGCATGGAGGAGCCCTTCCTGGGGGCCATGGATGTGACTATGATCTTCCCCTTACTTTCAGAGTGAACCAAATAGAAAATAAATTTCCTAGCCTAGGAGATGATCTTACTGCCTTTCTTAGCAGAGATCAAAGAAGTGGCGGTAGGTGGGGCTACCTCCGGTATCATGTATAATGAATTACCCAAAGAAATAATAACAACATGAGGCCTTGACTCATACACAACATGTCACCTCCACAAGTATGGTTGACCTAATCATACATCACAAACATCAGTAGGTGCAACATCACACAATACCTCATCTGTGAAGGGCTTGATGTTGTAGGGAAGGTGGCACTACTAGCGGACTCGGAGATCTCGTCCTTCGTGAAGCCACCTGATACTATACGGTTGTAGGTGTGGTGTAGTCAGTAGGCTCAACCGCTTCATGACCTCCACTGAAATGAGGTTCTTTTGGCTACCACTGTCGACAATGAATTGCAGTGGCGAACCCTTCACCCACATTTGTGAGTGGAAAAGATGCTCCCCCTCCTCTGGATCTTTGGGCTCATTCTTCTGGATCTTGGTGGTGGCAACAGTGGCATTGGGCTCCACGTCAATGATCTGCTTCCCTTTTCCATTCCTCTTGTCAGATTTTGACTCAGGGTCGAAAAATGCATCTGATTCTAAAGCCTTCAACTCGGCCACCAGTGACTACTTGGTCTGACACTCACTTGTGTTGTGAGTGGGGCTCTTGTGGAACTCACACCACTTTCCTGTTTCCTTCTTTGACTTCATGGTGTTGTTATTTTCTTGCAGCTTCGACGGGTTGTCTTGGGTCACCCCGCCTTGGCTTTGTCCTTTGTTCTTTGGATTCGCAGATCCAAAGTCTCGCTTATTTTGTTTAAACTTCTACTCGATCTTGACAGTGTATCAGTGTGCCATGCCGAGCAAGGAGATGTTCAAGAACTCCATCTTGTCTTGGATGTACCTGTGTAGGCAACCGCAGTATTTGAGTACCAAATGCAGCTCAAAATCCTTGATACCCAACTTTGTGCGAGGGGTATGAAAAATATTTGTGAACTCCGGCACATCTTGGTCCCTTCCCTACCACAGCATGGTCCACTTTATGTATTTGTCCTCATAGCTTTTGACAGGGTAATACTGCTCCTTAATGGTGTCCTATAATGAACTCCAAGTGGGAGCAGCTGAACACAGTGAGTTCGTACTTTCATCCTTCTGCTTGTAGCAGATTTCACACCAATCCTTGACGTGGGGGTGGCTTTGAGAAGAGTGAAAGTGATCTTTTGTTGGCTTGAAAAATCATGAACAGAAAAATACCCTTCTAGCAGATTTAACCATTTACCTACGACATTTGCATCTATCTGACCCTCAAATATGGGGATTTCAAAATTAACTTGTACCTTAAAGGGTGTGGCATTTCTAGAGTAGTTGTTGGAAGGCGATGCATCGCCTCTGGGTAGCCGCTGATGGATCTGGGAAAAGTTTTCCATCATCGTGTTCCTTTGTCACTTGAAGGCTCCTACGAGCAAGATTTTGATAGGATATCTTGCCTCCTCATCTTTATTTTAATTCACCATGGGAGGCCGTTGGGATTTGCGAGGTTGGTCTTTCAAAGGTTCGACCAGTTCAAGCCCTAACTCCTTATATCCCGACCTCACTGGGGACATGCAAATAAAAACATAGAAGAGAAAACTGCTTTGATACCACTGATCTAGATTTAAATAGCAACACAACAAATTACAGAGATAACCATAAATACAGAGATATAGCAGAAATAATACTTCATTTCATTAATGTAAAACACTGAAATGTGTTTACAAACAGAAATGGAAATAAACTAGCTCGGGCGATGGTAGCTTATCTCTAAGGAGAGATGTGGTGGCTACATGCCTCTGAACTGTGTTACAATGAGGCTGGAAGGCCTATTTATTGTTGAGAAACAATGGAAAACCCTAAACATCGAAAAACCTAACCCTAGGAGATGAAGTGCCAAACTATGGGCCCCGTTTTGGGTAAATTGGTATATCAACTTCCCAGAGTCGTAACTTTGGCATGCAATCTCCGTTTGACATGCACAATACCTCGTTAGAAATATCTATCCGAGGAATACATATTTGGGAAGAGAAAAATCAGTCCATGGACTCATGTTACTCCCAGGTTTCCCAAAAAACGTGGTTTAGGGCCTCAAAACGGCTCTAGAAGTTCACGACCCAAAAAACTACTAAAAATAGTAAATTGTGCTACAATTAAGAAAACTGAAAAACTGAAAGAGACAGTTGTGGGGGTCCAAGTGGGATAGGTGGGTGTCCACAAACATCCACCTGGATCACTTATACGCATTACAAATTCTTAATAAAATTGAGGATTTCTTCTTTTTAAATGGAAAATGTAGAAGGTATGGCACCTACCTCCCTTTTCTATTTTCTGGTGATGATAACCCTTGATTCGATTTCCTTTAGTGTCCACTAATACCTTTGTAGGCTAATCTCCCTATATCCTGTAGGTTTCCTCTAGGTTTCCTGCTTGTTGTAGGTGCTGACTGTTTCCTGTAGGTGCTATTTCAGGAATGTCGAGAGTAACCTCTTATTTTGATGACTCCTCGAAGTTGCCTCTGCCTTCTTCATATGGGAGTCAGTGTTTATTTCTATTTATGGATGATTGTGTTGGGTGATGTGTTGGTTGGCTAAGTATGATTGCCTTCTTTTGGACTGTTGGTCCCACTATCAGTTCATCATATCACCTTGCCTCATAATCATCTCCCACTCTTATTCTCCGTAACTTAACCATTTTTGGATTCATTCCCCTTTTTCCTTTGATTTGACCTTGCCACGTGTGTAGTGGACTAACCCTTTCCTTCTTGTGATCTGACCGAGGGTGGCCAAGTTAACTAGCCACCTTCACTGGTAAAATAAACTCCCGCATTATTCCTAAAGTTTTAATCATATCATACTTATGAGGGATTATTGGTAATATGGCATACCCATGGGTCCTTTTCTTCGTTGATGATGCATGTTGGAGAGTGGTGCCAATTTTCTATTCTTTTTGAGCTGCATATTTCCAACTGTATATTTCCTCTTCTGATGATTTGTTCCTTTTGATGATGTATAGGTGTTGGACCTTGTTGTTGTTCATCTTCCTACTGTTGCTGAGCTCTGGAGGATCTTTCTCATCCTCATAGTCCCTGTGCTGAAGATGGTTGTAGTCTTTGTGGTCTCTTTTGTGGGATAGGATGCTACAGGATTTCCTACTAGATGTCTTGTAGCTACCTTTCCCTTAAAATCTCGCATTTTTCCTCAACTTTGAAGTAGAAGGGGTATTGAAATGAGTGGAGAATGGGGTTATGGAATGGAAGGTGAGGGATGCTACTTTTGGTATGCCTCCTCTTTCCCTTTTCTCTTTTTTTTATAACTTTTTGAACTTGATTTCTTTGATAGATACAGGGTCAACATGGTTATAAAAGGTATTGGTTGTGGTGTGGTGAGGTAAATGGTTTTTTTTTACATTCAAACACAGGCTTGTGTCACCACCTTTCCATTGGACTGCTCTTCTTGTTGTTTTCAATACCTCCCGTAATTGCTATAGGAAACTCCTATAGTATTACGGAGAATCCTGTAGAAAAAACAGAACTGTTTGAAATGATCTGGAGTGGAGTATAGATGGAAGACTAGGGGGATAATGGAGGATATGAGATGGGTGAAGTAAAAAATAGTTTTTGTTGGTCCTACTATCCTCTATATATTGTGTTTATATTCCTCTTGCAAACCTGCAAAACATAATTGTCATCTTTGTATCTTTTTCTCTTCTTCTTTTTTGAAAAACTACTAGTCTACCTCCAAGGAGGTTTTCATCCTAGTTGCTTGTCCTAGGTGCCTCAAAAGAGGTTTTCACCCAGAGATATTTTATTCTTATATTTTTATGTTTTGAACACTCTTGGGTTGCCTTAGGAGTTTTTCAACCCAACAGTTGTACTCAGGTGCCTCATGGAGGTTTTCATTCGAGTCCTTTTTTTTTTTCAGTGACTTGGTGGGGTGGAAGCTAAGACTTTCTTGACCACCATCACTGACTTGCTGATGCTATTGATGAATTCCTACTTTGATAAGGTCTTTTGTAGATTTTTAATCTGTACCCACTGACAAGCAAAGGGATAGCCTCTACATCAATGGTCCTTATTTGAACAGCACCATTATCATGACACTTTTCTATTACATAAGGCCCTAACCATCTAGTCCTTAACTTTCCTTTGAAATCTTTGTACCAGGAATCATACAACAAAGCCCAATCTCCTTCTTGAAACTATTTGTCTTTTATATTCTTGTCATGCCATATTTTCCTTTGAACTTGAGTCACTTCTGTGTGCAGGAGGGCCTGCATCCTAAATTCATCTAACCCATTCAGCTGGAGCAATCTTTCTTGTTGTTCCCTTGTGATATCTAGATCTAGTTTTTTTGTCATCCTTAAGGTGTTGTATTCAAATTCAATGGACAGCAGGGCTTTCTTCCCATAGGCTAGCTCATAAGGGGTGAAGCCAGTGGTGGTCTTCTAGGTGGTATTGTAGGCCCAGGTGGCCTCAACTAATCTGTATGCCCAATCTTCTATGTTGATGCCAATCACCTTGATCAGAATGCCTTCCAACGCTCGGTTGGTTAGTTCCATTTTCCCATTAGCCTATGGGTGGTAAGGGGTAGAATATTTGTGTTTGATCTTGTGTTGGCTTAGCATATTTTTAATCATGTGAGATGTAAATTGACTTCCTTGAGCAGTGACCAACTCTCTAGGGTACCCAAACTTATAAAACACATTCTCCCTTAACAATTCAGCCACATTTTTTTTTTCTATTGCTACTTTGATGGCTTTGGCTTCAATCGATTTTGTTAAGT
This sequence comes from Pinus tabuliformis, assembly GCA_031772625.1. Lineage (NCBI taxonomy): Eukaryota > Viridiplantae > Streptophyta > Pinopsida > Pinales > Pinaceae > Pinus > Pinus tabuliformis. The sequence continues at coordinate 322,455,686 of CM062819.1, forward strand.
AGTCAGTGCACACAATGATGTACTGCTTATGTCTGGATGGAGGGTCAATGGGCCCGATGAAATCCATGTCCCACTTGTTAAATGGCTCAAAAGTCACTTGAGGTTACAGAGGAATCTCATCCCTTGGTGTAGGTTTCCCCATCCTTTGGCACTGATCACACTGGCTAGTATACCTCCTTACATCTTGGTGAAGAGTGGGCCAGTAATAACTAGCTTGTAGTACCTTGAATTTTGTTCTTTTGGCTACAAAGTGACCTCCACAAGGCCCATCATGACAAGATAGAAGGATGTCGAAGACTACCTCCTCCCTGACACATCTTCTCATAGTTTGATCCGGACCTAGCTTTAAGAGATTGCCCCCAATCCAAGTGAATGGGGCGCTTTTTCTTATGTTTTTGCTCTTTTCCTTGGAGGACAAATTTGGAGGAAACTATTTAGATACCAAGTAGTTTCCTATGTCATCAAACCATGGAGAGAGAATTGAAATGGAAAATAAATGTTCATCCGGTAACTGATAATCAACCATTCCTTCCTCCTCTGTAAGCAAATTCAATATGGATAAAAAATATGCAACTACATTCTCCTTTCCAGACTTATCAATAATAGTTAAATCAAATTGTTGCAATAAGAGTAAGCATCTAATAATTTGGGCATTTACATCAGGTTTATTCATCAAGTATTTAATTGCAGCATGATCGGTATGTACAAATGTCTGGTAACCAGTAATGTAATGTCTAAATTTATTCAATGAATGCACAATAGCTAGGATCTATTTTTCAGTTACTGTGTAGTTTAGCTTGGCTTTCGACAGATTCTTACTGATGAAGTAGATGGCATAAGGCATCTTGTCATCTATCTGGACTAGAGATGCTTCTATAGATTTTTTAGAGGCATCAATATGAATATGAAAAGGCAGAGCCCAATTTGGGCCTCAGAGAATAGATGCATTAGTCAACTTGTCCTTTAGGGTGTCCAGGGCTTATAGGAAACTTTCTAACCATAAAAATTATGAGTCTTTGGCCAATAACCCAAATAAGGGAGAAGCTAACTTGCTAAAATCTTTTATAAATCTCCTATAGTATCCAGCTAAACCTAAAAAGCTTCTAACATCCTTCTATTTCTGTGGAGTTGGTACTCTTTTGATGATGGCTATCTTATTTGGGTCTACTTGCAATCCTTCCTAGGATATTGAGTGACCTAGAATAGTCCCTACATTCATCAAGAACTCACATATTTTGGGACTAAGGGATAAGTTCATTTCAATCAATTTGTTTAGCACCTTTCCTAGGTAGGAGAGAGCCTCCTAGAAATCACGCCCATAGGGTGTGAAGTCATCCATATAAATTTCTACTGCATCATGGACTAGCTCTGCAAAGATACTCAAGACTTCTCTCTGGAAAGTGACAGGGGCATTGCATAGACCAAAAGGGAGGACCGTATAAGAGAAAGTACCCCGAGGACAGGTGAAGCTGGTTTTATCCTGGTTGTCTGGGCTATTCTAGATTTGATTGTATCCTGGTCGTTTTAGCTCTTGAGTAATCGACACAAATCATCCACTTTTCATTTTTATTTGGAACCAACATGAGAGGAGACACTGATCCAGGTGGATATTGGTGGCCACCTGCCAATTCCACTTGGACTCCCACCATTTCTTTTTTCAATTTTTCAGTTTCCTTACTTGTAGCACAATTTACTATTTTTAGCAGTTTTTCGAGTCCTAAACTTCTAGAGTCGTTTTGAGACACTAAACGACGTTTTTTTGGAAATCTACCAGCTATTTTCTATCTAAAATCATATTTTCCATCGTAGTCCTTGGAGAGATCTTTCCAATGGGTTATCATGCATGTCAAACAGAGATAATATGACCAAGTCACGACCCCGAGAAGCTGGTTGTCTAACTCACCCCAACGGGGCCCATAAACGCTTGGTGTTACATGTCCTCGGGTTAGGTTTTTGGTTGTTTAGGGTTTGCTCTTATTGTTCAATAATAAAAAGGCCCTTGAGCTTCATTGTAAGGCAGTTTAGAGGCATGTAGCCACCACATCTCTTCTCAGAGATAAGCTACCATCGCCCTAGCTGGTTTATTTCCATTTCTGTTTGTAAGCATATTTCAGTATTTTACATTAATGAAATGAAGTATTATTTCCACTGCATCTCTATGTTTATGGTTATCTCTGTAATTTGTTGCATTCCTATTTAAATCTGGATCAGTGGTATCAGAGAAGTCTGCTTTTTTTTCTTTGTTTTTCTTCGCATGTCCCCAACGAGGTTGGGATATAAGGAGTTAGGGCTTGAACTAGTCGAACCTTTGCAACACTAGCCTCACAAATCCTGACGGCCTCCCATGGCAGATGAAAAGAAAGATGAGGGGGTAGGAGATTCTATCAAAATCTTGCTCAAATAAGCCCTCGAGCAACAAAGAAACGTGATGATGGACATCTTTGCCCAAATCGTTCGTCGGCTACCCAGGGGCGACGCATCGGCTTCCAACATCTACTATGGAAATGCCACACCGTTTAAGGTACATGTTAATTTTGAAATCCCCATATTCGAGGGTCAAATAGAAGCAGATGTCATCGATAAATGGTTAAATCTGCTAGAGGGTTATTTTTCTGTTCATGATTTTTCTAGTCGAGAAAAGATTATTTTCGCTCTTCTCAAAGCAGCCCCCCCCCGTCAAGGACTGGTGGGAAACCTACTGCGAGCGGAATGATGAAAGTACAAGCTCACTATTTTCAGCCGCACCCACTTGGAATTCATTCCGGGATGCCATCAAGGAGCAATACTACCCTGTCAAAAGCTATAAGGATCAATACATAAAGTGGACCACACTGCAGTAGGGAAGGGACCAAGACGTGCCGGAGTTTACCAATATTTTCCATACCCTTCACACAAAGTTGGGTATCAAGGATTCGGAGCAGCATTTGGTACTCAAATACCATAGCTACCATCTCAAATAGAATTCTTAAACATCTCCTCACTCAGCACAGCATACCGATATGTCGTCAAGGTTAAGCAAAAGTTTAAACAGAAGAAGTGAGACTTTGGATCTATGAATCCGAAGCAAGGGAAAGGTGCCCCCAAACTTCAAACTAAAGGACAAAGCCAAGGTGAGGGAGCACAAGACAACCCGCCAAAGTTGCAAGCAAATAATAGCACCGTGAAATCGAAAAAGGACTCGGGAAAGTGGTGTGAGTTCCATAAGAGCTCCACTCACAACACAAGTGAGTGTTAGGCCAAATAGTCACTGGTGGCCAAGCTAAAGGTTTCAAAATCAGATGCATGTTCTAACTCTGAGTCAAAACTTGACAAGGGGAATGACAAAAGGAAGCAAATTATTGATGCGGAGCCCAATGCCACCATTGCCACCACGAAGATCTAGAAGGAGGAACCCGAAGATCCAGAGGAGGAGGAGCATCTCTTCCACTCCCAGATGTGGGTAAAGGGCTCCCCACTACAGTTCATTGTCTATAGTGGGAGCCAAAAGAACCTCATTTTGGTAGAGGTCATGAAGCAGCTAGGCTTACCGAACATAGCACATCCATAACTGTACACCATTAGGTGGCTTCATGAAGGACGAGATCTTCACATGAACCAATAGTGTCACCTTCCATACAACATCAAGCCCTTCACAGATGAGGTATTGTGTGACATTGCTCCCCTTGAAGTTTGTGATGTATTATTAAGACAACCATACTTGTGGAAGTGACATGCTGTGTATGAGTCAAGGCCCCATGCTGTTATTGTTACTTTGGGAAATAAGTTGTACAGGATACCAGAGGTAGAACCGCCTACCGCCATCTCTTTGGTTACTACAAAAAAAAGCAGTAAGCTCATTTCCAAAATCGGGAAATTTGTTTTCCTGATGATACGCCCTCAAGAAAAGAAGAAGATGGTAGCCACGACCTCCAGATGGGGCCCTTCCGCATGAAAACTACAAATGGACAAGGTTGTGGAGGAGTACGATGACATCTTTACCTCCCCCGCAGGGGTTCCTCTGTACTGTCAGCTCAAGCACTCCATCAATCTGACCCCAGGTGAACCGTTGCCCAATGGACCAATCTATCAGCTCTCCGTTATAGAGAACGATGAACTAAAGAGTCAAATTCAGGAGCTTCTGCAAAAAGGTCACATCTGTCCAAGTTCACCGCCCTGTGGGAGCCCGATCATGTTGGTACAGAAGAAGGATGGGACTTGGAGACTCTGTATTGACTATCGGGCACTGAACAAGATCATTGTTTGTAATAGGTACCCAATCCCACAAATTGATGACCTCCTGGACCAACTGAAGGGGGAAAAATATTTCAGCAAGATTGATTTGAAGTCAAGATATCACCAGGTACCAATCGAACCCTCCGATGTGTGGAAGACTGCCTTCAAAGCTAAGGAGGGCCTTTTCAAATGGTTGGTTATGCCTTTCAGATTGACGAATGCTCCTGCAACCTTCATGAGGCTCATGGATGATAGTTTGTGGCCATTTACCAACTCATTTATAGTGGTATACTTGGATGACATCTTGATCTTCAGCAAAAGTTGGGAAGAGCACCTCCACCACATCCGACAGGTTCTCCAAACACTGCAGCAACACAAGTTATGTGCCAATTTGGAGAAATGCACTTTTGGCATGACCCAGGTTTAGTATCTAGGATATATTATTGATGAACAGGGGTGCATGTGGATCTAGCCAAGATCTAAGTCATTCAGGATTGGCCATCTCCAACCACTTTGACAAACCTCTGCTGCTTTCTAGGTCTTGCCAACTTCTACCACAGGTTTGTGTTGGGATTTTCTCATATCACTTGGCCCTTGAGTCAAGTCACCAAGGGAGGAGAGAGAAAAATTCTTTTGGTCTGAATATCAACCGAAGGCATTCACAGAGTTGAAAGATTGCCTCTGCTCGACACCAGTGCTCGCATTACCAGACTTGCAACAACCATTTGAGGTTGAGACAGATGCCTTTGACTATGCTATTGAGGTAGTCTTTACTCAACACAGGCATCTAGTGGCATATCACAGTGAGACACTTTCAGACATATTCCGGAAGTATCCCACTTATGACAAAGAATGTATTCCATTGTGTAGGCCTACCGACAATGGAAGCATTACATTTTGGGGAAGGAAATGGTCATCCACATAGACCATCGACCCCTAGAGTTCATAAAGACCCAAGGGAAATTGCAGAATGATCGCCATCAAAAGTGGTCCACATACCTGCAACAGTTCCATTTGAATATCAAGTATAAGAAGGGTAGCACTAATAATGTTGCATATTAACTCAGTCGACCACTGATCATGGCATTAACCACCATGCTCAACTCTTGTGGGCACGAGACTTCTGATTGGCCACTTCTCTACAAAAGCGACCCAAAATTCGGCCACACATACCAAAAACTCTTGGAGGGTCAACATGTTCCAAATTTTCACCTCCAGGATGCCCTGTTATGCCACCTAGGTCACCTTTGTGTTCCTTCTAGTGAGTGTGCCAAGATGATTTGGGAAGCACACTACAGTTAGGCTGTTGGGCATTTCAGGGTCGAGAAAATGGTGGCAGTACTACATAAGTATTTATATTGGCTAAATATTCGAAAAGATGTGGGGAAGTACATCAGATCATGCATTACCTGTGCCATTTCCAAACCGACCATCAAGAAGCAAGGCCTTTATACCCCGCTACCTACCCCTAGTCGACCTTGGGAATCCATCTCCATGGATTACATGTCAAGTATTCCTTCCACTAAGCACAGAAACGACTGTGTTTTTGTGGTCGTCGACAGGTTCTTGAAGATGGCCATTATGGCGGCCTGCAAGAAGAATATCACAACCGAAGCCACTGCTAAACTCTTCTTTGAACAAGTGTGGCTACACTTTGGGATCCCACAATCTATCATCTCAAATCGGGATAGCAGGTTCTTCAGTACATTTTGGTCCAGTCTCTAGTCGATGCTGGACACCAAACTCACTAAGTCCACAGCCTTCCATCCTCAAATTGATGGCCAGACAGAGGTTGTCAATAAGATGATCGTACACATTCTGCACATGTACAACTCAAAGCACCCATGCACATGTGACGAGAGCCTCCCCTGTGTTTAGCACAGCTACAACCAGGCTCTCCACAGCTCGACTGGCCACAACCCTTTTCAGGTGGGCTTGGGATTCCATACACTATGTCCCATTGATGTGGCCATGCCATTTGCAGCTACTCACGCAGATTCAGCTCATGTCCAGTCTGAAACAGATAAGGAAAATAGCTTCATTGAGAACATCCATCATATTCGCGAGTAGGTCCATGGCATTCTAGAGAAATCAAATGCCAAGTACAAGCAGTGACATGATCAACATCAGGTGCCACACAAGTTTCAGGTGGGCGACAAAGTCTGGTTGCATTTGCAAAAGGAACGCCTTATCAGAGTGTATCGGAAACCCAGACCACTCCGATATGGTCCTTACACCATTACCAAGGTTGTGGGAGACAACTCATTTAAGCTCAGTATTCCCCCATTCCTTGGCCTACACCCAGTGTTCAATGTGGATTGCCTTTGGCCATACTTTCCACCATTACTAGACACATCCGACATTGTAGAACAACTCACACCCACAGATTTAAATCCAAATTGCATGGAACAAGCTGCAACTAATTGGATCATGGACACATAGATCAAGCACACTTTCCAGTAGGATAACCAACTGTATCAAGTTGTCAAAGCAGGCCAACTTTTTCACCAGGGCAAGTGACTCACCAGGGACCAAGTTCAGCAGAAGTTTCCTCATCTCATGGAGTAACTCAACATAATGGGGACCATTCTTTCCTAAGGGGGGAGGAATGATCTATGTGGATATTGGTGGCCACCTACCAATTCCACTTAGACCCCCACTATTTCTTCTTTCAGTGTTTCATTTTCCTTAATTGTAGCACAGTTTACTATTTTTAGCAGTTTTTCGGGTCCTAAACTTCTGGAGCTGTTTTGAGGCCCTAGACGACATTTTTTTGGAAATCTACCATCGATGTTTTGTCTAAAATTGTATTTTCCATTGTAATCCTCTGAGAGATCTTTCCAACTGGTTATCATGTGCGTCAAATGGAGATAATATGACCAAGTCATGACCCCTGGAAGTTGGCTGTCCAACTCACCCCAACGGGGCCCATAAACTCCTAGTGTTACATCTCCTCAGGTTAGGGTTTTGGTTGTTTAGGGTTTTCTCTTATTTCTCAATAATAAAAATGCCCTTTAGCCTCATTGTAAGGTAGTTTAGAGGCATGTAGCCACCACATCTCTTCTCAGAGATAAGCTACCATCACCCTAGCTGATTTATTTCAATTTCTGTTTGTAAGCATATTTCAGTATTTTACATTAATGAAATGAAGTATTATTTCCTCTGCATCTCTTTGTTTATGGTTATCTCTGTAATTTGTTGCATTCCTGTTTAAATCCGGATCAGACACACACTCATTTTCTAAGATAGGGTAAATGAATACTACATCCAACAACTTCTGCAACTCTTCTTTGACTATATCCTTGAGAGTTAGATTCATTCTCCTTTGGGGTTGTCAGACTGGTTTGCAACCTTCCTTGATGTAAATGTGGTGAGTACACACTGAGGGCTGCACTCCCTTAATTTCTTTGTAATTCCAAGCAAAGGCATCCAAATGTTCTCTTAGCATATTACATAACTCTTCTTCTTAGTGTACAGAGAGAGAGGGGTTGATTTTCAATGCTCTCTCAGGGCCGAATTCTATGGTCTTGACATGAGTAGGGTTTGATTCATCTAAGCATAGATCAATCTGATGGTTTTCCTTGGTTTCCTTTACTACTTCCTCCAGAGACATGGTGTTGGGAGTTTGATTTTGGAGGATGTGTTGAATCAAATCATCTTCATTAGGCTGCCCTCCTCCTATGGTAGTTTCTAGGGTATATATTTGGGAGGAGTAGACTTTATCTTCTTCCTCCTTTTCTAGCCATAAAGGTAAGTCATGTTCTAGAGATGGCTGAGCAGGAGGGTACATGACCAACTTCTTGGATAGATGCCCATTTTTTATAGTAATATTTTCAACCCTGCAGCTTATGTAAGCATCAGCAGTGGCTAATGAAGGCCTCCCAAGGATGAGAGGATAACCATTAAATTTGGTCTTAGGCTGGAGAACTAAGAAGTCCTAAAGGTATTCCTAGGAATCAATGGAGACCATCACATCCTTAGCAATCCCATTAGGGGCTACTATGGATAGGCCTACAAGCTGCAAGACTGTCGTGGTCTTTCTTAATGATCCCTGTAGATTCAGCTTGAGCTCGGGGTACAATGGTGCCATCGATGTGTACATATACTATAGGGCTCCCAGGGTCCAAATAATTTGGGAAAATTTCCCACCCCAGCACGAAGTCGGATAGTCGTCCAATGACATTAATGGTAGGGGTGTATCTTTTTCTCCTTCCTGGATGTTTGAAACACTTCTCTTTCACCAGTTTGTTGTAAATCGGTACATTTTTAATAGCTTGCAGAAGTGGGATTTTGACACATAGATTTTTCAACTCACCCAGAAGTTCATTATCTTATGGGGTATGATGGACTGGATGGGTTAACCTTTCAGGAAAGGGTGGTGGATTTACTCTAGGAATACTTTCTTCTCTTTCCTCCTCAATCTCCCTAGGTGGAGATGGAGGTTGGTTATCTGGGAGAACTCTCCCAGACCTAAGGTTGATTTCATGAATTTCCATAGCATAAGCAGGGTAAGATGTCTCTCCACTATAGACCTATTTTGCATGTCTGTTGTTTGGGTTTGGGTTTAGTTGGGAAAGCATCTAAGGTTGTTTAGTTGGAGCAGGGTGTAAAATTTGTGGTTGAGATGAAGGTGAAGGCAATAAAGGTGGATCGTTGTTGTATGGGGGCCTCCACCCTTAGGGTGGTGCACTCCATTGAGGTTGTGGAAGAGTATATGGCTGGAATGGTTGGCTGGTCGGCTGGGAATGGTATTGAGGTGCAAAGCCTAGGGAGAAGGTAAAGACCAGGAGGGATGAGCAGGGGGAACCAAGAGGGAATGGATGTGTTTTGATTATGGTTGTAATATGAATAGGATGACCCTTGCATGCCCTATTGGTATGGTCAAGGCCCATGAGGCCTCCTTTGATTTATGTAGCAGAGTTGTTCAGTCACCCCTTCAGTTCCATGATACACAGCTTTTAGTCTAGGCAGAGAAGGGCACTTGTCTGTGGAGTGCTTATTCCTCACAAACAGAGAAGATTTCTATAAGGTTCAATGGACATTCATTCCTAGGGTGCCTCCTTGTGCATCGAGGGAAAAATATGGCTAATTCTCTCTCTGCTTCCTCTTCCTTCCTCTTGATTTGCATAGTTTCCATCTATAGGGCAAGGGTTTGCATCATTTCACTCTTAAAATCTTCCAACATGTTCCCAATTTCACTTTTTATAGATGTGTTGGAAGAGGATGAGTTGGCCACTATTTGACTAACCCTACCCATTTTTCTAGCTGCCCTAGAATGATTCTTGAAAACAATCTTGATATCATCATAGGGTAGTTGGTAAATGTCCCTTCCTGATAGAAAGTTTAGGGTTTATAAGAGATCTTCCCTGATCCCCCCCAGAAGGACTAACTTAAGTGACTCGGGATCAAGTGTGCAATTGGCCCTTTTATAGCTGAGCTGGAATATTTCCTCATAATCCTCTAAGAACTCATCATGTCCCAAGTTCATCCTAAAAATTTCCTCTTTCGAATCTTTGGACCTACAATAGTCCCTATACTTTTTGTTGAAATCTTGATGCATCTGAGCCTAGGTGGTGATATTATCCGCAGGTAAACCCATGCACCAATGTAGGGAGGAATCCTTGAGAGTGGATGGTGTTATAGACATATTTGGGCACTGCAATCCCAAACTCATATGTCCATAAAGAAAGGGCTCTTTAGCTCCTAAAAGTTTTGTTTCATACCCTAAAGGATCATGGTCAACTGATTACATCATTTCCCAGAAGTTCCACTTGAAAAACTACTCAGCACTGGCCAAAACTGGACCATACTGACTACTCCATGGTCAAGGTGTGATGCATACTAGTAGCCACACTACCCAGGTGTGATGCATACTGAAATGGCCTTCTGTGGGGTGCGATGAGCGAGAATAGACAAATGGCAGAGACAGTTTGCTAAGTGGATGATCATGGAATCTTCCAGAAACTTCTCCTGTGACACTTGCCTCTCTGAATTCACCCAGGGATGAGTAAGAGATCAATGAAATCTCCAAGTGGAACCAATAACTATCAGTGGAATGACACTAATCAAAAACCCAGAGCTGACTCACACCCTTGCATGACATTTATAAATGGATCCCTCATCTGATAGATCTAGGGGTTGGAATTTTGTAAATTGTAAGGAAGTGTTGTTGGTTTATCTGTGAGAAGAGACATTGTATTGTTGGGTGATCTTACTTTTCATGAGGTGAAGGGGGCTTCTATGCTGAAGGGATGATGCTAGATCAGACAACTGGGTTGTAATCCTATTTTCTACTATTAATAAATTTCTTTGAGTTTTCCTTCATATAATCGTGTATTTGTGAATCTTATTGCTTATGAATGCAATTGTATGGTCAATGTGTTTCTGATTCTGCATTGTTTATGATGTTTTAGATAGAGATGCTTTTATGGTTTTCTATTATTGACTCTACAGGTACTGTTTGAAGCGGGACAAGTAGGAGAAGAGTGGAAAATTCTATCAAGGGAAAGAGAAATCAAGCAAGGATCAAAGTGGAAGATCCAGGTTGGTCCTCTTTTCTTCCCTCTTATCTATTACACCTAAAGGAAATCTCGAATTGCTTTGATTGTTTGTTTCTAAGATAGATACCCATGTTAGTGGGACTAGTAGTTCGAATAGACACTAGTTTTCCCTGAAACAAAATGGCGACTCCACTGGGGATCAAATAGTTTGTTTTGTTTGTTTATTGTTTTCTTTATAAACTACAGACAAAGCCTGAAGTTAGCCAGCTAGCCTTCGAACCGCCTTTGCTATGCAATTGCGAAGTAGATGAATGTTGCTTCAGTCAATCTCTGGGTTGGTTTATGAAATGAACATCTAACTTACAAGCATTCTATGTGCCCTTGTGGTAGCTCAATAACCTCATAAGATCATACCCCTATACTTTGTTCTTACTATCCATCATAACTCAGCCTAAATCACTGAACTTAGCTGCAAATTTTGAGCAAAAACCAAGCTCAGTTTCACTTCCTGGTCCATCGCACTGTCTATAACTAGGCAACCTGTATGCATCGCACCTCCCGTGTGTTGCAGGTGAGATGCACCTCTATTTCCCTGTGTTGCAGGTGCGATGATTGAGTGATACTAATTCTCTCTTTGAAATTTGGTTTTTCCTCCTTGTTTTCAACTTTATTCAGTAGTTTTGTTGTTCATGATCAGTATCTCATTGCTGAAACCTTCTTCCTTCACATATTTCAGCCTCCATTAGTTAGGAATTGTAAATGTTTTTGTGTATTTGTAAATCATTTACAATCTTCCTTTGTTAAGAGTAGCTTAATCAAACTGTCGTTTTTTTTATGCAAGTGTCATAATTGTCATTTTGAATCAAAAGAAGAGTGTCATAAAGTCTTCCTCTTCTAGATAGTTGATTGTACTTTTTTCATTATACTTGATTTAAGTTATTAGTATTTGAAGTTTCGAAAGCAGTTTTCAATTCAAAATCGAAAAGTTTCATCTCAGTCTTCCTTTCGTTTTGAAAAGAAATTGTTTAAATTGTCGGTTTAAAAGAAAATAGTTTAGATCTGTACTTAGCTTTCCTTTTTGACATTCATACATTAAGGAAATGAAAAACAAATACATGCATGTGCATTTGCATTTTGACTGCATGCGGAATATGATTTAGGAAAGTGCATTTAGTGTTGCTCTATGCTCTCTGCTGAAAGAAAAATCATAATCTTCTTTCCTTTGTAGCTAGGATTTTCATTGCTAAAAGAAAATAAACGACTGTTTATCATTTTAGATTGCATATTTAGGAATTGTACATCTACTTCACGCGGTGAACCTTGAAAGACAAATTTCTAAGCAAGATCAACTCTAAAATAAATCTCAATGAACATAAAAAAGCTTTGGAACCTAACGCAACACATCTAGAAGTCTAGGCTAGAGACGTGTTCTGGCGTCGTAAAACCTGGTAACTATCGTTTTCATCAAAGGTTGGGTGATTCCTCCTCTTTGATACGACAAGTGCCGGTACGGACTTGTGCTCCCCGTACTATCAATTATATATTGGGAGACCATAATAGGCTGATATCCTTTATCCTTAGGAAGCCGTGTCTGCCGCCCTATAGATCGCAATGCACTGAACAGAGCATTCAGGAGGATTGGCTGCCGTACATAAGTCCTTGGTAATTTCTCTATCATTTATCACCAAGGTGTATTTTGTAGTTTTGCGATCGGTTTGGTAATCCCTCTGTCTAGATTTCCAGAGTATTCACTTTCGTTCCTTTTCAACTCCTTAAAAGAAAAGGTCCATCTGAGCACTTGTCACTTCAGGTTCATTAAAAATCAAAGGCGACTAGAGCCACCTTTAGCTTTTTCTCGACTCTTAAAAATTGAAAAAGCAAGTTGTGTCAAAGTGTCTTTAAAATTTATTTAAATCAGAATAACATCCTTGTTCCTTCGTTGATTTGAGGTTGAGATAATGGAGTCCACCAATCAAGGAATCCCTCTTGGAGGTAATCCTAGTCCTTTCTCCTCTTGGGGAGATATTAGTTCTCCATATATGGCTACATTATCCCTTCCAGGAATCACAATCGGCCTGTCGGTATGGCTTTTCTCGACCTCTATCATTCAAAACACCGTAATTCCTCAACAATCTAATCAACAACCAGATGATACTAAAGTTACCCCTTAACCTTCTACTTCCTTTGTTTCTCCTTCCCCTTCTTCCTCTTCGCTTTTTGAAACTAGTGACACTAAAAACCAAGTAGCTAAGAAGAAAAATAAAGGGAAGGAGAAGAAGAAGAAGCCAGTTAAAGAAGGAGGCAACCATGCATCATCCGGTAAAAATCCACACACTAAACTTTCCAAACCAAAATATCCATGCATAATTTTCAAGGGAGACCACTATAATCGAGATTTCCCTTACATTCCGTAGATCTTGAGAGAATGGTCTCTCTGTTTGCACCATTCAGTGTCATCAACCTCTAGCAGTCAAGTTGATAGCATACCATCAACTAGTGAAAAAAAAGTTAATGGACATGTCAAATTTCCCTGTGGGTTATGTGAAGGTAATCATACTCTTGCCCATTGTCCTTTTCTGGATGAAGCTAAAAGCATTTTGGAAAACTATCCTGCTTCACCGCAACGACTTCCACCTGGATACAGGAAACTCTTGCGAATTCCTTTGGTAGTTGAAAACTCGATTGACATAACTCAATTGTCAATCGAATCGCCTATCATTGAAAGTAAACATTTTGAGTCCATACCGGACCAAAGTCAACTTGTCGAGATGGCAATCGACCCAGTCTTGACTTCAGAAGGTCCACCTTCAGATGATACTATCACCAAAGAGAATGAGAATGACACTGTTCAAATTCTTTTTGTCGAAACGAAATCTAATGAACTTGGGGGCAATCCACCCATTCCTTTACAACAGGAAGAAACCCCCCCAGTTCATGAGATTGATCCGGCCGTTTATTTGGTACCTCCTCCAAGCAGTCTAGTCATTTTCTTTGATTGGAATCAACTAGCAAAACCCCGCCTTCCATCTAATGTACCATTCTGAATCATAGTACAATTTTACAAAATGATCGTGTCTGGCACTATCATAGATGAAGGGGCTTCAGTGAGTATCCTTTCCTCAACTGCTTGGAAAGCGCTTGGTTCGCCATCGCTTTTTCCTGAAAAACAAAATTTGTCAGGCTTCAACAAAGGAACTAGTCGACCGTTAGGGATCCTTCCAAAGTTACCGATAACTTTGAGAAAGAAAACCATTCATTTGAATGTGATGGTAGTCCAAGGGCCTCTAGATTACAATCTACTCCTTGGACATGACTATATATATAGCATGGAAGCTATTGTTTCCACACTCTTTCGAGTGATGTGTTTTCCACATGAAGGCCAACTGGTGCAACTTGTCGACCAGCTTTCATTTCCTGGTTCAAACACAGCTATGAATCAACCATCATCCCTAAATGGTCTCTTCATGTCAACAATGTCTCTTCAACCTTCATTCCATCCACCTAATTACCGTGAGTATTTCAGTGAATGTGACAAAGTTTAGGGGGCATGCACCCTGGTCTGCTTCGGTAGGTGAACCCAAAGGAAAAGAGAGATTTTCTTGAAGGTCATATGATTGGACTGAAAAAACATTCCCTTGTAGGTTATGTGATCAGTCTAAAACAAATATTTCCTTGAAAGTTTATACGATTGGATTGAAAAATCATTTCCTTGTTCATATGGGATCAATCTGAAACATGTATTCCCTTGTATGTTATGTGATTGGAAGCTCACACCATTCACCTTCATCTATTTTGATGGACAAAGCCAAGGAATAGCTTTTGTCTACTGACAGGAACAATCCTGCCTAACTGCAGGAACTTCCATATGGTAACCTGGAAAATCTTATTTTACTAAAAGACCTGGGGGGCATGCAAATCTTTATATGTAAGCGAAAAATGACCATTTGGTATTTTATCTTTTCAGTACTCTCAACCCTTTAGCTTTTTAGTTTTCTAGCTTTGTAGCTTGGCCATTTCTAGCCTACATAAAAACGCAATGAGCACATGTTATAGTAGTGTTCAAGCTCATTAAAAAATAAATATACCAAGATACATCTTCAAATGACTGGTAAGAGCAATGTTCCCACAAGGTTCAAGCTCATTAAAAAATAAACCTGCTACTGAGCATAGTTTCTCCTGGTTCAAGCTCATTAAAAAATGAAACCACCTTTGGTAAATAACCTTTGTGATCGCCTTGCTATCAGTCTTTTTGAACCTTGGTTGTGTTCCTACCATCACCTCCATTCATTTGGCTGATCATATGCTTCCACTTGATTGTTTACCCTTATGAGGAACAGCTGCAACGAGTGATTCTGATTTCCAACCTCTTCACACTGCCATGTTTTGAGAAAGTTCCAAACCTACCTGGAACCTGTTGCTACCCGAAAATACCACTCGTTCCTCATAAATGAGTCTCTTTTAAATGCTTTTTAGACTCATTAAATATAAAAAGATTGTCGAGCTATTGGCCTTTCCAGCTCTTTAAAGTAAGAGGAAGCGCCATCGCTCCTATATATTTTAATCTTTTTGGACCTGAGGGATTATAAAAAAAAAAGATCGAGTGCTTGTCTTTTTCGGCTCGCTAAAGCGATCGAAAAGTCATCCCTTTCGTATTATGGACTTAAGGGATTATGCTACGAAAAAGGATTGTTGGAGTTTCCTTTTGTCCCTTTTAAAACTCTCTAAACATGAAAAGGATTCAAGTTATCTTTGTCGTTAAACTCGTTAAAACAATAGTGACAAACTTGTCCACCCAGACAAGAACGAGTTTCATTGTCGCTAGGCTCACTAAAACATAGTGACAGGTTTTCCCAAAGGGAAAATTATAGACCAAGCATATGTTATCCTCCTCAAGCTTGATAAAAATAAAGAGGTACTGGTTAGCAATGACTGGGGAAAAAGGGAAGAAAACTTGAAGAATTTTATTGGTAGTAGGTCGCTCTTGAACATGACACTTTCACTCCATCACCATGATTGAGTCGGGTTGGGTTATTCCGTTCACCATATCACCATTGGTCCTTCGTACCATCCATGGGGTTAACACTACCAATCCATATCAGTGTCACCAACATGTTCAAGAGAAGTCATTCAGAGAATTCACCACCCAAAAAATGCCTCATCCACTGCAATACCTTCACCCTCAATTTTTCATGACCACCATTCCTGAACCTTATATCATCAGATCATTTTCACCTCCAGAAAAATCATTTGCTTCGTTTCACATCGTAGATGTGGGATACATCAAGGCCCTCCTACGACAAGTCACTTCTTGTCAACATCATCTCATTATCCAAGAAGTTGACTTAGAAACAACCCTTTCAGTACTTTGAAGCTTGCATGCCTTAATGGCAAGTTTCTCACTTCTGGAAACATGTTTACATTAATGACCTTCGACCGAAATATTTTACGTGGTTTTCGACATCAACTCATATATTCACACCACGTAAATTGTACTGTAATACCTTGAGGGTCATTATCATTATCGGTGATTCCTCTCGCACCTGTTAACAACTTACATTATTGGCTGGTAATCAGGCGATGTCTTTCCATGTTCGACTTCAGAACATCTTTTCACATGGATCGACTTCTACAATCGGGCAAAGATTGAATGAGTTTGAAGACCTTGGATCTAGTTTCATCCATCTGGGCTGTGATATATTCAGGAACATAAAGACATCAAATGTGCATAGAATCTATACAGATAATCATGACTCTTCATATCACTCTGTCCTATGTACATGAAAATGAATTTATGAAGCTGAGCATGGGAATGCCTACCTCACCTAGATCATGAATATAATATCATGATGATGTATTGTATTTTATCTTATACAGGTCACCTTCAAGTTCAAATACCTCGGATCCTCATGATAAAGCATTTCACCTGACATTAGAAGATTTACGACCTCATGCTTTAGGGGGCAACTATTATAGACATATTTGGGCACTGCAACCCCAAAATAATATGTCCATAAACCGAGGGCTCTTTAGTTCCTAAAAGTGTTGTTTCATACCATAAAGGATCATGGTCAACTGATTACATCATTTCCCAAAAGTTCCACCTGAAAAACTACTCAGAACTGGCCAAAATTGGACCATAATAACTACTCCATGGTCAAGGTGAGATGCATACTGGATGCCACACTAGCCAGGTGTGATTCATACTGAAATGGCCTTCTGTGGAGTTCGATGAGAAAGAGTAGACAAATGGCAGAGACAGTTTGCTAAGTGGATGATCATGGAATCTTCCAGAAACTTCTCCTATGACACTTGCCTCTCTGAATTCGCCCAGGGATGAGTAAGAGATAAATGAAATCTCCAAGTGGAACCAATAACTATCAGTGGAATGAAACTAATCAAAAACCCAGAGCTGACTCACACCCTTGCATGGCATCTATAAATGGATCCCTCATCTGAGAGATCTAGGAGCTGGAATTTTGTAATTTGTATGGAAGTGTTGTTGGTTTATCTGTGAGAAGAGACATTGTATTGTTGGGTGATATTGCCTTTCATGAGGTGAAGAGGGCTTCTATGTTGGGAGGATGATGTTGGATCAGGCAGCTATGTTGTAATCCTCTCTTCTACTATTAATAAAGTTCTTTGAGTTTTCCTCCATATAATCGTGTATTTGTGAATCATATTGTTTCTGAATGCAATTGTATGGTCAATGTGTTTCTGATTCTGCATTGTTTATGATGTTTTAGATAGAGATGCTTTGATGTTTTTCTGTTACTTTGACTCTACAAGTACTCTTTGAAGTGGGAGAAGTAGGAGAAGAGTGGCAAATTCTATCAAGGGAAAGAGAAATCAAGCAAGGATCAAAGTGGAAGATCCAGGCTGGTCCTCTTTTCTTCCCTCTTATCTATTACACCTAAAAGAAATCTTGAATTGCTTTGATTGTTTGTTTCTAAAATAGCTACCCATCTTAGTGGGACTAACAGTTCGAATCGACACTAGTCTTCCCTGAAACAGATGGGAATAATTTTAACTTCTGATCATCAAAGGTGTAACCATAAGTTCTGCATATGACAGCAAATTCGAACCAAAAAGTATCTGGATCTTCTAAGGTCAGGCCATGGAAGTGAGGAAGAGTGGAGGGGCTTATGTTTTTCATTTTGGCATCACCATTAGTTTCTCTAATGGGAAAAACACCCTCAATTCTTTCCCTATCTCCCCTTTCATTTCTATTTTCAGCCATTATGTCAGTGGGAATGGTTTCTTCTTCTTCCCCCATAGGCTCTTCAAATATCTATGGTTGTTTGCCTAAGGGGTCCTCTAATTCACAGCCATCAAGGAAGAGGGAAGGTTGCCTATTTGAAGTGGTGGGGTATTTGGTAGAAATTTTCCTAATTTATCCCTATTCCTATGAGGCATGAAAAGAGTACTTTTGTTTTTTTTCAAGCTTTAAGACTGATTGCAAAATTGAAAAGACAAATTGAATTGAAACTAACTGTTGAATGGAATCAATTGCAAAATGGAAAGGAAAGAAAACCAACTTACAACTACTTTGAATCATGGAACTAAGACCATAATCAAAGAGATAAGAAATGGAAGAAAGAAATCAGAAATCACAACTACTTAAACACCTCACTGGAAACGGCGCCAAAAAGTGATGAGTACCAGTATTGCAGCAAGGATGTTGCAACTCCTGGGGCTACCAACTTTACCTCATCAACCCAAGGTTCATAAAAACTTGGAGGTGACAGTGTTGTATACACAAATAGATGTAATGGGTCAACTCTTTGTCATTGTTGAGTTGGGGCGACAAACCACTAGGGTTTCTCAAACCAGCCTTCTATTGATTATAATAATTCTGATTACCAATTGAGAGAGGATAATTTTACCCTAATTGAGAGAATTGAAATGCTACTTACTACAGTAATGAAATACTAAAAGGAATGCCTACAAAACACATAACTCATCTAGCTATTTGTTAATATACCTTTCTTGCAAAAGAACTCTAATTTAATAGATGTGAAGTCTTAACTAGCCTAAACATGAACTATGATCTAAACAAGCACTTAACTATTGTGTGCATGAATAAATATAAAGACCTTTTTTCTTTTTATATTTTTCTAAGAGTGTAAATGCTTATCCTTCTTGGTTGCATGGAAGGTGAGATAGGTGTGGAGGGAGATGAGTGCGATGGTTCAAATGGCTTGGGAGGCAAGCAGGGGTCTACTCCTAGATTTAGTGATGCATTTTTCACAATTCGGGCTCAAAATAGGCCACTACAGGTTTTCCTACACGATGTCTACAGGATGTCTATAAGATGTCCTAGTTCACCTACACGATCCCATGTTTTCCTACAGGAATAGATCGAAAGCATAGGGAGTTATTTCAAAGGTGGTATGGAGCTTGGAGAAGGCAAGTAAGGAGGAAATAAGGCAAGGGAGTGGTAGGAACTCACTTAGAACTCAAACCAAAGCTTTACGATGGTTGGATTTACTCAATAAGCATGGCAAGCTTTCCTTGTAAAACGATGACTCGAATTGAGAAATTAGTGGCTTTTAGAGATCATGGGTGGATATGGTTTGGTTGAGGCTGATGATATAAGGTCTTCGTGCAATATAGAAACTCCTACAACATATACATCATTGTTGGCATTTATCCATAAATTCATCTCAAAACATGAAGGATTTACAAAAATAGAAGAAAACAAAATTTTCATCATTTAATTGCCAAGTTCATGCATGGGAATGCTTGAAACCATTATGAAAGCAACATGAATTTTAATGCAAGACCTAAGATATCAAAAATTTCAATTGCAACCTATCTTCTAAAACTGAAAGATGATGACCTAATTAGTAGAAAAACCCTAAATTTCAAAAGAAACCAGAATTTTGTCTTTTTTGGGCTAAATTGGAATTGTTCGTCAAGCCATGGTCCCAGGAAGGGAGGAATGAGGTAAGATCCACTTGTTATCATCCTTTTTCGAATATTTTCTTATCTCTATAATGTTATTGTTAGAGCTATTCACAAATGGAAGAAAACAAATTAAATCTACCAATACTTACAAATTAACAACACCAAAATCAGTTTAACAACTAACTATGAGATAACCTAAGCATACATATACAGTAAGAGGAACCTATGCTGCTAGGTTTAAGCCCTAACTCAAGAGCTTCAGCCCTCTGAGTCAACTCAGTGCTGCATCAAGGGAATGTTTCTCATTTTCATTAACATATCAAAAAATACATAAAATTGTTTGGTCACAATCCTTCAACTCAAACATTACTTAGCTATCTTTCACAAAAACTTTGAATCCTAAAGAGGCTCTAGGCCTCTTTATTTATACAATTGAAGTTTCCAACAAATTCCTTAAATCTAGGGAGGCTTGGATCCCAATCTTGATATTAACTGGTTCTTAATTGTCACTAGCTTGGCTGCCAATGATCCTAATGACTTGGTTGCTTGCAACTCTGAGCTGGTGTGATTTGATTGCGTGATCTTCGAGTGAGTGAGGAGTTAAGGAGGGAGATCCTATCTCTTATAATCTTCTTTCTTGTCTCATTCGAGTTCCTGCACCATAATTAACCACAATTTGCTCCCAAAACCTGCAATCAATGCACATTAGACCACTAAACATGACATCTTACTTTTACTCATCTCATTAAGAAAAATATAATTAAAACATATAAAGAATTGTGAGAATAGTTGATTTTAGTAAGATAGAGGTGCATTAAGGTCCATATATTTTACCCATTGATGAGCCTCATCACATAGTTTTCCCCATTTTATACCAATAAATGGACTCAGATGATGTGGATAAATGCCTAGTCACGATGTCATGGGGCTCTCAAGTTGGCACTAAAGAAAAATATCCTTGGGGGCCAAATTCTCTATAATATTTTACGTTATTTATGTTATATAGAGTAGTTTTATTGTTAAACTAGTATGTTAGGCATTATACACGAATGGGTAAGAGTAAGCTAGGAAGAATAATTTTTGGATAAAAACGTCTCTTTTTTCTCTCTGTGAGTAGTAGGTTGAAATTATTTTCATTTTCATTTGTATCATCTTTTTTTCAAAGAAATGGGTATGAGAATTTTATTAAAAAAGAAAGTTATGATCCTGCTATAACCATTACATTTCTTGAAAATTAACAATATTCCTTGCAGGTTTGAGATTGAGCACATAGACTCAATCCAATCCTTCAAGTGATTACCACATGAAACAAAAATTTTAGTCCCATTCTATCTAAAAAAATTCCAAAATACTCCTAGGATCCAAATACATTCACATTCCATTTTTCACTACTTTTGATTTAATTTTGCATAGCTTCCTGTTTTCCTTGGTAAAATATTGTTTCCCTTCTTCCCCACTTGAATCCTTTAGTGAGTGAACATTTTTGTCTTCAATTTCTTCCCTATCTTCCCCAAAAATCACTTTTTCGGCTTTTTCCCTTGAAGATTAGAGAGGGATCCGACTTTCACCATGGAGTTTGTTGTGCCCCCACTATCACTGAATCCTAAGGGTCCTCACGCACTTCTTCCTAACTGGATTTTGGTTTCTTCGATGAGTCATCTTTGAAAATAGCTTCTTCTGATTTTTCATTTTCTTCTTTCTTACCTTGAGTCTCTTCTTCTTTATATATTGTATAATGTTCAAACTATGCTCCTTCCCACCATATGCGTCTTTGGTTATTTTTTTGAACTCCGTTATTCTGCAAATGATTTGGGAAATTTTTAATTGCATGCCCTATTTCATAACATGCTTAAGATTGAAATGACACATTTTCATAATCAATATTGTAAAACCACACATAGTCTGAAGTCGTTAGATTTATCTCACCAAGAAAACCCTTGTTAAAATCCATCTCAACACATATTCAAGAATAAGTAGTTTTATAAAAATATTTAGATTATGGGTTGCAACAATAAAACTTCCCTAATGAATTACCAATAGAAAACAATAATGGGAGGTTCCAAAGATGCGAGCGAAGGTTCAAGAGCCTTACCCAATTAAGAGTCATGGAGATTGACATCGTAACCGAATTAAATGTGGGAGGCCAGGGTTACATAAAAAGGCTAGCACTACCGTAAAACCAGGGCCCAAATTTACAAATATTTTCATTATCCTCAATATTATTAAAAACCATAACAAAAAACCCTGAGCTAAGGGATAAATATTCATATCATCAATCAAAATGGGTTTCCATGTATCAATAATCCATTTATGGAGATCATTTAATTGTGGCCAAAACCCATTTAATCTATAGACCAAATCTTGATCTAAAAAGGAAAAAAGAAAAAAAACACTTTTTTAGTACTGAAGGCATCATATTTCAAAGGAACATTAATTTTCATAGTTTCTTGAACAACTAGAAGAACAAATCTAGACTTCAGCATCATCTGAACTTAAATAGGAATGCAACAAATTAAAAATATAACCATAAATACAAAGATGCAACAAAATAACACTTCATTTCATTAATATCAAATACTGAAATATGCTTACAAACAGAATGGAAATAAACTAGCTCGGGTGATGGCAGCTTATCTCTGAGAAGAGATGTGGCGGCTACATGCCTCTGGATTGTGTTACAATGAGGCTCAAGGGCCAATTTATTATTAAAAAACAAGGGAAAACCCTAAACAACCATAACCCTAACCCCAGGAGATGGAATGCCAAGATTTTGTGGGCCCCATTGGGGTTAGTTGGGCAGCCAATTTCCCGGGGTCATAACTTAGCCATATTATCTCTGTTTGGCGTGTATGATACCTTGTTGGAAAGATATCTCCGAGTACTATAGGATTTATGTTAAGCCTTTGGCCTGTTGGGGACCTTGAAAAATGTCGTTTAGGGGG
Source organism: Pinus tabuliformis (assembly GCA_031772625.1). Taxonomy (NCBI): domain Eukaryota; kingdom Viridiplantae; phylum Streptophyta; class Pinopsida; order Pinales; family Pinaceae; genus Pinus; species Pinus tabuliformis. The sequence continues at coordinate 322,478,247 of CM062819.1, forward strand.
TCAAAACTACTCCGAAGTTCTAGACCCAAAAAACTACTAAAAATAGTAAATGCTGCAATAAACAAGGAAATGGATGAAGCCGACTGGAGTTCTAGGTGTAATTGGTGGGTGGCCCCCAATATCCACCCAGATCAATCCTCCCTCCCTTGGAAGTAATGGTCCCCATTGCGTGTAGATTCTCCATGAGGTGAGGAAATTTTTTTTGAACTTGGTCCCTAGTGAACCACTTGCCCTTGTCAAGGAGTTGGCCTTCTTTGACAACTCAATATAGTTGGATCTTCTGTTGATGAGTTTTCTTGATCTTTGTGTCCATGTATTATGGGTTTAGCTTTGTTGGTGTGAGTTGTTCTGCAATGTTGGATGTATCCAACAATGGTGGAAAGTTTGGTTGAAGGTAGTCTACACTGAACATTGGGTGAAAACCAAGGAACAATGCAATGTTGAGCTTGAAGGTGTTGTCCTCTATAGCCTTGGTGATGGTGTATGACCCATATCACAGTGGGTGAAGCTTGCGATGGGTCTAGTGAGGTGCTCCTTTTGCAAGTGTAGCCAAACTTTGTCACCCACCTGGAACTTGTGCAGCACACGATGCTGATCATGGCGATGCTTGTACTTAGCATTGGCTCTATCTAATATATCATGGACCTATTGGTGGATGTTTTGAATGCACTCAATTAATGTTTTAGCCTTATTGGCTTCACACTGGACATGAGCCAAATCTACCTGAGTACCTGCAAATGGTATGGCAACATTTGTGGGAAATAATGGTTGAAATCCCAGCCCTACTTGAAAGGGAATGTGGACAGTTGAGCTATGGAGAGGTTTGTTGTAGTTGTGTTGGGCATAGGGGAGGCTTTCATCCTATTTTTGTGGATGCTTTGAGTTGTACATGTGTAGAATGTGTACGATCATCCTGTTGATGGCCTCTGTTTGGCCATCAGTTTGGGGGTGGAAAGTTGTGGACTTAGTAAGTTTGGTATTTAGCATCGACCAGAGACTTGACCAAAATGAACTTAGGAATATTCTATCTCGGTCTGAGATAATGGATTGTGGGACCCCAAAGTGCACCCACACTCACTCAAAGAAGAGCATAGCAATGGCCTCTATTGTGATACTCATCTTGCAGGCCACCATAATGGCCATCTTTGAGAATCTGTCGACGACCATGAAAACATAGTCATTGTCATGCTTAGTAGAAAGAAGGCCCGACATGTAATCCATGGAGATGGATTCCCAAGGTCAACTAGGAGTATGCAAAGGAGTATATAGGCCTTTCTTCTTGATGGTTGGTTTGGAAATGAAGCAGGTGGTGCAGGATCTAATGTAATTCCCAACATCTCGACAAAGGCTCGCCCAATGAAATACTTTTGCAGTATTACCACTGTTTTCTCTACTCTGAAATGTATACCAACTTGACTGTAATGAGCCTCTCAAACCATCTTCAAAATCTCTCTTAAATGAACATAGATGTGTCCTAGCTGGCATAATAGTGCATCCTAGAGGTGAAAATTTGGAACTTTCTTACCTTCCAGGAGTGTCTAGTATGTGTTGCATAATTCTGGATCACTCTTGTAAAGATGTGGCCATTCCAAAGTCTTGTGCCCATAGGAGTCGAGCATAGTGATCAGCGCCATGACTGGTGCTTGGTTGAGGTAGTCTGAAACATTATTGGTGCTTCCCTTCTTGTACTTAATGTTCAAATGGAATTTTTGCAAGTATGTGGGCCATTTCTGATGGTGATCATTATGCAACTTCCCTTATGTTTGTATGAACTACATGGTTCGGTGGTTTATGTGGATGACCATTTCCTTCCCCAGAATGTAACGTTTCCATTGATGGCAGGCCTGCACAATGGAATAAATTTCTTTGTCATAAGTGGGATACTTTCATATTGTGTCTGAAAGTTTCTCTCTATGGTAAGCCAATGGATGCCCCTATTGAGTAAGAATTGCACCAATAGCATAGTCGGACGTATCTATCTCAATCTCGAATGGTTGTTGTAGGTCTGGTAATGTGAGCATTGGTGCAAAGAAGAGGTGATTCTTCAACTCAACAAACACCTTATGTTGGGTTTCAGACCAAAAAAACATTGCTTTCACTCCACCCTTGGTGACTTGACTTAAAGGCCAACTGATATGAGAGAACCACAACAAGAACCTACGTAGAAATTGATAAGGCCTAGAAAATTGTGGAGCTCTATTAGAGTGGTTGGGGATGGCAAATTCTGAATGACTTGTACCTTCATTGGGTCCACGTGGACACCCTGCTCATCAATGAATCTCCCCAGATATTGAACCAGGGTCATGCCAAAAGTGCATTTCTCCAAATTGTTACACAACTTCTGTTGTCGCAGGGTTTGGAGGACTTATCGAATATGGTGGAGGTGCTCTTCCCAACTCTAGCTGAAGATTAAGATGTCATCTAAATACACCACCACGAATGCATTGGTGAAGGATATAAAGATGTCTTCCATCAATCTCATAAAGGTTGCAGGGGAATTCATTAACCTGAAAGGCATGACCAACCATTCGAAAAGGACCTCCTTGGATTTGAAGGCAGTCTTCCACAAATCAGAGGGTTCAGTAGGAACTTGGTGATGATCGGACTTCAAGTCAATATTGTTGAAATATTTGGCCCCCTTGAGTTGGTCCAGAAGGTCATTAATCCATGGGATTGGGTACCTATTCTAAAGAGTGATATTCTTCAACGCCCGATAGTCAATATAGAGTCTCTAGGTCCCATCCTTCTTCTGTACCAATAAAATCAAGCCCCACAGGGTGATGATCTTTTCCTAATGTGTCCTTTGTGCAACATCTTTCGAATATTCCTCTTCATCTCATCATTCTCTAGAATAGAGCATTGATAGATAAGTCCATTGGGTAGTGGTGTGCCTGGTGTCAGATCGATGGAGTGCTTGACCTGACAGTGCAGAGGTACTCTCGTAGGTGAGGAAAAAATATCCCTGTACTCCTCCATGATGTTGTGCATCTATTGTTGTTGTGTGGAGGAGACCTATATAGAAATCATGGCCACAATATTCTTCTTGCCCTGAGGGAAAATCATAAAGAAAACAATTCCCTGGTTTATGAAATGATCTTATTTCATTTCTTTGCAAAGATCAAAGAGATGACAGTAGGCAGGGCTACCTCTAGTATCTTGTACAACTTAGTACCTAAAGTAATAACCACAAAGTGAGGTTTAGATTTATATACAACATGTCTCTTCCAAAAGTATTCTTTTCCTAATAATACATCACAAACTTCAAGAGGAAGGGCTTGATGTTGTAGGGAAGGTGGCACTACTACCTGATGCAGAGATCTCATCCTTGGTGGAGCCACCCGATGGTGTATGGATGTAGATGTACTATAGTCAGTAGGTCCACCCACTTCATGACCTTTGTTGAAATGAGGTTCTTTTGGCTCCTGCTATCGACAATGAACTGCAATGGAGAACCCTTCACCCACATCTATGAGTGAAAGAGGTGTTTCCCCTCCTTTGGATCTTCAGGCTCATTCTTCTCGATGTTTGTGTTGTCCACAGGGGCACTAAGCTCCGCATCAATGATGTGCTTCCCTTTTTCATTCCCCTTGTCGGGTTCTAACTTAGAGTTGGAACATGCATCTGATTTGGAAGCCTTTAACTTGGACACCACTGACTGTTTGGCCCGACACTCACTTGTGTTGTGAGTGGAGATCTTATGGAATTCACACCATTTTCTCATTTCCTTCTTTGTCTTTGTGGTGTTTTTCTTTGCTTGCAGCTTTGGTGGGTGGTCTTGGGTCGCCCCACCTTGGCTTTGTCCTTTTCATCCCAATTTTGGGGCACCTTTCCCTTGATTCAAATTCGCAGATCCAAAGTCTCTCTTCTTCTGTTTAAACTTCTGCTCAATCTTGATAGCATATTGGTATGTCATTCCAAACGAGGAGTTATACAGGAACTCCATCTCATCCTAGATGTACCTATGTAGACAGTCATGATACTTGAGTACCAAATATCGCTCAGAATCCTTGATGCCCAACTTCATGCGAAGGGAATGAAAATGTTGGTAAAATTTGGCATGTCTTGGTCCCTTCCTTGCCACAACATGGTCCAATTTATGCATTTATTCTCATAGCTCCTGATAGGGTATTACTACTACTTGATGGTATCCTAAAATTAATTCCAAGTGGGTGCGGGTGTTGTTATATGGAATTTTTCATCTACAGATAAATACAATTTCCCTAGGTGGGTAGCTACACCTAGAACAACAGATTTAAAGAGTTTAACCTTTTTCTATAGAAGATAAATAAGACAAGAGACCTACTTGTTACCTTTTGCTTCCCTTTGTCTCCTTTGAATAGCTCCTATCACACCTTCTCGAACTGAATCTGCTCGATAAGTACGTGCAATCATAAACAGAGGAAAAAAACAAATCAAAGGAAGAGATCTATATACTATAAGAAAATGGAATTGAAATCATTTACACATATAATCCTCATACATAAAGAAAAGAATATGGGAAAAGGTGTAAACAACTTTATTAAGTAGAAGGAAGAGTTACAACCATGAAGTTTGATCCCATGCCACTCATCTAGCTTGAGTTCCATCCTTCATCACACCAAAGGCAAAACACTCTGGCAGCATAATAATACTTTCTTACAATCTCAAACCTCACACCAAAAGTATATCCTTACTAATTCTCAAAGTCTAGCCCCTAATCACTTAGGTGACTGCTCAATTTATAGGAAAATGGAGGAGGTTTGGTCATAAATGAGGGTATTGAATGGCCTTCCAAACTTAGAGTTAGTTTCCATGGAGGAAGGGATGAGAGGATAGGAGGTTACTTAACTCATTCCCTATACAATTTCGAGCTCATAGGAGATGATAAGTGTGGGAATCTTCTAGATGGCTCCAGAAGATAAGAATATTCCCAGAACCCTATGATGATTTCGCTCAATCTTGCTTAGCGCAAGTCAAAGTGGGCCTAAGTGCTCTGGAAAGCACCCTAACATGGGCCTACATACACTAAAGTGCACTTACCCCTAACCAAGGCTGTGTTGGTCCCTCAAGGAGGCATTCCTGGAGGGCTTCAATCGAAGAAACTCTCAGGGAAGGAGGCATTCAAAATAATTACTTGTCTAGGGCATGTAGCAACTGAATTAGGGTTTGATGAGCCTTAATAGTACTGATTTGAATGATGGGAGTGATGTGCCCAAATGGATCTGTAACAAATTCCCCCTAAAGCACGAAGTCGAAAATAATAATGTCGAGTGATATGCCTTACAATGTGATGAGGAGGTTTCGAAGTGGATGGTGACCTACATCGATTATAATACATAATATCACGATTTTTTTATTTTTCATGAATCGTTGAGGGAAGGCATACCCATTCTCAACATATAAACTTTCATTACAAGTACATAGATAGTCGTCTACATATATAGACCCATGATGGGATGACCATCAATGTAAAGCCATTGTATGGATGATTTGGTACTTTCCTGAAATCACAGCCTGGATGGATGAAACTAGATCCGGGGTCTTCTATCTCATTCAATCATTCGCTCAAGTATGAGTCTAACCATGTGAATATGTGATCTAAAGTTGAACATGGGAAGACACCATCTGATTACCATCCAATGATGTAAGTCGTTAACAAATGCGAGAGAAATCACCGATAATGATAATGATCCTCAAGATACTGCAGTACATTTGGCATGGTATGAATGGATGTTTCGATGTCGAACACCATACAAATCCTTTCAGACAAAGGCCAATGATGTCAACCTATTGATGGAAGCGAGAAACCTACCATTGAAGTATGCAAGCCTCAAGGTACTGGAAGGGTGTTTCTAGGTAAAATTCTTAGATAATGTGCTAATATCGACAAGAAGCGACTCATCGCAGGAGGGCCTCGATGTATCCCACATCAATGACACGAAACGAGTGTAATGATTTTGGAGATGGAATTTGACTAACAACACAAGGTTCAGGAATGGCAGTCATGAGAATGAAGGTTTATGAGTACTGTAAAGGATGAATTTTAACTGAATGACTTCTCTTGAACATGTCAGCGACACTAAATGAATTGGTAGCATTGACCCAAAAAAAAGTAATGGATGGTATGATAGACCAAGGTATGATGACCATCAAGAAAATAACCCAACCCATGTAGTCACAATGATGAGGTGAAAGTGTCATGTTCAAGAGCGACCTGCTACCATAAAGTGATTTACCCCTTTTCCCATTTTCCTCAGTCATTGCTTACTAGTACATCTTTATTTTTTATCAATCTTGAGGAGGATAACATATGCTTGTTGCATAATTCCACCTTTTGGGTGAATCCATCGCTATGTGATGTTTTAACGAGTCTAGCAAAGGTGAAACTCGATCTTGTGACGATGGACAAGTTTGTCGTTATTTGATGTTTTAACAAGTTTAATGACAATGGTAACTCGGTCCTTTTCATGTTTAGAGAGTTTGAAAAGGGACAAAAAAGAAAACTCCACAAGTTCTTTTTCGTAAATTTGTCTCTCAAGTCCAAAAAAGCATAAAATAATACGAGAGATAACCTATTGACCATGTTCAATCAATGTATTCATTTTTCATAAATAATCTATCTCAATTTGGAAAAGTGTTAAACTAATATTGAGTAGATGTCATTTCCAATCCATTAACGAGCTGAAAAGGACAAGCGCTCGACAATCTTTTCATATTTCAAGAGTCTAAAAAGAGCTTAAAGAGGACTCCATTTTGAGGAATGAGTGGTCTCTAGGATAGCGACGGGTTCCGGTGATGTTGGAAATTCTCAAAACATGTTGATTTATGTGAAGAGGCTGGCTAATAAGACCACTCATTGCAATTGTTCCTCACAAAGGGTAAAAAAACCAAGTGAAAGCGTGTGATCGGCCAAATAGATAGTTATGATGGAAGGGGAAAAACCAAAGCTCATCTGATGGAAGAGGTTGATAGAATGGAAATCACGAGGGTTAAACTGGAGAGGGGATCATTTTTACACAAGCTTGAACCATAGGGAACTATGCTTGAATTCAATTTCATGTTTACACAAGCTTGAAATGAAAAACTATGCTTGGATTCATTTACATGCCCCCAACATGATGACTCAATTCTAGGTGCATGCCCCCCAAGCTTCATTACATTCACCTAAGTAGACTACTTGTGGCTATCAGGTGGATGGAATGAAGGTTCATTTATGAGATCAAGTGAAAGACTCGACTAGGATTTTACGAGATCTAATCAAAGTCTCGACTTGGAACTTTTCTCCAGGGGACCTTGTTTCAGTTTTTAATGATCTTGACACAAGACAAGGAACTCTACTCAAATTCCTTGTTTCATTTTTTAACGAGCTTGACACAAGACAAGGAACTCTGCTTAGATTCCTTGTTTCATTTTTTAACAAGCTTGACACAAGACAGGAAACTCTTCTCTGATTCCTTGTTTCATTTTTTAATGAGCTTGACACAAGACAAGGAACTTTACTCATATTCCTTGTTTCATTTTTTAACGAGCTTGACACAAGACAAGGAACTGTGCTCATATTCCTTGTTTCATTTTTTAACGAGGTTGACACAAGACCAGGAACTATCCTCATATTCCTTGTTTCATTTTTTAATGAGGTTGACACAAGACCAGGAACTATCCTCATACCCTTTGTTTCATTTTTTAATGAGGTCGACACAAGACCAGGAACTATCCTTATACTCCTTGTTTCATTTTTTAACGAGGTTGACACAAGACAAAAAACTATCCTCATACTCCTTATGCTAACAACCCATAAGAGGTCATGACTTCCAAGAGGTTCTCATCAGATGGGAGAACAATGCTCTGGAAGGGATCATTAGAGAGATCTGGTTCCAATGCCCCCAGTACATAATGTACAACATCACATAATTGATCATTCGTTGATGTAGGCATGGAATGGGTTGCCACATAATTGACCTGTGGCAGGGAAGATACCATTGGGACAAAAGGACCATTTAAGGAAGATGGTTGACTGGAAGCCATATTTGGACCAGGAAATGAAAGCTGGTCAATGGTGACAATTCTGCCTTCATGCAGGAAACACATCACTCGAAAGAGTGTTGAAACAATAGCTCCCATGTCATAAATATAGTCACACCCAAGAAGTAAATTGTAATCTAAAGGTCCTGGTATTACCATCACAATGAGATAAATAATTTTTCCTCCCAAAGTAATAGGCAACTGAGGAAGGATCCCTAATGGTTGATTGGTTCCTTTGTTAAAAGCCAATAGATTCTGGGTAACTGGCACAAGTGGCAGTGAACCGAGCACTTGCCAAGAAGTGGAGGAAAGGATACTCACAGATGCACCTTCATCTATAATAGTGTCAGGTATGACAATATTACAAACTTGTACTATGATCTAGAAAGGCACATAAGAAGGAAGATGACATCTTTCTAATCGATTCCAATCAAAGGAAGTGACCAGACTACTTGGAGAGGGTTCCATAAGAACGGGTGAATTACCCCCTTGAGTTATGGGAACAGGAGGATTTTCCTTCTATCTTGATGGAACAGGAGGGTTGTCCCCAAGCTCATTGGAATCTGAAGAAATGAAAAGAACCTGAGTGGTATCATATTCATTCTCTTTAGGAAAGGTACGATTAACTAAAGGTGAAATTGGGTCAACTGTTTCCTCGACCTGTGATTGGTTAGGTTTAGACTCATGGGATTCACATTCAGAGAGAGTGGGTTTGACTGACAGTTGATTTGGGTCAGTCACTTTATCAACTAGTCAAGGATTAAGGGAGAGTCTATTGTAACAAGATGGAAGTCGCTACAGAGAAGCAGGACGGTTATCCAACACTTTTTGCGCTTCATCCAGATAGGGACAAAGGTGAATGGGGTGATTCCCTTCACATAACCTATAGGGAAACGTAAATTTACCCTTCTTTCCATGAACTTTACTACCACTAGTTGATGGTGTGTTACGAGCATGATCTCCAGAAGTTGATGATACAAGATGATGTGAATGCAAAGACCATTCTTCTAATATCTGAGGAATATTAGGAAAATTTTGAATAAGATGGTCTCCCATACAAAGTTTGCATGGATATCGAACTTTGTGAGGCTTATCGGACGGTTTCTCATCAGAAGTTGCATTCAAAGCAATGGTTGCTTGGTTTCCCCCTACTGAATTTTCTTCTTCTTCTTCTTCTTCCCTTTCTTATTCTTCTTCTTCTTCCCTTTCTTCTTCTTCTTCTTCTTGTTCCATTTCTTCTTTTTCTTAGCCACCTGGTTACTAGTGTCAATACTTTCACCAGGCGAAGAGGAAGAAAAAACTGAGGAAGAAGGAAAAGGGTCAACTTTAGGATCAAATGGAGGCTGATTTTGTCTAGTTGGAGGAGTACTTGATTGCAGAGAAATCACGACATTTTGAACCAAGGAGGTTGAAAATAACCACACTAGCAAGCCAATGGTAAATCCCGAAAGGGACAATGTAGCCATATAAGGAACACCAATATTTCCGAAAGGACGAAAAGGACTAGGATTCCCATCAAAAGGAATTCCTTGATCGGTAGGCTCCGGAGTTGTTGCCATATGTCTCAACCTAAGATCAACTAAGGAGTGAGTGTGGAGGATTTTATCTGCAGTCAATTAATTTTATTTGAATTAAAATAACATAACAAAACAAAGAGGGATAATCTAGGCAAAAGGATTACCAAGAAACTATGAACTGCAATATGTTGCCTCAGTAAACCAAGGACTTAACATACATGCAGGCAATCTCCCTGAATGTTGTCTTCGGTGTATCACAGTGTACAAGGCAGCCGACTTGGTTACCTAAGGATGGATAGCAACCTAATGTAGTCCTCCCATATATATCCAAAAGTACATGGAGGCCCAATTCGTGTTAGCGTTGTCTAATGCGAAACCACACAGTGAGAGCATTCCTTTATACTTTACGTACTGTAACCCCGCCCTATATACTTGAAGGTACGTGGATGAGCTACGATATACTTACATATGTGGTATGAGGTATCACACTCGAAATGTATCGCAGACAAGTTAGTGATGGTTGCTATGTTTAACGACGTCGGAACACGTCTCTAGCCTAGACCTCTAAATGTTATGCATTAAGTTAAAATGCTCCATTAGGTTAATTGAGATAACTTTTAAGTTGATCTTCTTAACAATTAAGGTTCACCACGTGATTTATGTTTGCAATTCCTAGAATGCAACTAACATGAGAAACATTCTTTCATTCAATTAACAATGAAAACCGTAGCTAGTAAGGGATAGAGCAATCAGATCTTTGACAAAGAACAAAGAGCACATCTAATGCAATTTCCCTAAACTATTCCTATGAGAACACATAAACTTTTTCAATGCAAGATGAAAGTTTTTATTTTCAATTCCCTTAATGTTGAAATGAACAAAAGGAAACTAATGCACATACAATCAATCAATCTTTTTGCAAGAATGAAGACTTTACGACAGTTCCTTTTCGAAAGAAATGAAGACTTTTACGACACTTTCTTTTGAACAAAGACTAATCAACTATAAACTAAATTTGACAATGAATTGATAGTGATAAAGAAATCATTTAAGAAACACTAAACAATCAAGGCCACAGGGCTAGGAAAGGAAACACAAATTTATTTCAGAGACACAACAATCATTGATCTTTCACCAAGCAAAACATAAGGAAATTTGGGAAAAATCAAGTCAAAGGTGGGATTTTTAACCTAAGGAGGATCAGCGCAGCCCTAAATGGAAGACAGTGCACTTCAGAGCACTATCCTAAAGCCAACGGTTCTCTGTAGTGCTCTGTGTCTTGACCACGCCCGCGCTTGTGCCAGAGAGGCCATTCTAAGGATTTCAAGCTCAATTTTTACCAAAAACACTTCAAAAAGGCTGAAACAAGATCAATGGAAGCAAGTAAAGTATACTAGGGTGTACTAGGGTGAAGGTAAACTACCTGGAACGATGATCTTTCCCTAGTATGGTCACCAATTTGTTATGTGGAATTTTTCATCTATAGATAAATACAATTTCCCTAGGTGGGTAGCTACACCTAGAACAGTAGATTTAAAGAGTTTAACCATTTTCTATAGAATATAAATAAGACAAGGGACCTATATCTTTCGCTTCCCTTTGTCTCCTTTGAATAGCTCCTATCGTTCCTTCTCGAATTGAATCCACTTGATAAGTACCTGCAATCATAAACAGAGGACAAAAACCAATCAAAGAAAGAGGTCTATCTATTATAAGCAAATGGAATTGAAAGCATTTACACATATAATCATCATACATAAGGAAAAGAATATGGGAAAATGTGTAAACAACTTTATTAAGTATAAGGAAGAGTTACAACCAAAGAAGTCTGATCCCATGTCACTCATCCAGCTTGAGTTACATCCTTCATCACACCAAAAGCACAACACTCCGACAGCATAACAATACTTTCTTAGAATCTCAAACCTCACACCAATAGTATCTCCTTACAAATTCTCAAAGTCTAGCCCTTAATCACTTATATGAGTGCTCAATTTATAGGAAAATGGAGGAGGTTTGGTCATAAATGAGGGTATTGAATGGCCTTTCAAACTTAGAGTTAGTTTCCATGGAGGAAGGGATGAGAGGATAGGAGGTTACTTAACTCATTCCCTATCCAATTTCGACCTCATAGGAGATGATAAGTGTGGGAATCTTCTAGATGGATCGAGAAGATAAGAATATTCCCAGAACCTTATGATGATTTCGCTCAATCTCGCCCAGCATAGGTAAAAATGGGCCTAAGTGCTCTGGAATGCACCCTAACATGGGCTTTCCTACACTGAAGTGTACTTATCCTTGATCAAGGCTGCGCTGGTCCCTCAAGGAGGCATTTCTGGAGGGCTCAAGCCAAGAAACTCTCAGGGAAGGAGGCATTCAAAATGATGACTTGTTCAGGGCATGTAGCAACTGAATTAGGGTTTGATGAGTCCTAATACTACTGATCTGAATGATGGGAGTGATGTGCCCAAATGGATCTATAACGGGTGTACTTTTGTCCTTCTTCTCAGAGTAGGTTTCTGACTAGTCCTTGATGTGCGGAATGACTTTGAGAAGTACAAAAGTAATCTTTTCCTGACTCAAAAATATCATGAAAAGAAAAATATCCTTCTAGTAGATTTAACCATTTATCTACGTCATTTGCATCTATCTGACCTTCAAATATAGGGATTTCAAAGTTAAATTGTACCTTAAATGGTGTGGTGTGGCACTTCTAGAGTAGCTTTTGGAAAGAGATGCATTGCCTTTGGGTAGTCATTGAAGGATCTGGGCAAAGTTGTCCATCATTGTGTTCCTCTTTCGCTCGAGGGCTTCTTCGAGCAAGATTTTGAAAGGATCTTCCTAGCCCTCGTCTTTCTTATCTTCTCCCATGGGAGGCCATTGGGATTTGAGAGGCTAGCCTTGTAAAGGTTTGACTAGTTTGAGCCCTAACTCCCTATATACATTAGGACATGCAAAGAAAAATAGAGAAACAGAAACCCCACTCTGATACCACTGATCCAATCTTAAACAGGAATGAAACAAATTACAGATATAACTAGAAATATAGAGATGCAGTAGAAATAACACTTCATTTTATTAATATCAATTATTAAAATATGCTTATAAACAAAATGGAAATGAACTAGCTCAGGCGATGGTATCTTCTCTCTAGGAAGAGATGTGGTGGCTACATGCCTCTGCACTGTGTTACAATGAGGCTCAACGGCCTATTTATTATTGAACAACAAGGGAAATCCCTAAACAAACAAAACCCTAACCCCAGGAGATGGAATGCCAAGAGTTTTTGGGCCTCGTTGGGGTTAGTTAGGTAGCCAACTTCCTAGGGTCATAACTTGGTCATATTATCTTTGTTTGGCATGTACGATACCTTGTTGGAAAGAACTCTCCAAGTACTATAGGATTTGAGGCAGGCCCCTACTTATGTTTGTGGGTCTGCTACGAACCTCATAAAATTTTCATTTAGGTGGTCAAAATTGCTCTGGAAGTTCAAGACCCGAAAAACTACTAAAAATAGTAAATGTTGCAATAAATAAGGAAACAGATGAAACCGACTAGAGTTCTAGGTGGAATAGGTGGGTGGCCACCAATATCCACCTAGATCACAACATGGCATTGTATGAAACCATGGATTGAGTTTCCATTCCTTCAATATAAACATATATCTTCTTTAAATCACTAGAATTCACCATTGAGTTGCAAGAACCCAAGCTGCCACTCATCTCCTCTAATGGGAAGTTGTATCATCTTCTTATTCGGTTCAGTTGTGACACTCTTTTAATACAAAAATTACCTATTATTCTAAAAAAAAGTAAAAGTCTACTAATATATCTTTCAGTGGAATAATTATATACGTTTATGGAAAAAGGTAGTTGACGTGATTAGAGGGGAAAATTGAATATTCCACTAGGTTAATCAAACAATCTCAATAAAGGATTATTTGTAGAAAGTTTGTCATAGAATTTCAATTGCTCAAGAAATTTAATCTAAACCAAGAGACATGATTCTACTCTACTGCTTTACAGAAATTAAATCACAATTTAGAAAAACATTGGAAAGTGTGCATCAATCACATACAAAAATACATAGATTTATCTAGGGGAAACCAACTAGTAAAAACCCCTTAATCATGCTTGCATTAATCATATGAATATAGAATCTATTACAATTTCTAGCTTTCTTTGAGCTCAACCTACAAAAGAATAATTGTTCTCTCTACTTTATGAGAAACTTTGATCCAGACTTAGTCAATTTATACCTCCACCTAAGATGTTATTTCATTTCACAAGTCCCGAGGAAATTAACCCCTATTCTTTAGGATTTTCCTCCAAAATGATTACGCAATTCCCAAGGATTGATCACTGATTGAATGCAACTCCTGTACATTCAAAACTACTCTACAACTGATGTTACATTGCCTTGGAATATCCACCACAGTTGAGCAATTTGAATTCCTTTCATGCATGAGCTATTTTTGGTTGGTTGATTGATCATATACCTTGATGATTTTTGAGTTAGACGATTGTCCCACTACACAATTGACCTCCAACTAGTTCTATCAACTGTTAGAACTAGTTTAACTGAGTACAACTGGAAATAACTAAACTATATTACTATAAATTAGTAATCACACATCCATAACTAAAATACAAGCCCACTAACTCAAATTGACTAAGTTAACTGAGTGACAAGAGCCATGTCGCCTCAGTTAGCTACCTCCAATTTGTTTGTAGATTTGTAAATTTCAATTTTTTTCAATTTGACCAAGGCTAAGTCAAATTGAGCCTTCCTTTCTATACTTATCAACACTCCCTCTAAGCAAGAAAGGGATTATCAACCACCCCAATCTTGCACCTGTGGAATTTGAACTTCCCTCTTGACAAAGCCTTTGTCAATATGTCATCATCTTCTTCCTCCGTCAGAATGTATTGTAGCAACATTATCATCCTCTAAACATATTTCTGTAAATGATGATACTAGATATCTATATTCTTGGATCAATCATGAAATACCAAATTCTCATAAAGCTTAGTGCAACTCTAATTATCACAATATATCACAATTGGATACATATCCTGACAAAACAGACCCACAAGTATCTTTCTCATCCAAATCGCCTCACATGTTGCTTGACTTGCAGCCATGTATTCACCTTCTCTTGAGTTGAGCGCCATATACCTCTACTTCCTATAGTACCAAGAAATTTTTGTGGAACCAACACTGAAAATTCCACTTGATGTACTCTTTTGGTCAAATGGAATCCCTGCCCAATCTCCATCTTTGAAGCCACACATCTTCACTCCCTCTATCTATTTGTACCATAATCCATTTTGGGTAGTTCCTCTAAGGCACCAATACAATTTGGTTGACATAACCATAGCTTGGCTCAATTGGCTGATTGCATAGCACATATTTAGTCATGTTTTCACAAGATATATTAGTGAACCCACTAGCTGTCGGTAAATGGTAGTGCAACCTCTTCACGTGCAGTGGCATTCTCCTTCCTCTAATTGGTCACTAGTGGTGTCTCCATGAGATTACAATTCTCCATCTAAAATATCTGTAGTATCTCGGTGGCATACTTTCCTTGAGACATAAACAATTCCAATCACCTTACCATACTTCCAGCCCTAGTAGGTAGTGCATGAGACCCATGTCTTTCATCTCAAATTCCCTTGCAATATCTAATCAACTTCTCATCACCTTTCAATATTAAACCATCAACATATAAAACAATGATAAGCAATTTACCTTCTATCAAAATATGATAGAGGTTTGCATCAAATTCACCTTTAGTGAAACCCAATCTAGTGAGATAACTATCAATTTGAGTGTACCAAGTGTGGGGTGCCTGTTTGACACCATACAATGCTTGCTTGAGTCTGCACACATGAGACTCCCGATCAAATGTCTCAAAACTTTCTGGTTGCTCAATGTACACTTCCTTCTCAATAACACCATTGATGAATGTTTCTTTTACATCCATCTGGTGGAGCTTCCATCCCATCTATGTAGCCAGCGAAAGAAATAATCTAATGGATGAATACCTAACTATAGGAGAAAAGGTTTCCTCATAATCAATTCCTTCAACTTGAGAGAATCCTTTGGCCAGAAATTTAGACTTATATTTCTCTATGCTTTCATCAGTTGTATGCTTAACCTTGAAGATCCATCTTGAACCCACAATTGATTTATTCTCTAGCCTTTGGACTGTTGCCCACCATTTTATGGGTTATATCCTAAAGATATTTTTTTCTCTAAGATAGTCCTTATCCAGTAGCCACCAGCCACCATCTATCTCATTGTGCCATTTCTCTGCCACCTAAGCTAGCCATGTGGTCCCTTGCCCATCTACCATGATTATACATTTGAAGGTGGGCCTCCCGAACCTAAAATTATGCCTTGTCATTTGGTAATTAAGTGTTGTAGTTTGCTTATCATGGACACTTCTAGGCATGAATTAATGGGAGGATTCAATGGAAATAATGATCTAGATCTGTGCTCATTTCTATTATGTGGAATTTTGCATCTACGGATAAATACAATTTCCCTAGGTGGGTAGCTACACCTAGAACAACATAATTAAAGCGCTTAACCTTTTTCTATAGAAGATAAATAAGACAAGGGACCTACTTGTTATCTTTCACTTTCCCTTTCTCTCCTTTGTATGGCTCTCATTGCTCCTTCTTGAAATTAATCCAGTCAACGAGTACCTGCAATCATAAACAGAGGGCAAAACCAATCGAAGCAAGAGATCTATCTACTATAAGAAAATTGAATCGAAAGCATTTACACATATAATCATCATACATAAAGACAAGAATATGGGAAAAGGTGTAAACAACTTTATTAAGTAGAAGGAAGAGTTACAATCATGAAGTTCGATCCAATGTCACTCCTCCAACTTGGTTTCCAACCAACATAACATCAAAATCACAACACGCCGGTAGCATAACAATACTTTCTTATAATCTCAAACCTCACACCAACAATATCTCCTTACAAATTCTCAAAGTCCAGCCCCTGATCACTTAGATGAGTGCTCAATTTATAGGAAAATGGAGGAGGTTTGGTCATAAATGAGGGTATTGAATGGCCTTCCAAACTTAGAGTTAGTTTCCATGGAGGAAGGGACGAGAGGATAGGAGATTACTTAACTCATTCCCTATCCAATTTCAATCTCATAGGAGATGATAAGTGTGGGAATCTTCTAGAATGCTCCAGAAGGTAAGAATATTCCCATAACCCTATGAGGATTTCGCTCAATCTCGCCCATCGTAGGTCAAAGTGGACCTAAGCGCTCTGAAATCCACCCTGACATGGGCCTACCTATATTGAAGTGCACTTACCCCTGACCAAGGTTGCACTGGTCCCTCAAGGAGGCAATTCTGGAGGGCTTTAGGCCAAGAAACTCTCAAGGAAGGAGGCATTCAAAGTGATGACTTGTCTAGGGAATGTAGCAACTGGATTAGGGTTTGATGAGCCCTAATATTACTGATCTGAATGTTGGGAGTGATGTGCCCAAACGGATCTATAATAGCTTCCCTCTAAAGAATGAAGGCGAAAATGATAATGTAGAGTGATATGCTTTACGATGTGATGAGGAGGTTCCGAACTGGATGGTGACTTGCATCAATTACAATACATAATATCATGATATTTTAGTTTTTCTCATGAATTGATGAGGGGAGGCATACCCATGCTCAGCATATAAACTTTCATTACAAGTACATAGATAGTTGTCTATAGATATAGACCCATGATGGGATGACCATCAATGTAAAGCCATTGTACGGATAATTTGGTACTTTCCTGAAATCACAGCCTGAATGGATGAAATTAGATCTAGGGTCTTCTATCTCATTCAATTGTTCTCTCAAGTACGAGTCTAACCATGTGAATATGTGATCTGAAGTCAAACATGGGAAGACATCGTCTGATTACCAGCCAATGATGTAAGTCGTTAACAAACGTGAGAGAAATCACCGATAATGATAATGATCCTCAAGGTACTGCAGTACATTTTTCATGGTGTGAATTGATGTTTTGATGTCAAACACCATACAAAGTCTTTCAGTCGAAGGCCAGTGATGTCAACATGTCGCTGGAAGCGAGAAACTTGCCATTGATGTATACAAGCCCCAAGGTATTGAAAGGGTGTTTGTAAGTAAACTTTTTGGATAATGTGCTAATGTCGACAAGATGCGACTCATCGTAGGAGGGCCTCAATGTATCCCACATCAATGACACGAAACAAGTGTAATGATTTTTGGAGACGGAATGTGACTGATGACACAAGGTTTAGGAATGGCAGTCATGAAAATGAAGGTTTATGAGTATTGAAAAGGATGAATTTTGACTAAGTGACTTCTCTTGAACATGTCGGTGACACTGAATGAACTAGAAGCATTGACCAAAAAAAAAGTAATGGATGGTATGATAGACCAAGGTATGATGACCATCAAGCAGATAACCCAACCCATGTAGTCACAGGGATGAAGTAAAGTGTCATGTTTAAGAGCGACCTGCTACCATAAAGTGGTTTACCCCTTTTCCCATTTTCCCCAGTCATTGTTGATGAGTACCTCTTTATTTTTTATCAAGCTTGAGGAGGATAACATATTCTTGTTTCATAATTCCACCCTTTGGGTGAATCCATCATTATGTGATGTTTTAACGAGTCTAGCAAAAGTGAAACGCGGTCTTGTCATGATGACAAGTTTTTCGCTATTTGATGTTTTAACGAGTTTAATGACAATGATAACTCAGTCCTTTTCATGTTTAGAGAGTTTGAAAAGGGACAAAAAGAAAACTCCACAAGTTCTTTTTCGTAGATTTGTCTCTCAAGTCCGAAAAAGCGTAAAATAATGCGAGAGATAACCTATTGACCATGTTCGATCAATGTATTCCTTTTTCATAAAGAAGCTATCTCAGTCCAGAAAAGGGTTAAACTTATACTGAGTAGATGTCATTTCCAATCCGTTAACGAGTTGAAAAGGACAAGCACTCGGCAATCTTTTCATATTTCGAGAGTCTGAAAAGAGCTTAAAGAGGACTCCAAGGGGGTTCCTTTTTCGATGTTTAACAGAGCTCGAAAAAGAGATAAAAGTATGCTCTGTGGTCAAAGTACAATTCACAATTGTGCACGTCAAATTTTGTAAGTCAATTGTAAATTTGTTCAAAGAAACACCAAATGGATGAAACATACCTGTTTCATTGGTAAAAATAGGTAAATACTAAAGTTTACTCACTTAATGATCATGAAATAAACATAAAACAAGAATTTACCTTATTATTTTCACCATTTTATATTTACCATTCAGTGTGTGATCTGACCCTATTTTTTACCTCGATCTTCAGCATCTGATTGCGAGAGATTATGTGGATCATTTCTCGTGCCATCCGGACCAGGTAGAAGATCTACCCCTCCTATTTCTTTTCATGTCATTCTTTTATAGTTTCATGCAATTTTTTAGGGTTTTTAGGGCCCCTAGGGTTAGAATATTTCGCCTTGGGATCAGCACAGCCTTCCATGTCAAAAATTGTGTTACAAAGCACCCATACAAAAGGGTAGCTACATTGCAGGGCACTATCTCCTTGCTTGGGCTACGCTAGGTGAGTTTCACAAATTTGTTTCACCTATTTGGCCCAAAATTTCTCTAGTTTTTTGCATGATATGGATCCTAACTAAGCTTATGGTTTGATTTTAGGCTTTCATCGGATCAGAATTTCTATTACTTGACAAGAAAGAGAGCATGAAGAACAAGACATGGTTGCCCTAAATGATCTAGGTACAGTTGAGGACCTCAGAAAATGTGGGTTGCTCAAATACTTTAGGTTGTCCGAGATGAGGCAACAATCAGAACTATCGCAGTTCCTAGTTCATGCATGGGATCCAATGGATCAACCTTTTCACATAAGGGACAAAGTGGTCCCTATTATGATTGATGATGTTTACATTCTTACAGGGTTGTCAAGACGTGGTGCCCCCATTTCTCTTTTCAGGCTCTTCCCGTGGAGGGGAATCTGTGAGGGACTATGTTCGACAATTCCATCGGCCAAGTACACAACCTAGCAAAGACGGAAATATAATCATCAAATATATTCATGATTTTCCTTTGAGAACGATCCTTTTCACTATCGCAAAGTTGGCAGGCAGTGTGACACTTCATCTGGAGAATAGATCATACATGCAGTAAGCACTTGAGTGTCTTGAGCCAACTTTATTCAACTGGTGTGAGGCCGTACTTTCTTCACTGAAAGAGCAGTTGACAAATGTAAAGAGAGGTAAGATGAAGAATTTTAGCTATGGATCGCTCTTAATCACTTTTACCTTAGAGAAAATTCCATTGATGCAACCTCAACATGTAACACTAGGTGTAGCTGGTCCTAGAGATCCACAAATGCAAAGGTGGGTCGAATTTGATGGCTAGGCATGCTGGTCAGTCATCGATTACATTTTCTACTGCATTCTTCAATTGGCTTGATCAAGAACACATTACCATCAAGGAGCATCCATACACAGGGATGGATTTTCATGGAGATCCAGAGTTGAGTTTACGAGTGGGCGCTCAATGGGGTGTTATAGGTAAATTGTTTTGGAACAAATGTTTTTTGATTTTTAAGTTTCTACATGTTTTTTGTTTTAATGTTTCCAAGACTAAACTAAAATTGTTCTCATGCATACAAATTTTGGTACTATTTGACCTATGAGACACCAATATGAGGCAGGTGGACCAGTGCAGAGAAATGTTGGGAGAGGAGTTCTCCAAGATTTGGATTTGACCGAGACACTCGCAGAGTTGCATGATCATGTAGAGTGATTAACCCTCGGTATTCCAGATATCCGGATCGAGGAGTTACCTATGACGCTGTAGCACCATACTATTGGTGTTCCTGACCATTGGATGTGGCTATTGCACATGATAGCTCAGGCTGTACCCTGTTATCATGAGCATCACTAGGTCTACTTAGGATTATTTTTGTATGCATTTTGAGTTTTTAGGTTAGATGAACAAACATGTCTTGGACACAAATTTTGTAAAAACTTTTAAAAACATCTATCTATTTTTTACTTTTAGAGCTTTTATATATGGTTATGTGCAATATTCAACTAATGATGTGAATTGAAAATTTACTTTTACATGTGTCACAAATGTTTGTTTAACACATAGTTTGTTAATGAATCGGTTAATGTGTTAAAGTTTTTGGAAATATGTTGATATTCAATGTACTCAAGATGTCTTTCCAAAATATGAACTCTAAGGAACATATGAAGAATCATTGGGTTTTGGATGGTATAAACATTTGTTAGTTGTAGTACGATGAGTTGTGGGTCCAGCCTAATGATGATTCGACGAATTCCAAGTGAAATGGTATCAGAGAGAAGTTCGATCAAGGCATTATACTCAGTGATATTGTTCGTAGAATGACCGATACAAATCCCTTGAAAAATCACTAACTCGCCACTTGGAGCGAAAATGGCCCATGTTGCAGAAGGTAGGTTCTACGTACTACGACTAGCACCATCGATGTAACCAAAAAATGGTTCCAAATATTCTGACATCTGCAACAAATTCAAATCAGATTACTTAACCACATAAAAAATCTAAAAGACACACTAACACACACATGCAATTAAAGCATATATACATTGATTTTACTACACTCAATTAAGCATAGTAATGTTTGAGATACAACCCGTTTCAAGGCTGTGACAATGGAATTCCATCATAATCCACCAACTCGACAATATAAGGGCCCATTCATAGTGGTTCAAATTTTCCTACTCCTAGTTTATCAGCTTCCTTATCATAAAGCAAGACCAGGTCTCCTTCTGAGAAAATGCAAGGCTTGACATTTTGGTTGTATTGCACCTTGATTCATTTCTTATGTGCTTCGTTAGCCGATGTGGATTCACAATGGGTTTCATCCAGATGGATGAGTTCTAAGAAATGCGCTTCTTCATTAGAAGTGTCGGATAACAGGTCAATTGCGAGTTTAAGAGATGAAATTTCACATTGTATCAGTAAGATTGCCTCCAGACCATACACCAATTGAAAGGGTGTGAATCCAGTTGCATTCTTAACCGAGGTTCGATATGCCTACAAATCCGAGTACAGGATTAAATGCCAGTTTTTTTATGAACCCCTATCATTCTTTGAAGCATTTGCTTTAGGACTTTGTTGATGGCCTCAACTTGTCCATTAGCTTGCGGATAATAAGGAGTAGAACTATCATGTGAAAGTCCTAACTTGGCAGTTAAATCATTCGTCATGTGATTGCGAAAATGCGACCCATGATCTATAACTATAGCTTGTGGTACACCAAACCGGGCAACCACATGGTTGAAAAAGAAAAGTGCAGTCGTCTCGCCACTATTGTTTACTGTCAGTATCACCTCGACCCATTTTGTGAAACAGTCAATGGCGACTATAATGTACCCATGCCCCCTGGCTGAGGTGGGGTTACATGTCATGAAGTCAATGCCCCATTTTGTGAATGGTCTAACAACGATGACAAGATGAAATGGTGCAGGTGGTAATATAGCTTTACAGTCATAGATCTGTCATGTATGAAAGCTTATGATGGAAATAATGCAATCTTTGAATATAGTAGGCCATAAGTAACCAGCGTAGCATAACCAGATAAGTGTCCACCACAAGCACCTGAATGGCAATCATTCAAAACTTTCTCAGCTTCCTCATGAGTGAGGCACCTCAGTAAAATCGTATCAATACCATGATGGTAAAGAGTGTCTCCAATTATTAGATAATCTTTGGCTTGGTATCGGATACGTCGCTATTGTTGTAGAAATTCCCACTGTAGATTACCTAATAATGCAATATACTAAAGCAAAATACTAGATCTACTTCTACAATCAAACTTTGTGGAAGCTTAATCGAATATGAGCAAGATCAAATAGAACACATATAACTGAGAATGAATTAATTAATTATTAATCAAACAGCTGCTAAGAACAAATTCGAATTTTACTTCTCAATTTTAGTTCAGGTACTAACTAAAATTGGAATCCATCCCGAAATGATATTTATAGCAATGCTATTTTTAGCACTTCCATTTTTCATTCCTTGTTTCTATGTCCAACACTAGTACCTAAATTGCTATTTATAGCATTTCTATTTTTCACATTTCTTGTTGCCATTTTCAACAGTTGTAAGCGAGAGGTATCAGGCTGGAAATTTTGGGTCTGGAGATAAATCCGTATATCTCCATACCACGGGTCAGATGACGAAATCAAGAAAAGAAACTCATCCAGAATTGATGGTTCTAATGTTGAATCAATGAGATTTTTGGAAGGTCGCAAAGAAGTTCGATGAAAACTAGAGATTTCTTTGATTTGGATTTGATGAATTCCAAATCAAATTCTTGCAAAATGATGATCTATTTTGAGTATTTTCCCCCCAGCAATTGACGTGACAAAATATATGTCATAGGGTTTCAATCCGAAATGACAGTGGTCTTTCGAAGCAGGGTATAGTGGTGAAATCTCTGTACAGCTTGAACAGTAGCCAAAGCTAGCTTTTCAATGTAAGAGTAATTAACTTTTGTATCATTGAGATTGCGACTCAAATAATATATCAGATGTTCAATCCCACCTTCTTCTTGGACTAAAACCATTCCAATGGTTGTATCTACAGCAACGAGATATAGGAAATAGTCGTTTTGATAATTCGGGGAATACATTAATGAGGCTCTAATCAAGG
Source organism: Pinus tabuliformis (assembly GCA_031772625.1). Lineage (NCBI taxonomy): Eukaryota > Viridiplantae > Streptophyta > Pinopsida > Pinales > Pinaceae > Pinus > Pinus tabuliformis. The sequence continues at coordinate 322,501,492 of CM062819.1, forward strand.
TATCTTTAAGAGCATCAAAGGAAGCTTGCACAACCTAATCCCAATGGAAGGGTATCCCCTTTTTCAAAAGACGAGTAAATCCTTTAGCCATTTCAGCATAATTGGGAATGAACATCCTCAGAAAGTTAGCCTTCCCTTGGAGTCTTTGTAACTATAATAGATTTGAAGGTGGAGGCAAGTCAAGAATTGCCTAAACCTTAAGTGGGTCGAGTCGAATTCCTTCCTTAGACACTACAAAACCAAGAAAATGACCAGAACCAACACAATTTGTGTGGATTGAGTCATAGTTTGTAGTGTCAGTACCGTCAAAATATAGCTCTCAAATGCTACGGGTGATCATTTTGCTTTCGTGAATGAGCAGGTAAATCATCAAGGTATGGTTAAACAATATGTTTGATGTCATGGAAAGCATATTTCATTACCCTCTAAAAAGTTGCCCCTGCATTCTTCAAACCAAAAGGGAGTTTCCTGTAAGCGAATGTTTCCCATGGACAAATAAAAGAAGTTTTAGATTGGTCCTCTGGGTGGATATTTATTTGATTATAGCCAGAAAAGCCATCCATAAATGAAAATATTTCACATCTGCCACATTCATCAATAATCTGGTCGATAAAGGGAGTGGGATAATTTCCTTTTGGACAAGCCTGATTAACATCCCTATAATCGATGCACACTTGTATTGTCCCTTGTTTCTTCATGATAGGAATAATATTGGAAACCCAATTAGTAATAGGAACAGGGTAAATGAAGCATGCAAAAGTTTTTCAACTTCTATTTTAATGGTAGCAGCCTTCTTTGGATGAACAAGATGGAGGCATTGTCACACTGGTTTGACATCAGGATACATTTTGATTTCATGTTCAACTATACTAAAGTCAATTCCTAGAATTTCCTCATATGACCATGCAAATATATCTCAGAATTCACGAAAGAGAGCACGGTAAATATCAAGTTATGATGGAGAACAATATTTTCCAACATGAATGTTTTCTAAGACTTTAGGTTTAGTTGAAATACTGATAGAAATAGTTTCTTCAATATTTGACAATTTTCGCTCGGAATCTACTGTATCTATGAAAACAAAATTCGAAAGGAAATCAACAACTGAAGGGTGATTAAGTTCATTTGAAAAATCTTCTATGTGATCTTGAAGATGGGAACGATGATGATAATCTTCCCATGGTTCTTTTTTTGTCATCATTGATTGGATGATTCCTTCATCAGTAGAAAATATGCGTGAAAAAGGATCAGAGGAAGTACCATATTCTAATGAACGATATTCCACCCATACAATTGGAAAATATGGATTTGGGTTTGTCGCATAAGCCAGAAAGATTGATTGCTATGCAAGCTCAATAGGGCTTAGTGGCATGATTTCATTATTACTATCAACTTCATAACTATTGGTAATCTTCCCTAAGTTAGATGAAGCGGAAGATATCATGTTGCAAATCTCAACTTTTGCCACTTCCACCATGTTTGATGGTGGCAGTAGTGAAAAATTACCCACTAGGGAAGAATCCTTGAAGAGACCTACAACAATGTTTTGAAGAGATAGTGGGGGTCCATGAATGAACAGAATGCTTCTAGTAGCCTGTGAACTAGAGGCGAAGAAGGCGAGTTGATCAATAACTGTGATTCTACCCTTATGAGGGAATGCAATCATACAAAAGCATGTTGAAACCACAATAGCCATAGCATAAACCCACAGTCTTCCTAGCAAAATGTTGTAGTGAAGGGGTCCATCAACAACCTTGACTTCAAGAGTTACTGTTTTTCCCCCTAGTTCAATTTTCAAATTACTCAAGATTCCACAAGGCGAATATGTGTGACCGTCAAAAGCTTTTAACGTTGTTGGTGAAAGTGACAAAGGCGGTGAGCCAAGTGTTTTCCAAAACTTCATAGATATAATACAAGTAGATTCCCCCTCGTCAATAATGGTTCAGTAAATAATTTTATTCAAGGCATTTACTTCAATCAAGAATGCTAATTGTGCTGGTAATTGTGGTGTATAACCCGCATGGTTGAAAACCACAAGATTGGAATCAGTCGGATCGCTTCCACCAATTGCTGATAACAAATCCTGCTTTTGGGAGGGACAATTCTAAAGCACCCCAAGTGTTGACATAGTAGAAGGTGACTGAGCCAAATCTTCTACTATATTATAATTTTGTGCAACTCGAGCTCGAGGGTTAAATGTTGATTTATGTACAACTCTTTTAGGCAGCTTTATTGTTAACTCTAGTTCAATAGGTGGTGGAATAGGATTAGATGAAGTTGAAGCCAAAGGATTAGTTTGATCAACCTGGTTATTCGAAGAAGACAGTTGATTTCCATAATCTTTACTTCATGTTGACACCAAAATATCAATTTTAGGCTTAGAGGTGGATAGCATAAGCACTTGGGAAGTGGAAGCATGGTCTGTAGCAACCATATGTGTCTCCAGGTTCGGAAAAGGTTCAGTCAACACTGCGGATGTATTAGAAGTCTTTAGAAGCTTTGAGACTTCAGAGCGATGAGGAAAATCTCGCGTAAAGTTCTCATCGTTATAGATTAAACATGGGTAATGAGGTTTCCTAGCTGAAGGAGAGGAATCATATGATTTCTCTTGAGGGGTATTATTTTGTTTCTTCTTGTTTTTCCCCTTCTTCTTGTTTCTTGGTTGCTTTTCATTCTTGCCTTCGTCATATGACATGGCATTGATTTTGGAAGCAAGAGTGTTGTAAGATTCATTTGAAGTTTGATTGGAAATGGCAAGTGTTTGACCAGATGGTCTACCTGCCATTTGTGTGCTCGAAGAACCAATCACACTGTCACCAGCATGAGAGTCCTTACTCGATGGTGGTGGAGGAATAGTGAAAGCTGGTCGGGGTGCATTTGGGATATTGTCATAGATCGTTCCAGATTATGTATAAAGCAAATCCAAATATTGGGCACAAGCAATTACTTTCTCTTCAGTGACAACTCCACCTTTCGCCACATCCTCGGTGATAGATGGCAACAAGGATTTTATAAACCACTCAGCTAAGAGCTGATCAGGAACATAAGTTTTAACCATTCGATGATGACAACGCCACTCATGAATATGATCAAAGATATGAGTAGTAGTAGTCTATTTAAATTTGGTTAATAGTTCCATTCCAATTTCATATCGTATGGGTAACTAGAAGTGGGTTAAAAATGTGGTAGCCAAGGTTGTAAAGTTATCAAAAGAAGCTCGTGGTAACTCAACATACCATTTCACAGCCAGACCAGTAAGCGTTCTCTGGAAAAGACGTATTCTAATAGAATCATCATTTAAGAAGTTTGATGAACACCATAAATGAAAATTCATGACATGGTTGGACGGGTCTTCTCCATGGTTTCCATTGAATTTTGGAATATCAAAAGGTAACTTATGAGGAATCACCAGCCACCAAGGTGCATAAAGAATTGGGTCATTGTTGAGCCGATTTAGATCTCGTAACTCAAGTGTTGCAACGAAAGGCAACTGTCTATTGAGGTCAAGTTTAGAATATCCAATGTAAGATGGGATTGCCTGGGCAATAGGCCTTTACATAACAGCATAAGGCATTTGCTACCGGTAACCTTGATAAGGGTAAGTCTATTGAGAAAATCCGGTGTAGGATTGTTGTGGAGCACCAAGATACATTTGTTTTTGTCCAAACCTAGCATACGCTTGTTGACCAGGACCTGGGTAAACTTGTCGCTGACCAATCCCAACAAAGGCTTGTTGACCAAGTCCAAGATGAGGTTGGTATTGTTGGAATTGCTACTGTTGATATTAGGGTTGCCAAGGTTGTTGAAGCGACTGTTGTTGTTGTTGAGACAATGGTTGTTGATTTAATGGTTGTTTCCCACCAATGTAAGCTTGACCAGGTTGTGAATACACTAAACCAGTGTAAGTCTAAGTCACTCCAGTAAAATGTAAAGTAGCCTGAGGTTTTTAGACTCCAGGAACAAGTGGTTGTTGTAAAATTGCCTGAGAAGGTTGAATCTGTACAGCTGAAACTTGGGGGTCTGAGGTTGAAGGACCAACTTGCACAAGTTGAGATACAACGATTTGAGCTTGTGACTCTGGTAAAGTTGTAACAACATGTATTTTAGGTATGGATGAGACATATTACATAGGTTGTGATGGATATACAAGCCTAGGTTGAACGGGAATTGTTGGCTACCACTGACAGACATTCATTCCAAGCTGACCTAAAGACGATGGCATACCAACATATAGTTGCCCCCCAGAAAATGGAGGATAAGGAGATTATGCATATTGTTCTCCATATGGGGGTAGTCCAGTGTAAAGTGTATACATTAGATGGTAACCAGATGAACCAGGTTGATATTGACTTAATAGGTCCAGTTCGGTATCCGTCAATGAGGAACTAGATAAAATTCTTGTAGAGGACATTGGTGAAGACCAAGGGCTTGAAGCAACACCTAAGTGGGTTCCAGATAAAGATTGGTAACCTGATGGGATGGACGGAACACCATACAAGTGTGACTCAGGTGTCGTAGTAAACATCGAAGAGGTTTCAACAGAAGATTCTTCTGTAGCTATAACAGATGGTACAGTCTAGGATGTTGACTCTACCATAGTCAAATGTCCAAATAAATTTCCTAACGAATCAACGCGTGTTTGAAAGTAATCAAGATAAAAAGGAGAATTAAAATGAGGAGTATGAGGATACAGATAAAGTCCAGTTCCAAAATGGAATGGAGTTCTGGGTGTTTCTACCTCAAGTTCCTCTTCTATTGAAATCAAACCAGGTGTAACGATTTCACCATCAGGTTCATAGTACATTTTCAATATTTGTTCCTAAGCTAAAGAGGAAGTCTCAATAGTTACGGATGTCTAAGGATGTACTTGTTGATCTTCTTTTGGTATGGTAATTACTTCTAATTGTTCAACATAAAGATCCAAATGTTCTGGTAAAAGAACAGGTTCAAGTTGAGCTTCTTGAACAACTCCTGGTTCAGAATTAACTACTGATTGAATAGTGATAGGTTCAGGATCAACTTCTGGTTGAACATATTTAGTTTCAAAAGTAATTTCTTGTTCAACAACTTCAGGTTGAGAATAAACTTGTTGTTGAACAACTTTGGTTACCGTTTCACTAGATTCAGTTCTAGTTTCCTCAGGTAATTGTGGATATTCCACTTCAGTAACAGATGTACCAGTAACTGTAGGAGTAACTGGGTCACAGTACTTACTAGTATAGGTGTTTCTGGTAATTTAGATGAAGAACCAGAAGTTTGTGAAGTACTGTATTTAGTCAAACAAGACCACTTTGACTGGATAGGTGTAGCTTCAGGAGGTAAAGGTGGTTTACTCATTGTTCTCCGCTAACGACAGGGTAAGGTTGATGTTCCTCCACGATTGCTGATTGATTTTATTACAAAAATAAATAAACAAAAAGGGGTAAGCTAGGAAAAAGGTTTACCAAGAAACTGTGAACTACAGAATACCTCCCGACGAACCGAGAAGTACAGGCAGGAAATCTCCCTAAATGTTGTGTTCAGTGTATCACAGTGTACAAGGCAGATGACTCGGTTACCTAAGGATGGATAGAAACCTAGTGTTGTCCTCCCATATATACCTGAAAGTACATGGATGCCCAATCCGTATTATTGTTGTCTAATGTGAAACCACACAGTGAGAGCATTCCTTTATAATTTATGTACTGTAACACCGCCCTATATACCCCAAGGTACGTGGACAAGCTACGATATACTCATGTACGTGGAATGAGGTATCACACTCGGAATGTATCGCAGACAAGTTAGTGATAACTACTATTTTTTACGACGCCAGAACACGTCCCTATCCTAGAACCTCTAAATTTTTTGCGTTAGGTGACAATGCTCCATTAGGTTAATTGAGGTTACTTTTAAGTTGATATTGATTAAGAATTTGTCTTTCAAGGTTCACCACGTGATGTCTTTGAAAGTCCTAGAATGCAACTAATATGATAATCATTCTTTTCATTCAATTTTAACAATGAAAACCTTAGCTAGTAGGGATAGAGAAATCAGATTATTTTAATCAAATAACAAAGAGCACATCTAATGCAATTTCCCTAAACTATTCCTATGAGCACACTCAAACTTTTTCAATGCACAATGCAAGTTTTTCTTTTCAATTCCCTTAATGTTGAAATGAACAAAAGGAAACTAATGCACATACAATCATTCAATCTTTTTGCAAGAATGAAGACTTTACGACAGTTCCTTTTCGAAATAAATGAAGACTTTTACGACACTTGTTTTGAACAAAGATTAATCGACTATAAACTAACTTTGACAATGAATTGATAGTGATAAATAAATCATTTCAGAAACAATAAAAAATCAAGGCCAATAGGGCTAGTAAAGGAAACAAAAATTGATTTCAGAAGTACAACAATCATTGATCTTTCAATAAGCAAAAACGGAAGGAAATTTGGGAAAAACCAAGTCAAAGGAGGGAATTTTTACCTAAGGAGGATCAGCACAGCCTTGAATGTGAGATAGTGTGCTTCATAGCACTGGCCTCAAGCCAAAGGTGCTCTGCACAATTTTTACCCAAAAACACTTTAAAAAGGCTGAAACAAGATCAATGGAAGTAAGTAAAGTCTACTAAAGTGTACTAGGATGAAGGTAAACTACCCAGAATGATGATCGTTCCCCAGCAGAGTCGCCAATTTGTTATGTGGAATTTTGCATCTATGGATAAATACAATTTCCCTAGGTGGGTAGCTACACCTAGAACAACATAATTAAGTGCTTAACCTTTTCTCTATAGAAGATAAATAAGACAAGGGACCTACTTGTTATCTTTCGCTTTCCCTTTGTCTCCTTTGTATGGCTCCCATCTCTCCTTCTCGAACTTAATCTGCTCAACAAGTACCTGTAATCATAAACAAAGGACAAAAACCAATCAAAGCAAGAGATCTATCTACTATAAGAAAATGGAATAGAAAGCATTTACACATATAACCATCATACATAAAGACAAGAATATGGGAAAAGGTGTAAACATCTTTATTAATTAGAAGGAAGAGTTACAACCATGAAGTCTAATCCAATCTCACTCCTCTAGCTTGGGTTCCAACCAACATCACATCAAAAGAACAACACTCTGACAGCATAACAATACTTTCTTATAATCTCAAACCTCGCACCAACAGTATCTCCCTAAAAATTCTCAAAGTCCAGCCCCTGATCACTTAGATGAGTGCTCAATTTATAGGAAAATGGAGGAGGTTTGGTCATAAATGAGGGTATTGAATGGCCTTACAAACTTAGAGTTAGTTTCCATGGAGGAAGGGATGAGAGGATAGGAGGTTAGTTAACTCATTCCCTATCCAATTTCAGTCTCATAGGAGATGATAAGTGTGGGAATCTTCTAGAAGGCCCGAAAAGATAAGAATATTCCCAAAACCTTATGAGGATTTCGCACAATCTTGCCCAGTGTGGGTAAAAGTGGGCCTAAGTGCTTTGAAATGCACACTGACATGGGCCTACCTGCACTGAAGTGCACTTACCCCTGACCAAGGTTGCATTGGTCCCTCAAGGAGGAATTTCTAGAGGGATTCAAGCCAAGAAACTCTAAGGGAAGGAGGCATTCAAAGTGATGACTTTTCTAGGGCATGTAACAACTAGATTAGGGTTTGATGAGACCTAATAGTATTGATCTGAATGTTGGGAGTGATGTTCCCCAATGGATCTGTAACAATGTCCCCTAAACCCTTTTTGGATATTAAACTTGGATTCTAGTCCTATGGGATCTCTTTTAGTGACCATTTGGCTTTAGGGATGGTATTTCATGGGGGACCCTAATTTGGGTTGCGTGGTCCCACTCCCTTATCTTCATATATTCCCCCCCTTTCCACTCATTATCAAAACATTCATCATTTCTCCCACTTGGGTCCAAATTCCTCCATTGGGTCAACACAGGGTTAGCTTTCCCCTTCCCATTGCCCACACCCTAGGTTAGGTCTGGAATGATGCCCCTGAGGTTGGTGGTGAGCACCAGTATTGCAGCAATAATGCTATAACTCCTGGGCTACCTACTTTACTTTTATCAACTCGGTAGTTCGTCACAAACTTGGAAGCGGGAGTGCTATATGCACAAGTACTAGTTCTTACTACAGGCTGTCACTTGGTCAGCTAGCGCAAGATCACTAGGATCTCAAGCCAACTTCTACAGATTCTAGAAGAAGCTTTATATGTGATGAAAGAAAGGAAATCTTACTCCACAGAGGCTACTCTACTTGCAGAAAGGAAAAAGACTGAAATGTAAAGTAAACCTAGCAAACCCTACTTAACCAACTAATTCTACTTTTGCAGAAAGCACTATGAAAACCATGAAATGAATGCCATTACCTACTCAAGGAATTAAATAACATCTATTCAAGATATTTATAGAATTAAATGAGAAAAAAACATCTTTTTGGTTTTTTATGTATTTTTATGTGAAATTGACATGCATGTATTTTCTTGTTTGTGAATGTGGCAGTGATTAGGTGGCGATGAAGGGTGATTTTGGGACTTGAGAGGATGTAGGATGGTGTGGATGGGTCCTAGGAGGTCTCAGGTGGCCTTCTGGAGGCTTCTCCCACAATCAGCCTTCAAAAGGATGCCTACAGGGAAATCTACAAGAGGCTGCAGGGGATCTACAGGAGGTCTACAGGAGGATGCCGAGAGTAGTTTTGAAGGTTTTGAAGGTGTGAGAATGGGTGGAAAGGGTAGATGAAGGCTAGGATGATGTGTTAGGGCACCTAGGGGTCACCAAGGATCACTTAGGAGAGGGAAGTATGGTCGAGAGAGAGGAAGAAATCCTATGGAAAAACGCAGAAAGCTAAGGCAGATTTGACGTGAACTTTGGGTGACCTGTAGGGCATAGATCGGGGAGAGAATGTGATGGCTCATAGGCTGACTTTTTGATCTGAATTTGAAACTACTTGAAATTTGTTTGCAATGTATTCAATTCAGAATTAAACATGTTTAAAAGATTTCCATGTCTTGCAGAAAGAAAACAAATGAAATTTTCAGCTGTTCATGACCCATTTAAGCATAGTAGATTTAGTTCCTTTTACTGTTTAACACACTAAAATGAATTTTTTATGCAAAATAACTCAACCACAGATGCAAAAGAAGTTGATAAAGCAGTTCACCCCCTCCAGGGCTATGTCTGCTGGGTCCAAAGCTCCCAACCAGGCTTGTCCTTGTTTTTATTAAATTCTCAAATTGAAAATACAGCTGAATAGAAGCATCTACATGTGAAATAGATGGTAAAAATGGATTCAAAACACTTGAATCCTTCAGGATTGACTATTGGATCACCTCCAATGGATACCTGCAACCCTATACAGTCTTCACAAAACTGGGCCCTAGTGGCTCTTAGAACTTTCACGGCTCCAAAACCTCTACAAATGACCTCAGATGGCTGTAAGACCTGCACCAATGGCTTCAGAAGGTCAAAAATAACCAAAATCAAAAAACAAATTGTCCAAAATGGACTTTCCTAGCCAAAGTTATGGCCATTTACTCCCAACTGCCAGCTACCCCTACAAAAACTCCAGCTAACTTTAGTTAACTCCAGTTAGCTCCGCCAATTATGGCGGGTCCGCCAAATTCGCTGGTGGTTGGGTTGGGCCCATGGTTCTCGGTCACGGTCATATGAAAGGGGGGCTAGCCCCCTTTGGTTTCCACCCCACGTAATTTTAAAGTTCAAATAGAGTTTGCTTCGCCTGTTTATCAACCAAAGACACCGTGGCCCAACGGTAAAGTGTTGGACTATTGAACCACAGGTCATGGGTTCAAAACTTGGAACTTCCAAAAAAAATTGAAATGCACCATGAAGCTTGCTGACGTCATCTGGGGGCCACATATTCCTGCAGAATATTCCTTTTTTAATTTTTTTTGAAAAATTAAAATTTCTAATGTTATGGACAAATTCTTCTTTTTGCCATAACTTCCTCATACAGCTACCGTTTTTCGAACCGTTTGTGGCACTGGAATCGGGAAGATGAGAAATTTCCAGTCGTTCAACTTTGAACCAGTTCTAAGCACTTTAAATGTTGAGCATTTTTACGACACTTATGACATGAGCACCTGATCACGCCTCCCCATTGGGAAGCTTTTGGACCCAAAAAGCCTTCAACTACCTGTCAAATAGGTGAGGGTACAGCTCCCTCACTCTGTCCACCTCCATCCACTTTGCCTTGTTCGGTTTGCTGCCTTTGAAACCAACCCGAACATAATCTACACTGCCCCTTCTTGAAGTGTGTGTCCTTCTGTCAAGGATTGTATCTTCTTTCAGCTCATCTAAGAATTCTGGCGAGAAATCTTCTATAGATGGCAGCTGAAAAACATTTTCATGATCAGCAATCAAAGGAGGTTCATACAAACGTAAGTTCTCCACATTGACAACAGAATACATTTGCATGTAGGAAGGCAAATCTAATTGAAAAGCATTATTTCCAACCTTCTTGAGGATTTTGAATGGACCATAACGAATAGGCTTCAGCTTTTTACCTTCTCCTTGCATCCTTTCCTTACTAATGTACAGCCATACCTCATCCCCTTCTTGAAACTTGTGATCGACTCTATGCTTGTCGTGTCTTCCCTTGTACTTGTCTTGACTCTTCTCAAGCTGTTCTTGAATTTGCTGATGTATTTGCTGAATTCTTTCAATGAATGAACAAGCTTTGTCAATATCACTATGTCCCTCAATGGCAACATCTTTCTCAAGAATGAAATCAAGAGGTGATTTTGGCAAGTAACCAAAACAAGCTTCAAACGGTGAGGTGTTTGTGGAAGAGTGCTTGGCACGATTGTAAGCATGTTGTATGTAGTGCAAATGTTCATCCCAAAGCATGGGATGCTTGCTGCAATAACCTCTCAGGAGGTGCACAATGGTTCTATTCACAACTTCGGTTTTTCCATCTGTTTGTGGATGGAAAGCAGTACTTTTCTTCAACTTTGTGTCCATCATCTCCCATAGGTTGGACCAAAAATTCCCCACAAATCTGGAATCCCTGTCACTAATAATGGAAGTAGGAAAACCAAAGTGAATCCATACATGATGACAAAATAATTCAGCAGTTTGTTCAGCAGTTATAGTTTTCTTACAAGGCATAAGTATACACATTTTGCTGAAATGATCAACTACTACATATAAATAATCATGTTGCTTTCGAGATTTTGGCAAACCTCCTACAAAATCCATAGAGATGCTCTCCCATGGTCTAGAAGGTACCGGCAAAGGAGTATACAAACCAAGCTTCCTATTGCTAGGCTTGCTTGTAGCACATAATGAACAACCTCTTATGAACCTTGAAACAGAATCTACCATGCGAGGCCAATAGCAATACCTCTGTAGATGTGCAACTGTTTTGCTCACACCAAAATGGCCAGCAATAAGAGAAGAATGAGCTTCTCTTATGACATTTATCCTCTCCCCCTGTGGTATACTCAACTTGCCCAAATGGAACAGCAAATTGTTATGCATGTGATAGTCATTTTCCTCTACATGATTTCCTTTACTCAAGTTAGCATACACATCTTTAAAGTCATCATCAGATGCATATTGTTCTATGTAACTATCATGTACAATGGAATCATTCTTAAGTAAAGTAACAGCACCAATAATAGGCCTTCAAAGCATATCAGCAACCTTATTCAAAGTACCTTTCTTGTACCTTATTACCAAATGGAACTGTTGCAAGAAGCCCATCCATCTGAAGTGTCGTGACTGTTGTAACTTGCTTTGTGATTGCAAGTACTGTAAGGGTTGATGGTCGGTATGTATAACAGTTTCTTTGCCCATCAAATAGTGTTTCCACTTTTTGACGCTTTGTACCAACGCATACAAATCCTTATCATATGTAGGATAATTTACAACAGCACCATTAAAAGTTTCAGAATGAAAAGCAATAGGCTTACCATGTTGTAGAAGAACTGCACCCATAGCATAATCACTAGCATCAGTTTGTATCTCAAATGGTTGTCTCAAATCCGGTAATGCAAGGACTGGAGCTGAACTAATCTTCTCTTTCAAAGATTCGAAAGCTTTTTGCTGCTTGCCTCCCCATTGGAAAGCATGCTTCACACTTGTCACTGCATGCATAGGAGCTGTTATAGAAGAGAAGTTAGAGATAAACTTCCTCCAATATTGAGCTGCACCCCAAAAACTTCTTACCTCTATTATGGATTTGGGAGTAGGCCACTTCACAATAGCCTCAATCTTAGTAGGATCAATTCTCAAAGCACCTCCTCCTACTATGTGTCCCAAAAAAACCAAAGAAGTCTTTCCAAATTCACACTTTGACATTTTAAGAAATAACTGATTCTTCTTCAAAACATCAAGTACTTTCCTAACATGCATGACATGATCTTCTCTAGACTTGCTGAAAATTAAGATGTCATCTAAGTAGACAATAACGAAATCATCAAGAAAAGGACGCAAGACATCATCCATTACCCGCATGAAAGTTGCAGGTGCATTGCACAAACCAAACGGCATCACAAGCCACTCAAAGAGTCCTTGTTTGGTTTTAAAGGTTGTCTTCCAAATGTCACTTTCTTCAATTCTTACTTGATGATATCCACCGCGCAAGTCTAGCTTAGTGAAATATCGAGCATCTTTCAGCTGGTCTAGCAAATCATCTATCCTTGGGAGTGGGTAACGATTCTGTACCGTTATCTTGTTCAAGGCCCTGAAATCAACACACATACGCCAAGTGCCATCTTTCTTTGGAATCAATACAATCGGTGACCCACATGGCGAAGTACTTGGCCTTATGAAACCCTTGTCCAACAAGTCCTTGATTTGCTTCTTTATTTTAGCATTCTCCATAATAGACATGCGGTACATGCCTATGTTTGGAAGAGGACAATCTGGATGCAAATGGATTTCATGTTGAATCTCCCTCTTAGGAGGCAAACCTGTTGGCTCCTGAAACATCTCATGATATGCATCAACTACATCATACAGATCTGATTTAAGTTTTGGATCACAATTGTCAAATGACTCATGATTCACATCAACCTTGGGCTTAATCATAAGAAGAACAAAATTATTACTTGAATTGACCAGCCTTTTTACCTGTCCTACATTCACCATCGCTATATTTGTCTTCTTGCGATGAGCTCTAGCAATGAACTCCTTGCCATCTTTGAAAAGATGATATTTGTTTTCATGGCGATGAAAGATAGCTTTCTTGTCAAACAAGTAAGGACTTCCCAAAACAATTCCTGCTATATCAAAAGATACCACATCAAGTTCAACTGTGTCAATAAAATGTGCAGTAATTGCAAAGCGCAATGTGCACTTTCTTGAAACTTGTAAATTTGCATCCTTGCAAATCCATCCAAGTGGATATGGCTTCGGATGTGGAACGGTCTCAAGTTTAAGCTGCTTCACCAAGTCCTCTGATATAAGGTTTGCTTGTGACCCACTATCAAAAAGTGTGTCAATTTTAGTATGTTTTGAAATCACCCTCACATGAAACGGTTCAATTCTTTCTTCCTCATGAGGAGCTTGTACATGGCAGTTTGAGGTACTAGCTTGAGTTTCAATTTCTTTTCCCTTCAAGTTTTTCAAACCCATGGCTGCAATTTTGGTTTCATCCCCTGAATCTTCCCCTAAATCTTGTGGTGTAGATGTAGTAGCAGCAGTTTTATGTTTCCCTTTGGATTTGTTAAATTGAGGTATTTTTTCAGGATATAATTTCCAACAGTTTTTCTCCTCATGGCCTGGTTTAGAACAGTGTTTACAGATCACTTTCTCACTCTCTTGTTTGATAGATGCAGTCTTTTTGCTCTTTCCCTTGGAGGTTTTCTCTTTGTTTTTCCCCTTGGGGGGCTTGTTTCTACCCTCTTCAAATGTGTTTTTTCCCCTTGCCTCTAAATGGGTAGCTTGGAAACAAACCTCGTCCAGGCTAGTAGGGTTAAACATCAAGATGGTGTGTCTAAGGTAGCTATGCAAGCCACCGATGTATTTCAGCAAGGTTTCTTGGGTCTGTAAATCTACCCCTAACAAGAGAGCTCTTCTCCTGAATTCTTGGGTGTAGTCTTGGAAACTTTGACCCTTAAGTTGTTTGAAATTTTGCCAATTCATAATGGCTTTCTGCATGTGAGCAAGAGGATAAAATTGTTTTTTAATGGCTAACAGAAATTCAGGCCATGTTAAGGTGACCTTACCAAATTTCTTGATCTCCTCTTTAGTCTTGGCCTCCCACCAGACCAGTGCTGCTCCATCCATTCTCAAAGAAGCCAACTGAATCTTTGTGGCATCATCATGCATATTCTGGATCCTCAAGTAAACTTCCAACTGCCTGATCCAGTTGTCAAGCTTTTCTGCATTATGAACGGAAGAAGACGAGGATGAAGAGGAAGAAGGTGAAGATGGGGGTGGTGGATCACCATTTCCTCCATGTCCTTTCTTGGAATGATCATCATCCTTCTTACCTCCTGAAGAGCCCTCTCCTTCATGTGGATGTTTGGACCCTTCTCCAACCAATTTCTCATTTCTTTCTTGGTACAATATCCTCACCATTTCAGTGAGGTCCAAGAAAGCCTTTCTAAAGACTCTTTCTTCTTCTCTTGGATCTGTCTCTGTAGGAGTTTCTCCTTCATGTTCAAACATCCTTGAAGCTTCTGCTGAGACTCTTGAGGGTGAAATTGAAGGTGGAGGTGATGGCTCTCTGGCCTTCCTTGACTGAGGATTCTCTCGTTCTCTAGTCAACTGTCCTTCCCCTCTTTTAAGTTTCAACATGGTAAGCATCAATACTTTGCAAGACAGTTAGAAGATCTTTGCACAAAAACCCTGAGCTCTGATACCAACTTGATCTGAATTTGAAACTACTTGAAATTTGTTTGCAAGGTATTCAATTCAGAATTAAACATGTTTAAAAGATTTCCATGTCTTGCAGAAAGAAAACAAATGAAATTTTCAGCTGTTCATGACCCATTTAAGCATAGCAGATTTATTTCCTTTTACTGTTTAACACACTAAAACTAATTTGTTCTGCGAAATAACTCAACCACAAATGCAAAAGAACTTGATCAAGCAGTTCACCCCCTCCAGGGCTACGTCTGCTGGGTCCAAAGCTCCCAACCGGGCTTGTCCTTGTTTTTATTAAATGCTCAAATTGAAAATACAACTGAATAGAAGCATCTATAGGTGAAATAGATGGTAAAATTGGATTCATAACACTTGAATCCTTTAGGATTGACTATTGTATCACCTCCAATGGATACCTACAACCCTATACAGTCTTCACAAAACTCGGCCCTAGTGGCTCTTAGAACTTTCACGGCTCCAAAACCTCTACAAATGACCTTAGATGGCTGTAAGACCTGCACCAATGGCTTCATAAGGTCGAAAATACCCAAAATCAAAAAAAAAAAAACGTCCAAAACAGACTTTCCTAGCCAAAGTTATGGCCATTTACTCCCAACTGCCAGCTGCCCCTACATAAACTCCAGCTAACTTTAGTTAACTCCAGTTAGCTCCGCCAATTATGGCGATGTTGAAGCCCCAAAAATTGGGTCGACAACAAGGGGGATACCCACCCAGTTCGGACCTTGGTTGGCAGCTCCTTATCCATTTGGTATAGCGGGTCCGACTGGGGATAATGGGACCAGTTTCCCAATCTAAGGGTGTGTGTGTGTGTGTGCAGAGTTGGATGTTTGCTGATCTAAGAATACTTAAAGCTAATCTAATTCAAACTTTTAAACTAACTCTATGCTATTGTAATCTAATGAGAAATAGCACATCTAATCTATGCTAACTCGGGGTGTATTTCTTCTATTATGCGATCTAAAAATGAATTCAGACAATAACTGGTAATAAAGATCATTTAGCTATCATAAGAATGGAAATCAATTCAAGATGAACCACTTTGCATAAAAAGTTAGGCAAAACAGTTGTGAACAGCATATCGCATAATAAGTTATTCATATATCAGACATAAATAAATGACTCCACCGTACAAAAGTGCCAAATGGTAACTCACACATTCATGCAATAACATATAAACAACTACAGACTGTATATCACTTTAGGAATATAAGCAGAAATGGCCAAGAGATAAAAGTACCATTTATGACTGGTTCTACTCATAAGCTTCAAGCAACAATGATCTATCTCTCCTTGCTCCAACATCTACTAAGAGTACAGAAGTGCAACATCAGTAGCAGATATCAAATGCAAACATTAATAAACCTTGATCCATCCATTCATCAAAACCCCCTCCGAGGGTGCAAAAGTGCATGTTCTGAGGACAAGTTTTTGACAAATTTCTGGACCCTTCTCCAAATGCATGAGAAGGGTTTAAATACTGCTAACTAAAATAACTTAATTACATAAATTTCGGATACGGTTTAAATGACCGCCCTTTTTCTTAAGCAAAACTATTTCTAAAAATTGAATCTAATTCCTAACTATTTCTGTATTTGCTCCTCAGTGCTACGAGCATGCAACATTTGCCTGGGAAGAGTCGGCTGGTCGTCCTCTGCTTTTGTTTGAGCTATGAAAATAGAAATGGCAAGCGCTGGCACCACTTTCTAGTAAACTAGAAGATATTTTTGAGAATCTTCCTTTGGCTGGGTGGATTTACTGCGTGTATACTTGGTAATAACCCAAATTTCTCTCAAACTGCTTCTGCTTTCGCTATTTCAGTTTCCGGCCTTGTGAATGACTAAGCAAGTTAGGGACTTTGCTTTCTGAACAATTTTCTTAGCGATGCGCGATTAGCGCTAGGCGCTAATCGCACATCGAAAACTGCCTCCGTTCTTTGTTCCGAGCTTTTCTGGTGCATTTTCCGCCTTTAGCGCTTTTTCCTTCACCGGGTAGAAGTTTCAAGATTTTTCGTAAACACGCTGCTTTTGTGAGATTTCTGACCCTGAATGTTGAATCACCTATTGACATCAGCATCTGTTGAGTGATACTCTGGAATCTACGGTTCTGTTGCATGCGGCATCCGTTTATGAAGGCATCTCTTCTCTGTTCTCCGAGTATTGACGCTTTCCCCTTTTCCTTAGATGTTTCCTGCTCATTGCTTCATATTGTTTCCTGTTTTTCGTTCCTACAGTTCACGCAAAAGAGTAATGATAATCAATACTGATACGAAAGCTCTGACCTCTATGAATGTATAAAATCATGACACTCATCATGAACTGACTCTTCAAAAAACAAAAAACTGTCCTTCTTGAATACTTTGGCGTACATTCATTAATTTCTTTTAAGGCACGCGCCCAATTTTGGTTTATAGACAGCTTTTCTTGAATGTTGAGCCGAGGAAATTTGCGATGGGCGATAGCAGCATCGCGTCATCGCATTACCTAGATGTGTCATCGCAACTTTTTCAGATTAGATTATCGCAGATCGCAGATCGTAGATCGCGTTTATCGCAGATTTCAGATCGCGTTTATCGCAGATCGCAGATCACGTTTAGTCGTTAAATCATTGGGTGCTGCTTATGCGATATTGCGATATGCGACGTCGCACATCGGCCGTCGGAGATTTCTTAAGATTTTCATTTAAGAGCGCTTCATAATGTACGCGATGCGATGAATTTTGCGTCGCCTCTTTGCAGTTTATTATGCTCATAAGGAAATGCTTTATTCTCTTCTCGCGATGCGATATAGTTTTAAGGAGTTAAATACAAAAGTTTTTATAAAAAATGTTTTTTGGATTTTTTATTAAGGGTCCCCATTTGCTTAGTGTTATTGCTAATACTAAACAAAGAGGGGGGTTGTTGGTGGCCACAACAATGGCGATTCACCTGGAAGAACCAGTTATCTCTGTTTTTCTATTGAATTCTAACTTCCAAAACAGAAAAAATTTCATAAGTCTAAATTTCGTTATGGACAGATAGAGTACATTATGCCTTATCCTATTAATGATATTTTGTTTCAACCTTTTTCTATTCTAATTGCTTGCTTCCTCAAGCTTTGTCCTTGTATTTACATCAGCCATTACTTCGTCTTGTAAAGGTAAAATAAAGTCTTCTCTGTGTGCCGGCTTTTAAAATATGCTCATTTGTCGTAGGTAGAGCCTCTGCTGCCAGCAAGCATCCATAGCCTCGACAGGGTTACCTGTTACCTAGCAATGATCCTTTATCCTGCCTAAGGCTATCTACAACGTTCGAAGAAAAATCCACATTGACACTTTTTCCTTTTTTATTCTCTAAAGAACAATGTCTTGGTTTGGTAGCCAAATTATGACACAGTCATTCACTTGATTTACACTTTTGCTGAACAAGCTGGCTCGTGATGAGACCCCTTGTCTTTTGATTGCAACAATCTTGATTCATTGCCCTGTTTTGGTAGACAGTATTGGCAAAGTCAGCAAGTTATAATATTTGTGATCATGATAAGCCGACTTGTGATGAGACCTCTTATTCATTTAAGAAATAGTGTTTCTTGGATTGTTCCTCTGAATGCTGCGATTTTATTTAGTGGCGAGGAAGTCATTTTTTTTCCTTAAGAAAGCTCTGGACGACAATAATAGAGTTTGAAAACAGCAGTTTTACAGATACCTTTCATTGATACCTTTCATTGTGCTGATATAAAACAATTTCTTCGCTAAAGGTTGCTTTCATCAAATTTTTGAAGTTGAAACTAGTATCATATCTAGGTTAAAGTTTTTTAACTCTATCTGTCTATAATAAAGATCAGATTTATGAAAATTTTTGTTATTTATACAATCGAAAAGCTCAAAATCTGAAAGAGAATTGGTGTCTTTTCCGTGAATACCTGTAGTAACCATTAACAACTGGTTTTATTATGCAAAAGAAAAGCAAAACCAAAACTATTCTACAAAATAGAAGAATAATCTTATATGGAAAATATTTTTTGAGGATTTGTCCATTAACAGGCAAAGAATCCCTTCTACCTGCTAAATCCTGCAACACAAATGTTGATGAACCTATGACTTCAACAATCTGAAAAGGACCAAGCCACATCTTTTGAAATTTCGTATGTTTTCCCTTTTCTTCATGAGCCTTATCCCATTTCAAAACTAAATCTCCCATCTGAAAAAAATTTCTGGTCATTATGCTTGAATCAAAAGAGGATTTTATCAGCGCTTGGTGATGAGCATGGGTTTTCTTAGCTTGTTCTCGTTGTTCTTCTAATTTAATTATTTCCATTTGTCTTAGTTGTATGGAGGAAGCAGATACTTCATCGATGTATTGTACTAAAGACAAAGAGGGGATGACTAAGTGAGTTGGAAGAACCACTTCCTTCCCATAAACTAAATTAAAGGGAGAAGTGCCGATTGAAGCTTTCTTCGTTATTCTATCTGCCCATAAAGCATTTACCAAAGCTTTTTGCCAATTCTTTTGGTTCTGGTCAACTTTTCTTTTAATAATCCTGATTAGGTTTTTATTTGTTGACTTAACTAACCCATTACCTTGCGGATAGTAGTTGGCCGAATATTTCAGTTTGAACCCTCTTTTAAGTGCAAACTCAGTCATTGCATTCCCAGAAAAGTATGATGCATTATCAAAAATTAAAGCCGTTGGTAATCCAAACCTAGTGATTATAAATTGATCTATGAATTCAATAATATTTTCAGAATTAGCTGTCTTGAGGGGAACTGCTTCTACCCATTTAGTAAAATAATCTGTTGCCGTGAGGATGTATCTATGCTGCTTAGAACAGTGAGGAACGATCTCACCTATTATGTCCAAGCCCCACTGACTGAAAGGTTGCTTGATGTTTACTGGCTGTAGTGGCAGGGACGGCTTCTTTTGTCTTTCAGCAGTTGTTTGGCAGACTTGACATTTCCTTACGTAACTGTGTAAGTCTTTGAACAGCGTAGGCCAGTAATATCCTGCACGTAAGATCTTATGTGCAATAGCATCTCCAACATAATGTCCGCCTGCTGGTCCGTCGTGGAGTTCCTGCAAAACTTTTTCAGCTTCAGTTTTCTCAGGACATCTAAGAAGAACAAAATCATAATTCTTTCTAAAAAGAACATCATTTATGAGCTGATATTGTTTAGCTTTCAATCTCAGAGCTCTTTTCTTAGTGTGATCTAGGTGTGATGGAGCATATTTGTTCTTAAGATAATAAATGATGTCAGCATATAATGATTCTGCATCGTTTAGGCTTACCTCATACAGTTGTACCTCTTCAGATGGGACTTCAGGGATTTGCGATGCTCCAGCCAACATTTTGCAGAAGCCTTGACCTCTTACAATGTTTGCTGGTTTGATCTCAAGGTCGTATTCCTGTAAAGCAGTGATCCAATTTGCTCTTTTCTCACCGACATCCTTCTGTATTAGAAGATTTCTTACCGCTGGAAACGGTACTATGATCTTAGTATGGGTTTTAAGTAAGAAAGGTCTGAAATATTTGACTGCTTTGAAAACAGCATAGGCCTGTTTCTCTACGTCTGAATAATTGAGTTCAGTACCTTGTAAATTTGAGCTAAAAAACTAAATTGGAGCTTCCGCTTTTTCTTGATTTGCTTGAGTTAGAATCGCAGCATAAGATTTCTCTGAGGCAAATTTGTATAAGATAAAAGATTCTAAAAAATTCGGGGTTGCTAAAGATGGAGCATTAATAATAGCTTTTTTGATCAGGTTGAATGCTTCATGTTCATCTTGACCCCATTTAAAATTTGAATTATTTTTAATCATGGTTTGCAAAGGAGACACAATTCGTGAAAAATCTGGGACAAATCTCTTTACAAAATTGATTTGACCAAGGAAAGATTGCATGGCTTTTTTATTATGAGGTAGGAATATTTCAGAAATTTCTTTGATTCTGTCAGGCTCAATGTGAATACCGGATTTTGACACTATGAATCCTAGAAGTTTTCCTTCACTTAATGCGAAAAAAGATTTCTTTGGGTTAAGTGAAATCCCATACCTTAAACATCGTTGAAAGATCTGTTTTAAGTCTCTGAGATGGTCGCTTCGCTTCTTGGAGTACACTGTTATATCATCCAAATAAATTACTACGGATTTATTGACTAAACCCTTGAATGTGATGTCCATGGCTCTCTGAAATGTAGCGCCGGCATTGATCAAACCAAATGGCATCTTCCTATATGCGTATGTGCCCCATTTAGTTATGAATGTGGTTTTCAATTGATCATCGGGATGTACCAGCACTTGATTATATCCTGAAAATCCATCCAAGAAAGACATCATTTCTGAGCCTGCTACTGCCTGTAATATCTGTTCCATAGGTGGGAGAGGAAAATTGTCTTTTTGACAGGCTTTGTTGAGATTCCGAAAATCGATACAGATTCTAATATCTCCGCTTTTCTTTCTAACGGGTACCATATTGGAAACCCATTTGGAATGTCTGACGGGGAAAATTATTCTGGCTTTTAATAACTTGTTTAGCTCAGTTTTTATCTGATTTTCTAAATTGGGGTGGATCTTTCTCAATTTCTGTTGGACATTTAAGGTTTTTCATTGTCAATCATAGGAATAGTGTGCTGAATGATAGAAGTGTCGTACGTCTTCAGCTCATCGTAATTCCAGGCAAAGACATTTTTATATTGTCTCAAAAGACGAATATACGCTAGTTTTTCTTCCAGGGCCAGGCCTATGCCTAGAGTAACGTTTTGTGGTTTATCATCGGTCCCTAGGTTTACTAATTCGTAGTTCAGAGTTGAACTATAGAGCTTTGAATTGGCAGGCCTTTTAAACCGATTTTTCAAATCGTATAAGTCTTCTAACTTAACCACCGATTTAGGTATAGCATTATCAGTGCCATTTTGTTGTATTTGTCGATCGTGATGGTCTTTGTCAATTATCTGATTGGAGTAGGATCCTTCGGAAGTGAGGAAATTTACAATATCAGGATCGTCGTTGAATACTCTCCAATTTGTAATGTTGTCAGGGATGGATGGTCTAAAGATCAATTCTATTGAGAATCTATCTAGACTGAACTCTTCGGAGGGAATAAGCCTAGAGGCTACGTTAGCCAAAAGGTCTGCGCTTGCGTTTTGGAGTCTTGGGATTGAAGAAATATTGAATGCTATGAAATGCTCAGTCAGATCTTGTACTAAAGATTGATAGTGTTTTAAATGACTTGATAGGCAATGTATAGTATTACGTACCTGTTTGACGACAATATCAGAGTCTCCGAAGACTTGAAGATACTTGACATTCAACCCGATTGCTTTGTATAGGCCTTGCACCAAGGCTTCATATTCTGTTGTATTGTTTGTGCAATCGAATTCGAGTCTGCACGTAAGCATGGTCTTATTTCCTTCTGGACTAATCAGAACGCATCCTGCTCCTGCTCCTTCGTTAGATTTAGAGCCATCAAAATATAATTTCCAAAACAAAGATGTATTTACAGGTTTATCTACAAAATTAACACACTTTGAATTATCAGTTTGGGAAAAAATTTCGACTTGGGATAAAACTGAATTTTCTATGTAAGGTGATGTATGAGCATTGAAATTGCCGAGAAAAGAATCTACCGAGTAATTGCCTATGATGCTGCTGCTATACGCTATTGCTTCATTTTCTCCATCCAATTCCGTTACTATGTACTTTTGGTGTAATTCTCGTTCAACCTTTATTTGATTCGGTTTGCCATTATAGGGTAACCACATGTGTGACCAGTCAGTTGAAAAGTATCCATGGAGTTTCTTGGACCAATCCCTGCTAAGAATCAAGCCATAGAATTCTGGGATATCAGCCACTAGAATGTCAATAACCTGACATACCTTCGGGTTAGATGACAATCTTATGGTTACTTGATTAAGTTCACCAATCACTTCTACTTGAGATCGATCAAGCTGAACTATGCGCACTGCGGATTTTTGTGGTTGAACATTTAACTTGGCACATATTGATCTGGGTAAAATATTCGTTGAAGCACCAGAATCTACCAAACAATTGTGCACATTCTTATTGAAAATTTCATAAGTGAGAAGAAAAGGGGGAGTGTGAGATCTTGATCTTCCTCCAATCAAGGCGATGTCATTTGGATCAATCTTATTGATCGTGTTGGTTGGAGGTCTTCCCATGTTGTGGGAAGCTACAGCTGTAGGCAAAGATGTAATAGGCACGACATGTAATTCTTTCATCATTATCTTCTGTTGATGTTTCAATTTGCTCAATTCGTAAAGGGTAATATTAGCCCTAGTCTTTTTCATGTCGTCAATAATATTGTATTCCATTTCATCCGACACTATCAGTGTTCTTGATGGAGTTGTTTGATCTGGTTGGACTGGGCTAGATTGAGTCGCTTTAGCGGTCGTTTTTTTTGTTGCGACTTTATCTTTTATTGCAGAGCTTGCGCTCTTCTGTTTAGGGGTAGTTTGGGGAGGATCAAGTTGATTTTTGCTTCGTGTGCTAACCGGAAATGCTTCTTGATATTCTTCTTGTGGGAGGATGAAATCCCACATTCCTTGTAATTCCACAACTTCTTCGTCATCAGTCTGTCCTTCAGTGGTACTGTCTTCTTCTTCCTCTTCTTCAGATTCGACATTTGAAATAGCGTTGGGTGGTTTCACATCCATTGAAGGACCTCTTTTAAAAGCTCTGTAGGGCTTTTTTGAAGAAGTTTATGCTACTTGTTTTTTTATGTCAATCATCTCATTGGACATGGTCTTTAATACTTTCTGCAATCCTTCCAAATCGAAAGGGTCTTTTGTTTGTTTCTTCTTGGAGTCTTCTTTGAAGGTGACTTTTTTAGACTTGCGTTCCTCTAACGCAGATCTTTTTTCCAGGGCTATTACGCGTTTCTCTACTGCTATCGCTTCTGTCAAGTTTTCAACTAAGGTTGTTTTATTTTCCCTATCCATGAAGATTGCTAAGTTTGATGGTAAGGTTGTAATATACCATTCACATCGTACTTCTTCGCTGGGTTGGGAAGCAGTGGGAATTTTGTTGAGGATCTTATTGAACCGTAAATTGAAATCTTTGATGGGTTCTCTAGCCTCGGCTTTAAGGTTGGATAGGTCATTGATTAACGTTGTCCTTGATTTGTCATCACCAAACTTGGTGAGGAATTGACTTTGAAAAATGTCCCAACTTGTGATAGACCCGGAGGGTAATGAAAAGTACCATGACCCGGTTGTTCCTTGCATTGTATAGGGAAAAAGCCGAACAACAACATCTTCGTTAGTAACTCCGTTGAGATTGACAGAAAGCATGAAATTGTTTATGTGTTCTTCTGCTAGCACGCCTGCTTCTGGATTGAATTTGGGTAGCCATTTCTCAGGATGGGCCGGTATTTGACTCAAGGGTGGAGGCATTAAAACTGCCCCAGGATTATTCCATGGAGACTGGGCCATCGTCGAGTTGCTAGTGAATGAAAGCGCAGAAGATGATCCCTGTGGCTGGGAAGATGAGGATACTATGATCATAGATGATTGAAGAAGGCTTGTGGGAGTTCCGGTAAGCGGATGAATGATGGTTTGGAATGAAGATGTGGGTGGCTGACTTCGTGGTGAGGGAGTTGAAATGGACGATGTAGATGAAAGAGTCTCACTGTCAGACTCTTGTGGTTTTTTCCTTGCTCTTTTCCTGGTGGGGAGAGGGAATTCAGTTGGCTGGATGCCAAATTTTTCACTCTTTAATCTGGTCAAGGGATGAGCAGGATTGTACTGCGAAGTCACGCTGCTTTGAGATTTATCAGACCTCTGAGTAGAAATGGAAAATCCCTGGAGTTTGTGAATCAGAGTTCGAACCACAGGGGGTTCAATGATAGATTGGTCTGAAATATTAGGGTGTGTAGTAGCGGCTAATACTCGAGCGACTTCTGACTCAGGATTTAAACTTGTTGGGGAAGTCGGGGGAGTTGATGAGGGTGATTTACTCTCAGAATGGTATTTAGATTTTGATTTAGGTGCCATTCATAGTTCGGGCCCTCCTTCTAGCGCCAAATATGTTGAAGCCCCGAAAATCGGGTCGACAACAAGGGGGATACCCAGCCGGTCCGGACCTTGGTTGGCAGCTCCTTATCCATTTGGTATAGCGGGTCTGACTGGGGATAATGGGACCAATTTTCCAATCCAAGGGTGTGTGTGTGTGTGCAGAGTTGGATGTTTGCTGATCTAAGAATACTTAAAGCTAATCTAATTCAAACTTTTAAACTAACTCTATGCTATTGTAATCTAATGAGAAACAGCAATTCTAATCTATGCTAACCCGGGGTGTATTTCTTCTATTATGCGATCTAAAAAAGATTTCAGACAATAACTGGTAATAAAGATCATTCAGCTATCATAAGAATGGAAATCAATTCAAGATGAACCACTTTGCATAAAAAGTTAGGCAAAACAGTTGTGAACAGCATATCGCATAATAATTTATTCATATATCAGACATAAATAAATGACTCCACCGTACAAAAGTGCCAAATGGTAACTCACACATTCATGCAATAACATATAAACAACTACAGACTGTATATCACTTTAGGAATATAAGCAGAAATGGCCAAGAGATAAAAGTACCATTTATGACTGGTTCTACTCATAAGCTTCAAGCAACAATGATCTATCTCTCCTTGCTCCAACATCTACTAAGAGTACAGAAGTGCAACATCAATAGCAGATATCAAATGCAAACATTAATAAACCTTGATCCATCCATTCATCAAAACCCCCTCCGAGGGTGCAAAAGTGCATGTTCTGAGGACAAGTTTTTGACAAATTTCTGGACCCTTCTCTAAATGCATGAGAAGGGTTTAAATACTGCTAACTAAAATAACTTAATTACATAAATTTCGGATACGGTTTAAATGACCGCCATTTTTCTTAAGCAAAACTATTTCTAAAAATTGAATCTAATTCCTAAATGTTTCTGTATTTGCTCCTCAGTGCTACGAGCATGCAACATTTGCCTGGGAAGAGTCGGCTGGTCGTCCTCTGCTTTTGTTTGAGCTATGAAAATAGAAATGGCAAGCGCTGGCACCACTTTCTAGTAAACTAGAGGATATTTTTGAGAATCTTCCTTTGGCTGGGTGGATTTACTGCGTGTATACTTGGTAATAACCCAAATTTCTCTCAAACTGCTTCTGCTTTTGCTATTTCAGTTTCCGGCCTTGTGAATGACTAAGCAAGTTAGGGACTTTGCTTTCTGAACAATTTTCTTAGTGATGCGCGATTAGCGCTAGGCGCTAATCGTGCATCAAAAATTGCCTTCGTTCTTTGTTCCGGGCTTTTCTGGTGCATTTTCCGCCTTTAGCGCTTTTTCCTTCACCGGGTAGAAGTTTCAAGATTTTTCGTAAACATGCTGCTTTTGTGAGCTTTCTGACCCTGAATGTTGAATCACCTATTGACATCAGCATCTGTTGAGTGATACTCTGGAATCTGCGGTTCTGTTGCATGCGGCATCCGTTTATGAAGGCATCTCTTCTCTGTTCTCCGAGTATTGACGCTTTCCCCTTTTCCTTAGATGTTTCCTGCTCATTGCTTCATATTGTTTCCTGTTTTTTGTTCCTGCAGTTCATGCAAAAGAGTAATGATAATCAATACTGATACGAAAGCTCGGACCTCTATGAATGTATAAAATCATGACACTCATCGTGAAATGACTCTTCGAAAAACACAAAAATGTCCTTCTTGAATACTTTGGCGTACATTCATTAATTTCTTTTAAGGCGCACGCCCAATTTTGGTTTATAGACAGCTTTTCTTGAATGTTGAGCCGAGGAAATTTGCGATGGGCAATAGCAGCATCGCGTCATCGCATTACCTAGATGTGTCATTGCAACTTTTTCAAATTAGATTATCGCAAATCACAGATCGCGTTTATCGCATATTTCAGATCGCGTTTATCGCAGATCGCAAATCGTGTTTAATCGTTAAATCATTGGGCGCTGCTTATGCGATATTGCGATATGCGACATCGCACATCGGTCGTCGGAGATTTCTTAAGATTTTCATTTAAGAGCGCTTCATAATGTACGCGATGCGATGAATTTCGCGTCGCCTCTTTGCAGTTTATTATGCTCATAAGGAAATTCTTTATTCTCTTCTCGCGATGCGATATAGTTTTAAGGAGTTAAATACAAAAGTTTTTTATAAAAAATGTTTTTTGGATTTTTTATTAAGGGTCCCCATTTGCTTAGAGTTATTGCTAATACTAAACAAAGAGGGGGGTTGTTGGTGACCACAACAGGCGGGTCCACCAAATTCGCCATGCCCGCCAAATTCGCTGGTGGTTGGGTTGGGCCCACGGTTTGTAGTCACAGTCATATGAAAGGGGGGCTGGCCCCCTTTTGTTTCCGCCCCACACAATTTTAAAGTTCCAATAGAGTTTGCTTTGCCCGTTTATCAACCAAAGACACCGTGGCCCAACGGAAAAGCGCTGGAGTGTTGAACCACAGGTCATGGGTTAAAAACTTGGAACTTCCAAAAAAAAATTGCAATGCACCATGGAGCTTGCTGACGTCATCTAGGGGCCACGTGGCGGCCTGTGATTGGCTGCCGAAAAGGAAATATTCCCTAGAATATTCCAAGGAATATTCTGTGGAATATTCCTTTTTTTATTTTTTTTGAAAAATTAAAATTTCTAATGTTATGGAAAAATTATTCTTTTTGCCATAACTTCCTCATACGGCGACCGTTTTTCGAACCGTTTGCGGTGCCGGAATCAAGAAGATGAGCACTTTCCAGTCATTCAACTTTGAACCAGTTCTGAGCACTTTAAATTTTGAGCATTTTTACAACACTTAGGACATGAGCACCTAATCACTTTTTGTGAGAAGAGACCTGCTACAAAAGAACTAAAAATCCAACAATGAGATCAAGCAAGCAAGACAATTAAGTACATCAAAGAAACAGAATTTTGTATCAAGCTAGTCTAAACTCTGATCTAAGAAAGTAAATGCTTAGAAATGCTACAAGGAAAGAAAGCATGGAAGAAGACTTATTGCAAAGACAGAAATGAGCATGGTGAAAGAGATCTAAAGCAAAGCATTAACCTTTTATCAAACTACAACACTGGAAATCCTATGGAGAAGGAAAATCTGTGTTTTTGTTGCAGCAAGAGGGTCTTGGCCTCAGTTCATGGTCCCAAGGGGAGGAAAGGAGGCCAAGGCTCTATTGATGGCATTTTTTTATCTTCCTTCTTTCATTGTTCAACCTATTACAGAAAACTCAAATGGAAACAACCTTCTAAATCACCAAAAGCAACCTATTCTTAACCAAGAAAGAAATTTATCTAACAACAACTAATCCATGAACTGAAACAAAGCATATAAATACAAACAAGAGGAGCTTGGTTGCTTGGATTGGGCCATAACCCAATATCTTTAGCCCTCTTAGGTAACTCAGTGCTAGCTCAAAAAGGATCTCATCTTTATTATCAAAATAATAATAGGATTACATAAAACTATCAACAAAAGTAAGCTTGAAGTTGAGTAGAGCAAAGCTGCAACAAAAAATCGACCAACTCCATAGTGAGGCCCTGGGCCTCTCTACTTATACAAATGAAGCTTCCAATAGCTTAGTCAAAATCAGGGAGGCTTGGCTCCCAAAACTTGAGATAAACATAAGTTATCCTCCACTTTCTCGACTGCCTCCTAGTGCATTGATTTGGTTGTTTGTGCTCCAAGCTGCATGAAGGAGAATTCGAAGTGGGGAGTAATAAATGAGGGAGATTCCCTCCTATAAATCCTCTCCTTTGTCCACTTCGAATTATTACTACCAATTTTCCATTAAATCTTTGACTTTGTCTTCAAAATTCAACAAAAATCTACATTAAACACATATTAGACTCCATGGCATCATAACCAACCCAACTCACTCCATAAGCATAAATATAATAAAAAAACATGCAATAAGCTAAGAGAATGGTTGATTAATTATGTTAGGAGGAAAAATGAGCCCATATAATTACCCATTTATGGGGCTCATCATCACCCCCCTACTGAAGGTGTTGCTCATGCTCTGAGCAACTTAGTCCATCTCCTCATCTTTGATGGCCCTAGTGGCCTCCTTAACATCCCATGCTTCTGATGTGATCTCCTATTCTTTGTCATGGAATCCTGCCTTTCTGTCTACCTCTTCCCACTGTTGTTGCTCTTCTTCCTCTTTTCTGCCTTCTAGCATGCCTAGCAGCAGTGGGGGACTCAATTTGAGGCCAATCCAATTGACCTTCAAACTTTGCATGGAGCGCTTTTACAGTGACACTCTCCTTAATGATTCCTTCATCCTTGTCGGGGAGTGATACTCCCTAATCTGAAAACTATGAGGTAAGGTGTTCCACCTCCTCATATAAGCATGAATACAGTCATCCCCAAGTAATCTTTCCATATCCTCAAAATGTGAAATGGCCTGAGCCTAATCATTGATATATTTAGGGGCAATTTGGGGATTATTTGCAAGCAGATTATGTGTGCTGATGAGTGCCATGGGATCTGATGGCTCGGATCTAATCATTAAGGGGTCATTCTACTCCTTTATCATCAAATTTCTTATTTCTGCTACCCTTAACTCCTCATTATTCATCCATGAGGCCATGGCCATTAGTTGCAAGTCCCCTAGCCTAGCATTAGGGTCCCACACATTCATGTCTATGAGGGCCATGCTATGCAAATATAATTCTTTTATTTTTGTCTTGTCTTCTAAAGAGCTTTGGTCACATAGGTCCATAAACTGTCTATAATCTTGAAAATGCATTATGCCTCTTTGTGCCAAAGTCTTTATCTGAAACTGCAGCCATTGGTCCTTGAGATATAATCCATATGATTTTGCTAGTGTTCTGCATTGGAGTGCCTCCATAAACCAGCTGGCCATGCATGCCAATTGTGTCTCTTTTTCTTGTAGTTGTCTTCTTAGCAACTCTTTTTTTGTTTCCAGGTGAGTTCTTGTGATTGTTTCTTTATGTATGACAGCACTTAATTCCCTACCCATTTCTCTGAGTTGATTCTCCATATGGCCAATATCCTCAACTCCCTTGGATTTGGCGATTTGCATCCACCTATGGCTCCTTATTCTTTCTTTCTCCAACTCAAAGAAAAGTGGGATTGCAAATTTCTATGGAATGATTCTTCCCCCCTCAAGAAGATTGTAGTAAGAGCCCAAACTAGGCTGGGGTTCAGGTTCTTGTGCCTCTGTTGCTTCCTCCTTCCCCTGTGGCTATCCTTCTATACTTTTTTCAAGTTTTTTAGCCTCTTGTAGTCTTAACAGGGTCTCCTGTAGAATAGTCTGTGTTTCCTGTAGAATTGTTTTTGAGTCCTATAGTTCTACGTTTTCCTTCCATGTGGGAGATCTAGGAGTCCCCCTTTCATAAGTGATAGGTACCTTGGAAGGGGATTCCTTCCCTTGGGCAGAGGGTGAATCTTCAATAACGATGGGCACTTTAGAAGAAGGCTGGGGTTTCCATTGTTTGATCCTTGTGCTCTTCCTAGCCTTAAAATACATTGAGGTCTGCCTCTTCCTCTTTGGTTTTGGTTTAATTGGGGTGCTAAGGGCAGTGAGAATAGTTGTTGCCTCTCTTTCTAGGGTCTTTGGAGACACCTCTGTCTTTTCTGCCCCTTTTTCTCCTCCTTCTATCTTTTTCTCTGTCTCCGTTGGTTTTTTTCCTCTTGTTCTGTTTTGGTTTCTTCCTTCTCTGTTTTGGTTTTTTCCTTCTTCCCTTCTTGTTCCTTAATTTCTTCCCCTTCTCCCTCTTGCTTCCCTTCCTCCTCACTATCAGAAGGACTGAGATCATATGTGAGGGCATTTATGTCATCTTCTGCGGTCATGTTTCAAAAAATTTCCCATGTTATGGGGATTGTGAAGGTATGGAGGGCTTCTTTCACTAACATTTTAATCAACCCATGGTGAGCCAGTTGATTTGGACCTTCTGCCTTCAACTTAATGCTGGAGTCTATGAGGGACTACAAGAGAAATAGGGGATGCTGAGTTTATAGGGTGTTGGAGTTTCCATGCCATATCTCAGATCATGGAGGAGTCTAAAATGGTAGCCATAGACTATGCTATACCTCCCTTCATAGGAAATATGTTTGATGATTTGATAACTAGCCTCATCCCAAGGGTATGGTATGCTTGTCCTTCTAATTCCATTTTTGTCTTCTACAGGATGTTCATTGTTTTGGAAGAAGTTTTTCTTGGCAGACTGTCCAATTGGCTTTTCATCTTTTCTCCAAGGTAATCCAAGAGGAAGGGTGGTAACCCTATTAATAAATTCTAGGGTAATTTCCATAGAGATACCTCTAAAAGTAATAGTGGCATGGGTCCTTGAGTGAGGGACTAAAGAAAGGGCAAACTCCTTAGCCACTTCTTCATCAAACCCTCAAAATTTCTCAAAAAATGGAATCCAATTTGCTCTGGTGAATATGGCTACTACTTGGGGGTGTTCATGGAGCCTATTTGAATTAGTGGGCTCCTTCCTCATGAATCCCCCTATCATTGTGCTTATACCCCTTTTGAACACCCAAGGTAGAGATGGAAACAAGAATTTTGAAGAAAACAGGAAAACAGAGAAAAAAAGTGTTTTTTTAAGAAAACAGGCAGAAAATTTTTATGTAATTCCTCTTCTATGGACTCAATTCCTCCTTAAAATTATATCATTCCTTTCAAATATTGATAATCAAGGTGGGTATGCACAGAGACTACCTCCTCAAGCTAGGAATCGAGCAAAAACCCTGTGTTTTCTCCTTAAAAACAGCTTACTGCCCCTCCTGTAAAACTGCCTGTAGGTGCTCCTATAGAATGCCGATAGCAGAAGGATGGATGAAAGTGATAGAGAACGATGGTTTCAAGGTAGTGGTGGTGACAATAGCTTGTTGCGGCTAAGTGGACTAGGATGAAATGAAATAAAAAGGTGGTGAAGGAGTTTTGAGGAGGAGTACTTATTTCTTCTTTTAGATATTTCCGGTGATGGGGTGAGTTGGCAAAAATGTATGTTACCATATTTGGACCATTGGTCCCCACTTGCCTTGTCATCATGGTTTCTTCTCGGAATCACCTGCATACCCTCCACTACCTATCCTTGGGATTTTCTGAGTAGACTAGGCGCACGTGTGGTGGCATCTGCGGATGAGTGCAATCAACTGGATGAGGGTGGCCAGTTAACTGACCACATTTTCTCATTCAACCCTAACCATCTCACTCACTTATGCATATTTTTCAACTACACAGATGCAATAGAGGAGAGGGGTAGTCACTTACCTGCGAGTCTAATGTATGTGCTGTGAGGTATTTTGGTTCCTTTTGCTGCTGCATGCTTGTATTTCCTTTGTTGCATGCCTGTATTTCCTTTGTTGCATGCTCTCTACTTTCTGATGTGTGCTTGCTTTTTTTGTGTAGGTATCCTCTAGCTGTATCTAGCTTCAAATGTCTTTGTCAATCCCATGGTTGCACTTCTTTTGCTGTTGTGGCTTGATTTTAATGGGATCAACTGCTACAGGAATTCCTACAGGAGCTCCTGTAGTTGCTTCTCCCTTTAAAAAATTTAGCTGATTTTTGGTGCTGGGAGCTATGAGGATGATGCTAGAGATGCTGATGGAGATGGAGAGGTACTTGGTAAGCTACAGGTGAGATTTGAGGTGTTGCTCCCTTTATTTTTTGTTTTTTTTCTAAAAACTAGTTTTTGTGTTTTTTCGACAGGAAGGAAAAAATGATGATGATGAGGTGATGCAGGTGTGGGATGGATGGAAAGGAGGGTGGATAGATGTAGGAGGGTCTACATGCTCTTCATGAGACTTCCCAGCACCTCAAACTACTTTTTGGAACCATTTTTGACTCTCTGTGGTTTCTACAGGAGCCTCCCGTAGAAAACACAGGGCCTCCTGTAGAACACACAGTTTCTGGAAAAAAACACAGTGGGGTGGAAGAAATGTCAGAAATGATGGAGAAGATTGTGGAGGAGATGAAATCAACTTTCTGGCATCTTCTCTTACTCCCTATGGTCCTCCTACAACCTGCAATGCACATTAAAATTCAATTTTCTTTTTCTTCTTTTCTCTGTTTTTTCTTTTTCTTTTTTGAAAGACAACTAGGGCGCCTCAAGGAGGTTTTCACCCTGATTGCCTGCCCTAGGCACCTCCAAGGGAGGTTTTCACCTAGGGATCTTATTATCTTTTTTTCTTTTTCTTTTTTGCGTCACTAGGCCACCTCGGAAGAGGTTTTCAACCCAATGATGGGACTCAAGCGCCTCATGGAGGTTTTCACTTGAGTTCTTATTATTTTTTCTTTTTTCTGTTTCTTCAATGAGTAGGTGAAGTGGAGGCTAAGACATGCTCCACTACCATCAATGTCTTATTCATATCTTCAATGAACTCTTGCTTGGAGAGGGGCTTCTTGTAAATTTTCAACCTATGTCCATTGACAAGCATGGGGATGGCTTCCTCATCAATGGTTTTGATCAGAACTGAACCATTGTCATTGCATTTTTCCACAGTGTAGGGTCCCAGCCATCTTGTCCTCAGCTTACCTTTAAAGTCTATATACCTTGAGTCATAGATCAATGCCCAATCTCCCTCTTGGAATTGCGTCTCCTTGATATTTTTGTCATGCCATATCTTCCTTGGAAGCTGAACTACCTCTGAGTGGAGAAGGGCCTACAATCTTTGTTCATCCAATCCATTAAGCTGGAGTAGTCTTTGTTTCTATGCATGGATGAGGTTCAGGTCCATCTGAGCTGCCATCGTTAGTGTATTGAATTCAAATTCTATTGACAGCAAATCCTTCTTCCCATAGACCAGTTCATAGGGTGTGAACCCTGTGGTGGTCTTCCATGTTGTGTTGTAGGCCCAGGTGGCCTCAACTAATCTATCTGCCCAATCTTTTCTATTGTTGCTCACTACCTTGGTCAGAATTCCTTCCAAAGCTCTATTAGTGACTTCCACCTGCCCATTGGCTTTTGGATGGTAAGGGGTGGAAGTCCTGTGCTTGATTTTATGATCTGTGAGCAGGTCTTCAATCAAATTGGAAGTGAACTGACTGCCTTGATCTGTGACCAGTTCTCTTAGATACCCGAACTTATAGAATATGTTTTCTCTCAAAAACTCAGCTACTTTTTCCTTTGTTGTTGCTTTGATTGCTTTTGTTTCTTCCCATTTTGTCAAATAATCGGTGCACATAATGATGTATTGCTTCTGTTTTGAAGGAGGGTTGATAGGACCCACAAAGTCCATGCCCCACTTCTCAAATGGCTCGTAGGTCTCTTGAGTTTGCATGGGCATATCATCCTTTGGAGTAGGTTTCCCCATTCTTTGACATTGATCACATTGGCTGGTGTATCTCCTCACATCTTGATGAAGAGTGGGCCAATAGTAGCATGCTTGCAATATTTTGAAGGCAATCCTCTTTGCTGCAAAATGGCCTCCAAAAGGCTTGTCATGACAGGTCAAGAGAATTTCAAAAACTTCTTCCTCCCTGACACATCTTCTCAAGATCTGATCTAGGCCCAGTTTGAAGAGATTGCCCCCAATCCAGGTGAAAGGGGCGCTTTTCCTCACGATCTTGCTCTTCTCCTTTGAGGACAGGTGTGGTGGAAATTGTGCTGAAACCAAGTAGTTTGATATATCAACAAACCATGGGGAGAGTACTGAGATAGAAAATAGGTGTTCATCTGGCATTTGATCATCCACCATTCCTTCTTCACCTATAGGAAAATTTACTCTAGACAAAAAATCAGCAACAACATTTTCTTTACCAGGCTTATCAACGATGGTCAAATCAAATTGTTGCAATAAAAGAAACCACCTAATAATGCGAGCATTTACATCTGGTTTGTTCATTAAATATCTAATTGTAGCATGATCAGTGTGAACAAAGGTTTGGTAGCCTGTGATATAATGTCTGAATTTGTTTAAGGAATGCACTACAGCTAGGAGTTCCTTCTCGGTTACTGTGTAGTTTAACTCTGTCTTTGACAAATTTTTGCTTATAAAGTATATGGAATAAGGTAACTTTTCATCAATTTGTCCTAAGGCTGCTCCTATTGCTTTGTTTGAGGCATCTCTGTGAATGTGGAAAGGTAGGGCCCAATTTGGGCCTCTCAAAATTGGGGCAGTCACAAGTTTGCTTTTCAAGGTATCTAGGGCTTCTTGAGAGTTTTCAGACCATATGAACTCGACATCTTTTCCTAAAAGACCAAACAACAAAGAGGCTAACTTACTAAAATCTTTAATGAATCTTCTGTAATATCCAACTAAGCCTAGGAAAATTTTGACATCTCTCACCTTTTGATGAGGTGGGACCCTTTGCATGATGGCAACTTTGTTGGGGTCCACCTTCAATCCTTGTTGAGATATTGCATGACCTAGCACGATCCCTTCAGTCATCAAAAATTCACATTTTTCCTGACTGAGGGACAGGTTCATTTCAATACACTTGTCCAAAACTTTTCCTAGGTTACATAAAGCTTCCTGAAAGTCAGAACCATAAGGAGTAAAATCATCCATATATATTTCCATTGCATCATGAACCAGTTCAGAAAATATACTCAATACTTTTTTATTGATCGGAGAATCCACAGTTTCAACATCTTTATACCAACGTTTCAAATCCCAAGTGGGATCCATCATCAGGGTTGAAGAATGATGATACAAGAAGAGCAGAAAACTTTTAATAAATACTAATGAGGAGGAATAATAATAGAGAACATAGAGTCGGCTTGTGAATTTTTAATTTTATTTTATATATTTTAATTTTATTTTATATATTTATATATTTATATATTTTATTTATATTTTATTCTTATTAATTATTATAAATAATTAATTTTTATAATAAATATTTAATTAATATTAATAATATTGTTGTTATACATGTAAATCATTATAAATAATTAATATGTTTACAATAAATTAATTATTAAACCTAATGATCATAATCATAATTTCTGTTATTCATATTAGTTACTAATTCCTTAAACAAAGATGATATTAATAATTAAAATATTAATTAATCAAATTAAATTAGAATGAAACTACATTCATAGAAATCAATTATTATAAATAATTAATTAATATTGGCTGTAGCATTGCACAAACCAAAAGGAAGGACCCGATGTGCAAAGGTACCCCAAGGACAAGTGAAAGTGGTCTTATCTTGGTCTTCCAGGCTGATTTGAATCTGATTGTACCGCTAAACCCATCTACGAAGGAGAAAAACTTTTTCCCCGCTAGACCATCTAACACTTGATCTATGAAAGGCAAAGGAAAATGGTCCTTTTTAGTGGCTTTGTTCAATTCCTGATAATCGACACAAATTCTCCACTTAACATTTTTCTTTGGCACTAGCACCAAAGGAGAGACCCATTCACTGTCAGAGATGGGGTAGATGAATCCTGCATCAAGTAATTTTTGCAACTCTTCCTTAACAATGTCTTTAAGTGTTGGGTTCATCCTCCTTTGAGGCTGCCTGACTGGTTTGCAATCTTCCTTAATGTATATATGATGAGTACGTACTGAAGGGTGCACTCCCTTCATCTCCTTATAATTCCAAGTGAAGCCATCTAAATGTGTTCTCAATAAGCTGCACAGCTCCTTCTCCTGGGAAGTGGATAGGGATGGATTGATTTTCAAGGTTCCTTCTAGGCTGAACTCTATATTCTTAACGCGAAGAGAGGTCAGGTTGGCCACACAGAGATCAGTTAAGGGATTTTCTTGGGTTTCTTTCACTATATCTTCTAATGGCAAGGTACTGGGGAGTGAATTATGAATTAAATTTTCAATGATATCATCCTCATCTTGTGGTTTCCCCCCCATGATAGTTTCTAATGCACAAAGTGGTGTAGAATAGACTTCATCCTCATCCTCCTCCTCCAACCAGAGAGGTAGATCATGTTCTAGCAAGGGTTGGGCAGGAGGGTAAAGGATTAACTGCTTGGACATATGCTCATTCTTGATGGTCATGTTCCCAGCCTGATAGCTTATATAGGCATCGGCAGTAGCCAACCAAGGTCTTCCCAGGATGAGAGGATACCGAGTGAGCTTTTCCTTTGGCTAGAGAAGTAAGAAGTCAGTAGGGTACTCCCAAGAATCAATGGATACCATCACATCTTCAACAAGCCCTTCAAGGGTCATGGTGGAGTGTCTGCTAGTTGCAGTACTATCGTGGTCTTCCTCAGGGAGCCCTAGAGGTTAAGTTTGAGCTTGGTGTCCTTTGTCATCATGTTAATGGCAGCTCTTAGATCAATCATGGTATGTGGGATCATAGTGCCATTGATGTGGACATCAACTACTGGGCTTCCAGGGTCCAAATATTTTGGATAGATTACCTACCCCAACAACAGGTCAGACAGTTGTCCTATGACATTGATGGTTGGGGCATCTCTCTTGCGCCTGCCTGGACGGCTAAAGCACTTCTCTTTGATCATCCTATTGTATATAGGAACATCTTTTATGGCTTGGAGAAGTGGTATCTTCACACATAACTATTTCAATTTTCCCAGAAGTTCAATTTCTTCTGGGGTGGGTTGTGTTGTCCCAGATAGTCTCTCAGGAAAGGGTGGAATTGCTTTAGGTTCACTTTCCTCTTTATCTTCCTCAACCTCCCTTGGGGGAGGCTGGCTATTTGGGAGTACCTTCCCAGATCGCAGGTTAATCTCCTGAATCTCCACAGCATAAGTTGGGCAAGATGATTCCCCACTATATACTTGTTGAGCCTATCTATTGTTCAGGTTCAGGTTCAGTTGGGTAGGCATTTAGGGTTGCCTTGGTGGAGCAGGAGGCAATGGTTGTGGTTGAGCAGGTGGTGGAGGCAAAAGAGAGAGAGGAGAGTTGTACTCGGGCCTCCACCCCTGATGAGATGCATTCCACTGAGGTCGTGGCTGAGCGTAGGATTGAAATGAATAAGCGACTTGGCATGATATTGAGATGGATAGGACCAAGGAGGAGGCGTGGACCAGGAAGGATGAGCAGGAGGGCCCCAAGAAGGTATGGAAGTGACTTGGTTGGGGTTGTAGTATGCCTGAGATGTCCCTTGCATCCCCTACTGGTATGGTCTAGGTCCATGTGATCTCCTTTGGTTCATGAAATAGAGTGGTTCAATGGCTCCTTCGGCCCCCTGATATACATCTTTAAGTCCGGGCAAGGAAGGGCACTTATCTGTAGAATGATCTTCTTCACAGACTGAACAAACCTCTATAAAGTTCAATGGACATTCGTTCCTAGGATGCATCCTGGTGCACCTAGGACAAAAAATGGCCAAAGCCCTCTTTGCTTCCTCTTGTTTCCTTTTGATATGCAAGGTATCCATTTGCATGGCAAGAGTCTGCAGCATCTCACTCTTGAAGTCTTCCAACATGTTTCCAATTTCACCTTTGATGGATGAATTGGATGAGGAGGTACTGGCTATGGGTTGACTCCCCCTACCTCTCTTTCTGGATGCTCTAGAATGGTTCCTAAAAATAGTCTTTATGTCCTCATAAGGTAGTTGGTAGGTGTCTCCCCCAGCTAGTAGATGGAGGGTGTCTAGAAGGTCTTTTGAAATTCCCCTGAGCAAGACCAACTTCAGAGATTCAGGGTCAAGTGTGCACCTAGCCCTTTTGTAACTGAGATGGAACCTCTCTTCATAATATTCTAAGGATTCATCACTTCCCATGGTCATTCAAAAGATTTCTTCCTTGCTATCTTTTGACCTACAGTAGTCTCAATATTTGTTATTAAAGGCCTACTGCATCTGAGCCCAAGTTGTGATTATATTGCCAGGTAACCCCATGAACCAACACAATACTACATCCTTGAGAGTAGAAGGGAATAGTTTCAACTTTTGCTCATCTTCTGCATAGTCATAGGTTCAACAAATGACAGAAAAATCAAACAAGAAGGTGTCAGGATCTTCTATAGTCAAACCATGGAAGTGAGGTAGGGCTGAAGGACTTATATTCTTCATTTTGGTGTCCCCATTAGTCTCCCGAATGGGAAAGGTACCCTCTATTCTTTCTCCATTCCCCCTAGCATTTCTGTTTTCTTCTTCTTCTTCCCCTATAGGTTCTTCAAATATCTCTAGTTGTTCACCTAAAGTTTCTTCTTGATCACTACCACCAAAAAAGAGAGAAGTTTGGCTATGTGATGTAGTGGGGGTGTTGGGCAAGAATTTTCCTGAGTTTCTCTGTTCCTACGAGGCATGAAAGGAAATCTTTTGGTTGGGTTTTTCTTTTTCACTGATTGTGCCTATAAAACAAAAAATGATTGAACAAACAAATTGCAACTAACTAAAATGAACTTGCTGAAATGAAATTATAGAACTGAAAAGGAAAGCAAATGAAATGCAGAACTGAAAGCAAGGAAATCACTAATCTACTTTTGCTGAAATGGAAATTGTAGAACTGAAGAGGAAAGAAAGGAAATGCATAACTAAAAGCAAGGAAATGACTAATCTACTTTTGCTAAAATGGAAATTGTTGAAAGAAACGACTACTCTACTTTTGCTGAAATGAATTTGCTAAAATGAAATTTGCAGAATTGAAAATGAAAGCAAGGAAATGCAGAAACTAAAAGAAACAACTACTCTACTTTTGTTGAAATAAACTACTTAGCAAGATGCTGTGATAGAAAATAGAAGAAAGCAGTAATCACAAAATACTCTAACATTTCCCCGGCAAAGGTGCCAAAAATATGGTGAGCACCAGTATTGCAGCACTAATGCTACAATTCCTGGGCTTCCTACTTTACTTTTATCAACCTGGTAGTTCGTAACAAACTTGGAAGCGACGGTGCTGTATGCACAAGTACTAGTTCTTACTGCAGGCTGTCACTTGGTTAGCTAGTGCAAGATCACTAGGAGCTCAAGCCAAGTTCTACAGATTC
The DNA here is from genome assembly GCA_031772625.1 of Pinus tabuliformis. Lineage (NCBI taxonomy): Eukaryota > Viridiplantae > Streptophyta > Pinopsida > Pinales > Pinaceae > Pinus > Pinus tabuliformis. The sequence continues at coordinate 322,541,188 of CM062819.1, forward strand.
TAGAAGAAGCTCTATATGTGATGAAAGAAAGGAAATCTTACTCTACAGAGGCTACTCTACTTGTAGAAAGGAAAAAGACTGAAATGTAAAGTAAACCTAGCAAACACTACTTAACCAACTAATCCTACTTTTGCAGAAAGCACTATGAAAACCATGAAATTAATGCCATTACCTACTCAAGGAAGTAAACAACATATACTCAATCTATTTCTAGAAGTAAATGAGCAAAAAACATCTTTTTGGATTTTTATGTATTTTTATGTGAAATTGACATGCATGTTTTTTATTGTTTGTGAATGTGGCAGCGATTAGGCGGTGGTGAAGGGTGGTTTTGGGACTTGAGAGGATGTAGGATGGTGTGGATGGGTCCTAGGAGGTCTCAAGTGGCCTTCTGGAGGCTTTTCCTGCAATCGGCCTTCAAAAGGGCACCACCAGGAAAATCTACAGGAGGTTGTAGGGGATCTATAGGAGGTTTACAGGAGGTCTACAGGAGGATGCCGAGAGTAGTTTTGAAGATTTTGAAGGTGTGAGAATGGGTGGAAAGGGTAGATGAAGGCTAGGATGATGTGTTAGGGCACCTAAAACGATCACTTAGGAGAGGGAAGGATGGTTGAGAGAGAGGAAGAAATCCTATGGAAAAACGTAGAAAACTAAGGCAGATTTGAGGTGAACTTTGGGCGACCTGTAGGGCATAGATCAGGGAGAGAATGTGATGGTTGATAGGCTGACTTGTTGTGAGAAGAGATCTATTGCAAAAGAACTAAAAATCCAACAATGAGATCAAGCAAGCAAGGCAATTAAGTACATCAATGACACAGAATTTTGCATCAAGCTAGTCTAAACTCTGATCTAAGAAAGTAAATGCTCAGAAATGTTGCAAGGAAAGAAAGCATGGAAGAAGACTTATTGCAAAGACAAAAATGAGCATGGTGAAAGAGATCTAAATAAAATCATTAACCTTTTATCAAACTACAACACTAGAAATCCTATGGAGAAGGAAAATCTGTGTTTTGTGGCAGCAAGAGGTTCTTGGCCTCAGTTCATGGTCCCAAGGGGAGGAAAGGAGGCCAAGGCTCTGTAGATGGCTTTTTTGTATCTTCTTTCTATCACTGTTCAACTTGCTATGGAAAACTCAAATGGAAACAACCTTCTAAATCACCAAAAGCAGCCTATTCTTAACCAAGAAAGAAATTTATCTAACAACAACTAATCCATGAACTGAAATAAAGCATATAAATACAAGAAAGAGGAGCTTGGCCGCTTAGATTGGGCCCTAACCCAAGAGCTTCAGCCCTCTAAGGTAACTCAGTGCTAGCTCAAAAAGGATCTCATATTTATTATCAAAATAATAATAGGATTACATGAAACTGTCAACAAAAGTAAGCTCGAAGTTGAGCAGAGCAAAGCTGCAACAAAAATTCGACCAACTCCCTAGTGAGGCCCTAGGCCTCTCTACTTATACAAATGAAGCTTCCAATAGCTTCCTCAAAATCAGGGAGGCTTGGCTCCCAAAACTCGAGATAAACATAAGTTATCCTCCACTTGCTCGGCTGCCTCCTAGTGCATTGATTTGGCTGTTTGTGCTCCGAGCTGCATGAAGGAGAATTCGAAGTGGGGAGTAATAAATGAGGGGGATTCCCTCCTATAAATCCTCTCCTTTGTCCACTTCAAATTATTGCTGCCAATTGTCCATTAAATCTTTGACTTTGTCTTCAAAATTCAACAAAAATCTGCATTAAACACATATTAGACTCCATGGCATCATAACCAACCCAACTCACTCCATAAGCATAAATATAATCAAAAAACATGCAATAAGCTAAGAGAATGGTTGATTAAACTATGTTAGGAGGCAAAATGAGCCCATATAATTACCCATTTATGGGGCTCATCAGTTGGTGCAACTAAAAAGAAATATAAAAGCATAATTGGACACATTCAACAGGAAAATGCGCCACAAAATGAAAAATATGGTTGGGGAAAACATGTTTAGCAAGTGGGAAAAAGCCAATACTTGAGCTCTAACCCATCACCATGGCCATCACCCTGGTTCCTACAGGTTCTATGAGCCGCCTTCATCATATAGGAACCCATGATCATCCCAACCCCTCGTGGGCAATGAACCACCCTACCTTAGAAAGGGGTATTCATTATTATATCTCACACATTATGCTCTTACCCCTTGAGTCCCAAGCAGTTAATCAAAGAAAAAACATAGAACGAAAAAAGGCATGTAAAGAAGGGTGGGAAAATCAATGTTGGGGCACCTCATGTACCATGATTTCTCCATCCTATATGTTATAAACCCAAGTGTGGGATTCCCTTTTATTAGCTACCCTTGTACCCCAGCATGTGGCCCAGGGCTACCCCTTCTCATCCCCTACGCCACTTACCTCTCTATCACATAACACCACCTTATAAAGGATGTACCTTGAACATATTTCATGAGGCTCATAAATAGGTATATCATAAGGGTCACAATGTCATCCTCCAACTTTAAAATCATCTCTTTCTCACATTTATTTACAAATTTTTCTATATTATGCTTAGTGTGAGGACTAAAAGATGTGTTTCTATGATATGTGGCCTAATATGTCTTAAATGCAAGAATTGGAGAAATTTTGAGATACTTTGAGTGTAGGAGATCAGAGTAGATAGCAAGGAGAGATTCTAGGAGGTTTTCCACCTCCCTAACTCCTCCAATCAGTCAAATACCACCACTCTATCTCTCATCAACTCGAGGTCATTGGCAACCAAGAAGACCAAGGTCATTGGCAGCCAAGCCAGTGTAGTTCAAGGAAGACCTAGATCCACCTTTCTCAAGTTTGGGAGACAAACATCTCTATTTTCTAGGGAATTGTTGGTAGCTACCCTTTTTTATAAATAAACATGCTAAGGAACTCATTAGGATTCAATTTTTTGTTGTAGATAAGAGGTTATTGAGCTCAAGAACTTGTGATTGTTATTTTTTATGATGTATTTGACATTTTTTTTGACAAAAAATCTCATCGTCAACATTTATAGAATGATAATGAGAAGTTTCATTTTGAACTATCACTAAGTTAGTCCAAAGGGTTGAAGATCTTCGGTTTGGGCCCAACCCCAGTATCTTAGGTCCCTCTTATGTATTTATACTTCTTTTAGCTTAGAATGTTTGATTAATTGTTTCATTTTAGTAGAGTATAATTCCTCAAAAAGTCTATGATTGTGGCCTCTATCTCATCTCTCTCATGGGAGCATGATTAGAGGACTCTGCCATCAGAACTCAAAAACATTATGTGATTTCTTGTTTATGATTTCTTGGAAAATTATACATTTTTTATCTTTCTTTACATATGATTGTTGTAGGTTAGAAGTTAATTCATTTCATATATCAATATCTTAGCATCAATTAGATACTTTCTAAATTCAACTCATCTTTTCCACCATTGATTGTAATATTTTTCAAATGAAAAGAAGAATAGGTACATGTGATGTTACAAGAATGTTGGATATGCAGTCAAGACATGTTTTCACCACCTCCATTGAGGAATTCTCCACTCTCTTTTGATGAATTCTAACCAATATTCTTAATATTTGTTTTAGGTCACTGTGAGAAACCCTCTTAGCCCAAATTTGGCATTCCTGTTCGCTTAAGGGGATTGGACCCAGGTTCAAAGTGTACTACGCACCAAGAAAACCCTCAACCACTGGCCCTTCCAGAAATGACCTACAAGCAGATCGCAATCTCACCCGAAGCGGTTATGGGAGGTTGCAAAACTAGGATTTTGTAGCAAGAGGGATACTGCGTTGTGGCACCCGTGTGTTTTCTTATATTTTATAATGATCTACAACTTCGCATTGATTCTTTACTTCATAGATTTTCACTTATTACATAAAGCTATCAAAGAACAATATAACATGTATTATTTCGCATAATTAAGTAAAAAGCATGCATATTAGTACCTATGAACACAGATTAAGAATAGAGATACACAAGACTTCACCAAAACTGCTTCTTATTTATTAAGATATATCTTTCAGTACATACAACTTCTTCAACATGTGCACCTAGTTGTAGGTGGTCTGTGCACTCAGCTGTAAACTCTTCCAAGGCCTTCATGCACTTAGTTGTGCAGCCTTTTCTTAAGGCCCACAATACAGACTAAAGAAAGAAAGTATGATCAATTCATCAACATATCACTATCCTTGACAAAGTGTTACATGTATTTAAATACATTACATTACTACAAAACCATGGTGTTCATACCATGGATTTGATAAAACAATGAACTAAAACCCTGATACCCATTACAAAATGAGGGGCTTTGACCCACCTCGAAGCCCCTAGACACTTGCGTAGTTAATAGAAATTCATGGATTATGCACACTCTCCTCCTCAAAATATGGAGTCTTCAACCCAAATTGGACGAAATTGGGTCGCACCTAACAGGCCTGAGTCACTTAGCTTATGTGCCCCGAATATTTTTTGTGATGCTCATGTAGGTGGCATTATACTACTAAAGTATTTCAATTACCTGCTTCTCCTCTTGGCACACTTCTTCTAGCAAGGCCTCTATGGTTGGTCCAACAGTCTTTTGTAGCACTTATTTCTCCCTCTATTGTAGCTCCATGAGCTTACTGTCAACTACCTGTGAAAGCTAGAAGGCCTCATCCTGTCATGGTTGAGTCCTTTCTGTCAAAATTTTCTCCTTTGGTTGAAGGTCTTCAATCTTCTTTTGAAGAGTCTTTCCTTCAATGATCCTTCCAAGCCTCTGCGAGTCTGGTAAGGTATTCGCAGTTGCCTAGATTTTTTCCAACTACTATTTCTTTTTCTAGAGCTCCTTGTCAATCCTCTGAATGTTTGGATCATCCTGTAATGAGTTCCAAATCTACATGGTTTCATCTAGTAGTTTGGAACAGTCTACCACTGTGTCAGATATGCCTTTCAGTGCAGATTTCAAATCATTTTCCCTCTGCTCACGTACTTCCGGTGGCATGACTGGCTGTAACCTCATTTGTAGCTTAGTAATATTTACTTCATACTCAAACTTCATCTCTGTGAGCTTATTCTTTGAGTATCTTATCATGAGGGAAAGCTCTGTGACCTTCTCTACTGGTGACTCCTCTTTTTAGACCTTCATGTCAGGAACTATGCTAAAATTTTCCGTGATGACTTTTCCTAGCTATTGTTGTTGCTTCCATGCTCCATCCCTTTCCTTGATCAATTGATCGAGCTCCTTCTTCAGTGAAGCTCTATCCTTTTCCACCTAAATTCTTAACAGTGAAGTGCAATGTTCTCACTCCTTCAGTTCATCTGTAATACTTTGATGGAGCTCATGTAACACCTAAATTGGCAGCACAACAATGTTCATGTTGACATCGTCTCAGGCTTGTCCTCATTCTGTATCCTCTAGTGATCCAAACCACAATGCTCTAGATGGTACCTACAAAATCCTTACTCTTGACATTTTTTCTATCTGTCGCTCTGGCTACAGTAGATGACCTATATGTGATGGTTTTTAGGATGTCTGTGCGAGTACCTTTAACTTCACGATGCCTTGTTTCACATCTATCAAGATTGTTTTATAGCGATCATCGACCTTGCTCCAGGTCTCTACTGTTACTTCCTATATCTTTTCACCAATCTCATCGATGTCCCCAATAGTGATGATAAGTAGTATCATGCCCTTAGATTTTCTTGCCTTTTGTTTCTTCCTTGGGCTCTGTTACTGTACATACCCTCTTTTTTATGATGAATGGTGATTCCTTTGTTGGATCTACATCGTTGAGAGCGTCTTGTATATCCTTTTCTATTTTTGCCTCTATCTCTAGCTCTGGTTCCTATGCTTCTTTTCCTTTGTTTGTCCCACTTGGACCCACATGATTCGCAGTGCCCCCTACTACTGTAGTATCGCCTATGGTTGGGGTCATCCATTCAACTGACCATTGTTGTATTATTTCAAGTAGGTTTCCTTCAGTGACCAAATATGGAAGAGGGTGCCTTGTCTCCCTTGGATCCTTTTGTGATTTGATTTAGACTCTATGAAAATCAACCTTAATGCTACGATGTTACTGTACTTCTCATACAAACTAGGTGATAACCTGGGATCTAGGATAATTTTAAAGATGGAAATTTATTTTAAAGTTTAGAAACCTTGGCAAATCTTATTAATCCCTAAATATAAAAATTGTAAAATGTTTGGTGATATATTTATAAAAAAATTCAAATTTCTAATGATTTCATATAAATTTTATAAAGTTTTGGTGATAGTCTCTATAACATTTTGGTGATTTTTGATGTAAAATAATTTTATCCTATAAAATTTGGGCGAATCGATTTTAGGAATAATGGAAATTGGCGAATCTTTTTTTTGGAAAATGCATGGAAAATTAGTCCATCTATGAATACTAGCCCCTAAAATTTTCCATGCTCGGGATACTGGTTCACCACCATGTGAAAATCCATGCTCAATATCACAAATAAAATTATATTCTCCTATGTGCGCAATGACTCGTTGTATAGGAGGCATACCGCACATCTTCACATACATCTATGTCAATGGGAGAAAACTGTGAGTCCTTCGGCTCCTTCCATGTGATCAACATGATGATCAAGATCAACCACACATAATGAAATGTTTTCCCTTCCTCTTGTGCTTCTTGGCAATCCTCCAAAAACTCCTTGCATAAGTACCCGACCTAGTTAAATAGAACCCCATGACTGCACTACACAACCAAAGAAACCATGGCTACAGGGACCTCCTCTGCTTTGAATTTCCTCGATATTTTCCATGCTAAAATGTGTGTGGTGAAGCATACTCCTTGGTCATTGATAGAGTTGATATCGTAACTATGCGACTACTTAATAATCCAGACCTTCTCCTACATGGTCTATGCCATTTCCTTGTCTTGGTTCTTACCAAAAAATTCTTCGGCGACATTCTTTCCTTGGTGATAGTCCTGTAATCTTATGTATTAACATTTCATCAATTGGGATCCTCTTCCCCAACCAGAGGCTTCTGTTATGCACCAATGCTAGTAACTTTCATACAAAGGTGATGTTGTATGTGCTTCTACCGAAGTGTGGCACATATAGCATGTTTAACAAGCCTGGTCTCTGCAATCCTGTAGCCCATGGGTGCGACTCCAACCTCGTATCTCCACTCTCTAGATAATAGATCTAGTGTAGGTACTTTCGCGAATTGAACTATGGATATTTACTTTTGTCATTAAAGTCTCAATCCTCCATTTTTAATTGCGGGATTTTCCCCAACATTTCGCCTTCAAATGGCACTTTCTCTAGTAGCAACAGTGTGAACATGTCGAACTTCGCATCTTTCATACCTTTGACCAGCTTAGTGCTCGGTTTTCTTGGTGAAAAATATGGTGGGAATACAAAGGGAATTTCTACACCCTCTGTCTCCATCTGGGGCATCTTGGCTTCCTCCTCGTTGTCATGGTTTTCCTTTGGTTCTTCCTATTGTACTTGCTTCTTCACCTTCTCCTTAGGTTTCTTATCTTGCTTGGGCTTCGTCTGCTACTCTTTTGTTGTCTTCTTCCTTAGGGATGTTCTTAGATCTACTCCGGAGGCTTCAGCTGGCCTCTTTTTAGGTCTTTTCTTGGGATGTTCTTCTGTAACTACTTGTTTTCTCGGCAACCTCACACGTCTTGGGAACATGGGTACACTCACTGCTATGGTTTTTCCAATCTGCGCTTCCATGATACCTGCAAACCCTTTCTTTACAAATTCTCTAGGAATTTCCTCAAAGATTCTCTAAGACATATAGCAGCTCATTTATCTCACACTTAGTTGCAATTTCACAAACTGAATTCTCTACATAACAAAGTGTAAAATGTGCCACGGGACAAGGATTTTATAGAGAATTTGAATTTTGAACCCCATGATTAGCTTAGATTTTTCTCATTTAATCAAAGTATGGTGCTAGATTCGGCCAGTTGTGCTTCATAAATGTGTTTCTCTCGCGCCTTTTAACAAAAATTTCATTTTTAATGGTAAAGTTTTCCTTCCAAGGGTCATATTTTTCCAGTTATCTTCGACAACCACACAGTAATCTACCCTCTATCATGGTTCTTCCGAAATTTGACATACCTCTCAATATTGCTTAGTAATCCTCCTTTTGTCACTTTTAACGGCACCAATAGTGGAGGTGCTTCAGGAGACATAGAAATCTTCCTAGAGACAACCTCTAGGTTGATTGTAGACCAGTGCCTAGGACATATTAGATAGAGGAGTGCATGGAATATTATCAAGAGGGGCTTTTAGTTGCACTCCAATTGTCACGTAGTTTAAAAAGATAACAAAAAGGGCTTGGTTCAATAGGCCTTCATCAAGGTGGACTCAAGCTGATACATGGATCCAAATGCTCTGGGGGTAAATTAGGCCAACCTCAAAGAGAAATGTCTTGTTCTGGTGGCTGACACACAACAATGAGACAACTTAATACTGAAGTTGTAGTAAAGATGGAGAGGAGGAGAGGAAGGAGGGAAATATATGCATAGGGCTATAAACTGGATAGAATCCTAAGCATCAATGTTCCAGTAGAAGGATGGAATTCAATACATAGGGGTGCAAAAAACACAGAATCCTAAGCAATGATGTTCTAGCAAAAATATGGAAGAGAGAGGATGTGAAAGGTAGAAACAACGGAGTGCTTATTAAGGCTTCATACCTAATATAACATGGGTACCATTATCGCCAAAAAACATGAGTTAATCTAGGCTCAAACGGGTACCATAGGTTAATCAAATAACATTAGTAAATATGCCTTGTACAGGTACTGTAGGTTACAGACTAACAGAAGTAACTTTGTCTTAAACGCAGGGATTGTTTGCTTATTTAGCAGCCTAGATAAATCCATGAATTAGAGAGAAATTGATCGCTTCATTACACTATTTCAGAGAAAATAAAACACAAATGAAACGATATTTACAAAGAGGAAATGTATTGCACATTGATCTGCTTCGAATCACCAGGATAGTTTCATTAATATTTGGAGGGCCCAAATAAACAGTCCATAACATTCAATTTAGAACTAAGAATGGCATCTCAGAATTTAGACCCCCGAGGGTGCAAAATTTCGGAACCATTTCTAAGTGTTTCTTCCCCTATTTATAAGAAGAGGGGGAGCTTGGGTTACCTTTATAAAAATATCTTTGGCAGAGTATCTATCTGTCTACTAGACTAGCTGTCTCGGCGTGAAAGGCTTTGGTGCCCAAAATGATTACCATTAGGATTTGATCCCTTTCTTGGAAATATGGAAATTACATAAATAATAAGAAAAGGAAAACTAGAGGATGATGGAGGGAGATGTCCTTCTATTGTTCCTATGAAATCCCTTGATTAGGCCACGTCTTTGCCTCAATGCTTCAGACCAGTCCGCCTATCACTTTCGATCTTAAATGTTTGGCTTCACCACTCATGGTAACTAGGAGTGATCGGTTGTGGTTTCTTGTTATAGAGTAGAAATGGAGCATGTCCCAGCAATCCTTCACTGTGTATCGGAGTGGAGCCCAATGCCTCCATTCACTGTCCGAAGTTGTGTGGTGAAGCAGTCGAATTTATTTCTACGGCCCGTGTAGTCCTTAGTTTCTTGTTGCAGGGGTTTATATAAGATTAGCCCATATTTCTCTGCCACTACCTCGTACTTCTATTCAAAGTCTCAGCTACCAACCCGTCCACCTGTAAAGGTTCTGCAATACCTAGTCACAGAGTTCTCACATCAGGATTATCCATTAAAAAACCTTTACAGGACAAGGACTTTAGATCCACTTTAGCCCCCTTTTGCTTCACGTGACCAAGGGCTATGACCTAGGGCTCAGCCTTTATATTGGAGATCGGAAATCAGGGCCTTTTCAATCTGTGCCTCTGGTTGCATCCTCTTGAAACTTGAGATCGCTAATCACCTTCACGTTTCAGCACTTGGTTCTTTGGCACCTTATGTGACTACCGCTAACCCCTGCGTCAGAGCCCCTTTATTGGCGACTTCCATTTGTTGAATTCCTTATGATGCCCAATGCGCTGATACCTCCAATCACTGATTTATGGGATTTTCCCCTTTAGTGCTTGGCCCTTGGTTCTTTGAACCTCCATGTGATCATGGGCTAACCCCCTTATCAGAGTCTCTTTACCACAAATTGCACTCGAAGACTTTTAATTGGAGTTTTGACCTTTTACCTTCACCGATCGTCGATCTGTGGGATTGATGACATCATTAGTGCCACATGGCACTTCCTGAGTGGTGACATGTGTCACCAGAATATCCCCCATAGGACCCTAAAAATTCCAGATCAGCATGCCACGCGTCCTCCATACTGCCACGTCGTGATGACATCAGCTGCCATGTGTCTTTATCAGGACCAATCCTTCTCTTGGAACATACCCCCTGGAGGAGAGAGAAAAGGGTTTGCATGCCCTTGGTTTTTCACTAATTTTCTTTATTAATCATTTTTTGGCCCTCCCGAGCTTTACACTATCATATCGCAACATCGTGATATCACAATGTTTTGGAGTTGTAACCCCGCCATCTAGTTGATTCACCTATGTGCGATGCCCTAGACTTGTTGATCGTTGATGAGCCTTAATCTTGAAATCACTGATCGTCGATATACCTCTACCCTGAAACCCCTGAGTGCTGATTGCGATTTGCGATGCGCTCCCAGAGTGCGATATCAGTGATTGTTGTTTTAGCCCACCGATATGTCTTGATTGTTGGGACCTCTGATCACTGATTATGATTTGTGATGAGCTTGGGACCTCTGAAGTTTATGATCGTTGATGACAAGTTGCTCTTTCCTTTCCCCTGTCATTTCTCTTAGGAAAATATTACAATTAGCCTTCCCTTGGTCTTTTCCTCTCTTTTTTTGGTTTTCAAAGGGATTCTTCAATCTGCTCTAACGTATGATCTAGGAGTCCATTTTTAGACTTCCATCTACCATTGGAAATATTATTCCAAGATCTATCCAATGGAGAGGGTCCAATTTAGATTTTAGAGATTCTGTGGATTAGTAGATGGCTTCAAACATAATTACTCTCTTTGGAACTTTGGACAACTAAAAACTCATAAAGTAGTGAGTGAAAACACCTCCTTTGCCATGGTTCTTTCGGACTTCGACATACCCCTAAATATTGCACAGTAGCCTTCTTTGACAAAGTTCCCTTCTGTAGAGTAGTTTATAGTCCAGTTCCCACTTTCAACTGCAAGTGGCACTAATACTCTTCTCCTTTTTTCTTTCAATGTCAAGCTCCAAGGAAAGAGTTGTCCCTATCTACCTTCAATCTGCTTCAATTCACTCGTCGTGGAATCAGCTAACCATTTAACTTCTCCAGCTAAATTGTGCCCCCATTAAAGACATGCTTAATGATATATAGTCCTAACCATTATGTCTCAAATTTTCCAGGGAACTTTGTGAGTTTTCTATCATATAAGAGTACAAGATATCCTTCCTAGAATATATTTTTATTGATGTGCCTATCATGCAAGGCTTTCTCTCTTGCTTTCTATACTTACCGGTGCAAACCTGCTATAAACTTGTCCTCTTCTAAAGAAAGAAATTACGCCATCCTTTCGTCCATAATGTCAGAGTCTACCATATTTGTGACAGATATAATTCTAAAACTTGGCACAATGTACTCCATAGGTGTTGTGGAGGTAAATCCCCTCTGCAAACAGAGTCGATCCCTACTAGCCCAAATGGGGTCTAGAAACAATCAAACAATGCTAACACGCAGGTTCCTAATTGCAAATCAAAGACCGATGATGAGGGCCTACCTGGATTCCAACGCTAGTATTTGTAGAAGATTCGTCGCTCCCGTTTCTTTACTCCAGCTGGTCACAATCCCCATGATCCTCGTGAACGGACACCTGCACATGCAAAGAACGACACAAACACAAGCATAAAATCCAATAGATGCAACTATATATCAGTCAGAAAGAATATAACTCAATCATCATTACAAAATACAATAAGAGTGGAACCATAATGATAGTCGTCTATTATTATTGATAAACAAAGAAGAATACAACCATAGTTCTGACGTCAAATCCTCCTTTGGCTGGGTGATCAGCAGCACATGTCTTGCAAAGCTTGTTGGGAATGGGGAACAAGCCTCTCTCTCCTTGGTTACTTGGACAAGAATCTCCTCACTTTAGATTTAGCCTCATGGGAATGAATAAGGCTCCTTGTAGCATGAACTTGGCAATTCTCAGACTTTGAGACTTAGAATTTGGAACTTGGAGACTATCACTAGCTTGTCAAAGGCAAAAGGACAAGATTTTATAGATGGAGGGGAAGGAGTTAGGATCATCCACAATATTCATGGGATTGGCTTTATCACCAAGAAGCTTCCATGAGAGGTGGCAAACCACTTCCCCTCTATGGAGATTCGAAGCCAAACCAAACCAACTCAATATAAATTCAGTTCATGAGTGGGTTAGGAAGAACCTTCATAAGTTCGTTTGTTAAAAACTTTACCCAACTGGGCTCGCGTGAGTGCAACTCTGAGATAGAGCGTCAGCTGGCGCACCCTCTTTGGAGGATTTCCCCCGTTGGCGTGAGTAATACACAGTGGAACCGCGCCAATGGAAAAAGGGCTATTTTTATGGGTATTTTGCAGAAGGTGTCTTCAGGGCATATGAAATACATACTCGAGGGGATACAATGCAAGTGTTTTCAGGTTATGTCACTTCTCACAGGTCCCGGAATAAGTCATCCAAGGTGCGGGAGAAGGGGTAACAGGGACAGTGACAAATTATTGTGTAACATATGCCCCCTAAAGCATGAGGCCCGAGAGAGAGAGGGGTGAAATGCTTTACAAGAACATGGCCAACTGAAAACACTGCTGCCGGAGAACCTGCATAAAGAAGTACAACTAATATCTCAAGTACATGACACATGTGGTATGGGTGCAACCATCCATAGCAAAGTACATAAAAATCCAGATCCAAGGTATGGGCGCAGCCATCCAGTAAGGATCGATAAGTAGACTCAGGCATGGTCGCAGCCATCCAGTGAATGAGTCATGTAATGATCATAATAATCCACAAAATCGCAACCTGGAAAATCCAGGGTCTTGCGCTCCATCTCGACCCGAACAAAGTACAAGTTCAAGCATGCGAATATGGGAGTCAGAGTCGAACATTCAAGAACATCGTCTGATTACCAATCAATGATGAAAACTGTTAACAGACGCGAGAGGTACCACCAATAATGACAATGGTCCTCAAGGTACTATAGGTACAATATACGGCGTGAGAATCAGTGAGCCGGCGTCGAACACCCGTAGAATCATTCGATCGGAGGCCAATGATGAAAACCTCACATCGAACACGAAGAACCTGCCATTGAGGCATGCAGGCTCCAAGGCACCAAAAGGGAGTCTCTAGGTCAACTTCCTGGATAATGAGCTGAAGTCGACAGGAAGTGACCTTGATCAAAGGTGGGCCATAATGTTTCCCACATCATCGACACGAGACAGAGAAGGATAAGATGTTTTGTGTGAGGTATCAGAGGGAGGTTGAGTATTCTGTAGAGGTCAACTTCTCTTGAACATATTGGCGACACGATAGTGGACTTGGTAGTATTTGACATCAAATGATCAAGGGTCATGGTGACAGGGCAATGAGCAGATGAGAGGTCAAACAGGATAACCCAAACCCATGGAGGCAAGTTTAAAAACAAGATGAGATGTCCCCACCCAGACACGAAGGCAGACGAGTGCCATGTTCAAGAGCGACATACTGTCGACACGACAATGATTGTGGTTCCATTTTTCCCCACCATTTCTGGCGAGTACCCGAGTTATTTTTATCAACAAGCTTGACGGGGATAGCATATGCTTGTAAAGCGTCATTTTGACGAAATCCAATGTCATCAAGTTTTAACGAGTCTAACAAAGGAAGAACTCGACGTCTTTTCATGTTTAGAGAATTTGAAAAGACAGCGGAAAAGGAAACTCCAGGGGGGCCTTTTTTCGTAGAATTGTGTCTCTCGAGCCCGAAAAAGTATAAAACAATGCTCGAAAGAACCGCCTGATCATTACGATCGAGGAGTACTTTTCATAAGTAGTGATTTCAATCTGAAAAAGTAAAAAAGTGATCGAAACCGCGTCGCTTCATAACCGATAACGAACCTGAAATGACAAGGGTCCGACGATCTTTTCATTTTTACATGGTCGTAAAAGGGTTTAAAGACGAACGCCTCTCATTTACATTTAACGAGTCGAGAGGAATAACTCAGCAATCTTTTCGTCTTTAAACAGTCAGAAAAGAGCTGAAAGTAGACCTCCATTTTTATTCTCTTTAACGAGTCAAAAAGGAAAAAAAATACTCGGCAATCTTTTCATATTTTACGAGTCAGAAAAGAGCTTAAAGGTGACTCATCTTAGAGGAACGAGTGGTATAAAAGGTAGCAACTGGTTCCGGCAACGGTGGAACTACTCAAAACATGTAATGGTCAAGAGGCTGGCTAATAAAACCACTCATTGTTGCGGTTCCTTAGGAAAGGAAAAAACAACCAAGTGAAAGCATATGATCGGCCAAAGAGATGGTGGCAATGGAATGAAACAACCAAGGCTCATCTAGCAGAATTTAGCGAATAAAGACAGCAATCACGAGATGTAAAATGGGTATGGGTTCATTTTTACACAAGCTTGAACCATGGAGAACTTTGCTTGGATTCGGTTTCATGTTTACACAAGCTTCAAACGAAAAACTATGCTTGTTATGAGTTCGCATGCCCCCAGCATAATAACGCAAATCGAGGTACATTCCCCCCAAGCTTCATTGCATTCAATGAGGTGGATGGAATGAAGGTTCACTTTCGAGATCTTGGAAAGACTCGACTTGTATTTTATGAGACCTTAATCAAAAGACTTGATCGGGAAAAGGAGGAGTTGTTTCATTTTTTAATGAGGTTGACACAGTAAAAGAACTATCCTCATAACCCTTGTTTCATTTTTTTAACGAGCTTGACACAAGATCAGGAACTATGCTCAACCAGACCCAGTTTCATTTTTTAAGGAGCTTGACATAGGAAAGTGGACTATGCTCCGACCAGACCAAACCTAGGTTCATTTTTTAAGGAGCTTGACACAGGAAAGGAACTATGCTCCGACCGAACTTCATCATAATGAATAGGAAGTCGGGGCTTCCAAGAGTGCCACTCCTGGTGGAAGGACAACATCTCGGAAGTCAGAACCCAATTCCCCCAGGACACTACGGATGACGGCGGCATCACTGCATATAGGCATGGGATAAGTGGCCACGTAGTTGATTTGTGGTGGGGCAGATACAACTGGTGGATAAAAACCAGGAGGGGATGACAACTACGTAGGAGGCACCGGGGGACTAAAGAACGATAATTGATCTATAGTGACAATTCTTCCGTCATGTGGAAAGCAAACCACACGGAAAAGCGAAGAGATAAGGGCCCCCATGGCATAAACATAGTCACGGCCAAGGAGAAGACTGAAATCTGGAGCACCTTGGGTAACCAGGACGTCTATATAGATGGTTTTACCTCCCAAAGTAACAGGAAACTTCGGGAGGATCCCTAATGGTTGACTGGTTCCTCCGTCAAACGCCAACAGATTCTATGCGACTGGCACAAGCTGTGGGGAGCCCAAAGCTTGCCAAGTAGTGAAAGGCATGAGACTAACAGATGCACCCTCATCCAAGACAGTGCCAGGTATTGCCTTATCATAGGCATGTACTGTAATCTGGAAAGGCACATGGGATGGAAGGCGGAATGTAGTCAAATGACTCCAGTCGAAGGAAATGACTGAACTACTTGGTGGGGGAATCGTATGATTGCCCCCCTGCGCTACAGGAGACGAAGAAGGACCCTCTTGATCAGCAAGGATAGGAGGGTCATTCTGAGACTCAGGAGAATCTGACGAGACGAGAAGAACATGAGCAGTAGAATCATGATGCTCCTCCGGAACAGAGTAATCAACAGGTGGTGAACCCAAGTCAACACTCTCTCTGACCAATGGTTGGTCTAGAGTAGGCTTGGCACAGCCAGGTTCGGGAGGAGGAGCCAGGTTCTGATAACCAACAGGAAGTTGGGGTGAAGAAGCTGTAAGACTTTCCAAAACAGCGGAAGCTTTATCCATGAGCGGACAAAGGTGAAGGGGATGATTGCCCTCACATAGTCTGCAGGGGATTCAAATCTTCCCTTTCTTCTGAATGTTGTCAGTTGATAGGGTGGCATCGCCATGAACTTCAGAGGATGATGAAGGATGAGCCAGATCGCGAGACCATACTTCAAGGATCCTGGGAATACAAGGACAATCACGAAGAAGGTGGTCATCCTTGCACAATCTGCAAGGAAATTTGACCTTCCGCAGAGGAGCAGAAGGTGGCTCGACTTGAGTTGTACTTTTAACCTCTCACTTAGGAGACTTCTTCTTCTTAGCCACCTGGTTACTTGAATCCAGACTTTCACCAGGCGAAGTAGAAGATGAGGACGCAGAAACAGGCGAAGAAGGGGAGAGGTCCACCTTAGAATCAACATGATGTTGTTCAGGTGGAGGAACTGATTGACCAGTAGTTGAGACGATAGGGACCAGAGAGGTTGAGAACAACCAAATAGGCAACCCAACAGTTAACCCAGGAAGGGACAACGTTTCCATGTAAGGAGCACCAACATTTCCAAAAGGAGGGAAATGACCAGGATTCCCATCATAGGGGATGCCTGGGTTGGTAAACTCCAGAAAAGTTGCCATCACAAACGAGAAAGAACCCTACTCAAACTAACGCAAACAAGATCTAACCGGGTAAATGCGAACTGTGGCCGAATAAATTTTAAGACGCAAGGACATAACTTGACCTTTTCATGTTTTAAGAGTCGAGAAAGGGACAAAAAGATGACTCTAGTCGCCTTCGAATGTTTAGTGAGCCTGAAGTGACAAGTGCTCAGATGGACCTTTTCTTTTAGGGAGTCCGAAAAGGAACGAAAGTGACTACTCTAGAGAAACTAAGCAAAAGGTTTACCAGACAACCCGTAAAACTGCATATACACCTTGGCAATCATATGAAAACCAAGGACTTTATGTACGGCAGTCAATCTTCCCGAATGATGTTTTCGGTGCATTACGGCTTGTAAGGCGGCAGACACGGCTTCCTATGGATAAAGGATGATAACCTAGTGGGGTCTCCCCATATACTCGACGATACGTGGGAGCTCAAATCCATACTAGACCACAATTGAGTCACAAAAGGAGGAATCACCCAACCTTGAGTGGAAACAAAAGTGACTAGGTTTAACGACGCCGGAGTACATCTCTAGCCTAGACCTCTAAAAATTGTGTGTTATGTTCCAATGTGTTGTTAGATTTATTCAGTTCATTTTAAAGTTGATCTTGTATTAGGTTTCAGTTTTCAGGCCTTACCGTATGTAATATCTCAAAATTCCCTAAATGCAAACTACATGCCAAAATATGTCATTTCATTCGATGAATGCTAGTTACGAGAGGGTTTGAGAGCTTTCACGCAAACGAAATGATCACAAAACAACAAAGAACTTCCCTAATGCAGCTAATGGAAATTAACAAACTTTTCTTTAAGATCACTAATCACTAATCAAAATGAAAAGCTCTAATTCTCATTAACTAATACAAAGCAAAAGAGATTTTTTTCTTTTATGTCGATGGCAAAGTGCATTAAACAAACTTTGAGAAATGATAATAAAAGAGTAAAAACACAAATTTCACTCAATGTAAACACAATCAGTTCCCTAAATCACAAAGCAAACCTCCAAAGAACAAGAAAGATCCCAAAGACACCAATGAGCCGTGTAATCTAGGCTCAAAGTGAGACGAAGCGGAATTCAAGTGAAGACAAAGAAAGTCACCCAAATAACGCAACAAAACGATTAACAACCACTAAATGAGTGCAATGGAGCAATCAGAAATTTGATTGGACTAATAGAAGACCAAAACTCATAAGGAAGGCTCGACACACAAAGCCACTAGATGCCCTAGGGCTAGAAATGTGAAATTGATAGAAAATGGCAAACATCCAAAGGGTAAAGGTAATCTATGCATAATTCACTTGAAAAGTATGCAAATGTAATCTATGTACATTCTGAAAATGAGAATTCTAATTATGCAAGTGTGATCTATGCAAGAGAATTCTCAAACACAAGATGATTCTAATGTAATCCAAGAACCAATCAAGTGCAAATCAAGAAAATTAGATGAGAGTTCCAAAGATCAAAAAATAAAAACACTCAAAGGCGATTAACACTCATACACAATTTTTGCATCTTTTTGCAAAAACAAAAGCAAAAATATGCAAAATTGTGAAAAGACTGGGACAAACCTCCAAGTAATGACCAAAGGAAATCAAATTAAGAATTTCTCAAAAAAGATACTCAAAACCAGTCAAACGAGACTCCAACACACTCAAGTAGTCGAAAAAAGGTACCCGGAACAAAAACTAAGCTCAGGAGGCTCAGAAACAAGCAAACTTCAAAATTTCCCAGGCCTGGCGCGACTGTCAGGCTGAAAATAGCGCCTTTCAGTGATTGGCGCGGGTTGTCAATGTGCAACTGGCGCCAACGGGCGCAACTGTAACACTATAAAAGAGTGCCAGCTGAGTTTGCTATGGAAAAATAAAAAACAAACGAGCCAAAGCTAAGTCAACAGTACCCAGGTACACCAAAGAGCAAGAAGCAACACAAGGATTTAACCTAGAAGGCTAACCAAGTAGGAGAAACCAAGAAACAAGACAAAAAGCCAACTCCCTAGCGGAGTCGCCAAATTGTTGTGGAGGTAAATCCCCTCTGCGGACAGAGGCGATCCCTACTAGCCCAAATGGGGTCTAACAACAATCAAACAATGCTAACATGCAGGTTCCTAATTGCAAATCAAAGACCGATGATGAGGGCATACCTGTTTTCCAACGCTAGTATTTGTAGAAGAGTCGTCGCTTCCGTTTCTTTACTCCAGTTGGTCACAATCCCCATGATCCTCGTGAACAGACACCTGCACATGCAAAGAACGACACAAACACAAGCATAAAATCCAATAGATGCAACTATATATCAGTCAGAAAGGATATAACTCAATCATCATTACAAAAGACAATAAGAGTGGAACCATAATGATAGTCGTCTATTATTATTGATAAACAAAGAAGAATACAACCATAGTTCTGACGTCAAATCCTCCTTTGGCTGGGTGATCAGCAGCACATGTCTTGCAAAGCTTGTTGGGAATGGGGAACAAGCCTCTCTCTCCTTGGTTACTTGGACAAGAATCTCCTCACTTTAGATTTAGCCTCATGTGAATGAATAAGGCTCCTTGTAGCATGAACTTGGCAATTCTCGGACTTTGAGACTTAGAATTTGGAACTTGGAGACTATCACTAGCTTGTCAAAGGCAAAAGGACAAGCTTTTATAGATGGAGGGGAAGGAGTTAGGATCATCCACAATATTCATGGGATTGGCTTTATCACCAAGAAGCTTCCATGAGAGGTGGCAAACCACTTCCCCTCTATGGAGATTCGAAGCCAAACCAAACCAACTCAATATAGATTCAGTTCATGAGTGGGTTAGGAAGAACCTTCGTAAGTTTGTTTGTTAAAAACTTTACCCAACTGGGCTGGTGCGAGTGCGACTCTGAGACAGAGTGCCAGCTGGCGCACCCTCTTTGGAGGATTTCCCCCATTAGCGCGAGTAATACACAGTGGAACCGCGCCAATGGAAAAAGGGCTATTTTTATGGGTATTTTGCAGAAGGTGTCTTCAGGGCATATGAAGTACATACTCAAGGGGATACAATGCAAGTGTTTTCAGGTTATGTCACTTCTCACAGGTCCCGAAATAAGTCCTCCAAGGTGCGGGAGAAGGGGTAACAGGGACGATGACAAATTACTGTGTAACAATAGGCATGACTGGTTCTTATCCTATACCAACCTAATAGGTGTTTGGCCTGTCAATTTCTTGCATGTTGTCCTATATGCCCACAACACCACTAGAATCTTTAGATCCCAGTCATTTCTGTTCACATTGCACACTTTTGTGAGTGCATTCTCCAGAATTTTATTGAAAGCTTCTATTATCCCATTCGCTTAAGGGTGATATAGGGTACTTTTATGGTGTACTTGAAACTCTTCATTTAGTGCCTCAATAATCTGATTCAAGAAATGTGAGGTTTGGTAACTCATTAATATCTTCAGACACCCAAATCGGGATAGAATTTATTCAAAACTAAACTTCTCAATGTATTTTCGCTGCAATCCTTTACTAGATATGCCTCGGCCCACCTTGTCGAATAATCAGTTGCAGTTATTATGTATCTTCTGTTGGTCTTATTTCTTAGTGGGTTAATAGGTCCAAAAAAATAAATAGCCCACTTGTCAAGAGCTTGCAATGTCACCTATGGATTTAATGGCATTTCATCTCTTCTAGATGGCCTTCCTATTCTTTGACATATATCACATGCTTGACAAAATTATTTTTGATCCTTATGTACTATGGGCCACCATAACCCAGCTCTCAAGAATTTCTGCACAGTGGCCTTTCCTACATAATGTCCACCTATGACTCCTCCATGAGCTTCTGCTAGAATACTCCGCCTTTCACTTTTAGGGATGTATCTATGCAGTATTTCATCCGGTCCCATTTTGTACAAGTACCCTACAATAAATGTGAAATCCTCTTCTTTTATCACCAACTCCTTCTTCTACTATGTAATGTACTTCGCAGGCGCCATTCATGTGGCCAAAAACTAGATAATATCCATGGAGTGATCATTTGTGACCCTAATTGAAAAAAACTACACTTCGAGTAGGTTATCTTCGATACTGGTGGGTGCTTATCCTGTCTCCAATCTTGATAAATGATCAGGCCTGACACTCAATCTTCCCAGCTTGACTACAACCTCAAAATTGTACTCCTCGAACAACAACAACCATCGACCTATTTTTCCTCCTAAACTAGGCTTATTCACCAAATATTTCAGTGTGGAGTGATCAATGAACATCTTGAAATGTACTCCCATCAAGTAGTGCCTGAAGTTATATAATTCATAAACCATCTAACCATTCTCTTTTTATTGTAGTATAGTTATTTTTTGCCTTGGACAATTTTTTTCTTTCAAAAGATATGGGTTGATCAATTTCGCCTGTGCCTGGTTGTGCCAACACTATACTGAGCACTATGAAAGATGCATCGACCTGTACATGAAATTCCTTATTCCAGTATGGAAAAACTAAGATCATTGCAATTACCATCTTCTCCTTCAGTATATCCAGACTCTTCTAACATTCTTCGTCGGATTGAAAAGTGACATCTTTCTTCAATAACATCTCCATTGGCATAGTTCTCTGCACATACCCCTTTATGAACTTTTTGCAATAGCGAATGTGTCCAAGCGTTGTGTGAAGTTGTCTCACTATTTTTGGTGTTGGCAAGTTCACAATGACTGCTATCTTCGCGGGATCCACCAGCAAACCCTATTTGCACAATATGACCCAAGAGTATGCCACAAGGCACACAAAATATACACTTCTTCAAGTTAAGTAAAATTTGATGCTACCTACATGTATCCAACATAATCCTTACGCTCACAATATGTTTCTTTAATATTCCAAAGATTGTCCAATCATCAAAGTAAAATTCCATGAATTTGTGTATGTACTCCTTAAATGTTGTGACTACAACTCTAGAAAATATGGCAGGGGAAAACTTGAAGCTAAAAGGCATCAACGTGTGCTGAAATGAGCTCCATTGTATTGCAAAATTTGTCTTATGTCTATCTTCTAGCGCAATTCTGATCTGATGGTAACCCAAAAATCCATCTGTGAAAGAATAGGTCTCGTGACCGTCTACATTGTCCAATACTTCATCTGTAAATGGTGTAGGGAAAGGGTTATGCACACATGCATCATTTAGTTTCCTCAAGTCAACAAAAATTTTGATCTCTCCTTTAGTCTTCTTTTCCTAAACTATCATGGGACTTACCCATTCAGACTCTTCAACAATTTTGATGATCCCTGTAGCTAGCATTTTGTCTAATTCTTCCTTCACTTTTTCCTTGTATTTCGGATTCAACCTATAAGGTCTTTGATTCATAGGATTTGTGTCAGGTTTCAGAGGGATCCTCATAACTCTTAGGTCCCGTAATATGCCCTTAATTTCTGAAAACTTCATAGGGAATAGCTCATGGTATTCATGTAGTAGCTTTATGATTTTACTAGCTGTATATGCCTCCTAATAGTCTCCAATCATCACGAACTTCGAGTCTTCCTTTGTCCCAATATTCACTAACTGTGTTTTTATTAGCTTCGTTATATCCAGTGTTTTTGGTTCTAGTCCAACAACTTCATGGTGTCCTTCTGATTCTGGTATATCAATTTTTCACGGATCTTTACCTTCTTTGACAATGATATTATAACGTTCTAGTTCTTTTTGTAACTACATAACCCAATCATGATGCCAAGTTAATGGAGCTTCATTCTTAAAAACCTTTGCTCAGATTACCTGAAGAGTTGAGTCCATACACGGACAATCATCTTCAAAACCTAATGTTAGCATGAACCCTTCAACCAAATTTGTCCAGTTCACAATTCCATGTCATACATCTGTTTCAAGGTACCAATTCATAGGAATCGTTTCTAATGTGTGGATAAACCCCTATACCCACTCTTGTTCTAGAATTTCTTTCCAAATCGAAGTGCAACAATGGATACGTTGTTGGGGATCAACCTTACCATCATACTTTACTTCTATTTCTATGTTGATTGAGCCGAACCTTATCCACATTAATCTTTGACACTTCTGCCAATCTTCTATATTTCTTTTATGAGTACCCCACCGTTATCGGGTGTATCCTTCAGGGCTACATCCAAAGCTTGCAACCTCTGTTATTTTGGTATTTCTCTTTCATATTCATCAAGAAACAAGCTTACATCTCTGATCCCATCATAATAAGGTAGATCACATACCTTGGAAGTTATGCATCAAAGTTCTTTTGTGGTAGAGACTGCATATAACCTGTTTTTCCAATTTTCCATTTCTTCCTTGAAATCTAAAGTACAAGAATTGTCCTACTTCTAGCCCAATTTTCCATCTGCAGTAGGATTAATCCAATCTTCCTCCTTAGTGGTTATCTGATAAATGTTGTCGACATTTTCATCAGTACTCATCGTGGATGGCCTCTGTATAGTGCACTCCTTATGAGGGGTTGAGAGGGACAATGACCCTCATATCATCTTTTTCAAGCACCATTTGTCTCTTCTTCAAATTGATTATGCCAAATTATCAAAATCCCAATCAAATCGAAGCAGCACTAGATAAGGGCTTCTATCATCTACAATTTCAATCACTTCGAAGTCTACAATGGTTCGGACTCCTTTGATGTCTACTATGACATCGAGAAACCTTCCCATAGGGATGATCTTCTATTGGTTAGCCATCCTCAACTATATTGGTGACCATTACAACTTCGGTCTTCCCGTTGACTCCGAAGTTTGCTTAGGTAACACGTTGGCATCATATCCTAAATCCAGGATTACCTGATCCATATCATATTCCTCGATATTTCAACCTACAGAGAAATAAATCTCAAACATGTTGTAGACTAAAGGAGCTCTTCCATTAAATTCAGCTTGTACCAATACTATGGTTCTTTACCACTTAGGACATACCTCTAAATTTTCTTCCAAATACTAACACGTACCTCATGCATGGTTGTCTGTAATCAAATCTTTTGTTTTGAGGATCTATTTTTCATTTAATTCAATGAAGCATGCACGGAAGATCAGAGGTAGCTTATTTCAACTCAAGACAGGCCCAACACTCTTCTTTGAATATCATGGTCCTCGTCATCCTTGACTCAACAATCTTGATTGTCATTATTTATTCCAGGAAAAAACTCTTATGTGCGCATTTACGAGATCATGAGATTCCAAGCCTGGCCTTTAGCCCCTCTTGCTTTGCCTCTTATTGTTTTTCCACCATAGAACTCGGTGTTGTGACCGGCGACATAGCACTTAGGTGATAATCCCTTCAGGATTCTAACGGGGGCCTATCTCCTTATGTTCTTGATATACACCCTTGGTTCTTTGGAGTCCATGACCAAGCGCCAACAACATCAAAAGCTCCCTGGTATCCGAACTTTTCTCAAAGTGCAATTATAGAGTAGTTAAGAAATATCCGACCTCTGATACATGTGGTGCCTCCATAGCACTTAGGTGTTAAGCCCTTTAGGATCCTGTTGAGGGCATATCTCCTTGCGTTCTTCCTCTATTCCCTTGGTTCTTTTGGCTCTGTTAGCCTTGCTGGCAAAAAGCCCACAAATGGATCCATATAGGCTCTTAGAGTCTCCAAAGTTGCTTAAAATCATGCCAATGATCAATTTATGCTCTTAAAATCTTAAATTTTTGCTTAAAGATCATCCAATGATCAAAATCCGCGCAAGAGGAGAGCCCTTGGAAGGGCGGAAACACACTATCAGGAGGCAAAAATGCTTAAAAAACAATGAAAAACCCACAAACGCAGGCTTAAACAGTGAATGAATAGTCACCCTTAGATCTAGCCGATCAACAACCCAGATCTGGGTAGCTAATCGCAATCAGCTGAGCAAAGGTGACAGTCTAACGGCGGGCGCTTGACATTTCCGATCAGCGATCGCCAATGATCAAAACAGCGAGTCGCACTAGCGGGAGCATATGTTATATATATAGAGGCCCGAGGATTGAGCAACTCACAATTACGATTTATTACATCGCTGATATCGCATCGGCGCTATACCAAGGGTCGGGGCCTATCCACATACGTATTTGCGATGCGATAACCAGACCCGATAGTTATGTAATACAATATTTGATAATATTTGAAGTCCACGCCCATGCCATTTTTAATGTATTTTCCCATTTATTTCATTATGTAACAAAATACAAATGGAAACAAGGACAGTGTCGATGTGATATAACCCGAACCCGAAAGGGTTTCGGGAAGCAAAGTGGATATATTTTCAAGTCCGCGGAAGACCCATTTTTAATGTATTTCATATATTTTCGTTGTATAACGAAAATACGAAGGGACATTGTCCAGTGTGATTGCGATGAGCCCTAGACCCGAAAGGGTCCAAGAAGTGGAATATATGATATTTGAAGTCCGCCAGGGCCATTTTTTCATAAATTTTCAATGATTCAACAGATTTCCAAATACAAGGAAAACACACAGGATGAAGTCTTTTGCAAATTACGATGGCGATTGGGGCGGATCCGAGAGAAGAATAAACCATTTTTTGAAGACCTTTGAAGTTCGAAAGGACAAAGAAGGTAGGATTTAGCATTGATGGTTGTGTTTTTTGTTTAAAACATAAATATACATTGTTTTCAACAAAGGTCCACCACAGGGGCAACGCCGTTCTACTATAATAGATTCATGCATTGTTAAATCATTGGAAGGACCACAGCATGCTACAGCCCGAAACAGAAAGATTAGGGAGCTTAAACAGCACAACAGCCACACCAACAAACATTATGGAGCATCTCTGGCACAGGAAAACTCCCAGACAACGCAACAAGCCACCAAAAATATCTGAAAGTAGTTACTTTGTTGTTAGAAGAAGAAAACTCTGCTCCCATGCTTGCCTAGAGGGCATCAAATCAGTTAGCAATGCATATCAGACAGATTAAGACTCCTAGCCTCTTAGAGCTCAGGAGCATTGTAAATAGGCTATAAATAGCTGAGAGTAAGATGTAATAGAGGTTCAACTTTTGGAGATTATTCCTCCTCTGCTCATTCAAGCTTCTCATCTTGATTTTAAGCAATTTAAGATTCTTTTTCCATTATATGTTCAATGTCTATTCTCTTTGTTGTTCTATGCTTGCACTTAAATAGTTTGTTCATGTATTCTTTATGTCTAAGGCTAGATAACTGTCATCTTATCTCTTATTTGATATATTAGATTTGCAAGCTTCTTCACTGCCTGTAGCTAGCCATCCACATGTAGTAATATATGCATCTGCCAGTACAGTCAGTATTCTCGTTTGCTACCTATAGCTAGCCATTGATGTATGTTTATGTATGCAATCTACTGGTATAGTCAATATTCTCCATCTACCCATTGAATTTATAACTTATTGAGCATTAGTGGTCTAAAGCCTTATATTGATGAGAGCATTCATGCATGCATTGAGTGAAAACAGAGCTGAAATGGTTATCTAACATGATCCAAACCATCATTTATTCCAATAGTTTAGAGAACAATATTGAAGATTATATGCTACCAGGAATCTCCGAGCTACAACCTAGGAGAGTTTCCTAGAGTGATAACATAATTGGCGTCGCTTCCGGGGAGAGGAAACTGAAGCTCAACTTCCCTGGGAAACAACACAGATCAAGCTTTGATGATAGACAAAATTTGGGCACATTTTTGGTTGTAATCATCTATCGTGTGACTCTACTAGAGGCTGAACCTCTTGGTGACTCCACTTGATAGTTCTAGCTTAGTTTGTGAGGCATACTCGAAGAAATACTCAAAAGCTACAAGTTGACCCAGTACCTGACCATGAAAAAATCATCAAAGAGAGAAAGGTATGCAGAAAGGAGAATTAGGTTCAGGTAAACCTAAACAATCTCCTATATCTCTTCAAGAAAGGCTTGTAATAGAACAAATACATGTTGAGAGTATAGCATCTAATACTAGCAATGAAGAAAAACTCTCAGAGATTCATAAAGCTCCTTATTCTTTAGGTTCTCCTTTTGCTTTAAGCCCAAAGGAAACCTCACTTCCTACCCATCATACTCCTTTAGTCCTTTCAGTCACTCCTCAACCATCTATCATTCAGACTGCTAGTACTCTTTTAGCCACCATAGCTATGGCAGGTCCACAAGCACCTACCAAAATGGAAAGAATCATAGCTGCTAGGTATGGACCTCTAATACTACCCACTCCTTTGAATGCCATGCCTACTGGAGAATATCAAAAATATAGGCCTAAGTTCACTAGGACTAAAGGTGTTACTGTTAAAGGACATCTTGAGTCATTCTATAGCTATGATGATAATCTGGACATTAGTGAAGATGAAGTGGGGATGAGAGTCTTTGTCCAAAGCCTAGATGGAGAGGCTAGAAAATGGTTCAGAGAACTAACCCCAAGATCTATAGCAGATATTGAGGCTTTATATGATGCAATCCTAAAGCATTCGGGGGATAAGAAGGATCTCCTCTACTACCACACTGAGTTTGGGAACTTAAAGAGGGAAAATGGTGAGTTTTTGTCTTATTTTAATAAGAGGTTTAACCATGTGTACAGTAAGATACCAGCTGAAGTAAAACCTACTACTACCTCTGCTAAACTCACCTATGCCAGTGCTTTTGATTCTGACTTCTGCCTACTGTTGAGAGAGAGGTGATGTGCTACTTTGGTTGACATGCAGGATGCAGCCTTGGAAGTAGAATCAAACATCATGGCTACAGAGAAGCTCAAGGGAAATGTTGATAGAAGAAGACAGAGGGGCGAGTCTTCATCATCCTCTGATCCTAAGATAGATAAAATGACCAAAATGATCGAGTCATTAGCCTCTGAAATCTCTAAATTGAAGGTTGAGCAGCACCCGGGGAAAGGAAGAATGCCTAATACCTTTGCCCCAAGAAATCCAAATCCAAATCCATATAGAAGAATGAATGAGCAGTTGCAGATTTTGCAAAGAAACAAAGATGCAAATGAAGACCAAAGGGTGAAGGTTCCTTTTCATAATGCAATCATGGAAGAAGAGCAGTTTGAAGAAGATGATGAGATCCATTGTCTAGAAGAAGAAGTAAATGCTTCCTTTTTGACCTCAGCTGCCTATGAAAAGTCATTATGCAATGACCAGATCAGCCAAGAACGGAATGGTGAAGTTATTCTACAAACTGTAGATCAGCAAAAATATAATTTGAGGTCAAAGATAACTAATGCCAATGAAACTCTTGTTCAAAGGGTTGTTGTCCCTGTAGTACAACAAGCTAATAAGCAAAAAAAACTGGTAGTTGATCCCATCATCCTCAAAGCTCCAGCTCATGAGGTAAGAGGCCTTGACAAGTCTCCTTCTCCTTTCAGTTTTCAATCAAAAATTCAGAAGCTAAGAATACCTATGCCTCTGATTGAACTAGTGAAGAATGAGTCCTTCAAAATATCCATCCTCGTGGCCCTTGAGCCTAAAGCCATCCAAGCCTCCGCTGACTATGTAAATCTGCAAGATGACAAGCCAGCTATTATTCTCAGCCCAATGATTGAAAATTGTGAAGAAGGCTCCCCATCATTCTATGTCTCTCTAACTATTCATGAAAAAATCCTTCACAACTACCTTTTGGACACTGGAGCTAGCCATAATCTAATGCCCAAGGCTATCATGGATGAGTTGGGTCTTGACATCGCTAAGCCTTATCATAACATGTTTTCTTTTGACTCTAGAAAAGTGAAATGTCTAGGATTAATCAAGGACCCAACCATCACTTTGTCTCAGCTGCCTATGAAAAGCATGATCATGGATATTGTGGTAGCTGATGTACCCCCCAATTTTGGCATGTTACTTTCCAGAGGTTGAATCAAGAGATTAGGTGGATCATTGCAAAATGATCTATCTTATGCTATTGTCCCAGTTTTCAGAGGTGAGAGAAAGAGATTACACAGAGAGGCGCAGTTGGCTTATATCATCAGAGATGAGAAGAACCCTACCAATCATCCCATATATGCTATCGACACTAATTTTGGAGCTTGTATTATTCATATTGAAGAATCTCAGTTGGCCTCCACGCAGCTCAAGAAATCAGTTTTCTAGATCACAGAGGAAGAAAACCCACAGATTTGGGATATGTTTTTTGATGGGGCTTGCTCTAAAGAAGCCGCAGGGGCAGGTGTAGTCCTTGTGTCCCCAACACAAGAATACATTCATTTATCTTTCAAATTAACCTTTCAAGTCACAAACAACATCACAGAGTACGAACTTTTGATTCTGGGCTTAAACGTTGTTAATGAAATGGGTATCAAAGGCCTGAAAATGTTTGGAGACGTAGACCTCATTATTCAGCAGGTAAATAAAACTTTCCAATTTAAGCATCCAAGGCTGAAGGCATACAAAGATGAGGTATGGAGGCTCAAAGATTCTTTTAATGATTTCAACATTTCTTATATTACAAGAATGAATAATCATCTTTCCGACTCCTTCGCTATGTCTACTAGCATGCTTATTCCTCCCTTGCCTCCTAAATTGACATATGAAGTTTAGGTAAAATACAGACCGTCTTTGCCTGACAATGTCAAATATTGGAGAGTTTTTGAAGACGATGAGGAAATTAACAGGTTTTTGCAAGTCGTTGAGGAATTTTCTGAAATGCACATCGATCAGGAAAATGAAGCCATGGAAGAATGCGGCTAGCCCAAGTTAAAAAATGAGATCGGCCGAGGAAGCATCATCCAGCTGCCTAGTAACCATATACCAAAGGGATTAGTGCCTCTAGAGAAGATTTTCGACCAAAACGATGTGCCATATAAGCCGGCCAAAACAAAGAATGAGTCTATTGTCTGTAAACATAATATAGGGAGCCCAGCCCATCCAAAAAACATAAATCTATCCACGCATTTGTCCTCTACCCAAAATTCTGAGTATTGCACCCTTATGAAGCAATTCATCGACATTTTCACCTGGGAATACAGCGATCTTAAACCTATAATGCAGACATCATTCAGCATAAGGTCCCACTGGAAAAGAACATCGTCCCTTTTAGGAAACAATTAAGACCTATCAGCCCTCTCTTGTTGCCTTTGATTGAGAAAGAAATCAAGAAGTTGTTGGATGCCAAAATCATAGCTCCCCTAAGGTATTCAAAGTGGATAGCAAACCTTGTGGTAGTAAGAAACAAAAATGGAGAAATCAGGCTTTGTGTTGACTTCAGAAACCTAAAGAAGTGCTCTAAAAAGGATAACTACCCCCTGCCTAAGATGGAACACTTGCTGCAAAGAGTTTCAGGGGCTAAATTCATGTCTTTCTTAGATGGATTTTCAGGTTACAATCAGATTGTTGTACATCCTGAAGATCAAGAAAAGACTGCCTTCACTACTCCTTGGGGCACTTTCATGTACTCCAAGATGCCTTTCAGACTGATGAATGTTGGAGCTACATTTCAGAGGGCCATGGACATAGCCTTCATGGGAGAGAAGGATAAATTTGTCCTTATTTATCTTGATGAAATAATAGTCTTCTCCAGCAGCCACAAAGACCATTTACAACATTTGAAGAAGGTCTTCCTAAAGTGCAAACAGTTTGGAATTTCACTGAACCCAAATAAGTCACAGTTTTCTCTAGAAGAAGGCAAACTCCTAGGACATATTGTTTCTGCTAAAGGTGTAAAAATCGATCTAGCAAGGGTTCAAGCCATTCAGACATTGTCCATCCCAAGGTCAAAAAGGAACATTCAGTCCTTCCTGGGTAAGATTAATTTTGTAAGGGGGTTCATTCCAAACTTTGCAAAGCTTGTAAAGCACAACACTTCCATGCTGAAGAAAGGAGCAGAAATAAAATGGACAGATGCTTCAAGAAACTCTTTTGAAGCCATCAAGTAAGCTATCATGGAAGCTCCCACTCTAATCAGCCTAGATTACACTAAGGAGTTTTGTATCTTCTCTTTTGCCTCTTATGATACACTTGCAGCAGTTCTGTTGCAGAAAAATGATGAAGGCATAGAGCACCCCGTGGCCTTTTTCAGCAAAACTTTAAGGGATGCTAAACTAAGGTATGACCTTATTGAAAAACAAGCTTATGCTCTCATAAAGTCTTTAAAAGCATTTAGAATTTATATTCTACATTCCAAAGTAGTTGCATATGTACCTTTAGCCTCAGTAAAAGATGTCTTAACTCAGCCAGATATTGATGGGAAGAGATCTAAATGGATTGCAAAATTCATAGAGTTTAACATAGAGGTGAAGCCCACTAAGCTTGTCAAAGGCCAGGGCTTGGCTAAACTTATGGATGAAGAAAATTGTAGCTTGTTAGATATAAATTCCATGGGTCTAAATTCAGATTATGAGTAGGCAGAGGGAGCAGCAGAAGAGAAAAAGCAGAATCAGTCTTTGGCTGAAAATCTAGCCACATGTGAATGGTATTACAGCATAGTTCATTTTTTGCAAAAGCTAGAAGTCCCTCTAGGGCTTAGCTCAAGTCAATCTCATGCCATTAAACTTAGATCTACCAAATTATACATTAATAAAGATCTTCTTTATTGGAAATACCCATCAGGAATCCTCTTGAGGTGTTTAGATAAAGAACAATCTGTGGAAGTCATGCACCAGTTCCATTCTAGCATCTATGGAGGGCATCATTATTGGAAAACCACAGCTCACAAAATCTTGAGGGCTGGATATTATTGGCCTACTCTGTTCTCTAATGTGTTCTCTTTTGTAAAATCTTGTGACAAGTGCCAGAGGTTTGCAGGAAGACAGCAGTTAAAATCTCTGCCCTTGAAGCCAATACTTGTCAATGGTCCCTTCCAGTAGTGGGGCTTGGACTTTATAGGTGAGATCAAACCACATTCTAGTGGCCAACATAAATGGATCTTAGTAGCCACTGATTATTTCACCAAGTGGATTGAGGCTATACCCACTAAGAATGTCAATCATCAAGTTGTCATAAAGTTCTTGAATGAGAATATTTTCACTAGATTTGGTTGCCCAACCAAACTAGTCACTAATAATGTAGCAGCTTTCAAGGAAAAAGAATTGGTGTCCATGACTGAATCCATGGGCATTCAAGTGGTGCATTCTACCTCATATTATCCTCAAGGCAATGGCCTGGCAGAATCATATAACAAGAGTCTGGTAAGGGTAATCAAAAAACTATTAGAAGAAAACAAAAAGAGCTGGGATTCCAAGTTGAAGTTTGCACTATGGGTTGACAGAGTTACCATCAAAAAGTCCATAGGGAATTCTCCATTCAAACTGGTTTATGGCACTGATGTTATTTTCCCCATCCATTTGATTCTCCCTGTGGCTAAGTTCTTGCAAGAAGAACAAGATGAATAAAACGATATGGTAAGAAGAATGAATAACCTGGTTGAACTACAGCAAATCAGAGAGTAGCTGGTTGAGAAATCAAAATCTCATCAGAAGAAAATCAAAGAAACCTTTGACAGGAAGGAAAAAGTGGAAAAATTCCAAGTTGGTGATTGGGTGCTTAAATGGGATGTATTTAAGGAAAAGAAAGGTAATCATGGCAAGTTTGACTCCTTATGGATAGGTTCGTTTGTCATCACTCAAGTTCAGTAGAACAATACATTCATTCTGCACAGTCTGGAAGGAGGAGATACTTTTGGTAGCCCAATAAATGGGCGGTTCTTGAAACTTTATTTCGTTTAAGGCTTTAAAAGCCTTGTCATTTTAAATATGTTTTTCCAGTTTTTATTTCATTTGAAAAATAGACTCCATGCCCAATGGAACACTAGATGGAAGATTTGAATTTGTTTTTTCAGGAAAGGCATTAATCTGTGATCCTCGAAACCTCACAGGGAGGATTTCATCCCCAGAAGGAGCCAGTGTTAGCCTTGCTGGAAAAAAGCCCACAAATGGATTCATATATGCTCTTAGAGTCTCCAAAGTTGCTTAAAATCATGCCAGTGATCAATTTATTCTCTTGAAATCTTCAATTTTTGCTTAAAGATCATCCAATGATCAAAATCCGCGCAAGAGGAGAGCCTTGGAAGGGTGGAAATACACTATCGGGAGGCAAAAATGCTTAAAAACCATGAAAAACCCACAAACGCAAGCTTAAACAGTGAATGAATAGTCGTCGTTTGATCTGGCCGATCAACGGCCCAGATCTGGGTGGCTAATCGCAATCAGCCGAGCAGAGGGGACAGTCTAACAGCAAGCGCATGACACCGCCGATCAACGATCGCCGATGATCGGAACGGCGGGAGCATATGTTATATATATAGAGGCTCGAGGATTGAGCGACTCGCAATTGCAATTTATCGCATCGGCGCTATACCAAGGGTCAAGGCCTATGCACATACATATTTGTGATGCAATAACCGGACCCGACGGTTATGTAATACAATATTTGATAATATTTGAAGTCCGTGCCCAAGCCATTTTTAATGTATTTTCTCATGTATTTCGTTATGTAACGAAATACAAAGGGAAATAGGGACAGCGCCGATGCGATATAACCCAAACCTGAAAGGGTTTCGGGAAGCAAAGTGGATATATTTTCAAGTCCGCAGAAGGCCCATTTTTAATGTATTTCATATATTTTCATTGTATAACGAAAATATGAAGGGAGCATTGGCCAGTGCGATTGCGATGAGCCCCAGACCCGAAAGGGTCTGGGAAGTGGAATATATGATATTTGAAGTCTGCCAGGGCCATTTTTTCATAAATTTTCAATGATTCGACAGATTTCCAAATACAAGGAAAGCGCACAGGATGCAGGCTTCTACGAATTGTGATGGCGACTGGGGTGGACCCTATTAGCACTCAGGTTGTTCCCTTTGACTCCAAAGGGAATACGGCCGAGGTAACCACTAACCAATCTTTTGGCCACAGGTCCTAGCCTACCTGCAACCAGAGAGGGCTCTCTCTTTCTGATTTAGCTTTGTTTTGGTGTAATTTTAGGCTAGTTATGGTGCAGAGGATTTTGTTTTGAATTTGTTGGGATGATGATTTCAGTCAAAACAGGTATGTTTTTGCAGAATAATCTAGACCATTGGGCATGGAGTCGATGATGGTGAACTGTTGGAAGTATCTTTTTGAGGAAAAGGTTATGCTACAAAGCTAGAGAAGAATCTATGGAACAATTTTTCAAATCTGTAATATGATGGGATGAAATCAGGGAGTGAAAGGAAACTAAGGATCTTTCACTGAACTGATAGGGGGAATAGTGGGAACATTACTTAGGAGCATTTAAGAATTCCTGAACAACATTCATAATGATGGAACAAATACAAACATGAGCAGTTAAGAATTCATGTTTATGATTAGTTCTGAAGAAAACATTTTTAACAACAGAGATTGAGCATAGGGTGTATTCAAACAATTCCTGTACTATTCTTTTTCTCTATTGCTAAGCTAGTGACACATATATTTGAGTTAAGCAAACATAGAAAGACAAAACATAGTTTAAGATAACTTATTGTTCCATTAGACAACACAGGAATTCTGTAGCAGAACGCAGATCATCACTTTGACATCAAACAGTGCAGAGATCATGAACTTTTCCAGCCATTTGTATTAGATAGTCTGAAAATATACAAAACAGTGTCTCAGAGAGAAAATCACCAACCCCAAATACGTTGTGTGGGGAGGTATATATACAAAATTTAGATACAAAATATCTAGCTGATGAGTTAATGGCTCATAAATTCTATGCCAACCCCTGAGGAATTACAGCTGAGAGAGTAAATGCTGTAATAACTATTTAGTGCATTAGCTGTCCATTTTGTCAGAAAGTTTTGACTTTTGTGACCCATTGAGTCGGCTGGAGTTGCGCTGTCCAAAATCTGCGTGTTTCCCTTCTTTGGCTTGCTGTCCCAGTATTTGGCTGAGTCATTATTCTCACCCGCTCTGCCTATTGTCTTCATGCTGCATTAACTTTTGTTGACCTGAGGCTAATTAGAAGAGATCGAACTGAGATTATTGGGGCAAAATTTGCAGCATGGCCTTCCACCAATCTTCTTTAGGGAGCTGGTGTCTTCGTATTTTTATTAGAGTTTCATCTGCCTCTATGTACCTGTAAAAATTTGGTTTGACCTCAAACAGGTGATTAATTTCATGCTCAATGTAAAATAAATTTTCTAGCTTGTTATAGAGGCTCTGCCTTGATGGAGGTCCTGCTTCTTCAAAAGTGCTGGTGGATGCTGTGATCTGATTTGCAATGAAATTGGTCATCCTAGTGGCATATTTCTCACGGGTGAGCAATCTTCCAGCACCGGTCAAAAGGCTGGGAAATCCTTTGTCTTGTAATGCACCCATTCTGAGCTTGTAGTCATCCACCTCAGTCTGCATCTCTTGACATTTTCTATCCAAATTCTGCACAAAATTTCTGAGGGTCAGCACCTTTTTGGCTGTTAGAACAGTATATTTTCTGCTGCTAATGTCTAAGGCTGTCAACTCCTCGTTGGTGTGAGTGTTGAGGAAATGTATCATCCTGCTGGCCTGCTCAGGCATATTCCCTAGTGCTGCTGTGGCCTTTTGGCTTTCAACTTGAGCTTGGCCTATTAAGTCCATCTGCTCATGCACTGTTTTGATTGATTTCAACTCTTTGGTAATAGAGTGGTCAATCCGGGTCCACAAAACTTTCTTTATCTCAGCCAGAGTCTTCTCTAAATTTAATTCCTTTTCCAAGGCCTTTATTCTGTCTTTCAGGGCCTTAATCTCTCTGGTCTGCTCAGCTACGGTCATTTTAGACTTGTCATATTTTGTTTCCAGCTCAACCAATTTTTCTTTGGCTTGTTTAATCTCTGTTGCCTGAAGTTCCAGCTCTTTGACAGCTTTGGTCAAATCATCCATGCTTATGCTAGCCTCAGGAGTTGTTGTTGTTGCCGCTGCAGCATCTGTAGTTGTTGTAGCCGTTGGAGGGGTCACTGCTGCTTTCTTTAGTTGGTGCAGTAGCGGGGGCAGTTTGAGGAGGCTGAGAGGTTGACTCTCCCTGTTTGTCTTGTAGTGCTCTCTCCAACTCCCCTTCCAGATCAATTACTCTTTGGTTCAGTTTCATCATCAAATCCAATTGATCCTCAGCTTCTTTCTCTTTCTGCAATTCTCTTGTTTGAGGGTGCTCGGTGGGGAGCAATCTCAATCTCTTTTTCAATGCAGAAATATCATCATCCTTCTTCTTCGTAAGGGCCCTCACACCCTTAGATCCTTAGGATCATGCCCTAAGTCCACAATAATGTCCTCCAATGTTTTGATTCTGTTGTCTTTCGCTGTGGAGGACATTCTTGTTATAGACATTTTTGTTCCTTACAGCATTGAGCATGAAATGTCCATAATCTAAGGGATCCAAAGTCCCTAAACATGTTGTTCCTACCTCTAGAGGAACAAGGCTAACAAACCACAGCAATTCACAGAAGTTCTCCACCAGAAACTGCTCAAAAACAAGTCAATTCAGGATCAATTTCGTGGCTCCACTAGCTGTCTGCGCTGAATGTCAAAGCCAACACTGGCTACCTGCACTGCAACGCAGGTAGAAGCACTACCAGGGTGCGTTGAGCGAGAATTGCCAAATGGCAAGTTCATTCCAAGAGGTTTCAAGACCCAGGAAGCTTCCAGAATCTTCCTCAATGACACTTGCCTCAGTGAATTCGACTGGTGATGAGTAGGAGGTTCCCAATCTCCAAGTGGAAGCAAGAACCTCCAAGTGGAATCAAGAACTGACAGAGGGAGAGGACACTAGTCAGATCTCAAGCTGACTCATCCTCTCTCCAAACATCTATATATGGATCTCTCCTCCATGAGATCTGGGGGCTGGAATTTTGTTATTGCAAAGAATTGCTGTTGGTTTGAGATTGGAATCATTGGGTGCTTAATGCTTTGAAGGGAGGTGAAGATAGGAATTTCATTTGCTGGGAAGGAGATGCTGGATTGGAGCCTTCTTGGTTGTATCTCTTCCTGAACCTTGTTATTCATCAATAAAGCTATCTTGGTTTCTCCTATATGCTGATGTGTCTTTGATGTATGATTGCATTAGTATGTTTAGTTTATTTCTAATCCTGAACTAGTTATGAATATGAATCTATGTCTTTGTGTAGTGTTCTCTTCTTGTGATCTTGCAGGGACCTGTTGAAGCTGGGCGAGCGAGAAGGCAAGTAGCTGGGAACTCCCAAAGAGAAGAGAAACCAGATCGAGGGACAAACGGAAGACACCGGTTAGTCCATCCATCTCTCTTCATTCTTATTTCATAAAGGAAGAATACTAGAATAGCTGTCTCTGTTTGTTGCTAAGGCACTGTCACACCTTAGGTGGATAGGATCATCCTGCATAGGCATTTTTTCCCACAACAAATTGGCGACTCCACTGGGGAGATCTGTTTAGTCATTTTATTTGTGTTTCCATCATTGTTTGTTTCATAGACTCAACAGCAACAATCGAACTGCATCTGCTATTCTCAGATGCAAAGTAGACAGTTGCTGCTTTGATCCAATCACTGGATTTGTCTATGATCTGAACAATGGACTCACAAATGATTTGATGATCCTTTGTGATAGATCTTAGTATTCCCTCAAAGCATCCCTTTGATTGCACCTTGCTTGTTACTTTTATTTGGCCTGAAACAGTAGATTAATCAGCAATCTGTAACCCAGAACCCAGTGAGAAACTCTTGTTTCTCCTTCAGTGCGACCCCTGTGAAGAGGTTCTGCATTTCAACGCAGGTCCCGTGAAGGCTACCTGCGCTGAATGTCAAAACCCCTGTGTTGAGGTTGCGCTGATCCAGTTAGGCCTTGTGCAGCTGGGGTTATCTGCTCTGTTTTGCCTTGTTTTGATTTTTGATTTTTGCAGCCTGTAACCAGCATAGGTACCAGTCTGATAACTCCTTTTCTCTGCTTAAATTCCGCCTCCTTTTGTACAAAAAGATTGTGAGTGTTTTTATGTGTTTGTGGCGTCATTTACAGTTTTCCTTTGCATGAGTGAAATAATCATCATGTAGCCCTTGATTCAGATCTGTTGATTGTGATCTTAGGAGAGAGTTCATTGGCTGTTTACAGTTGATTATACATTCACTTTTGCTTTTGGTTTGAGTTTGTCTCTTTTAAGTGTCAAAACAAGTATTCACTTCGAAAATCGTTAAGTGTTGTAATCTCTTCTACCCTTTCTGATTTGGAAAAAGTAAACTTGTTTGTATTTGTCATTTAAAAGCAAATTCAAAGTTGTACAAAAAGCTTTCTTTGTAGGCATCAATACTAAGAAAGCGGAAAACAAACACCTGCATTGTGCATTTGCATCTTGATAGTTTGCATGTTTGATTTAGGAAAAGTGCATTAGAGTGTGCTGATTGCTCTTTGAGAAAAGATATAAAGCTTGCTTCTCATCTTTAGACTGCATTTAGGAATTGTATCATACATCTCGTGGTGAACCTCAAAAGGCAAACTTCTAAAAAGATCAACCTAAAATAAATTGATGAACTTAACAACGCTTTGCAACATAACGCACAACATAGAGGTCTAGGCTAGAGACATGTTCCGGCGTCGTAAAGCCTGGTGACTGTCGATCTCGTTGATGGTGGGTGATTCCTCCTGAGGGACGATAGTGCCAGTACGGATTGTGCTCCCACGTACCGTCGTGTATATATTGGGAGACCCCTATAGGCATAAAACCTTTATCCTTAGGAAGCCGTGTCGGCCGCCCTACTGATCGCAATGCACTGAACACAGCGTTCAGGAACATCGACCGCCCATACCCTAAAAAGTATTTTGCGGTTTTGCGAAAAGTTTGGCACACCCTCTACCTAGAACTCCAGAGCAGTTCCTTTTGGCCTTTTTCAGACTCTATAACGGAAAAATTCCATCCGAGCATTTGTCACTTCGGGCTCGTTAAAACATCGAAGGAGACTAGAGTCATCTTTAGCTTTTTCTCGACTCTTTAAAACTGAAAAAGCAAGTTGTGTCTAAAAGCGTCTAAAAATTCATTTAATTCAGAAACACACTTTCCCCTTTTGTATTTTGGTTGATCGAGTAATCCGCAATCATGGAAGAAAGTCAATTGAAACCCGGTCATTCGCAGAGGCTTACGAGTCAACCGTCTTTGTCTCCGGAATCGAAAACAGTACGGACAGAGCGAACTCGTTTAACCGGTTCGAAATCTCCTATCAAAGTTAGAACAACTGTTCCAACAACATCTGAGATTTCGGTTACTCCAAACATTTCTGCAAACCCTGCCTCTATAGAAGAAGTTCAACAGTCACAGAGGGACAGTGGTACTGATCCTAGTCTGAGAACAAACACTTGTGTTACTGAACCAATTCCATCTGTAACCGGTCCAGAGAGTATTGTTCTTAAAACATCTGTCGTTGTTGATTCAACCCCTTCTTCGGCACCAGAAATATTTTACAGACCTGACGGTCTTCCCCTTCCACCTGGTTTGATTGCAATAGAGGAAATTGTAGAAGATCCGCAAGTAAGTACTCCAACACATTTTGGAGTCGGGGTCACTCTGTTTCCTTCATCAAAAGTTAGTCTACCACAAGTGGAAGTTCTTGTAGAATCGCTAGGTAATCTCTTGGATAGACTCAAAAGGTCTGAGCAACCGTCAACATCTAGGACTATGTCGAATGACACAACGACAGCAGAACTCCCTGCCGTCACTCCGATAATGTTTGCCGGCATACCATCTGTCCCGACTAGCTCACAACCGCTAGGAGGAGTCCACCCAGGGACTATTTCGACAGTATGGTCCGCTCCAGTTTGTTCCTCCGGAATAATATCCGACAACTCTTATGTTGAAACTCGCCAGATTGATCCATTTGGAGGTCAATTTGGGCAATCCAGTCCCCAAGGACAAACAATCCCCTTGAGTTCCGGATTGCTACCGTATGGGGGGCAGTATGCCCTTTCATTACCTCCTCCGGGAGGATATCCATACGGGAGTTCACAACAGTATTCAGGTTATACTGGAATTACATCAAGTGGTTGGGTACCTATGCTACCTCAACAACCAAGGGTTGTGTATTCTATGCAACAATGTGTACCTATGTCGAACATCCCGACCACACCGGCTATTGTGACAGTGTCACAGGTTCAAACGTTGCCTGTTGTATGTCAACCTCAGATTTCTCAAGTTGTAATGCAACATCCCCTTGACCCTGTGACTCAACCACAATCGCCTACTGGTGAGGCGACACAGGTCCAGATGGGTACAATTACCCCACACCTTGGTCCAACAGTTAGTATAGTGCAACAGAACATGGCTTCGCAACCATGGCTGGTGCAATATCAACAACCACAATTCCAACAAGTATACCAAGGTTCTGAGCAGCAGATCTTTGCTAACAGTGGACAACCGTACATCCAAAACGATCAAAATCAACCACTTTACGGTGGTCATGTCCACCAACCGTATCAGTCGTACCAACATCAATTGCATTATGCTGGTATGCAAAGGCCCAGTGCTCAGGCAATTCCATCATATCCTGGGTATGCTTCACCTAACCTGAATCAACAGTTACCATTCGTGGCAACTTTAGAGTTACCCGATTTACACCGGTTAACAAACGATCCAATTGCTTACGCCCCTTGGTGGCCAGCGATTCCTCACAAACTTCCTTCGGACATTCCTAAATTTAATGGAAATCCAGGTGAAGACCCATCGAATCACGTGATGACTTTTCATCTGTGGTGTTCATCAAACACCCTAAACAATGATTCAATAAGGCTTCGCCTTTTTCAGAGGACGTTAACGGGTCCAGCGGAAAAATGGTATATTGAATTACCTAGAGCTTCGTTCGACAATTTAAGCTCCCTAGCCACGACTTTCTTAACCCATTTTCAATTACCGATAAGGTACGAAACGGGAACGGAAATCTTAACCAACTTCAAACAGACAACGGCCACTCACATATCTGATCATATACATGAGTGGCGACGTCGTCGTAGGATGGTAAAAACGTACGTTCCCGATCAGCTATTAGCTGAATGGTTTATCAAGTCGTTACTTCCTGCTATAACGGAAGATGTGGCCAAGGGGGGGGTCGTAACGGAAGAGCAAGTTATTGCTCGTGCACAATATCTAGACTTAGTCTACACTCAGTCTGGCACGCTCTATGACAAAATACCTGACGCCCCTAGACCGGAATTTTCAATTCCTCCTCCTCCTAAATCAAACAATGACTCTCATGCCGGCGATGGCGTGATTGGCACGAAAAACACAAAGTCGACAAAGGCCAACTCCAAGAAGGCCCGTAAGACTTCAGATCAAAATGCAAAAGAAGAAATTCTTGCTTCGGAAGTAAATGTCGTATCAGCAGATAAAGGCAAAGAAACCAATCAACCAGGAAGCAAGAAGAAGCAAAACAAAGGGAAGAAGAAGAAACAGGGTGAGTCATCTCCCGAAAAAACTTCTTCAAACCCTCCTGGGAAAGGGAAACCAAAAAGTCCATGTCTAATATGTGACGAGGATCATTGGACAGCAAATTGTCCATACAAAGCTGAGCTTAAAAGGTTCTTCAAAAGTTCCCAAACCTCAGCTGTGTTAACTAATCCGTTCCCAAATCCAGGTCAAAATCTGGTTGATAGTGGGAATGCTTCCTCGTCGCAAGTGCTTATGTTGTCGGTTTCAAAACAGCAAAATGATTCTTTGATTTCGACAAGGAACAAAGATTACGGGAATCTACAGCTGTCGAACGGCAAGGATAAAGATCAACCAAGCAGTTCGACAACAACTTCGACAGAAGTTGTACCGCCCATCATTCCTGAATTAACAATAAAACCGCCAAAGGGAGTAGTACACAAGTCGACATTTAATCCTTGCGCCAGAGCGGCACAACATTATAACATAGTGGAAGATTTGGCCCAATCGCCATCCGCTATGTCGACTCTTGAAGTACTACAAAATTGCCCATCCCAAATGCAGGCTTTGTTATCAGCCATTGGTGGGGTTGATCCTAAGGATTCCAATCTTGTGTCCTTTGACCACAAAGGATACGATCCTCAGTTACCAGCTCAACTAGCTTTCCTTATCCAAGTGAAAGCCCTCAACAAAACTGTTCACCGAACAATTATTGATGAGGGGGCATCTACATGTATTATGTCGATGAGTTGTTGGAAAACTTTAGGATCTCCAACCTTGTCGCGATCTTCGACGACATTAAAAGCATTCGACGGAAGGACCTATACCCTGTGCGGTATCCTAAATAACTTGAAGGTTGAACTGGGGGGAAAAACAGTAGAAATAGATGTTGAAGTCATCGATCAAAATCTTGACTACAACATCCTACTGGGAAGACCGTGGATATATGCCATGGCAACTGTAGTGTCGACTTATTTTAGGAAGATCGCATTCCCTTTTCAAGGAGGGATTACAATCATCGACCAACAAGACTTCCTCCCTAATGGTTCACAAGTTACAGGAAGCATTCCCATGATCCATGGGAGAAACCACTCGCTTCAGGATATCGGAGTAGGCCTACTGAAAGACCCCACATTAATGGGAAATTTCGCGCTTCCACCTCCAATCTATATAGGAGAAGTGGTGTTGGTAGGATCCTGCAACATGATATCTTCCACGAAGATCTCAGAAGACGATATCAACATGGATCACGAAATGGCGTTGCCCCCAAGCCCAATAGAAATATTGTAGCAATCAATGTTTCGGGCATGGGAGGCGAACCCAAATCAACGCTCATCAAGCGTCTGGGTAGATAGGTCTAGAGAATATGGTACCCCATTAGATCCTTGGTCGAGAGTGCATGGGACTGACGAAGGAATCCTACAATCAATGTTGGTTGAAGGGGCACCATGGAATGATTTCCACCATCGTTCCCTTCTTCCGGATTATGAAGAAGATACTCAACAGGACCTTTACCACCCTTCAGTTTTTGAATTCCTATCAAACACTATAAATACGGTGGATTCCGAGTGAAACTTATCCAATATTGAAGAGACTATAGCCATAAATATCTCGACTAAAACAAATGTTGTAGAGAATATTTATGTCGGCAAAAGTTGTTCTCCTTTAGAGCTGGAAATATATAACGCTCTTTTTCGCGAGTTCAGAGATATCTTTGCTTGGTCATATGATGAAATGCCAGGAATTGACTCGAGTATCGTTGAACACGAGATTAAGATGTATCATGATGTCAAACCAGTAAGACAACGGCTTCGGCAGGTGCACCCCAAGAAAGCCGCTGCCATAAAAGCAGAAGTTGAAAAACTTCTCCATGCTGGTTTCATCTACCCGGTTTCTCTAACCGATTGGGTATCGAATATTGTCCCTGTTATGAAGAAACAAGGGACAATTAGAGTGTGTGTCGATTGTAGGGATGTAAACCAAGCTTGTCCGAAAGACAACTACCCTACACCCTTCATCAACCAGATAATTGATGAATGCGCCGGATGTGAAATCTTTTCATTCATGGATGGATTTTCCGGGTATAATCAAATAAATATCTGGCCACAGGACCAGTCAAAGACTGCATTCATTTGTCCGTGGGGCACATTCGCTTATCGAAAATTACCCTTTGGTTTAAAGAACGCAAGGGTGACGTTTCAGAGGGCAATGAATTATGCCTTCCATGACATCAAGAACATCGTTCAACCATATCTCGACGACCTTCCGGCTCATTCGCGAAAGCGGACTGATCATCCGCAGCATTTAAGAGCGATATTTCTACATTGCCGACACTACAAGATAAGACTCAATCCGCACAAATGTGTATTTTGCATCGGTTCTGGTCGTTTACTTGGCTTTGTAGTCTCTAAGGATGGGATTCGTCTCGACCCTTGCAAGGTTCAGGCAATCATTAATTTGCCTCCACCTTCAAATTTGCTTCAGATTCAGAAACTCCAAGGGAAAGCAAACTTTCTAAGGAGGTTCATTCCAAATTACGCAGAACTTGCTAAAAGTTATACTCGTCTTTTGAAAAAGGATGTACCTTTTGTCTGGGATCAGGTGGCGCAAGCTTCCTTTGATGCTCTGAAAAATTCTCTAGTAAAAGCATCATTAATGTATGCCCCGGACTATCAAATAGATTTTAACCTGTATCTAGCTGCAGCGGATACGACCATTGCGATGGTTTTAGTTCAATAAGTCGATGGAATTGAACATCCTATATATTATTTAAGCAAAAACTTGAATGATACAGAAAGTAAATATTCTTACGTTGAAAAGCTAGCACTCGCTGCTATTCAAGTGATACAAAGATTTCGACATTATGTCCTCTTTCGGAAAACTACCATTCTATCAGATTGCAACCCCATGACTTATATATTGTCGCGACAGTTGCTGGGGGGCAAATATTCAAAATGGATAGCCATCCTTCAAGAGTTTGATCTGGAATTTGTAAAATCCAAATCAAAGAAAGCTTTAGTCTTCGCAGAATTACTGTGCGATCTCCCATCGTCGTCCAACGATGAAACATCCGAAGAATCAATCGTGGACGAAAGTTTGTTTCTGATATCCACAAGCGATGAATGGTATGGAGATATAATCATTTATCTCCAAACCCAGAAATTCAGGCCTAACACCTCTCACTCAGAACAGAAACGTATACGATACCAAGCAAAAGACTACATGATCGTCGGAGATACGCTTTACCGTCGTGGTATCGATACAGTTCTGAGGAGGTGCCTCACCCATGAAGAGGCC
This sequence comes from Pinus tabuliformis, assembly GCA_031772625.1. Classification (NCBI taxonomy): domain Eukaryota; kingdom Viridiplantae; phylum Streptophyta; class Pinopsida; order Pinales; family Pinaceae; genus Pinus; species Pinus tabuliformis. The sequence continues at coordinate 322,585,472 of CM062819.1, forward strand.
GAAAAAGCCCTGAATGAGTGTCATTCAGGCACGTGTGGGGGGCATCAATCTGGATATGCTACAGCACAAAAAATCTTATGAGCAGGATACTTCTGGCCAACCATGTTTAAAGATTGCATAACCGCAGTCAGAAGTTGCCATGCTTGTCAGATTTTTGATAGCAAAACCAGAAGACCTCCCGCTCCGCTACAGCCAATAGTAGCTGTGGGGCCTTTCGCCAAATGGGGCATCGATTTCATGACATGTAACTCCACCTCGACCGGGGGGCATGGGTATATTATAGTCGCGGTTGACTATTTTACCAAATGGGCCGAGGCTATGCCTACATTAGATAATACTGGTGAAACAGCTGCCCTATTCTTTTTCAATCATGTAGTCGCCAGATTCGGCGTACCACAGGCCATAGTTACAGATCATGGACGCATTTTCACAATCACATGATGGTCGAATTAGCTGCCAAACTAGGGTTGTCTCACGAGAGCTCTACCCCATATTATCCGCAAGCTAGCGGGCAAGTTGAAGCAATCAACAAAGTCCTGAAGCGCATGCTGCAAAGGATGATTGGGGTTCACAAAAGAAGATGGCACCTAATCCTGTACTCAGCTTTGTGGGCCTACCGAACATCGGTAAGGAATGCAACTGGGTTCACACCTTTCCAACTGGTGTATGGCCTGGAAGCGATCCTACCAATCCAGTGTGAAATCTCGTCTCTTAAACTCGCAATTGATCTCCTCCTCGGAACTTTAGAAGAAGAGGCTCGTTTCTTGGAGTTAATCCAATTGGATGAAACCCGTCGTGACGCCGCATTGGCTAATGAAGCCCATAAGAAACGAGTCAAGGCGCAGTTCGACAAGAATGTCAAACCCCGTGTCTTATCAGAAGGTGATTTGGTCTTGCTTTACGACCAAGAATCCGATAAATTGGGAGCTAGTAAATTTAATTCTTTATGGATGGGCCCCTATATTGTTAAACGAGTGTTAGCAAAAGGAGCCTACGAGTTAATGGATTATGACGGAATTCCACTGGCGCAACCTTGTAACGGGTTGTACCTCAAGCGTTACTATGCCTAATAGTAACCTGTATGCTTTTGTTACATTTTTGTTTTCGCTAAAGTGTTTATTTTGGTTAAGTAATCCACTTTTTACATTTATTGCAGATGTCAAATCCTTCTGGAGACATGTGTTGGATATGCCGACGGAGCGAGTCGTAGTTCGCGGAACCTGTCCTCCGCAGCCTGGGCCATTTTTGATCCAAGCGGCGAGTTAGTGAGTTTCAGAGGTGTATGTATCGGGCAATCAACGAATAACATTGCTGAGTATAGCACGTTGATAGAACTACTCTCTGATGCCATCACCCATGGTATACGCCGACTAATCGTCAGGCTAGACTCACAACTCGTAATACTACAACTCAATGGTATATATTCCGTCCGCAACCCAGCTATTTATCGCATGTTCCTAAGGGTTAAGATTTTGGAAAGACAGTTTGATTTAATTCAATACCAGCATATTTCCAGAAACTTAAACACATTAACCGACTCATTAGCAAACTATGTGTTAGATAGGCATTTGCGACATTTATAAAAAGAGACTCATCATCAATGTTGTACATATGGATCATATAACTCAACCAAAATAAACCCCGAAAATCAAAATATATATATAAGCTGTTTATCGTTATACATAATGTTCTGTAACCAAGACAAAAATCGGTCGCATGACCCAAAAAACTCAAAAATGCTAGGGGGCACCCTAGTCTAGTGATGCTCATGATAGCACGTCACGGCCTGTGCAATCATGCGTAAGAGACAAGTCCATCGTCTAGGCACACCAGTAGTATGCCGCTGCAACTGTAAAGGTAACTCATCGATCCTCACATCGGGAATTCCGAGAGTAAGGCTCTCAACCTACTCCTGCATAGCTGTAAGGGTCTCGGCCACATCGAGGTCACAAAGGATAACCCTCCCAGCAGTCTCCCCTGCTGGGGCAACAACTGGCGCTCTTGGGCGAACTGCTGGACGAACAGGACCAACATCTGCATGCACACATGAGTTTCATTAAAGTCTTGATAGAATAAAGCACAAGGACATTATAAATAAAAACAGTAAACAGTGATATGGTCGAAGATTTTACCAATAGCGCCCCACTGTTCGTCATCCGACAGTACCAAGTCCGGATCACCTCGGAAATCCATACCAACATATGGATACTCGGAATAGACCATCTCCTGACGCTCGAACCACCTGAAGAAGGTATCAGTGAAAGAAATCTGAGATTGACCAGCATGCCTAGACATGTGATCAACCCATCTCTGCATGCGTGGCTCGATAGGAGAAGGCAAGTCGAGTGCGATATACTGAGGTTGCATCAGTGGTATCTTCTCCAAGGCAAAGGCAGTCAAAATAGAACCAAATCCAAAGTTCTTCAGCTTCCCGTCCTTTACCTTGGTCAACTGACTTTTCATCTGAAGAAGTACTGCATCACACCAGTTGAATATTTTCAGTTGGAGGCACTCCAAGGCGTGCTGCACATAGGATCTGTTGGCAACATGAAGAGATGCACTACCGGCCATCCTACCAATAGTATACAGAATGGACCTGAGAGACCTGTCAGTAATCTGACGGATAACGACCTTGCCGTCTCTACTCGGTTGAGATCTTTCCCTGCAATACTGGCGGACATAATCTCTCACAGAGTCATTCCCTCGGGCCGAACCTGACAAAGAAATGGGGGCACCCCGCCTCGACAAACCAGTCAAGAAGTAAATGTCTACCACGGTCAAAGAGATAGATTTGCTCCTAATCAGAAATACTTGGTTGATAGGATCCCAAGCATCAAGCATATACTGCAGTAGGGAGATCTGTGCTCTCATACTAGAGATACGGAAGAACTTCAGCAGACCACAGTTCCGCAGCGCGTTCACCATGATAGGATCATGGAGGGCAATCATGTCCTCTTCTTCATGTTTTCGTTCTCGCCATGTAAGGGTCATTTTGCTCCAATAATCTCTTAAAACAAAACATGAGAGGAGTTAGATCCTGCATTTGATGAGAAACTGGCAAAATTTTCATCAAAAACTGTGCAACAAAACTATTTTCTATGCCCAACGCAACTAGCCAGTGTTCCACCTGCGTTGAAGGTCAAACTGCCTTCATGCAGCTTGACATTCAGCGTAGGTTTCGAGTGAACCAGCTGCACTGATGGCAGAGCACCCTAACAAAACCCCAGGGGCTCAGGGGAACAGGAAAACAGGCACAGAATGAGAAAAGGAAACCATGAAAAGAAAGAGCTAGGGTTTAGCTCCTACCTGGTCCAGACAGTGCCGAAAATCGTCCGCAGAATCTCCCGGAATCAGCTGATGAAAATCAAGGGGGAAGAGGCACCTCCAAAGCTCCAACAAACAAAGTTCAAATGAAATGGTAAAATGAGAGGTAAAAACACTTTTTAATTGCTTTTTACGTAGTTCAAAGCGAAATATTAGGGTTCTAATCTCATTTTCAAGCAAATGTTATTCATTTCTAACTAGTTTGATGCAGCAATTGAGGATACAGTACTATCTTTGAAAAGGGCAAAGCTAGTCATGGTAAAAAATCAATAATTTGACCATATAAAATCGAGCAGTTTTAGCACACAGTTCATGCTCGTTAAAAAATAAACGTAAGATCTGAGCAGTTTTAGCGCATAGTTCTTGCTCGTTAAAAAATAAACATAAGATCGAGCAAATGTTTCCACCCGCGTTTAAGCTCGTTAAAAAATGAACTATCCTGGTAAATAACCACTGTGAATGTAATATCATCATCCATTAAAGCCTTGGTCGTGTTTGCACCGTCACCTCCACTTTTCCATTGGCCGATCGTTCACCTCCATATGTTTGTTTACCCATTTTGAGGAACAGCTGCGAAGAGTGATTACACTAGCCATCCTTGTGACACTGCCGTGATTGGAAAATTCCAACCTGTACCTGGAATCAGCTGCTAACCTGCTTTATCACTCGTTCCTCAAAAGACGAGTCTTCTTTAAGCTCTTTTCATCTGACTCGTAAAATATGAAAAGATTGCCGAGTCCTTGGCCTTCCAGCTCGTTAAAGGGACAGGAAGTGCTATCCCTCCTCTAGATTTTAATCTTTTTGGACCTGAGGGATTATTGCACAAAAAGATCGAGCGCTTGTTTTATTCGGCTCGTTAAAACTATCAAAAACTCATCCCTTCTGTATCGTTTTATACTTTTTCGGACTTAAGGGATTAGATGACGAAAAAGGACTTTTGGAGTTAACTTTATGTACCTTTTTAGACTCTCTAAAAATGAAAAGGACCGAGTTATCTTTGTCGTTAGACTCGTTAAATGCATTAAATAGCGACAAACTTGTCTTTAGACGAGAACGAGTTTCACTATCGCTAGGCTCGTTAAAACATAGCGATGGGCTTGCCCGAAGGGCAGGTTATAGAACAAGCATATGTTATCCTCCTCAAGCTTGACAAAAATAAAGAGGTACTGGTCAGCAATGACTGGGGAAAAATTGGGAGAAACTCAAGAAAACTTTGATGGTAGCAAGTCGCTCTTGAACATGACACTTTTCCTCCGTACCACAATCGGGTTGGGTTGTTTCATTCACCGGTCACATCACCATGGTCTCGCCATACCATCCATATTTGGGGTAATGCTACCGATCCATCGCATCAGTGTCTCCATATGTTCAAAAGAAGTCGTTTAGAAAAGTCAACCGTGTCCCATCCACTGTCGTACATTATCCTTCATCCTTTCATGACCGCCACCCTGAATCATATGTCACAGATCGTTTTCACCTCCATCAAAATCATTAGCTCCGTTCCATGTCATTGATGTGGGATTCATTAAGGCCCTCCTTTGATGGATCGCTTCTTGTCGACATCAGCTCATTATCCGAGAAGTTGATCTAGGAACAACCCCTTCAGTACTTTGAAGCTTGCATGCCTCAATGGCAAGTTTCTCACTTCCGGCGACAGGTATACATCAATGACCTTCGACCGAAAGATTTTGCGTGGTGTTCAATGCCAAGTCCTTTATTCACACCACGTGAATTGTACTGCAGTACCTTGAGGGTCATTATCATTATCGGTGATTCCTCTCGCGCTTGTTAACGATTTACCTCATTGACCGGTAATCAAGCAATGTCTTTCCATGTTCGACTTCAGAACATTTCTCACATGGATCGACTTGTACTTAGAGTGAAGATCGAACGAGTTTGAAGACCCCGGATCTAGTTTCATCCATCCGGGCTGCGATATATATTCAGAAAAGATAAAGACATTGACATGTACATCATTGCAGCAGATAATCATCCTACCCAAAGGATGATAATTTCATCAAAATTATCAGTCTACCACCAGACGATTGTCTGTTCTATGTACAGGAAAATGAATTTATAAAGCTGAGCATGGGAATGCCCGCCTCAGCTAGATCATGAAAGCAGTATGAAAAATAATGTATTGTATTGTATCTTATTACAGGTCTCCTCTCCAGCATTGAATGAACTTCAGATCCTCCTGATAAAGCATTTCACCCGATAAACGGCCTCATACTTTAGGGGGCAACTGTTATAGACATTTTTGTGCCTTACAGCATTGAGCATGAAATGTCCATAATCTAAGGGATCCAAAGTCCCTAAACATGTTGTTCCTACCCCTAGAGGAACAAGGCTAACAAACCACAGCAATTCATAGAAGTTCTCCACCAGAAACTGCTCAAAAACAAGTCAATTCAGGATCAATTCAGTGGCTCCACTAGCTGTCTGCGCTGAATGTCAAAGCCAACACTGGCTACCTACACTGCAACGCAGGTAGAAGCACTACCAGGGTGCGTTGAGCGAGAATTGCCAAATGGCAAGTTCATTCCAAGAGGTTTCAAGACCCAGGAAGCTTCCAGAATCTTCCTCAATGACACTTGCCTCAGTGAATTCGACTGGTGATGAGTAGGAGGTTCCCAATCTCCAAGTGGAAGCAAGAACCTCCAAGTGGAATCAAGAACTGACAGAGGGAGAGGACACTAGTCAGATCTCAAGCTGACTCATCCTCTCTCCAAACATCTATATATGGATCTCTCCTCCATGAGATCTGGGGGCTGGAAGTTTGTTATTGCAAAGAATTGTTGTTGGTTTGAGATTGGAATCATTGGGTGCTTAATGCTTTGAAGGGAGGTGAAGATAGGAATTTCATTTGCTGGGAAGGAGATGCTGGATTGGAGCCTTATTGGTTGTATCTCTTCCTGAACCTTGTTATTCATCAATAAAGCTATCTTGGTTTCTCCTATATGCTGATGTGTCTTTGATGTATGATTGCATTAGTATGTTTAGTTTATTTCTAATCCTGAACTAGTTATGAATATGAATCTATGTCTTTGTGTAGTGTTCTCTTCTTGTGATCTTGCAGGGACCTGTTGAAGCTGGGCGAGCGAGAAGGCAAGTAGCTGGGAACTCCCAAAGAGAAGAGAAACCGGATCGAGGGACAAACGGAAGACACCGGTTAGTCCATCCATCTCTCTTCATTCTTATTTCATAAAGGAAGAATACTAGAATAGTTGTCTCTGTTTGTTGCTAAGGCACTGTCACACCTTAGGTGGATAGGATCGTCCTGCATAGGCATTTTTCCCCACAATAATTCTTTCCAAATCAAGCTGAGTATTAGTGTTCCTCAGATATTCCTTTAACTCATGGGTCGTTGTGGCCTTGTCTACCAATGTGGCATAGACCATTTCCCCTGTTTGCTTATGCAGTTCTATTTGATCCATGGGGTGAATGTCTTTTGCCATAACCTCCAACTTTGTTCTGACATAATCTGCAGTTGAGTGAGGCTGCTGTAATTTGGGTTTAAAATGGCTGAGGATCATCTTTTCCTCTTTGATTTCATATGCTGCCATCAGCCTTTCTTGTTTGGCCAGTGTTGCCTTGAGGAATTGGTCATATAACTGCACTCTTAGCAACTCATTTTGTGCCTTAATTTCTTTGAAGGTGGCCTTGGTGCTAGATGGCTTCTTGCTTTGCTGAGAGGAGGACACCTCCATGCCATGTTGTCTTTCCTACTCTTGTTGAAAAGAGCTTGTGGCTGTTTGTTGACTATCTTCTTTATCTTTCCTTGGGCTTCCAAGGATTTCTTCACTGATTTCTTCTATAACTGGAGAATCAACCTTTTTCCTTTTGGCTTCGGGTTGCTGAGTGGATCCACTAGCAGGTGTGGACTCCTCTCGGTCTCGTTTTCTGCCTCTTTCCTCATGTGCAGGAGTCTGCAAGGCAGGCACTGTTGGTGCCTCTGTTTGTTGTGGAGGAGTTTGTTCTTGTTGTTTCCCTATTGAAGAGGCAAGCTGCTCTGTAACCACTTCTTTTTCTGCACCCATTATCCCCTTGCCCTTTGCTGTACCTGTTGCTGATGTAGATGGCCCCTGGGTGGCTGTTGCGGTTGCAGTAGTGGATGTACCTTCTTCGATTTGATGTGGTAGCTTGAATGTTACCTGCTGCACAGAATCCAAGTCAAGAATTTTTTCTAAATCCTTGACATTTTTCTCCATTATTTCCTCTTCAGTTAATTCCTCAACTAATGTACCTTGCAACCATTCATCATGGTTGGCATATTGCTCAATTTGTGGATATTTACAGTGGTCATAACCTAGCAGCCTGTACTTAACTCTTCTGGCACTGATAAAGCCCTCCGGGTCATAAGGGACCCACCAGAAGCTCCTCTTTAGTTTATATTTGTCCCTGAGAATTTGATCAGCATCTTGCCAACCTTCTTTCTTGTTCATGATGAAGGGGCCCAGATGGTCTTTGAATTTGAGGTGGGCTTTCTTTTTGGCACTATGAAAGTGGGTGAGGTCAGAACTAATGAGTTGCCTATAGTATTCCAAGGCGAACAATCTCATTGGTACATACCTTGGAAGCCTATAAGGATAGAGCTCACAGCCATAAATTCTGATGACAGTATGGTTTTGATATAGGTACCAATCACCTATTTTATAGCTCTTGGACAGCTGCAAGGTCTTCTGAATCTCAAATGACAGTCTGGGAGGAGGGGATCTCATTAAGAGGCAAGAGACTGGGTAAACAAATTGGTCGACAAACTCACAGTAAGAATATGGAGAGTCTTGAACTTGGTGGAAAACTAATGACCAGAAGATGACAGACCTCTTTTCACCCCTAGAATCCAATTTCTTGATGGGGCATTGGAAGATTTCAGACTGGTAATACATGAATAAGTGGTAGATATATGATGAATATTTAAATACTCCCTCCCTATCCACTTTCAATAGTTGGTCATGTATTTTATTGGCTATAAACTTGGCAAAGTTATACTTGTAAGCAGGGGGCTGGCCTGGACTATATGCAGCTAATAATACCAACACTGTTTCATCAATGTGCTCACTGGTTTTGAAGCCCAGCACATAAGAGATCATATCAACTAGGAGCTTGCCTACCTCATTGAAATGGACATATAAGAAAGGAGGTGGCCCTGTAGGCTGGCGGTCTGCCCTCATGAATGTCTTGGTGATCTTTTCAATGTCAGCACTGGAGAGTTTGGCGCCTGCATCCAGCAAATAGTTCATGGAGAAGGGAAACAACAGCTGAGTCTGCTTGAAATTGAGCATTTGGTTGATGGAGTCAGGATTAATGTGGAAAAGTATGCTCCCAGATGGAGACTTAACAGTTCTCTGAGTTGGATCATAGTTCTCAGCACATAAGCAGATGATCTCTGGAAAAATATTAACAGATGGGAGGAAATAATAAGGCAGATTGGACTCCCATATACCATATGTGTCATTGTTGCTTAGATAGTTGTTTCTCAACTGGAAGAAGGTCTGCAAGTGGTTTCTGTCACCAACAAGATCTTGGATGAGGTAATCTCTATCAGCAAGAGGCATGGCTTCAAGCTCCTTATTTGGTGGATTCATAGGAGTGACACTAAGAGCTGATGGTGTAGCCATTATAGAACTTTCAGGTGTTATCTTTAGAATGAAGATTTTGAGTATAACAGGCTGAAGATGATAGCTTATGGGGATTTGAAGAGGAGTGGCAGAATGAGTCTAGCTGAAGCCAAAGTTGTTATATTGAAAAGGACAATTTGCAGAGTTTGATTTGAACTTTGGTTTCCTCTGGTGAACTCTCAGAATTTAGAGACAGTGAGGGCAAATGCAGAGGAGAAAAGGATTGCAGCTTAATGCTCTGAGAGCTTGAATCAAAACACGGCAAAAGGTAACAATGTCGGGCCGGTGTAAAACTTATTTTGAAAATTCAAGCCCGAAAATGGATTCTAGTTATGAACAGTCCGTGGTTCTCTTAAACAAGGGGTGCATTGGATAATTTAGGCCAATCATTTACAGGACAACACCATTAATTTAGGAGTTTGTAGGCAATTTAGTGGAAAAAATTGCAGAGAACGGGAAGAACACGGGCAAACAGGTTGAATTTGGCAAATACCTGGATTAGCTAACGCCGAGGGTGGTCGAGTCGATTGAAGGGCGAAGATTGACGTCGATTTTGCAGGTGGCGGCGTCCAAAGTGGTGAAATTTGAAATCCGGAGGCAGTTGGGAGTGACCAACAGAACAGCGCAGCCGCAATTGTATAATGAAAATGACCGAAAACGGTCACTTTCGGCGTTTTTAACGACAAATTTGGCGCATACGCGCTTTTGGCGCTTTCCCGTGATGACGTCAGCATGACGTCATCAGCGGGCCCCGGGTACGGACGGGTGACATGGATGCTGACTGGGATGACAGCGTGGCGGGACACGGTGGCACAGCGTGGGCGCGGAAGGACAGCGTGGCGGGCGATGTGGGACAGCGGCGGGGGCCCGGGCATGACGTCATGGTGACGGGAGCGCTGATGTAATGGGCGGTGGACGGTTTCTGGACGGCGGTTTCCGGTTTCCCCGCACCGCCTTTGGGCAGAAGCGGTTTCGGGGGGAGGCCTCCGAACACCCCGGGCTGTCGACACGTGGCGAGGGTACAATAGCAAAACCGCCCATCCCCCGGACGTTAAAGCCCAGCATGTTGGCGGCTCAAAACACCCGCCCACCGTTGGATCGGGCGCGGTGGGAGATCAACGGCTGGCGGGGCCTCCGACGCGGCGTGCAGGTTTCGGAGCGGGACCCGCCCATTATTTAAATAATATTTTGTGGCGCGGGTTTAAAACTTTAGTTCGGGTGGGTTTTTGGGGTTCGAATTAATGCAGGTGATGGCGCCACAATGTCTAATAAAAAGTATTTAAACATTTAAGATTGGGCTTAGACTGCGGGGTAACTTTCAAGGGTTTAGGGGAATGGGGGTTTAGGTATAGGCTATTAATCTTAACCAGGGGTTAGACTAATTCCGAGGTAAGGACGCAGAAGGGTTGACTATAGCCCCAGATGGACTAATGTCTCCCATAACCATGTTACTTAGCTATAATGCTAAAGGGGGGGGATATTTAATATGCTTTTTGGGAATTTATATAGTTTTTTGTAGAAAATAGGGGTGGGGATGTGACTAAGTGTTATAGACATTTTTGTGCCTTACAGCTATAAGCATGAAATGTCCATAATTCAAGGGATCCAAAGTCCTTAAAAGTGTTGTTACAACTCTCTAAAGGAACAAGGTCAACAAATTACAACTTCTCCCAGAAGTTCTCCACCAAAACCTACTCAAAATTGGTCAAAACTGGATCAGCGCACCTTGTACACATGGGAATTGCATTTCAGTGCACCTTGTACACACGGGAAGTGCATTTCAGTGCACCTAAATACACTGTGAGGGTGCGCTGATCGGAAAAAGACAAGTGGCGGAGACAGTTTGCCAGGTGGACGATCATGGAATCTTCCAGAAACTTCTCATGGGACACTTGCCTATCAAAATCGCCCAAGGATGAGTAAGAGATCAATGAAATCTCCAAGTGGCATCAAGAACTATGAGAGAGAAGACACTAATCAAAAACCCAGAGCTGACTCACACCTCTGAAAATATCTATATATAGATCTCTCATCCCAGAGATCCAGAGGTTGGAGGCTGGAATTTTGTACTTTGCAGAGAATTGTTGTTGGTTTGAGATTGAGATTAGTACATTGGGTGATTTATGCTTTGTTGGAGGAGAGGAATGGATTCCTTTGCTGGGAGGTAGATGCTGGATCAGGGCTCACTTGGTTGTATCTCCTCTTGGACTTTATTACTCTGTCAATAAACTATTTGAGTTTCTCCTACATGTTGTGTACCAATGATGTTTTGTTATGCTTACATGTTTAGCTTAATCTGATCTTGAGCTTTTTATGAATGTATATCTGTATCTTCTTGTAGTTTCTCTCTCTTGTGATCTTGCAGGAATTCTGTGAAGCTGGGCCGGTGAGAGAGCTGGGAGCTGGGAGCTACTGAAGAGAGGAGCGATTGGATCAACAAACTTGCGAAAGACACAGGTTAGTTAGATCCTGCTTCCTCATTTACATTCCATAAAGAAGAATACTTGAATAAGTATAAAGAGCTGGGAGCTACTGAAGAGAGGAATGATTAGATCAACAAACTAGCTGAAGACACCGGTTAGTTACATCCTTCTTCCTCATTTACATCTCATAAAGAAGAATACTCAATTAGTTTACTTCGTTTGTTGCTAAGGCACTATCACCTCTTAGAGTGGGATAGGGGCATTCCGAATTGGATACTTTTCCCAACAACACTAAGGAGCTATATAATAAGGTTAGGAGTTAATATGGGTATGTGAGGTGGAGTGTGAGGGAGAAATTGAGCTTGAGAATAGAAACTTAGAAACCAGCAATGGATGAAGTATGAAGTGAGGGATTTACACAAGAAATGTGGCTTCTTTTGAAGAAGAAGGTCACAACTTGTCATGACTTTCTGAAGGGAGAAATGCAAGGAGGACTGTTTAGGCAAATCCTTAAGTCCTTAAGGGGATGTTAGTAAGAAACCTTTTGAAGGGAATGAGGGAAGTTAGACATGGTTTGATAGTTTGCTATATAGACCATTGTTCTTGGCCTTCTCTTATTGATGAGAAAAGATATGATTTTCAATATATCATGTGGTAAGGTCTTGCTTCTGCAACCTCCAACTGCCTACCCTGCCTACTAGACCTAAAATTTTTCATCTTTTGGATGGGTGCACTTAGCCTTGCAAACCCTGATAATTCTCTTTTCTTTTGGCTGCGCTCCTATCTAAATCTACCCTTATGTCTTCCAAGGGCCCAGATTAAGCAATTGGGCTCCTTCCTTTCTCTATCCAGCTACTCATCTGCCAAGCTTGAACTATTTGAACAGGTATTCATTCTCTAGTCTAGAACAGGCAATTTAAAACATGGCATGGCCCAGCTTGAACTGTTGGGCCATCCATCAAGATAGCAGTGGCATTTTGGTTGGCCACTTTCCTGGTCTTTCTTTGGGGTTCATTTCAATTATTTTTTCTGACCAATTCATTTTCTTGCCTTTTGATTATTCTTTTAAGGCATACCCTCTTTACATTTTTTAACTGTCTGTTTCTTTCACAAAATATGGAACCTTTGTATCATCAAAGATGAACATTTTTGGCACTTCCACTGTCAATCATGAAAAATGAAACCCTATTGGTATAGGAGACTAACAGACCCGAGAGAAGAATAAACCATTTTTGAAGACCTCTGAAGTCTGAAAGGACAAAGAAGGCGGGATTTAAAAGTGATGGCTATGTTTCCTATTTAAAACAGAAATATACATTGTTTTCAATAGAGGTCCACCATAGGGGCAACGTTGTTTTGTTATAACAGAAGCATGCATTGTTAAATAATCGGAAAGGCCACAGCACGCTGCAGCCCAAAACGGAAAGATCAGGGAGCTCAAATAGCGCAACAGCCACACCAACAAACATTATGGAGCAATAAGCCACCAAAAATATCAACAAGCGGTTACTCTATTGTCAGAAGCAGAAAACTTTGATCCCATGCTTAACTAGAGGGCATCAAATCAGTTACCAATGCATATCAGACAGATTAAGACTCTGAGCCTCTCAGAGCTCAGGAGCATTGTAAACAGGCTATAAATAGCTGAGAGTAAGATGTAATAGAGGTTCAACTTTTGGAGATTATTCCTCCTCTGCTCATTCAAGCTTCTCATCTTCATTCTAAGCAATATAAGCTTATTTTGCCATTATATGTTCATTGTCCATTCTCTTTGCTATTCTATGCTTGCACTTAAACAATTTTTCCATGTTTTCTTTGTGTCTAAGGCCAGATAACTGACATCTTATCTCTGCTTTGATATACTAGATTTGAAAGCTTCTTCGTTGCCTGTAGCTAGCCATCCATATGTGGTCATATATGCATCTTCCAGTACAGTCAGTATTCTCTTTTGCTGCCTGTAGCTAGCCATTGATGTATGTTTATGTATGCAATCTGCTGGTATAGTCAATATTCTCCATCTACCCATTGAATTTATAACTTATTGAGCATTAGTGGTCTAAAGCCTTGTATTGATGAGAGCATTCATGCATGCATTGAGTGAAAACAGAGCTGAAATGGTTATCTAACTTGATCGAAACCATCATTTCTTCCAATAGTTCAGAGAACAATATTGAAGATTATATGTTACCAGGCATCTCTGAGCTACAACCTAGGAGAGTTCCTAGAGTGATAACAAACTCCACAACCAAATTCCAACAACATCAAAAGCTCCCTAGTATCGAGACTTTCTCAAAATGCAATTATAGAGGAGTTATGAAATCTCTGAACTCCAAAATATACTTCCAGGGTGACATTATGCTCGTATGATCAACCCCACATGGTGGTGACACATGTCACCTTGACTTGCCCCATTAGGCCACCCAATAATGTTGAATCTAACTACGACATGTCCTTTATACAACCATGTCATGATGATATCATTTGTCACCGTCAGCTCCTGAGGGCCAATCAACTACTGCCATGTGTCCTATTCGAGGAGAGAGAAAGGGTCCCTCAGTCCTTGGTTTTGCAAATGATTTCCTTTGCAAATCCCTTCTCCCTGTAACCCTCAGCACTTTTAAAGGAATTCATTAATAAGAAGTTACGAGGTTTCGAAATTCCGACCCTTCGAAGTTCCAAAGTTCTGATGTTATGAAATTTGGGGTTTCGATATTCGGTCTACTTCCAATATTCTAACCTTCTGACATCCTAAGATTCTGACCCTCCGAGGTCCCAAGACTCTAACCCTCCAAAGTTCTGAAGTTCTGAAATTTTGGGTATATTCAGCCTGCTTCTGATATTCTAACCTTCCGACGTACCAAGATTTTGACCCTCCGAGGTCCTGAGAATCTAACCCTCTGAAGTTCTGAAGTTTTGAAATTCTAAGTTTTGATATTCGGCCTTTCGACATCCCGAGATTCCAACCCTCCAAGGTCTCATGACCTCAGCCATCTGAATTTATGAAATTTGGGATTCTGATATTCAGCCTACTTCCCTGGTTCCAAGGTTCTGAAATTCTGCCTGCTCCTAAGGACTTTAATATCCTTACTTCGACTATCAATAACTTTTAATCCTGAGATCCATTTATGGACTTCCACATACCGTTGGAAATATTTTTCAATTTCAAATCTCTTTCCAGTGGAGAAGGTTCGATGTAGTCCTTGAGCCCATTTTCTACCTAAAGCATGGTTGCAAACTCTCTACCATTATTTTCAACTTGACTTTTCTTCTTGTGCCTCGAATCTTAGACTCCTTGACTAGCACAATCATATTTTTATGGCTTTTCCAATAGGCCTTCTACTGTGATGATTCTCTACAGATTACTGCAACAACCATGGGACTCCCCATAAGCTTGATACACCAATCGCATCGAAGCTAGCATTTGCTTCTATCACAAATAGGCTAGTGTACATCAATGTTGTCTTGCCTAACATCATGTTATCACATACATCCGTGCGAGTTTGGTGGACATCAATTCCAACACACTTGTTAACTGTTAGGAAATTCCAACTGCCCAACTTTATCTAACAGTATAACTATTGACATCAATGCCAACACACTTACTGCCACTAGCCAGACATATAATGCCAATTGTCCAAAAATCTCCCCCTTTGGCATTAATAACATCACCTCTTCACTTCTCTTCACTTATCCACATTAATGCTAATCCTCATGCTTGGGCCATCACAACTTGCTCTCCGATTAGATTCTCTCCCCATTTGATATTAATGGCAAAGGGCTACAAGTTGTTTCTTCTTCCCCATGCCATCATTGATTGTCAATGGCCGAGGGTCCGGTTGCTGATGTGCATTCTTCTCTATAGATCTATCTTCAAAGACTGATAGTTATTACTGCTCTATAAACTAGACATATGTGATATTCTTCCCCTTATCGTATACTACCTCTTATTCGAACCAGTTTCTTGCTTTTGCATGGGGATTGATCATGTGGACCTGACTTAACTGTGGGCCTCTTCACTCCACTCTTTTGTTATAGCTTATCTTCTTCTCACAACATAGAATATTTTTGTGTACTCCCCCCTGCATCCATGTTGGCTACACTCTCCTCTCTCTTTCAATGTTGATAAATTTTAAATAAATAAATACACTATTATAATCAACATGGGGACTCAACCATACTTCAATAATTAGATGCACTTTCTATTTATTCTTTCTAGCTTCCTGCATATGACTTATTCGGCCTCCCTTGAGGCCATTCTCTTCCTTTACTGAAGAGAAACAAAGGATCTACTCCCCCTTAGTAGATCATCTTCCTTTTTCTTCTAAACCTTCAATGATTGAGTCCTCACATGAGCATTACTTTCTAGCTTCTTATTTTCCCATGTTTGGGCTTTCTCTTGGTTGAACATGGAATGAGGACACTTCTCCTTTACCTCCTCTTTCTTCACCCAAATATTCTTGTTGCCTTTATGCCTTACAGAGGGGTCCACCACAAGGGTAAGAGGATCATTCTTCCTAGTTTTCTTTTGATATGTTCCTCCTCTTTTCAGATTTCTCTTTTGATATAGAGAACTGAAGACAAACTCGTATTCTTTTGCTCTTTTGTTAATTTTTTTCTTCACATCCCAAGCTGAAATATTTGCATGCATATGTTGAGAAGTATTATTTTTCTTCTCATATTTGCAAATTTCTCTCTTGTGCCCAAGATTTCCATAATTGTAGCATTTGACATAACACTAGAATGGGGTAGAGGAGTTACTATTCTCGACAACATTCCTATCAAAACTCCTATCGCTACCAACATGCTTAATCTTGGCCACTTTGTGCATTCGTGGGTTACTGCTACCAAATGGATCTTGTTTTATTCCATGCCATCTATAGTATATGGCCTTATGCCCAAAACTATTGCAAGAGAAACAATAACCATGAAAAGTATTTTGATAGTTAACAATATCTTTTCTTTTAAGGCATTGTCCTTGACAGGGAAAGGACCTATGTTGGTTCTTCATGTTCCTTCCATGAAGGATTGTGTTGCTGCCTTGCAATGTTCCCTATTTCTACTTGGCTCTCTTCTACTACTCTCCTTGTTGTTGCTTTTGATATTGGGACAACTCTTCACTTTCCCTTTCTAGGTCATGTCTCAACAAGACTACTTCATTTTGTAGTCTCTCACAGTAAGTTTCTCCATCATTGAGCTGAATAGCTAACCTCCCATTGAATCTGCTAACCTCTTCTTGTTGAGCATTTAGATCAACTATTGTTTTTCTCAACTTCTCATTCTCAAGCTCATACTCATGCAATTTCTCCTTTTGCTTGAGATTTTTTTCTGATAGCTCCTTGATCTCTTTTAGAGAAGATATCAACTTCTTCCTCAAATAGATCCTTTCATCTAGATCCTTTTATTCACTATCAGAGGTGCTATATGAGCCACCACAGAGATCTAAATCCATCTCTGTGTCCATATAATCTTCCACAGTTGTGAGGAGTATTCCATCTTCATCACTTCTAGTGATACCCCTATTCTCTTTATGAGATATACTCTCTTCTTATTCAAAAGGCCCCTCACTTTATATTGCTACTAAAGTAGGTCTATCTTCATTACTACTACTAGATGCATGGCTATCTCTATCCTCAAGTGATTCACATGAACATCTAGATAATGAGTGACCTATTTATTTACATTTATCACAAAGAAATAACTTACCTTATGAGTCACATGGCCTCTCATCCAAGCCTTCTTCTTCACCATCCTTGGAGTGAAGATCAGTAGTTTGTTCACTAGAAGAAATATATTCAATCTTTTGAGCATCTTTCATTTTATATGCCTTCTCCTTTTTCTTTCTCTTCTTCTTACCACCAACAGCTACATGTTCTGGTTCACTACTTGAGCAGCAAGGTCCTTCGACCTTCCCTTGAGCCACATTGCAATATTCTCCATGCATAAATTGTAATTTGTTTAGCATTTCCTTTATTATCTCAGAGTGCCTTACTTCCTCGGCATCTGGTTTAGAAAACCATTTCATGATGATTTCCTTGGCTTCTTCATTCAAATCAATCTTTTCTCCATTCAATAAGGAGCACCATTGTAATGCGGCTCCTCTCACATCTATCGACTTTAACTGGATTAACCGGGGTAAACATGAGATGAGGGGTTACTATGATTGACTCAACCTCCTAGATTACCTTAAGGAAATGAAGTCAACACAAATAAACCTTAATATCCTTCCTCAGGTGCCACAAGACCCCTAGGAGTAGCCCAGCCCCTCCAAGTGTCCAATCCCTAAGACAAATCACCTTTACCCTGAACTAGAGCCCCATAAGCTCCCTTTCCAAGGCCTCCATGTGACTATGGGTTCCCAGTTTCTCCCATAGACCTACATTAGTTCGATCGTGGCCTTTTTCTTCTAGTGTTGTGTCAGCGACTGTGATAATTAAGGTTATTTTCCAGAGCTGGGACTTAGCCTACCCCATAAATCTATGAAACTTATAAAACTCATAAAAGACATGAAGACAATGCTTCTAAACCAAAAATTAGAACCCAGATGTCACCTGACCATCCCCCACTAAGACTGACATTCTGTCAAACACTTAGTAGATATGCAACCTCTAAGTCATGAATGCAAGTCTAAACATAAGGGACTGAAAACTTATTTGAGGTTTAACAAGAAGGGTCTCTACCTACTCACATTAGTTGTCATAACATAAATTAGGTCTTGCATCCATTATTCATTCAGTTACAAGTAAAAACATGAATAGAGCCATGACTGGGATCCATCATATAACCATGTTTATAACCAACATATAACCAGATAAATCACAATGAGAGAAAAACCATTAAAGCCACCTAATAACAAGTGCATTTACTAATCAAAGCAATAGAAACTTAGATTTTATTAAACATAGGCAAAATCCAACCAAGTTTAGGACTTCCATGAACCACCCAACCATAGATTGGCTAAACCAGATCTTTCTTTCAGCCAATCACCCCTATGCCATATTCCAAGCATGAATGTGGGATCCCATGGGATAAAGAAATCCATAAATAACCAAGGGAATCCATAGGTTAAACCACCTCCATTCTCAACATACCATGATCTCACCTAAACCAGTCCTAAGATCACAAAACCAAACTGAGCTTGGATGCCTTAGAATTTATTCACCATCCTTGAGGAGTTTTCTCGTCTCCACCCTCAGGCTTTATCATGTATCCTGCCATTACCAATCAAGGCATTCCTAAGCCTTTGGTAATTTTCCTGAGACCACATCACCCTATATTCCGAAACCATCCAGAAATCCAAAGCTCAAACCAAGAACAATCCCATCACACCATGGCTATCCCAAATGGCAAGGCTGGGCTAAAATCCATTATCAAATCCCAATAAAATCCATGCCAATGATAGCAAAAGAACCACATACCAACATTCACATACCATGCATGTCAAAACCAACTAGGAAATCACACATGCGATCTATGACCTGCAAGTATTCTCATTGAAGCTACGTGATCCTTGTGTTCCTTTGATTTCCTTGTCCTTTTTTTTTCCTTTCCTTTCCTTGCTTGCTTACTTTCTTTCTCCTCTTGGTGCTTTCTCCTCTCTAAGACAAATTCTAACGCTAAACTTAAAAAAGGCTACCAACTGATGCTCTAAGGTATTTTTATTGATGAGGCCTCTAATTTCTTCAATTTTCCATTATCTTCCTTCATTTTCCCCCTCACACGCAACTTGTGACCTTTCATCTTCCTTTTCTCTTAATTTCCATTATTTTCATAAATAATGTGCCAAAATACCTTTTTGTCTTTACGAAGCCTTATCCATTGCCTTTTCCAATTTCCCCTTAGCCATAAAACAAAACAAGTGATGCATACTAGGATATTTTGCCCAACATTCAACTTGGAGTAAGTATCCCTTACCCGTGGTCTTATTTTACCTTTATTAACTTTTATTACATGAACCTTTAACCCGGGGTTGTTACAAACCCCTCCCCCTTAGGGGAACATTGTCCTTAGTGTTAAACCACACATAGACCCAGAAAAATCATTAAAGAGCAAAAACATATTGCCTATCGAGCTTTATAACCTAGCTTGTTGCAGTATTTACAATAACATCCTACTCAAAAGCAAAACCATCATGTAAAACATGACAACATGAAAACCATACCGCTTATTGGAGATTTATAACTTATCTCATTGCAGTATTTACAATAGAAACCATACATAAATATGTACAAATACAAAGACTTATTTTCCTTCACTGGCAAACAATGACAGATACATAGCCCACATCTGATCCAACATCTTCCATGTAGCTTCATCGGGCCCAAAGTTCTTCCACTACACTTTAACCTGCTTGAGTGCTTTGTTCTAAAGCATGAGACATTCTACTGCAATATGCATTGGGGTTTGTTGGCTTAGTGGGCCCTAACCTAGGTTTAGCGTTATTTCACCAAGCAAATCCCTACACTACTGGCCCTTTCGGCATCAATCCGCAGAGCATGGATTGAAGTCTCACCTGAAATAGTATGGGGGGATGCAGGAACCAAGTTTCCACACCTAGAGATGGTAGTGATGTTGTTTTATACCCTAAACGCATCTTTTTGTGGATCGATAAGCCTTTTAGGGCTTATCGATATACTTCTGTTATTCGGCTTCGAGACTTGCGCGAAGGTCTGCGATTGTCCTTCACAAACCCTAAACATGTGATTTATCTACTTACGCACTTCTGTAGTTATTCTTAACTCTGTATTTACCCTGATCGACTTAAGTATATGATAACTTCAACATGCATTAAGATATTCTCCGTGTAAAAAGATATTGTTACTTGTGTTCATATAACAAAGTAAAACATATAGATTCACACATTAATATAGCATTAAATCATAAACCCGAGATTCTTCATAACATAGTCGCATGCATTCATAACAAAAGTAAATAGATCAAACACATGTAATTCCATAATAGTCCTCTTTATTAATGCTTCAGATCTTCTTTACAGACTCTAACTATCCTGCGCACACAGCTGCAGGAGTCCGCGCACTCAGCTGTGGAATTCTACCCTAGGCCTTTGCACACATAACTGTAGAGCCTCTTTCCTACACTAAGACTCTTCGCTCTTAGCTCTTACTGACCCATTACATCAACATCAATTACCAAATCTAATCTGCCTTAGACTCTTCTAAGACTTCCCTTTTTATACAATCCCATGGTCCGCGGACCATGGGTAGATCTCCTAAAGCCGACATGACTTACATAAACAAAGGGCAGAAACCCATTATGACACTTTACATCTTCACACTTCGTGACCACAAAATGCGGAGACTTTACACTTTTTATACAAAAACTTGGGCTTTTTGCCCCAAAACTTAGGCTTTTAACCCCAAAAATGACCCTAGGGGACCCTGTCCCAACAGGGCCCCAACACAAATATGATGACTCACCCTCAAGTCACTCTACTGGCATGGATATCTTGCTGTGAAGACCTCCTAGCTCCACTTGCACCACTACAACTTTAGCAGTACACTTCATCGTCGCCTGCTTCACCTGCTCTACCAGTTGCTCCATCGTTAGTCCTGTGCTATCTGCCTAGATCTTCTATTGTATTGTCTGCAGGCTAGCCAACTTTCCTTCAATAGTGGAGGTGAGCACATAGGCCTCATCCAAGTAAGGCCCCAATCTAGCCTTGAGTACTGTCTCTTTGCGTTACGCTGCTTCCGCTTGTTCCTTCAGTTCCTTTGCTTCCTGCAATTTTTCCAATCTTTGCGTGATGACAATAGTGTGCGTCGTCGCTCTTGCTTCGTCATACTATTGTTGTAATTCCCTCACCTCAGTATTTAACCTCTGCAGGTTAGGATCTTCTTGTAGACTGGTAAGTACCTCTGACGACTGCTGTTGGGCATGGAATCCCCCCGAGGCATGTTTTGGCGCTCAAAGCCCATGTTTTGACCAAATGATGTTGTAAAGCCCGGTGAATTGCAGGCACGAAAGTATGCTAGAGTCATAGGGTTGTTCGCCCTAGTTTGTAATGTAATGTCGGCCTACCCATGGTCTGTGGACCATGGGATTGTATAAATAAAGCGAGGCTCTAAGTGTAAAAGAGAGAAGAAGTTTGAGGGGATTAAGTCGCAAGTGTAAAGTGTGTCTTGGGTCGTAGAGTAGGAGAAGGCTCTGCAGCTGAGTGCACAGAGGCCTAGTAGTCCGCAACTGAGTTCGTAGACCCCTGGAGCTGACTATGCAGGGCAGAGTCGAGTCTGTAACTGAAGAAGAGAATAATAAGAGAAGTTTTATCTTAATTCTGTGTATCTATCCATGATTTATTACCTATTTGCTATAAATTACAATTATACTATTTATTTACTACACGCAATTCTATGAATGATTGATATTTCTAAGTATAACTTAACGCATGCAAGTAAGCTAAGTTAATCAACGAACAGCGGAATACTAGTAAGGGCTTGGGTAATAACAGCATTCAGCCCCTGAGTAGGGCTATGCGAAGGCAACATCTCAGGCTGCGAGGTATGGATAAGTGCGCGTAGCGACGTGCACACAAGGTCGAACTGCGGACCACTTGAACTCATTAGACATCTCCAGGGTGTGGAAACCTGGTTCTAGCACCCTCCCATACTACTTTGGGTGAGACCTCAGTCCGCACTCCACGGACTATTGCCGAAAGGGCTAGTAGTTCTGGGATTTGTTTGGCTAAATCACCTCCGAACATGGGTTAGGCCCCAATAAGCCAACAAATGGTTCCATTGTCGGGACTGGATCTACATAAGAGATGTCTGATGTCGTGTCACTGGAATCTGACCAAGAAATAAATTGAAGAGTGGTTGGACAGAAAGATTCATGAGTTCGCGGTGCAAGAAAATAGGAATCTACAAGTATCGAAGGAACAGTGGTTAGAGTGCTACTTATATACGGAAATCCATGAAATTTTCTTTGCATCCTTCCCCTCTGAGTTGTACGAGTGGATCGCGAAGCTAGTAGACAGTCAAGGAAGGTGTAGGCTCGACAAACCGATTGTGTGGACTCCAGAGTTGGTGCGCAGACTAGAAGCATCGGAAGATAAGATCGTGCGCATTGTGGACCATTGGCTCGATCAAATTATAGGAGGGTTTATCACCAAGTTCATGGTAGATACTTCAGTCAGCTACAGCGAGGCGGAATGACGCTTCCTCAAAGGACCGCGAGGTAAGTACATTAAATCTTTGAACACTTGGATTAAAATGCTACTGTGTGAAAAGTGGGTTATGCGAATAAATTGATGTTTGGGGCTACGCGAAGTGGGAGGATCTATAGAAATGAAGGTAGTGCAGAGATAGAAACTAGCCCCTTACTTTCACCTCAGCAAGAGAGCAAGCAAGAGCTCGCAAAAGTTTCACCAAGAAGTGCAATCAATCTAATAATGCAGTGAATTCCACGCATACCACCCCCACCTACACCACCACCAGTTCCACCATCTTCACTCGCATCCCCGCCCACAGCAACTTCTCCACTGCCATAGTTCAATATGGCGAGCGCAATAAAGTTTCTGGTGTTCAAAGGGGTAGGGAACGAAGATCTGGACCAATTTTGGTTCATGGTAAAGGCTGTATGGGAAGCACAAGGAGTCACGAATGACAACATAAAGAAGGAAATGTTGGTGTTCCAAGAGAACTTGTGACAGATTAGGGATCTCAACTCACATCCAACATGATAGAAAGGCTTATGGAGGAGTACAAGATCAAGCATATGAAATCAACTCCCTATCATCCACAAGCAAATGGTCAAGTGGAGTCTACAAATAAAGTGATTGAAGGAATCCTCACCAAGATTGTGCATCTACATAGAAGAGATTGAGCAGAAAGGCTTCCTGAAGCCTTATGGGCCTCTAGAACTACATGGAGGAACACAACAGGACATACACCCTATGAACTTGTTTATGGGACACAAGTCCTGTTCCCTATAGAGTTCCAAATTAGAACTTTCAAGATGGCAGTCCAGCTAGGGATGGAATTATCAGAAGCTCAAAAACATAGGCTAGAACAATTAAATGAACTTGATGAAATCAAACAAGAGGAAGTTCAAAGGACTGATATAGTTCAACAACAAAGGGCTAAATGGCATGACAAATACATCAAGGACAAGAGGTTTCAAGAGGGAGATTGGGCACTGTTAATTGATTCAAAGTTTAAAGATTTTTAAGGGAAGTTTCAAACTCATTGGCTTGGGCCATATGAGATTGAAATTTTTTTTTAGGAATGGAGCAGTGAGGATCAGAACAATAGATGAAATTCAAACTCCTCTTCTTGTGCATGGTCATAGATTGAAAATATATCAAAAACCAATCTCAAAGGAGGAGTTCATCAAAATCTTTCAGAACAATTCTGGAATGAAGTTTGTGAAGAAGAATCCTTCTTCTCCACCAATTAATCTTTATTTTAGCTATCTAAAAAAAAGTATATATATATATATATATAAAAAGAGAGAGAGAGAGAGAGAGAGAGAGAGAAAAGTGTATAAGGTTGAAAACTAATCACTGATTGGCATGCTTATACAGAAAATACAGGGTGAAAATTAGAAGTTTCTAACACCCTATATTTTCCATTTCCTTTCTCAAAAAGTGGTGACAAAAAGCCACAGTCACTCTGCATTCTACAAAATTCATTGTCTCATCTCATTTCACTCTTTTTTACTTTCACAGTTTCACTTCACTCCATTGCCATGTTTCACCAATAAATTTTTCTTTTCCAGTATTTCTTTCATCTCCATTTTCATTTATCATCTTGTCTTATTTTCACATACACATCCATTTCCATTTTATTCATTCATAAGCCATATTTTACTCTCTGTTTCAGATTCTGCAACTATTTCCACGTTCTGCGGCTGATTTTGTTCTGTAGCTGATCCTGTTCTGTAACTAATCTGATTCTGCAACAACAGTTTGATTATCAGTGCAAACACAAGTGGCTAGTTCATAATAAAATCTTATATGCAGGTAATTGAAGAAAAAAAAAACTTTGAAGACCAATCATGCCTAAAGCACATGTGGAGCAAACATCAAAATATTATCAAGCGGAAGGTAAGGTTCCAAAGGTAAAAACAAAAATTTATTTCAAAAAGCAATTCAAAAACATAAGCTTGTATAATATGTATGATCACATGTCTCCTTGATTAATGATTATGTGATTTGACCGCCACGATGTCTCTGCCATATCTTCCATCTTCAATAACAAATGGTCCAATGATTCCTTCATAGTTGATCTCTATTTTAAACTCCACAACTTGTACTTAACCAGACTTCTACAGCTACACCTGTTAACGGTTAGATTAACGACATGACCTATCTATATACGACTCTTCAAACCCTGACTGTTCATTTATTACATGACAACTCTTAAGTTTTTCTCTCATATTTATGCAGCCACTTTGTGCATATAGTCATTCTATTTCCATATTTTTTGTGCATACAGCCACTCTATTTCCACACATTTTGCGTATAAAATTACCTGTTTCCATATATTATGTATATACAGTCATTTTGTTTCATATCCATAGTCATTGTGTTCCCAGTCATTCTATTCTCATATACCCTATCATCCTATTTTCATATCCATAAACATTCTGCTTTTGTATACACAGTCTTCTTATTACCATATACGCAGTGATTTCATTTCTCAAACAGTGAGATTAGTTTTGAAGGGTAGCCGAAAATAGAGGTTATGGGGCTTATTGTTAGAACTGAACCTGTAGGGTTACCCACAGTTGAAGGTAATGTTACAGAAGGCTGGTTGGTTGTGTTTTATTGAAAAATTCAATGGTTACCATAAGGAAATCATTAAATCCTTTGTCAAGTCATTTGATGGAATGGAATTGGAAATAGGTGACATAAAATTTGCAGTTACCGAGTCCTTCATAGCTGAAGAAGTAGAACTCCCAAGGCTAGGAGAAAGGTGGTTTAAGAACAAAGAGTTTCATGATGAATCCTGGAAGGTGATTCTTAAAAATCTAGGTATGGACGTTTCAATTTTTAGAAAAGGGATTCCAATCTCTGCACTCAAAAACAAATGGAGTAGCATGTTGTTAATACTGCAAAAATTTATTACATGCGAAGCGAGGTTTGGATCTATGTATGTTTATCATATAAGATTGCTAATGAATTTTCTAGAGAATGGAACCCTCAATATTCCCTTTTTCCTTTTGAATAGTCTGAGAAGAATGGCAACCAATGTTCAAAAGAAATTTGAATCAATAGAAACCACTCTATCTCACCATGCACTAGTGAAGATTTTAGTTGAATTTAATTTGAGAAGTGTAGGGGATACATGGGAGGACTTTTTGGTAAGGAATTTCTTCCAGGATGCTCCAGATTTTTCTAAGGGAAGTCATGTTAAAAGAAGTAGGAGAAAGAAGATCAATCTCACCATTCAAAACACCCCTGAAACTTCAGCACAGAAAAATGATGAAGAAGAACTAATCTTTGAAAAATTAATAGAGATCAGAAAATAGACTAAGCAGAGGAGAAAAATGAAAGAAATGGTTGAAGAAATCCACAGGGATATTCCTAAACCTTCATCACCTAAATAGGATGAACAACTACTTTCTGAAAGACTAACCAAAATCAGGGAACAGATCAAGAAAGATAAGGAGAAAGGAAAGAGGAAAAAAGATACAAAAGAAGAAACCATAGGCTTCCAAAACTTGAGGAGGAGTTCTAGACTCCGAGGAAAAGTGAAGAAGGTGAAATCAAAAGAGGCCCAGTTTATAAATTTAGAGGAAGAAACTCCAGCTCAATCCCCTGATAGTATTCCATATGAGCAAAGTCCATGAAGCTCTCCTCCACAAAACTTTGAAGGCAGCCCAAGTAGAGCTTCTCCTGGCATTGATCCAATACAACAGCAAATCTATGACTACATAGAGTCATTAGAGAAAAGGAGTACATCAGTAGACCCAGGGACTTCAATTAATCCAGAGCAACCTGTTACCTCACAAGAAACTCTAACTAGCTCCCTCAAACAGGAGATCTTTGAGCTAGAAATTTTGAATAGGCACATCCAAAGAGAAAATGAAACCTTAAAGGAACAAAATAAGTTGGATAGAGCTATTCATGACAACACTATGCTTCACTTGGGTTTATGGTACAAAAAGAACAGGAAACTAAAAAGGAAGAATAAGAAGCTGAACAGGGCACTTATTAACCTCAAGTACAGATTTCTCATGAGGAAGCCAAGGATGGAAGTTGGTGCAAAGAAAAGCAAGAAGAGGAAGTTGGATGTGTTGGCTGAAGTATCAGAACAAATGTAGTAGGAGGAGGAAGTTCACAATTTTGATTGCATGGGGACATGCATTAGTCTTGCAGTGGGGGTATGTTAAGCCTCAATACTGCCCTTTCCTTAGCAACTTTTCTCCTCGCTTTTCTTTGTTTTTCCATGAAGAAAATGCATCCCTATCATCAATAACTAGTATACATTGCCTTAAGGAGAACATTTTAGTGATTTACATGTTATGATTTTATGTTTTGTTGTTTGGATAAGTTTTGTCTTTTAGCTACAAAATACAGCCTATTCTATAGCTAATCAATTTTTCCACATCTACTTCCATGCTTTTACAGGTTCCAGGTGTCAGAAGGAGAAAACAACTACATGGGCAGCTTGGAAAACATCATGACATGGACCGTGTCCTATTCACCTAGCCCAGGTTGACAAGGAAGATGGTACAAGACTCCAGTCAAAGGAGAAGTCAAAGGTAAAGACCTAAGGCAAACATGACTCTGTTTTGTACACGTTTCACAGTGATGGGATCCGAAACAACTTCTTGAACCCACAGACTTCAACAGCCATTTGTGCAACCAAATCCAATAGCCATCACCTTAGATTTATGTCTCCAGCAGTCGAGGAAGAGAATTTTGTGTGCATTTCTGCTACGTGTTTTGGCTGTAGCTTATTTTTCTCCATAAACAGTTGTATAATTTCCTTATAAATACCTGTGTGAAGAATGCATAAGAAGTTCTAATTTTCCTGATGTATTAATCTCAGACTAATGTTCTATAATTTTGAAAAACTCATTCTCTGTTTTTAATATGAATACCGTGTGTTCTATGGATATCTAAAAGCGTTTCTTGGAGTTTGAATAAGTACGCATAACCTAAGAAGTTGCAGAGGGCCCCTGTGCTGACTAAGGTTTCATTTCATTATGTTTTGTCTTTTATAGTTGAATTGTAAACTCATCGTTTCTTCCATAATGTTTATAATCATTTACTAACCTTGTTTTAATGCAATCTTATCATTTTCTTACTAACACGGAATAGCTTCTTTCAGTGCAGAATAGTTCTTTTTGCTTAATTTCTTTCTAGTTTATTATCAGTAGTTAGAAGTTGAATTCAGTAGTGTAGAGTAGTTTGTTTCATTTTTTGTTTCATTAGTCTTTAGGTTTTCAATTAAACTGGTCAGTACCATTACTTTTTTTGTCATTTTATTACTAGTTTAGTGACTCATGTTGTAGATGAATGTTTCTAAAAAGCCCTTCTAGTTGATGATTCAACTTAAATGAAGTGGTTGAATACTTCATTCATGCAATGAGTCTTTTCTGCATTTTTCATTTATCTTCTCTTCGAATAATGAAGTACAGAATTCCTCAAAATGTCATCCCAAGGAGGTTTGTCTTCCAAAAGTGAGAGGCAGAGTAACTAAGTATTTCATTTAGTTTTGTTGCAATTTCACTTTCAGTTTTTCATTAAGTTTTGTTTCTGCAATAGACTAAACAATAGTTGTAATCTCACTTTCAGTTTCAATATTTCATTTTAGTTTTGTTTCCATAATAGATAGTTGCAATTTCACTTTCAGTTTTAGTATTTCATTTATTCTTGTTTCTGTAATTGATTAGACAGTAGTTGCAATTTCACTTTTAAGTTATTTTAGTTCATGATTTGGAAACAATGATAACAGCAGAAATAGAAACTCTGTTTTCATTTCTTGATTAAACTTTACTTCCAAATCTTGCTTAAAGCACTTTTAGTCCTCATTTCATTTCTTTAGATTCTTAGCAAAAGTAGATTTAAGCTTTTGTTAAGTACATTGTAAATCATTAGGGATTAAAGGATAAAAAACCCTAAAACAACATAAAACTCAAAAACACTGAAGTAAGAAGGGTCTTCTAGCACATATAGTGCACTACACTTCATCAGTTTACGATACCCGGACTGATAATTTATGTAGAGCAATTTAGGACACTAAATTGACCAAACATTTTTGCGTCGCTGTCAGGGAAGTGTAACTAGGTAGCCTTACCTCTTACATTAAAAAAACCAAAAAACAAAACAAAACAATGACATCATAGAGAAAGAGACTCTAGGGGTAGATTTATAGCTAGGGGCAGAAGTTCGATTCCTATAACACCACCTACTCCACCAAGAGTTAGAAAAGACACACCTCCATCCCAGAATCATATTCCTAGCCATAGGATTCCTGGAATTCAAGGGGCTGAAATCAATCATAAGATTCTCCTACTTCATCTACTGTCAGGCGGAAAGAGTCGATTGTGCAGACACAACCAACCTCCCTAGGAGCCTAAGACTCTCTAGTGACAAACAAGACAAACAAGAACAATCCTTCTCTAAACATGCATTTAATATATAAGAAATCAAGTGTTTAGATCCTACCTGTAATCCAACGCTGTTGTAGCAGTCCAGCTCCGCTGATCCGGATGAGCTCCTCCTTCACTTTGAAACCTGCATACACTAACAATCAAACGATTAAATAGCACTTGATAATCTCATAGAATAAAACATATTTAACACATAGACCAAGGAGTACATGAAACAACTCATAAATAACAAGTTATTGAGAAGAATGGACTCATTTGCATTAATAGGTAACAAAAGGAACAAATACAACCTGAGCCTTGGTGTTGTGCAAGTCCCTCCCAGGGTCCATCAAGGGTTATCCTTTACTTTGACAAAGCTCACCCACTTCCAAATAGAACAAGCAAAGATAGCAATCTCTCCTCACAAGCTTCTAAATGGGAGTCCTAATTCCAGCAGCATCTACCCTTAGAAATGTATAGCTTCCAACCTCTCCTCCTTCTGGCCCAATGCCTGTATTTATAGTGCTCAAGAGGAAGTTATTCAGGTCCACCATCAATGGGATAATCCCCTCTTTGGATGGGATAGCTCCCTTATTGATGGGATAAGTTCCTCTTTGGTAGGGGTACATGAACCATCTGGAGGCGCTCAATACACGTCGAACAACCTTCTAGAATGCTCTAGAAATGACCACAAGTAACTTTTTAAAGATGAAACTTGTGCATTTTGACCTTTACAGGGGGACGCACCTGCCCCTTTACATACAGAGCGTCCAAAGACGCAGCTTTTGTGAACATTGGGTGCGTACCCGCAGGTAAGGTTGAGAGAACCTGCGTACCCAGAGATAAATACATTTATAAAGACTTTCTCTCTTTTTGGAGTTTGACATGGAGAGCAGAGGCATAAGACTTGCCTAAGAGGATAGCATGACTTTTGATAGAGCCATACTAACTGTAAATAGTCATGGCGACATTTTTTAGTGTAACAGATTGCCCCCTAAAGTGCGAAGCCTGTAATAGATTAGGGTTTTGTATTATCTAGGAAGGGTGAAGCACTTTATCATTTCAAGGATTATCTCGTGGAGAGCCTGGTCAGAACCTGCAATTTTCAACACAAAATACATGTATAAGATTATATCATCACTGAGGTAGGCATTCCCATACTCAGATCAAAACTTTAACTAACAGACTAACTACTCTGATACAGGAATGATCTTGCAGTACATCATAATCATAGACTTTTGTAGACACAGTATGGGCGCAGCCATCTATTTATGATTAGTCTACTTAGATAATGAATACAAAACTCCTCGCAGCCTAGATGGTGGAAACTAGATCCAGGGTCTTCATTTCTACTTCCTGAATTGGTACGATTCTAGCCATGCGAATAAATGAGCTGATGTCGAACATGGTAGAAACCACTTGATTACCAGTCGATGATGTAAACTGTTAACAAGTGTGAGAGAGACCACCATTAATGTCAATGGTTCTCAAAGTACCCAGTACAATCCATGAGATGTGAATGAATGAGTTGATGTCGAACATTTCACGGAATCCTTCGATCGAAAGTCAATGATGTAAACTGACGTCAAAGGCGAGAAACCTACCATTGATGCATGCAGACTTCAAGGTACTGACGATTTCTAAGTCATCTCTCTAGATAATGTGCTGATGTCGATAGAAAGCGACCCGTTGCAGGCAAGCCCACAACATGAAATCATTGTTCAAGTTGAAGAAATGTTGCTGTAAGGACTGACTCAGGGATGGTCAAATGGATGACAAGTATTTTGCAGATGAAAGTTTTGCTTGCAGACCTCTTGAAAACATAACGACACAACAGATGGCTTGGTGATAAATAACTCAAAGTTAATCCCCGGAACCCGGCTGAAGACTTTCAAAGTGGTTTGATCAACTGTGAGGTAAAAGATTTCCCAACCCAGGTGAATGAAAAAGTGTCGTGTTCAAGAGTGGTAATAAAGTTTCTTCTGAGACAAAGGATAACAAATAGGCTCATTCTTCTCTTTTTTCCCCCACCATTTCTGGCAAGTACCTCTTTATTTTTAACAAGCTTGAGGAGGATAACATATGCTTGATTATAAGCTCATCCTTCGGATGAGTCCAACCTAGTTTTGATTCGAACCCTAGGAAGGAGTGGTTCGTTCCTGTTTGTAATTGAACAGGTCCTTTACTGTGAAATGTTTAACGAGCCCAGTATAGGAGAAACTCGGTGTTTTTCAATTTTAGAGAGTCTGAAAAACTTAAGAAGACTCCAAGTTGAACTTTTTCGTAGATTTGTGTCCCTCAAGCCCGAAAAAGTATAAAATAATACCTGGGGGAACCGCTTGATCTTGCGACCAAGGAGTACTTTCATAATTAGTGCCACTGACCTGAAAAGTAAAAAGCGATCAAGGACATGTCATTTTATTTCCGTATCGAGTTTGAAACGACAAAAACCCGGCAATCTTTTCCTGATTTTACGGTCAGAAAAGAGCTATAAGGGGACCGTCTTTTAATTCCATTTTAACGAGTGTAAAAGAAACGCTCGGCAATCTTTTCATATTTTAGGAGTCAGAAAAGGGCTTAAAAGATGACTCTGATATTTTGGTTCGTGAAAAATGACAATTTTCCCTCTAAATCCCTTTGTCCTGCACAAAAACGACACATTACTCATACCTGTTTAAGATAGGCAAAAATACATTGAAAAATATCCTTCCATGGTGAAAAATGAATAAACCTAGCATTCATTCATCCAAAAAACCTATAAAAAGACTTTTTACCATGTCATTTTTACCATTTTACTGTTGAGGTTGAAAAAAGGGCTTTTGGCAAGAAACTTCCCGTGGTCGTTGCGGAGAATCCGACCGTCAGAATCGAACGCTGTCTCTTACAGGTATTCCACAACATCCTCCTTTTCAATTTCATCCGATTAAAAGTTTGTTTTAGGTTTTAGTTTTGATTTTTGGGGGGTTTTGGGTTTCAAAAATCGCTCTGCGGGGTACGCAGGTGCCCTAAGGGTGACCTGCGTCCCCCGACTTTTTCCCACACAGGAAAAAGGTCGGGGGACGCAGCCCACCTTCAGGCCAGCTCCGTCCCGACGCTCTGTGTTCTAAATGCGGGGTGCGTCCCCCGCGAAAGGCGGAAATTGAAAACCCAAACCCCAAAAATAACCATCTGAATTTTCCCAAACTAATTCTAATCTTTGTTTCTTGGTGTGTAGGGCACTCACCATGTTAGATTGGAGAGAAAGAGAGCACGAGGACGTTGATTTAGCCGTAATTAATCATCAACCTTCCATTGATGCCCTAAAAGCATGCGGACTATATAAATACTGGGCCATACCTGGCATGAGGGCTCAGGTGAGATTCTTGTAGTGGCTGGTTGAGAGATGGAACATTCATGAGCAATGCTTTTACATTGGAGGGCACCAGCTCGAGATAGAGTTCTCTGACATATACTTTCTCACTGGCTTGCCAAATAGGGGCGAGCAACTCAATCTAGCTGGGACTAGGCCGGGTGGCCAATCCCTTGCTAGTCTCCGGGCAGATTGGTGCACACCCAATTCACACCATGCGAAAGGCGTAGAAATCAAACACATCTCTCTGCGTGAACTCAAGGTTATAGCTTTCACGGTTACCAGAATTTGCGGTGCATCCGCTTTACATATTGCCACCGGGTCCCAAATGCGGATGGCGATTGACTGTTTCCAAGGCATCATTTTCAACTGGTGTGATGCTGTGTCGGCTAATATGAAGAGCCAACTGACTAGGGCAAAGAACGGACAACTGAAGACCTTTGGATATGGGCCTCTAGTTGTGAGCTTTGCCTTAGAGAGAGTTTCGATGCTGATCCCTCAGCAACTCACTGTTGAAATCTTGGGTCCTCGGGAGCCAAAACTGATACGATGGGTTACGGTGATGGCCCGGCATCCTGACGAGGGCGCGGCGATTGTTCGATTCCCTGATAGTTATTTTCACTGGTTAGAGGACCAGGTTTTTTCGATCCAGGACTTTCCGTATGCCGGAGTAGATTTTCGAGGTGATCCGGACATGGTTCTTCCACAGGGAGAACAATGGGACGACAGAGGTACTTTATTTTCCACAAGTTTTCAAATTATATATTTTTTTGTTTTTTATATATATCATCTCAAAACTGACAGTAAAAATTTTCAAAATGCAGATGTTGGTCCACAGCGGCCAGCCAACCTCCGGCCTTTTGAGAGGAGACATCCAGTTGCACCGGTACCAGCCCCACAGGACGCGGCTGTAGAGTCACTAGCTGAGTTGGAGCAGAATCTAGAGCGTCTGACGGTGGATATACCCGAGACTACCATAGATGATATTCCTATCAGACTTCAGTGCTATGTAGTCGCAGTCCCTGGACCGTTTAGGAGATTTTTGTGTAAGGTAGCTCGTGCAGTGGTGTCGTATAGGGAGCACCACCAGTGATTGGCTAGTCACTTTTGTAGACACATATGACATTTTTGGCTTTTTGTACTTATCATTTTTGCTGATCATAAGGTGTTTTTCAACCTATGATCGAAGACGATGTATATTTTTTGACACACTCCTATCTATATATATCACTATTACCGGCTTATCTTGTTTAACATATGTGATGAAATGTTTTTAAATTTACTTGCATGATTATCATAAATGTCTGTCCAACATTCGAGAAGCAATTGCATCTGCTAATGTATTTAAAGACCTCGGAATATGCTGATATTCAATGTAATCAAATTCACGTTCCAAGAGACGCACTCTCAAAAATAACCTTAATAACACAGGATTTCTAATGGCATATACTCTATTAAGCTGTAATACAACAAGTTCAGAATCTAACCTCACTATCAAACGTCGAATTCCAAATGTAATAGATTCAGACAATAATTCAACCACTGCACTGTATTCTGCAATGTTGTTCGTCGTTTGACCGAGGCTTACCCCATGCATAGAAACTAACTCGTCAGAGGGCGAATAGATAACCCAAGCTGCGGAAGAGATATTCCGTGTACTACGACAAGCACCATCAGCAAATCCAATTTATGTTTGGAGAGGCGTCGACATCTGCAATATCAAGAGTAAAACCAAGATAAGCCAGAATAACGACGAAAAACACACTGTCTAAGCTAAGCACACTGACTAAACTAACAAACACACTAGCTAGAAAGAAAACCTAACCTAACTAAAAATTCTCCATACCCACCATTTAAGCATAATACCTCTTTAGGTAAATTCCATTTCTGGGTTTACCCAAAGAGTCCCCATCAAAATCTACCAGCTCATAAGCCCCTTTTGCTAGCTTTCGCTTTACAATGTAGGGTCCATGCCGCATAGGAACGAATTTTCCAGCACCTAGCTTATCGTTAGCTTGATCATATAATAGCACTAGGTCTCCCTCCGAAAAACTTCGAGGGGTCACATTTCTATCATACTGAGCTTTCATTCGCTTCGCATGAGTCTCGATTGCCAATGCAGCGTCACGTCGAGTCTCATCTAGTTTAGCTAAGTATAATAAATGTTTCTCCTCTTCGGAAGTAGCTGGAAGTAATTCGACAGCCATTTGAAGTGATGGGATTTCGCATTCAATGGGTAACACAGCTTCCAAGCCATAAACTAGCTGGAAAGGAGTGAACCCTGTTGAAGTTTTCACTGAGGTTCGGTATGCCCATAGCGCCGAAAATAACATGTTGTGCCAATTCGACCGATGAATACCAATGGTTCATCGGATCATGATAACCAGAACTTTGTTGATAGACTCAACCAAACCGTTGGCTTGTGGATAATAAGGAGTAGAGCTATCGTGGCGCAAACCAAGCTGGCTTGTAAGCTCAGTCATCATGATGTTTCGAAAATGGCTCCCATGGTCAGTAATGATTGCTTGTGGGACACCAAACCTAGTTATAATATGATTGAATACGAAAGCTGCAGTTGTTTTGCCGCTTGCGTCGAATGTAGGCATCGCCTCGGCCCATTTAGTAAAATAATCAACTGCGAGGATGATATACGCATGCCCCCCGGCCGAGTGAGGGTTACAAGTAATAAAATCGATACCCCATTTGGCGAATGGACCAACGGTAATTATAGGGTGGAGAGGAGCAGGTGGTGCGCGCATCTTGCGATCAAACACTTGACAGTTGTGTCACTTCCGGACTGCAATGATACAATCTTTGAACATGGAGGGCCAGAAGTAGCCAGCGCGCAACACCTTCTGAGCTGTGGCATACCCAGACATATGACCGCCACATGCTCCAGAGTGACAATCATTCAAAACCCTCTCAGCCTCTTCGTGAGTTAAACAATGTCGAAAAACTAATTCTGCCCCCCGGCGATAAAGTGTATCTCCAATAATCTTATATTGCTGGGATTGAAACCGAATTTTTCGACGTTCCGACTTTGAAGCTTCAGGCCGAAAGGTTTGGGTTTGGAGATAGATGATTATATCCCCGTACCATGGATCTAAAGTACTGATAAGAAACAAAGATTCGTCCGCAATGGACTCCTCTGCCACAGTTTCTGTGTCAGCACGCGGGAAATCACACATCAATTCCGCAAAAAATAAGGATTTCTTAGACTTGGACTTCTCAAACTCCAAGTCGAACTCTTGCAGGATAACGATCCATTTAGAGTACTTGCCCCCTAGCAGTTGTTTTGTCAAAATATAAATCATAGGGTTGCAATCCGAAATAACTGTAGTTTTACGGAGAAGAATGTAGTGACGAAAACGCTGGACAACTTGAACGGCTGCCAGGGCCAATTTCTCCACATGCGAATATTTTAACTCAGTGGGATTTAAGGTCCTACTAAGATAATATATCACATGTTCCGCTCCGAATTCATCTTCTTGAACTAACACCATTCCAATAGTGGAATGCGAAGCTGCGAGGTATAAGAAGTAGTCCTGGTTGTAGTTGGGAGGATGCAACAACGGTGCATGGGTCAACGCGTGTTTTAGTGCATCAAAAGATTGTTGGGCAATCTCGTCCCAAAAGAATTGAGCGTTCTGTTTCAACAACCGTGTAAAACCTTTAGTGACCTCGGCGTAGTTTGGAATGAATCGGCGTAAAAAGTTCGCTTTCCCTTGCAAACTTTGGAGTTGGCGCAAACTCGAAGGAGGAGGCAATTTGATGATAGCTTCAACCTTCGAGGGATTGACGCGAATGTCAGCTTTTGAAACAACAAAGCCCAGCAATCGACCCGTCTCTATACAGAACACACACTTGTGGGGATTCAACCGAATTCGATAATGCCTACACCTCATAAAGATTGCTCGTAAGTGGACAAGGTGATTAGCTCGATGTGAAGAATGAGCAGGCAAATCATCGAGGTACGGTTGCACAATGTGCTTGATGTCATGAAATGCATAAGACATCGCCCGTTGAAAAGTGGCCCCGGCATTCTTAAGTCCAAAAGGTAATTTGCAATAAGCAAATGTCCCCCATGGACAAATGAATGTCGTTTTTGGCTGGTCGGCAGGTAGAATATTGATTTGATTATAGCCCGAAAAACCATCCATAAAGGAAAACATTTCACTTCCGGCACAATCATCAATAATTTGATCGATATAAGGCGTAGGATAGTTGTCTTTTAGACAAGCTCGATTTATATCCCTATAATCGATACAGATTCTTATTGTTCCTTGTTTCTTGTTGACCGGAACAATATTCGATACCCAATCCGTTAACGGGATCGGATAAATGAAACCTGCTTTCAATAGCTTTTCGACTTCTACTTTAATCGCAGCCGCTTTCCGAGGGTGAATCTGACGTAACCGTTGCCGGACGGGTTTAGCATCCGGGTAGGTCTTTATTTCATGAACAACAATGGCAGGATCAATTCCCGGCATTTCCTCGTAAGACCAGGCAAACACATCGTGGAATTCTTGGAATAGGGCCTTGTAAGTTTGGATTTCATGTTCTGTACATGAGGCACCTATATGAATGTTTTCCTCAATTCCGGGCTTCACTGAAATATCAATGGGAATAGTGCGAGAAATGTTCCCTAAATTCAACTATGAATCAGAATGTTTCGTTGGATTCTGAGCGTCTTTGACATATTCAGCGGTAAAGATAGATGAAAAATCATTTTCAAAAGCATCATCCTTAGGTAAAAACGAAGATCTGTGATGGAGATCTTCCCATGGTAGATTGTCTACACTTATGATTTCGCAAAGTTGCTCGTCAGATGACACGACTTCGAGAAACGCTATCCGTTCTAAAGTTGAGGTGAAAAGTGATTCTTCACTGACCACATTCATTTGGTCGAGCTGGGTTGAACGCGAGTCGGTAAAAGACATGACAGCTTCATAAGCAATTTCATATGGACTCAAAGGAATAGCATCACCGAATGATTCTATCTCAGATTCAGATGGGACAATCCAAGGATCATCATAAATAATGGTCGCCAGTATGGTCGCCAATTTGTCAGGTGGAAAGAGTCGATTGTGCGAACACAACCAACCTCCCTAGGAGCCTAAGACTCTCTAGTGACAAACAAGACAAACAAGAACAATCCTTCTCTAAACATGCATTTACTATATAAGAAATCAAGTGTTTAGATCCTACCTGTAATCCAACGCTGTTGTAGCAGTCCAGCTCCGCTGATCCGGATGAGCTCCTCCTTCACTTTGAAACCTGCATACACTAACAATCAAACGATTAAATAGCACTTGATAATCTCATAGAATAAAACATATTTAACACATAGACCAAGGAGTACATGAAACAACTCATAAATAACAAGTTATTGAGAAGAATGGACTCATTTGCATTAATAGGTAACAAAAGGAACAAATACAACCTGAGCCTTGGTGTTGTGCAAGTCCCTCCCAGGGTCCATCAAGGGTTCTCCTTTACTTTGACAAAGCTCACCCACTTCCAAATAGAACAAGCAAAGATGGCAATCTCTCCTCACAAGCTTCTAAATGGGAGTCCTAATTCCAGCAGCATCTACCCTTAGAAATGTATAGCTTCCAACCTCTCCTCCTTCTGGCCCAATGCCTGTATTTATAGTGCTCAAGAGGAAGTTATTCAGGTCCACCATCAATGGGATAATCCCCTCTTTGGATGGGATAGCTCCCTTATTGATGGGATAAGTTCCTCTTTGGTAGGGGTACATGAACCATCTGGAGGCGCTCAATACACGTCGAACAACCTTCTAGAATGCTCTAGAAATGACCACAAGTAACTTTTTAAAGATGAAACTTGCGCATTTTTGCCTTTACAGGGGGACGCACCTGCCCCTTTACATACAGAGCGTCCAAAGACGCAGCTTTTGTGAACATTGGGTGCGTACCCGCAGGTAAGGTTGAGAGAACCTACGTACCCAGAGATAAATACATTTATAAAGACTTTCTCTCTTTTTGGAGTTTGACATGGAGAGCAGAGGCATAAGACTTGCCTAAGAGGATAGCATGACTGTTGATAGAGCCATACTAACTGTAAATAGTCATGGCGACATTTTTTAGTGTAACATCTACCAAAATAGTCCTAGGAGAGAAAAATTTTGAATCTCCAACAGCAGGAATAACCTTTTTCACCTCCATGGGAGAGCCTATTGAAGTTGAATAATTAGAAATACCTGGTGAGGAAGAAGAAGTAGAAACTCTCTCCCATAGTCCATTAATAGAAGAACCAGAGGAGGAGGGAATAACCTTGTAGGTTGAACCCTATACTGACTCTGAAGAAGCTATAATGTTAGAAGAAGAACAAGATGGAGAATTCTCACTGTTTGGAGGAGGGGGTAGAGGAAGGGGTAGAGGAAACAATGGAGGAGATAGAGGTAATAATGGAGGAGGCAGAGGAAATAGGGAAGTATATAACTCTTTTGGATTCCCTATAGTGGATGAGGAAACACATACCACAATGAATAAATATCTCACCATCTATCCTCCCAAACTTCTATAGGTTGAGAAGTGAGGACCCTGAAACATTTTTATTTAAGTCTTGTGAAAAACTTATGACTATCTAGAAGACTCTCAAAAACTCAAATTGCTTCCTTCAACACTAAAAGGAGCTGCTTTGAAATGGTTCATGGGGTTAGTCACTCAATCCATTAGAACATGGAATGACATGAAAAATGCATTTTTGGATAGATACTTGGATTATTGCATGCCTACCAATCATAAAGATGAGGTCTTCAAAATGATGCAAAGAGAGGATGAAAACTTAGAAGATTTGATTGAGAGATTCAACTATAATTTGAAAAGAGAAAAGATGAACAATTTAGATGAAGAAACTTTGAAAGCTCTTTTGTTAAAGGCCATTAGAGATGAGTGGATAGATATCCTTAACATTATGGGGAAGGGAGATATCTCTCAACTTCCATTGAGTGACATAGGAGAACTGTGTGTTCATCTCTCAAGAGGGAAATCTAAAACAGGGAAAGGGCCGAGAGATCCTTCTCTTGTTAGAGCAAACAAATCTGCAACTAGATCTGTAAGTAGGGCACAAATTGGCAATATGATTGATGAATTTAAAACTTACATTCTAGGGAGCCTTAGTGAGCAACTAGACACCCTTAAAATTCAAAACAAACATAAAATAGAGGCTGATGCTTTAGCCATATTTTGTCCAAAATGCAGAAAGAAACATGCTCTAAGAGAATGTCCTTTAGATGCAAAAATTGTAGAAACTTGTATGATCTGTTTGGAAAGCCATGAAACCAAGGGTTTTCCTTCAATCCCAGGTCTTAAGACTATCTTTCAAGAGGAAATAGTCCCAAATTCTTCAGAACCTCTTTGTTTTGTTGCAAGAAGACCTTGGCAGGGGCCACAAAATCAAGGATTTAACAATCCAATGTATCTTCAACCCCCACCAAACTGGAATTCTTGGCGGCAACCTTGGCCTCAACCTTAATCTCAGTATCAATATCAATCGTGCGCACAAGGGGTACAAAATACTTATGGGATATTTGCTCAATATTATCAATATCCTCCATCCTATCAGAATTATCCTCCCCCACAAAATCAACAACAAAATCAGCAGCCACAACTTCAAAATCAGAATCCTCAACTTCCATTACCATTTCCACAACAACCTCCACAACAAAGTCAAAATCCTCAACTCTTACTGCCATTTTAGCAGAAACCAAATTAGCTACCTACCCAACCATTACCAAACCCCAACAATAAAAACCCTCAGAATTCTTACATGGTAGATGGACAACGATTTCCAACTTTCATGATTACTCCTCTAGATCTTAATGATATTCAACTAAGATCTGGTAGGATATTAGAAAAGGAAATACCTTCTATAGTCATTCAAGAACAATACACTTCTGAGGGAGATTCTCTAAAAGTCAATAAAAATTTTGAGGTAACATCCCTCCAAAACCAAAACATTGAAAAAGAAAAACAAAAAGAATCAGTGAACACAACTCCTATCATTGAGCAACCAGCATCTACTTCTACACCTCCTTTTCCTGAAAGATTACAAATTGGTAGAGGGGTAGAAAAATAGATCTTGTTGCCCAATTATGATTTTTTGGATGAATTGAAGAATGTATGTATCAAAATTCTTTTGTTACAAGCCATTAGAGAAATTCCAATTCTAGCCAAGACAATAAAGGATTTGAGCATTAAAAGACCAGGAAGAAGATCAAAAGAAATAAAAAGAATTCACCTGGTAGGAAAGATAGCAGACATAATGATGGGAAAAATTGCCATGCAGAAATATGTGGATCCAAGAAGTCCAATTGTTAAGACACATATAAATGGAATTGAAATTTCAAATACTTTGATTGACTTAGGGTCAGCAATAAACATTATGAATAGACAAACTATGGAGCAGCTTAAACTTCCTAATCTTCTTTACAAACCTACCTTACTGCAACTTGTAGATAGATCAGTAATCAAACCAGATGGTGTGCTAGAAGATATTTCAGTACCCTTAGATTCTTGGGAATATCCTATGGATTTCATGATTTTAACTCCCAAGAATAATCTAGGAGGACACCCACTCATATTAGAAAGACCTTGGCTGGCCACAGTTGATGCTTTTATTAGTTGTAGATATGGTGACATGTATATTTCTGATGGTAATTCAACAAAGAAATTTACTTTGTATCCCCCAGCAAAAGTAATCATAGAAATAGATGCCAAGGAATGGATTGATGGTGAAGATGATATTCAGCCTCTCTTTACTATGTCATAAATTAGTGTAGTCAAATTTTGAACACATTGGAAAATTTTGAAACATCTTTAGAACATGATCATGCACAATTTCAAGAAAAATATAGTGTTGAATACTTGTCATCTAGGCAGATGTCTCTCTATTCTATGGAAGAGTTTGGTAGCTCTACAATTGAAATTTTTTAGGTAGGACATTGAACATAAACAAAAACTTGGAGAAACTACAACAAGAAGAGCTAACCAAAACATTACAAAAACATTCTGTTGCATTTGCATGGGAGTACACCGACATGAAAGGTATTGATCCTAAGACTTGTATCCATCATATCTATATTGAGGAAAATAGTAGACCAATAAAACAACCTTAGAGAATAATGAATCCAAATCTTAGGGAAATTGTGAAAGAAGAGCTCCAAAAATTACTCAATGTAAACTTCATTTACCCAATTTCAGATAGCCAATGGGTTTCTCCTTTGGTAATTGTGCCTAAAAAGAATGGTAAATGGAGGGTGTGCATTGATTACCGAGAATTGAATAAAGCAACCCTTAAAGATCATTTTCCTTTGCCCTTTATAGATCAAGTGTTAGATACATTAGCAGGTAAGAAGTATTTCTCATTCTTGGTTTTAGTGGTTATAATCAAATTCAGGTAGCACCTGAGGATCAGGATAAAACCACATTTACTTGTCCATGGGGAACTTTTGCCTACCGAGTGCTTCCTTTTGGGTTATGTAATGCACCTGCAACATTCCAAAGAGCAGTACTAGGAATTTTTTCTAATCTAATACATGATTGTGTAGAGGTATATATGGATGATTTTACAGTCTATGGAAACACATTTGAAGAAGCTTTGGAAAATTTGGAAAAAGTCCTTAAAAGATGTAAAGAAACAAACCTTTCACTAAGCCATGAAAAATGCTTTATGATGTTTACAGAAGGTATTGTTTTAGGACATCACATTTCGGGAGATGGGATTAAAGTTGACAAATCTAAAGTTGAAGTCATCTCTAAGTTATCAATTCCAAATTTCCAA
Organism: Pinus tabuliformis; assembly: GCA_031772625.1. Taxonomy (NCBI): domain Eukaryota; kingdom Viridiplantae; phylum Streptophyta; class Pinopsida; order Pinales; family Pinaceae; genus Pinus; species Pinus tabuliformis. The sequence goes on from CM062819.1 coordinate 322,627,552, forward strand.
AAGGATGTTAGAAGTTTTCTAGGATTTACAGGATATTATAGAAGGTTTATAGAAAACTTCACTAAAATAGCATCTCCACTCTTCAAATTGCTTACAAAAAATTGTGAATTCAGTTTGAATCCGGATTGCCAACTAGCATTTGAAACCTTGAAAGCAAAAATTTATGCAGCACCTATTTTAAGAGATCCAAATTGGAAACTTCCTTTCCATATTTCCACAGATGCTTCAGATACAACTCTGGGAGCTGTTTTGGGACAAAAAGATTTGATTCCTTATGCCATTTACTATACAAGTAATAATTTGACTCCCACTGAGTTCAATTATACTATGACTGAAAAGGAATTTTTAGTTGTTGTTCATGCAATTAATAAGTTCAAACATTATATAACAGGCTATGAAACCTTTGTTCAGACAGATCACTCTGCAATTAGATATTTGATGAATAAACCTATTACTAATGGCAGAGTTACAAGATGGCCCTTACTTTTGCAAGAATTCAACATTATTGTGCTAGATAGACCTGGAAAACAAAACATAGTTGCTGATTTCTTGTCCAGGATTCAGAATATCAAAGAAGACTCTTTGATTGAAGATAAGTTTCCTGATGAATATCTTTTTTCAGTAACTACTAAAACTCCTTGGTTTGCAGATGTTGCTAATTATTTGGTTACAGGGAAGTTACCTTCACATTTGTTTCCTAGAGAGAAAAGAAAGATTATTCAAGAAAGTGCAAGATATTCATGGATCACTAACGAATTGTATAAAACAAGGCCAGATCTTATGATCAGAAGGTGTGTCAGGGAAGATGAAATGCTTGATATTCTCAAAGCATGTCATGATGAGCCGTGTGGTGGACACTTTGCTAACAAGAGGACAGCTTATAAAATCCTTTCTTTAGGATATTATTGACCATCAATCTTCAAAGATACTAAATATTATGTCAAGAGGTGGGACAACTGCCAAAGGGTAGGGAAACCTGCTCCCTCAAATGAAATGCCATTACAAACTCAGGTACTTATTGAACCCTTTGAAAAGTGGGCTTTAGACTTTATTGGACCAATTAATCCTCCATCTAAGAAAGAAAATTATATATTGGTATGCACTGATTATGTCACCAAATGGGTAGAAGCTAAAGCATTACCTTTTGCTAATGAAAAATCTGTAGTTAGTTTTCCTTTTGAAGACATCTTTACTCATTTTGGTGTTCCAAAAGAACTTGTGACAGATCAGGAATCTCAATTCACATTCAACATGATGGAAAGGCTTATGGAGGAGTGCAATATCAAGCATATGAAATCAACTCCCTATCATCCACAAGCAAATGGTCAAGTGGAGTCTACAAATAAAGTGATTGAAGGAATCCTCACCAAGATTGTGCATCTACATATAAGAGATTGGGCAAAAAGGCTTCCTGAAGCCTTATGGGCCTATAGAACTACATGGAGGAACACAATGGGACATACACCCTATGAACTTGTTCATGGGACACAAGTCATGTTCCCTATAGATTTCCAAATTAGAACTTTCAAGATGGCAGTCCAGCTGGGGATGGAATTATCAAAAGCTCAAAAACATAGGCTGGAACAATTAAATGAACTTGATGAAATCAGACAAGAGGAAATTCAAAGGATTGGTATAGTTCAACAATAGAGGGCTAAATGGCATGACAAATACATCAAGGACAAGAGGTTTCCAGAGGGAGATTGGGCACTGTTATTTGATTCAAAGTTTAAATATTTTCAAAGGAAGTTTCAAACTCATTGGCTTGGGCCATATGAGATTGAAAAAGTTTTTAATAACGGAGCAGTGAGGGTCAGAACAATAGATGAAATTCAAACTCCTCTTCTTGTGAATGGTTATACATTGAAAATATATCAAAAACCAATCTCAAAGGAGGAGTTCATCAAGATCTTTCAGAACAATTCTGAAATGAAGTTAGTGAAGAAGAACCATTCTTCTCCACCAACTTAGTCTTTATCATTCCTATCTAACTATATATATATATATATATATATATATATATATATATATATATATATATATAACATAAAAAAAAATGGTATAAGGTTGACAACCAATCACTAATTGGCATGCTTATATAGAAAATACAGGTTGAAAATCAGAAGTTTCTGACACCCTATATTTTCCATTTGCTTTCTTAAAAAGTGGTGACAAAAAGCCACAGTCACTCTGTATTTTGCAAAATTCATTGTCTCATCTCATTTCACTCTATTTTACTTTTAGAGTTTCACTTCACTCCATTGCCATGTTTCACCAATAAATTTTTCTTTTCCATCATTTCTTTCATCTCCATTTTCATTTATCATGTTGTCTTACTTTCACTTACACAGCCATTTCCATTTCATTCATTCATAAGCCATATTTTACTCTTTGTTTCACATTCTACAGCTATTTCCACATTTTGTAGCTGATTTCGTTCCGTAGCTAATCCTGTTCTGCAGCTAATCTGATTTTGCAGCAACGGTTTGATTATCAGTCAAAGCACAAGTGGCTAGTTCATAATAAAATCTTATATGTAGGTAATTGAAGAAAAAACAACTTTGAAGACCAATCATGCCTAACACACCTATGGAGCAAACATCAAAATATTAGCAAGTGCAAGATAAGGTTCCAAAGGTAAAAACAAAAATTTATTTCAAAAAGCAATTCAAAAACATAAGCTTGTGTAACATGTATGATCACATGTCTCCTTGATTAATCATTATGTGATTTGACCACCACGATGTCTCTATTATATCTTCCATCTTCAATGACAAATGGTCCAATGATTCCTTCATAAATGATCTCCGTTTTAAACTCCACAACTTGTACTTAACCGAAATTCTACAGCTACACCTGTTAACAGTCATATTAACGACATGACCTATCTATATACGACTCTTCAAACCCTAACTGTTCATTTATTACATGACAACTCTTAAGTTTTTCTCTCATATTTACGCAGCCACTTTGTGCATACAGTCATTCTGTTTCCATATTCTTTGTGCATACATCCACTCTGTTTCCACACATTTTGCATATACAGTTACCCTGTTTCCATATATTACATATATACAGTCATTTTGTTTCATATCCACAGTCATTCTATTCCCAGTCATTCTGTTCTCATATACCCTATCATATTTTTTTCATATCCATAATCATTCTACATTTGTCTACACAGTGTTCTTATTACCATATACACAGTCATTTCATTTCTCAGACAGTGAGAGTAGTTTTGAAGGGTAGCCGAGAACAGAGGTTATGGGGCTTATTGTTAGAACTAAACCTGTAGGGGTAAAATACATGGAGGGTTATCCATAGCTGAAGGGAATGTTACAGAAGGCTAGTTGGTTGTGTTTTATTGAAAATTCAACGGTTACCATAAGGAAATCACTAAATCCTTTGCCAAGTCATTTGATGGAATGGAAGTGGAAATAGGTGACATCAAATTTGCAGTTACTGAGTCCTTCATAGCTAAAGAAGAAGAACTCCCAAGGCTAGGAGAAAGGTGGTTTAAGAACAAAGAGTTTCATGATGAATCCTAGAAGGTGATTCTTAAAAATCCAGGTATGGACGTTTTAGTTTTTAGAAAAAGGATTCCAATCTCTGCACTAAAAAATAAATGGAGTAGCATGTTGTTTATACTGCAAAAATTTATTACATGCGAAGGAAGGTTTGGATCTATGTATGTTTATCATATAAGATTGCTAATGAATTTACTAGAGAAAGGAACCCTCAATCTTCCCTTTTTCCTTTTGAATAGTTTGAGAAGAATGGCAACCAATGTTCAAAATAAAGTTGAATAAATAGAAACCACTCTATATCACCATGGACTAGTGAAGATTTTAGTTGAATTTCATTTGAGAAGTATAGGGGATACATGGGAGGACTTTTTGGTAAGGAATTTCTTCTAGGATGCTCTAGATTTGTCTAATGGAAGTCATGTTAAAAGAAGTAGGAGAAAGAAGACCAATCTCACCATTCAAAACACCCCTGAAACTTCAGCACAGAAAAATGATGAAGAAGAACTAATCTCTGAAAAATTAATAGACATCAGAAAGCAGACTAAGCAGAGGAGAAAAATGAAAGAAAGGGTTGAAGAAATCTGCAAGGATATTCCTGAACCTTCATCACCTAAAGAGGATGAATAGCTACTTTCTGAAAGACTAACCAAGATCAGGGAAGAGATCAAGAAATATAAGGAGAAAGGAAAGAGGAAAAAAGATACAAAAGAAGAAACCATAGGCTTCCAAAACTTGAGGAGGAGTTCTAGACTCCGAGGCAAAGTGAAGAAGGTGAAATCAAAAGAGGCCCAGTTTATAAATTTAGAGGAAGAAACTCCAGCTCAGTCCCCTGACAGTATTCCATATGAGCAAAGTCCACAGAACTCTCCTCCACAAAACTTTGAAGGCAGCCCAAGTAGAGCTTCTCCTAGCATTGATCCAATACAACAGCAAATCTATGACTACATAGAGTCATTAGAGAAAAAGAGTACATCAGTAGACCCAGGGACTTCAGCTAATCCAGAGCAGCTTGTTACCTCACAAGAAACTCTAACTAGCTCCCTCAAATAGGAGATCTTTGAGCTAGAAATTCTGAATAGGCACATCCAAAGAGAAAATGAAACCTTAAAGGAACAGAATAAGCTGGATAGAGCTATTCATGACAACACTATGCTTCACTTGGGTTTATGGTACAAAAAGAACAGGAAACTAAAAAGGAAGAATAAGAAGCTGAACAAGGCACTTATTAACCTCAAGTACAGATTTCTCATGAGGAAGCCAAGGATGGCAGTTGGTGCAAAGAAAAGCAAGAAGAGGAAGTTGGATGTGTTGGCTGAAGTATCAGAAAAAATGTAGTAGGAGGAGGAAGTTCACAATTTTGATTGCATGGGGACATGCAATAGTCTTGCAGTGGGGGTATGTTGAGCCTCAAAACTGCCCTTTCCTTAGCAACTTTTCTCCTCCCTTTTCTTTGTTTTTCCATGAAGAAAATGCATCCCTATCATCAATAACCAGTATACATTGCCTTAAGGAGAACATTTTAGTGATTTACATGTTATGATTTTATGTTTTGCTATTTGAATAAGTTTTTGTCTTTTAGCTACGGAACGCAGCCTATTCTACAGCTAATCAGTTGTTCTGCAACTACTTCCATGCTTTTATAGGTTACAGGTGTCAGAAGGAGAAAATAACTACATGGACAGATTGGAAAACATCATGACATGGATCGTGTCCTATTCACCTAGCCGAGGTTGACAAGGAAGATGGTACAAGACTCTAGTCAAAGGAGAAGTCAAATGTAGAGACCTAAGGCAAACAGGACTCTGTTTTGTACACGTTTCACAGTGATGGGATACGATACAACTTCCTGAACACACGAACTTCAACAGCCATCTGTGCAATCAAATCCAACAGCCATCACCTTAGATTTATGTCTCTAGCAGCCGAGGAAGAGAATTATGTGTGCCTGTCTACTACGTGTTTTGGCTGTAGCTTATTTTTCTCCATAAACAGTTGTATAATTTCCTTATAAATACCTGTGTGAAGAACGCAGAACGAGTTCTAATTTTCCTGATGTATTAAGCTCAGACTAATGTTCTGTAATTTTTAAAACTCATTCTCTGTTTTTAATATGAAGACCGTGTGTTTTATGGATATTTGAAAGCGTTTCTTGGAGTTTGATTAAGTACACATAACCTAAGCAGTTGCAGAGGGCCCCTGTGCTGATTAAGGTTTCATTTCATTTTGTTTTGTCTTTTATAGTTGAACTGTAAATTCATTGTTTCTTCCATAATGTTTATAACCATTTACTAACCTTGTTTATAATGCAGTCTTTATCATTTTCTTACTAACGCAGAATAGCTTCTTTCAGTGCAGAATAGTTCTTTTTGCTTAATTTCTTTCTAGTTTCTTATCAGTAGTTAGAAGTTGAATTCAGTAGTGTAGAGTAGTTTGTTTCATTCGTTGTTTCATTAGTCTTTAGGTTTTCAATTAAACTGATCAATACCATTATTTTTTTTGTCATTTTATTACTAGTTTAGTGACTCATGTTGTAGATGAATGTTTCTAAAAAGCCCTTCTAGTTGATGATTCATCTTAAACTAAGTGGTTGAATAATTCATTCATGCAATGAGTCTTTTCTTCATTTTAGCATTTATCTTCTCTTAGAATAGTGAAGTATAGAACTCCTCAAAATGTCATCCCAAGGAGGTTTGTCTTCCAAAATTGAGAGGCAGAGTAACCAAGTATTTCATTTAGTTTTGTTGCAATTTCACTTTCAGTTTTTCATTTAGTTTTGTTTTTGCAATAGACTACACAGTAGTTGTAATCTCACTTTCAGTTTCAGTATTTCATTTTAGTTTTTTTCCCATAATAGATAGTTGCAATTTCACTTTTAAGTTATTTTAGTTCATGATTTGGAAACAATGATAACAGCAGAAATAGAAACTCTGTTTTCATTTCTTGATTATACTTTACTTCCAAATCTTGCTTAAAGCACTTTTAGTCCTCATTTCATTTCTTTAGATTCTTAGAAAAAGTAGATTTAAGATTTTGTTAAGTACATTGTAAATCATTAGGGATTAAAGGATCAAAAATCCCAAAACAACATAAAACTCAAAAACACTGAAGTAAGAAGGGTCATCTAGCACATATAGTGCACTACACTTCATCAGTTTATGATACTCGGATTGATAATTTATGTAGAGCAATTTAGGACACTAAAGTGACCAAACACCTTTCTAGAGACATGCATGAAGTTACTGCATGACAGCAATGCTGTGAAGGGACTACAAGAACTCATCACTAGATGTGTTAGATTAGGGGAACCGCACGTAGTCCGGAAGCTCAGGAAGTACACAACGCGAACAGGAAGGGAGATGAGATTGACTGCACAAATCAGGGAATATGAAATGGATCAAGTAATTTTGGATTTAGAATAGAATGTGAATGTACTACCAAATGTACTACCAAAGCAGACATGGGAGCACATGGGTAGGCCAATGTTACAATGGTCTCCTATTCAATTGTGAATGGCGAACCAGCAAAAGATCCTACCAATGGAAAGATTGTAGGGAATAACTGTAGATATCAAAGGTGCAAGTGTGCTTGCAAATTTCAAAGTGATAGAGATTGTCGATGACAGCAATCCCTATCCCGCGCTACTGGGAATAGATTGGGCCACTGACATGAATGGAGTGATAAATCTAAAGAAGCGCAAGATGATTTTTTAGAAAACGTCACTACGCGTAGTGGTGCCTTTAGACGCTACGGAAGGATTGCGTTACATAGAGCCAGTGCGCGACAATGAGAGAATTGATGATCTAGACTGTATCTACAAGATAACCACTCGGGAACAAGATTGGGTGAATCGTACAGTGGATGGCAGGATTTCGTGGGAGCGCGAAAGCTCCTACACATCAGATTCGGAAGAAGAAATAGAACGATGGCAGAATCAGTTACACGAGGTAACCACAGTCAATTGCAACATGATGGTAAGATAACTGCGTCGTGTGACAACAGAGGTAAGGTATCTGCCTATGTATGATGGGTTGAGTGAGGTGGATGAATTCCTGAACAAATTTTAAAGAGAGGTACTAGAACAGCAGCGGTGCGATGCTCTTAAATGGGCACTACGCACTACGCCCACAAGATGGTGAGGTGCGCATCAGAGAAGTTTTGAGAACTGGCACAACTGCAGAAGAATGATGCTCATATGGTTTGGAAAGACTCAGTTGTAGATGGAAGCCAGGTATGATGGACGAAACATCCTGTGTGCCCACCTCTCCAGATGGGTACAAGCGTATGGTATGCAACCTGCATGAACACACATCGTCCTCATGATAGTAAACAGGAACAAAAAGCAGGAGCGGGCAAGACGAGGGCGCGAATGATGAAGTATGATAAGACCAAGCACGCCAAAGATTATCCGCGGGAAGCCTTTGACAAGGTGTGTGAAATGTTGAACACGGTCCACCATGTGAGACGCACTGACTGGGACCTGCGTGTACCAGTGGTTCGAGCACCTCCGAAGCTGAAATATGAAATAAGGGTTGTAATCTCTATGGAGCATGCGAAGCCTAGTCCGCGCATAGTAGCACCCATAGATAAGATGGTCCACAAAGCCCAGAACGAAGGAATCACACAACCACAAGAAATAGAACACATTAGACTTGAGGAAGAAATCCGAGGGGGAAACCTTAGACTTCGTGAACTTGAAAAAGAAAGGGTACGGTTAAGGAAGCAAAGCGCTTTGATGGATACGGAGGTCCAGAAGCTGGAAGAAGAGATAAAGGAAGCATTTCTTGTCGAAAAACCTAGGATGGTAAGGTAAGGTGCGTACGATCCTACTGACAAGGTTGAGAACTATCGCTATGAACTGGTTAGTCTGCTGCCTTGGCTTAAACCACATATCACCAAACGTAGTGACTAGGGTAGCGTGTTGCAAATAGTAAAGTGTGAGATTCCGACCACAACAATGGAAGGTGAGGATTCTTCATGAACCATGGGGGCGGATAGGATGAAGCCCCACACAGGTGGTGTGACCACCTGACTAGCCATCGGAAGGACAATCTTAGCGCTCTAGGCAGTTGAAAGGAAGCGCGGGACTATATTGGGGATGCATGCAAAAGCAGAGCGTCACAGGGTCATGTCCGCGCACGGAGGGCTACGCTGCCACTCGAATTGGCTAGAAAGTGACTGTTGAGGTCATTATTCATGATGGGATGTGCGACTTGAGGCTAAATGGAGCGGGCGGCGGGAATTTAAGACGTGATTTATGGGCAAGATTTGGGAAAATCTGCCACCAAGAAAGCATTAATGGACTGAAATTGGGTGGAACGGTTGAATTCGAATTAACAAGGTGCTATAAAACACAAAGGGCTGGTCAGCAAACAACACTTGGTCATTTGAGAATTGAGTGATTAAGCCAAGCAGTGAGCATTGAGAGCCAAGCAATAATCGAGCCCTTCAGTCTATGAGTGACATAATATAACCTAGAAACGATGACAACAACTAAGGATGGATTGGGAATTGAAGATGTAACCACCGGTGAGGCCTCCCAGAGCCCAATGGTGGAGGATTTTCTAGAAGGTATCGGGGTTGTGGCAGAGATCCCAAAATCACCGTGTATGCTAAGACCCAAGAAGGATAAATAGGCAATGGCTCCAGTATGCGTGTCCCCGAGGAACTTGCTACGCAGCAAACTATTGATGGCAGAAAAGGGGAAAGTTGTCAAGATAGAAACAGATGAGGAAGAAGAATATTTGCAGGCCCTGATCATCGCAGCAGAAGAAGACGAAGACGTGGAGGAGGATATTCAACCTACACGCTCTACAACAAAACTACCTACATATGTCCCTCTGTGGAAAGGGAAGACCAAAGTGCGAAAGGACCTGGACGAAACCAAGAGTTCACTCTAGACCCCACTCCTCCCAGAAGGCATTGTGTTTGAAGGCATGCGGCCCAGCCATGAAGTTTGAAGATTGGGACCTCACTGACCGTGTTGTGGGGAAAAGTATCCGATGCGGATGACCCTATCCCTACTCTAAAGGTGACAGTCTTTAGCAACAACTGAAAGAAAAGCTTTGATGTTTTCCTTTATGAAAGTACAGAGAGAAGGATGAAAAGATTAACCAACCTGGTGTCTTTCGCTTAGTCGATCCTTGTCCTCTCTCTTTGTCTCTTGTTCCCAGCTCCTTGCTCTCTTTGCCAGTCCAGCTACACACAGATCCTGCACAAAACAAGAGAGCAAACTACAAGATACAAGTACTCATAACTGATGCATGGATTAGAGTGAATCAAATATACATGTAAATACAATACATCAATGCAATACAAGTATATAGGAGAACATGCAAAACTTTATTGATAGAAGTAACAGGGTTCTGAGAAGGTTACAACCAATGATGGCTCCAATCCAGCAGCACCTCCCCAGCAGCAAGAACTCTCCTCTTCACCTCTAGTAAAACAATCACCCAATAGCTCTAACTGTAAACCAACAGCACCTCCTTGCTTTACACAAAATTCCAGCCTCTCTCAGACCTCATAGAAGAGCTCTATATATAGGAGAGAAGAAGAGAGGATGAGTCAGCTTGAGACTGACATGAAGCTGCCTTGTGTCCTCTCCCTCTTCAGTTAATCTTCAGTTCTTGAGTCCACTTGGAGATCCTTGCTTACACATGGTGATCAAGTACCTCTTACTCATCACAGGGCGAATCTCATGAACCAAGTGTCAGTTTGGAAGCTTCCTGGGCAGTTGACACCTTGCAGGATGACTGTGCCACTTGGCCAATCTCGCCCAGCGCAGGTAGCCTTCATTAACTTTGACTTCCAGCGCAGGTACAAGGAGGGACAGTTGCATTCCAGCGCAGAAGCTCAGTGGAGCAGCTGACATGATCCAAAATAAGCCTGTTTTGAAGTGTTTTCAGGTGGAGAACTGATTGGAAGTGCTGTTGTTTGATGACCTTGTTCTTTTAGGGGTAAGAACAACATGTTTAGGGACTGAGGATCCCTGTAATTATCGACATTTCATGCTCCATGATGCGAGGCACAAAAATGTCTATAACAGACCGTGAGAAGTTCCCTCACCTGGAGACTGGGAACCTCATGAAAAAGAGCACTGGGGGGGTGGTGACAACATTAGAGCTGCAAAAGTGCTTGCACGGTGTGGAAAAGGCTGACTTGCTACACTTACTATGGGTACCACATTTCCACCGTGCGCCCATCACCATTTTCATCATCGGGCAGCTGCTCTGCCAAGTGCATGATGGGTATCTATGGTTGGAGGAGCATATCCCCATCATGACAGACCTCATTCACCGCATTTCTCGGCTCCCCTGCAAAGGAGAGGACCCCACGACCATAGCTGAAGGAAAGGGCAATGATTTGGTCCTTACAGAAGCCATGAAGAGGAAATACAAGCTAGAGAAGAAGAAGAGGGGCTACGCCATCTCCAGCATCAAGGACAAAGGGGTATGCATAGCAACCCAAATCCTGGCTGGCAAAGTTATGAGGAATTTTCATGCTGGTGAGGTACTGGCACTAGTGGTCACACTGGCCGAGCAGTGTGCGAAGGGGTTCCAGTTCAACTGGTCTGAATTCCTCTACGAGGAATTTTTGAAAAATTGTCGCAAATCCTAGGAGCAGGGTAAAACCTTCCACTATGGGTGGTTGTTGTTATCCATAATGCTTGTAGTGGGGAAACTGTCGGAGGACAGTCAATTCCCCAGCATTGACAGAGAATTATCAGAGGCCGTGAAGTACGCTTCACTCTGGGCCACAAAGGACATGAAATGGATACGCGACACCAAAATATTCTGGGTGCTCATGGAAATGAGCATCCAGATGTGGATCAATCGGAGACCACATCTGTCACCCATGGTGTACAACAGTCTATAGAGTTTTGCAGACTTTAAAGATGATATGCACAACATTTTTATCAGGGCGCGTAAGGATTCGGCAAAGAAGTGCACGAAGCTACCTTTTGTAGCCACTGACGATGCAATTTTTACTGTCTTGGAAACATGGCCTCCAAAATGGCGCACCGCAGATCTTACAGAACTTGAGAAGGTGGCAGCGCAGAAGAAGAAGGATGATGCCAAGCTACGTGTCACACAATTGGTTGAGAAAAGGCGGAAGGAAACAATAGCAGTTGAGGTAAGGGTAGCATGCAAAGCAGCACAGAAAGCTGCTGAGCAGAAGAAGGCCGCAGAAGTAGTAACAATAGCACAAGTAGTAGAGGCAGCAACCGTGAAGGTGGACAAGGGCCAAGCAATGTCCTCGCAGGAGTAGGGATAGAGGAAGCAGAAACAACAGAAGGGAGTGCAGACCCAGGGACCACATCCACAAAGTTAAAGCGCCCACACACGGCAGAAAGAGCAGGACCAAGGAAGAAGGTCAAGGCCTCGAAGTTTGCCATTGACCCGATCACCTTAACCGAAGGTGATCTGTATGACATCGGCGAGACGGTTTGCGATGTCACCAGTCAGGCTCTTCAGGATTTTATGCAGGATCACCAGACTATGTTGAGGGCCCTCAGGGCATAGCTATAGGAGTTACAAGTGTGGCCCCCTCAGGTCGGTACCCTTTTGACCCACCTCGCAACAGGATCCTCGGCAGCAAAATAGATATTGCACACACGAATGGAAAACAAAATAGTGTTACCGGAAGGGGCCTTAGTAGCAACAAACGAGACTGATAGATTTGCGTTAACATGATCAAAGACCTTGGCCTTAATTTGGTTTCCCTTCCGTGTGAGACACTGTATTTGCTATAGGATGGGATAACGGTAGAGCTATGCGCTAGGGAGAGCCACGCAATCCAAGTTCTCAGCAAGAAAAATATAAATATGGAACAACTCAAGTTACAGCCCGACGAATTAGTGTCTCAGAATCAACAATTAATGTAGGTGGTAGAAGATGCTTGCCGACGCATCCTAGAGCTAGCCATCCCAACAGATCTACTAGTAGAGGTGCGGATCCACAGGTTGGCAACCAAAGTCCATGAGGCTAGAGAAGAAACAACCAAGGTTCAGCTAGAGCTGAATTTTCAGATCGTCAAGCTACGATTAAAGGCTTAGCCTTCCACTCCCCTGGAGGTCTGAGAACAACGCGCTAGCGCTATCACAGCGGGATTGGAAGAAATTGGAAGTGCAGTGCAAGATTGTACCACTTTGTTGGAGCAAGCACTTGAGGTCCTCACAACTCTGCAAGAGACCCCCAACATCCAGCGCTTAGAGACAGAGGCACGAGAACTTCAATAGTAATACGACAGTGTCAGAGGAACTGCGCAGATAGTAGTCCTCACTCAGTGGCTTGTGAGGATGCAGCAAGCTAAGGAACTGAAGGAGCAGGCGGATGCAGTGCGAATAAGGAGGCAATTCTCAAAGCGCGCGTCCAGCCATGGATCGACGAGGCTTTCACTATCACGACAAACATCGAAGGAAAGTTCATGCACATATAGGGGATGCACACATTAATGCAGAGAAGCACCCCAGACACAGAGGTCTCAGAACAGAGGATGCAACAGATTCAACAAGCAGCGGCTCAGTGCACTGCCGACATCAGCACAGTTCGAGGACAATTGGAGGAACTCCATGCCAAGATCACCGCGTCGATAGAGTGACTTGAGGGCAAGGCATGATGTTTGGGTTGGGGGCTTGTTGGACATGGAATCCCCTTAAGGCATGTTTTGGGGCTCAAAGCCAATGTTTTGAATGAATGATGTTGTAAAGCCCCATGAATTGCGAGTGCGGAAGTATGTTAGATTCATAGGGTTATCTGCCCTATTTTGTAATGTAATGTCGGCCTACCCATGGTCTGTGGACCATGGAATTGTATAAATAGAGCTAGGCTCTAAGTGTAAAAGGGAGAAGAAGTCTGAGAGGATTAAGTCGCAAGTGTAAATTGTGTCTTGGGTCGTAGAGTAGGAGAAGGCTCTACAGCTGAGTGCACAGAGGCCTAGTAGTCCTCAACTGAGTACACTGACCCCTGCAACTAAGTGCGCAGGGCGAAGTCGAGTCTGTAACTAAAGAAAATAATAATAAAGAGAATTTTTATCTCAATTCCATATATCTGTCCTTGAGTTATTACTTGTTTGATATAAATTACAATTATAATGTTTATTTACTACACACACTTGTATGAATGATTGATATTCCTAAGTATAACTTAACGCATGCAAGTAAGCTAAGTTAATCAACTAACAGCGGAATACTAGTAAGTGCTTGGGTAATAACAACATTCGGCCCTCGAGTAGGGTTGCATGAAGGCAACATCTCAGGCTGCGAGGTACAGATAAGTGCGCATAGCGACGTGCGCACAGGGTCGAACCGCGGACCACTTGAACTCATCAGACATCTCCAGGGTGCAGAAACCTAGTTCTAGCACCCTCCCATACTACTTCGGGTGAGACCTCAGTCTACGCTCTACGGACTATTGCTGAAAGGGCCAGTAGTACCGGGATTTGTTTGGCTAAATCACCTCCGAACCTGGGTCAGGCCCAAACAAGCCAAAAACTGCTCAAAGAGTGTAGTGCAATCCATCACCGCATTATCTATTATAGCAATTGCATCCTTGACAGCTACCCCACGCTGTTCATTGACCTCTAGTAGAGTCAAAGGCTGGGCCTTCAACTCAAGCTCTGTAATCTTAAGTTTTAGCTCCTTAAGCATCGGTGCATTTTGCTAAGTGATCGGATAGATCACTCCTTCCATAGTATTTCTCTGTCAATCATACCTTTGGGCGACCAAACTGCATCCTCATCATTCTTCTATATTCACGCCATCCATCAAAGTTGCCTTTATGCATACCCCACCATATTATAGGCATAGCGTGCAATGCCAAGTCCAAGGATTGGAAGTGCTGCTTCTTTGGCACTTCCCTTTCAAATGCATCCATAAATTTATCAATGTTATTTAAACCATCATAGTAAGGCAGACTTCTTACCTCTAGTGATACACAACGCAGTGATTTGGTCATCATGTTACATCATAGCGTAGATATTGAATACAATCTATTATGCCAGTGTTCCAATTCCTTGTCTGAGTCTGATGTGCAGGAGCTTTCACGATCCCATGCAAGACGTCCATCAGCTGTCGGATTCACCCAATCTTGATCTTGTGCCACTATCTTATAAATCTGGTCCAAATCATCATCACTTTCGTAATCACAGACTGATTTAGTGTAGCGTAGTCCTTCTACAAGGTCCAACGGTACTACTATGTGGAGCAATTTTCTTTCAAATGAAATCGTTCGCTTCTTCAAATTAATCACCCCATTCGTGTTGATAGCCCAGGAAATCCCAAGGAGTGCATGGTAGGGATTGTTGTCATCCACAATCTCTATCAATTCAAAATCGGCCAATGTGCTCGCACCTTCGATATCAACTGTTACTCCCTATAGTCTTCCCATGGGGATCTTTTGTTGATTTTACATCCTCAATTGAATAGGAGACCACTGCAATGTAGGTCTCCCTATTTGCTCCCATGTCTATTTAGGAAAAACATTCACGTCGGACTCTAGATCCAGAATAACTTGGTCCATTTCATATTCTCCTATCTGCGCGGTGAGTCTCATCTCCCGCCCTGTTCTTGCCTTATGCTAGTAATACTCCTGATGGTTGTTGGCTTAGTGGGCCCTGGCCTAGGTTTAGCTTTAATTAGCTAAGCAAATCCCTACACTACTAGCCCTTTCAGTATCAATCCACAAAGTGCGGACTGAAGTCTCACCCGAAGCAGTATGGGGGGGTGCATGAACCAAGTTTTTGCACCCATAGATGGTAGTGATGTCATTTTATACCCTAAACCCATCTTCACGCAGATCAATAAGCCTTTTAGGGCTTATCAATATACTTCTCTTATTCGGCTTCGAGACCTTCGTGAAGGTCTGCGATCATCCTTCGTGGACCCTAAACAGGTGATTTATCTACTTACGTGCTTCTGTAATTATTCTTACCTCTGTATTTACCCTGATTAGCTTAAGTATCTGATAACTTCAACATGCATTAAGATATTCTTCGCGTAAATAGATATTGTTACTTGTGTTCATATAACAAAGTAAAACATATAGATTCGCACATTAATATAGCATTAAATCATAAACCCGATATTCTTCATAACATAGTCGCATGCATTCATAACAGAAGTAAATAGATCAAACACATGTAATTCTAGAATAGTCCTTTTTATTAATGCTTCAGATCTTCTTTACAGACTCTAACTATCCTGCACACACAGCTGCAGGATTCCGCACACTCAGTTGCAGACTTCTACCCTAGGCCTCTGCACACACAGATTCAGAGCCTCTTTCCTATGCTAAGACTCTTCACTCTTATCTCTCACTAACCCATTACATCAACATCAATCACCAAATCTAATCTGCCTTAGACTCTTCTAAGACTTCCCTTTTTATACAATCCCATGGTCTGTGAACCATGGGTAGATCTCCTAAAGCCAACATGACTTACATAAACGAACGGTGGAAACCCTTTATGAAACTTTACATCTTCACGCTCCGTGACCACAAAATGCAGAGACTTTACACTTTTTATACAAAAACTTGGGCTTTCTACCCCAAAACTTGGGATTTTAACCCCAAAAATGACCCTAGGGGACCCTGTCCCAACAAGGTTCCGGCTGGAATTATTCTTCATGCTCCACCTACAATACAAACCAACCAATAACATGATGAACATCCTTTACATATATTTTAAGCAATGAAACATGAAAAACATCATGGACTTCACTGTCAGAGGCAATGCAAGTCTATAGGCCACTGGTCCAATCCTATCAAGGATCTCAAAAGGCCCACAATATCATGGTGAAAACTTGGCACATGATCTGATCCTCAAGGAGCTCTTCTTGGGCTTAAGTGAAAATACACATGCTCCCCAACCTAAAACTCCTTCAATGCCCTATTCTAGTATGCATACATTTTATGCTTGTCTTATGCTGCCTTTAGATTATTGATTATAACCTACATTTCCCATTCCATGTCTTCCAACATGTCTGGTCCAATAAGTACCCTGTTCACTGGATTACTTTAGCTGATGGGAGCATTACAACTCCGCCCATATAGTGCTTCAAACAGACTCATCCTCAGTGACTCCTGATAACCATTGTTGTATGCAAACTCAACCAATGAAAGATACTCCTCCCATCTCCTCTGATGATGCATGACGTACATCCTCAACACGTCCTCCAATATCATGTTGAACTTCTCTATCTGTCCATCTATTTGTGGATGATAAGTTGTACTAAAGGCCAACTCTATCCCCAAGTGTGAAAACAACTCCTTCCAAAACTTGGAAGTGAACTTGGCATCCCTATCTGACACAATCTTCTTCATAACATTGTGACATCTCACGATCTCCCTAATGAATACTTCTGCTACCTCACTAGATGAAGAAGCAGTATTCACTGGAATGAAGTGAGCTACCTTTCTCAACCTCTCAACCACAACCATGATAGAACTATGCTACCTCAATGTCCTCAGAAGACCTGTAATGAAATCCATAAAAATGACCTCCCATTTCCATTCTAGAATCAGAATAGCTTGAAGAAACCCACTTGGATGCTTACACTTTGCTTTGACCTACTGATAGTCCAAACATATTGCCACGAACTCTGCCACTTCCTTCTTCAGATTCAGCCATTAGTAGAACTTATTTAATGTTGTCAACATCTTATGACATCCTTGGTGACCTGAATATTTCTTTACATGAAAATACCTCAAGATAAGCTTCTTGAGTTCACTATCATTGAGAACATAGATCTTGTCCCTAAATCTCACCAAACCATCTACCGTGAGATGATAATATACATCATGGTCACCTATACCCTTCTATAGCCTATGAATAAGATTCATGTACATGTCATCTTGTTGTCCTGCATGTAAGATCCAATCTTGTAGATTTGTCCCATATGAGCTCACTGCTGCAACATGGTTCAACTTCACTTTCCGATTGAGAGCATCTACAACCATTGTTATAGACATTTTTTGGCACTGCAACCCCAAGCATAAATGTCTAATAAACCAAGGGCTCCTAAGTCCCTAAAGGTGTTGTTCCAACCCCTAAAAGAACAAGGTCAACTGATTACAGCATCTCCCAGAAGTTCTCCATGAAAAACTACTCAGAACTGGTCAAAACTGGACCATTTCACCTGCTCCATAGGCAAAGTGTGTTGCATCCCACCTAAATACACACTGTTGGTGCGTTGCATTTCAAAATTCCCTTCTATGGGGTGCGATGGGCGAGAAGGGACAAATGGCAGGGTCAATCCGCAAGGTGGAGAAGCATGGAATCTTCCAGAAACTTCTCCTATGACACTTGCCTCTCTGAATTCAACCAAGGATGAGTAAGAGATCATCAATCTCCAAGTGGAATCAAGAACTATCAGAGGGAAGACACTAATCAAATCTCAAGCTGACTCACCTCCCTTGCAGACATCTATATATGGATCCCTCATCCCAGAGATCCAGAGGCTGGAATTTTCCATCTTGTAAGGAAGTGTTGTTGGTTTCTTGAGGCAACATCATAGTGTAATATACATCTGATCCTATATTGCTTATGATAATGGATCCATGTTCTCGTATAGTGTTATGCTGCTTTGATTCTACAGGTATTCTGTGAAGCTGGGTAAGAAAACAAGTAGCAAAGGACTATCAAAGGAGAGAGGAATTGAGCAAGGAACCAAGCGCAAGACAGAGGTGTCAACGGATTAGAAAACGTCAAAGTAAATGACTGGGTAAACTACAATTATTGGTGCTACTTGCTGCCGATGGTGGTTCTTAATCAACGGGGGAGACTCGGTTAACAAGCTATCGAACTGGAAAGGATGCTCGCTCTGGAATTGGCTGAGATGTTGCTACCTTTGCCTCTCCTGCGCCTGGGACTCTATTTACTGCGCCTTGATCTTAGATTTGACGAGCCGAGCTTTTTTTTGGACCCGGCTCTGATTATATACGTAATATGAGCCTGGAAGGAAGGAGTCAAAATCAATCAGTTGCTCTTGAAACATAGAATAGAAAATGATCATTCGTGTTCCAAAGCCCGACCCCCAGCCCACCATACCTCCCGGGCACGTACTCAATCAATCAAACTGGACTTCTAGAAAGGAAGATAAAGAGGGTCCTCTAATTAAGCTACTTCACATTCTCTAATCCTAACTAAGAAGGCTCAGTAGTAGGGGACTCAAGGCTACTCCAGGTCTCCTTTATTCTTCTCTCATCTATCTTTCATAAAGGAAAAACGAAAGTAGTTTTAGTTTGTTTGTTTCTAAAGTAGCTACCAGCCTTTGTGGGATTAGCAATTCTGCATAGACACTATTCCCGGTAAAAAAATGGCGACTCCAATGGGGAGCGAGTAGATTGTTTGTTCATCTACATTTGTTTACTTTATAAACTTACAAACGGAGCCTAAAGTCAAGCCAGCTAGCCTTCAAACTGCATTTGCTATGCAAGTCCAGGTTTTGTTTATGAATTAAACAATTGATTTACAAGCTTTCTAATTGCCCTCATGGTGGCTCTAGTAACCTCCTTAGATCTACCCTTGTGATTGATTTACTGATTACCACTTGCTTGGCCTAAATCCCTGAACTGAACTGCAAACTGTGGCCTGGAATCCAATCAAAGTCTCGTCCCTGGTCCAGCGCACTGTCTGTTCTGTGAACTTCAAATGCAGTGCACTTCCCGAGTGTAGTAGGTGCATTGCATTTCAGTTTCATTGTGTTACAGGTGTGCTGATCAGACAAGGCCTTGTTCCTAAATTTTGGTTTCTAGGTTCACTCTTTTCAGATCTATTCAGGAGTTTTGCTGCCTGCAGTCAGTACACCTCTGTTTGAAACCCCTTTCCTTGCTATTATTCCGCCTCCATTGTGCAAAGAACTGTAAATGTTTTTATGTATTTTTTGTGAGTCATTTTCAGTTCTCCTTTACAAAGAAGTAGCATAATTGTACTGTCGTTTCTTGATTTGAAAGTGTCGCAAGTGTCGTTTTCAGTCATAGAAGAGAATCTGATTGCTCTTGATAGTCGATTACCCTGTTATTATTGTATTTGATCTGAATTAGTAGTTTTTCTAGTGTCGAAAGCAAGTTTTCAATTCCAAATCGCAAAGTGTTGTCATTGTCCTCATTTTGTTTTGAAAAGAAGCTTGTTAGTAATTGTCGCTTTGAAAAATAATTCAGATTTGCGCATTAGCTTTCTTTTTAACATTTACACATTAAGAAGGCTGAAAAAAATACATGCACGTGCATTTGCATTTAGACTGTTTGTTGGTTTGATTTAGGATAGTGCATATAGTGTGTGCTCTTTGCTCTTTGTTGAAAGAACGCCATCTCTCTTTCCTTAGTAGCTAGGATTTTCATTTGCAAAAAGAAGATTAAGCGACTGTTTATCATCTTAGATTACATTTTAGGAATGGTACATCTACATCACGCGGTGAACCTGAAAGGCAAATTTCTTAGACAAGATCAACTATAAATAAATTTAATGAATCTAAAAACGCTTTGGAACCTAACGCACAACATCTAGAAGTCTAGGCTAGAGACGTATTCCGGCGTCGTAAAGCCTGGTAACTATTGTTTTCACTGTTGGTTGGGTGATTCCTCCACTTTGAGACGATAAGTGCCAGTACAGACTTGTGCTCCCATGAACCGTCGAGTATATTTTGGGAGACCACAATAGGCTTTATCCTTTATCCATAGGAAGCCGTGTCTGCTACCGTATCGATCGCAATGCACTGAACACAGCATTCGGGAAGATTGACTGCTGTACCATAAAAAGTATTCTGTAGTTTTGCGATTGGTTTGGTAATCCCTCTGTCTACATTTCCAGAGCAGTCCCTTTCATTCCTTTTCAGACTCCTTAACGGAAAAGGTCCATCTGAGCACTTGTCACTTCAAGCTCATTAAAAATCGAAGGCGACTAGAGTCATCTTTTGTTTTTTCTCGACTCTTAAAAATTGAAAAAACTTGTGTCAAAGCATCCAAAATTTATTTTAAACGTAATAATTATCACCTTTCCTATGTTGGTCTTAGGTTAAGAAAAAAGGAGTCCACCAACCAAGGAGTTCCCCTTGGAGGAAATCCTATTCCCTTCTCCTCTTGGGGAGATGTTGGTGCGCCCCATATGGCCACATTGTCGCTTCCAGGACTGATAATTGGTTTGCCTGTATGGCTCTTCTCAACCTCCATCGTTCAGAACACCGTGATTCCTGAACAATCGAGTCAGCAACTAAACAATACCAGAGTTACCCCCCAACCCTCTACTTCGTCCAATTCTTCCTCTCCTCCTTCCTCTTCGCTTGATGAGGCTGGTAAAGCCAAAAATCAAGTACCTGAGAAGAAGAAGGAGAAGAAGAAGAAAGAGAAGAAGAAGAAGGAGCCAAAGGTGAAAAGGGGCAACCAAACATCGTCTAGCGAAAATCCACACACTGCACTGACCAAGCCTAAATCGCCATGTGTCATTTGCAAAGGAGACCACTATCATCGAGATTGTCCTTGCATCCCTTGGATCTTAAGGAACTGATCTCCTCGTTTACACAACCCAGTGTCATCAACCTCTGACGATCATGTTGAAAGTACACCGTCAACTAGTGAAAGTGAAGCCCCTAGACAAAAAGGAAAATGTAAATTTCCTTGTAAACTGTGTGAAGGCTATCATGTCGTCCACTGTTGTCCCTTCTTAGATGAGCCTAAAAGAGTTTTAGATGACCATTCAGTTTCACCATTACAGTTTCCTCCTGGATATAAGAAACTATTGCCAAGTCCATCACTAGTTGAAAATCTGGCTGACACGCCCTTGTGGTCGGCCAAAGCGTCTATCATTGAAGATAAACCATCTGAATCCATACCAGATGAAATTCAAAAGGTTGAGGCGGCAATTGACCCAGTCATGCCTTCAGAGGATCAATCTTCAGATGATACAGTCACCGAAGAGAACAAGAACGAAACCATTCAAATTCTCTTCGTGAACACAGACTTTGATGAACATGGGGGCAGTCTACCCGTTCCTTTACAGCAGGAAGGAAGTTCGTCAGAGTCATACCCGGCCGTCTATTCGGTCCCACCTCCAAGAACCCTGGTTGTTTCCTTTGACTGGAATCTACTAGGCAGACCCCGTTTACCGGCTAGTGTACCATTTCGAATCATTGCTCAAATATATAGAATGGTCATGGCCGGTACCATCATAGATGAAGGGGCTTCTGTAAGTATCCTTTCCTCAACTGCTTGGAAAGCGCTTGGTTTGCCATTGCTTTTGCCTGAAATGAGAAATCTAACAGGATTTGACAAAGGAACCAGTCTACCGTTAGGGATCCTTCCCGATGTGCCCATAACATTGAGAGGGAAAATCGTTCACATGAACGTAATGGTAGTCCAAGGACCCCTGGATTATAATCTACTCCTTGGACGAGACTATATTTATTGCATGGGAGCCATTGTCTCCTCACTCTTTAGAGTAATGTGTTTTCCGCACGAAGGAAGAGTGGTCAAGCTCGTAGACTAGCTTTCATTCCCCGGTTCACGCATAGCAAATAGTCATATACCATCCTTGAATGGTCTTTTTACCCAAGGAATGTCTCATCAATCCCCAGTCCGTCCTCCTAATGAGCGCGAGTGATTCGGAGGGCATGACTGAAACCCAGGGGGCATGCACCCTGGCCTGTTTCGACAGGAAAACTTCAGGTATAGGGTAGGTTTCCGCGAAGGATATCTGACTAGTCTGACACTCCCGTCCGTTTATGAAAAGGGGATTAGACTATAATAAGATTCCCTCGTCAAATTTATGTGAGTGGAGGCCTGCGCCATTCACCTTTGTCTATTTCGGTAGACATCGTTGAAGAAGTGTTTTGTTTGTAACACAGATTGAACAATCTTTGGTAACCCGAAAGAGGTAAGCCTTTCCTGATAAAACAAATTTTTTGTCTGCAAATTGAGGGGTAACCTCGAAACTTTATTTCACTATACCTGGGGGCATGCAAACCTTTTGGCATGCAAGCGAAGAGCGACCATTTATTTTTTAAATTTGTAGGTCCTCTAACCCTTTAAACTCGTAGGATTGGTCGTTTCCTAACTTGCATAAAGAAAGGATCTAGAGCAAAGCTTTGTAAGGTGCAAGCTCCAAAAAAATGGCATCTTAGATGAGACATTCTTACTATACGACTAGATTGAGCAGTTTTAACATGGACTTCATGCTCGTTAAAAAATAAACATAAGCAATGAGCAAGTGTTTCCCCCAACATTTAAGCTCATTTTAAATAAAAAATGAACCAATTTCTGGTAAATAACCATCGTGAATGTAGTACTTCAGCCTTTAAAGCCTTGGTCGTGTTCTCATCATCACCTCCACTCTGTATTGGCTGATCATTCACCTCCACTTGATTGTTTACCCCTTTTGAGGAACAGCTGCGAAGAGTGATCCTGTTAGCCATCCTTGTAACACTATTGTGATTGGAAAATTCCAAACCTTACCTGGAATCAGCTGCTACCCGAACCTAACACTCGTTCCTCAAAAAACGAGTCTACTTTAAGCTCTTTTCAACTGACTCGTAAAATATGAAAAGATTGTCGAGCCATTGGCCTCTCTAGCTCGTTAAAG
Organism: Pinus tabuliformis; assembly: GCA_031772625.1. Classification (NCBI taxonomy): domain Eukaryota; kingdom Viridiplantae; phylum Streptophyta; class Pinopsida; order Pinales; family Pinaceae; genus Pinus; species Pinus tabuliformis. The sequence goes on from CM062819.1 coordinate 322,650,651, forward strand.
CAACTGGAAGTGCTATCCCTCCTTTAGATTTTAATATTTTTGGACCTAAGGGATTATTATACAAAAATATCGAGCGCTTGTCTTGTTCGGCTCATTAAAATTACCGAAAATTCATCCCTTTCGTATTATTTTATACTTTTTCGGACTTAAGGGATTAGATGACGAAAAAGGATATTGGAGTTTCCTTTACGTTCCTTTTCAAGCTCTCTAAAATTGAAAAGGACCGAGTTATCTTTGTCGTTAAACTCGTTAAAACCTAATAGCGACAAACTTGTCCATAACAGACAAGAATGAGTTTCACTATCGCTAGGCTCGTTAAAACATAGTGATGGGTTTGCCCGAAGGGAAAATTATAGAACAAGCATATGTTATCCTCCTCAAGCTTGAAAAAAATAAATAGGTACTGGTCAGCAATGACTAGGGAAAAATTGGGAAGAAAACTTGAAAAAACTTTGTTGGTAGCAAGTCGCTCTTGAACATGACACTTTCACTCCGCATCCAAGTCAGGTTGGGTTGTTCCATTCACTGGTCACATCACCATGGTTCCATCACACCATCCACATTTGGGGTTAATGCTACCAATCCATCATGTCAGTGTCGCCGATATGTTTAAGAGAAGTCGCTCAGAGAATTCACCTGTGTCTCACCCACTATAATACATTTTCACTCCATTCTTTCATGACCGCCACCCTGAACCATATATCACCAGATCATTTTCACCTCCATTAAAATCCTTTGCTCCATTCCGTGTCATTGATGTGGGATTCATCAAGGCCCTCCTATGATGGATCACTTCTTGTCGACATCAGCTCATTATCCAAGAATTCGATCTAGGAACAACCCTTTCAGTACTTTGAAGCTTCCATACCTCAATGTCAAGTTTCTCACTTCCAGCGACAGGTTTACATCAATGGCCTTTGACCAAAAGATTTTACGTGGTGTTTGAAGCCAAGTCCCTTATTCACACCACATGAATTGTACTGCAGTACCTTGAGGATCATTATCATTATCAGTGATTCCTCTCGCGCCTGTTAACAACTTACATCATTGGTTGGTAATCAGGTGATGTCTTTCCATGTTCGACTCCAGAACATCTCTCACATGGATCGACTTGTACTTTGAGTGAAGATCGAACGATATTGAAGACCCCAAATCTAGTTTCATCCATCCGGGCTGCGATATATATTCAGGAAAATAAAGACATCAAGTGTACATCATTACTGCACAGATAATCATCCAATCTAAGGGATGATGGCTCTACCAGAATCATCAGTCTACACTCAGACGATTATTTGTCCTACGTACATGAAAATGAATTTATAAAGTTGAGCATGGGAATGCCCGCCTCAGCTAGATCATGAAAATATTATAAAGATAATGTATTGTATTGTATCTTATTACAGGTCTCCTTCCAGCTTGAAAGAACTTCGGATCCTCATGATAAAGCATTTCACCCGACATCAAAAGATTAACGACCTCATGGTTTAGGGGGCAACTGTTATAGACATTTTTGGGCACTGCAACCCCAAGCATAAATGTCCAATAAACCAAGGGCTCCTAAGTCCCTAAGGGTGTTGTTCCAACCCCTAAAAGAACAAGGTCAACTGATTACAGCATCTCCCAGAAGTTCTCCATGAAAAACTCCTCAGAACTGGTCAAAACTGGACCATTTCACCTGCTCCATAGGCAAAGTGCATTGCATCCCACCTAAATACACACTGTAGGTGCGTTGCATTTCAAAAATCCCTTCTATGGGGTGTGATGGGCGAGAAGGGACAAATGGCAGGGTCAATCCACAAGGTGGAGAAGCATGGAATCTTCTAGAAACTTCTCTTATGACACTTGACTCTCTGAATTCGAACAAGGATGAGTAAGAGATCATCAATCTCCAAGTGGAATCAAGAACTATCAGAGGGATGACACTAATCAAATCTCAAGCTGACTCACCTCCCTTGCAGACATCTATATATGGATCCCTCATCCCAGAGATCCAGAGGCTGGAATTTTGCATCTTGTAAGGAAGTGTTGTTGGTTTCTTGAGGCAACATCATAGTGTTGGGTGATCTAAGCTTTTCATGAGGTGAAGAAGGGCTCACTTGCCGAGAGGATGATGTTGGGTCAGAACAATCATTTGTAATTCTCTTGGCTCTTTCTTGATTATCAATAAAACAATTCAAGTTTTCCTCCATACACTTGTGTGATTGATGTTTTATGCATTTGTGTGGTTAATATACATCTGATCCTATATTGCTTATGATAATAGATCCATGTTCTCATATATTGTTATGCTGCTTTGATTCTACAGGTATTCTGTGAAGCTGGGTACGAAAACAAGTAGCAAAGGACTATCAGAAGAGAGAGGAATCGAGCAAGGAACCAAGCGCAAAATAGAGGTTGGTCTCCTTTATTCTTCTCTAATATATCTTTCATAAAGGAAAAAACGAAAGTAGTTTTAGTTTGTTTGTTTCTAAGGTAGCTACCAGCCTTAGTGGGATTAGCAGTTCTACATAGACACTATTCCCGGTAACAACCATGTTCTCCTTTCCCTTAATGTACTTGATCTCAAAGTCAAACTCATTAAGAGTAGCCAACCATCTAGCTTCCCTGGCGTTCAAATTTGGTTGGTCAAACATATATCTCAACCCACTCTGATCGCTCATCAACACAAACCTCCTACCAAGAAGATAATTTCTCCGCATCTTCAAGGCATGAATAATGACTGCTAACTCAAGATCATGAGTCACATAGTTCTTCTCGTGCTCATTCAGTTTCTTAGACTCATAGCATACCGCTTGTCCCTTTGTTCATAAGGACTCCACCAAGCCCTCTCTTGTAAGCATTTGTACATACTACGAACTCTTTATTTGGATCTGCAATCTTTAACACTAGAGCATTTGTCAACAACTACTTCAACTGCTCAAAATTGGTTGCACACTCCTCTTTCCATTCAAACTTCTTACCTTTCCTTTGTAATGATGTAATATGATATGCAATGTGCGAGAATTTCCTGATGAACCTCCTGTAGCAGCCTGCTAAACCCATGAATGATATGACTTCCTCCACATTTCTAGGAGTTTCCCACTCCATGATAATGTTTATCTTTTCTAGGTCTAATGTTATGTCGTTCTTTGAAACAACATGTCCCAAGTAGTGTACTTATATCTGAAAGAAATTGTAGTTTCTAAGCTTAGCATACAATTGATGCTCTCTTAGCAATCTCAACATTGCTACTAAATGTTTGTCATGCTCTTCCTCATTTTTAGAATATATCAAAATGTCATCAATGAATACAATAACAAACTTGTCCATATAAGTACACAACACACTATTCATCAAACACATAAAAGTAGATGGAGAATTGTTCAAACCTAATGGAACTACAACAAACTCATAATTCCCATAACTAGTCCTGAAGGTAGTCTTATATATGTCGTCTTCTTTGATGCGCACCTGATGATATTTTGATCGTAGATCAATCTTTGAGAACACTGGTTCTCCCTTCAATTGATCAAACAAGTTGTCAATCCTCAAAAATGGACACCTGTTCTTAATTTTCACCTTATTCAATTGCCTGTAATCAATGCACAATCTAAGAGTACCATCCTTCTTCTTCACAAAGAATATTGGTGCCTCCCAAGGTGATACACTTGGTATAATGTATCCCTTATCAAGTATTTCCTTCAACTACAACTTCAACTCTACTAACTCTGGATTGCTCATCCTATAAGGTTCCTTTGATGTTGGTGCTGCCCCTAGTACCAACTCAATAGAAAAGCCTACTTGCCTTTGCGGAGGAATCTCTAGAATCTTTGTTGGAAGAACACCCTAAAATTGCTACAATACGGGATACCTCTTGAAGATTTCTGCATCCTCAACATCCTTACCCTTGTCACTGGAAATATGAACTGCAACATCACACGCCCTTTTCTGCCACTAAGATTAGCCTACATAGTTGTGACCATCCTCACTGATGTAGGCTTCTTCTTCCCCTACAAGATTATCTTCTCTCCATTATCATCCAGGAACTCAATATCCTTGTCATAACAATCTGCCTTGGTCATGTGAAGATACAACCAATCCATACCCAAAATCATACTATATGATCCCAATGGCAGTACATTCAAATGTGTTGTTGTAGGCATACCATTCAACTAAAATGCACAAGCTCTTACCCAATGATGAACTCTCTTCTTCATACCTATAGCCAACTGCACCAACCAAGACTCTACCTGCACTTCTTTTCTCCAGCCACACTTATCCACTAGGTCAGGGTAAACGTAACTATAATTAGATCTAGGATCAATCAAAATAGAAATAACTTGATCACAAATATTACCATCCATCTCAATTATAGATGTCTGGTGATCCGACTACCTGCTGTCCATAACCGCATAAATCCGAGGAATACTATGACCAACATGCCCAATTGTATGTACCTCCTAAGAACTATAGATCTGAGGCCTCCCTCCTTGGTACAATGGAAAATCTTTCTTATGATGATCTTTGCCACATATCCAACACTAAAATGATGCTCTACTATCACCTCTAGTCTGCTTCTGTCCAGGCTGTGACACATGTCCCTTCTCAACTGACTAAACTTCTTGTAAGGAACAACATTTTCTTTCTCACCTACATCTTGAGGTCTTCCCCGCTTCGGTGGCCATTTTCCTTTTACTTTCTCATTTCCCTTCAAGTCATGTTTAGGCTCAACTTTTTTCTTTGACTGCTTTAATTTACGGATGGCTTCCTCTAATGATTTAGCTCATCAAACTCAATTCGGTCTCTATATGATGTCAGAAACCCACTAATGAATCTCTTAATCTTAGCCTTCTCCTCCTTGAGATATGGCACATATCTCAATATCTCCAAGAATCTGCTAGTGTACTCATTATTTTTCATAGAACCCATATGTAGCTCATAAAAATCCTTATCTCTATCATCATACTACCTCTCTGATAAGTACTTCTTGAAAATCCTCTCAAAATAATCCCAAATCAAGTCTTCTTCCTGAATTCCCTTGACATTTTTGACATCTTTCGACTAGGTATTTACTTTCCCTTTAAGACTGAAGGTGTCTATCTTTGCTTTCATGTTCTCTAAATAGCTATGAAATCTGAAAAATTTCTTCATTCCAAGCAACCATGCCTCTGCATCTTTTGGCTTCTTCATCTCTCCATCAAATGTAGGATGCCTCACTTTCTTGAACTCCTCAAGTAAATACTCCCTCCTCCTATAAGGATGATGACGATAATGATTATAATGATGTCTCTTGTATGAGGAACTAGAATGATGCCCATACATACCAAAATTCCTATCAGGTGTATCCATTGATCTTCCACCTCTGGCTATGTCCCCTCTATCCAACATGTATCTAGACCAATTTTTGCTACCATAGGCTCCATTAGTTTTCTCTTCCTTCCTTTGATTGGTTCTCATCTATCTCTATTTCTAGAAATTTGACAAGCTCTTAAGGATTGTTGCATTAACCTCTATATGCTTCTCCCGAGTCATTGAAAGTCTTTCCTAAGAGCAACCAACCCATCATTGTCTACTTTGCAACTTCTGATCTCTGCCCTCAAACTCCTCAATGTATCTCCTATATGAGGAGAATAATCTTCTCCTTGTTGCCCAACTTATCCGTAAGAAGTGTCACAAGAACTGTAGTTTACTATTTAGCTTTTCATCTTGAATTCTCTTCTTCCTAGAAGTATACCATGTCAGATAACCAAATAGATACCAAAATCAAATCCATACCTTAGTGATATTAAAGGGAGGCTTATCTCATCTACAAGATCATTCTACATTATCATGTACATGTACAATCATAAAAACATCCATGTAATAACATAACATCACAACAACATCATGCATGATCATATCAACTGTATACCTTGATGCCATGCATGAAAACCATAACCTTGACAACATCAGACTTACCGAAAGAGAGTGAAACCACACTCTATGTTAGGTACCTATAATACTAGTATATTCCCTTATTATTATTGTCATTGTACCCCTAATTTTTATTGTTGTGCCCATGTTGTCCCCATATTGTTATTATTATGCCTCGTAGAAGCCCACTATTGTTATTGTTGTGCCCTTACATTATTATTGTTATGTCGGCTTGTTGGCTTGGTGGGGCCTGACCCAGGTTCAACGTTAGTTAGCCAAACAAATCCCTACACTACTGGCCCTTTCAGCATCATCCCACGGAGCGCAGATCGAAGTCTCACACGAAGCAGTATGGGGGGATGCTGGAACCAAGTTTCCGCACCCTGAGATGGTCGTGATGTCGGTTTATTCCTTCTATTACTACTTTCACGCAGGTCACTAAGTTCTAGGGCTTTTTCTGTCTAGCCCTTTATTCCGCCCTTCGGTACCTCCGTGAAGGGGTACGATTGACCTTTGCGTAGCCCTAACTTGCGGTTCAGGTACTTTCGTGCTGCTAGGGCAACGTACTATGTAGATTCCCAAACTAGCTCAAGTGTCTTACTTATCTTATTAAGAAATCACAGTTAGTGCCGCATAAACAGATATCCTACCTTGCATTCAATTATCTAACGTAATTACATACATTCGCGCATCACATAGGCATTATAAATGAAATTCATACACAATATGACAAGATGCATTAACAGGAAACAAAGACACAGAAGTCGCAAAATGCTTCTCTTTATTGATATCTTCATATGATTACAGACTCTATCCACCCTGTGCACACAGCTGCAGGGGTCTGCGCACTCAGTTGTGGACTTCCACCCTAGGCCTCTGCGCACTCAGCTGCAGAGCCTCTACCTACACTAAGACCCAAAACTTAGACTTCTCTCCTTATAGCTCAAGACTTCTTCAAAACTTATTTCTTATCACTTAGATCTTGCTTAGCTCTTTTTATACAATCCCATGGTTCGCGGACCATGGGTAGATCTTTACAGCAGACTTTACTTTACAAAATAAGGGCAGAAAACCCTTTCTGACTCATGACACCTTCACGCTCTGTGACCACAAAATGTGGAGGCTTTACAACTTTATTACAAAACTTGACCAAAAACATGGGCTTTTAGCCCCAAAATTGTCCTTGGGGGATCCCGTTCCCAATAGGCCCCCAAGACAAACATCGTGACTCGCCCTCAAGCCACTCAGCAGGCGTGGATATCTTAGCTCGAAGACCTCCCAGCTTGATCTGTATGACCACAACTGTTGGCTTAGTGGGGCCTGACCCAAGTTCGGAAGTGATTTAACCAAGAAAATCCCAGTACTACTGGCCCTTTTGGCAACAGTCCATGGAGCGCGGACTGAGGTCTCACCCGAAGTAGTATGGTTCGATGTGCGCTTTAAGCAAGGCTTCTTTCCGTCTCGTGGCATCTAACTAGTCCTTCAGTGCCCTTGCCTGCTGCAGTTTGGTGAGTTGTTGAGTAAGGACGACCGTCTGCACAGTCTCATAGACACTGTCGTACTCCTACTGCAACTTGCGTGCTTCTGTCTCTAGGCACTGTAGGTTTGGGTCTTCCTACAGGTATGTAAGCATTATTAGTGCTTGATCCAACATCCTGGTGCAGTCCTGTACCGCCTAGCCAATTTTCTCCAACCCCATTTGGATAGCACGGGCGCATTACTCTCTAACTTCTAGGGGTTTGGAGAGCTGCGCCTTCAACCATAGCTCGGTGATCTGCAGGTTCAGCTCCAACTAAACCTTCGCCATTTCCTCTTTGGCCTCGTAGACTCCGGCCACCAATTGGTGGACCCACTCTGTTGTTGGTAGCTCTGCCAGCACAGCTAGCTCTAGCACGCTCCAACACACATCCTCTACCACTTGCTCCAGTCCGTGAGCTTGTGCAACCAACTCATCGCACTGGAGGCTGAGCTAATCCATGTTGATTTTCTACTCGTTCAAGACCTGGATCACGCGGCTTTCCCTGGCGCAGAGCTCTGCGATGACCCCATCCTGTAACTGGTACAGGGTTTCACGCGGCAAGGCTACCAAGTTTAAGTCGACACCTTTCATGTTGCTCATCGCAGCTAGGTCAACCTCGCTTGCTGCTGCTAGGGCCCCTTCAATCAACATGAAAAGGTTATCCCTACTAGTGCGTAGTGCCTGTTCGGCCTTTGTGGTTCCTGTTGCGATGTATGGAGCCATTATACATGTTTGAGGGGGGTTGTACCTATAAGCCTTATAGTTGTGCACTGAGTGCCCCAACACAGTGTTCTGCTCCATCCTCATTTCCTGGAGCACGTCCTTTGTGACCTCATGAACCATTTCACCGATGTCAAACTAATCACCTTCTGTGAGCGTGATTGGGTCAACAGACGTCTTTATCACCTTCACCTTCTTCCTGGGAGCTATTTTCTCAGGGACACGTAGCTGCTTGGGTTGGGTCGATGCTGAGCCGGGGTCCACGCGCTCTTCTGTCCTGTCCACTTCCCCGGTCTGCTGCCCTGTGGACATCTCCTGACCCTCCTCGAGCTCTTTTATTGGCGTTGTTGTGGTTTCTGCACTGGATCCTTTGCTGGGCTACAACCTTCTCCATTCTTACCAATTCCAGGGCATGCCACTCTAGAGGCCATGACTCCATCACTGTGAAGATCGCATCATCCGTTGCGACGAACAGAAGCTTCACCCATTTCTGCACTGGATCCTTGCACGCCCGATTATATAGGTTATGCATATTCACCTTGAACTCTACCAAGCTTTGCAAGCTGTTATAAACCATGGGAGACAAGCGCGGCCTTCGGTTGATCCACATTCAGATGCTTCCCTCCATGAACACCCAGAACACCTTTGTCTCGTGAATCCTCTTTGCGTATTTTGTAGCCCAAAGTGAGGTGTACCTCGCGGATTCAGGCAGATCATGCTCAATCTTGGGAAACTGGCTTTCCTCCAGCAATTCCCTTGCAACCAACAAGATGGATAAGAGCAACCACGCATAGTGGAAGGTCTTAAACTGTTCCTCGGCCTCCTTGCAGTTCGTTAGAAACTCCTCGTAGAGGAACTGCACCCAGTTGAACTATACCCCCTCTGCAAACTGCTCTGCCAGCCCAATCACAGACGCTGGTACTTCGTCGGTGCGGCATTTCCTCATCAGCTTGCTAGCCATCAGTTGGGTGGATACGCACACCCCTTTGTCCTTAATGCTTGCAATTACGTACCCCCGCTTTTTCTTCTCAAGTTTATACTTAGCCTTCATAGCTTCTGCAAGGGCCAGGTTTCTGCTTTTTCCCACTATGGCCACGGGGTCGTGTCCTTTGAAGGGCAGTTGAGAAATTATGTGAATTAGGTCAGCTGTGATGGGAATAGGATCCTCCAGCCAAAGATATCCATCATGCACCAGGCATAGCAACTGCCTAATGATGAAAATGGTGATGGGCGTTGTTATAGCTCCAAATCTCACTCTTATGGTTTGTGATGTTGCACTCATGGCCTAGGGCAAGCCATCCTTCCAGACCTGGTCCTAAAATTTAAAAAACAGTGTTTTATCCCTTATACACGACATTTCCCTGAGTTAAACGCGTGTATATGTGGGTAGGCATATACCCAACCCGCGTATATATATTAAAACACTTAAAAAAAAAAAACTCCTTAATTTCGGGCGGAGATCGTGGGTTTTACCTGCTGATCACCTGTTAGTGCCCGTGGCCCAACTGTTCCCAACCAACTCCCAACTAAAAAACTACTTTGGGAGAGGTATAAAAAGACCTCAATGGGAAGGCCTAAAGGAGGAGAGAAGAGAGAGAAAGGTTATTATGCTGAGATTTTTCCCCCTGACCAGGTCTAAAGATCCTTGTGCCTTCTGCACTTCCCCCATTTGTACAGGAAACCCTTGTTTCCTTCTGTGTTGATGTTCATCCATTACTTGTGACATCATGGAGAAATTCATGGAAGGAGTTTGTTAAAGGCTTGAGGTTGGATGAATCCGGAAGGAAGCTTTGCTTGGAGCCTGCAAAAGGTGACTCAAGTGAAATTATTCCTTTTCTGTACTTTATTTGTCTATAATAAAAGAAACACATGTCTTGGTTCCTGATATGAATCTTCTTTATGTTTATGATATTCATGTTAGAATTCATATGTGAACGGTTGTTTATATTTCATAACTAACTACCTTTCTTTATAACATGAAGATGGTTTCTTTATAAGTTTTTGTCCATATACTGTTGTGTTCTTTGGAATTGGTTGTTTTGCAGGACAAAGGAGCAAGAGGGACTTGAAGAAGGGTTTGGACCCTTGAGGACCTTCTCAAACGTAGGACCTAAGGTATGTTCCCTTATCATAGAATTTTCTTATAAATAGCATAATGGTTGTGTGAATGTGTGTTTCTCTGTATAGACAACTTTCAGTCTGCTAGGGTTTCAACCCAAAAGCCCTAGGGGAACATTTCCCTCAACAGAATTGGCGACTCCACTGGGGACAACACTCTTGTTGTTCCTAGTTTGGGTGTTTTCAAGCCAATCAGGGCTCAGCTGCCTGTTTGCTTGCTGTTGTTGTGTGGTCTATTCTTGAATTCTAAGTTTTGCCAGTTTCTTCAGTTTGTTTTTTATTTTTCTTGAAACCTTTTATATATGTTGTTTTTCTTAGTTACAGAGGCGTATATACACATGTTTCCTTAAGTGAACCCACGTATACGCAGGTTTCCTTAGTTACAGTCGCGTATACACGCAGTCTGTACATCAGTACAGTCGCGTATATATAGCAATTTTCAAGATTTTTAAATCTTTTTATCTCTGAAGGTCTGTCTGGTAGTTTGATTCAGTCTGAAACAATCATTTTCCAGTATCAGTTGTTTGTTTTACAGCAAGCATCTTGTTCCAAATTCTCTCTGATTGTAAGGGGTATTGGTCTTGTTTTTGTTATTGCAAGCATCATCGTTTTTGCTAAAGCACACAAGATTTCTTGCTAGGAATCTTGGCTGCTCTGATTCATCAGGGCAGGAAGATTGATCTCAATCTTTGTGTTAAATCTTGCTTTTGGTGATTTTTTGTTTGCTTGACAAAACCGCTTTTTGTGACCATCCACTTCTTTGTTTCATGAAAGTTGTTGATTGACACTTTCTTGAAATTTGTCTTTTTGATCTTTTTGGTCTTTGTTGCCAAAGCTTTCATTGCTGCTTTTGATTGTTAAGAGCATCCTTAAACACATTTCTTTTTGTTGAGTTTTCATCCATTGTGTGGTGTCAACTTGCAAAAGTGTTTGTTGCCTATTCTTCAGTCACAAAGTTTCAGTCTTGTTGAGATCATTTTTGAAAAGACTTTTTTGTTGTTGTTTTTGAAGAAAACTTTTTGAAAAACTTAGTTTTGCTTTCTTGAACTTTGTTTTCATTTGGTTTCCTTTTAGTGAATGAAAGTGCTTTATGTTTGTCTTGGAACTTGTTTTTAGTGTTTAGACGAAATGAATGGTAGCATATCATATTCCATCTAGACATTTTAAGTCGCAAAATAAAAATTGATAAACAAGCAACTTTCATTTCTTGTTTATAGAGTAGTTTTGAATCTTGCATCAGCATATATTTGTTGCATTAGGATAGATTTACATATTTTTTTAGGCACACATAGCTTTGTTAACTTTTGTGAGTGTGAAGCGTGAATTAACGAAAAGAAAAGAAAAATTTGTTATATTAGAAGTTCCTCTGAACCCTGTAGAAATTGCTTTTCATCGAAAAACGAAAACAAGTGCATGTGCATGTAGTTAGGTTTTTATTAATTTCTTTTGTGTCAAAAACACCACTAGTTTCACTTCCGTTATCCTGTGACTTAAAGAACAGCCTATTTTAAAATCAAGCGCTAATTAAAATTCACTAAAACTTTTTTTTTAAGTTAGATACACCAACAAGTTTCAGGATTTTAGGGCCTTGGATTAGGCGAGTGGAGAGTTAACTCTCCAAGGCCATTTAAACATCAAACGTAGGAGTTTGAATAGCGAGTGAAAATCCAATAGCGTTAGGAATACCAGGAAACCTCCGGATCTGGGAGTTAAGCACGAGGGTCTGTGAAGAAAGGGAAGAGAGATACCTCCTCTCCTACTTGTCCGAACTTACCTCACAACTGTTCCGCCTGGCTTCTGCGACGAGTTGGTATCCATAGTTGCTACTCCTAGGGATCTACACATGTGGCTGTGGAGGGGAATCCCGTGGCACCTGAGGTCGACGTTGCGTCACTCTCAACGGTACTACTGGAGGGCACCCTTGCGAAGCTTGGGGGCTTGCACCGGCACAGGCTGTTGTTAGGAGGTCAGCGTAACTTCCTCTGTTACCTTCGCTGATAGGACTAGGCCCTCATCATCCCAGACTATCTTCGGAAGGCCCCTTAATTCACTTTCTTGTATTTTGGTGTCCGGTCTTAATCACCCGGAGCGGAAATACTTGGAAGTTGTTTGATTGGCTGATATCTTTAGGGACTTTATAGTGTGTGCTATGTGCTCTTAGTTGGCCTAGCTTTCAATTTTTTGAGTCTTTAGTTAGATCTTAACAAAAAATTCAAAGTGGCTGACTGATCACCTAGACGGTCTCGAAGACTTCATGGTCTTTCACCACCAAGTTTAGAGCCTTCTCCTAGAAGGCGCAGAGGTAATACTGCTGGTGGGTTTCGTCCCACGGCAGTTGATGCATCAGGGATTGATCCTCCTCTCGGGGGCATTAGTGTTCAAGAAAGGCCTGGCACTTCCCCACAACAAGAGAGGAACACTCCAGTTCTTTCTCGAGTTCTCTTTCAAGCAGAGAATAACATAGAGGTAAAAGAACTCTCAGAGTCATTAGCGGCTCTGAATTCTCCCCTACCATCTAGTCATCCAGACGTATTACAATACGTTGGGACTCCAACGCATAGACCGTCAAGTCCAAGTTACGCTACGCGCTTACCATCGATGACCACTACTGGAAGCATGGCTTCTACTACAAGTGCTACAACTATGCAGACTCCAACATCGGTGCAAGGGGCAGGAACGATTTCCATCTCCTCCGCTTCTTTGTTTGGATCTTTTGCTAGCACATCTTTAGTTGGGTCTACCTCCATTCCGTCCACGAGTGGAAATGCCCAAACCAATGCTTTTGGTTCTGGATTCTTCCCATTTGGCACCCATTAACAGGGTATTCCATTAGTTCTGTTTAGTGCTGCCACGTCCATGATGGGTGGATCAGCTTCATTCCAGGGTTTTCCTTTCGGAAGTGGTCATATACCACATTCCAACCCGACGATAGGATCCATGCCTTTTTCTTCTGTAGGACAAAGCAGTAATCCTTTCCAAGGTTGGACTAACCCTGGGGTTAGTGGCACGGGAACTGGGAATCCATTTATCGGCCAACAAGGGAATGGGTCGTACTCCACAGTTAGTTCGTTTCAAAGTATTCCTCCCTTAGCTTCGGCTTGGAATCCGTATCAGGGGTTATCAGCTCCTTATAACCCTTTGGGAGGAAACTTTGCTGGTTATGGAGGCTTTGCGGCCAGAGTTGGTCAAACTCTGAATTTTTCTGGATCACAAGGCTTGCCTTTTGGTTCAGCCGGTTCTACTGGTTACTTCGGGCAACCTGGTGCCTTCCAAAATCCAGGCCAATCTTTTCAAAACTTTGGGAGCTCCGTCCAGTCTGGGTGGAATCCCCAAGGTCCTCCTAGGCTTCCGTTTTTGGCAACTTTGAACTTGCCAGACCTCACTAAGTTAACAAACGATCCAATCAAATACAATCCAGCCTGGCCTCCGGTCCCAACCAAACTCCCTTCGGACATTCCAAAATTCGAAGGGAAGAGCGGTGAAGACCCAGGCGACCATGTAACCACATTCCATTTGTGGTGCTCATCTAACTCCCTTATCGATGACTCGATTAGGTTGAGACTGTTTCAACGCACCTTGACTGGTAATGCGGCCAAATGGTATATAGAGTTGCCAGGGGGCAGCTTTACATCTTTCACTGACTTAGCCAATATTTTCTTAAATCATTTCCAGTTGCCTGTCCGTTATGATGCCGGAACTGAACTTCTGGCCACTGTTCGACAGGATAAGGCAACTCACATTTCTAACCATATTTAGGAATGGAGATGGAGAAAGAGGCTCATTAAAGCCGAAATCCCTCCAGAGTACCGTCTCGAATGGTTTTTGAAATCTTTACAACTCGAGATCTCTAAGGATGTCTCCATGTCTGGAGTCTATTCTGAGGAGCAAGCCATTTTTAGGGCCCAGCAATTAGAATTGATCTACTCTCAGTCTGGGATCCTACAGAAATACTTGCCAGATGCTCCTGGGTCTAAGGTTGACATAGCTAAGTCGAAGCCAAGTCTCCACGTGGATGGTATCGTTGGGTCGGTAGACACAAATGTGGTGAACTTGTTGAACCGATTGCAGCAGTTGTCTTTACAAACTGCTTCCAACAACCAAGTCACATCGTCTAACCCTCTGGCTTCCCAAACCTCTTTGATTAATGTTGTCCAATCTGATAACCTCAAATGAAATCAAAATTCCAATGGGAAAATGAAAGGATGAGGTAAGAAAAAGAATCAGGATGGGAAGGCTGACGCAAATAAATCTGACAATAATGCTGGTGGTGGTAGAAATGAGTCTAGAAAGAAAGTCAAGTTTCCATGCAAGTTGTGTAGTGGAGACCATTTAACTCACCTCTGCCCCAAGATTGAAGACGCTCAGCGCTTGTTAGGGCAGCAAGGGACTTCTAGCTCTCAAGCTGTGTTAACCAACCCTTTTCCCCAAGGGCAGCAACTTCTTGCTGGCGTAAGTTCAAATCCTGGTACCTCCGCAGGGGGCAACCAGGAAGGGGAAAAATCATCAAATGTTTTCATGATGGGTTCTAATGTCCATGTGGCTACTCGGTCACATGATTACAGTGAAGCCAAAACTTCCAAGGACAAGACTGTTCCCAGAAGAACCGACCTTCATATTGAGCGACTCCCTGTCGAGACTATACCACGAATACCGAAAGGTTCCGCTAAACGCATGACTATTAATCCTAATGCTAGGGCCGGCCAGAATTACTCCATTGTGGAGGATCTAGCTCAGAGTCTGTGTGCCATGCCTGCTTTAGAGGTTCTCCAGTTGTGTCCGGCTTAGCGAAGCGCTTTACTTTCCACGATTGGGGCAGTCGATCCAACTAACTCTTTAGTGCTCACTTTTGACATGTTAAATGTCAAAAAGCGGCTCCCTCATCATATGGCTTTCCAAATAAAGTCTACATACCAGAAAATAAACATTTTTCGTACCGTTAACGATGAAGGAGCTTCCACGTGCATCATGTCGATGTCATGTTGGAAGGCTATTGGATCACGTTCGGTTGTTCCTTCACCTACTGTCTTGACTGTGTTTGATGGTCATTCTCATAAGCCACATGGGATTATCCCGTCCTTTCCTATATGTGTTGGGGGGAAGGTCGTCAATACTGAAGTAGAAGTCATAGATGCTAACCTAGACTACAATCTCCTCTTAGGAAGGAATTGGGTATACGAAATGGACGCCATTGTTTTGACTCTGTTTCGTGTCATTTGCTTTCCTCATGAGGGGAAATCATTAAGGTTGATCAATTGGATTATTGTCCAGTCGATCCTCAAGCAAGATCTGACTCTATTATTCCTTTAGTGGATAACCCTCGCTACCTACTGAGAATTTAGGAGTGGGGATGTATTCCTCATTGATGGGTACCTTTGATCTTCCCTCTCCTTTCACTAAAATCAATGCCATTTCATCATCTAAGGAGTCTCCTCGAGAAGAGTTCTTCTGAACTCGTTATTTTTCAGACCCTTGGACCTTGCCTTCACCTATGACCACATTAGTTGAAGGACAAGTAAATGGAATGGCATTCCCAATATCTGCAGCCGAGCTTAGATATCAGTCTATCGTTAACTCTGCAGATGACCACTCTACTCCTTTTTCTGAAGAGGAGTTAGATGGTGATGTGGCCTCGGCCTGGAGCCTTGATTCTACCTCTGCCTTGGACTGCTTAGATTCAGTTTTACCTTCTGAAGAAGCAATCCTCGAAGCAATGATGGGTATAGATCGACCTTGGGAAGACTTACACCATCGTTCATACTTTCTTCCTCCATTGCAGGAGGTAGAATCTAGATTCTCCGAGCTCTGTACTAGTGATGTTTGTACGGTATCAAATCCTTTGGCTCCAGCACACGTTTGTGCCGAAGGTAATATGTCGGTGATTTCAAAAACGATACCTATAAACATCTCTAGGGACCCTAACATGATCGAGAATCTCTTCATCGGAATTGAATGTTCCCCTGAAGAAATTCAAATTTACACCGACCTGTTCAAGGAATTTCGAGATGTATTTGCTTGGTCTTATGAAGAAATGTTTGGCATTGATCCTTCTATAGTTCAACATGAGATCAAGACATATGAAAACGCCAAATTGTTTCGTCAAAGGCTTCGGCCGGTTAACCCTAGGAAAGCAGCAGTTATCAAAGCTGAAGTTGAGAAGCTGCTAAAGGCGGGTTTTATATACCCTATTCCTCTTACTGATTGGGTTTCTAATCCAGTCCCTGTGGATAAAAAGCAAGGAAAAATCTGAGTATGCATCGATTTTAGGGACCTAAACAAGGCTTGTCCAAAAGATAATCACCCCATGCCATTCATTGATCAGATTATCGACGAGTGTGCGGGTAAAGAGATTTTTTCCTTCATGGATGGTTTTTCGGGTTATAATCAAATTTCTATCCGTCCTGAAAATCAACATAAGACATCCTTTATATGTCCCTTGGGTACCTTTGCATATAGAAAGATGCCTTTTGGTCTTAAAAATGTTGGACCCACGTTTCAGCGACCCATGTCATATGCTTTCCATGACATCAAACATGTCATCGAAGCATACTTGGATGATCTCGCTGCTCATTCTCGAAAGAGAACTGATCACCCTAGTCATCTTCGAATGGTTTTTGAGCGATGTCGTTTTTATAAAATCCGGTTGAATCCCAACAAGTGCGTTTTCGCGGTTATGTCCGGTCGGTTTTTAGGGTTCATTGTGTCAAATGAAGGGATTCGGGTTGATCCCTTCAAGGTTGAGGCAATAGTTCAGTTGCCTCCCTCATCCTCAATTCGAAAACTTCAAAGTCTTCAAGGGAAGGCTAATTTCTTAAGACGGTTTATAGTGAACTATGCCGAGATTACTAAAGGGTTCATGCATCTGCTACGGAAAGGAGTTCCATTTGTGTGGGACGAATTTGCGCAACGGTCGTTCGATGCTTTGAAAAAGGCATTAGTCTCTGCCCCGCTTTTAAGCCCACCGGATTATGGTAGAGACTTCCTTTTATATCTCGCTGCAATAGAATCAACCATTGGTATGGTTTTCATTCAGGGGGACGATGCTCTCACTGAGCATTTGATTTATTATTTGAGCCGAGGCTTAACAGGTCCTGAACTTCACTATTCTCCGGTTGAGAAGTTGGCCTTGGCAGCTGTCCATGCTGTCTAGCGGCTCCGTCATTATATTCTGCTATGCAAAACTTTTGTCTTAGCGGCGGTCAATCCATTTCAATTTGTCCTCAGTAGGCGAGTGATTGGGGGCAAATATAACTGATGGATAGTCATTTTGCAAGAATTTGATCTCGAATTATTGTCTGCCAAGTCTAAGAAATCCATGGTTTTCACGGAGCTAATTTCTGAGCTGCCTTGTGGAGAGGATACTGTTTATGAGGAAAGTTTTCCTGACGAACATTTATTCCTCATCTCTTCACTCGACCCTTGGTATGGAGATATCATTTTCTATCTCCAAACTTCGAAGTTTCCCTCTACTTTCTCCAAGGATGAACGTCAAAAATTACGTCACCTGGCTAAAAATTATGTTATCATTGGTGACACATTATACCGTCGAGGGGTTGATCCAATCCTTCGGTGATGTTTAACCTTAGAGGAAGCAGAGTCAATGCTCAATGACTACCACAGTGGAGCTTGTGGTGGTCATCTATCAGGGCTTGCTACAGCCCAGCGCATCTTACGTGCCAGCTATTTTTTGCCTTCACTCTTTAAAGACTGTGTGGAAGCGGTCAAACGCTGTCACCCATGTCAAATTTTTACTCGGAAGATGCGTGCACATCCAGCTCCTCCTTTTCCCATTGTCATCGTCTGTCCCTTTACTAAGTGGGGTATTGACTTTACAACTTGTAATCCGCCTGCAGCGGTGAATCACAAGTACATTATCATGGTTGTAGACTACTTTACGAAGTGGGTTGAGGCCATGCCTACTTATAAGAACGATAGTGACATGACAACATTGTTCTTTTTCAATCAGGTTATCTCAAGATTCGGTATCCTGAGAGAGATTGTCACTGATCGTGGCAGTCATTTCCAGAATCAACTGATGTCTGAATTAGCTCTCAAATTAGGTTTCTGGCAGGAGCATTCGTCTCCTTATTATCCACAGGCCAATGGTCAGGTCAAGGCAGTCAATAAGACTCTTAAGATGATCCTCCAATGGACAATCGACAAAAATCGGTCCAATTGGCATGTTATGTTGTATTCGAATCTTTGGGCAAACTGGATCTCCGTAAAGACGGCTACTAGTTTTACACCTTTTTAGTTGGTTTATGAGATGGAGTCTATCTTTTCGGTTGAATGTGGAATTCCATCTCTTAAGTTAGCTGTTGAGCTCCTTCCAGAGACTTCGAGTCTCGAAGAGTGCCTCCTTCACTTGGAACATCTCGATGAGCAGCGTCGAGATGCCGCCATGATGAATGAGGCTCATCAGAAAAGGGTTAAAACACAGTATGATAAATCTGTCTGTCCTTGAGTCTTTTTTGAAAGTGACCTTGTCTTGGTCTATGACCAAGATAAAGACACCTTGGGGGCAGGCAAGTTTAAGCCTATGTGGTACGTTCCTTTCATTATTAAATGAGTTTTAGAAAAAGGGTTGTATGAGTTAATTGATTTTGAGGGAAACAAGCTGGAAGAGCCCCGAAACGGGCTCTACCTAAAGAAGTACTTTGCTTAAGTAGGAATTAGGCAATGGCTTCTTTGTACTTTATGTATATTTGTACATATATCGTCGAGATTTTTTTGATATCAACACTTTTTGGTCTGTTGTGGCAGGTGTTGATGGATGACTTGGTCTATTTTGGGTTCGCCGATGGTGCTAGTCGGCACACTCGGAATCTCGCTTCCGCAGCTTGGGTACTTTATTATCCAACTGGTCAATTGATGGTATCAAGAGGCGTATGCATCGGTCCTGCTTCAAACAATATGGCTGAGTATACTGCCGTTATTAATTTATTATTCAAGGCAATCTCTCATGGGATCAACTCGTTGGTAGTGTATCTTGATTCTCAATTGATAGTGTCACAATTAAACAACATTTATCGGCTAATGGATCCATGTTTATATCGCCAGTATTTAAGGGTGAGGTTGTTGCAAAGATCATTTACTTATATTAATTATTTGCACATTCCAAGATCTCATAATTGGTTAGCTAATTCTATCACTAATCAAGCATCAAAAAGTCGAACTGTATATATATATATATATATATATATATATATATATATATATATATATATATATATATCATAAAGCGTCTCCAGTGTACATATGTTTGTCCAAAAATATACAAAATTGGGACTCAAATGCCCATAATCATGTCCGGCATATCTAATGCCCTAGCTAAGGATGAGCAGCAAAGTAGGTAACTATCGCATTGGCCACACGCCGAAAAGTGTGAACCAAGTCACGTGGCATGCCAACCACATGACGCTGCATATCCTCAGGAAGGTCCTCTATGGCAGCCATCGGTACTCGGCAGCTCAGTCTCGCCAAGTGTCACTAGACGTTATGTAGAGTCTGCTCTGTATCAGCAGCCGCCTCTTCGGCTCCTCGGCCGCGCCGTCCATGCCGCGGAAACCCATCTAGTCGTACCGGCCCAATGTCTAGAACATGATCATCATATCAGTCATTTTAATCTCATCAAAAATATTTTTCAAAATGCATCATTATATTTGAAAAATCCAAAAAAATCATAAAATCAAAAATTCTTACCAATCTCGCCCCATGTTGCATTCGGTGGTAATGCTAGATCAGGATCTCCTCGAAAATCCAGCCCAGCATAGGGGTAGTCATCTATGGTGATGATCTGTTGATCCCACCAGGTGAAGAAGTCATCGTCAAAGGCAGTCCTTGGGACCTCCCCACCCCCCAGACGTTTCATCAGATCAGCCCACCAGCCCATGCGTGGATCTCGTGGGGTGCTGATGGAAACTGCTACCCTGGGGTAGAGTGCGGGAACCTTCTCGAAAAAGAAAGTACACAGGATAGTCCCATATCCAAAGTTTTTGGTCTGTCCCCTCTTGATAGAAGTGAGCTGGCTCTTCATGTTGGCCAGAAGAGGAGTACACCAGTTGAACACAGTAGTGAGACAGTCAACTACCAAGCTCATGGTTAGCTGTGATGCCTGATGCAGAGAGGATGATCCGTTCACTCGAGCTATGGTGAACAAGATTATCCTCAGTGATAAACTCGCCACATGTGTGATGGAAATCTGGCTCCCAACCTTCTTGGGATGTCTCGGGCAATATATCTATACGTAGTCCTCTATTGTGAGACTGCTCCGTGTCTTGCCCTGGGAATGTACTACGTCTCCCCTTCGGGAAAGGCCCGTGATGAAATAGATATCCTCCACTTCTACCCTGAGTGGCATCTGGTCAATCATAAAGGCTTCCTCGTCGACATCCCAATAATCAATGACCATCTCAAGCAGGCATGTGTTTGCTTTCATATTCGACAGTTTAAAGAATTTAAGCAAACCGCATCCCCGTAGGGCTTCCAAAGCATCAGGATCGTTCATGACTTCATTATCCACCGCTGCATGCTCCCTTTCTCGCCATGTGACTGGCATTCTGAGCAAAAAATGATTTTCAACCGTTAGTTTTTGGTTAAAAAATGTTCGCAGCGTATACGCGGGTCCCTGTGCACACAGTCACGTATAGGGCCCGCGTGTACACAGGTTTCATATTACCAACCCGCGTATACGCTGCGGTGAAATTTTTGGCAAAAAATTCAACGGTGAAACATTAATTAAAAATCTTAAAACCAGTCACAATCAATTGCAAGCTAAGTATAAGAGTTACTTGGAGGTTTTTGAAGAATTTGAACGGTTGAATCTGGCTATGGGAATTTTGCTCCTTTTGCTCCAAATCCTTTGCTCTCAAACTCAAATGGTGAAAATGGTGAGTCCAAAATCTCTTTTATAGGTTTTGAAAATGTAAAATTTTTTCAAAATTTTATTTTGTTTGGCCTCATGTGACTTTTAACTTGGGAGCTTGGAATGTTGAGAATGGTTTGATTTTTAGGACATTTTGGACATTTTTCGACAGTTTCGAGACGATTCCATGACTGCTGACACGTCATGGCAGGTATCGTTTTCTCACTAGCATATAGGTTAGGGACACCATTTTTCTGTTGCATTATGCATACTAGCCTCCATTTTCCGATACATCTGCCATAGGGTCGATCCCGTCGTGTTATGGTTCGTAAGCCATATTCACTCACCGATTTTTTAATCATGACATGATGGTAGATCCATCCTTTACATGGGCATCGTAGTTAGCACCTCACTAACATTTGTTGCCCATGCTGCTCCGATTTGAGTAGGCTCGGGAGTCCTCTGTAGTCCCGCCATGACTTATGTGTTGAAGACTCATTCCTCGTAGCTTCTTCGCTTTGTTCTGGCCTTATACCCTAGAGGCTCCTTTGTGTTGAGTTGTACTACTGCATCGCATGTTAACCACTTGCACCTTTTGGCCTAGAGCCGGCTTCACTTGGACTCGTGTTTAAGGCAACTTTTGACCATGACGACTGCAAAATCAACCTTCCATACCTTTGACTTCTGCAACTTGACACACCTTAACCCGTGGAAGGAACGCACCTTTGGGTGTCACTGACCAGTTTTCACCTCCCTACATTGAGCATAGGAATGTTCCATCCCCACGAACTAGATCATCTATTTCACTGACACTCGTTCTTTCCACTATACCATAGCATTCTTTTATTCTTTTTCAAGCTTAACAAAAAAAGACAAAAAAATTAAATATTCCAAAAAAGTATGAGAACGGGACAGTATTTCCACTTATTGTTGGCAGCTAGAGTCAGTCATGTCGCCCTTGAACAAAGCACTCAAAGCAAAGTCTCTTCTATTTGGGCAGGATTTAGTTTGACTTAGGTATGCCTTAACCTTGTTATTGAATCAGTTCTCCCCTGATTGGTTATCTCTTCCAATCATATGGAGGGTTCGTTCGTGCCTCCTGCATGGCGAACTTATACAGAGTCATCATATGTTGCCACATAGTCACATTGAGTGTGCTTTTGTTCAAGGGAATTTAGCCTGAGTCGGCCTCTCTGCGGTGTCTCTTGACTCATTTTTCAGTCGGCCATCCCTGGTTGTCAGTATCATGTCTATCATCACATCAGCTATATTGGTCCTTTACTCATGCCGGTTTGAGAAGGTCCCCATTGACTTCTTGCTGGCGGGTCTTGTTCTTATCGACGATGACACCTTGCTATGAGGACAGACCTAGAGCTGCACCCTGGCCCTATTTTCATTATTGATAGGTCACCTTATGCTCAGCATCGATCAGTATCATGGGTCTTTGACTGAGTGGTTTCCCTTGTGTTCGACATCAGCTTACATTATCACACATTGGGATTCGTGCAGTACCTTGGTTTCCATTTGACCCTATTGGTGGATACCTCACCTCTGTGTCAGCTTTCATTATTGGTTGGTTCAGAGGGTTTCTATAGTGCGCTAACCACATCTTGTGTACACCGGAAACGTACTTCGGTTGGGTTACTACATCTCTTTCGTCTGATTCCTTCCACATTATTGGCCTACAGGTTACACTTGCGCTAGATTGATGAAGGATGCCTTAATGCCTTCCTTCTATCGGATCTTTCCCTATCGACTCCGACTCATTGCTCTGGGGCAAAGATCTAGAGTCCATTTGGCAGTACGTTGGGGTTTGCAGTCATTAGTGGCAGATCCTTCGCTATTGACAGTGGGAAACCATCATTATCTCCTTATCGATAGATTCTTACAGGTGTTCGACTCCAGCTCATCTATTCACACTTGTTAGATTGTACTGGGTACCTTGACGCTCATTATCATTATCAGTGAGTGGTCTCGCATTTGTTAACGGTATACATCAATGACCGGTAATCAAACAATTTCTCACATGGTCGACTTCAGATCATTTATTCCCATGGTGTAGAAATGTACCACGGCAGTCAGTGAAGACCTCAGGTTGTATCAGCATTCATTGGTTCACTTGACAGTTGCTCTTGTTGCTGCTAGTTGATACCACTCCACCTTATATGTTGCAGTCAGTCATGGAGACATTCTATATGCTAGCACCTGAATTTGCAGTGTAGTACCATCCTATTCCATCATGTTTAGTTGGTACCTTTTGGGATCAGTCTTTGATATCAGTGGTCCGTTGCATCTTTCAGCATCATGGACAGTCTTATATGTGATATTCAGACATGTACTTGTCCGATCATGATCAAATGATCCATTATGTATTTTCCAGTCATTTATACTTGTATACTTAGTGGATCCGCTTGTAATTGATATGTGGACATGCTTTACTTTTTCTGAGCATGGGTATGCCCGCCTCAAACAGTGTTTCTTTCTGATCTTCTTTTGTGGCTTGGCAGGCTGAATTTTGCTGAAGTCCTCCTCGGTTTTTGACAGATTTCCTTTCCATGTACTTGCATAATACATTTCGGCCATCATGTACCCCTTCTGACCTCATATATTAGGGGCATCTGTTATAGCTCCAAATCTCACTCTTATGGTTTGTGATGCTGCACTCATGGCCTAGGGCAACCCCTCCTTCCAGACCTGGTCCTAAAATTTAAAAAACAGTGTTTTATCCCTTATACGCGACATTGCCCTGAGTTAAACGCGTGTATACGTGGGTAGGCATATACCCAACCCGCGTATATGTATTAAAACACTTAAAAAAATATAAAACTCCTTAATTTCGGGCGGAGATCGCGGGTTTTACCTGCTGATCACCTGTTAGTGCCCATGGCCCAACTGTTCCCAACCAACTCCCAACTAAAAAACTACTTTGGGAGAGGTATAAAAAGACCTCAATGGGAAGGCCTAAAGGAGGAGAGAAGAGAGAGAAATGTTATTATGCTGAGATTTCCCCCCTGAACAGGTCTGAAGATCCTTGTGCCTTCTGCACTTCTCCCATTTGTACAGGAAACCCTTGTTTCCTTTTGTGTTGATGTTCATCCATTACTTGTGACATCATGGAGAAAGTCAGGGAAGGAGTTTGTTAAAGTCTTGAGGCTAGACGAATCCAGAAGGAAGCTTTGCTTGGAGCCTGCAAAAGGTGACTCAGGTGAAATTATTCCTTTTCTGTACTTTATTTGTCTATAATAAAAGAAACACATGTCTTGGTTCCTGATATGAATCTTCTTTATGTTTATGATATTCATGTTAGAATTCATATGTGAATGGTTGTTTATATTTCATAACTAACTACCTTTCTTTATAACATGAAGATGGTTTCTTTATAAGTTTTTGTCCATATACTGTTGTGTTCTTTGGAATTTGTTGTTTTGCATGACAAAGGAGCAAGAGGGACTTGAAGAAGGGTTTGGACCCTTGAGGACCTTCTCAAACGTAGGACCTAAGGTACGTTCCCTTATCATAGAATTTGCTTATAAATAGCATAATGGTTGTGTGAATGTGTGTTTCTCTGTATAGACAACTTTCAGTCTCCTAGGGTTTCAACCCAAAAGCCCTAGGGGAACATTTCCCTCAACAGGCGCGTGGTGGTAGTAGGGTATCCATCACATATGGAGTAACCCATCCTTCTCCACACCGCGCAACCATTTTTGCGGCTCGGGCCCCTCTGAATTTTGTTGCATTAAACTCTTCGTGGCTAGGTGTGGGAACTTCTCGTTGTTCGTGAGGTCCCAATCTTCGAACTTCATGGTAGGTACTCATCCCAAAGTCGAACCTTCAAACCTTATAGCGTCGGGGAGGAGCAGGTTCTGGAGTGCACTCTTCGTGTCCTCCAGGTCTTTCGGTATCTTGGCTTTCCCTTTCCATGGGGGGACGTACGTAGGTAACTTTTTTGTGGAATGCATTGGTGAGGCATCCTCCTCCACATCGTCTTGTGCCTCAATTTGAGAAATTATAGCTTACAAGTCTTCTTCTTCTTCGTCTGATTCAACAGTGACGCCTTTGCCTTTTTCTTCCATTGACAATTTGTCGAACCGTGAGTTCCTTGGGGATACATGGACTAGGCCCATAGTCTGCTTATCTTTCTTCGGCCACGGCATTCGTGGTGATTTTGGAACTTCTAGTGAAACTTCCACCTCTCCAGACTCCTCATGGGCCATATGGGGCTCCACAGTATCTTCAGCAAATCACACTCTTGTTCTAGCAGCAGTCATCATGTCTACAGTCAAAGGTGGTAAGGGTACATGGCGCTTACTGCTCTGTAATTTCTCAATTCTTAAACAACCAAGTGTTGCCTTATGGCTAGCCCTGGGAATTTTATATCATCTTTTGAATTTGAATTCGACCATTCCCCCCACTTTTGAGTCATTAATGCCTTCTTGGTGACAAATTGTCCCAAATCTAGCTCTTAATTCATGTCTTAATTGCCCACCGCTCGCTCCTCGTTTTCTTAAATTGGACATCTTGTCATGAACAGTGACACCAACAGTCACCTCCCAACCTACCCGCACAGCAGCCCAACCCCCTATGCACGGGTGTGACCCCTATGACATACTGATCCTGCGCGCAACCTCCTTATCGTGTAGCTCCCATACAGACTCTTTTATAGTCCCACGCTCTATTTCAACTGCTTGGAGCGCTAAGATTGTGCTTCCTATGGATAGTCAGGTGGTCCCACCACCTGTGCGAGGCTTCAATGCACCTTCCAGCCTAGTCCACGGGCACTCCTCAATTACCCTAGCGACAGTCAGTGCCACGCATTCTTCCTTATGTGGTGCGCTCCCTTGGTTACTTGGTCTGGTAAGGTGCGATCACAGCCATCGTAGCAGAGCCACAAATTCTTGGCAAAAACCTTTTAATGCAGTAGTATGGATGCCTATATCTCGTCCTGTCATTCTTAGTTTATCGATGCGACATGCTTGCACAATTTCATTTTCCAGCTTGTTGATCTCTACGTCCATTAACATTATTTTCTTCCTCAGCCATACCTAATCTTCTTCGAGTTCACGAAGTTTAAGGTTCCCTCACCGAATGGCTTCTTGTAACTGCATAATTCCTTCATCCGGGTCCTCGCGTACTGTCCCACCTATGAGAGCTATTTCTTGAGGATTCCTTTCCCCCAAACTTATGGTCTCAACTCTGCTCTTCATCTTCAAAATCATCTCTACACTGAGATTTTTGCACATGGATGTATAGGCCCATCGAACCGCTGGTACACGCAGGTCCCAATCAGTTCGTCTCGCTTGGTGAACTCTGTTCAGGATTCTGCATACCTTCTTGAATGCTTCTACATGGAACTTTTGTGGTGTGTGTCGCCTCTCCTGCTGTTGTGTCCTATTCCGATTTTCGATCCTTAGTTTTGGGTGTGCTTGTGTGCACTGTACAACACACGTCTGTACCCATCGACAAGGTGGGTGCGCAAGCTGCTCCGAAGGTGGGTGCGCAAGCTGCTCCGTCCTCACTGCTCGACTCTCGTTCAAAGCTAGGGACTTCCAAACCGTAGACGCATCATTATTCTACCTCCGCAATAGTCTTCAAAGTTTTCTTGATGTGTACCCCACCATTATGTGGGTGTTGCGCGAAGTGCCCATTTCAACGCATCGAACTGTTGTTGTTCTAGTACTGCGCTTTCAAATTTTCTCAAGAATTCATCCACCACTGTCAATCCATCATATGTCGGTAGCTCTTGTGCCTCTGTTGTCGCGCAACGCAGTGATCTAATCATCATGTTGCAATCGATTCTACCAGTGCTCTACTTCTTCGTCTGAATCCAAAGTGCAGGAGCTTGCGCACTCCCACGAGATCCTCCCATCTACAGTTGGATTCACCCAATCCTGGTCTCACGCAATTATCTTGTAAATACAATCGAGATCATCGTCGCTATCGTCATCGGACACTGGTTCAGTGTAGCACACTCCTTCGGCTAGGTCCAGTGGGACTACTATGCGTAATGAATTTTTCTCGAAGATCATCTTGCAGTTCTTCAGGTTGATGAATCCATTCATATCGGTGGCCCAGTCTATTCCTAACAATGCAGGATAGGGATTGCTGTCATCGACAATCTCTATTACTTTGAAATCCGTCTGTGTGCTCGCACCTTCAATATCAATTTTTACCCCTTGCAACCTTCCCATGGGAAAAATCTTTTGTTGGTTCACCATTCATAATTAGATAGGGGACCATTATAATGTGGGCCTGCCCATATGTTCCCATGTTTGCCTCGGTAATACATTCGCATCCGAACCCAAATCTAGGATTACCTGATCCATTTCATACTCACCAATCTATGCAATCAACCTCATCTCCCTTCTAGTGCGCAATGCATGCTTCCCTAATTTTCGGACTACATGCGGTTCTCTTGACCCCACGCACCAGGTGATCAGTTTCTGTAGTCCTTTAACTACCTTGTTGTCATGCAGCAGTTTCATACATGCCTCCAGAAAGGTAGTAAGCATTGAAAGATCCATTCCTGGCTCTGGTTGATCCTTACTACCTGAAGCATCGGCCTCCGCAAAGCTCTTCTTAGCATCCATGAATGTCTCCTTTGCACGTTCTAAGTCAAACTCGAGTTCCTTTGCAGGAGCCTTATGAACCCACGTACTTTCCTCTGGCTGCTTCCCCTTATCCTCTCCCATGGTTGCGCCACTTCTGAGCATCATGTTTACATTCGGGTCCTCTTTACATGGCTCAGACCTCATCATTTGTATATTCTAAGTCGGGGGAGGCTGGAATACCTGTTTTTCGCGCATCTTTGTGATCAACATAGGATATTCTATTATTTCATGATCAAACTGAGCATAATACGTACAGGATATCCTTGTCGGGTTGGTACATTCATGGACGTAATGCCCTGGTCCTTCGCAATTGTAACAAATTAACTGTCTGCGACCCTTTCTTGGTCCCATTCCTCCTAGTCCTTGACCTCGCCCCTAAAATCCAGTGCACCCCATCCCCACATCTGGATCGAGGGCTCGCGTTTCGATCTGCATCCTATAAGTTGGGGTCTAATCCATTATTAGCTTGTAATTGTAGCAAGTGCACTCATCATGGCCTACCGACCTGCAGAAATTACAAAACAATTGTTGGGGTGTCTATGTATATTTCTGCAGCAAATGACAATTGTCCATCATGTGTTTTCCTCCTATCTGACAGATCGCGCACCATAAAGCGGGTTTCGTGCTTGGCCCTACCTGCGCCTCTGGTCTCAACGGCATTGGCCCTCCTCCTACCAAGTAGTTCGCGAACACTGGACAGTGATCCTTGTCATGACCCTGGCCCTTGCATTTTATGCACCATACTTCCTCACGCGCCTCTAGCCGCAGTTCCCTATCCCGCTTCAATCTTTGCATTTCCAAACACAGATTCTATAGTTGCACGTGGATTTGTTGAAATCCCAACCAAGGGTCTTGTATCAAGGTCTCATGTAATCTCATCACCATTTCCAACGCTTCGGCCTGGGTAGAAAGTTTTTGTTGTGACAGCGCTATCCTCAAGTGTGGTGTCAGAGATGCTACAAACCATGCACAATGTTGTGCGTCCATTAGCATCATGTTGGCCTCGCGGATCATACACTTCAGCCTTTGGTCTTGTTAGTGTCGGTATCTTCATCCCTCCATCAGAGATCAAATTCTCTTGTTGCATTGCATATTAGGTGTCTCGCTCAGTGAGCTACATTCCATTAGGAGCATGGATCATCTAACGATAGTGGCTTGTTGTACATTTTTCCCTCATGTCCTTTACCTGCTGGCCCATTTTCATTCATCAAGATCATCTGCATGTTGGCATTATGATACAAGTGTTGTCCTTGATGGCAACTCACTAAGAGACAGGTACAAGTGATGACAACTTGATCAGAGGACAGATCTCAGTACAGCAGGACAAGAAAGAGATATACGCAGGTTCATTAAGGAAAACCAGCGTGTACACGCAGGTTGGCTTCAGGAAAAGTGTGTACATGTGAAAAGTACCTTTGGTTCGTGGCGGTTAGTCCTTGGAAGTTGTGCCTATGGTTTTGGACCATGGTGTCTCGACGGGCGTGTCGATCCCTAGTTTTGAAGTTGATGGTATTGTGTTACTATGGTTTTGGTCCGTGGTATTGTGAAGTGCCTAAGGCTATATAAGGAGAAGATCATTAGGTAAAGTAACGCATGCATTGTGTGTCTGACGAAGTGAGAAGATCTAGTATTGCTGGTTATCTGTTCAGGACGCTTGGCAAGGGTCGGATCTGACAGCAAGGTATAAGTAATTATTTCTAGATCTGCACGCAGGTTGCCTTTGGAGAAAGCGCGTATACACGCGGTTTTGGTACAGTGAAGTAGCGTATGCATAATATGATTTGATATTTCAGGTTGCTGTTGATTCTGGTGGTTGTTACAGAGTTCTGGGCTCTGGTTTGGGTTCTGTGTTCTTGGTGACAGAGTTTCAGTGATTCAGTATTGGGTTGTTTAATGAATTATGATGCAAGTATAAGTTGATGATTGTATTGCAGTAATGTTTGTTTTGTACTCATGGATCCAGTCTGAAAATTGATGAAACGTGGTCCCTGTAGGAAAGAAGCTTGTAGCCTTCTGTAGGGTCAGCACCTACGTACTAGTAAATGGATCGGCTAGTACAAGAGCTGACGGGTTTGTAGCTCCCTTCCAAAAGTAGTTGGAAAACGAGAGAGGGTTGTAGCCCTCTGCAGGTTGTAGCCTGCGTACTGGTGTAAGGCTGCACCAGTACAAAAGATTGTAAACTGAAGTTTCTTATTAAAGAAAGAAAGAGACGACTTGCAGCAGGTGGTTTTCACCCACATTGGGTTTCCACCTTATATCATGGTGTTCATGTGTGTGGCTTTTATGTGATGATCTGTTCTGTTATACTGCACCTGTTTACTGTCAATATGGTTAATAATGTTCTGATGCATTTACTGAAGATAAGCTAACTGAATCATAAGATTTCTGGATATACGCTAGTTTCTTTAGACACAGTAGCGTGTACACGCAGGTTCACTTAACTGAAGTAGCGTATATGTTTCTAAGCATGAAATTGAAAAGATTTATCTGATCTGATAATACTGATTCACCCCCCCCCCCTCTCAGTATTATTTCCAACAATTGGTATCGGAGCAGGTCCTTCAAAGGAAGCTTGATCGCTTGAAGGAAAAGATCCATCAGAATGGCTAATCCAGAAAGAGAGGCACACATCAGGCCACCAGTCTTTGACGGGAACAATTTTACCCACTGGAAGATAAGAACCACTGCATATCTACAATCTCTTGGAGCAGAAGTTTGGGGAATCGTAGAAGGAGGATACAAATTCCCATCAGCAACTCCTACAGATCCAGCAGAGAAAAAGCAATATGAGCTCAATGCCAAAGCTGTTACTGTTCTATTGAGTAGTTTGACACAATCAAAATTTATGAAGATCATGCATTTCAAATCATCCAAGGAAATATGGGACAAAATCGTTACAAGCTACGAAGGATATGATCAGGTAAAAAGAGAAAAGCTTCAAACTCTCAGAATCTGGTATGAAACTCTTAAGATGCATAGTAATGAAAGCATAGCTAATTATTTCCTGCGTATCGATGAGATTGTAAATTGTATGAGGGATCTGGGTGAAGAATTTGAGGAAGTTGTCTTAGTTGAAAAGGTTTTGAGATCTCTGTCTGCTAAATTTGATTCTAAAGTATCTGCCATAGAAGAAAAGGAGAATGTGCAAAAAATCACCATGTCACAGCTTCACGGGATCTTAACTGCTTTTGAAATGCGACAAGAGGTACCACCAGAAGCCCCTTTCGAAGTGTCAGAGGAAGAAGATGAGGTAAATTTTGTCAAGAATCTTGAACGGGGAACTGGACGGTTCAAAGGTAAGCTACCTTTCAAATGTTTTCTATGTGGTAGAGTTGGTCACTATGCTGCTAGATGCCCTCATAACAAAGGAAAGATATCTGAAGAAGATGGTAGAAGCTATTATACCCATATTAAAAGTTCATTCAATGATAGTGAAGATATTAGAAGTCTCATGGCACATGAAAAGAAGAATGCTTCATCCAATAATAGTGAAGATATTAAAAGTCTCATGGCACATGAAAAGAAGAATGCAGAAACTGAAGAAGTTGCCAAATTAAAAGAACAATTGGAGACAGAAACCAGGGTAAGGGAGCAATTACAGGATATAGTAAAGGATCAGAGCACAACTATTTAGAGACTTGAATCAAAGATTCTCTCTCTAAAAGAAGATCTTAAAAAATCAAGAGAACAGAACAGAGAAGATCTTGAAGATCAAGAACATGAAGTGATCAAACTAAAGCAACAAGTGGAAGAAGGAAGAAAAGCTGAAGAAGACCTAAGGAATCAGTATCTGAAAAAGGAAGAACAACATCAAGTTGAGGTAAATATCTTGAAAGGTAAAATAGAAGAAAAGGATAAGCTTTTACGATTTCAAGATAGTACTAAATTCTTGGATGATATTCTTAATAGTCAAAGGCCTCCAGCTATCAAAACTGGTCTTGGTTTTCATGAATATGTTGAAGGTGAATCTAGTGCACAAGGTGAGGCAAGGAATTCTAATGAGAAATTTGAAATGCTGAACAAGGAACAACCAAGGAAAGAAATTCCTCAAGGAAGATCCTTTACTCCTAACTATGGAAGTGATAGACGATTATTTCCTCCACTGAATAATGTTGAATGT
Organism: Pinus tabuliformis; assembly: GCA_031772625.1. Classification (NCBI taxonomy): domain Eukaryota; kingdom Viridiplantae; phylum Streptophyta; class Pinopsida; order Pinales; family Pinaceae; genus Pinus; species Pinus tabuliformis. The sequence continues at coordinate 322,682,489 of CM062819.1, forward strand.
TATGTATGTCATAATCTTGGACATGTTGCAGCCAGATGTAGAAGCAGAATGGGTCAAGACCATTACAAAAGATCATCACATCCCAGGTATTTCAAAGGATATTGCTTTGCCTGCAATGCATATGGACACAAAGCAATTGATTGCGACAGAAGGAACATGAAATATGTAAGATGTTATACATGCAACAACTATGGGCATAAAGCAAGGGAATGCAGGAGCAGATTTCAAAATTCAAAACAAGAGGACCATACATCATCACAGTTCCAGGAATTAAAGACAGAAAGGTGTGGCATAATTCAGACAGCTGACACAACAGACACAGGGGAATCTGAAAGTGATGAATTTCAGTATTCCATCTTGCATACGCTGATATAATGAAGACAAGTCGCGTATATACGCGAGTTACAGGCTGCAAAGTCGCGTATATGCAGAAAGGGCAGCAGATCAGACCCAGGAAATGGTTCAGTCATGGTTGGCTCAGGCTCAGGGGAAGCATAAAGGGCAGCAGAACAGACTCAGGAAATGGTTCAGTCATGGTTGGCTCACGCTCAGGGGGAGCATATACTTCAAATTATTCATTGTTGGCATTAAATGATACATCTTGTTGAAATGGTATTGCAGGCTTATGCGTATGGTACAGATCATATAAATGTTAGTTATTGCTGGTCTTAGAACCTGCATCCGCTCAGGGGGAGCATGGATAGATTGGTACACTTTGGCATACACAAAGGGGGAGCACATTTGGAGATTTCAGCAGGTACTCAGGGGGAGTATGGACAACAGAAGGTATACCAAAGAAGAGAATATCTTGGTCCGCCCTTTGCCCTTGATGTCAAAGGGGGAGAGTGACTTGGTGTGGTGGTTGCCATCAAGTCCAAAGGGGGAGATTTTTGGCATTATGATACAAGTGTTGTCCTTGATGGCAACTCACTAAGAGACAGGTACAAGTGATGACAACTTGATCAGAGGACAGATCTCAGTACAGCAGGACAAGAAAGAGATATACGCAGGTTCATTAAGGAAAACCAGCGTGTAGACACAGGTTGGCTTCAGGAAAAGCGCGTACATGTGAAAAGTACCTTTGGTCCGTGGCGGTTAGTCCTTGGAAGTTGTGCCTATGGTTTTGTACCATGGTGTCTTGACGGGCGTGTCGATCCCTAGTTTTGAAGTTGATGGTATTGTGTTACTATGGTTTTGGTCCGTGGTATTGTGAAGTGCCTAAGGCTATATAAGGAGAAGATCATTAGGCAAAGTAACGCATGGATTGTGTGTCTGACGAAGTGAAAGCTTGTAGCCTTCTGTAGGATCAGCACCTACGTACTAGTAAATGGATCGACTAGTACAAGAGCTGAGGGGGTTGTAGCTCCCTTCCAAAAGTAGTTGGAAAACGAGAGAGGGTTGTAGCCCTCTACAGGTTGTAGCCTGCGTACTGGTATAAGGCTGCACCAGTACAAAAGATTGTAAACTGAAGTTTCTTATTAAAGAAAGAAAGAGACGACTTGCAGCAGGTGGTTTTCACCCACATTGGGTTTCCACCTTATATCATGGTGTTCATGTGTGTGGCTTTTATGTGATGATCTGTTCTGTTATACTGCACCTGTTTACTGTTAATATGGTTAATAATGTTCTGATGCATTTACTGAAGATAAGCTAACTGAATCATAAGATTTCTGGATATACACTAGTTTCTTTAGACACGGTAGCATGTACACGCAGGTTCACTTAACTGAAGTAGTGTATATGTTTCTAAGCATGAAATTGAAAAGATTTATCTGATCTGATAATACTGATTCACCCCCCCCCCTCTCAGTATTATTTCCAACACTACAGTCACTTTTTGTCTTTAAATTTGCAAGAGTCATTTCTAGGGTTTCAGTTTTATTAGGTCTAGGGTTTCATCAAAAAGCTCTTCAAAATGTCCAATAACGATCAGCAGGCGCATGAGGAGGTTGAATAAAGTTCCAGTACCAATTTCATAATCACTTGCTCAGAAATGTATTTTTCCTCAAAACCCTGTTTTGAGTAAAAACAGAGTATTTTAGGTTTTTATTGTATAAATTGGTGTAATTTCAGTTCTCTCATATGTAAAAAAAAAAACTTCAGTGGCAACTCTGGTCACCTTGCCAAGCTTTAGTTGCTCCATCCCCTGCAAGGAAAACGAAAAATCAAGTCATTTAATTCATCAAATGCACAAATAAAGTAAACTGCCCAAAAAACAGAGTTGAAAAAGTAAGTCACAATGCAAACATTACAAAAGTGGGTTTTATGAATGAAAAATCAAAAGCTCTTGTATATAAATCAGTTTTCATGATTCAAAAATCTCATTGGCATTCAAAGAAGAAAGATTGAGCAAGAAAAGGCCGTGTTGAACAAAGGGAGCAAAATTGCAGCAAAACTATGGAAGTTCGTGGGCGTGGCGCATTGAGTGAGAGACGTGGCGCATTGGGCCACCCTCCACAGTGTAAAAAATACACTGGTGCAGTGCATATAAAGGGCGTGACATGTTGGGTTTGTGGCACGGTGCATAGAGCTGCAAGCCCGATTTCACCATAAAACTCCCTCAAATTTCCAAAATTACTCAATCCTATGGTGTGCAAGTAAGTCTAGAGTTCTTCCCTTGCTAGTGAAAGATTTTTTCTTAGAATTTATCGTGGTTTAGTGTGTAAAATCTCAAACCCTACCTCTTTGCAATTTTGCTCAAAAACAATTGCCTAGGGTTTGTATTTATGTTTTTGCTACCAATTCTATTTCATCACTCCCTTACTCTTTGACTCCTCCATATATTTTTCAGTTTCATCCACTCATTCCCTAATTCCTATATTCCTAAAATCATTCACCCCTATTCCCAATTTCCATTTTCCCAAATCCTAACTACAAAATCACCAAACCCTAATTGTTGTCCCTAAGCTTACATACTATTCCCTAAACCCCCTATTTCCCAAAAAAAATTGTCATGATATTCCCAAACCCCTCATACCCTCTCCCTCCACAGTCCCTCATACATTCTTACCCTTGGTGGAAAAAACTAAAAACACCATAAATCTCTTCATACCCATCAAGAAAACTCACACATTAGAAAACATGGAATTTGATCCTTCATATGACCGAGATGAAGAGACACACAGTGACTCTCCTACAGAAATGCATGCACCAAGGAGACCTCACAAGGGTGGCAAACATATACGAGAGGAGCCTACTTCACTTGATGAGCTGCAGGCCTGCCCTCTTTCTATCACATGCTTCCAACACCAATCATGTTATCAGTTCTGTGAGATGGTTGCTAGAGTCTAGTACCATCATGAGTTGGCCAGGTTGTTTGTGCTTCATCTACATAATGGTCAAGCCACTCTAGCTGGTGTGACATTCACCTTGACACCGGAGTCTATTTCTCTAGCAACCAATATTCCTAATGTCGGAGAGCAGTGGAATAAAAGGCAACAAATTGACAGGGAACATTATGAACCATACATCAAGCCCGATTATTTGAGACAACTCAACAGAGTTTTTCCCTTTCGGTACCTGAAAGACTCATATGCTCCCTTGATGAAACTCATAATTAAGTATTTCAGCTATGAGGGCCGGTTTTCTCGCCTATATGCCTATCATATTAGATTGTTGATGCACTTTACTAGGGTGAGAATGATGAATCTCCCCTACTTCATGTGTCGAAATATTGAGAAGATGACCACCCTTGTGCAAAAGAAAACTCCTCAGCAACAGTATAATGGTATATATCATTTTGCACTCATCAAAATTTTGGTCATGCATCAGCTTGGTTTGCAGGACATTTCATGGGAGGATTTCATCTCTCATGAGTTCTTCACGGCTCCTCAGGTACCTCCACAAGCTTTTCATGAGACAGGTGGACATACACATCAGCAGGAGGGTCATGATACACAAACCGCTAGTGTGTCGGTGTTTGTCCCCTATCAAAAGGGCACTAGAGGGTTGTTTGCAGTAGCAAAGCGAGTATTATCTCCACCCGGGGTGGAAGGGGTCTTGCTTCCTTCATCAGCACAATAGGTTCAAGATAAGGGCAAGAGGCCATTACATGATGAGGGGCCTTCAGGTGAGCAGGAGACCGATTTCATTCTCATTCAGGATGATGACAATGATTTGAGCCCACAAAGATCAAAGCTCAAGGAGGTCATCCAAGAGCAACAGGTGGAAATCAATGCTTTGTCCCCAACTTAGAAAGAGCTAAGTGGATAATAAAGTACCTGGAGCAAAGAAACAAGCAGCTAGAGGATCAGAAAACCATTATGGAGTTGCAAAACATACGAGAAAACCGCCAAGCTGTCAAAAGGATGAAGGTGAAGCTCACATCACTTGAACAAGAAATCAATGTTGATCGTGACTCTTGCCTTGAGAGAGCTAATATCCACTTGGAAAAGTTGTTAGAGAAGGCCAACAGGGAGAAAACAATGTTGAGGCATATGGCCTATCATTACATGGCGAGAAATAAAAGTTACAAGGCAAGAATCAGAAGCTTGAAAGCAAAGTCGAAGAGGGAGTCAAGGAGGTGAAAGGAGAAATATAGACTTCAGATATTGGCTGAGGCTTCCTTGGCCCAACACAGCACTTGATGGAGAACACTCAGCCCAAATTTCAAAAAAATTGGGACACTTTTTGCATTTTTGGAATTTTTGGGCCAAAAAACAGGTTTTTCTGCCCAATGCGCCGCGCCACCTGGCGCTCGCTTTTGATGGGGGACTCCTTTTGATGAAAACTCAAAATTTTTGGATTTTTCATGAAAAAATATGCATGCTCACCAATGGCCAAGAAATTTTGACAGGTTTTGAGCCCCCAAAAAGGTCAAAAACACCCTAAAAATGACCTTTCTGCCCCTTTTTTGACACACAAGAAGCAGTCTTGGGAGAACTCAGTTTTGGAGGGGAAAATGGAGGCAAAATTCAAAAATTCCACTTGTGCTGGAAAGTAGATAGGCAGGCCTTTCCAACAAGTCCACTTGGAGTAAATTTGGACACCAGGAAGGCCTCCAAAAGCAGCTGCAAAAAGGCGCTACACATAGGGAAATCAGCGTGGCGCATTGGAGAAATTTTGCTCAGTTTGACCAAAATACTCTGTTTTTGCCTAGTTTCTTGACAATTTGACTTTTCTCCTTTTTAATGTCAAACTCATGATGTAATTTATTGTAATTTGATGATGTAATTATGTTGAATTTTTACTCATAGAGGTAGATTCATCCATGAAAAGGTAGTTTGCAACTGAATGAATCAGTTCCCTAGTTTTTAGAGGCATGTTGTTCCACTGCCTACTTTTTAATTCTCAGTTTAGAATTTGTTGGAACAGCTCCTAAACTCATGAGCTCGACCTCTAGAGGCTAGGATGAGTTTTTGTTTGCCTATATCTTATGTTTTTTTAGTCATTAGCATGGTTGGACTTTGGGAAAGCTTGGAGCTTCATTGTATATTCATTTCAGCAATTTGGCTAAGGAATAGACCAGTGGTTTGCAACACTTTATGGGATTCATGTGGAATATTGCTTTGGTATTGTGTTTCCTTCTGTAAATTGTAAGTTTATATGTGTTTATGTATGCCATTATCTTTCTTTCTTCTTCTTAACTAAAAAAAACAAGGATAAAGGTAGAATCCATTGAAATTGCAATGCTCTGCCTAGGGTTTGCTTAGTTATTACTGTTTTCAGCTGTTTGAAGAGGATCCCTGAGTTTTTCTTGCCCTCTTCAACTTCTCACCTGTCTAAATCTCTCAATTTCATTCAATTTGAAGTGCCAAATCAGTGGCCTACCTTGCCCCATAGAGATCTTTGCAAAACTGAGCCTCATTCCCCAAACCCAAATCTGCCTTTCCATTTGAGCCAACAAAACATCATTACATTCAATCAAGCTCTTTTGCAGACATACCTAGCCTAAGATCAGTATTCACATCAGTCATCTCAAGCCCTCATTGATCATATTTTTCTGAGATTGACAAGGAGAGAGCCCTCTCCCGACCTGGTAGGGTTAGCTACTAGGTTAAGCGTGGTTTGATGTTATCCTAGATTTTACCTTTCTCAGCCTGAGGTAAATTTAAGCACTAATAGGTCCAAATCCCAGGGAGTCTCGCTTGGAAGCATCACAATCTCTTTAAACTCGATGATTGACTGTGTCTCTAATTTTGGCCTGCTAAATTCTCTGTTCAACGCATTATGGATCTTTGTTATCCCTGCGTTTGGGGGTCGTTAGAGTGCTTGATGTACCACGTTAATGCGCAATCCTGCAGCGTGCTCACTAATGTAGCCTTCTTAATATTTTCGTTCCTGACACCTTGTGCTTCCTGAACTACTCTTATCATGAATCAAAATTGGTCCGGATCCTCATTCCCTACTCCTCTGAACACTGGTAGTTTGATCGTGCTCACCATACTGAACTGTGGAGGTGGTGGAGGTGAAGTGGGTGGAGATGGAGGTGAAATGGGTGGTGGTGTGGGTGGAAGTGGTAACCGCGGAATCTGTTGCCTTATCAAACTGACCGCGCTTCTCAGAGAAACCTTCGCAAGCTCGTCCTCACTTTCCCCCAAGGGTGAAATTAAGGGACTGTTTTCTAATTCTTCACTACTTCCTCTTTTCTAGATCTTTCCACTCTGCGTAGTCCCAAACATGAATTTATTCGCATAACCCGCTTTTAACATAACAACATCTTAATCCAAGTGTTCAAACATTTAATATACTTACCTCGTGGTCCCTTGAGGAAACGTCGCTCTAGCTCGCTGTAACTGACGGTCATGTCCACCGCGAACTCAGTAATAAATCCTCCTATTATTCGGTTGAGCCAGTGGTCCACAACTCATGCTATCTTCCTTTGAGGCTTCTAGTTTGCGCACTAGCTCTGGAGTCCACACTATTGATTGGTCGAGCCTACACCTTCCATGGCTGTCGGCTAACCTCACGATCCACTCATATAGCTCAAATGGAAAGGATGCAAAGAAAATCTCATGGATTTTTGTATACACGTAGTGATCCAACCATTTTTTCTCAGATACTTGCGGAGTTCTATTTTCCTGTGTCGTGAACTCATGAATCTTCTTGTCAACCACTCTTCAATTTCCTTCTTTATTAGGTTCCAATGGCACGACATCATACATCCCTTATGCAGATCCTGGTCCTGACAACGAAACCATTTATTGGCTTAGTGGGGCCAGACCCAAGTTCGGAAGTGATTTAGCTAAGCAAATCCCGGTACTACTGGCCCTTTTGGCAATAGTCAGCGGAGCGTAGACTGAGGTCTCACCCGAAGTAGTATGGGAGGGTGCTAGAACCAGGTTTCTACACCTTGGGGATGTCTGATATGTGGTGATTGGTACGCGGACCAACCTTCGCAGTTACTGCGCTACGCGCACCTGCGAGTACCCTGTGCCCTGTGATATTGTCTTCGCACAGTTCTATCTACAGTGCAACCCGTGTTCGTTACTCAAGGCTTCCTTAATTAGTCTATGTTAGCTGATTACCTAGATTAAATTCACTTATAAGTATTCATACGAGTATTCATCAAGTGCATGCAGTAAATAAACAGAGTAAAAGCAATGTATAACATCAACACATAGATTCAAGAACTGATGCACAAAGTAACTTCTCTTTATTATCTTTTAATTCCAAGTACAAACCCGACTCCGCCCTACGCACTTAGCTACAGGGGTCTGCGCACTCAGCTGCGGACTCTACTAGGCCTCTGTGCGCTCAGCTGCAAAGGCTCTTCCTGCTACTATGACCCAATATACTTCAGATTCCAGTCTATCCTCTAACCATGCCTTCGCTATCCTATCTATTACTTTCTTTCCAAAAAAACTATCTTTACATTTAGAGCTTCGCTCTATTTATACAATCCCATGCTCCATGGACCATGGGTAGGCTGACACAACTTTACATTATTTTACAATTCTTAGCACAGAAAACCTATGACTCATCCTAGACTTTCGCGCTCCGTGCCCGCACTTCGCGGAGTTTTACTATAATTGACCAAAACTCAGGCTTTAAGCCCCAAAACCTACTGCGAGGGATCCCATGCCCAACAACAACTTTAGTAGTGCACTATGCAGCCGCCTGCTTTGCATCTTCAACCATCTGCTTCGTCACTGCTCCTAAACTGTTGGCATGAAGCTTTTGTTGAGTTTCTTGTAGAGTCGCAAGCTTTCCTTCAATAGAGGCTATGACCATGTAAGCCTCACCCAGCTAGGGCTTCAGTCGCTCCTTCAGTACCGCTTCCTTGTGCAACAGTGCATCCACCTGTTCTTTCAGCTGCTTGGCCTCCTACAGCTTTGCCAGTCTCTGTGTAAGCACGACATTTCACATTGTGCCTTTGACCTAATCATAGTGTTGATGCAGCTCACACGCTTCTGTCTCTAGTAGCTGTACATTAGGGTCCTCCTTCAAGCTTGTCAAGACCTTGAATGATTTCTCAAAAATTTGGGTGCAGTCCACTACTGCACTGTCGACTGTTGTTATTTCCTCTGTGACAGCGGTTGCATGCTGCTCCTTTACTTTTGGCGGAGTTAAAGGTTGGGCCTTCAACTATAACTTAGTGATCTGTAGGTTCAACTCCAACTGAACCCGCTCCATTTCTATACGAGCATCACGTACCCCTGCAGCCAGCTTGCAAATGTGCACCTTGACTGGTTCTTCCTCAGGAATGGCCAACTCTAGGACCATTCGACATGCCTCCTTGATGACCTGAAGTATACACTTGTTTTGGTTGGTTGCCTCAATCACAGTGGCGATGGAAGAGTCTCGTTGCAGTACCATCTACTCATTGTTAATCCACTGCTCACTAATCACCTGTAGAGTGCGGTGCTCATAGACCCTCAACTCTGCAATCACTCCATCCTGCAATAGGTGGAGCGCCTCACCAGGGAGTGCTGCCAGATTCAACCCTACTCCCTTGAGGGTACTAATAGTGGTCCTGTCAGCTTCATTCTCTGTGGTCAGTGCTCCATTAGGTAGTACTATCACGTTGGAGGCCCTCGTTCCCAACATCTCAGCAGCTTTTGAAGTGCCGATAGCAAGGCTGGTGGACACCGTGCTAGACTGTGACGCGCGGGTCCACAGCTCCTACAGACCTGTCTGGATAGCCCCCAATACTAGTTATTACTGCTGCTCAAACTGTTGTAGGGCCTCCGCGGTGACATCTCGCACCATGTCTCTAATGTCGTGCAAGTCGCCCTTGGTGTGGGTGATTGGGTCCAGTGACATCTTAGTGGCCTTGGACTTCTTCCTTGACCCTCCTTTCTCTTGTTCCCTTGGACGCTTGATGTGGATGGACGTCGCCTATGGGTCCACGCCGTGCTGCTCTATCTGCTCATTCATCTCTTCCTCTGTCTCGGGTGAAGGTGACCTTGCACCTTTGTCAGATCTCCATTCTGTTCCACCTATTTGCTTCTCCGTCTGTTGAGTGGCATCGCACTCCACCTAGGCCTTGTTGTCACACGGAATCTGTCAAGGGTGCGGACACGACTGACCTTCCTAGAAGTCTAAGACATTCTAATGACAAACAAGACAAAATGGAGTGATCTTTCTCTAAATACACCTTTTACAACATGAAAACTACAAGTGTTTAGGCTTACCTTATTCCAAAACGCTGTTGTTGAAGTCCGTTCTTGACGATCCGGATGAGCTCCTCCTTCAAGTCAATTCCTGCAACCACAAACAATCAAACAATTACCAAGCACTTGCATTTCATATAATAAAAGATATATTCAACATGCAGACCAAGGAACACATGAAATAACTCATTAACATAAGCTATTGAGAAAAATAAACCAGTTTGTATTAATAACGAAACAAAGAAACTCTTACAACCTGGCCTTGGTGTTGTGCAAGTTCCTCCCAGGGTCCATCAAGGGTTTTCCTCTACTTTGACAAAGCTCACCCTCTCCCAAGTAGAATCAAGTGAAGACAATCTCTCTTCACAAAGGCTCTAATGGAAGACCTAAATCCTGCAGCATTTACCCAAAGAAAATGTATAGCTCCAACCTCTTCTCCTTCTGGCTCAATGCCTTCATTTATAGTGCTGTAAAGAGGTTATTCAGGTCCACTATCAATGGGATCATCCCCCTCTATGGGTGGGATAGCTCCCTTATTGATGGGATAGGTTCCCCCTTAATAGAGATACATGAACCAACTGGAGGCGCATCCATTTCATCAAACCGACCTCTAGAATGTTCTAGAAGTAACCACAAGTAACTTTTTCAAGATAAAACTCGCGCATTTTGCCTTTTACAGAGGGACGCACCTGTCCCTTAACATACAGAGCGTCCATGGACGCATATTTTGTGAACATGGTCAGCGTCCCCGCAGGTAAGGCTAGAGAGAACCTGCGACCCCAGAGATAAACATGATTTTTACAAGACTTTCTCTCTTCTTTGAGTTTGAGATGGATAACAGAGGCATGAGACTTGCCTAAGAGGGTAGCATGACTTGTTGATTGGAGCCATACTAACTGTAAGTAGTCAAGGTGACATTTTTTAGTGTAACAGATTGCCCCCTAAAGTGCGAAGCCTGGAATAGAATAGGGTTTTGTAATTCTAGGAAGGGTGAAGCGCTTTATCATTTCAAGGATTGCCTTGTGGATGGCCTGGTTGGAACCTGCAATTTTCAACACAAAATACATGGATAAGATTATATCATCACTGAGGTAGGCATTCCCATACTCAGATTCAAAACTTTAACTAATGGACTAACTATTCTGATACAGGAATGATCTTGCAGTACATCATTTTTATAGACTTTTGTAGACACAGTATGGACGCAGCCATCTGTTTATGATTAGTCTACATAGATAATGAATACAAAACTCCTCGCAGCCTGGATGGTAGAAACTAGATCCAGGGTCTTCACTTCTACTTCCCGAATTGGTACGATTCTAGCCATGTGATTAAATGATTCGATGTCGAACATGGTAGAAACCACTTGATTACCAGTCAATGATGTAAACTGTTAACAAGCGTGAGAGAAACCACCAGTAATGTCAATGGTCCTCAAAGTACCAAGCACAACCCGTGAAATGTGAATAGATGTTTTGATGTCGAACACTTCACGGAATCCTTTGATCGAAAGTCAATGATGTAAACTGACGTCAAAGGCGAGAAACCTGCCATTGATGCATGCAGACTTCAAGGTACTGTCGATTCCTAAGTCATCTTTCTAGATAATGTGTCGATGTCGATAGAAAGCGACCCGTTGCAGGCAAGCCTGCAACACGAAATCATTGTTCAAGTTGAAGAAATGTTGCTGTAAGGACTGACTCAGGGATGGTCAATGGATGACAAGTATTTTGCAGATGAAAGTTTTGCTTGCAGACCTCTTGAACACATAACGACACAACAGATGGTTTGGTGACGAATAACTCAAAGTTGATCCCTGAACCCGGTTAAAGATTTTCAAAGTGATTTAGTCAACTGTGAGGTAAAAGATTTCCCAACCCAGGTGAATGAAAAGTGTCGTGTTCAAGAGCGGTAATAAAGTTTCTTCTGAGGCAAAAGGTGACAAATAGGTTCATTCTTCTCTTTTTTCCCCCACCATTTCTGGCAAGTACCTCTTTATTTTTAACAAGCTTGAGGAGGATAACATATGCTTGATTATAAGCTCATCCTTCGGACGAGTCCAACCTAGTTTAAATGCGAACCCTAGGAAGGAGTGGTTCGTTCCTGTTTGTAATTGAACAGGTCCTTTACTGTAAAAGTTTAACGAGCCCAGTATAGGAGAAACTCGGCGTTTTTCATTTTTAGAGAGTCTGAAAAACTTAAGGAAACTCCACGTTGAACTTTTTCGTATATTTGTGTCCCTCAAGCCCGAAAAAGTATAAAATAATACCTGGGGGAACCGCTTGATCTTGCGACCAAGGAGTACTTTCATAATAGAATCGTTGACCTGAAAAGTAAAAAGCGATCAAAGACACGTCGTTTTATTTCCTTATCGAGTTTGAAACGACAAAAACCCGGCAATCTTTTCCTGATTTTACGGTCAGAAAAGAGCTAAAAGGGGACCGTCTTTTAATTCCGTTTTAACGAGTGAAAAAGAAACACTCGGCGATCTTTTCATGTTTTAGGAGTCAGAAAAGGGCTTAAAAGATGACTCTGAAATTTTGTTTGTGAAAAATTACAATTTCCCTTGAAATCCCTTCGTCCTGCACAAAAGCGACACATTACTCATACCTGTTTAAAATAGGCAAAAATACATTTGAAAACATCTTTTCATGGTAAAAAATGAACTAATTCATCCAAAAAACCTATAAAAAGACCTTTTACCATGTCATTTTTACCGTTTCACTGTTGAGGTTGAAAAAGGAGCTTTTGACAAGAAACTTCCCGTGGTTGCTGCGGAAAATCTGACCGTCGGAATCGAACGCCGCTTCACCGAGGTATTTTACACATCCCACTCTTCATTTTTATCCGTTTAGTTTTTTTGTTTTTGGTCTCTGTTTCATTTTTTGGGGGGGTTTTGGGTTCAAAATGCGCCCCTCGGCGGACGCAGGTGCCCTTCGGGTGGGCCGCGTCCCCCGACTTTTTCTCACACGGGAAAAAGGTCTGGGGACGCAGTCCGCCTTCAGGCGAGCTGCGTCCGGACGCCCTGTGCTAAAAAGCCGGGGTGCGTCTTCCGCAAAGGGCGCATTTCAAAACCCTAACTCTCTCAAAAAACCACCAAATTTTCTCAAATTAATTTCTAATTGACTCTTTTGATGTGCAGGGGCCAAAACATGTTAGACTGGAGAGAGAGAGAGCATGTAGAAGACGATGAAGCTGCGATTAACCACCAACCTTCTCTGGATGCCTTAAGAACATGTGGATTGTACAAATATTGGACCATACCGGGCATGAGGGGCCAGGTAAGATTTTTGGAATGGCTAGTTGAGCGATGGAACGTTCAAGATCAATGTTTTTACATTGGAGGGCACCAGCTCGAGATAGAGCCCTCGGATGTATACTTTCTCACTGGCTTGCCAAACAGAGGTGAGCAACTCAACCTTGCGGGGACCAGGCCGGGTGGCCAATCCCTTGATGATCTCCGCGAGGAGTGGTGCAGACCAGGGACTCACCATAAAAAAGGCGTGGAGATAAAGCACATCGCTCTGGCGGAACTTAGAGTTATTGCATTTACGGTCACTAGGATTTGTGGCGCGGCCGCCTTGCACATTGCTTCCGGATCCCAAATGCGGATGGCAGTTGACTGTTACCAAGGCACCATCTTCAACTGGTGCGAAGCTGTGTCGGCTCATATGAAGAGCCAACTAACCAAGGCAAAGAACGGACGATTAAAGACTTTTGGATATGGGCCTCTAGTCGTGAGCTTTGCCTTGGAGAGAATTCCTATGCTGATCCCTCAGCAACTCACAGTTGATGACTTGGGTCCTCGGGAGCCAAAGCTTATTCGATGGGTAGCGGTGATGGCCCGGCATCCTGACGAGGGTGCTGCAGTGGTTCGATTCTCTGACAGTTACTTCGACTGGCTAGAGGGCCAGCTTTTTGTGATACAAGACTTTCCATATGCCGGAATGGATTTCAGAGGTGATCCGGACATGGTTCTTCCACAGGGAGAACAATGGGATGACAGAGGTACTTTCATTTTCACAAGTTTTCTAATTATGTATTTTTTTTATTTTTCATATATATCGTCTCAAAGTAACAGTAAAATTTTAAAAATGCAGATGTTGGACCACAGCGTCCAGCCAATCTCCGTCCTTATGACAGACGACATCCAGCTGCACCGGCACCGGCCTTACAGGATGCGACAGCAGAAGTACTAGCCGATTTGGAGCATGATCTAGAGCGTCTCACGGCAGATATACCTGAGACTACTATGGATGACATTCCAATGAGGCTTCAGCGCTTCGTGGTTGCAGTCCCTGGACCGTTTAGGAGATTTCTGCGCAAGATAGCCCGCGCAGTGGTGTCGTACAGAGAGCACCACCAGTGATTGACTAGTCACTTTTAGTCACATGTGACATTTTTGACTTTTTGCACTATCATTTTGCCGATCATAAGGTGTGTTAAACCTATGATCGAAGACGATGTATATATTTTTGGACACACTTCTATCTATATCTATATATCACTATTATCGGCTTATCTTGTTTAACATGTATGATGAAATGTCTTTAAATTTACTTGCATGATTATTATAAATGTCTGTCCAACACTTGAGAAGCAATTGCATCTGCTAATGTATTCAAAGACCTTGGAATATGTTGATATTCAATGTAATCAAATTCACGTTCCAAGAGACGCACTCTCAAAAACAACCTTAATAACACAGGATTTCTAATGGCATAAACTCTATTAAGCTGTAATACAACAAGTTCAGAATCTAACCTCACTATCAAACGTCGAATTCCAAATGAAATAGATTCGGATAATAATTCAACCACTGCACTGTATTCTGCAATGTTATTCGTTGTTTGACCGAGGCTTACCCCATGCATAGAAACTAACTCGTCAGAGGGCGAATAGATAACCCAAGCTGCGGAAGAGATATTCCGTGTACTACGACAAGCACCATCAGCAAATCCAATGTATGTTTGGAGAGGCGTCGACATCTACAATATCAAGAGTAAAACCAAGATGAGCCAAAATAATGACGAAAAAACACACTTGCTAAGCTAAGCACACTGACTAAACTAACACACTTGCTAGCTAGAAAGGAAATCTAACCTATCTAAAAATTTCTCCATCCATCATTTTAAGCATAATACCTCTTTAGGTAAAGTCCATTTCTGGGTTTGCCCAAAGAGTCCCCATCAAAATCAACTAACTCATAAGCCCCTTTTGCTAGCTTTCGCTTTACAATGTAGGGCCCATGCCACATGGGAACGAATTTTCCAGCACCTAGCTTATCGTTCGCTTGATCATATAATAGTACTAGGTCTCCTTCCGAAAAACTTCGAGGGGTTACATTTTTATCGTACTGAGCTTTCATTCGTTTCGCGTGAGTCTCGATAGCTAAAGTAGCGTCACGTCGAGTCTCATCTAATTTAGCTAAGTATAACAACCGTTTCTCCTCTTCGGAAGTAGCTGGAAGTAATTCGACAGCCATTTGAAGTGATGGGATTTCGCACTCAATAGGTAACACAGCTTCTAAGCCATAAACTAGCTGAAAAGGGGTGAAACCTGTTGAATTTTTCACTGAAGTTCGATATGCCCATAGTGCCGAAAATAACATGTTATGCCAATTCGTTCGATGGATACCAATGATCCGTCGAATCATGACGACTAGAACTTTGTTGATTGACTCAACCAAACCGTTGGCTTGCGGATAATAAGGTGTAGAGCTATCGTGGCGCAAACCAAGCTGGCTTGTAAGTTCAGTCATCATGACATTTCGAAAATGGCTTCCATGGTCCGTAATGATTGCTTGTGGGACACCAAACCTAGTTATGATATGATTGAATACGAAAAGTGCAGCTGTCTTGCCGCTTGCGTCGAATGTAGGCATCGCCTCGGCCCACTTAGTAAAATAATCAACCGCAAGGATGATATACGCATGCCCCCCGGCCGAGTGAGGGTTACAAGTAATAAAGTCAATGCCCCATTTGGCGAATGGACCAGCGGCAATTATAGGGTGGAGAGGAGCAGGTGGAGCGCGCATCTTGCGATCAAACACTTGACAGTTGTGGCATTTTCTGACGGCAAGGATACAATCTTTAAACATAGACGGCCAGAAATAGCCAGCGCGCAACACCTTCTGAGCTGTGGCATACCCAGACATATGACCGCCACATGCTCCAGAGTGACAATCATTCAAAACTCTCTCAGCCTCATCGTGAGTTAAACAACGTCGAAAAACTAAGTCTGCCCCCAGGCGATAAAGTGTATCTCCAATAATTCTGTATTGCTGGGATTGAAACCGAATTTTTCGACGGTTTTCCTTGGAAGTTTCAGGCCGAAAGGTTTGGGTTTGGAGATAGATGATTATATCCCCATACCACGGATCTACAGTGCTAATAAGAAACAAAGATTCGTCCGCAATGGACTCCTCTGCCACAGTCTCTGTGTCAGCACTCGGGAAATCACACATCAATTCCGCAAAGACTAAAGATTTCTTAGACTTGGACTTCTCAAACTCCAAGTCGAACTCTTGCAGGATGACGATCCATTTAGAGTACTTGCCCCCTAGCAGTTGTTTTGTCAAGATATAAATCATAGGGTTGCAATCCGAAATAACAGTAGTTTTGCGGAGAAGAATGTAGTGACGAAAACGCTGGACAGCTTGAACGGCTGCCAGGGCCAATTTCTCCACATGTGAATATTTTAACTCAGTTGGATTTAAGGTTCTGCTAAGGTAATATATCACATGCTCTGCTTGAATTCATCTTCTTGAACTAACACCATTCCAATGGTGGAATGCGAAGCTGCGAGGTATAAGAAGTAGTCCTGGTTGTAGTTGGGAGGATGCAATAACGGTGCATGGGTCAACGCGTGTTTCAGTGCATCAAAAGATTGTTGAGCAATCTCGTCCCAAAAGAATTGTACGTTCTGTTTCAACAACCGTGTAAAACCTTTAGTGACCTCGGCGTAGTTAGGGATGAATCGGCGTAAAAAGTTTGCTTTCCCTTGCAAGCTTTGGAGTTGGCGCAAACTCGAAGGAGGAGGCAATTGGATGATAGCCTCGACTTTCGAGGGATCGACGCGAATGCCGGTTTTGGAAACAACAAATCCCAGCAATCGACCTGTTTCTATACAGAAAACACACTTGTGGGGATTCAACCGAATTCGATAATGCCTACACCTCATAAAGATTGCTCGTAGGTGGACAAGGTGATCAGCTCGGTGTAAAGAATGAGCAGGCAAATCATCGAGATAGGGTTGCACAATGTGCTTGATGTCATGAAATGCATAAGACATGGCCCGTTGAAAAGTAGCACCGGCATTCTTAAGGCCAAAAGGTAATTTGCAATAAGCAAATGTCCCCCATGGACAAATGAATGCCGTTTTTGGTTGATCGGCAGGTAGAATATTGATTTGATTATAACCCGAGAAACCATCCATGAAGGAAAACATCTCACTTCCGGCACAATCATCAATAATTTGATCGATATAAGGCGTAGGATAGTTGTCTTTTGGACAAGCTCGATTGATATCCCTATAATCGATACAGATTCTTATTGTTCCTTGTTTTTTATTGACGGGAACAATATTCGATACCCAATCCGTTAACGGGATCGGATAAATGAAACCTGCTTTCAACAGCTTTTCGACTTCGGCTTTGATTGCAGCTGCTTTTCGAGGGTGAATCTGACGCAACCGTTGCCGAATGGGTTTAGCATCCGGGTAGGTTTTGATTTCATGAACAACAATGGCAGGATCGATTCCTGGCATTTCTTCGTAGGACCAGGCAAACACGTCGCGGAATTCTTGGAATAGGGCCTTGTAAGTTTCAATTTCTTCGTCAGTACATGCGGCACCTATATGAATGTTCTCCTTGATTCCGGGCTTCACTGAAATATCAATGGGAATAGTACGAGAAATATTCCCTAAATTCAGCTCTGAATCAGAATGTTTCGTTGGATCCTGAGCGTCTTTGACATATTCAGCGGTAAAGATAGATGAAAAATCATTTTCAAAGACATCATCCTTAGGTAAAAACGAAGATCTGTGATGGAGATCGTCCCATGGTAGATCATCTACACTTAGGATTTCGCGAAGTTGTTCGTCAGATGACACTTCTTCGGGAAACGTTATCCGTTCTAAGGGTGAGGTGAAAAGTGACTCTTCACTGACCACATTCATTTGGTCGGTTGAATGAAAGTCGGTAAAAGACATAAGAGCTTCATAAGCAATCTCATACGGACTCAACGGCATAACATCACCGAGTGAGTCTAGCTCAGAGTCAGAGGGAACATACCAAGGATCATCATAAATAATGTTTTCTGACGTGATCATATGAATTGTTGCGAACGAAGGGTCTGCATTGAGTGGAGGGAGAGGAAAAGTTCCCAGTAAACCGGAATCCTTAACTAAACCTACACCAATGTCCCTATAAGGGATTGTCGTTTTACCAACATGCTGGATAGTTTCTGAAGAGGTTGGGTCGGATGAAAAGTATGTCAGCTGATCAATAGTCACGATCTTACCGTTATGTGGAAACTTAATGACTCTGAAGACCGATGAAACGACCGCTGTCATAGCATATGACCAACTTCGACCCAAAAGAAGGTTGTAGTCTAGAGGGGCATCAACCACTTCCACATCCAGACTAACGGTTTTACCTTCGACCCCTATAGGCAATTCTTGTAGAATACCAAACGGACGGAACCCACGGCCATCAAAGGCCTTAAGGATGGTGGGGGATTGGTTCAACGAAGGAGAACCAAGCGATCTCCAACATTGAATCGACATAATACACGTAGAAGCTCCCTCATCAATCACAGTCCGATGAATAGGCCTGTTTTTGACTATCACTGGAATTTGGAAAGCCATTTGATGGGGGAGACGCGGTGTACTACTTTCTAGATCAAAGATCATTAGGTTCGGGTCCTGAACATCGACAGCTCCAATAGCCGACAAAAGCAATTTTCGTTGCGCTGGACATGATTGCAGCACTTCGAGTGCCGACATTGCTGAAGGTGAAACAGCTAAGTCTTCAACAATGTTGTAATTCTGGGCTGCTCTCGCATGTGGATTGAAAGCAGACCTTCGAAGTACACCCTTGGCGGGCGGCTTAATCACTAAGTCTGGGTTAGGTTTTTCGATCTGTAGTGGATCGGAACCAGGAGCTGAGGTTGATGGGTTAGAGTTAGAAGATTCTGCTTCTTTACCATCAACAGGAGCCTTACTACCATAATCTTGCGATCGAGTCGCAATCCTGACATGAGACATCATCAAAATGGGTTCTTCACTGGCATTCGAAGAAGAACCTATCATCTTATTTTCCTGCTCGGGGAATGGATTCTTTAACACAGCAGGAGTCGGAGAACCTTTAACTATTTTCACTACCTCGGCCCGATGAGGGCAGTCTCTCGTAAAATGATCTTCTTCACAAATGAGACAAGGATAACGAGGTTTGCGCTTTTCGTCATTAGTTTCCGACTTTTCCGTTTTCTCCTTTGGAGCCTTGTCTGCTTTAGCCTTCTTCTTTCCTTTCTTCTTTCCACCGTTTTTGGATTTGGCCGTAGATGACTCTACAGCGTGAATGTCGGCGGTAAGTTCAGGAGGAGAAGACTCTCCTGTCGGAGAATCAGGCAAAGTGATAATTGGAGTATTGGAGGTCTTGGAAGACTTCTTCTTACTCTTCGTAGTCACGATACCGATCATACCATCAGCGGCATGAGATCCCGAAGGAGCAGCAGCGATTTGGTTTGACTTTGGAAGATCCGGAATTTTCTCGTGTAACGTACCCGACTGAGTGTAAACTAAGTCAAGGTATTGTGCCTGAGCAATGACTTGCTCCTCAGTAACTACGCCGGCCTTAGCTACATCTTCAGTAATTCTTGGTAATAATGATTTTACAAACCATTCAGCTAAAATTTGGTCCGGGATAAAAACTTTCACTAATCTCCTTCGACGTCTCCACTCATGGATGTGATCAGAAATGTACGTGGATGTCGATTGTTTTAGCGAAGTTAATAATTCCGTACCATTATCGTATCTGACTGGTAACTGAAAATGAGTTAAGAATGAAGTAGCTAACTGGCTAAAGTTGTAAAAAGAAGCCCGTGGCAACTCAATGTACCACTTGGCTGCGAGACCAATGAGTGTACGCTGGAAAAGACGTAAGCGGATAGAATCATCTGAGATGGAATTTGATGCACACCAGAGGTGGTAAGTCATCACGTGATTAGACGGATCCTCTCCAGACTTACCTTCGAACTTGGGTATATCGCTGGGCAACTTATTTGGCATTGGCGGCCAGAACGGAAGATATTGAATTGGATCGTTCGTTAGGCGCGTCAAGTCGGGTAAATCTAAAGTCGCAATAAATGGTAACTGCCGGTTAGGATCTCGGAAACTCTGAGTCACAATACCAGCCCCAGGAGGAGGATATCCAGGATAACTAGGAACAGGATTCGCATTGGGGATATTATATCCTCCTGGAAAACCAGG
This sequence comes from Pinus tabuliformis, assembly GCA_031772625.1. NCBI lineage: Eukaryota > Viridiplantae > Streptophyta > Pinopsida > Pinales > Pinaceae > Pinus > Pinus tabuliformis. Next base: position 322,702,534 of record CM062819.1, read on the forward strand.
ATTAACCGGACCGTACTGGGGTTGTTGAGGTGGTTGATAATTGTACCCAGGATACGGTTGATACTGGTAAACCGGTTGTTGGGCAGCTTGACCAGGTTGATACTGTCCCTGGTACGGAGGTTGAACAAATTGAGGTTGAGTAGTAACAACCGTACTTGTACCAGGTTGACCTGCAGGCATCTGGACTGTGGTTTGAACCGTGGGTCCAGACAACGGTACAGATGTCTGAGGAACGGTTACAGGGACAGTAGAAACCGGAGCTGCCGATACTCCAGATGTAAGCATGGTAGATGAAGCGGTAGTTGCTGCAGCCGTGTGAGGTGGAGTACTCGGTGCAATTGGCGGCTGAGTAACTACAGAAGTTACAGGGGTCTGAACACTTGACTGGACAGGTTGCGGTTGCTGGGGTGGACCAGGAACTGCAGGTTGTCCTGCTTGAGGTACCGACTGTATACTTGGTTGCGACATCTGTTGACCCTGTGACGGATCCCATGTTAACATTCCAGGGTATTGACTCGTAACAGGTTGAGGATACTGAGATCCATAGCCGTATTGAGGATAGGGTTGATAACTGTAAGGTGTAGTCCCATATGATTGCCCTTGAGGTGGTTGATAACCTTGACCAGGGTATTGACCCGTAGGTTGATAACCTTGAGGTAAATACGAATACTGGGGTTGACCTTGACCTTGAGGTTGGTATCCTTGAGGTTGATACCCTTGGGGTTGATACCCTTGGGGTTGCCATCCTTGAGGTTGCCATCCTTGAGGTTGATACTGATACTGAGGTTGACTTTGGGGTACATATTGAGGCTGGGGTTGATACCCTTGGGGTTGATACCCTTGAGGTTGCCCCCCAGTCACAAATGAAGTACCTTGAGGTTGCCCCCCAGGCATTAACGAAGGTTGCCCCCCAGGCGGTAATTGGCCACCTTGAGGTTGGTTAATGGGAGTTGAACCTGACATCATATAAACTTCACCTATACTCAATGGTACATTACCACTGTTTCCAACTAATAACCCATGATCAACAGGTTGAGGAGATGCTCCCGCAAAGGTACCAGAAAGTGACTGATACCCAGTAGGAACAGAAGGACCGCCATGTAAAAATGATTCAGGACTTTGCGAAAACACAGACGACTGACCAGACATATTTACAGGAGAATGAATTCCTCTAGGTGGAACCGGAGTACGAGGTGTAGAAAAACCTACTGAGTTGTCTAAAAAATTGGTTAATGCAAGGTACCAAGACTCACTTCTAGGAGGACTGTAAAAGATGGATTCACGCTCCCTTAGATCAAGGGTAATTAGATCTTCAGAATCAGAAACGCCTATTTCTTCCTCTGGAACAAGTTCTTCTATAGCAATTAATCCAACAGGAAGATTTTCGGTGATAATTCTTTCTATTCTTGGTGAATCAGGAACACTAGGAGTTGGAGTAACAGGTTCTGAAATTTCAGGTTCTTCGCCTGTTTCACTGGCAGATGAAAAACTACCAGCAAGCTCGGAAACTGTAACAGCTTCGGGATTGTAACCTGTTTCTAATCTTTGGTAATCTGGATGGACTACCAAAGAAGATTCTCCTTCTTCAGGTGACCTACTCTACTGCCACTAGGAGTTACAAGGACCTTTAAACCCTCTAAATAACTGGGGTCGTCTCGAGGAGGTGAACCCCTAAGTTCACGGGATCTTCTCAACAATTCGGCCACAGATACAACTTCAGGAGACTGGCCCGCAATACGACGGGACCTTCTCGGTAATTCCGCCACAATTAAAGATTTTAACTACAACACACGAAAACAAAGTAAAAAATTTCAAATCAAACCACCTAAAGTCTTCTAAAGAACCAATCAAATTTGAAGCACACGCCTAAATAATCTAGAGCGTCAAACCACACACAAACAGTAGTCTTCCGGACCAAAAGCGCTAGTTGGTGATTAGGCCCAACCTCGCAGGATTCAGTACAGAAATAGTGGGTGGAACAGTTACCCCGGCAACCTGCTTAATGAATAGACTGGACCAAGTTCCTCCACTTTAACCGTCTCGAAGTGAAGCGAACCCCCCAGAAAATCCAAGTGAGTATAACCGACGTCTGCTCCAGGTACAGTGGGACCTTCCCTCCACCGTCACCTTGGGTAGAATCCTAGATATTATGGCCACTAAGGTTACCAATCACAACAATTACACCTGGGGGAACAGTCTAAACTCCGACAGCACGCAAGGGCAGAGTAGCAAGCTCCAATCCCCTTACCGGCTCCTTGACAACAATCCAAGGTTTACCGATAAGTGACCCCTGGCTCCTCGACAATGGTTAATCCGAGGTTTACCGTTTGTAATACGTACTGCCTGGCGTCGTTCCCAACGAGGGAGGAATGATCCCCTCACTGGTTCGGACACGAGCTCGTGTTTCTCCTTTAAGAGGAGCTTTCCCAGAATGTAACTGAAACAATTGGATTTGTTCTACTCAAGATAGACTATCTGTTTGGTTTTGTAGTCTTGGAGAGTTAAGTACTCACCTACTCCAAGACCCTAGCCTAAGCTATGTTGGTGCTTCAGAGCCCTAGAAAAATAAAGATTACTAGATTGATTTTAATTTAAGCGTTACTTTTAAGGTTGTTTCTTAAGTCAAAAGGTGATGGAAGTGAAACTAGTGGTATGTTGACTCGACTCGAAACCACTACAAAATGCACCTAAAATGATTTATCCACTACTTTACTTTTTCGATGAATTGCTTAACTAAAAAGTTGAGAGAATGCAATCCTTATAAAAGCAACTTCTTAATTGAAGACAATCAAAGAAACAATTCGTTTTTCTTTTCCAAGCATAAAAACATAACTTCTCTTTACATGCACGAAAAAACTCTTTTCTTCTTTTGAAAACAAAAAGCTACTTGAAACAAGACTTTTAAGAAGATGTTTTTGTATTTTTCTTTTAATAAAGCAAATAAATCTAATATAACCAAAAATCAATCTTAACAACTCTTAAAATCTATGAAAATGCACTCATAAGCAAACTAAAGGCAAATTTACTCTAAGCAATCTTAACGAGGCCAAAACTAACAATGATTATTTCTAAGGTGTTTTACTTGATCACAATCAAATCAAGGACTAGCTTATTGCAGAACCAAAAACTAGTCAAAACAAAATTCTAATCTTTTTGTCCTTTTTGAAAATGGAAATCAATACTTTAAAAACAAGCAATTCGAAATTTGACCCAAAACAACTCAAATGACAAGTTGCTCAAACAAGGAGACTTTACGGCAGGCTCAACTTCTAAGAAGGTTGACTAACCAGAGATATCTAAGGCTGGACAACTTTCTAAGCTCAAAGTCACTACAAAGCCTTTCCAAAAATCAAACCCTAGGTCTAAACTTCGTTGAAAACCACTAAAACACTCAAAGCTCACAAAACCAGTTCAGGTAAGAATTCTTGACAGGGTACTAAAGGATCTGGGCAGAAAACACTAAGAAAAAACAAAATCTAAAAGTAATTTAAGGCAAAAATGGAATTTTCTTAACTTTTACAGGAAGACGCAGGCCAGCAGTTGTCACAGGTGCGGCCCCGCACTGTGCAGTCGACAACAGCGCGTCCAAGGACGCACTGTGCAGCACACAGAGACTGCGTCTTTCTGGAAAAAGGAAGAAAAACTAAAGCCAACTAAAGCTACAGCTAAGCCACCCAAATACTAATTCTCACAGTCAAAAACCAGAAAATAAAAATGATTTTCTCAAAGCAAAGTTCATATAAAGGAAAAGACTCTCTCATTAATGGATTCCCCAGTGGAGTCGCCAATTTGTCACACGGAATCTGTCAAGGGTGCGGACACGACTGACCTTCCTAGAAGTCTAAGACATTCTAATGACAAACAAGACAAAATGGAGTGATCTTTCTCTAAATACACCTTTTACAACATGAAAACTACAAGTGTTTAGGCTTACCTTATTCCAAAACGCTGTTGTTGAAGTCCGTTCTTGACGATCCGGATGAGCTCCTCCTTCAAGTCAATTCCTGCAACCACAAACAATCAAACAATTACCAAGCACTTGCATTTCATATAATAAAACATATATTCAACATGCAGACCAAGGAACACATGAAATAACTCATTAACACAAGCTATTGAGAAAAATAAACCAGTTTGTATTAATAACGAAACAAAGAAACTCTTACAACCTGGCCTTGGTGTTGTGCAAGTTCCTCCCAGGGTCCATCAAGGGTTTTCCTCTACTTTGACAAAGCTCACCCTCTCCCAAGTAGAATCAAGTGAAGACAATCTCTCCTCACAAAGGCTCTAATGGAAGACCTAAATCCTGCAGCATTTACCCAAAGAAAATGTATAGCTCCAACCTCTTCTCCTTCTGGCTCAATGCCTTCATTTATAGTGCTGTAAAGAGGTTATTCAGGTCCACTATCAATGGGATCATCCCCCTCTATGGGTGGGATAGCTCCCTTATTGATGGGATAAGTTCCCCCTTAATAGAGATACATGAACCAACTGGAGGCGCATCCATTTCATCAAACCGACCTCTAGAATGTTCTAGAAGTAACCACAAGTAACTTTTTCAAGATAAAACTCGCGCATTTTGCCTTTTACAGAGGGACGCACCTGTCCCTTAACATACAGAGCGTCCATGGACGCATATTTTGTGAACATGGTCAGCGTCCCCGCAGGTAAGGCTAGAGAGAACCTGCGACCCCAGAGATAAACATGATTTTTACAAGACTTTCTCTCTTCTTTGAGTTTGAGATGGATAACAGAGGCATGAGACTTGCCTAAGAGGGTAGCATGACTTGTTGATTGGAGCCATACTAACTGTAAGTAGTCAAGGTGACATTTTTTAGTGTAACACTTGTCAGCACCCTCCTTCTTTCTCTTTTCGGCCAGGTACGTCTTCTTGAGCTTGGCCTCCTCCTTCTTTTTCTGCGTCGCGAACTTGCTTCCTCCCACCACCAAGTATGTTGTAGTGTGCCATTCCACCAACCAATGATCAAGTACTGCATCAATGGCACCATCTGTTGCCAGGTAAGGCAAGTCATACCATGTCTGCACAGGGTCCTTCTGCGCCCTGATAGACACATGGTGAAAATCTGCTTTAAACTCTGCGTAGCCCTGCAGGTTGGTAAATACCGTAGGCGACAACTACGATTTTTTATTGATGGCCATGTGGATGTTCATCTCCATCAAGATCCAGAAGATCTTGCTGTCCTTGATGCATTACGCATCCTTGGTTGCCCACAGCGAAGCGTACTTCACTACTTCTGGTAGGTCTGGCACGACCAAAGGGAATTGTCTATCCTCTGGCAGCTCCCATGCTACCAACATAATAGACAGCAAGAGTCACATGTATTGGAACGTCTTGCTGAGCTCCTGTGCCTCATGGCAGTTCGCAAGAACTCCCATGGAGATAGTCTGCCCAATTGAGCTAAACTCCTTCGGTGCACTAGGCTGTTAGCACGACGACAGGCACTGACACCTCATCGGTGCGACACTTCCTCATCACTTTCCTTGCTAAAATCTACATAGCCACCTTTACAGCAGGGTCATAGATCCTGGATATGGCATATCCACGCGGATTCTTTACCAGCTTAAACTTCTCTTTCATGGCCTCCACAAAGGCCTGCTCACCACCTTTTCTACCAAATATCATGGCCGTATTTTCTTCTGTGTAGGGCAACCATGTGATCCTATGGATCAATCTGTCAATGATGGGTATTGGCTCCTCCTGCAATAGACACCCATCATGCACCAAGCATAGCAGCTGCTTGATAATGAATCTATAACCGAGGTGTGGTTGTAGTGCAACACCCATAGCAGGTTGAGCAAACCTGCCTTGTCTACTACTCTGATCCACCTCCGTGGCTCCAATGTGGTCATTCTAGTGGATGTATCGATAATGCAGTGCATCAGCTACTCAGTCGCCAAGTGAGGGAACTTCTCATGGTCAGCCAAGTCCCAGTCTTCAAGTTTTAATAGAGGAACCCGCCCCAAGTGCAGTGCTTCAAAAATAATTTCATCCAGCAGTAGAGGGGTTTGCAAGGGGACCTTACTCTTGTCGATATCTTTTAGGACCTTGGTCTTGCCTTTGCACGGAGGGACGCACTTAGGCAACCGAGTGATAGGGTCAGCACCCTGGGCTTCAACTTCCTCCACGTCTATCCCCACATCCTCCTCATCCATCAGGATGTCTTTGATTTCTTCCTCCTCCGGCATCAGATTGATGGCTTTGCCCTTCTCCTGTGCAGTGGGCTTTGGTGGGTTTCTTCTTGGTGATGTGCACACTTGTATTGCAGGTTGCTTGCCCTTCTTTTCCTACTCTCTCTCCTTGGTTGGGGTGAGCTTTGGTCTCAGTGTCCTTGGCGATTTGGGGACTTCCGCTAATACTTCGGCAACCTCTAGAGTAGCTTCTTCTGCCTCCATACCAAATTCTGGCACTGACTCCTCTACTTTGGTATATATAGCTATGGTAGGTGTCAACATAATGTTTTCCAATAGTGCTCGTGATGTCTCTGGTAAGTTCGCAAACGCTGGACTCGCTATCGGAGCCTCGAAGAATTCTCGATTCATGTGGGCCTGAGAGCTCAACAACTCAATTCTCAAAATGCCAAGTGTTTTTCACTGGACAGCCACTTGTAATTTATAGGGCATTTTGAATTCAAATCCGACCGCTCCCCCCACATTCGGTTCATTAATGCCGAATTGGTGGCATATTTTCAAGGATTTGACCCGTAAATTTTGTCTTAAATGTCGGCCGCCCGCTCCATTTGGCCGCATTTCTATTGTCAAATCATGAACAATGACTTTAACAGTCACTTTCTGGCCAACTTGCACGGCTTCTCCCTGGGTAGCTCAGCTCCCTTCGCATTTTCGTGGGCCCTATGACACTCCCTTGCTTCGCGCAGTCCTCCAATCGCGTAGCTCCCCAACCCGGGCAGTGTAGTTTATAGTCTCGCGCCTCCTTTCAGCTACCTAGAGCGCTAAGACTGTGCTACCTGCATATAGTCACATGGTCGGACCACTAGTGTATGGCTTCAATCGACTACCATTCACCTTTCCTGGGAAGGGATCTCCATTCAATTTGACCAGTTGAACTTCTCCTCCGTTGGTAATCTCCTTAATGACATAGGGCCCTAACTAGTGCATTCTGAACTTCTCTAGAAATTTATCAAACTTGTTGTCATATAAAAAAACCAGGTCATATACCTTAAAGGTGTGCAGCTTAATGTGCTAATCATGCCATGATTTTTCGTGCTGCTTTTGGACCTATTGGTGAAATTTAGCTAGAAATATTTCTTCCTCAAGCTCAGCCAGTTGTGTGAGCCTCTCCTCTAGGGCTCCGCGATCCGTCATACCCGTGAGTTCCGTTATGCGTAGGCTAGGCATAATGTATTCCATGGGAATCACTTCTTCAACACCATATACAAGCCTAAAGGGTGTTTGTCCAGTCAACTTCTTGCATGTCGTCCGATAGGCCCATAGTACTGCAGGTATGCGCAGGTCCCAATCACTTTGCTGAGCATTGCAAACCTTGGTCAGTGCGTTCTCCAGTACTTTATTAAATGTTTCCACCGTCCCGTTAGCCTGCAGGTGATAAGGCATTCTCTTCTGGTGATATACCTGAATTTCATCCGTCAGTGTGCTGATCGTCTCGTTCAGAAAGTGCATACCACGATCACTCATCAAAATCTTTGGAAACCCAAATTGTGTTAGTACATATTCAAAGAGGAACTTTGTAGTAGTCACGTCTGTACAATCCTTTATAGGCTGTGCCTCTGCCCATCGAGTCAAATACTCTATCACGGTGATAATATACCTCGCTTCCGTCTTCTTTCGTTGGGGCTGAATGGGTCCCAAAAAGTCTATTGCCCATTTTTCAAAGGATTGTAACGTCATCTGTGGATTCAGAGGTAGCTCATCCCTGTGCGATGGCCTACCAGTCCTTTGACACACATCACACACTTTGTAGTAAGCTTTTGAATCCTGATGGAGGGTTGACCGCCACAACCCTGCGCGTAGAATCTTTTGCGCAGTCGCTCTCCCTGCATAATGTCCTCCCGCAGCACCCCCATGAGCGTTTGCAAGGATACTGCTCCTTTCAAACTCTAGTACATATCATCGCAACATCTCATCGGACCCCATTTTGTACAGATGCCCGGCAATGACAAAAGAGTGTGTCGCACGCACCACTAACTCCTTTTTCTGTTGGATGGTGTATCCCTCTGGGGTAGTTCCTGTCGTTAGGAAGTGTATGATATCTTCAAAATGACCATCTTCAATGCACACTGCAAATAGCTGCACATCAGGCAATCCCTCCTCCAAGTTAGTGGGCTCTTCCCCTATTTCGATGAGTGACAAATGGTCTAGTCCCGCGTTCAGTCATCAAGGCTTCATAATAACTTCAAAATCATACTCCTGGAACAATAACAACCACCTGTAGATTCTCCCCCCAACACAGGCATATTGACCAGGTATTTCAATGCAGAATGATCCGTATACATCCTAAAATGGCCACCCAGTAGATAGTGTCTAAACTTCTTGAGCGCATATACCATGGCTAAGTCGTTGTGCTCACTGGTGGAATAGTTATTCTCTGCCTTGGGTAACCTTTTGCTTGCGAATGCTATAGGATGGTCCAAGTCTCCTCCACCAGCCTGTGTCAGTACTACTCCCAATGATATACATGACACATCGACATGTACATGAAACTCCTTCTTGTAATTTGGGAATACTAGAATCGGCGCAGTGACCATCTTTTCTTTTAATACATCCAAGCTTTTCTTACAGTCCTCGTTCCAGAAAAATGTGACATCTTTTTTCAACAACTTCTCCATAGGCGTGGTGATCTGGGCATAGCCTTTGATAAACTTTCTATAATATCCAATATGTCTTAGGGTAGCATGCAGCTGTTTCACACTCCTCAATGCTTCTAAGTTAAGTATCACCGCGATCTTCATGGGATCTACCATCAGTCCCTATCTACAAACCACATGACCTAGCAGGGTCCCATAAGGAGCACAAAACAGGCACTTCTTCAGATTAAGCACGATCTGGTATCTTCAACAAGTATCTAGCATCAGGCACAAACTCATGGCATTTCACCAGCCCAAACACAGTCCAGTCATCAAAGTACACTTCCAAGAATTTATGAATAAATTCCTTGAATGCCGCAATGACTACGTGCGAGAAAATCACAAGTGCATTCTTCAATCCAAAAGGCATTACAGTGTACTAAAAACACCCCCACTCAGTCGTGAAGGTTGTCTTGCTTCTATCCTCCGGCGCGATATGATGGTAACCAGAGAACCCATCAGTGAAGGAATATGCTTCCTGGCCACCTACATTGTCCAACACTTCATTAGTTAATGAAGTTGGGAAAGGATCATGTACATAAGCATCATTCAACTTCCTGAGATCCATGCATATCCTTATTTCATCCTTCTGCTTATTTTCCTGTACCACCAGTGGGCTTACCCAATCAGATTCTTCTATGGGCTCAATGATGCCTGCCGCAAGCATCTTGTCTAGCTCTAAGCGGACCTTCTCCTTATACTTCGGATTGAGACGGTAAGGTCTTTGCTTAACCAGCTTTGCGTCGGGCTTCAACACGATCTTCATAACACCTAGGTCTCTGATTATCCCTTTTAGATCCATAAACTTGGTAGGAAACAAATCTTGGTATTCGTGGAGCAATTCAGCAACCTTATCCACCATAGTGTCATCCAATAATCTCCAACCTTTACGAATTTGGGCTCTGCCTCCGTACCAATATTTACTTGTTTCATTTTTAGTGGCACAGTTATATCAGGACTCTTAATCTGCGGTCCTTCAACCTCGTGTTGACCTTCTGTTTCAGGGATGTTAATCTTTCGTGGATCCTCATCTTCCTCTTCAATGGTTACGTTATAGCATTCGAGCGCGTGACTCAGCTGAGTAGTCCAATTGGGTTGAATTAAGTCCAAAGGATCCTGCAGTATCATAAATATTATTGCTTTCACTTCTTGTAGTGCCTCATCAATACAATCAAACCCATCTTCAAAGTTGAATGTCATTATGAATCCTTCGTGCAGAATATCCCATTCACCTGTACCATGGCAGAGCTCTATTTCTAAGTACCAGTTCATCGGGATGATATCCAATGTGTGACAGAACAAATGCACCCATTCAGGTTGGGGCTTCGCTCCATAAGCCTCGGCCCATTTGCCCAAGTGTCCGCGTGGATTATCCTTCCCGTCATACTTGTCTGTGATTTGTACCTTTGGCTTCCCAAAGCATGTTCTCATCATCCTCCTACATTCGTGCCAATCATCAAAGCTACCCTTGTGTGTACCCAACCACCTTGCAGGCGTAGTGCGCAGTACCCAGTCCAAAGCCTGGAAGCGCTACTTCTCTGGTACCTCCCTCTCAGATGCATCCAAAAATATATCTACATCATCCAGGCCATCATAAGTGGGAAGATTTTTTACCTCTGATGACACAAAACGTAGCGACCGGGTCATCATGTTACAGCTTAGTGTGGTTACTTCATGTTACTAATTCTGCCATTACTCTAATTATTCATCAGATCTCGAGGTGCAGGAACTCTAGCTATTGTAATTCGTCCATCCGTTGTTGGATTCACCCAATCTTGGTCTCACGTTGTTATCTTATAGATGTAGTCTAGATCTTCATCGCTCTCATAATCGTGGATTGGTTCAGTATAGTGTGATCCTTTAGCAGGATCTAGGGGTACTATTACGCGGAGCGATTTCTTCTCAAATATCATCTTTCGCTTCTTTAGGTTGATTACCTCATTCATATCAGTAGCCCAATCAATGCCAAGGAGTGCATGGTAGGGTTGTTGTCATCCACAGTTTCTATTACTTCAAATTCAACCAGTGCGCTCGCGCCTTCAATATCTAAAGTCACCCCTTGCAGTCATCCCATGGGGATGATCTTTTGTTGATTCACCATCCTTAGCTAAATCAGAGACCACTGCAGCACAGGTCTTCCCATTTGTTCCCAAGTCTGCTTTGGTAGGATGTTTGCGTCTGACCCCATATCCAAAATAATTTGATCCATTTCGTACCCTCCTATCTGTGCGGTCAGCCTCATCTCTCGTCCTGTCCTTGTTTTATGCTTACCAATCTTTCGTACCACGCGCAGTTCACCCGGAGTGTTTCTGGCGCATCTATTTATAAGCTCCTGTAACCCCTTCACAGCCTTGTTATCACACAGCAACTTCATGCAGGTCTCTAGAAAGGTCGTAAGCATAGAAGGGTCCATCTCTTGATCCGTCTTATCCTTGCTCCCTGAGGTGGAGGCCTCAACAAAGCTCTTCTTTGCCTCCATGAATGTTTCACGTGTGTCCTCCAAATCAAATTCAGCCTCCTTTGTTGGAGCTTTGTGAACCCATGCGCTATCTTCCGGTTGTTTCCCTTTATCATCCTCGGTTACAATTCCACTTCGGAGCACTATATTCACATTCAGATCCTCTTCATGAGGCTCAGACCTCATCATCTGTAGGCTATGAGTCGGCTGAGGTGGTAGTGCCCCTTTGTCACATATCCTTGCTATTAGCGTATGATAGTCCTCCGTTTCATGATCAAACGGAGTGCAATATTTGCACGATGGATGCGTAGAGTTAGTGAAATTGTGGACATAGTGTCCCGGTCCTTCGCAATTGTAGCAGATTAGTTGTCCCCAACCTCTGTCAGGTCCTCCTCCACCTTGGCCTCGTCCGCACCGCTAAAATCCTATTCACACCATCCCCGAGCTCTGATTAGGGGGGCGCATTTTTGTCTAAACCCTATAGGCAGGTGTTCTGTCCATCATCAATTCATAGCTTCTGCAGTTGCGTTGATCATGCCATACCGACCTACAAAAGTTGTAGAACAGTTGTTGTGGTGTTTGTACAAACTTCTGCAGCAAATGATAGTTATTCGTCGTATGTTTTCCTGCTACCTGACATATAATGCACCACAATGCAGGCCCCGCGCTTGGTCCTACTTGATCTTCTGACCTCAAGGGCATCGCCCCCCCTCCTACAATGTAGTTTGCAAAGGCTAGGCAATGGTCCTTGTCATGCCCCTGACCCTTGCATTTCAGGCACCATACCTCTTCATGCACCTCTGGGTGAACTGTTATGTCCTGCTTCAAAATTTGCATTTCAAGGCAAAGATTTTGCAACTACGCATGAATCTATTGAACCCCCATATTTGGATCCTGCATCGATGTTTCATGCAGTCTCATCGCAATCTCCAAGGCCTCTGCCTGAGTCGTTATCTTCTGTTGTGACAGCACAACCCTTAGGTGTCGTAGGAGTGAAGCCACAAACCATTCGCGATGTTGTCCATCTGTTAAGTTCATATTAGCTTCGCATATTTTACACTTCAACCTCTAGTCTAATTCCCAAGGTGTCTCGCCTGGTTTCATCTCAATTTCCTCGAACCCCATAATTGACTGCGCCTCAAATTTAGCCTACTGAATTCTTTATTCAGCACATTATGGATTTCTACCACTCTAGCATTTGGGTTGTCATTAGAGTACTTAATGTACCAAGTTAGCGAGCAATCCTGTAGAGCACTAACCAGTGTTGCCTTCTTCATGTGATCATCTATAATGCCCTAAGCTTCCCATACAGCTTTCACAACGAACCAGAACTGGTCCGGGTCCTCATTTCCCAAGCCTTTGAACAAAGGAATCTTTACTGAATTTTCCATGCTGAACTGCGGTGGAGGCGGAGGTGGTATGGGTGAAGTCACGGGTGATGGTGATGAAGTTGGAGATGGTGTGGATGGAGGTGGTAGTCAAGGGAATCCTTGTTTTATTAATTAAATAGCACTTCGTGGAGAAGCCTTCGCTACTCCCTCTTCGTCACCCAATGGAGGTGAAATCAATGGACTATATTCACAACCGTTTCTTCCTTCATTCCTGTAAGTTTTTCCGCTTCACGTAGCTCTGAACATCAAGGTAGCTACATAACCCGTTTTTCGCACAATAAAATTTTAATCCAGATATTTAAAGACTTCAATTACTTACCTCATGGACCTTTGAAAAAACACCTCTCCACCTTGCTGTAGCTAACTGGGGTATCGATCGTGAATTCAGTCACAAATCCTCCTATGTTGCAATCAAGCAAATGATCGACAGAGCAGGCAATCTTATCCTCAGATGCTTCCAATATTTGTACTAACTCCGGGGTCCAAACAATAGGACCATCAAGTCTCCACCTTCCTTGGTTATCCGCTAGCTTCGTGATCCACTCGTATAGCTCAACCGAAAAGGAACAGAAAAAGATATTGTGGATTTCTGTATATAGGTACCTATCCAACCACTGGTCCTTTGTCAATCACGAGTTTCTGTTCTCCTACACCATGAATTCATGGATCTTCCTATCCAACCAGTCTCCGATCTCTTTCTTAGTTGGATTCCAATGATACGACATCACACATCTCTTATGCAGATTCTGGTCCCAGCAACGGAACCATTTGTTGGCTTTGTGGGGCCTAACCCAGGTTCTGCGTTAGTTAGCCAAACAAATCCCTACACTACTGTCCCTTTCGGCATCAGTTCGTGGAGCACGGACCAAAGTCTCACCCGAAGCAGTATTGGGGGATGCTGTAACCAAGTTTCTGCACCCTGAGATGGTCGTGATGTCGGTTTATTCCTTGTATTCCTCCTTTCATGTAGGTCGCTAAGTTCTAGGGCTCTGTCGTCTAGCCCTTTATTCCGCCCTTCGGTACCTCTGCAAAGGGGTAAAATTGACCTTCGCGCAGCCCTAACCTGTAGTTCAGGTACTTTCACGCTGTTAAGGTAGCGTACTATGTAGATTCCCAAACTAGCTCAAGTGTCTTACTTATCTTATTAAGCAATCACAGTTGGCACTGCGTAAACAGATATCCTTACTTGCATTCAATTATCTAACGTAATTACATACATTCGTGCATCACATAGGCATTATAAATTAAATTCATACACAATATGACAAGATGCATTAACAGGAAATATATACACAGAATTTGTAAAATGGTTCTATTTATTTATATCTTCAGATGATTATAGACTCTATCCATCATGCGCACATATCTGCAGGGGTCTGTGCACTCAGTTGCGAACTTCCACCCTAGGCCTCTGTGCACTCAACTGCGAGGCCTCTACCTACACTAAGAACCGAAACTTAGACTTCTCTCCTTATCACTCAAGACTTCTTCAAAACTTATTGCTTATCGCTTAGAGATTACTTAGCTCTTTTTATACAACATGGTCCGTGAACCATGTGTAGATCTTTACAGCCGACTTTACTTTACAAAATAAGGGCAGACAACCCTTTATGACTCATGACACCTTCACGCTCCGTGACCACAAAATGCAGAGGCTTTACAACTTTATTACAAAACTTGAGCCAAAACTTGGGATTTTAGCCCCAAAACTATCCTTGGGGGATCCCGTTCCCAACACGGATTTGATTATATTATGACCCCTTATACTCCTATATATAGAAATGAGTTCTTGTCATTTGTATCATCCAAGAATTGTTCATTTGTGTAATGTAAAGGAGGTTGTCCCCTTGAAGAGGCTACATTTTAAGTCATTGATCTATCTCTTTCTTCTATTTTTTGAGCTGGTTGCATAACAATTGGTTTCAGAGCTTTGGATTCTAGGGTTTTGCTGCTTCAAACAAGTCATCATGGAATTTTCGCTATAACATTTTTTCTACGAAGCTTCAGAAGCTAAAAGTAAAATCCATTTGAGAATAAATAGTGATGAACCATGTGACATAATCTCGGATCTTATCTCTCTCTATTTTAGGATATATGAACTGAGGATGTTAGGGTTTTGACAAGCTCCCTAATTGGATCTCAAACCAGTCACCTTGGGACAATCTTCATAACTTTCTCTCTGAGCATCTAATTCAAATCTCGTAACAAGTGATAGAAAGAAGACGGACTATGTTTTTTCAGTTATCTTTTTTAGAACCTAAGGTTGAAACAATGACACATGGCACATTGTACAAGTTTGCTCTACTGAACGAGTCTATAATTAGGTCATCACGGGATATTGGACATAACTCTTTCTTCGGGAATCCAATTTTCATCAGACTTGCGCAGTCAGAATGAAGACTTAGAGGGCTATCATAAAACAAAATTTCAGAACTTGGAGATTCGAAATTATAAAGTTACATGCATTTCAAGATCAATCTCATACAACGCAGGAAAACAAAAAGTGGCAGGTCAGGCAGTAACGCCTCAAATGAAATCTATTTATTCATTTAGATTGCTCATATTTATATACATGAGGGAGTGACTCTTGAGTTTCATCTCCATATGACTCTTCCTTTTCCATTATTCATTATTTACACTATTTACAATTGTTCACCCTGTTATCACCCCAAGAAACTCACCTAGGTTGTATATCAGTGATGCTCGGGAACATTACAAACTCAACAAAATGTTGGAAAAATAGGTGGATGAATGAAAGAAATGCTTCATATTCAAGCCAGATAACCACTTCTACCATGATTGACCCCAGACATGGGTGAACACTCCCAGACTACAAGGCTTTTAGCCACCAATTACTCACAGTTTTAGAGACAATGTGATGATGGAGAACACTGATCACACCAGTAGATGCACAGGACCCTGTGATGACCAGCTGCAACCAGTTAAAAGGTCTGTAAATCTGTTTTCTAATACACAGAGAGGATGACAGATCTCTGGCATTAAAACAATGGAAACCTGTAAGCAAATTCAATGATACATGCTAAATCCTAACACAAAGGTGGGATGACAGCCCCTCTAATGCTAAATATTAACAGCACATGAAATAATGCAGAACAAGCATAGCCTGGAACAAGGAAAAGCAGTTGAGAGTGAGCAATCAATAGCAAAAGAAGCTTGTATTAGTTGGAAATGCAGACCAGAAGCTGCAGGTTACAAGGTAGTTACAATCTCCAGAAGTTGAAGCTTGCAACAAATTAACACTCATCAACCTCTTACATTCTGTCTCCTTAGTATATATGGATGTTGATTACAAAATATCTCTGCTACAAGCAAGGAGGTGTCTTAATGGACCACCAACCGCATTTACAATTGGATATGGTCTCTGATCCAAATCTGACTACTTTAATGGATGAATTTGATCTTTCTGGTGCTCTGCAGTCCTTCCTGAACAGGTAGAGTGAATAATGGATGAAATTCCATGCCTGATAAATGCTCTTCACTAATCGAGGTCGTCTTTTTTCTTCTTGGGCCATTCAGTCTTTAATTGCAGTTGTTGGAGCCTTAATTGTGCAGAGAGCAGGTAGCTGATGGCTGTTGTCCCTCGGGAGTTCAAGAAAGTCAACAGAGTTAAGGTTTCATGGTAGCAAAATGAGCAGGCCGAGGCTAAATCTCAGTCGTTGGATTGCGTAGATCAACGACAGCGATCTATCAGAGGAATAAATCGAGAGGAAACAGGCGGGGACAATCGTCAGCCGTCGGATCATATGGATCAATGGCAGAGATTGCACTGGAAGGAGGTATCGGGAGACATATGTGCGGGAGCAACAAGGGCCGTCAGATCTGGATGCGCCAGATCTGACGGTGATTGCTATCGGAAGGCGCGCACAGGTTAAGGGCTGAGGAATCGTACAGGACAGCGGTTTTGCGCGACGGGCGATTTCCCCGCACTGCCTATCGGGAGAGGGCGGTTTACATACATAAAGGTGCGACAATCGTGCAAGTCCACGGAGTGGGGGCAGCGTATGGCATTCGATTTTGACGGAGGAAGCAATAAATGGTGGAAAGAGGTGTCAGTCTAATGCACGGGAAAGTCAGCAAAGACCGTTAGATTACGGCAAATGTGATCAATGGCTCAAAATTTAAAGCGATAAGAAAGGTTAAGAAGGCACAAGGTCACACTATCAGGGTTTTATGACATGTAAACCTAGCACCCAGGGCTAAACGAAAAATGAGTTTTAAACGGGGTCCAAAGGAATAAAACAGAGATGAAGGGATTATGAGAAAAATATAAATAATGCAGGGGAAAGAAGAAATGGAGGTAGCGGGAGTTATAAGGGAATAAGGCTTTATGTTGATTTTCGGGGTAAAGCAGGGATAGCAGGGTTCATGGAAGTGTAGGGAGAAAATGGAGGAGAAGAGACAAAGACTGTTGTGCACTCTTTACCTGCTTAAACACACACGGCCATGGCACCTTTGAGCCTGCAAAAGCTTAATTGCATAGCAGAGCTAACATTGGCTCCTTCTAGGGATGAGATCCTTCCTATGAGGTCTCAAGAACCTGTAGACCAATGCCTTCATACAAAAACAGCTTTTGAAAAACACTGCCTAGCATCCATTGGGCATGGAGTCAAACTAAGCATATACTAAAAACTGAATAAGACACTATTTACAATCATTAAAGCCTGAAAACTTAAAGCTTCAAAAATTGCTCATCAGTTGGGCCATCAAAATTGTTGCCTATCATCTGGTTCATCATATATCAACAAATACAAGATTTATTTGATCCTCTACCTCAAAGAGTTTAGGAGATTTTAGCTTGATAGATAGGTAGGGATCAAATTTCATTTCCCTCTTGTGTATTTTCCTCCTTGGATGTCCTTCACAGGAGCCTTTATACACCTGCTGAATAATCATGGCTGCTGCGTACATGTCTGTGTCTTCTTTGACCTGCACAATAAATATAAATGATGCACCAGTATGTTCATGTGTAGGGGACACAGAGACATTTTCTGCTCTTGAATCTTTCATTGAACAATCCTCACCCAAGGAGGAGTCCCATAACTGTACATCTACTTCCTCTGTCATTTGAAAAGCTGCCCTTTCAATCTGAGTGGAGGCTACCTGAGCAGGTTTCAAACTATCAAAACTGAGGTGATTAGTCTCAGCCCTGAGCATTGAGCTATTTCTTGCCTCAATGTTCAAGGGGCAACTGTGAGGGATTGTCATTTGATCAGACAGAGAAACAAAAGATGATGGAGAGATATCCTCTGCCTTTTTTATCATTGGACTGGGGATGATAGCAGGCCAGCTAATTTGCAGATTTGCATAGCCATGCGAAGATGTGCTGGCCTCAAGCTCAGATTCTTGGAGGAAGGGATCTGCTGCTGGCTGCCCCTGCTGGTCAACTTGTTGTTCTGTAGCTACAACAAATTGGTAAGCAGTACCTCTTGATAATGCTTCTTCATAAGCAGCCGGTGTTAGGAAAGGAGCACCTTCCAAAACATGGACCTCCTCCTCAAGATGCACTTCTTTCATGACTATATTTTGACAAAGGGTCTTCACCCTTTGATCTTCATTTGCATCCTTATTTCTCTGCAAAATCTGCAACTGCTCCTGTGCTCCTGTACATGGATATGGAGTTGGAAGAGAAATGGAACAAGGAGCTCCTGCTTGTTCAAAATGTTGCTCAGCCTTTAGTTTGGAAACCTCAGAGGCCAAAAACTCTATCATCCTGGTTAATTCATCGATCTCAGGCTCATAGGATGATGAGGACTCACCCTCCTGACTCCTACTTTCAGCATCACCTTCAAGTCTCTCTGCAGCAATGATATTTGCTTCTACTTCAAAGGCTGCAGCTTGCATATCAACCAAAGAAGTGCATCCTCTTTCTCTTAACAGCAGGCAGAACTGAGAATCAAAGGCATTAGCATAAGTAAGCATGGCAGAAATAGGGGTAGGTCTTATTTCAGCTGGCATTCTGCTATACATATGATTAAATCTGATGTTAAATTCAGACAACAGCTCACCATCTTCTCTCTGCAAGTTCCCAAATTCTTCATGATAAAAGAGCAGATATTTATTATTTCCCCAGTGCTTTAAAAATACATCATCTAAAGCATCAATGTCTGCAATAGACCTAGGGGGTAAATTTCTAAACCATTTTCTAGCTTCCCCATCTAGGCTTTGAACAAAAACCCTCATCCAGACATCCTCCTCATTGATATCCAAGTTATCAGCATAGCTATAAAAGGACTCAAGGTGCTCTTCAGCTGATATTTCTTCTGAACCAGTAAACTTTGGCATGCATTCTTGATAATCTCCTACAGGCATGGCATTCAAAGGGGTAGGCAAGACTAAAGGTGCATACCTAATAGCAACTATTCGTTCTATCTTTGTAAGGGCTTGCTGACCTGCCATGACTGAGGTATTTGAAAGGGATACTGGTGGACTGAGTGAAATGAATCAATGAAAAGAATGACAGAAACAGAGGAATATGATGGACAACAAGGATGCTTCTTTCAACTAAGGTCCGAAAGGGAAATGAATAACCAGGAGCTGCATGAACCTCTGTAGGTGACAATCACTAACAGTGATACATGGAATTTTTAAGGCTTACTTGACCCTGATGCTCCTTTCTACGATATTTTCTTATGTTGAACTATCTTCTCAGGATCAGGCACTGGTTCAGCTAATGATTTCTTAAGATATCTCTAAACATGCCTCACCAACTGTGCCAGAACTTCAATGTGGAGTCGCCAAAGCTTGGTCTTCCTCCAATGGAGTCGTCAGATAGATGATTACAACCAGAAACTGTGTTCAAACCTTGTCTATCATCAAAGCTTGAAGTTGTGTCGTTCTCCCAGGGAAACTAAGCTTCAATTCTCTTTTCCCCAGCAACGGCGCTAATTAATGTTATCACCCCAAGAAACTCACCTAGGTTGTATATCAGTAATGCTCGGGAACATTACAAACTCAACAAAATGTTGGAAAATTAGGTGGATGAATGAAAGAAATGCTACATATTCAAGCCAGATAACCACTTCTACTATGATTGACACCGGACATGGGTGAACACCCCCAGACTACAAGGCTTTTAACCACCAATTACTCATAGTTTTAGAGACAATGTGATGATGGAGAACACTGATCACACCAACAGATGCACAGGACCCTGTGATGGCCAGCTGCAACCAGTTAAAAGGTTTGTAAATCTATTTTCTAATACAAAGAGAGGATGACAGCTCTCTGGGATTAAAACAACAGAAACCTGTAAGCAAATTCAATGATACATGCTAAATCCTAACACAGAGGTGGGATGATAGCCCCTCTAATGCTAAATATTAACAGCACATGAAATAATGCAGAACAGGCACAGCCTGGAACAAGGAAAAGCAGTTGAGAGTGAGAAAACAACAACAAAAGAAGCTTGTATTAGCTGGAAATGCAGACCAGAAGCTGCAGGTGACAAGGTAGTTACAGTCTCCAGAAGTTGAAGCTTGCAACAGATTAACACTCATCAACCTCTTACATTCTGTCTCCTTAGTATATATGGAGGTTGATTACAAAATATCTCTACTAGAAGCGAGGAGGTGTCTTAATGGACCACCAACCGCATTTACAATTGGATATGGTCTCTGATCCAAATTTGATTGCTTTAATGGATGAATTTGATCTTTCTGGTGCTCTGCAGTCCTTCTTGAACAGGTAGAGTGAATAATGGATGAAATTCCATGCCTGATAAATGCTCTTCACTACTCGAGGTCGTCCTTTTTCTTCTTAGGCCATTCTATCTTTAATTGCAGTTGTTGGAGCCTTAATTGTGCAGAGAGCAAGTAGCTGATGGTTGTTGTCCCTCGGGAGCTCAAGACAATCAACGGAGTTAAGGTTTCATGGCAGCAGAATGAGCAGGCCGGGGCTAAATCTCAGTCATTAGATCGTGTGGATCAACGACAGCAATCTATTGGAGGAATAAATCAGGAGGAAACAAGCGGGGACAATCATCAGCCGTCGGGTCATATGGATCAATAGCGGAGATCGCATTGGAAGGAGGTATCGGGAGACATGTGTGCAGGAGCAACAAAGGCTGTCGGATCTGGACACGCCAGATCTGACGGTGATCGCTATCGGAAGGCGCGCACAGGTTAATGGCCGAGGAATCGTATAGGATGGCGGTTTTGCGCGGTGGGCGGTTTCCCCACACTGCCTATCGAGAGAGGGTGGTTTATGTACATAGAGGCACGACGCAATCAAACAGCGACACGTGGCTGACGGGAAACCACTTCCCCGCGGGCTAACAGTCGTGCAAGTCCACGGAGCGGGGTCAGCGTATGGCGTTCGATTGTGACGGAGGAAGCGATCAACGGTGGAAAGAGGTGTCAATTTAACAGGAGGGAAAGTTAGCAAAGAGCGTTAGATTGCGGAAAATGCGATCAACGGCTCAAAATTTAAAGCGACAAGAAAGGTTAAGAAGGCACAAGGTCACACTATCAAGGTTTTATGACATGTAAACCCAGCACCCGGGGCTAAATGAAAAATAAGTTTTAAACGGGGTTCAAAGGAATAAAACAGAGATGAAGGGATTATGAGAAAAATATAAAGAATGTAGGGGAAAGAAGAAATGGAGGTAGCTGGAGTTATAAGGGAATAATGCTTTATGTTGATTTTCGGGGTAATGCAGGGATAGCAGGGTTCATGGAAGTGTAGGGAGAAAACGGAGGAGAAGAGACAAAGAATGTTGTGCACTCTTTACCTACTTAAACACACACAGCCATGGCACCTTTGAGCCTGCAAACACTGAATTGCGTAGCAGAGCTAACACACCCAATCCCCATGATTAGGTGTCAACATTCCCCCCCTTAATCTGAAGGGATGTTGGTGAGTCCAAGTATCGTTCTAAATCTTTCAAGATTTTCTCTTCCAAGTGCCTTGCTGAAGATGTCTACAATCTGATCATTAGTGGAACAATGGCGTAGATGGACTGTCTTAGCCTCAACATGATGTCGAATCAGATGGTATTTTGTATTGATGAGCTTCGTTCGATCATGGAACTTTGAGTTCTTGGCCAACTTTATTGTAGAGGTGTTTTCAATCATGAGTGGAGTCGAATGTACTTGATTTACCTGCAAATCTTCCAAGATTTTCTTGAGACACATAATTTCTTTTGTTGCCTCAGCTGCTGCCACATATTCTGCCTTTGTTGTGGAATCTGTTGGAACTGATTGTTTGCGTGATCTCCAAGAGACATCTCCTGATCCAAGACTCATAGCATAACGAGAAGTAGATACCCTAGTTTCTTTGTCTCCATCGAAGTCTGAATCAGAGTATCCAATCAAACTGAAGTCGCCCATCCATGTATACTTGAGTCCAAAGTCTTGAGTTCCCTTCAAGTACTTTAGAACTCTTTTTGCAACAAACTAATGTCCCTCACAAGGATTTTGCATAAACTTGGAGAGGATTCCAACAGAAAACAAAAATGTTTGGTCTAGTAGTATTCAGGTAGTTGAGACTTCCTACAAGTTGTCTATACTTTGTTGCATCCTCAAATTATTTTCCTTCAATGGATGTGAGCTTTAAGTTTTGTTCCATTGGAGTAGTTAGAGGATTGCATTCAGTCATGCCAAACTTATTCAATAGATCTCCAATGTACTTCTTTTGAGAAAGGAATATGGACTTCAAATGTTGAGTTACTTCAATACCAAGATAGTAATGAACATAGACCAAAGCAGTCATTTCAAAACCTTTCCTCAATTCCTTCTTTATGGATGTAATGTAGCTCTCATTGTTCCCTGTCATCAAAAGATCATCTACATATACCACAAGATATACAACTGTTTTTCCAACTTTATTGACAAACAAAATTGCATCATTAAGATCATAACGTTTGAAATTGAGTTTCAGAATATGCTAAGTTAATTTTTCATACAAAGCTCACGGTGCTTGCTTGAGGCCATAAAAGGATTTCATAAGTTTGCATACTTTATGTTCATGTCGTTTCACAGCAAATCCTTCAGGCTGGGACATAAAAACATTCTCTTTTAGATATCCATTCAAGAAAGCAGCTTTTTACATCCATTTGATGGACTTTCCAACCGTTCTAAGCTGCTAGGGAAAAGAGTGTCTAGATGGTAGCCAATTTTATTGTGGGGGAAAAAGTCTCCTCATAATTGACCCCTTCTTTCTGTGCAAAACCTTTTGCCACAAGCTTGGCTTTGTGCTTGTCAAGTGTGGCATCAACTTTATACTTGTTCTTGTAGACCCACTTGTGGCCAATTGGTTTTGTTCCCAATGGAGGATCAACCAACTTCCAAGTGCCATTTTTTATCAAGGCATCGTACTCCTTTTTCATTGCTTCTTTCCATTCACCATGAGAAGTGGCTTCTTTGAAGGAAGTTGGTTCAAAATATGCAGACAAATTCAATTCACAATCATAAGAAACATCCATATCAACAGGTGAATCAGATTCATCTACATCACCTCCATTTGTTGGGTTGAATTTCTTGTTCTTGTCTTTCCAACCTCATCAAGATGAACACTTTCAAGTGACTTTGGTAGCCACTTTGGGGGACCTTTTTGAGATGGTCCAGGTTGCTCAGTTGATTGAGTTGGGACTGATTCAAGATTGAGTCTCCCAATTTTGTCAGTCACATCACTCAAAGTATCATTAATGGTTGGAATTTCATGTGGGGGAGAGAGTTCTTCAGAAGAAGATTCCACAAATTGATCCAGTATAGGAATCCCCCCTTCAAGATGTGGAATCTGATTATGAAATTTTTGAAATGATTTTGCATTTGCGAATCTATCCAAGCGATCAAGTTACTGCTCAACAACATTGTTAGCTTTGGAAGATTCAAGAAAGATTGCATATCTAGATACAAAAAACTTTTTATTAACTTCATCATAGAGACGGTATTCTTTGGAGGTGTTTGAATACCGCAAGAAGATACACTTACGACTCCTTGCGCCAAGTTTGTTTCTATGTACCTTTGGTATCAAGGCATAACAGGTGGAACCAAAGACCCTAAGATGCTTTACCAAAGGAATGTGCCCATACCACATCTCATAAGGAGTCTTGTTTCTAATAGCATTAGATGGACACTATTCTTTACATATATAGCACATAGAAATGCATCATCCAAAACATCAATTTTACATTCTTGAAAGACATCATGGAGCACACCATATTTAAGATTATCCTATTCATTCTTTCAGCTACTCCATTCTGTTGGGGATTATAAGGCACAGTTTTTTGATGTTTGATCCCATGTTGGCAAAGATAGTTTTAAAATTCATTCGAAATGTATTCTTTTACATTATCAGTGCAAATAGAGCCAATATGAGATTGTGCATAATTTTCAATCCATGTATGAAAGTTCTTGAATGTTTGAAAAGCATTAGATTTTTTCTTCAATAAATAAACCCAACACATTCTGGTGTAGTCATCAATAAATGTCATCATATATTTATTTCCATTTACAGAAGGAACAGGCATTGGACCACATAAATCTGAATGAATGAGTTCAAGTTTTCTATGTGCTGTGGAATGTGAATCATGAAAACATTATTTTCTGTGCTTTCCCAAAATGCAAGCATCACATGCTTAAGTTTCCTAGGAATTGTAAGCAAACCAGTAACACCATTTTTCTTCAACAAGCAGAGGATGTCATAGTTCAAGTGTCCAAATCTAGCATGCCATAATAAACTTAATGGAAATGTACCTTCATCATAATGAGAATTGTATTAGAAATTTTGTGCACGAGCAGAGGTACCTTACAACTTGAGAAGCCTTTCTTCTTCTATCCCCGTCATGGAAAGTGAGTGATCTGGTGCTTTTCTCACCTCAACCTTGCCATCAAACATATGAATGGAGTGTCCTTGCTGGCGGATGTGGACCAAGGACAGTAAGTTTCTCCTTAGTTGTGGAAGATATAAAACATCATGCAGAAGAAAGTCTGGAAGACCAGGCAATTTAAGCCTGATTGTGCCAAGCCCTGATGACTTGAGTTTTTGTTTGTCTACAAAGCATATTGCTCCATCAACATTGTTAGTAAATTCTTCAAAAAAATCTTTTCTAAAATCCATGTGGCAAGTTGCTCCTGAATTAAGAAACTAATTGTTTTTCCAAGAAGCAAGTGAAGCATTAAATAAGTTTTCATTTACTCCAATATTACAATGTGTCACAACATAGTGAGCGGATTCAGGTGATTTACCTTTCTCTTTGTCATTATTTTTACCTTTGGATTGATTTATTGCCTGCTCAATTCTATCCCAAGGCAACTTGCATGTGGATGCATCATGTGATCCATCTCTATTGCAATGTATGCAATGCAAATCTAACTTTTCTCCTTGAGATTGTCTACCCCCTTGCCTCTGAAATTTCTTCTTCCTCTTCCTCTTTGACCTCCTCTTCCTCTTTGACCTCCTCTTCCTCTGGAAGAATCTTGAGCAACATTCTTCTCTCTATGTGTAATACACATAGCCTCTTCAGAGGACTGAGGAACTGTCTTCTTCCCAAAATCTTTCTCTCTCTCAGCAAATTTATTCACAAGCGAGTCAAAAGTAATTTCTTTGAGGTTTCCATTTGCTTGCAATGACTCAAGATAATTTGAGTAAGTGGGATAAAGTGCCTTGAAAAAAGCTAATAGAGGAATGTCCAGTTCAACATTAGTGACTTTGATATCATGCATAATAGATTTTACTTATGATGCAAGAGCAAGAGGATCATCATTTTGTAATTCAAGGCTGAACAATTTAATCATGAGTTGAACAAATTCAAGTGCAGAGTGTGTCATAGAGTTCCTCCAGTTTTTGTAAGGCTTCGAAATCATTTGAAAATGGCGAAATATGGTGACTCACCTCTTCATTTACTAATGTTGCAATCAATGCATAGGCCTTTTTGTTCTTATTTTCCCAAATGGCGAATTCCTCGTCTAAGGTAGGCTTTTCTGGTTCTTTGTTTTCGTCTCCAACACACACTTCTTTCCATAGCTCATTAAAAATGAGACTATGTTTGATTTTTTGCGACCATTCAGGATAGTTCTCCTTGCCAGTGAGAACCACTCCCACAATAGATATCAATGAATGCATTTTAAAATTTGTGTACTGTAAAAAAAAATGCACTTCTGGTAGCAGACTTTGTGTAACTTTGGAAAAAAAAACAATGAGGAATATATCAGAGTTATTACTAGGGGAGGTGTTGTATGGAGAAGGGGTTATGTAAGGGAGGTATTACTTGGACAATCCGATGGAAAAAAATGGGCCAACTATGGACCAACGATATTAGAGGCCGACTGTCAGGTGGTTAACTCCCTTACATAACTGGGTAATGTCGCGGGGAGAAGTGGCAACAAAACTGTGCATACAAAAAATTGGATAGCGTTAAATGTACTGGGGATCGACTGTGTAGTGGAATGTTCGACTAGAGGGTGGGGCAATGAAGAGCCATGTAGGGTGGTTTTGCAGTGCTAGAGTTTATTATAAAACTAGAGTTTTATAATGGCACGAAACTGTGCATACACACATGAGATAGAGAGTCACAACGTATTAGCAACAGGTGGTGTAATGCAACACTGGAGTTTATGCAACAGGCAGGGTTCAGCCCTGGGATCTATGACAGGGGTTATTATAACTGGGACTGGGAGGTGTATGGTATTACTATTGTGGGTGTTATGTCAACCAGAGGGGCGGAGATATATAATGGTGTTTAACTATGTAGAGGTATGGAGGTCATGGTCGAGGTGTACAGAAGTGTGGATTTAGGGAAGAGTGAATGGTATGGAGAACGGATGGAGAGGCCGAGGTTTATTATGCAATCTTAATATAGGAGTACAACGAAGGGTGCGATTGTTGGCACTCATAGCGTATGGAACTCATAGCGAAATGGTATATACCACTGCATAATACAATCATGATATACATACAACTGGATGGAGGAGAGAAGGACCCCTCACACATAAAACTCGATGTTTAACTCTATTCGATGCCCGAAAAATAACAGTGTTCTAACATAATACCATTCGTGTAGGAGGAAATCCAAGTCACCACAGCACCTCCAAGAGGAAACCGCACCACAACACCTTCAGCTTCAATGCACCAACCACATCACACCATTTGACGGATCAACTAGCTCCAGTCTTCACAGGAGGCAAAAAAATGACTCAATGCAGCAAATCGACTCCTTCAACAATAAGATTACTGTTGAATACGACATGCAGTAATGCACTTCAACAAATGTATTCAACAACGAACAAGATTTCGTAGGGATTTGACAGAGATGTCAGCGTGCAAAAGATGCAGAACATAGGCAGAAGGGAGTTACAAAGAAGAAAGGGAAGCCAAAAATGGTGTTGGCTCTGATACCATGTCAGGCTAGGAGGTAAATCCTCAAATGAAATATGTTTATTCATTTAGATTGCTCATAGTTATATACATGAGGGAGTGACTTTTGAGTTTCATCCCCCAATGAATCTTCCTTTTCCATTATTTATTATTTACACTATTTACAATTATTCACCCAATCCCCACAATTAGGTGTCAACAAAAAGTGTGTAGTTTTGTTTTAAATTTGCATAAGCCTTGTTTGAGAAAGTAGTTTGAAGTGATTCAAAGGGCATTGTGAATCATAATTATCATTCATTGATGACCCGAAGAAAGAAAATGGAAACACCTAGTAAGAAACCTGAAATCTCTACTATGACACATGAAGAAGAGGAAGAAATGCAACATGATATATCAAAATTACGAGACCAAGTGCAACAAATTTCGCTCTCACAAAAAGTAACTGAAGCTAATATGGATGGTTTAAAGAATGGAATGGAAGCTAAGATGGATGGTATAGAAGCAAAACTTAAAGGCAACATGGAAGATTTGAAAATAGATTTGACAAAGTTGCTACAAGAAATGCTTACTAATGGAAAAAGGGTAGTAAAGGAAACTCATGATGAGAACAAAAGAAATGTTAGTCATGATTTCATAGACTCTAATGTTGGATTGAAGACCCACCATGTTCCAAAGATCGATATGAGGAAGTTTGATGGCAAGGATCCCGTAACATGGATACTACAGATGGAACAATATTTCGATCTCCATAATGTAGAAAGCACACAAAAGGTATGCATTGCAACTTTATATTTGGAACCCAATCAGTTTGTATGGTATTGATGGATTTTCTCTCGTAAACAAATTTTCGCTTGGGAAATTTTTATCGAAGAAATGATAGCACATTATGAGGATACAAAAAGTAACACCTTTTTTAGCCAATTGATAAATCTCAAACAAAAGGGTTCAATGGTGCAGCACATTGAGGACTTACAAAAATTGAATATAAGGGTAAAAGATATTCTAGAGGAACATAGGATTGATGTGTTCATAGGGGCTTTAAAGGATAACATCCAACATGAGGTTCACCTTTGGGAACTTGATTCATTAGAGAAGGCATTTAGGTTGGCAAGAAAAATTTAAAGAAAAATTATGGCAACAAGGAAGCCTACCACTCACAACTATAAAGATGGAAGTGGTGTTTCCCCTAGCCTTCCACAACCTACAAGGTTGACACCACAACAATTGAAAGAAAAAAGAGAAAAAGGGCTTTGTTACAGTTGTGATAGAAAATACACTAAAGGTCATCAGTGTGCTGAGAAGAAATTATTTTACATAGATTGTGAAGAGGAGGAAGAAAAGGAACAAGAAACATCGAAAGAAGAGGATACAGACTAGGAAAAAACCCTAGAGAAAGAAGAAATGAATCCAACCATATCATGTAATGAATTGGCCAGAATTACCACTCCTCAAACTATCAAGATAGAAGGACATGTCAAGAAGAAAAATGTAATAGTGTTGATTGATTCGAGCAGTACCCATAATTTTATTCAATGTAAGATAGCCAAGGAATTGAATTGCTTCCTATATCTAGCACTAGAGTTTCAAGTGATGGTTTCAAATGGAGGAACCATAAATTGCTCTGGAAAGTGTCATAATATCAAGCTATCCATGGGATAATATGTGTTGAATAGTCCAATGCTTTCCATTCCAATGAGTGGTGCTAATGTTATACTAGGAGTCCAATGGCTACAATCTTTGGGTACGATAACTTTTAATTTTCAAGAAATTTTCTTGAAATTTGTTTCGGAAGGAAAGGAAGTTGAATTAAGGGGTATCACAGGGAAACTGGGAAAGATAATCAGCTCTAACGACATGACAAAGCTTCTAAAGAAAGAACAACGAGGCATAATTGCACAATTATGTTCGCTAGAGGTTCCCACGTTGGAATCATCTATTTCTCCAGATATCCAAAAAGTCTTGGACAATCATTCCAGGGTATTTGAGACTCCCAAAGGCCTCCCACCTATTCATGATCATGATCATGCTATTCATTTGATTCCAAGAAATGTTCCTCCAAACATCAAGCCTTACAGATATCCCTATGCCAAAAAGAGTGAAATTGAATGTATGGTTGCAGAAATGCTAGAGGTTCGTATAATTCAACCTATTCAAAGTTCTTTCTCTGCTCTAGTAGTATTGGTGCACAAGAAGGATGGATCATGGCGCATGTATCTGGATTATAAGGAGCTCAACAAGCTCAATATTGAAGATAAATTCCCCATTCCCTTATTGATGAATTATTGGATGAATTCCATGGAGCAATTTACTTCACCAAGTTAGACCTTCGTTTAGGATATCATCAAATCATAATGAAGACTGAAGACATTTCAAAAACAGGATTTAGAACTCATGAGGGTCATTATGAATTTTTGGTCATGCCTTTTGGCCTTACCAATGCACCTTCTACATTTCAAGGTTTGATGAATTCCATTTTAAAACCCTTCCTTAGAAAATTTGTGTTAGTATTTTTTGATGATAAGACTAACCTACAACAAGTCTTGGAAGGATCATGTTCAACATGTTGACAGAATGCTCAAACTATTGGAGGATAAATAATTATATGAAAAAACTTCCAAATGTTTCTTTGGAGTAGAAGAGATGGAATTTTTGGGTCATATTGTATCTCATGAAGGTGTTAAGGTAGACCCTATAAAAATTAGCGCCATTAAGGAATGGAAAATCCCTACATCCATAAAGCATCTACGAGGATTTCTCAAGTTGACCGAGTATTATCACAAGTTTGTTAAGAATTATGGGAGAATAGCGACACCTCTAATAGCATTACTAGAGAAAGATGTATTTTCTTGGACTCCAGAAGCAACAAAGGCCTTTAAACTTCTTAAAGAGGCAATGTGCGAAGCACCGGTCTTAGCTACGCCAAACTTCACAAAAACCTTTATTGTGGAATGTGATGCCTCAGGAAATGGAATTGGTGTTGTTTTAATGCAAGAAGAAAGACCCATTGCTTTTGAAAGTCATTCAATCAAAGGAAAATATTTACACAAAGATATTTATGAGAAGGAAATGTTGGCAATACTACATGCACTTAAGAAATGGTGACCTTACCTAATGGGAAGACACTTAAAGGTAAAAATAGATAATGATGGTCTTAAATACATTTTAGAACAAATATTATCTTCAGACGAGCAGCAAAAATGGGTCACAAAGATGTTGTGCTATGACTTTGAAATCATCTATAAGAAAGGGAAACAAAATGTTGTTGCAGATGCACTCTCAAGAAAGGATGAGGATGTGGAAGCATTGCTTTGTGCCATTTATATTATCCAACCAGATTGGATAAATGAAGCAAGGGATGAATGGAAGAATGGCGAAGAAGTGTGGGAACTCATTCAAAAGTTGCAACAATATCCCAGTACATCTGATACATTTAGCTGGAAAAATGACTTGTTATGGTACAAAGATTGGTTATACCTCTGTAAGAATACCCAACTCAAACAAAAGATTCTTCGAGAATTGCAAACATCTCCCTTATGATGGCATTTAGGATTTTTAAATTCTTACCACAAGTTTAAGAAGGAATTTTTTGGGATGGCCTTAAATCCGATATTCAGAAGTTTGTGGCGGAAATTTTGGTTTGCCAACAAAATAAAGTTGAGACAATTAAGACCCCAGGTCTATTACAACCTTTATCCATTCCAAGTCAACATTGGGAGGAGGTTTCAATGGATTTTATCACAGGTTTACCCAAGTCCGAAGGAAAGAGTGTCATCATGGCGGTAGTTGATATACTTACCAAGTATGCACACTTTTGTGCATTATCTCATCCATTTAAAGCCAGTATAGTTGCTATTGCATTTATGGAAACAATTCAAAAGCTACATGGAAACCCAAAGATTATCTTAAGTGACGGAGATCCTATTTTCACTGGAAATTTTTGGACAAAAATATTTTCTTGTCTGGGTACTCAGTTAGCTCATAGCTCATCTTATCAACCTCAATCTGATGGGCAAACTGAGATAGTGATCAAATGTTTGGATGGATATCTTCGTTGCTTTATATCTGATAAACAGACACAATGGGTCAAATGGTTTCCTCTCACTGAATGGTTGTATAACACTTCCTTCTATACTGCAGCAAAAATGACCCAATTTATGGTGCTTTATGGATACCATCCACCATTCATGACATCATATTTAAGAGAAAATTCTAAGGTTCAAGCAGTGGAAGATCACATCGAGCATCAACAAAAGGTTCTCCAACTCTTAAAGGATAACCTCACTTTGGCGCATAATAGAATGAAAAGACAGGCAGATCAACATCACAGCGAAAGAAGGGTTGATGTAGGTGACTAGGTATTTCTATGGCTACAACCATACAAACAAATGTCCCTCAAGTAAGCTAAGAAGGATAATAAATTATCACCAAAGTATTATGGTCAATACAAGGTGTTGCAAAAGATTGGTACTATGGCATACAAATTGGAACTTCCTGCATCTTCCCGAGTACACCCAGTTTTCCGTGTTTCGTGCTTAAAGAAGGTTATAGGTGACAAGCTCCTAGTCCAAATAATATTGCTAGAGCTTGACGAGGAAGGAAAAATCATATTGGAACCTAAAGCAGTCATAGAAACAAGAAATTGACATCTGCAAAATCGACCAATTTCAAAGTATCTCATCAAGTGGAAAAACTTACTTGCTGAAGATTCTACATGGGAGGATGAGAATTTTATACAGAAGCATCGAGAACTACTCAAGCATTGAGGAAAACACTTTTTTGAAGGAGAGGGGCATTTTAGGTCCCTATAATACTAATGTATTCCCTTATTATTATTATTATTGGCATTGTACCCCTTATTTTTATTGTTGTGACCATGTTGTCCCCATATTATTATTATTGTTCCCCATAGAAGCCCACTATTGTTATTTTTGTGCCCTTACATTATTATTTTTATGTTGGATCTGATTATATTGTGACCCCTTAGACTCCTATATATAGAAAGGAGGTCTTGTCATTTGTATCATCCAAGAATTGTTCATTTGTGTAATGTAAAGGAGGTTGCCCCCTCGAAGAGGCTACGTTTTAAGTCATTTATATATCTCTTTCTTCTATTTGTGAGTTGTTTGCATAACACTTAAATACCACCTTGTGGTATTAGATATGACCCAAAGAGAAGCCAACCTACTCAGATACCACCCTATAACACACCTCCTCTCACATCTACCCACTTTCACTGGCTTACCTGGGGTAAACATGAGATGAGGAGTTACTATGATATGACTCAACCTCCTATATGACCTTAAGGAAATGGATTTGACACAACTAGACATTAATGGCCTCCCTCAGGTGCCAAAGGACCCCCAGGAGTAACCCAACCCCTCTAGGTGTCCAATCCTTGAGACAACTCACCTTTTCCCTGAACTAGAGCCCCAGTCGCTCCCTTGCCAAGGCCTCCATGTGACTATGGGTTCCTAGTCGCTCCCATAGGCCTGCATCAGTGCGACTATGTCCTTTTTCTACCAATGTTGTGCCAATGAATACGATAATTAAGTCTATTTTCTAGGGTTGCAGCTTAGCCTTCGCCCAAAAAGCTATGAAACTTACATAACTCATAAAATACATGAAGACAATGCTTGTAAACAAAAAACTAGAACCAGGACATGACCTAAACCCCCCCCCCCCCCCCCCCAACTAGGACTGACATTAGATCAGAAACTTGGTAGATATGCAACCTACAAGTCATGAATGCAAATTTGAACATAAGGGACTGAAAAATTATCTAATGTTTAACAAGAAGGGTATCTACCTTCTCACATTAGCTTTCATAGCATCAATTAGTTCGTGCATCCATTATTTATTCAGTCACAAGTAAAAACATGAATAGAGCCATGACAGAGATCTATCATATAACCATGCTTATAATTAGCATATAACCAGATAAATAATGATGAGAGAACAATCATTAAAGCCACATAATAACAAGTACATTTACTCATCAAAGCAATAGAAACTTAGCATTTATTAAACATAGGAAAAAGCCAACCAGGTTCAAGACTTCCATGAACCACCCAACCATAGATTGGCCTAACCAGAATTTTATTTCAACCAATCACCCCATTTCATATTCCAATCATGGAGGTGGGATCTCAAGGGTTAAACCAATCCATAAACAACCAAGGGAATCCAAAGGTTAGACCACCTCCACCCTCACCATACTGTGATCTCATTTAAACTGGTCCTAAGATCACACAACCAAACTGAGAATTGATGCCTCAAAATTTCTTCACCATCCTTGAGGAATTTTCCCATCTCCACCCTTAAGCTTTACCGTGTATCCCACCATTACTAGTCAAGGGATTCCTATGCCTTTGGGAATTTTCCTGAGACCACCTCACCCTAGATTCTGAAACCATCTAGAAATCCAAAGCTCAAATCAAGAACAATCCCATCACACCATGTCTATCCAGAAATGGCAAGGCTAGGCTAAAATCCATTGTTGAGTCCTAACAAAATCCATGTCAATGACAACAAAATAACCAAATACCAACATGCACATACCATGCATGTCAAAATCAACTAGGAAATCATACATGCAATCTATTATCTACAAGTATTCCCGCTGAATTTGTGTGATCCTTACCTTCCTTTGCTTTCCTGGTCCTTCTTTACTTTTCCTTTCCTTTCCTTGCTTGCTTACTTTCTTTCTCCTCTTGGTGCTTTCTCCTCTTTGCGACAAATTCTAACACTAAACTGAAAAAAGGCTACCAAATGATGCTCTAAGGTATTTTTATTGTTGAGGTCTCTAATTTCTTCAATTTTCCATTATTTTCCTTCATTTTCCTCCTCACATGCAACCTGTGACCTTTCACCTTCCTTTTCTTCTAATTTCCATTATTTTCATAAATAATGTGCCAAAATACATTTTTGTATTTCCAAAGTCTTAGCCATTACCTTAGCCATAAAACACAACAAGTGATGCCCACTAGGATATTTTGCCCAACATTCAGTCTGGAATAAGTGTCCCTTGCCCATGATCTTATTTTACCTTTATTAATTTTTATTACATGAAATTTTAACCCGGGGTTGTTACAACCATACATCAACATCCAAAGCCATTAAATAGGCTTCCATTCTAACCTTCTAGAGTACATACTCTAATCCATTTAAAAATGGAACTCCTTCTGATGTAAGCCAAGTTTGGTTAGCCATTGTTTCCCTTTGATTTTCCTTCAAGCAGCTAAGTTGTTCCTAAAGTAACCCATCTCTGATACTAATTGTTGGAAACAATGTTAATACTGAGAGGGGGGTGAAACAATGTTAAGGCTAATTTTAACTTTTATTGCAATTTATATTTACTCATTCAAATTTTTCATTCATTATGTGAGAGAAAAAATTAACAAACCATCAACAGCCATATCAACCAATGCAATCATACACATAATGAGCAGAAAACACATGAGACACGAAGGTTTAACGTGGAAACCCTTCCGGGAAAAAACCATTAAAGCTTGTTTTTGTTATTGATGTAAAAATAAGAGCACCTACTCTATTACATCAATATGTTTGTGAGCCACCACTCATAGGAAGCACCAACTCCCTCCTTTTGTAGACACCTGATCGCCCTACCTGAAGCACCATCTGAAGCACCAACTTGCAGAAGGCGCCAACCCCCAAGCCTTCTCAGACACCCACTAGATATGGAAGCACCAACTTTCTATATGCAAGCTCCAACCCACACTCAAAAGAAAAACTTATTGCTCATTGTAATTAGCATCCTCCCTGCTTGTTTTTATCTCTTTTTTCTCCTCAATGGCCTTTTGGACCACGCATCACTCTATTGTCTGCACACTCTGCATCAACCCATTTTTCTTCTCGACAATCTACACTAATATGCAACACTCTCTGCACTTTGCCCACTCTGCAACAACATACTCACACGAGATCTCTGCTCTTGACCTTCTCTTTCTTCTTAGGCACACATGGCCTCTTCTTAGCAACACACTCACACTTAGAGTTCTCCACACAGCTCACACTCCATAGCATATACTATGTTCTTGGTCCTCTTCTATTCCACAAGATCTCTCGACCTCACGCATCAACATCATCCCCCTCAACCCCTTTTCTTTGCAACATTGACAAACACAACCTCTTTCTACAGCACAGGCACAATTGGCCTCTCCTCAGAAACGCACTCATGCACATAGCTCTCCACATAGCTCACTAGCAACAATGCTCCTTCCCCCACATTGCTCAACTACAATCTTGGGTTTTGTTTCACTGAAACACAATGATCAATGTTGTCTCTATCAGCCATCACTCTGCTATTCACATTTCTCGAGTGTACTTATGTAGTTGGCATTCCTTCCTATTGTTGCATCTGATTTCTTGAATTTTGTTGTTGTAGCATTAAATCAAAGAATGGGCTTCGTTCACTCACCAACTGTGGTTGCAATACAATTAATGCAATGAATGTCCACCTAAGTGTATTTCAACCTACCAAGAAATAAATCTCAGTCATATTGTAGACTCAAGGAGCTCTTCCATTAAATTTAGCTTGTACCAACAATATGGCTCTTTACTATTCAGGACATACTTTTGAATTGTCTTCCAGAGATTAACACGTACCTTAGGCATGACTCTCCTTCATGTAATCAAATATTTAGTTCTAAGGTTCTATTCTTCATTTAATTCAATGAGATTTGCATGAAAGATTAGAAGTAGCTTATTTCAACTCAAGACGGGCCCAACACTCTTCTCTGAAGATTGTGGTCCTCATCGCCCTTGACCCATTGATCTTGATAGTCACTATTTATTCCAGTGACCAACTTTTATGTGCACATTTTCTCTTAGTTGTCGACTCACTCACCCTTCATACACCTCTATGTTGTAATCTTGGAGCTCCACATCTCGTAACTTTATCAAATTGAATATGTTCCTAGATATTACGAGATCCTAAGATTTCCAACCTAGCCTTTGTCCCCTCTTGCTTTACCTCTTATTATTTTTCCAACATAGGACTAGGTGTTGTGACCGACAGAATAACACTTAGGTGCTAAGCCCTTTAGGATCCTTTCGGGGGCCTATATCCTTGTGTTCTTGCTCTATGCCCTTGGTTCTTTGGAATCCACGACCAAGCACCAACAATATCGAAAGCTCCCTGGTATCATAACTTTTCTCAAAGTGAAATTATAGAGGAGTTACAAAATCTCCAACCTACAATACACGTGGCATCTCCATAGCACTTAGGTGCTAAGCCCTTCAGGATCCTGCTGAGGGCCTATCTCCTTGTGTTCTTGTTCTACGCCCTTGGTTCTTTCATCTCCATGACCAAATGCTAACAACATCAAAAGCTCTCTAGTATTGAGACTTTCTCAAAATGAAATTATAGAGGAGTTACGAAATCTTCGACCTTCGAAATATACTTCTATGGTGACATCATGCTTGTGTCATCAACCCCACGTGGTGTCTCCTTAGTGGTGACACATGTCACCAGGATTTTCCCCATTAGGCCACTCAATAATGTTGAATCTAACTGCCACATGTCCTCCATACATCCATGTCATGTTGATGTCATCTATCACCGTAAGCTCTTGAGTTCCAATCAAGTGTTGCCATGTGTCATGTCCAAGGAGAGAGAAAGGGTCCCTCAGTCCTTGGTTTTGCAAACAAAATACTTTGTAAATCCATACTCCTTGTAACCCTCTGCGCTTTTAAAGGAATTAATTAATAAGAAGTTACGAGGTTCCGAGGTTCCGAAACTCTGACCTTCCAAAGTTCCAAAATTCAGGGTTCCAATATTCGTCATGCTTCTAATACTATAACATTTTGATGTCCTGAGATTCTGACCCTTCAAGGTCCTGAGACTCCGACCCTCTGAAGTTACGAAGTTTCAAAATTTAGGGTTTCTATATTCGGCCTGCTTCTGATATTCTAACCTTCTGACATCCCGAGATTCTGACCCTCTAAGATCCTGAGGCTTCGACCCTCTGAAGTTCTGAAGTTCCAAATTCAGGATTCTGATTTTCGATCATTCGACATCCCGAGATTCTGACCCTTTGCTGTTCTAAATTTCTAAAATTCGGGGTTCCAATGTTCGGCCTGCTTCCCTAGTCTAAGGTTCTGAAATTCAGCCTGCTCCTAAAGACTTTAAGATCCTTACTTCAGCTATCAATAACTTTTGATCCTGAGATCCATTTATGGACTTCCACATACCATTGGAAATATTTTTCAAATCACTTTATAGTGGATAAGATTTGATGTAGTCCTTGAGCCCATTTACTACATGAAACATAGTTGCAAACTCTCTTCCATTATTTGCACCTTGATTCTTCTTCTTGTGCTTGGAATCTTGGACTCCTTGGCCAACACAGTTATGTACCTAGGGGGGATAATATGGGGTACCAAGGGAGGTACCTGTTATCACCCCAAGAAACTCACCTAGGTTGTAAATCAGTGATGCTCAGGAACATTAAAAACTCAACATTTTTGTTGGATGAAATGATGGATAAATGGAAGATGTGTAGCACCTTCAAGCCAGATAACCACTCCTACTATGATTTACCCCAGGCATGGGTGAAGGCCCCCAAACTACAAGGCTTTCAACCCCCAACTACTTACGGTTTAAGGTAAAAGTGATAATGGAGAAGACTGATTGCACCAGCAGACGCACAGAGCTCTGTGATAGCTAGCTGCAATCAGTTAGAGGATCTGCACGACTATTATTCAATAGATAGTGAGGATGACAGCTCTCTGCTATTTGAACAACAGCGACCTACAAACAGCTTCAATGAGCCACTAAATCATAATACAGAGATGGGATGACAGCCCCTCTGATATCAAACATTTACAGCACATAAATAAATGTAAGCAGGCACATCCTAGAACGAAATGACAAGAAGTGAAAAGTGAGCAGGTGATAGCAAAAGAAGCATGTATTAATGGAAATCAAGACCAGAAGCTGCAGGTCTCATAGTATTAACAGTCTCCAGAAGTTAAAAGGCTACAATAAGCTCTCATTCATCAAACACTCATCATCCATTACATCTCAGTTCTGAGTATATATACTGTTACAATACAAAATATCTCCGTTGAACAATACGTGGAGGAGCCCATAAATGGCCACCAACCATATTTACATTCAAGAATGGGCCTTTGGTACAATTCTGGCCGTGCTTTGAATAAATTTTTCCCTCTCTGGTGCTCTGCTATCTTTCTAGGGCAAGTGAGACGAAGTATGGGCGAATCCCATAACCACTGAATTCTTTGACTGGATCTGTGGCGTCCTATCTCCTCCTCGGCCATACTGTCGATTAAAAGCTGTTGTTGAATCATTGAATGGCTCCAATATGACCGCCTGGCTTGGCAATAATGAAATACTGCTACACTGTTCATTCCCGCCCACAATGCTTCATCTAGACTTGAAAGCTTCAACCACGGGTCAATCATGACTGATAAATGTTGATCTATCTGAGGCATGTCTTGCTTCCTGTTAAGCCATACTGTCAATTGAAGGCAGCTGCCTACTGCACTGTACTGCTGCAGGCCTGCATTAATTATTTCCGCGCCGCTGAGAAATAACGCCCACCTTGCTATTCTTTAAGTATCAAAGGCCCACACATATATTTCTTCTGTCAGGTCCGCCTCTTTGGTCGCAAATGCATATTTAATCAGGCCAAATTTTGAAAATACACGCAAAACCTCCTCAAAAATATGAACGATTACTTCGGCGGATTTGAAATTTTATGATTAATGATTTATAACATTGTCGGATCCAACCCATCGGATCGGAGGCATGCCTTATATTAAAGCCCCGCCCCTTTGGTTTTGCCGATAGCGAAAACACCGCAGACCCGATAATTCATCAAAAACCACTTATAACGCCATCGGGTCCAGCCTATCAGGTCGGAACATAACCATGGTAAAGGCCATGCCCACTTTGACAGTCGCGACAGCGAAATACCGATGAGAAAACAGTAAACACTGCGGACCCGAAATACTATAGAACACAACATTGTATGCCCGTCGGGTCCGGCCAATCGGCGGTCATTCATATATGCAAAGGCCATGCTCCTATTGAATCGCCCGATAGCGACACGCCGACGCGATGTCGGCGATCGCTCATCGGCGATGCCACATCATTGTCACTGCCGCTGCCACTGCCATCCTGCCGATGCGATCTGCCGACGCGATATAATCCGCTGATCTGCCTCCTCCAATTTCGACCCGCCGATGCGATCTGGACCGTTTATCGGCCGGATCTAACGGCTGTCGCTCATTTGAACTGCTAGGACTGCAAATTTGAATTTTGCTAGTTTTGGAGTGTTTTAGGCCTCCCGATAGATCATTTCCGCCTTCCCTAGGGCTTTCCTTTGCGATAGCTTTGATCGGTGGAGGACCATTAACCAAACTTTGAAGATCTGAACAGCATGCATGGATCCTTTTGGGCACAATCAAGCAAACCAAGCCTGTCTCCGACCATATGGAATCCTTGCTTAGTAGCAGAGCTAACATTGGCTCCTTCTGGGGATGAGATCCTCCCTGTGAGGTCTCAAGAACCTGCAGATCAATGCCTTTCCAGCAACAAACAAATTAGCCAAAATTCCTAGTGTTCCATTGGGCATGGAGTCTATTACAGCTACACTAAAAACTGATAAAAGCAAAATATTTACAGATTTTAAGGCCAAAAGACCTTAAATCACATAATTTTTCAGAAACCACCCATTAACAGGGCCATCAAAGACTGGTTCCCCTCCCATACTTTTCAGTATGAAGGTATTGTTTCCTTGAATCTGTGCAATGATGAAAGGGCCTGTCCAGAGAGCATCAAACTTCCCATGATTTCCTTTCTTCTCCTTTAAGGCATCCCATTTCATGACCAAATCCCCAACCTGGAAATTGTTTCCTTTTGTCTTCTTGTTAAAGGCTTCCTTGATCTTTTGCTGATGCGCTGTGGCTTTTTCAATCAGCTGCTCTCTGGTCTGATATAATTCTGTTAAATCAGTGATTCTATTGGCCATCTCATCTTCTTCATTTTGTGCTGTTTGGAGCAGCTTTGCGACAGGGAGGGTAAGTTGAATGGGAAAAACAGCATCAGTACCATATACCAGCTTGAAGGGAGAGCAGCCTGTAGATCTCTTAATGGTCACTCTATCCGCCCAAAGTGCATACTTCAGCTTGGCATCCCAATTCTTCTTATTATCCTCTAACAGCTTCTTAATAATCCTAATCAGACTTTTATTAGAGGATTCTGCTAGACCATTCCCTTGGGGGTAATAGGAAGTGGAATGAACAAGTTTAATGCCCATTAAGTCACACATTTCCACCAACTCTTTTGCCTTGAAGGCTGCTGCATTATCAGTTATAAGCTTATGTGGGCAACCAAACTTGCTGAAAATGTTTTCTGATAAAAATTTCATTACCACATTATGATCAGCCTTCCTTGTTGGGATTGCTTCAATCCATTTTGTAAAATAATCAGTGGCGACTAATATCCACTTGTGCTGGTGTTATAGACATTTTTGTGCCTTACAGCATGAAGCATGAAATGTCCATAATCTAAGGGATCCAAAGTCCCTAAACATGTTGTTCCTACCCCTAGGGGAACAAGGTCAGCAAACCACAGCAATCCAAACAAGTTCTCCACTGAAAATTACTCAAAAACAAGGCAATTCTGGATCATGTCAACTGCTCCACTGAGCATCTGCGCTGAATGTCAACTGCTTCATGGACCACCTGCGTTGAATGTCAACTCCAACAAAGGCTACCTGCGCTGAGCGAGTTTTGACATGTGGAAGTCTCATTCCTCAATGAGTCAATGCCCAGGAAGCTTCCAAAATGACACTTGGATCAAGGAATTCGACTGGTGATGAGTAAGAGGTTCTAGATCTCCAAGTGGAAGCAAGAACCTCCAAGTGGACTCAAGAACTGAAGAAGAACTGGAGTGGGAGAGGACACTAGTCACATCTCAGGCTGACTCATCCTCTCTCCAAACTCCTATATATGGATCTCTCTCCCATGAGATCCAGAGGCTGGAATCTTGTGAATGTAAAGAATTGCTGTTGGTTTGAGTTTAGAACTATTGGGTGATTTGCTTTGAAGGAGGTGAAGAGGAGATTTCTTTCTGCTGGGAAGGT
The DNA here is from genome assembly GCA_031772625.1 of Pinus tabuliformis. Taxonomy (NCBI): domain Eukaryota; kingdom Viridiplantae; phylum Streptophyta; class Pinopsida; order Pinales; family Pinaceae; genus Pinus; species Pinus tabuliformis. Next base: position 322,743,692 of record CM062819.1, read on the forward strand.
GATGCTGGATTGGGCCTCTTATGGTTGTATCATTTCTTGAACCTTACTTCTTCCATTAATAAAGCATTTGAGGTTCTTCTATACACATGTGTATCAATGGTGTATTGTTATACTTGTGTATTTGATTTATTCTAATCCTTGAATCAATTATGAATGTATGCTTCTTGTAGTTTCTCTCTCTTGCCATTTTGCAGGGTCTTGGTGTAGCTGGGCCAGTGAAAGAGCAAGGAGTTGGGGGCAAGCAGCAAGGAGAGAAGATTGGATCAACCATTAGCGAAAGACATCGGTTAGTGGATCTCTTTCTCCCCTCTTTTACATCTCATAAAGAAGTAATCTTAGATAGCTTTACTTTGATTGTTGCTAAGGAACTATCACCCTTAGAGTGGGATAGGGTCATTCCGTATTGGATACTTTTCCCAACAACAAATTGGCAACTCCACTGGGGATCGTATCTTGTTGGTTGTTTGTGTTTTTGCTATTCATTTCCTAAACACAGGGAGTACCGAATCGAACTGCATTTGGATCTTTCAAATGCAAAGTAGAGGGCAGCTACTCTAGCTCAATTTCTGGGCATGTTTATGATTTGAAGAGCTGATCCACAAGGACTCTGAACAGCTCTTAGTGATAGCTTTTCATCCTCCTTTGAATCATCCTTTAGTGTGTACTTGATTGGTAGCTTTGATTTGGCCAAAAACTGTTGATTTTTTAGCAATCTGTGACCCAGAACCTAAGAGAAACGAGAGTTTCTCTCTTCAGCGCAGGCACTGTGAAGGAAGTCTGCATTTCAACGCAGGTCCCGAAGGGGCTACCTGCGCTGAATGTCAAACTGACAGTGTTGTACCTGCGCTGAACCAGTGAGGCCTTGTGCAACTAGGGTTCTCTGCTTCCTGTTGCCCTATTTTCATCCTTGTTTTTGCAGCCTGTTATCAGTCAATGTACCTATCTGAAACCACCTTTCTTTGCCACTATTCCACCTCGGTTGTATAAAGAAACTATATTTGTTCTTTGTGTATTGTTATAGACATTTTTGTGCCTTACAGCATGAAGCATGAAATGTCCATAATCTAAGGGATCCAAAGTCCCTAAACATGTTGTTCCTACCCCTAGGGGAACAAGGTCAGCAAACCACAGCAATCCAAACAAGTTCTCCACTGAAAATTACTCAAAAACAAGGCAATTCTGGATCATGTCAACTGCTCCACTGAGCATCTGCGCTGAATGTCAACTGCTCCATGGACCACCTGCGTTGAATGTCAACTCCAACAAAGGCTACCTGTGCTGAGCGAGTTTTGACATGTGGAAGTCTCATTCCTCAATGAGTCAATGCCCAGGAAGCTTCCAAAATGACACTTGGATCAAGGAATTCGACTGGTGATGAGTAAGAGGTTCTATATCTCCAAGTGGAAGCAAGAACCTCCAAGTGGACTCAAGAACTGAAGAAGAACTGGAGTGGGAGAGGACACTAGTCACATCTCAGGCTGACTCATCCTCTCTCCAAACTCCTATATATGGATCTCTCTCCCATGAGATCCAGGGGCTGGAATCTTGTGAATGTAAAGAATTGCTGTTGGTTTGAGTTTAGAACTATTGGGTGATTTGCTTTGAAGGAGGTGAAGAGGAGATTTCTTTCTGCTAGGAAGGTGATGCTGGATTGGTCCTCTTATGGTTGTATCACTTCCTGAACCTTACTTCTTCCATTAATAAAGCATTTGAGGTTCTTCTATATACATGTGTCTCAATGATGTATTGTTATACTTGTGTATTTGATTTATTCTAATCCTTGAATCAATTATGAATGTATGCTTCTTGTAGTTTCCCTCCCTTGCCATTTTGCAGGATCTTGGTGTAGCTAGGCCAGTGAAAGAGCAAGGAGCTGGGGGCAAGAAGCAAAGAGAGAAGATTGGATCAATCATTAGCGAAAGACATCGGTTAGTGGATCTCTTTCTCCCCTCTTTTACATCTCATAAAGAAGTAATCTTAGATAGCTTTGCTTTGATTGTTGCTAAGGAACTATCACCCTTAGAGTGGGATAGGGTCATTCCGTATTGGATACTTTTCCCAACAACAAATTGGCGACTCCGCTGGGGAGCGTATCTTGTTGGTTGTTTGTGTTTTTGCTATTCATTTCCTAAACACAGGGAGTACCGAATCGAACTGCATTTGGATCTTTCAAATGCAAAGTAGAGGGCAGCTACTCTAGCTCAGTTTCTGGGCATGTTTATGATTTGAAGAGCTGATCCACAAGGACTCTGAACAGCTCTTAGTGATAGCTTTTCATCCTCCTTTGAATCATCCTTTAGTGTGTACTTGATTGGTAGCTTTGATTTGGCCAAAAACTGTTGATTTTTGAGCAATCTGTGACCCGGAAACCAAGAGAAACGAGAGTTTCTCTCTTCATTGCAGGCACTGTGAAGGCAGTTTGCATTTCAACGCAGGTCCCGAAGGGGCTACCTGCGCTGAATGTCAAACTGACAGTGTTCTACCTGCGCTGAACCAGTGTGGCCTTGTGCAGCTGGGGTTCTTTGTCCTTTATTGCCCTGTTTTGATCCCTGTTTTTGCAGCCTGTTATCAGTCAATGTACCTATCTGAAACCACCTTTCTTTGCCACTATTCCGCCTCGGTTGTATAAAGAAACTGTATTTGTTCTTTGTGTATTTCTTACATCAGTTGCAGTTTCCCATAACGAAAGTGAACTAGTCTTGATGTGGCCTCTTAGATCTAGACCTGTGATAAGTGTTGTTCTGATCTTAAGAGTTAGTTTGTTTGCTGTTCATAGCTGATTGAGCTTTTGCTTTCGTCATATGGTTTGAATTTATGTATTTCTAGTGTTGAAACAAGTAAATCTTAAGGTGTCTTTTGATTTTGGACAAAAGCTTGTTTGCTTTCACTTGAAATTGAATTCAAAGTTATACAACAGCTTTCTTTTTGTAGTACATCAACATTAAGAAAGAGAAAAGAAATACCTGCATGGTGCATGTGCATTTTGACAGCTTGCATGTTGGTTTAGGAAAAAGTGCATTAGTGTGTGCTCTATGATCTGTGTGAAAAGATGATGTCTTTCTTTTCCCTCAGTAGTTAAGATTTTCATAAGTTGAAAAGATTGAAAAAGCTTGCTTCTCATCTTTAGACTGCATTTAGGAGTTGTACCATACACCTCGTGGTGATCCATAAAGGCAAACTGCTAAACAAGATCAACCTAAAATAAATTGAATTTACATAACAACGCTTTGAAACATAACGCAAACACATAGAGGTCTAAGCTAGAGACGTGTTCCGGCGTCGTTAAACGTGATATCTTAGCGTTGAGTGGTTGGGTGATTCCTCCTCGGTGAAGCGATAAGTATCAATACGGACTTGTGCTCCCACGTATCGTCGCGTATATATTGGGAGACCCCTATAGGAACAAAGCCTTTATCCATAGGAAGCCGTGTCGGCCGCCCTACTGATCGTAATGCAGTGAACACAGCATTCACGAAGATCGACCACTCGTACCGTAAAACGTATTCTGTGGTTTTGCGAAAAGTTTGGCACACCCTCTGCCTAGAACTCCAGAGTAGTTTCTTTTGGCCTTTTTCAAACTCTATAACTGAAAAATTCCATCCGAGCATTTGTCACTTCGGGCTCGTTAAAACATCGAAGGAGACTAGAGTCATCTTTAGCTTTTTCTCGACTCTTAAAAAGTGAAAAAGCAAGTTGTGTCTAAAAGCATCTAAAATTCATTCAATTCGGAAACACATTTTCCCCTTTGTATTTTGGTTGATCGAGTAATCCGCAATCGTGGAAGAAAGTCAATTGAAACCCCGTCGTTCGCGGAGGCTTACGAGTCAACCGTCTTTGTCTCCGGAATCGAAAACAGTACGGACAAAGCGAACTCGTTTAACCGGTTCAAAATCTCCTATCAAAGTTAGAACAATTGTTCCAACGACATCTGAGGTTCCGGTTACTCCAAACATTTCTGGGAACCCTGCCTCTATTGAAGAAGTTCAACAGCCCCAGAGGGACAGTAACACTGATCCTGGTCTGAGAGCAAATACTTGCGTTACTGAATCAGTTCCATCTGTAACCGGTTCAGAGAGTCTTGCTCCTCAAACAACTGTCGCTGTCGAATCAACCCCTTCTTCGGCACCAGAAACATTTTACGAACCTGACGGTCTTCCTCTTCCACCTGGTCTGATTGCGATAGAGGAAATTGTAGAAGATCCGCAAGCAACCACTCCAACCCATTTTGGAGTAGGGGTCACTCTATATCCCTCTACATCAGAAGTTAGCCTATCACTAGGAGAAGTTCCTGTAGAATCGCTAGGCAATCTATTGGATAGACTCAAAATGTCTGAACAACCGTCAACATCTAGGACCGTGTCAAATGACACAGCAACAGCAGAACCTCCTGTTGTCACTCCAACAATGTTTGCCGACATACCATCTGTCCCAACTAGCTCTCAACAGCTGGAAGGAACCCCTTCAGGGGCTATAACGACAATGTGGTTTGTTCCTGTTTGTTCTTCCGGGATAATACCCGGTAACTCTTATGTTGGAACTCAACAAATTGATCCGTTTGGAGGTCAGTTTGGGCAATCCGGTCCTCAAGGTTTAACAATTCCTTTCAGTACCGGATCACCACCGTATGGGGGGCAGTATGCCCTTTCATTACCCCCTCCGGGAGGTTACCCATACGGGAGTTCACAACAATATTCAGGTTATACTGGAATTACGACAAGTGGTTGGGTACCTATGCTACCCCAACAACCAAGAGTTGTGTATTCTATGCAACAATGTGTACCTGTGACGAACATCCCGACAACACCAGCGATTGTAACCGTGTCGCAAGTTCAAACGATGCCTGTTGTATCTCAACCTCAGATTTCTCAGGTTGGAATGCAACAGCCCCTTGACCCTGTGACTCAACCACAATCGCCAACTGGCGGGGCGACACAAGTACAAACGGGTACCATTACCCCACATCTTGGTCCAACGGTTAGTATAGCACAACAGCACATGGCTTCACAACCGTGGCTGGTGCAATACCAACAACCACAATTCCAGCAAGTGTACCAAGGTTCTGAACAGCAGATCTTTGCGAACAGTGGACAACCGTATATCCAAAACGGTCAAAATCAACCACTTTACAGTGGTGTAGTCCATCAACCGTATCAATCATACCAACATCAATTACATTATGCTGGTATGCAAAGACCAACTGCTCAGGCAATTCCATCGTATCCTGGGTATGCTTCGCCTAATCTGAGTCAACAGTTACCATTCGTGGCAACTCTAGAGTTACCCGATTTACATCGGTTGACGAACGATCCGATTGCTTATGCCCCTTGGTGGCCAGCGATTCCTCACAAACTTCCTTCGGACATTCCTAAATTCAATGGAAATCCAGGTGAAGACCCATCGAATCACGTGATGACCTTCCATCTATGGTGTTCATCGAACACTCTAAACGATGATTCGATAAGGCTTCGCCTCTTTCAGAGGACATTGACAGGTCCAGCGGCTAAATGGTATATTGAATTGCCAAGAGCCTCTTTCGACGATTTCAGCTCCCTAGCCACGACTTTCTTAACCCATTTTCAATTACCGATAAGGTATGAAACGGGAACAGAAATATTAACCAACTTTAAACAGACAACAGCTACTCACATATCTGATCATATACATGAGTGGCGTCGTCGTCGAAGGATGGTAAAAACGTACGTTCCCGATCAGCTATTAGCTGAATGGTTTATCAAGTCATTACTTCCGGCTATAACGGAAGATGTGGCCAAGGGGGGAGTCGTAATAGAGGAGCAAGTCATTGCTCGTGCTCAATATCTAGACTTAGTATATACTCAGTCTGGCACGCTCTACGACAAAATACCTGACGCCCCTAGACCAGAATTCTCAATTCCTCCTCCTCCTAAATCCAATAGTGACTCTCATGCCGGTGATGGCGTGATTGGCACGGCAAACGCGAAATCGATAAAGGCTTCATCTAAGAAAGCCTGTAAGAATTCGGATCAAAATGAAAAAGAATAAATTCTTGCTTCGGAAGTAAATGCCGTATCAGCAGATAAGGGCAAAGAAACCAATCAACCAGGAAGCAAGAATAAGCAAAACAAAGGGAAGAAGAAGAAACAGGGTGAATCATCTCCTGGAAAAAATTCTTCAAACCCTCCTAGGAAAGGGAAACCAAAAAGTCCATGCATGATATGTGACGAGGATCATTGGATAGCAGATTGTCCATACAAAGCTGAGTTGAAAAGGTTCTTTAAAAGTTCACAAACCTCAGCTGTGTTAACTGATCCGTTTCCCAACCCAGGTCAAAATCTGGTTGATAGTGGAAATGCTTCCCCGTCACAAGTGCTAATGTTGTCGATCTCCAAGCAGCAAAATGATGCTTTGATTTCAACAAGGAACAAAGATTACGAGAATCCACAACTGTCGAACGACAAAGGTAAAGATCAACCAAGTAGTTCGACAACAACTTCAACCGAAGTTGTCCCACCCATAATTCCTGAATTAACAATCAAACCGCCAAAGGGTGTAGTACACAAGTCGACATTTAATCCTCGCGCCAGAGCGGCGTAGCATTATAACATAGTGGAAGATTTGGCACAGTCGCCATCCGCTATGTCGACTCTTGAGGTACTACAAAATTGTCCATCCCAAAGGCAGGCGTTGTTATCAGCAATTGGTGGGGTTGATCCTAAGGATTCCAATCTTGTATCCTTTGATCACAAAGGATACGATCCTCAGTTACCAGCTCAACTAGCTTTCCTTATTCAAGTGAAAGCCCTCAACAAAACTGTTCACAGAACAATTATTGATGAGGGAGCATCAACATGTATTATGTCGATGAGTTGCTGGAAAACTTTAGGATCTCCAACCTTGTCGCGATCTTCGATGACATTAAAAGCTTTCGACGGAAGGACTTATACCCCATACGGTATCCTTAATAACTTGAAAGTTGAACTGGGAGGAAAAACAGTAGAAATTAACGTTGAGGTCATCGATGGAAATCTTGACTACAACATCCTACTGGGTAGACCATGGATTTATGCCATGGCAGCTGTTGTGTCGACTTATTTTAGGAAGATCGCATTCCCGTTTGAAGGAGGGATTACGGTCGTCGACCAACAGAACTTCCTCCCTAATAGTTCACAAGTTACAGGAAGCATTCCCATGATCCATGAGAACAACCATTCACTTCAAGATATCGGAGTAGGATTATTGAAAGACCCCACATTGATGGGAACTTTCGCGCTACCACCTCCTATTTACATAGGAAATATACCGTTTGTAGCAACCTGCAACATGATATCTTCCACGAAGGGCGCAAAAGACAAGGTCGACATGGATCATGCAATTGTTTTGCCCCCAAGCCCTTTAGAAATATTGTAGCAATCAATGTTTCAAGCATGGGAGGCGAACCCAAATCAACGCTCGTCAAGCGTTTGGGTAGATAGGTCTAGAGAATATGGTACCCCATTGGATCCTTGGTCGAAAGTACATGGGACTGACGAAGGAATCTTACAATCAATGGTGATTGGGGGGGCACCATGGAATGATCACCACCATCGTTCCCTTCTTCCGGAATATGAAGAAGATACTCAACGTGACCTTTATCACCCTTCAGTTTTTGAATTCCTAACAAATACTGTAAATACGGTGGATTCCGAGCGAAATTTATCCAATATTGAAGAGACTATAGCCATAAATATCTCGACTAAAACAAATGTTGTAGAGAATATTTATGTTGGCAAAGGTTGTTCCCCTTCAGAACTGGAAATATATAACGCTCTTTTTCGCGAATTTAGAGATGTCTTTGCTTGGTCATATGATGAAATGCCAGGCATTGACTCGAGTATCGTTGAACATGAAATTAAAATGTATCCTGATGTCAAACCAGTAAGACAACGGCTTCGGCAGGTGCACCCCAAGAAAGCCGCTGCCATTAAGGCAGAAGTTGAAAAACTTCTCCATGCTGGATTCATCTACCCGGTTCCTCTAACCGATTGGGTATCGAATATTGTCCCTGTTATGAAGAAACAAGGGACGATTAGAGTGTGTGTCGATTATAGGGATGTAAACCAAGCTTGTCCGAAGGACAACTACCCTACACCCTTCATCGACCAGATAATTGATGAATGCGCCGGATGTGAAATCTTTTCATTTATGGATGGATTTTCTGGGTATAATCAAATAAATATCCGCCCACAGGACCAGTCAAAGACTGCATTTATTTGTCCGTGGGGCACATTCGCTTATCGAAAATTACCCTTTGGTTTAAAGAACGCAGGGGCGACGTTTCAGAGGGCAATGAATTATGCCTTCCATGACATCAAGAACATTGTTCAACCTTATCTCGACGACCTTCCGACTCATTCGCGAAAGCGGACTGATCATCCGCAGCATTTGAGAGCGATATTTCTACGTTGCCGACACTACAAGATAAGACTCAATCCACACAAATGTGTGTTTTGCGTCGGTTCTGGTCGTTTACTTGGCTTTGTAGTCTCTAAGGATGGGATTCGTCTCAACCCTTGCAAGGTTCAGGCAATCATTAATTTGCCTCCACCTTCAAATTTGCTTCAGATTCAGAAACTCCAAGGAAAAGCAAACTTTCTGAGGAGGTTCATACCAAATTACGCAAAACTTGCTAAAGGTTATACTCGTCTTTTAAAAAAGGATGTACCTTTCGTCTGGGACCAGGTGGCGCAAGCTTCCTTTGATGCTCTGAAAGATTGTCTAGTAAAAGCATCATTAATGTACGCCCCAGACTATCAAAGAGATTTTAACCTGTATCTGGCTGTAGCAGATACGACCATTGCGATGGTTTTAGTTCAAGAAGTCGATGGAATTGAACATCCTATCTATTATTTAAGTAAAAACTTAAATGATACAGAAATTAAATATTCTTATGTTGAAAAACTAGCGCTTGCAGCTGTTCAAGCGATTCAAAGGTTTCGACATTATGTCCTCTTTCGGAAAACTACCATTTTGTCAGATTGCAACCCCATGACTTACATACTGTCGCGACAGTTGCTGGGGGGAAAATATTCAAAATGGATAGCGATCCTTCAAGAGTTTGATCTGGAATTTGTAAAATCCAAATCAAAGAAAGCTCTAGTTTTCGCAGAATTATTGTGCAATCTCCCATCGCCGTCCAACGATGAAACATCAGAAGAGTCAATCGTGGACGAAAGTTTGTTTCTGATATCTACAAGCAATGAGTGGTATGGAGATATCATAATTTATCTCCAAACCCAAAAATTCAGGCCTAACACCTCCCACTCAGAACAAAAACGGATACGATACCATGCTAAAGACTACATGATCGTCGGTGATACGCTTTACCGACGTGGTATCGATACAGTTCTAAGGAGGTGCCTTACCCATGAGGAGGCCGAAAAAGCCCTGAATGAGTGTCATTCAGGCGCGTGTGGGGGGCATCAATCTGGATATGCAACAGCACAAAAAATCTTACGAGCAGGATATTTCTGGCCAACCATGTTCAAAGATTGCATAATCGTAGTCAGAAGTTGCCATGCTTGTCAAATTTTTGATAGCAAAACCAGAAGACCGCCCGCACCTTTGCAGCCGATAGTTGCTATTGGGCCTTTCGCCAAATGGGGCATCGATTTCATGCAATGTAACCCCACCTCGACCGGGGGGCATGGGTATATTATAGTCGCTGTTGACTATTTTACCAAATGGGCCGAGGCGATGCCTACATTGGATAACACTGGTGAAACAGCTGCCCTTTTCTTTTTCAATCATGTAGTTGCCAGGTTCGGCGTACCACGGGCTATAGTTACAGATCATGGATCGCATTTTCGCAATCACATGATCGTCAAATTAGCTGCCAAGCTAGGGCTATCTCACGACAGCTCTACCCCGTATTATCCGCAGGCCAATGGACAAGTTGAAGCAATCAACAAGGTCCTGAAGCGTATGTTGCAAAGGATGATCGAGGTTCATAAAAGAAGGTGGCACCTAATCCTGTACTCAGCCTTGTGGGCTTACCGAACGTCGGTAAAGAACGCGACCAGGTTCACACCTTTTCAACTGGTGTATGGCCTGGAAGCAGTCTTGCCAATCCAGTGCGAAATTTCGTCGCTTAAACTCGCAATTGATCTCCTCCCCGGAACTTCAGAGGAAGAGGCTCGTTTCTTGGAATTAATCCAGTTGGATGAAACCCGTCGTGATGCTGCTTTGGCTAACGAAGCCCATAAGAAACAAGTCAAGGCTCAGTTCGACAAAAATGTCAAACCCCGTGTCTTCTCAGAAGGTGATTTGGTCTTGCTTTATGACCAAGAATCCGATAAATTGGGAGCAGGTAAATTTAATTCCTTGTGGATGGGCCCCTATATTGTTAAAAGGGTGTTAGCAAAAGGAGCCTACGAGTTAATGGATTATGACGGAATTCCACTGGCGCAGCCCCGCAACAGGTTGTACCTCAAGCGTTACTATGCTTAAATAGTAACCTGCATGCTTTTGTTGTATTTTGTTTTCGCTAAAAGTATTTGTTCTGGTCGGGTGATCCACCTTTTTCATTTGTTGCAGATGTCAAACCTTCTGGAGACATGTGTTGGATATGCCGACGGAGCGAGTCGTAGTTCGCGGAACCTATCCTCTGTAGCCTGGGCCATTTTTGATCCAAGCGACGAGTTAGTAAGTTTCAGAGGAGTGTGTATTGGGCAATTAACGAATAACATCGTTGAATATAGCGCGTTGGTAGAACTACTCTCTGATGCCATCACACGTGGCATACGCCGACTAATTGTCAGGCTAGACTCACAGCTCGTAATACTACAACTCAATGGTATATATTCCGTTCGCAATCCAGCTATTTATCGCATGTTCTTAAGGGTTAAGATTTTGGAAAGACAGTTTGATTCAATTCAATACCAGCATATTTCCAGAAACTTAAACACATTAACCGACTCATTAGCAAATTATGTGTTAGATAGACATTTGCGACATTTGTAAAAAGGGATACATCATCAATAATTGCACATATGGATCATATAACTCAACCAGAATAAAACTCGAAAATCAAAATATATATAAGCTGTTTATCGTTCATACATAATGTTCTGTAACCAAGACAAAATCGGTCATATGACCCAAAAACTCAAAAGTTCTAGGGGGCACCCTAGCCTAGTGGTGCTCATGATAGCACGTGACGGCCTGTGCAATCATGCGCAAGAGACGAGTCCATCGTCTAGGCACACCAGTAGTATGCCGCTGCAACTGTAAAGGTAACTCATCGATCCGTACATCTGGAATACCGAGAGTAAGGCTCTCAACCTGCTCCTGCACAGCTGTAAGGGTCTCAGTATCGTCAAGGTCACGAAGGATAACTCTCCCAGCAGGCTCCACTGCCGGGGCAGCAACTGGCGGTCTCGGACGATCTGCTGGACGAATAGGACCAACATCTGCATGCATCCAAGAGTATGATTAAAAGTCTTGATAGAATAAAGCACAACAACATTATGAATAAAGACAGTAAACAGTGATATGGTCAAAGAGTTTACCAATAGCACCCCACTGTTCGCCATCCAGTAGCACCAAATCCGGATCACCTCGGAAATCCATACCCACATATGGATACTCAGAAAAGACCATCTCCTGGCGCTCGAACCACCTGAAGAAGGCATCAGTGAAAGTAATCTGAGGTTAACCAGCATGCCTAGACATGTGATCAACCCACCTCTGCATACGTGGCTCGGTCGGAGAAGGCAAGTCGAGTATAATATACTGAGGCTGCATCAATGGGATTTTCTCCAAAGCGAAGGCAGTCAGAATAGAACCAAATCCAAAGTTCTTCAGCTTCCCATCCTTTACCTTGGTCAATTGACTTTTCATCTGAACAAGTACTGCATCACACCAGTTGAATACTTTCGGTTGGAGACACTCCAAGGCGTGCTGCACATAAGATCTGTTGGCAACATGTAGAGCTGCGCTACCGGCCATCCTACCAATGGTATACAAAATGGACCTGAGAGACCTGTCAGTAATCTCACGGATAACAACCTTGTCGTCTCTGCTCGGCTGGGAACCTTCCCTGCAATACTGGCGGACATAATCTCTCACGGAGTCAGTCCCCCGGGCCGAACCTGACAAAGAAATGGGGGCACCCCACCTTGACAATCCAGTCAAGAAGTAAATGTCCTCTATGGTCAAGGGGATGGATTTTCCCCTAATCTGGAATACTTGGTTAATGGGATCCCAAGCATCAAGCATATACTGCAGCAAAGTGATATGTACTCTCATGCTAGAGATACGGAAAAACTTCAGCAGGCCACAGTTCCGCAGCGCGTTCACCGTGACAGGGTCATGGAGAGCAATCATATCTTCTTCTTCATGTTCTCGTTCTCGCCATGTGAGGGACATTTTGATCAAAGGTTCCTGCAAAACAAGCAAAAGAATGAGTAAGATCCTGAATTTGATGAGAAACTGGCGAAATTTCATCAAAAAATGTGTTGAAAACTCAGTTTTTTTAAGCCCAACGTAGGCAGGGAGTGTCCTACCTGCGTTGAAGGTCAGGCTGCCTTAAGGCAGCTTGACATTCAACGCAGGTTTCGAATGGGCAACCTGCGCTGAAGTTAGGGCGCCCTAGCAAAACCCCTGAGGCTCAGAAAGACTGGAAAACAGGCACAGAATGAAGAAAGGAAACCATGAAAAGAAAGAGCTAAGGTTTAGCTCCTACCTGGTCCAGACGGCGCTGAAAATCATCCGCAGAATCTCCCGGAATCAGCTGGTCAAAATCAAGGGGGAAGAGGCACCTCCAGAGCTCCAACAAACAAAATTCAAATGAAATGGTAAAATGAGAGGTAAAAACACCTTTTAATGGCTTTTTACGTAGTTCAAAGCGAAATATTAGGGTTATAATCTCATTTTCATGCAAATATTATTCATTTCTAACAAAGTTTGTTGCAGCAATTGAGAATGCAGTACTATTCTTGAAAAGAGAAAAGCTATTTATGGTAAAAATCAAAATTTAACTATATAAACGAGCAGTTTTAGCAAAGTTCATAGTTCATGCTCGTTAAAAAATAAACATAAGATTGAGCAGTGTTTTGGCGCATTCAAGCTCTTTAAAAAATGAACCCAGTACCGGTAAATAACCATTTGAGACCGTAAATTCATCAGCCATAAAAGCCTTGGTCGTGTTTGCACCGTCACCTCCACTTTTCATTTGGCCGATCATTCACCCCCACTTGATTTTTTACCTATTTTGAGGAACAGCTGCGAAGAGTGATTTCACCTAGCCATCCTTGTGACACTGCCGTGATTGGAAAATTCCAACCTGTACCTGGAATCTGCTGCTATCCCTGTTTATCACTCGTTCCTCAAAATACGAGTCTTCTTTGAGCTCTTTTCTTCTGACTCATAAAATATGAAAAGTTTGCCGAGTTTTGGCCTTCCAGCTCGTTAAAATGACCGGAAGAGCTATCCCTCCCCTAGATTTTAATCTTTTTGGACCTGAGGGATTATTGCACAAAAAGATCGAGCACCTGTCTGGTTCGGCTCGATAAAACTATCAAACATTCATCCCTTCTGTATTGTTTTATACTTTTTCGGACTTAAGGGATTAGATGACGAAAAAGGACCTTTGGAGTTAACTTTACGTACCTTTTCAGACTCTCTAAAAATGAAAAGGACCGAGTTATCTTTGTCGCTAGACTCGTTAAAATGCATTAAATAGCGACAAACTTGTCTTTAGACGAGAACGAGTTTCCCTATCGCTAGGCTCGTTAAAATATAGCGATGGGCTTGCCCGAAGGGCAGGTTATAGAACAAGCATATGTTATCCTCCTCAAGCTTGACAAAAATAAAGAGGTACTTGTCAGAAATGACTGGGGAAAAATTGGGAGAACCTCAAAGCTTTAATGGTAGCAAGTCGCTTTTGAACATGACACTTTTCCTCCGTACCACATCGGGTTGGGTTGTTTCATTCACCGGTCTCATCACCATGGTCTCACCAAACCATCCACATTTGGGGTAATGCTACCGATCCATCGCATCAGTGTCGTTATATGTTCAAGAGATGTTGTTCAGAAAGAGTCAACTGTGTCCCATCCACTACCATACATCATCTTTCATCCTTTCATGACCGCCACCCTGAATCATATTTCACAGATCGTTTTCACCTTCATCACAATCATTAGCTCCGTTCCGTGTCACTGATGTGGGATTCATTAAGGCCCTCCTTTGACGGATCGCTTCTTGTCGACTTCAGCTCATTATCCAAGAAGTTGATCTAGGAACAACCCCCTCAGTACTTTGAAGCTTGCATGCCTCAATGGCAAGTTTCTCACTTCCGGCGACAGGTATACATCAATGACCTTCGACCAAAAGATTTTGCGTGGTGTTTGACGCCAAGTCCTTTATTCACACCACATGGATTGTATTGTCGTACCTTGAGGGTCATCATCATTATCGGTGATTCCTCTCGCGCTTGTTAACAGTTCACATCATTGACTGGTAATCAAGCGATGTCTTTCCATGTTCGACTCCAAGACATTCTCACATGGATCGACTTGTACTTAGAGTGAAGATCGGACGAGTTTGAAGACCCCAGATCTAGTTTCATCCATCCGGGCTGCGATATATATTCAGGAAATAAAGACATTGACATGTGCAGCAGATGATCATCCTACTCAAAGGATGATAATTTCAACAGAGAATTATCAGTCTACCATCAGACGATTGTCTGTTCTATGTACAGAAAAATGTATTTATAAAGCTGAGCATGGGAATGCCCGCCTCAGCTAGATCATGAAAGCAGTATGAAAAATAATGTATTGTATTGTATCTTATTACAGGTCACCTCCCAGCGATTGAATGAACTTCGGATCCTCCTGATAAAAGCATTTCACCCGATAAACGACCTCATACTTTAGGGGGCAACTGTTATAGACATTTTTGTGCCTTACAGCATGAAGCATGAAATGTCCATAATCTAAGGGATCCAAAGTCCCTAAACATGTTGTTCCTACCCCTAGGGGAACAAGGTCAGCAAACCACAGCAATCCAAACAAGTTCTCCATTGAAAATTACTCAAAAACAAGGCAATTCTGGATCATGTCAACTGCTCCACTGAGCATCTGCGCTGAATGTCAACTGCTCCATGGACCACCTGCGTTGAATGTCAACTCCAACAAAGGCTACCTGCACTGAGCGACTTTTGACATGTGGAAGTCTCATTCCTCAATGAGTCAATGCCCAGGAAGCTTCCAAAATGACACTTGGATCAAGGAATTCGACTGGTGATGAGTAAGAGGTTCTAGATCTCCAAGTGGAAGCAAGAACCTCCAAGTGGACTCAAGAACTGAACTGGAGTGGGAGAGGACACTAGTCACATCTCAGGCTGACTCATCCTCTCTCCAAACTCCTATATATGGATCTCTCTCCCATGAGATCCAGGGCTGGAATCTTGTGAATGTAAAGAATTGCTGTTGGTTTGAGTTTAGAACTATTGGGTGATTTGCTTTGAAGGAGGTGAAGAGGAGATTTCTTTCTGCTGGGAAGGTGATGCTGGATTGGGCCTCTTATGGTTGTATCACTTCATGAACCTTACTTCTTCCATTAATAAAGCATTTGAGGTTCTTCTATATACATGTGTCTCAATGATGTATTGTTATACTTGTGTATTTGATTTATTCTAATCCTTGAATCAATTATGAATGTATGCTTCTTGTAGTTTCCCTCTCTTGCCATTTTGCAGGATCTTGGTGTAGCTGGGCCAGTGAAAGAGCAAGGAGCTGGGGGCAAGCAGCAAAGAGAGAAGATTGGATCAATCATTAGCAAAAGACATCGGTTAGTGGATCTCTTTCTCCCCTCTTTTACATCTCATAAAGAAGTAATCTTAGATAGCTTTGCTTTGATTTTTGCTAAGGAACTATCACCCTTAGAGTGGGATAGGGTCATTCCGTATTGGATACTTTTCCCAACAACACGTATTTCTTACATCATTTGCAGTTTCCCATAACGAAAGTGAACTAGTCTTGCTGTGGCCTCTTAGATCTAGACCTGTGATAAGTGTCGTTCTGATCTTAAGAGTTAGTTTGTTTGTTGTTCATAGCTGATTGAGCTTTTGCTTTCGTCATATGGTTTGAATTTATGTATTTCTAGTGTTGAAACAAGTAAATCTTAAGGTGTCTTTTGATTTTGGACAAAAGCTTGTTTGCTTTCACTTGAAATTGAATTCAAAGTTATACAACAGCTTTATTTTTGTAGTACATCAACATTAAGAAAGAGAAAAGAAATACCTGCATTGTGCATGTGCATTTTGACAGCTTGCATTTTGATTTAGGAAAAAGTGCATTAGTGTGTGCTCTATGATCTGTGTGAAAAGATGATGTCTTTCTTTTCCCTCAGTAGTTAAAATTTTCATAAGTTGAAAAGATTGAAAAAGCTTGCTTCTCATCTTTAGACTGCATTTAGGAGTTGTACCATACATCTCGTGGTGATCCATAAAGGCAAACTGCTAAACAAGATCAACCTAAAATAAATTGAATTTACATAACAACGCTTTGAAACATAACGCAAACACATAGAGGTCTAAGCTAGAGACGTGTTCCGGCGTCGTTAAACGTGATATCTTAGCGTTGAGTGGTTGGGTGATTCCTCCACGGTGAAGCGATAAGTATCAATACGGACTTGTGCTCCCACGTACCGTCGCGTATATATTGGGACACCCCTATAGGAACAAAGCCTTTATCCATAGGAAGCCGTGTCGGCCGCCCTACTGATCGCAATGCAGTGAACACAGCATTCACGAAGATCGACCACCTGTACCATAAAACGTATTCTGTGGTTTTGCAAAAAGTTTGGCACACCCTCTGCCTAGAACTCCAGAGTAGTTTCTTTTGGCCTTTTTCAAACTCTATAACTGAAAAATTCCATCCGAGCATTTGTCACTTCGGGCTCGTTAAAACATCGAAGGAGACTAGAGTCATCTTTAGCTTTTTCTCGACTCTTAAAAAGTGAAAAAGCAAGTTGTGTCTAAAGCGTCGTTATAAAATTTATTTTAAAACGGAACATAATCACCTCTTATTCCTGCGTTGATCTGTAGGTTGAGAACATGGAACACACCAACCAAGGAATTCCCCATGATGGAAATCCTAGTCCTTTCTCCTCTTGGGGAGAAGTTGGTGCGCCCCACATGGCCACATTGTCGCTTCCAGGACTGACAATTGGCCTGCCAATCTGGCTATTCTCAACCAATGTAGTTCAGAACACCATGGTTCCTGAACAGTCGAGTCAACAGTTAGATCAGTCTAGAGCTGCCCACCAGCCTTCTACTTCCTATAACTCTTCCTCCAATCCTTCATCTTCGCAAGGTAGAGCCGGCAAAAGCCAAGCTCCCATGGAGAAGAAGGAGAAGAAGAAGAGAGAGAAGAAGAAGAAGGAGCCTAAGGCGACTGGGGGCAAGCAAAAGACATCTGACAAAAATCCACACACAGCACAGACCGGACCTAAATCACCATGTGTCATATGTAGAGGAGACCACTTCCATAGATATTGTCCCTGTATTCCCTGGATACTAAGGGACTGGTCCCCTCGTTTGCACAGTTCGGGAGCATCAACCTCTGATAGCCATGTTGAATGCTTACCGTCAACCAGTGAAAGTGAAGGTTCAAGACAAAGAGGGGGAGCAAGATCCCCCTGCAGACTGTGTGAAGGCGATCACGCCATCCACCGTTGTCCCTTCTTAGACGAAGCGAAGAGAGTTTTGGAAGATCGTCCGGTTTCACCGTTGAGACTTCCTCCTGGATACAAAAAACTCGTGCCAAGTCCTTCGTTGGTTGAGAATACAGCTGGCCCGCTCAAGTGGTCAGCTGAAGCGTCAGTCATTGAAAATGAACCTACTGAATCCAGGTCGGACGAAAGTCCAAAGGTCGAAACGGCAGTTGACCCGGTTCTCCCTTCAAAAGTTTCATCTTCAAATGACACCGTCACTGAAGATTCATCTTCAAATGACACCCTCACTGAAGAGAATAAGGATGACACCATCCAGATTCTTTTCATCAACACAGACTCTGACGAGCGTCAGGGCAATGCGCCCATTCCTTTATCGTAGGAAGGAACATCGTCAGGGTCATATCCGGCCGTGTATTCGGTCCCACCACCAAGCAACCTGGTTGTGTCCTTTGACTGGAACCAACTAGGCAGACCCCAGTTGCCAGCCAGTATACCATTCAGAATCATAGTCCAAATATACAAAATGGTAATGGCTGGCACTATCATTGATGAAGGGGCATCTGTGAGTATCCTTTCCTCTGTTGCTTGGAAAGCACTGGGTTCCCCGGCGCTTTTACCTGAGATAAGAAATCTCTCGGGTTTCGATAAAGGAACCAGTCGACCATTAGGGATCCTCCCCAATGTGCCCATTACATTGAAAGGGAAGGTCGTTCAAATGAACGTGATGGTCGTTCAAGGACCCTTGGATTATAACCTACTCCTTGGACGAGACTATATATATTGCATGGGAGCAATAGTCTCCTCACTCTTTAGAGTAATGTGTTTTCCACACGAAAGAAGAATGGTCAAGCTCGTAGACCAACTTTCATTTTCGGGATCACGCATCGCAAATAGTCACATACCAACCCTGAATGGTCTATTCAATCAAGAAATGTCTCCACCCCCAGTCCTTCTTCCCGATGAGTGCGAGTGATTCGGAAAGATGGGACTGGAACCCAGGGGGCATGCGTCCTGGTCTGCTTCGGGCAGAGAAAACCTCAGGTATAGGGTAGGTTTCCGCGGGAGAATATGACTAGTCCGTACCCCGTCCGTCTAGGAAGAGGGGTTGTTCTGGAATAAGATTCTTTTGTCAAAGTCATGTGAGTTGGCGGTCGTCGTCGCTCACCTTTGGTAGACATTGCCGAAGAAGTGTTTCGTTTGAAAAATTAACAGAACAATCTTTGGGTGACCTGAAAGAGGTAAGCCTCTCTCGGTAAAACAAATGTTTTGTCTTTGAGTAGTGTTCTTCTCTTGTCGCAAGTAGCTGTTCTCTTGTCGCAAGTAGCTGTTCTCTTGCGATCTTGCAAAAATCTATTGAAGTTGGGCTAACGAGAAGGCAAGTAGCTGTTCTCTTGTGATCTCGTATAGATCCGCTAAAGCTGAACTAGCAAGACGACAAGTAGCTGTGAACATCCAAAGAAAAGCAGAGGTGGAATCGTAAGGCTAACCTTGAAATCTTATTTTATACCTGGGGGCATGCAACCCTTTTGGAGTGCAAGCAAAGAGCGGTTATTTATCAGTTTTTTGGATTAGTCGTTTCCGAACTTGCATAAAGAAAGGAGCGGAGCAAAGCTTAGTGAGATGAAGCTCTATAAAAAATAGAATCCTGAGGGGACATTTCTTATCTTATGACTGGTATTACGAGCAGTTTTAGCAAAGTTCATGGTCGCTAAAAAATAAACGCACAACCGAGCAGTTTTAGCACATAGTTCATGCTTGTTAAAAAATAAACATAAGATTGAGCAGTGTTTTGGCGCATTCAAGCTCTTTAAAAAATGAACCCAGTACCGGTAAATAACCATTCGAGACCGTAAATTCATCAGCCATAAAAGCCTTGGTCGTGTTTGCACCGTCACCTCCACTTTTCATTTGGCCGATCATTCACGTCCACTTGATTGTTTACCTATTTTGAGGAACAACTGCGAAGAGTGATTTCAGCTAGCCATCCTTGTGACACTGCCGTGATTGGAAAATTCCAACCTGTACCTGGAATCTGCTGCTATCCCTGTTTATCACTCGTTCCTCAAAATACGAGTCTTCTTTGAGCTCTTTTCTTCTGACTCGTAAAATATGAAAAATTTGCCGAGTTTTGGCCTTCCAGCTCGTTAAAATGACCGGAAGAGCTATCCCTCCTCTAGATTTTAATCTTTTTGGACCTGAGGGATTATTGCACAAAAAGATCGAGCGCTTGTCTGGTTCGGCTCAATAAAACTATCGAACATTCATCCCTTCTGTATTGTTTTATACGTTTTCGGACTTAAGGGATTAGATGACGAAAAAGGACCTTTGGAGTTAACTTTACGTACCTTTTCAGACTCTCTAAAAATGAAAAGGACCGAGTTGTCTTTGTCGCTAGACTCGTTAAAATGCATTAAATAGCGACAAACTTGTCTTTAGACGAGAACGAGTTTCCCTATCGCTAGGCTCGTTAAAACATAGCGATGGGCTTGCCCGAAGGGCAGGTTACAGAACAAGCATATGTTATCCTCCTCAAGCTTGACAAAAATAAAGAGGTACTGGTCAGAAATGACTGGGGAAAAATTGGGAGAACCTCAAAGCTTTAATGGTAGCAAGTCGCTCTTGAACATGACACTTTTCCTCCGTACCACATCGGGTTGGGTTGTTTCATTCACCGGTCTCATCACCATGGTCTCGCCAAACCATCCACATTTGGGGTAATGCTACCGATCCATCGCATTAGTGTCGTTATATGTTCAAGAGATGTTGTTCAGAAAGAGTCAACCGTGTCCCATCCACTACCATACATCATCTTTCATCCTTTCATGACCGCCACCCTGAATCATATTTCACAGATCGTTTTCACCTTCATCACAATCATTAGCTCCGTTCCGTGTCACTGATGTGGGATTCATTAAGGCCCTCCTTTGACGGATCGCTTCTTGTCGACTTCAGCTCATTATCCAAGAAGTTGATCTAGGAACAACCCCCTCAGTACTTTGAAGCTTGCATGCCTCAATGGCAAGTTTCTCACTTCCGGCGACAGGTATACATCAATGACCTTCGACCGAAAGATTTTGCGTGGTGTTCGACGCCAAGTCCTTTATTCACACCACGTGGATTATACTGCCGTACCTTGAGGGTCATCATCATTATCGGTGATTCCTCTCGCGCTTGTTAACAGTTTACATCATTGACTGGTAATCAAGCGATGTCTTTCCATGTTCGACTCCAAGAAATTCTCACATGGATCGACTTGTACTTAGAGTGAAGATCGGACGAGTTTGAAGACCCCGGATCTAGTTTCATCCATCCGGGCTGCGATATATATTCAGGAAATAAAGACATTGACATGTGCAGCAGATGATCATCCTACTCAAAGGATGATAATTTCAACAGAGAATTATCAGTCTACCATCAGACGATTGTCTGTTCTATGTACAGAAAAATGTATTTATAAAGCTGAGCATGGGAATGCCCGCCTCAGCTAGATCATGAAAGCAGTATGAAAAATAATGTATTGTATTGTATCTTATTACAGGTCACCTCCCAGCGATTGAATGAACTTCGGATCCTCCTGATAAAGCATTTCACCCGATAAACGACCTCATACTTTAGGGGGCAACTGTTATAGACATTTTTGTGCCTTACAGCATGAATCATGAAATGTCCATAATCTAAGGGATCCAAAGTCCCTAAACATGTTGTTCCTACCCCTAGGGGAACAAGGTCAGCAAACCACAGCAATCCAAACAAGTTCTCCACTGAAAATTACTCAAAAACAAGGCAATTCTGGATCATGTCAACTGCTCCACTGAGCATCTGCGCTGAATGTCAACTGCTCCAGGACCACCTGCGTTGAATGTCAACTCCAACAAAGGCTACCTACGCTGAGCGAGTTTTGACATGTGGAAGTCTCATTCCTCAATGAGTCAATGCCCAGGAAGCTTCCAAAATGACACTTGGATCAAGGAATTCGACTGGTGATGAGTAAGAGGTTCTAGATCTCCAAGTGGAAGCAAGAACCTCCAAGTGGACTCAAGAACTGAAGAAGAACTGGAGTGGGAGAGGACACTAGTCACATCTCAGGCTGACTCATCCTCTCTCCAAACTCCTATATATGGATCTCTCTCCCATGAGATCCAGAGGCTGGAATCTTGTGAATGCAAAGAATTGTTGTTGGTTTGAGTTTAGAACTATTGGGTGATTTGCTTTGAAGGAGGTGAAGAGGAGATTTCTTTCTGCTGGGAAGGTGATGCTGGATTGGGCCTCTTATGGTTGTATCATTTCCTGAACCTTACTTCTTCCATTAATAAAGCATTTGAGGTTCTTCTATACACATGTGTATCAATGGTGTATTGTTATACTTGTGTATTTGATTTATTCTAATCCTTGAATCAATTATGAATGTATGCTTCTTGTAGTTTCTCTCTCTTGCCATTTTGCAGGGTCTTGGTGTAGCTGGGCCAGTGAAAGAGCAAGGAGCTGGGGGCAAGTAGCAAGGAGAGAAGATTGGATCAACCATTAGCGAAAGACATCGGTTAGTGGATCTCTTTCTCCCCTCTTTTACATCTCATAAAGAAGTAATCTTAGATAGCTTTGCTTTGATTGTTGCTAAGGAACTATCACCCTTAGAGTGGGATAGGGTCATTTCGTATTGGATACTTTTCCCAACAACAGCTGGCCACTGGAATGTGGGTTGATTTCACCAATGAAATCCAAGCCCCACTGCTGAAATGGTCCTTTTGCAATGATTGGCTTTAGGGGCAGGGATTTCAACTGCTGCTTACCTTCAAATCTCTGGCACCTGTCACAAGATTTAACAAAAGCAAATACATCAGAAAAGAAAGAGGGCCAATAATACCCGGCTCTGAGAATCTTTTGGGCTGTAGTTCTCCAATAATGATGTCCTCCACACATGCTGTCATGGAACTGCCGCATAACTTCTATTGATTGTTGTTTATCCAGGCATCTTAAAAGCACTCCGGATGGATCCTTCCAATAAAGCAAGCTACCATTGATGCAATATTTGATTGCATTGAGCTTCAACGTTCTTGCTTGACTTTGAGAAATTTCTGAAGGAACTTCCAGCTTTAGTAGGAAATAAATTATTGCAGCATACCAGCTACATGAAGCTAGGTTCTTGGCTATTGACTGTCCACTCTGCGTTCCAATCGTTTCACGCTTTTCCATTTGACCATTTTCTGCTATATTGAATAAGAAATCAATGTCCAAAGAGCTGCAATTATCTTCAGCCAACAGTTTAGCCAGTGCTTGACCTATTACCAGCTTGGTGGGCTTCAGTTCTATGTTGAATTCTATTATTTTCGCAATCCACTTCGCTCTTTTTCCATCGGCATCAGGCTGCGTTAAAACATCCTTTATTGCAGCAGAAGGGACATATGCAACTATTTTGGAATGCAAGATGTATACTCTGAAAGCCTTCAAAGATTTGATAAGAGCATAAGCCTGCTTTTCAATAATATCATACCTTAGTTCAGCATCCCTCAGATTCTTGCTGAAAAAGGCAACTGGATGCTCTTGGCCTGCTTCATCTTGCTGCAACAGGACAACTGCAATGGTATCCTTAGAAGCAAACGAGAATAGATGCAACTCCTTGCTATAATCAGGGCTTATTAAAGTAGGAGCTTCTACAATAGCCATCTTAATGGACTCAAAAGATTTTCTGGCCGAATCAGTCCACTTTACCTCTGCTCCCTTTTTTAACATGGAGGTTATATGCTTAACCAGCTCTGCAAAATTAGGAATGAACCTCCTTACAAAGTTAATTTTGCCTAGAAAAGACTGTATGTCCTTCTTTGATCTTGGAAGAGTCAAGGACTGAATTGCTTTGACTCTTTCTGGGTCAATCTGAACACCTGCAGCAGACACTACATGCCCCAACAGTTTGCCTTCTTTTAAAGCGAATTGGGATTTTTTGGGATTGAGTGAAATCCCAAACCTTCTGCACTTCAAAAACACCTTTCTTAGATGCTGTAAATGATCATGGTGACTGCCAGAATAAACAGTTATGTCATCAAGATATATCAGCACGAATTTGTCCTTCTCACCCACAAAAGCAATATCCATAGCGCGCTGAAAGGTGGCTCCAGCATTCATTAGCCCAAATGGCATTTTTGCATACATGAACGTGCCCCAAGGAGTGGTAAATGTTGTCTTTTCTTGATCATCTGGATGCACAGCGATTTGATTGAAGCCTGAAAACCCATCTATGAAAGACATCACTTTGGCACCTGAGACTTGCTGCAACAAATGCTCCATTTTGGGCAAGGGATAATTATCCTTTTTGGAGCACTTATTTAGATTCCTGAAATCAACGCATAGTCTGATTTCCCCATTCTTCTTCCTCACAACAACCAGATTGGCCACCCATTTAGAATATCTGAGAGGCACTATAATCTTAGCAGCTAGCAACTTTTTAATTTCTTTCTCAATCAGAGGAAGGAGCATAGGATTCATTGGCCTCAGCTTCTGTTTGAAAGGAGTAGTGCCTTTTTCAAGTGGAATTTTATGCTGTATTATACTCTTGTCATATGTTTTCAGATCACTGTACTCCCAAGCGAACACATCAGCAAACTGCCTCATTAATTTGCAATATTCAACACTCTGATCAGCAGATAGATTAGTGGACAGGTTTATGAATTTTGGCTGACCTGGACTTCCTATATCATGCTTGCAAACTTGAGACTGATCTTCTTTTTGGGCAGCTTTGTAAGGCACATCATTGTGGTCAAACAATCTCTCAAGAGGAATTAGACCCTTAGGAATATGGTTACTAGGAAGCTGGACTATGCTATTCTTGCCAATTTTATTTCTAAGCTGGGATTTGGGATCTTCTAACAAAGCATCATTGTTCTGGTCAATTTGCATTTCAGAGAACTCATCAATGACTTGAAGGAACCTACTTAACTCATCATCATCATCAAAAACTTTCCAATGGTGGACATTATCAGGCACAGAGGGTCTATACTTCATTTGTACCTCATAAACTAGTTTGGGAGGCAATGGAGGGGTGAATAAACTAGCAGAGACAGCAAGGGAATCAGCAAGCTGATTTTGGGCTCTAGGAATATATGAAATACAGAAAAAATCAAAGAACTCTTTGACTCTCCATACCTCATCTCTATAAGCTTTCAGCCTTGGATGCTTTGCTTGGAACGTTCTGTTTACTTGTTGAATTATCAGGTCAGCATCAACAAATACTTTCAGATTTTTTATCCCTCTATCTTTGGCTTCATGAAGGCCCAACAGCAGTGCTTCATATTCTGCTATGTTGTTTGTCACCTGAAAAACCAGCTTTAGGGATAACTGAACTGATTCTTGTTGTGGAGATACTAGCACCACCCCTGCTCCTGCAGTCTCCTTGGTACATGCCCCATCAAAAAACATTTCCCAGATCTGACCAGCCGTATCATGTTCAGCCTGAGCTGTTGGTTTCCGAATATGCAATGCAGCCTTCTGAGATTCTTCTATTTGGAGGATGCAAGCTCCAAAATCAGTGTCCACTGCATATATGGGATGGTTTGTAGGATTCTTCTCATCACTAATAGCATATGCCAGTTGTGCTTCTCTATATAACCTCCTGCTTTCTCCTCCAAACACTGGAACAGTTGCATAAGATAGATCATTCTGCAATGTCCCTCCTAGTCTTTTAATCCACCCTCTAGACAAAAGCATACCAAACTTAGGAGGAACATCAGCCACCACTATATCCATCATCATACTTTTCATGGGCAGCTGGGTTAGGGTAATGGCCAGATCCTTAATTAATCCAAGGCATTTCACCTTCCTTGAATCAAATGAGAACAAATCATGATAGGGTCTGGTGATATCAAGGCCTAGCTCTTCCATGACAGTTTTAGGCATTAAATTGTGACTGGCCCCCGTGTCTAGCAGGCAATTGTGGAGGATTTTATCATGGATAGTTAATGAAACATAGAAAGATGGAGAAGTATCATCTGCAGGTTCAATCATGGGGCTAAGCACAATAGCAGGCTTGTCGTCTTGCAAATTGACAGAGTCAATGGAGGATTGGTTAGGCTCTAGCTCAAGGGCTTCAAGGATGGGCTTTTTAAACAATTCGCTCTTAATCAACTCAGCCAGAGGGACAGCTATTTTCAGCTTCTGAACTTCTGGCGCAAGACTGAAAGGCGAGAAGGATTTATCAGTAGTTCTTACCTCTCGAGCAGGGGCCTTGAGGGTGACAGGATCAGCTGCCAGTCTTCTTTGCCTGCTATTCTGTGGCACTGTTTGAGCAGCTGCTTCTTGCGTAGTATTTTCTTTTACCTTCTTTGCATTGGATCTTAGATTATATCTTTGCTGCTGCTCACCGGATTGCAGAACGGCACCACTGTCCCACCTCTGGCTATTCTGCTCTTGCAGCAATGACTCTTCATATTCGGCCAATGTTAAAAATGCAGCATTACCCTTATCCTCCAAGCAGTGAATTTCATCCTCATCTTCTTCGTATTGTTCCCCCTCCATGACTGCATTCTGAAAGGGAGCTTTTACATTATGATCTTCTCTTGCTTCTTCACCCCTTTGCATAATCTGTAGCTGCTCATTTGCTTTTCTGAATGGGTTTGGATTTCTTGGGACAAATGTGTTTTGCTGCCTTGCTTTGCCTGAATTTTGATCAACTTTTAACTTAGAAATTTCAGCAGCCAATGACTCTATCATTTTGGTCATTTTGTCTATCTTAGGCTCGGAAGTTGATGCAGTGGAAGAAGAAGCCTCACCTCTCGGCCTTCTTCTGTCACCTTGACTCTTTAACTTTTCAGCTGCCATAATATTTGATTCCACCTCCAAAGCTGCCTCTTGCATATCACCCAGCATAGCACATCGTCTTTCTCTCAACAATAAGCAAAATTCAGAATCAAAAGCATTGGCGTATGTGAGTTTGGCAGCAGTAGGGGTAGGCTTTACCTCAGCTGGTATTTTACTATACATTCTATTAAATCTTTTATTGAAGTCAGGCAAAGACTCACCCCTTTCTCTTTTCAAGTTTCCAAACTCTGTATGATAATACAGCAAGTCCTTCTTATCTCCCCATTGCTTCAAAAATGCCTCATCTAATGCTTCTATATCTGTTATAGATCTCTGGGGTAATTCTCTAAACCACTTCCTAGCCTCTCCATCAAGACTCTGGACAAAAACTCTCATCCATACATCATTCTCACTTATGTCTAAATTATCAGCATAACTGTAAAAAGCTTCAAGATGTTCTTCTGCTGTCACTCCCTCTGTTCCAGTAAATTTAGGCATATATTTTTGATATTCTCCTGTAGGCATGGCATTTAAAGGTGTAGGCAATATCAAAGGTCCATATCTAGCAGCAACAATCCTTTCAATCCTAGTAGGTGCTTGCTGTCCTGCCATGTTTGGAATATGCGGAAGAATACTAACAGATAGAGCAGTAGAAGATAATGTAATGGATGGGAAAGATATGTTTAGTCAATTTAGTGTTGTCTAAATTGCTATCATAAATTGTCAACCCGGGGCTCGTAAGCTGATGAAGTGAAGGTGTACAGTATATACTTAAGTAACCTCTTAGATCTTTTTGTCGTTTGGGGGTGTTGTGGTCAATTTAACTTCCTAAGATGGAGTGATGATTTTATAAACAAATGAGTGATTTGTGTGTGTATGGTGGTTTCTAAATGAGTGAGTGTGTGTAACTAGTGGTTTCTAACTACCTTCTAAACTTGCAAAGAAAGAGCTTGAAAGAAATAACTTGAAATGAAACTGAAAGCAAAGCATAAAAACCACTTTCTAATGGCACTAGTCACTACTCATGCTGCTGCAATAAAAAGGTAAGAAAAACCACTTTAAAGACCAATTATAATGTTCATCTCTTCCTAACACTCTGCTTCCATCATATAGTACTATGTGAAACACGATTAAGAAGTAGTTAGATATAAGTCTAAAAAGTGATCAAGCTCTAAGATGACAAATTATAACACCACTTTGCCTCTCTCCAACATTCTGCTTCCAACATACATTGTAATGTGTAACAAGTGAAGAAAGAGTTAGTGATATAAGTCAAAAACTACTCAAAGCAAGCTGTGATTTATTAGTATTCTGATCTCTTAAAGATGAACAACTTATGATAAGGAGACCATCAATATGTTAGCATACAACTTGAGAAACTAAACTAGAAATCAAGCTAGAAAAACAGAATAAAGGCAGCAACTATGAATATGACAACTGAAAATACCATTAGAGATAAAGCAAATACAACAAAGACACACAATCCCGGGCTAACACCTGCAGAAAACAATCCTGATCAGTTAAAGTAAATGCTGGAAATGAGATGACAGTGAAAATAAATCAAAACTGTACATGTATTAAAGAAAAGGAAAATTGCTGAATTCAAAAGAAGGAAATGGCAAGAACATAAAGGTAAATTTACTGTACAAAGGCTGTTATGAATGGGGGCCCTCCATCCACAAAACCCAAGGAAAGATCAGCTACTTGAAAGAGTCAAAATAGCACAGTCTTCTATTAACTCATATGCAGAAATTACAGTAAAAAGTGCTGAAACAGCAGCTTCAAAACAGAGTTTCTGTACACACTAAAATTGTAGCAATTACATAAACAAAGCAACTAAAAACTAATCCTTAAGCGTGCACAGACGCTGGATTTTATAGGCGTATGAACAACTGCCTACTGCGTAAAACATGAAACTAGAAATTAACTGACAGTCATGCTAATTAAATGGTACAGCAACACGTAAACAGGTCCATGTGTTATCTGGAGGGTACGGTCGTCATGGAGGTTGAATCCAAGGTTGGATCCTGTCTTCCATAACCTGCATAGCGTGGAGGAATCGCCATCTGGAGTGACGTGACCTATCAGCTCACGCAGCACCGTTTGAGTTGGCTTTGTTGACCGAAGTTTGATCCACGTTGACCGGAGGTGTGCGTGGCGTTGCTGACCGAACCAATAGCATAGGAACCTTTAACACCTTCATTCCCACGTGCCCATGTGATTCGTTTTTCAAAATGACACGTGGAACATAGAGATCAATGAAAAGGCTGCGGAATGACTAGATAGCTGCGGAATTGCTGAATGGTTGCGGAATTGCCAGACAGCTGCGGAATCTCTGTGCATATGTCAAAAATCTAGACAAACAGTCAAACATTAGCAAAGTTAACCAATCATGCTTAAAGACATCAAATGTAATGATCTGGATAGGTTTATGAGGAAAATAGGGCAAAAGAGAGGGATAAGTGAGGAAAAGCTGTAGGTAATGATAGATAATTAGGTGCAAGTTAGAGGCTCTACATACCCCCACTACGAGGGTGTTGCATGTCCTCATGCAACGAAAACATTGTTTAATCCACCTGCTGAGATGCCTCTGCTAGGACATCTAGTCTTCTCCTCTTCCTCTGTGTAGCCACATTGACTCTTGGTTTCCTCACCAAGCATCTGAATTTTAAATTGACCAAAGCTCTGCTTAGCTTTCTGCATTTTTTCTTTAGCTTTCTGTTTTTCCTTTGCCAAAGGCCCAGATGAAGCATGGTATTATTGTGGACCATTTTGTCCACTTTACCTTGTTCCTTTAATGCTTCATTCTCTTGTGTGATGTGGCGGTTTAAAACTTCAAGCTCAAAAATTTCTTGTTTAAGTGAGTGAACTTGCTGTTCAAGAGGTAGAACAGTGCTTGGACCAGCAGCAGCTTGTTCTAATGTCTCCAAGTAGTTATATACTCTCTGCTGATCTGGGTCAATCTCTGGTGACCTCTTTGGACTAGGCTCACGCTCAAATTCGATTTCATGCTCCTGTTGAAAAGGGCTTTCCTCTCGTGGAGGAGTAACCTCAACATGTGGTGGGCTTGCCTCAAAGTCAAGTCTTGTAGCAACCTTTTCAGGTGTGCTCGAGTCAATAAAGAGTGACTCTTTGTTCTTTGTGGCCCCCACTTTGCTTTGTAGCCTGCTGCTCCTCCTCACGGTGGTGATGCTCTGTTTTTCCTTTTGTTGCTTCTGCTTTTGTTTTTGCATCTTCTTGGAAAGGGCAGCCTCATGAAATTGGGCCAATCTATGTGCCAATGGCTGAGTGTCCTCTTCACTGGAATTTTCAGGAGTAAGGTAGGTTTCTTGGGCTATAGCTTTTCCTTTATCCTTCTTTTGTCTCTTCCTACTCTCCTTTTTCTTTTGAGCAGCCTCTTGTACAATTTCTTGCAGGGTTTCTGTAATGATTTCTTGGGTTGTTTGGTCAATATCTACAGCAAGCTCAGGGTCAATTTCTTCCTCAGAGTTATGGGCAGCAGTTTCTTCTTCAACAAGGTCTTGGACAGTTTCTTCTTGGACAGCAATTTCTGGGGTAACCTCTTCTCTTCTTCTTCTTCTACTCTTTCTGGGCACTTTAGGTGAACTACCAGAGGCTTCTCCTGCCTCTTGGAAGTGGTTCCTCACAAGAAATCTTTCCCATGTATCCCTTTTGGCCTTTAACTGTTCTTCAATTAGCATTTTGACAAGCCCGTGATGGTATAAATGTGGCTCAATATTATTTATGTTTCTTTGGACTGTTGAGCACATTTTTCTAAGGCTAGATAGTAGAAAATAAGGAAGATTAATGTCATGCTCACCCATGAAATGCATCATAATTTTAGCATGGTAAACATACAAAATTCCGAATCTTCCTTCACATGTAAAGAATTTCTGTACTAACAGAAGCAAAGCTGTCCATTCTTCTTTGACAAGACTAACAGGGATTCCCTTTGTAAAAATACTAGTGTTCATACCTGGATTTTTCAATATTTGCTTCCATTCCTGGTCTTTCACTGATCGATTCTTGAACCACCTTTCCCCAGTTTGAGGTAATGAAGTTGCTTGTGGTAAACTGCCTTCTGTAACTGTAAATTTCAGATCTCCAATCTCCACTTTGTTGTCTTTGAAAGAACGAGCAAAAGCCTTTGTGACTTCCTTATGGTATCCCTTGAATTTTTGAATGAACTGGAGCCATTTGGCCTTTTGCAAAGCGTCTTTAGTTTGGGGATAGCCTTCTAAAAATTTAGATCCCTCAGGCTCTGCCCTCAATAGCTTACCCATCAGCTCTCTGGCTGCCTTAACAGCACTGTTTTAACACTTGGTGAAAGAGTTATACGGGAGAAAAGTGTTTGGACAGTGGGTTTACGGCTACAGCAAAATAGCCGTGATGCACTTACAACAGTGGTCAAGGTTTTAGTGGAGAAATGAGAAGAAAATGAAACAGAGAGTGCTTACGGTGGACAGAATAGTGAATAAGACAGAGCAGTGAAGAACAATGGAAATGAGGGAGTGAATCAACAGCGGGAATGGAATTATGTATGCGTAGGAGGGTTACGAGTAATGGGTGAAAACGGTTAAATCCCATAGACGTCGATCATTGGTGTACATCTGGCTGCGGAATTATAATTCAGAGTGCCGTAGTATAGTTGTATACGTCACTCTGGTACGAGAGTTTTAATGAAAGAGCAGTCGTGTTTGGGTTTGAAACTGTAATGAGTAGGGACCGTTAAGGCTGAGAGATACGTGGATTTCCAGTCGAGTAATGGAAAGGATTGGTAATCATTACATTAAATGGCTAAAAACACAATCCGGAAACCATGCAAAATGTTATAACCGTAGGTTTAGAAATTAGATCATACCTTATGTATCCGCGCTTTGATTCCTTTTGCTCATATGACACTAACCTTTCATTGTTTATTGCTGCTACATGACCTTTTTTCAATTATTGCTGATGACTTTTGGACTGCAGATTCCTTCTTAAAATAGACTGTGTTTTTTTTTATGCAGGTGCAGAAAGTGTATCGGCCGCGGAATTGGGATGTTGGCTGCGGAATTGCTCCTCAGCTGCGGAAACTGCAGTGATACCCTCTGTCTGCACAAAACAACTTTAGTTGTGTGAAATAAATCTGACAATGACTTTATTGGTGAGATAGAATGTAATGGATGGATGGATGGAAAGAAATGAGGTGGAGTGAGAGTGATTGGATGAATGAGATGGTGAATGAAGTGGGCGAAATGAGATGGAACAAGGAGGAGAGAGAGATTTTTTTATTTTTTCTTTTTTCTTTTTTTTCTTTTTTTTTTCTCTCTTTAAAAAAAAAAAAAAACCAAAGATTAGGCTGATGGAGGAGAAGAATCCTTCTCCACCAACCTGATTGCAGAATCTTCTTTAAACAACTTGACAAATTCCTCTTTTGAGAGTGGCTTCTGGTAGATCTTCAAGCGATGGCCATTCACAATAAGAGGAGTATGAAATTCATCAATAGTTTTCACTCGAACTGCTCCATTGCTAAAGACTTCATCAATCTCATATGGCCCAAGCCAATGAGTTTGAAATTTTCCTTTGAAGTCTTTAAACTTTGAATCAAACAATAGAGCCCAATCTCCTTTTTGAAACTTCTTCTCCTTGATGTATCTATCATGTCATTTTGTTCTTTGATGCTGAACTAGATCGGTTCTTAAAATGGCATCTTGTCTTATCTCATCTAGTTCATTTAACTGCTCCATTCTGTGCTTCTGTGCTTCTGAAAGATTCATCCCCAACTGGACTGCCATCTTGAAAGTTTTGACTTGGAACTCAATGGGGAGCAGGACTTCTTTCCCATAAACAAGTTCATAGGGAGAATATCCTGTGGTACTCCTCCATGTAGTTCTATAGGCCCATAAAGCTTCAGGTAGCCTTTCAGCCCAATCTCTTCTATGCAGATGAACAGTCTTGGTGATGATATTCTCAAGGACTTTATTTGTAGATTCCACTTGACCATTTGCTTGCGGATGGTAAGGAGTAGATGTTCTATGCTTGATCTTGTATTCCTCCATCAGCTTCTCCATCAGATTAGATGTAAATTGGCTTCCTTGATCTGTTACAATTTCTCTTGGGACACCAAAACGAGTGAAAATATCCTCAAAAAGAAATTGAACAATTGAATTTTCAGTGGCAGAAGGCAAAGCTTTTGCTTCTACCCACTTAGTAACATAGTCAGTACAAACCAATATATACTTCTTTTGTTTAGATGGCGGATTAATGGGTCCAACGAAATCTAAAGCCCATTTTTCAAAAGGTTCGATGAGTACCTGTGGCTGCAATGGCATCTCACTTGAAAGAGTTGGTCTCCCAATTCTTTGGCAGCTGTCACACCTTCTGACATATTGCTTTGCATCTTTGAAAAGAGTAGGCCAATAATATCCCAAAGAAAGGATTTTATAGGCTGTTCTCTTGTCAGCGAAGTGTCCACCGCATGGCTCGTCATGGCATGCCTTAAGGATGTCAGGCATCTCATCTTCCCGAACACATCTTCTAATCACACAGTCTAGCCCTGTTTTGAACAATTCATTAGAAATCCATGAATAACTTGAACTCTGCTGAATAATCTTTCTCCTTTCATTAGGAAAAAGATGTGGAGGTAGTTTCCCTGTGACCAAATAATTAGCAATATCTGCATACCAAGGGGTTTTAGTAGTTATTGCAAACAAATACTCATCAGGAAACTTATCCTCTACAGGAGAATCTTCGTTAGCATTTTGGATTCTAGACAAGAAATTAGCTACTGTATTTTGTTTTCCTAGTCTATCTAACACAGTAATATTGAATTCTTGTAAAAGTAAGAGCCATCTGGTGACTCTGCCATTAGTAACAGGTTTGTTCATTAAATATCTTATGGCAGAATGATCAGTATGAACAAAAGTTTCATAGCCGGTTATGTAGTGTCTAAACTTATTGATCGCATGTACCACAGCTAAGAATTCTTTTTCTGTCACAGTATAATTTAACTCAGTGGGAGTCAAATTTTTACTGGTGTAATAAATGGCATAAGGGATCAAATCCTTTTGTCCCAAAACAGCTCCTAGAGCTGTATCTGAAGCATCTGTAGAAATATGGAAAGGAAGTTTCCAATTTGGCCCTCTTAGAATGGGTGCTTCAGATATTCTCATTTTTAAAGCTTCAAATGCAGATTGGCATTCAGGATCCCATTTGAATTCACAGTCCTTTGTAAGTAATTTGAAGAGAGGAGATGCTATCTTGGTGAAGTTTTCAATAAATCTTCTATAATATCCAGTAAACCCAAGAAAACTTCTAACATCTTTCTGGCAATTTGGAATCGGTAACTTAGAGATGACTTCAACTTTGGATCTATCAACCTTAATCCCATCTCCTGAAATATGATGCCCTAAAACAATCCCTTCAGTAAACATCATAAAACACTTTTCATGACTTAAAGAAAGATTTTTTTCCTTACACCTTATCAGTACTTTTTCCAAATTTTCCAAAGCTTCTTCAAATGTATTACCGTAAACTGTAAAATCATCCATATAGACCTCTACAAAATCATGGATTAGATCTGAAAAGATACCTAATACAGCCCTTTGAAAAGTAGCAGGTGCATTGCATAATCCAAAAGGGAGTACTCGGTAGGCAAAAGTTCCCCATGGACAGGTGAATGTGGTCTTATCTTGATCTTCAGGTGCCACCTGAATTTGATTATACCCACTAAAACCATCCAAGAATGAGAAATACTTTTTACCTGCTAAAGTTTCTAGTACCTGATCAATAAAAGGTAGAGGGAAATTTAAGGTTGCCTTGTTCAATTCTCGATAATCAATGAAAACTCTCCATTTACCATTCTTTTTGGGCACTATAACCAAGGGAGAAACCCATTGGCTATCTGAAATGGGGTAAATGAAGTTTACCTTGAGTAATTTCTGGAGTTCTTCTTTCACGATTTCCCTAAGGTTTGGATTCATCCTTCTCTGCGGTTGCCTAATAGGTCTACTGTTTTCTTCAATATAGATGTGATGAATACAAGTCTTAGGATCAATTCCTTTCATGTCAGTGTATTCCCATGCAAATGCAGTAGAATGTTTTTGCAAAAGTTTGGTTAATTTTTCTTGTTGTGGTCTTTCCAAGTTTCTATTAATGTTCAATGTTTTCCCTGGAAGGATTTCAACTGTAGAACTACCAAACTCTTCCATTGAGAAGAGAGACATCTGTCTAGAGGAGAGATATTCAATGTCCGCATCTAACTGAAACTGTGTAGAGTCATATTCTAAAGATATTTCAAAATTTTCTAATGTATTTAGGATTTGACTGTCTTCACTGATCTCAGAGATGGTTAGAACAGGTTGTATAGTATCCTCATCATCGACCCACTCATCTTCTCCTATTTCTGTTATTGCCTTTGTTGGAGGATACAAGTTGAATTTCTTGGTGGAATTACCATCTGATATATACATGTCCCCAGACCTACAACTGATAAAAGCATCAGCTGTTGCTAGCCAAGGTCTTCCTAAGATAAGAGGATGTCCTCCTAGATTGTTCTTGGGAGTTAAAATCATAAAATCAACTGGATATTCCCAAGAGTCTAGGGAGACTGGAATGTCTTCCAATACACCATCAGGTTTAATGATTGATCGATCTGCAAGTTGTAGTAAAGTAGGTGTAAAGAGAAGGTTAGGAAGCTTTAACTGATCCATGGTCTGTCTACTCATGATGTTGATAGCGGCTCCTAAGTCAATCAAAGTATTTGGGATTTCAACCCCATTAATATGAGTTTTGACAATAGGGCTACCGGGATCCACATATTTTTGCATGGTAATCTTACCCATCATAATGTCTGCAATTTTTCCAACCAGATGGATCCTTTTGGTATCTCTGGTTTTCTTTCATGTTTTCTTCAAACTCAACTCCTTTATTGTCTTTGCTAGAATGGGAATTTCCTTAATGGCTTGTAACAAGGGGATCTTGATACAGACATTCTTCAATTCATCTAGAAAATTATAGTCAGGCAACCAAATTTGCTTTTCCACTCCTTTGTCAATTTGTAATCTTTCAGGAAAAGGAGGTGTAGCTAAAGATGTAGGTTGCTCAACTATGGGAGTTGTGGGGGTTGATTCTTTTTCTTTTTGGATATTTTGGTTTTGAAGTGATGCTTCAGAACCCTTATTGACTTTAAGAGATTCTTCCTCAGAAATGCTTGGCTGTTGAACATTTATAGAAGGTTGATCTAGGATTCTACCTGATCTGAGTTGTACTTCATTGAGAGGAACAATCATATAGGTAGGAAATGGTTGACCTTCCATCATGTAAGCATTTTGAGGGTTCCTATTATTGGGATTTGGTAATGGCTGAGAGGGAAGTTGATTTGACTTCTGTTGGGATTGAAGCAAGAGTTGAGAATTTTGATTTTGTGGAGGAGGTTGTTGTTGTTGAGGGTATGGCAATGATAGTTGTTGACCTTGATTTGGAAGTTGTGGAGCTTGCTGGTTCTGAAAAGATGGAGGATATTGATAGAATTGAGCAAATCTCCCATAAGGATTTTGCATGCTTTGCATCCATGATTGAAAAGGATTTTGAGGTTGAGACCAGGGTTGTTGCCAAGGATTCCAATTTGGTTGGGGTTGAAAATTCATAGAGTTGTTAAACCCTTGATTCTGTTGCCCTTGCCAAGGTCTCCTTGCAACAAAACAGAGAGATTCAAGTGTATTTGGATCTTCTTGAAAGACTGCTTTGAGGCCAGGAATTGAAGGACAATCCTTGGTCTCATGAGTTTCTGAGCAAATTACGCATGTTTCTACAACGTGTGCATCCAAGGGACATTCCCTTAAAGCATGTTTCTTTCTACATTTCGGGCAAAAAATGGCCAAAGCCTCAGCTTCTGCTTTTTGTTTATTGTGAATCTTAAGGGTATCTAATTGTTCACTAAGACTCCCTAAGATGTCAGTTTTGAATTCATCAAGCATATTGCCGATTTCAGCCCTACTTACTGATCCCGTTGCAGATTTATTTGCTCTAAGGAGAGAAGGATCTCTAGGCCCTTTTTGAGTTTTTGATTTGCCCCTTGAGAGATGGATACATAGTTCTACTATATCACTGAGTGAAAGTTGAGATATATCCCCTTTCCCCATCATGTTCAAGATATCTATCCATTCATCTCTAATGGCTTTTAATAGGAGGGCTTTTAAGGTCTCTTCATCCAAGTTACTCATTTTTGCTCTTTTCAGGTTATATTGAAATCTTTCAAGTAAATCTTCTAAGCTCTCATCTTCTCTTTGTATCATTTTAAATACCTCGTCCTTGTGATTAGTAGGCATACAATAGTCCAGATACCTATCCAAAAATGTTTGTTTCATTTCATCCCAAGACCTAATGGATTGAGTGAGTAACCCCATGAACCATTTCAAAGCTTGATCTTTTAATGTTGAAGGGAACAATTTGAGTTTCTGAGAGTCATCCAGATAGTCATAAGTTCGACACACAACTTCAAACTCAAATAAAAATGTTTTAGGGTCCTCAGTTCTTAACCCATGGAAATTTGGGAGGACAGATGGCGATATGTTTTTCATAGTAGCCCGGGAATCCTCATTAACAATAGGAAACCCAAATGAGTTATCCCCATCTCTATTTCCTCCTCCAAGGGGACCTCTACCTCCTCCATTGTTGTTTCCTCCTCCTCCTCTACCTCTACCTCTACCACCTCCTTCTTCCTCTGCCATGATGGTTCCCCTAGGGATTTCAAGATCTTCTGGTTCTTCTACAAAGGGTGAATGAGAAGAGATTTCTCCTTCTTCTTCAGATGATTCTACTTCCTCAATTACAATTGGTCTTTCTGTAGGAGAAAGAGAAGGGTCTCTTCCTGGTTCAAATTCAATAGAAGGTGTGGGGGAGTCAATTATTGGCTCTTGAATTCCAGGAATTCTAGGGCTAGGAGTGTCGGTTGGAGATGAGGGAGGTGTCTCTTGTCTATTCCTTGAAGCAGATGGACTTGTAAAAATTGAACTTCGAGCTCTAGCTAAAAACCTTCCCCTAGAATCTCTAGCTCTATGCATGTCATTTTTTTATTATTTTTCTTCAAGTCAAGTTAATAGTTCTTTTTCTGATCTTCCAGGTCACTCTAGGTGCAAGAAGAAAGCATACTCAAGAAACTACTAAATCAATAACTTTCTCTTTTTTGATCCTCCAGATCACTTTGAAGTGCAAGAGGAGAGCATACTTTGATAGGTTATCAACTTCTTTTCTTGAAATTTTATGCTTTTTTTTTCTAAGAATATGGCTACTTAATTTCACTTCCCCGGCAACGACGCCAAAATGTTTAGTCAATTTAGTGTTGTCTAAATTGCTATCATAAATTGTCAACCCGGGGCTCGTAAGCTGATGAAGTGAAGGTGTACAGTATATACTTAAGTAACCTCTTAGATCTTTTTGTCGTTTGGGGGTGTTGTGGTCAATTTAACTTCCTAAGATGGAGTGATGATTTTATAAACAAATGAGTGATTTGTGTGTGTATGGTGGTTTCTAAATGAGTGAGTGTGTGTAACTGGTGGTTTCTAACTACCTTCTAAACTTGCAAAGAAAGAGCTTGAAAGAAATAACTTGAAATGAAACTGAAAGCAAAGCATAAAAACCACTTTCTAATGGCACTAGTCACTACTCATGCTGCTGCAATACAAAGGTAAGAAAAACCACTTTAAAGACCAATTATAATGTTCATCTCTTCCTAACACTCTGCTTCCAACATATAGTACTATGTGAAACACGATTAAGAAGTAGTTAGATATAAGTCTAAAAAGTAATCAAGCTCTAAGATGACAAATTATAACACCACTTTGCCTCTCTCCAACATTCTGCTTCCAACATATATTGTAATGTGTAACAAGTGAAGAAAGAGTTAGTGATATAAGTCAAAAACTACTCAAAGCAAGCTGTGATTTATTAGTATTCTGATCTCTTAAAGATGAACAACTTATGATAAGGAGACCATCAATATGTTAGCATACAACTTGAGAAACTAAACTAGAAATCAAGCTAGAAAAACAGAATAAAGGCAGCAACTATGAATATGACAACTGAAAATACCATTAGAGATAAAGCAAATACAACAAAGACACACAATCCCGGGCTAACACCTGCAGAAAACAATCCTGATCAGTTAAAGTAAATGCTGGAAATGAGATGACAGTGAAAATAAATCAAAACTGTACATGTATTAAAGAAAAGGAAAATTGTTGAATTCAAAAGAAGGAAATGGCAAGAACATAAAGGTAAATTTACTGTACAAAGGCTGTTATGAATGGGGGCCCTCCATCCACAAAACCCAAGGAAAGATCAACTACTTGAAAGAGTCAAAACAGCACAGTCTTCTATTAACTCATATGCAGAAATTACAGTAAAAAGTGCTGAAACAGCAGCTTCAAAACAGAGTTTCTGTACACACTAAAATTGTAGCAATTACATAAACAAATCAACTAAAAACTAATCCTTAAGCGTGCGTAGATGCTGGATTTTATAGGCGTATGAACAACTGCCTACTGCGTAAAACATGAAACTAGAAATTAACTGACAGTCATGCTAATTAAATGGTACAGCAACACGTAAACAGGTCCATGTGTTATCTGGAGGGTACGGTCTTCATGGAGGTTGAATCCAAGGTTGGATCCTGTCTTCCATAACCTGCATAGCGTGGAGGAATCGCCATCTGGAGTGACGTGACCTATCAGCTCACGCAGCACCGTTTGAGCTGGCTTTGTTGACCGAAGTTTGATCCACGTTGACTGGAGGTGTGCGTGGCGTTGCTGACCGAACCAATAGCATAGGAACCTTTAACACCTTCATTCCCACGTGCCCATGTGATTTGTTTTTCAAAATGACACGTGGAACATAGAGATCAATGAAAAGGCTGCGGAATGACTAGATAGCTACGGAATTGCTGAATGGCTGCGGAATTGCCAGACAGCTGCGGAATCTCTGTGCATATGTCAAAAATCTAGACAAACAGTCAAACATTAGCAAAGTTAACCAATCATGCTTAAAGACATCAAATGTAATGATCTGGATAGGTTTATGAGGAAAATAGGGCAAAAGAGAGGGATAAGTGAGGAAAAGCTGTAGGTAATGATAGATAATTAGGTGCAAGTTAGAGGCTCTACAAGATATTGGGATGTTTTGGACAATATGGGAAACTTTTTTCGGACTCAGATTCAAAGGGGAACTAAATAGAGAAGGAGCTTTATGAATCTCTGCATGTATTTCTTCCTTAGCAATACTAGCCTCTAAATCTTCGAACTGTGTATCCTCAACTAAAAACTCCTCATGCAAAGACAAATAAGATTCCTTGGGCTTACCTGATCCTGATGCTCCTTTACGCGATGTTTTCTTCGGGTTAACAATCTTTTCAGGGTCAGGCACTGGAACAACTGGAGATTTCTGCGGATTTCTTCTAGTATGCCTCACAAACTGCGCCAGAACTTCAATGTGGAGTCGCCAGACAGATGATTACAACCAAAATCTGTGTTCAAAACTTTGTCTGTCATCAAAGTTTGAAGCTGTGTCGTTCTCCCTGGGAAGCTGAGCTTCGATTCTCCTCTCCCCGGCAACGGCGCCAATTAATGTTATCACCCCAAGAAACTCACCTAGGTTGTAAATCAGTGATGCTCAGGAACATTAAAAATTCAACATTTTTGTTGGATGAAATGATGGATAAATGGAAGATGTGCAGCACCTTCAAGCCAGATAACCACTCCTACTATGATTTACCCCAGGCATGGGTGAAGACCCCCAAACTACAAGGCTTTCAACCCCCAACTACTCACGGTTTAAGGTAAAAGTGATAATGGAGAAGACTGATTGCACCAGCAGACGCACAGAGCTCTGTGATGGCCAGCTGCAATCAGTTAGAGGATCTGCACGACTATTATTCAATAGACAGTGAGGATGACAGCTCTCTGCTATTTGAACAACAACAACCTGCAAACAGCTTCAATGAGCCACTAAATCATAATACAGAGATGGGATGACAGCCCCTCTGATATCAAACATTTACAGCACATAAATAAATGTAAGCAGGCACAGCCTAGAACAAAAAGACAAGAAGTGAAAAGTGAGCAGGTGATAGCAAAAGAAGCTTGTATTAATGGAAATCAAGACCAGAAGCTGCAGGTCTCATAGTATTAACAGTCTCCAGAAGTTAAAAGGCTACAATAAGCTCTCATTCATCAAACACTCATCATCCATTACATCTCAGTTCTGAGTATATATACTGTTACAATACAAAATATCTCTGCTGAACAATACGTGGAGGAGCCCATAAATGGCCACCAACCATATTTACATTCAAGAATGGGCCTTTGGTACAATTCTGGCCGTGCTTTGAATAAATTTGTCCCTCTCTGGTGCTCTGCTATCCTTCTAGGGCAGGTGAGACGAAGTATGGGCGAATCCCATAACCACTGAATTCTTTGACTGGATCTGTGGCGTCCTATCTCCTCCTCGGCCATACTGCCGATTAAAAGCTGCTGTTGAATCATTGAATGGCTCCAATATGACTGCCTGGCTTGGCAATAATGAAACACTGCTACACTGTTCATTCCCGCCCACAATGCTTCATCTGGACTTGAAAGCTTCAACCACGGGTCAATCATGACTGATAAATGTTGATCTATCTGAGGCACGTCTTGCTTCCTGTTAAGCCATACTGTCGATTGAAGGCAGCTGCCTACTGCACTGTACTGCTGCAGGCCTGCATTAATTATTTCCGCGCCGCTGAGAAATAACGCTCACCTTGCTATTCTTTAAGTATCAAAGGCCCACACATATATTTCTTCTGTCAGGTCCGCCTCTTTGGTCGCAATGCATATTTAATCAGGCCAAATTTTTGAAAATACACGCAAAACCTCCTCAAAACTATGAACAATTACTTCGGCGGATTTGAAATTTTATGATTAATGATTTATAACATTGTCGGATCCGACCCATCGGATCGGAGGCATGCCTTATATTAAAGCCCCGCCCCTTTGGTTTTGCCGATAGCGAAAACACCGCGGACCCGATAATTCATCAAAAACCACTTATAACGCCATCGGGTCCAGCCTATCAGGTCGGAACATAACCATGGTAAAGGCCATGCCCACTTTGACAGTCGCGACAGCGAAATACCGATGAGAAAACAGTAAACACTGCGGACCCGAAATACTATAGAACACAACATTGTATGCCCGTCGGGTCCGGCCAATCGGCGGTCATTCATATATGCAAAGGCCATGCTCCTATTGAATCGCCCGATAGCGACACGCCGACGCGATGTCGGCGATCGCTCATCGGCGATGCCACATCATTGTCACTGCCGCTGCCACTGCCATCCTGCCGATGCGATATAATCCGCTGATCTGCCTCCTCCAATTTCGACCCGCCGATGTGATCTGGACCGTTTATCGGCCGAATCTAACGCCTGTCACTCATTTGAACTGCTAGGACTGCAAATTTGAATTTTGCTAGTTTTGGAGTGTTTTAGGCCTCCCGATAGATCATTTCCGCCTTCCCTAGGGCTTTCCTTTGCGATAGCTTTGATCGGTGGAGGACCATTAACCAAACTTTGAAGATCTGAACAGCATGCATGGATCCTTTTGGGCACAATCAAGCAAACCAAGCCTGTCTCCGACCATATGGAATCCTTGCTTAGTAGCAGAGCTAACAGTACCCAAGGTAATAATGTAATAATGGGATGGGCCATAGTAATAAATATGGTGGTTAACCCATGTCATGTAAGGGACCACAAGTAGTTAATAATAATGTAAGGGGCCCATGGTATTAGTTGATGGTATGAGGAAACCATGGTAATGATACATGGTATTGTATGTATGAGGCCTATATAAAGGCTAGAGACTCCACATGAAGATGAAGAGAAGTATTATTGTATGAACAGGCATATGGCTTGTGGAGTGTTCTCCTTCCTTAAGGAGTGAATGTATGGTGTTGCCCTACCTTAAGGGTTTGATAATAAAGAAGCATTTCTATCTATTTTGATCTTGTTATTTCTTGGGTTTAGTCTATTATCATAATATCTTTGGATCAGATCTACAACAAGTGGTATCAGAGCACTTTCTTGGGCACAAAAGTGGAGAATTTTTTTTCATTTTTGCAGGGTTTCTGGGGCGGCGAATTTGCAGATCAGATCTGTACGTTTTGGTGCCAGATATGTAGAATCTAATTGCATATCTATATTCCTTGTGAAAAAATACCCAAATTCAAAAAAAAAATCAGTTGAATCGGAGTCCGGATGAAGGAGATATCGCTGATCTAAAAATCAGTGGGGTTGCAGACAATTTTTCAGGGCAGTGAGTTTGCGGCGCAGATCTAGACGTCCTGGTGCAAGATCTGCAAGATCTAATTGCAGATCTGGAATCTTTGTGAAAAAACACATAATTTCAAAAAAAAAAATCAGTCGAATCGGAGTCCGGATGAGGGAGATATAGCTGATTTAAAATCAGCTCTTTTTGCAGAAATTTTGGGTGACGGCGGGAGAGTAGCAGCGCAGATCTGGAATTCTAGTGCCTGGATCAGGATTTCTATCACATGGGCAGATGCAGAATGATTGTTCCATTTCTGAAAATAGGTCATAATAAGGATTCTGAGCAATATTGACGAAACTGTGACCATTTCAAATTTTCGCCAATTTTTGTGATGGCGGGCCGAGATCTGAATTTGAATGATTTATATCTATTTGATGGATCTCATCCAACCAAATGGCTAGCACAAATGGAGAAATGTTTTAGATTGAATTACATCATGGATGATGAGACTCAGCTGAATTTGGGAACAATGTACTTGGACAATGAAAGATTGCAATGGTGGCAAGGGCATCAACGTCACTATCGTTGGCCCTTGACTTGGGACAAATTCACTAAAGCTCTTATGGACCGCTTTGACCGAAAAGCTAATCTTGTGGATAAGCTCACACAGACAGACACACAGCCTAGCAAAGATTTTATTTTTACGGGAAAGAAGGAAACCAAGGAACCTAAAGGGTTATTTTCCGCTGGTATCTCCTTATTGCAGGTTCATGGATTGATTCAGAAGGAGAAAATCATTGTGTCTATAAATCAGAGTTGCAAGCAAAATCTCATAAATGTCAATTTGGCAAAAAAATTGCAAGTGCCAGCGAAACAAATTGCACATACACAGGATGATGATAAGGATGTTCAAATCTATAAGGATTTGAAGCTTTGTATGGATAAGTATGTGTTTCATGGTGATTTTTATGCATCAGAGATGGATAATATCGATTTTGTTTTGGGATATCCTTGGATGGAATCTGTGGGTACTATCAATATTAATGTGCAGAAGAAATTCTTGAAGCTATGGTATAAAAAGAAGAAAATTACATTACAGGATATTTTCATCCATAAACAGGTAGAGTCCACGGAGGTTGACGCACAAGATGTTATAGGGACTGACATATCAGATGATGAGCAGTTGATGGTCGACAATCAAACACAAACAGAGGCTGAAGCAGAAAAGGTTATAGGTGCTGATACATCTGAGGACGATTCAGTGGTTGAAGTCATATTGAAAAAGAAGACACCACAAGAGGCACCACAGCAAGGTGAAGTAAAGAAAAAGCCATCGTGGGTTAAAACTTCAACATATCATCACCCACATCACCCAGCAAGACAACAATCAAGATGGCAACCAATTAGCCACATGGACAACAAACCCCGCAGGACAGATCGAGAGGAACAAAGATCCACCTACTACACTTCCACACAGAAGAGCTAC
Source organism: Pinus tabuliformis (assembly GCA_031772625.1). NCBI lineage: Eukaryota > Viridiplantae > Streptophyta > Pinopsida > Pinales > Pinaceae > Pinus > Pinus tabuliformis. The sequence goes on from CM062819.1 coordinate 322,787,942, forward strand.
CGTAGTCAACTTCCATCTCAAGCGAGCGAGGCACCAACAAGATCGAGGGTTCACCTTTCTCTTGGATGGTTAGATGCACGTGCATGGTATCAGTGGACTACTCTCTTGAGTAGATCTTATTATTTATGTTCTTCCCATGTTTGGGGGACGAAACATGTTTAGGGGGGTGGAATGTTATGTACCTAGGGGGGATAATATGGGGTACCAAGGGAGGTACCCAAGGTAATAATGTAATAATGGGATGGGCCATAGTAATAAATAAGGTGGTTAACCCATGTCATGTAAGGGACCACAAGTAGTTAATAATAATGTAAGGGGCCCATGGTATTAGTTGATGGTATGAGGAAACCATGGTAATGATACATGGTATTGTATGTATGAGGCCTATATAAAGGCTAGAGACTCCACATAAAGATGAAGAGAAGTATTATTGTATGAACAGGCATATGGCTTGTGGAGTGTTCTCCTTCCTTAAGGAGTGAATGTATGGTGTTGCCCTACCTTAAGGGTTTGATAATAAAGAAGCATTTCTATCTATTTTGATCTTGTTATTTCTTGGGTTTAGTCTATTATCATAATATCTTTGGATCAGATCTACAACAAACACAGTCATATTTTTATGGCTTTTCCAATAGGCCTGCTACTTTGATGATTCTCTACAAAGAACTGTAGCAACCATGGGACTCCCCCTCAGCTTGATAAACGAACCATATCAACACTAGCATATGCTACTATCATAGCTAACCTAGTAGGCATCGATGTTGTCTTTCCTAACATCATGCCAACACATACATCCATGTTAGTCTGTGTAACACCCTCCTCCCACATCCACCCAAGTAACTAGCCAACCGAGGTAAACATGAGACGAGAGGCTACTATGATCAGATTTGACGTCCTATTTGACCTTAAGTAAATGGAATCGATGGAAACATCACACACAATCATCCAACATCAGCTTCAAGATCCTTAGGAGACATGTCAGCCACTCAGACAACTTGTCCCTGAGTCCCACTATTGTTCTGGATCTCTTAAGCCATAGTCACTCTCATGCTATGGGAAAGGGAGAGACCAAAGACCTAAAGTCACTCTCACAAGCTTGCTTTCCAACAACCAAAGATGAAAGTTGCCAGTTCTATGCCAGCGACCCCAGGATTTAAGCCACTTTTTCAGGCCCAGAGCCTAGGCCACTACCCAGAATGGAGTGATAACTTAAAATCAGTAAAATTACAGGGAAACAATGATGCAAAAGCAATAACTGAACAAGACCTTAACCAGACCCCTACTAGCCATGACAGGAATTTCGTCAAACATATCATCAACATGTAACCTATAGGTGTAAACAATGGAATTAAGTGTAGGGATCTCATGCTTATCTAAGAATCGCTATGAACCATTGTTAGCTCATGTCATTTGATGCATTATCATCTATTAGCCATAAATACATTGTCCATTCATTTACAGGTAAAATCATACTAAGAGCCATACATAGTTGTTGTCATAAAACACACATATAACCAACATAATAACAATAGAAATACTCATGAAAGTAAAACCATATAGAACACATATAATCCATTAAAATACTCATAGAAATACAAGGAGAAATAACCTTTCCTTTATGATGCAATAAGCCAACCATAGATGGGACTACCACGTTCCACTCGCCCATAGATTGGCTGAGCCAAGTCTCTCTTCATCCATTCACCCCATGCCATATTCCAAGCATGAATGTGGGACTCAAACCAAAAGAACCAACTAGGTCATACCGAGGCTAAACCACCTCACCCTCATCAACATAAACCAGGTTTTACTGCAATCCATCCCGGATCACTAGGCCAACACAATGAACACATCATAACAGGCTTTACTGTGATCTCCACTCGATCACTAGGCCAAACAAGCATGGATGCCATCAGATTTCTCCACTTACATTGTGAGGAATTTTCCTGTCTCCTAGTCTCTCAAGCTTTACTGCAATCCAAACCCATATCACTAGGACCTAAACTGAGACCCACTCTCCATGATTTATCGCATATCCCAAACCCAAGATGACTAGGCCCAATAGATAGAAAACCACCTTTTGGTTTTATCGTATATCCTGCCATTCATTAGCAAGAATTCATAGGCCCACCGAGGCAACGCAATCGTGGCTTTACCACAACCCACATTTTGGCTCAAGGGTCACTAGGCTAGTGGCTTTACCATGATCCACATTCCGGTTCAGGGACCACTAGGCCATTTTCTCTATCATTCGGAGATCCACCCCACTCAGCTTCGAATCCATCTGACAATCCATCTCAACTAAAACATGAGAACCCCATCACACCATGGCTATCTGGAAATGGAAAGGGTGGGCTAAAAATACTATTACACCTGGAAAAACCCATGCCGTGACAGAAAATAACCACATGCAATGCCATGCATGCCAAATCTAGCAAGGAAAATACACATGCAAATAGATACCTACAATGAAGCCCGTTGTAGTTGCTTGATCCTACCTTTCCCTGGTTGATATTTGCTTCCTCTTGCCTTCTTTGCCTTTCCTTTCTTGCTCTAATGCCAAAATTGCTCCAAGAAATTCTAAGTGTCCAAGAATATGAGAGAGAGAGAGAGTAATGAGAGAGCTCCAAAACTCAACTGACCAAGCTTGCCCACTAATCCTCAGAAGCCTTTTTATCAATGAGGCCTCTATTTTCTTCATTTTCCATTATTTTCCTTCAATTTCCTCCTCAGATTTAACATGTGGCCTTTCACCTTCCTTTTCTCCTAATTTCCATTACTTTCATATATAAATATACCAAAAATGCCATTTTTCCTTTCCAAAGCCTTAGCCATTGCCTTTGCCAATTTCCTTAGCCATAAACAACCAAACGAACACCCCCTAGGATGTCTTGCCCAACATTCAACATGGAAGAAGTGTCCCATCAACCATGGTCTTATATATTTTTACATGAGTTTTTTAACTGGGGGTGTTACAGTCTGGTGAACATCAATGCCAACACACTTGCTAAATGTCAGGCAATGCCCACTACCCAACTTGATCTCCCAGCATAACTATTGAAATCAATGCAAACACACTTACTGCCACTAGCCAAACAAACAATGCCAATTGTACAACAACATGCATGTGCCTTATTTAGAACAATGCAACCTCTTGATGTGGCTCCTAATATGTTTACATAGAGTGATATGATGGATGGCTACTACAAAAGGGCTAATATGAAGGAAATCCTTAAGATTTATGATGAGATATTGTGGAAAGGCATCAAGAGTAATGTTTTTATATATTGTACTTTGATTGATGGCAATTGCAAGGAGAGAAATATGGAGTAAGCAAACAAATTGTTTACTAAAATGGTTGGAAAAGGTATAACACCTAATAATATTATTTACAATAGCCTGATTGATGGTCACTGCAATAATGGGAATTTGGAGGAAGCATTTATGTTGTATTTGGAAATGTTCAAGATGAGTCTCATGCCTGATGTTTTTACTTGCATTTCACTCGTCAAAGGTTTTGTGTAGAAGAGAAGGTCGAAGATGTAGAGCATCTATTGTGTGAAATTCATGACAGAGGCGTGGTTCCAAATTATTTCACATAGAATACAATGATAGATGGGTTTTTAAATAGGGAAAATCAGAGAAAGCTTTGGGATACTGTGTGCAAATGGTGAAGAATGGGTTAGTACCCGATGTTACTTTTTCTACATTGATTACGGGCACTGCAAGGAAGGTAAAATGGAAAAGGATTTATTATTGTATAATGAAATGTTGGTTAAAGGCTTCATGCCTAATATTGTTGCTTACACTGCTTTGATTGATGGATACTGCAAGGATGGTAACATGCAAGAGGCTTTCAAGTTACACATGAAATGGCAGGAAAGGGTCTTATGCCTAATGTTTTTACCCTAAGTTCTCTAATCAATGGGCTTTGAAAGGAAGGTATACTATACGAGACAATGGAGTTTTTCAGGGAAATAATGACAAATGATTCACTCATTTTCACAACAACTAACGATGACTCATTAGCTGAATAGATAAATCACCATGTTTGTAAGCCCAATATTTTTACTTACACCACTCTGATTTATGGACAGTGCAAAGAGGGAAATTTGCAAAAGGCTATCCACCTATATAGAGATATGATTGAATGTGATATGAATCTTGATGTTTTTACTTATACTATCCTAATATGGGGGCACTACAATGAAGGAAACATTTGGGATGCTCTAAAGTTATATGAAAAAATGTTGAAAAATGGTCTAGTAGTGAACACTCTCGCTTATAATGTTCTAATCATTACACTAAAAAAGAATGGAGATTGGAAATGGCATGTAAGTTTTCTGATGTATTTGCTAAAGTCAAGGCTACCAAGTAAAACAATTCAAGTTTTTTAAAGTGGAGGTTACAATTAACACACATGGTTTTATAATGGACTCATGGTTCATGCCAATTCTATGCTTCTCTATAAACATTTGAGGGATCCAAACTATACCAGTATGTTGAAAAAATTCCATTTATTTGAGTGCACTTGCAAGAATCCTTTACGAGTCAACTTTGTATGGATGTTATTGTGTAACAACCCTGGTGAAAATTCCATGTAATAAAAGTTAATAAAGGAAAAATAATAACCACAGTTGATGGGACACTTATTCCAAGCTAAATGTTGGGCAAGACATCCTAGTGTGGGTGTTCATTTGGTTATTAATGGTTAAGAATTTGGAAAGGAAAAATGGCATTTTTGACACATTTATTTATGAAAATAATGGAAATTAGGAGAAAAGGGAGGTGAAAGGTCACAAGTTGCATGTGAGGAGGAAAATGAAGGAAAATAATGGAAAATGAAGAAAATAGAGGCCTCATTCATAAAAAGGCTTCTAAGGATTAGTACACAGACTTTTTTCAGTTCAGTTTTGGAGCTCTCTCATTATTCTCTCTCTCTCATACCTTAGATACTTAGAGTTTTCTTGGAGCACTCTTAGAGGGTGTGGAACACTTAGATTTTTGAGCAAGAAGGCAAAGGAAGAGTAGGAAAGCACAAGAGGACATCAGGATCATCAAATACAACGTGTTTTGCTTGCAGGTACCAAGTTGCGTGTATGTTTTCCTCACTAGTTTTGGCATGCATGACATACGCATGTGGTTGATTGGTCATTATCTGTCATTGGCATGGAGGATAGTCGGGATTGATAGTGGATTTGCCTAGCCTTGCCATTTCCTAGATAACCATGGTGATTGTGGATTTATTTTCTTGTTTTGTTTTGGTTGGTTCTCATGTTTCCTTAGCTTGGGTTGAGTTACTAGTCCTAGAAGCTCTGGTTGGAAAAACACTCTGGAAGCCCTATAATAGCTTGGGTTGAGTTACTACTCTTGGAAGCCTTGGTTGGACAAATGCTCTGGAAGCCCTTTGTGGGTTGAGTTACTAGCCCTGGAAGCCTTGGTTGGACAAACACTCTGGAAGCCCTTGGTGGGTTGAGTTACTCGTCCTGGAAAAGCCCAGAATAAGGTGTGGGTTGAGTTACTAGTCCTGGAACCCTTGGTTGGACAAACACTCTGGAGCCCTGGAAGGCTTGGATAGAGACCAATCTGATGATGGTTTTGTGATGTCCGAATGTGAGGTGGAATCATTGTTTGATGGGTCGAGGTGGATGGCCTTTAGAAGCCCTGGATGGTTTTGGATTGATGTGTTCAATGAGATCCCACATTCATGCATGGAATATGGCACGGGGGTGAATAGCTAAAGAGATATTTGGCCTAACCATTCTATCATCGGGTGGAACGTTGAAGTGCCATCCCAGGTTTGGATTTTGCATCATCAATATGAGGTTATTTCTCCTTGTATTTCTATGAGTATTTTCTAGTTTATATGTGGATCATATGGTTGTGGTTTCATTGGTATTTATGTTGCTATTATGTTGGTTATGTATGTGTTTTATGACAAAGACTATGTATGGATCTCATCATATTTCTACTTGTAAATGAATGAACAATGTATCTATGACCTAATGGATGAAATGGAAATTAGTGTGTTGAGGCATCAATGCTTCTTATCAATTCTCAGCTAAGTATGAGACCCCTATGCTTAGATATGTTATTTAATCCTGTAGATTACATATTCACGATATGCTTGACAAAATGTCTGTCATGGATAGTAGGGGTCTAGTCAAGGTCTTGTTCAAGTAATTGTATTTGTATTGTCATTTTCCTGTCATCTTATTATTCTAAAGGTGTCATTCAATTTTGGGTAGTGACATGGGATCTGGGCTTGAAAAAGTGGCTCAAATCTTGGGGATACTGGCACAACACTGAGAAAAATAGTCCCTGGACATTAACATGCCTTGCCATGAGAGTGTCGAGAGCCTCCTGGATGTTGGTGGGCATATAACATGGGAGCGTCCAGAGGTCAAGTGGTCCAAAATCTCAGTGAGACCTAAGGGCTGGTTGGCAAAAAGGTTGGGATGGTTCCTGAGGGTCCTAATGCTGATGTTGAAGGTTTGCATGGTGTGTTTCTGTCGGTTCCACTTCCTTAACGTAACCTAGGAGGTTGAATCATATCATATTGGCCTCTTGTCGCATGTTTACCCTAGTTGCCCAGTTACATGGGTAGATGTGAGAGGAGGGTGTTACATACTGGTATTGACACCATTTAGAGAATGATGGTTTTAAGATTAGTTTCGATTGATTCAACTTGATTTTACCCATAGATTTCGCATGCAATTGGAGGCATATAGTTTTAGCATTGAGATATGGATATGAGTCTTCAACTTCTAGATTATATAACACAATCTATTTCAAGAAGGATCAACAACAACATGTGTATAACTAAACACACTTGGATGTGAGTCTGATATTTCTGATTATGTTATTTGCAGGAGGTGGAATCTGAAGAGCATTTCATTTTCAGGTGTTCTGACTCCCATCTACGACAACATTAGGGGAAAATACCACTGCATTTTTTGGGATTTGGCGAGATCACTATCCACCTGCATCTGATATCTTGAGCAGAGGTGTTCAACTCTTTAGATGGGTTGGGTGTTTAGCATAAAGGTTTCTTATGGACCTTGCCTTGTTAAATTGATTACCTCCAGCATGTTTCAGCACTCGGTGTAGCTTAGCAACATATAGATCATCTGGTGATCAGCATACTAGGCACTGAGTCAATGAGTCAACACTCGGTCTAGCTTAACAAGAAATAGATCATTTGGTGATCAACACACTAGGCATTGAGTGAATGGGTCGTGTACAACTGCTCACCTTAGGACCAGTCGAGTCTTTCCCATTGTGGTTAGGAGTATCCATCCCCAACATAGACCATATCAAGAGTCCAATCTTAGCCAAATCCAATATAATACTTGTATTCATACATTTTATATATCTCGATTTTTTTTCAAATACTCTTTATATAATATTTATTCTATTAAAAATAAGATTTTTTAGGTTTAGTCCCCCCCAAACTCACAAGTTCAAACCTCATGGGAAGCGGATGAGGAATGGAAGCCACTATGGGGGAATTAAACTTCCCAAGGAGTATCCAGGCTTGACCAAATCCTCGCACAATCTTGGTGATAAGCATCCCATGGTGGGTGGATCGGTCTCCTTACAACCAATAAGTAGGTTGGCCTTGACCTAGGCTTAACCTAGCTACACTATTATATATATATATATATATATATAATTATTATTATTTTTTATATTTATTTATTTAGTGATTCAATTTTTTTCAAATATTCTTTATATAGTATTTATTCTATTAGATTATTATTATTATTATTATTATTTTAGTGATTTAGTTTTTCAAGATGATTTTCTCAAATCTTTTATTCCTTTGGTATACCTTTGCACCTTTAGGGGTAATTGCTAGTTATATAATATAAATAATATTATTAAGAATTAGTATAGATCCATCTTAAGTAATGATCTAAGTGATTAGAACAATCAAAGTGACTAACAATAATAGAGGAAAGATAGTGCATGCTTCTTTTAAGTTTTTCATTATTGGATTTTCTTTGACATGATTGATAAAAAACATAGGTTTAATTTTTTACAGCCAATTGAGTTTTTTTAATTTAGATATTTTCTTAAACATAATTCAATGGGATCAAATTTAAGAGAGAGGGGGGGGGGGAGAGAGTGACAAAGATGGAGGGTGGAGAGAGAGAGGGAGGTAGGAGAGAAAGGGAGAGAGAGGAAGGAAAAGAGAGAAGAGAGAGAGAGAGAAATGGAGTTGGAGTGGGAGAGAGAGGGAGGAAAGAACAAAGTCATAGAGAGATAGAGTTGGAGAGATAGGGAGTGACAAGGGAGAGATGGAAAGAGAGTGAAGGAGAGAGGAGAGGAGGGAAGAGAGAGAAGAGGAGGGGAGAGAGATAGGAAGAGAAGGGGAAGAGATAGAGGGGGATACAAAGAGATGGAGGGGAGAGAGGAGCGAGGAAGTGAGATAGTGGCAAAGTTGGAGGGAAGAGAGAGAGAGTGTGTGATGGGGGGAGAGATAAAGGGAGGTGGGAGAGAAAGGGAGAGAGACGAAAAGAGAAGACTCAAGAGAGAGAGAGGGAGAGAGATGGAAGGAAGAAGAAAGACATAGAGGGAGAAAGATGGAGAGAGGGAGGGAGTGACAAGGGAGAGATGGTGATAGATCAAGGGAGAGAGGAGAGTGGGAGGGAAGAGAGAGAGGAGAGAGAGAGAGGGGGAGAGAGAGAGAGAGAGAGAGAGAGAGAGAGAGATAGTGAATGTTTGGGGGTGAGATAGATAGAGGGAATAAGAAAGAGACACAAGATACAAATATAGATATTATATCGTATTATATAACCAACCTAGATCCATCTTAACCCATATCTATCAAGTGCTCAGAAGAATCAAATCTCTAGAGGTGCAAACTTTTCCTCAAATTTTACACTCAAAAAAGAAGTTTACATCTTGAGAGATTTGATTCCTCTCAACACTTTATAGGTTCGAAGTTAAAATAAATCTAAGCTAGTTATCACTAAATAAACTTGCTTAGACATTTTACTAATTCAATATATAAATAACTGGCTTTGAATTATTTCATGATCGACTAATTTACTCAAATAGTTTAGTAAAAATACCAACATCCATATCAAGATAACTAAATAAACTTAAGCTTGGACATTTTACTCATTAATATATATATATATGTAATTGGGCTTTGAATTATTTCATAACCAAATAATTTACTAAAATAGTTTATTAAGAATACCAAATTCCATATCAATAAAAAAGAGCAAGCAAACGATGTTGATAAATAGGTTGAACATACAGGTCTTACATTGACACAGCAAACATATTCAAAGAATATAAATTTCATGAAGTTATTTCCCCAATTTTGTAATACCCAAACATTATAATCCAGTTCGAAAATGAAATAGACAAGGTCGATCTGCAGGAACCAGTGACAGCCTTTGCTCCGTCATCGCGCTTCAGGTTTGTCGCGCCTTCAAGTAGAGGCGGAACAGAAAACACACTAATCTTCGCAGAAGTTGAGATCCAGATCTGCTAGTCTCTTGGTCGATGAGCCCCTAATGGCGCAGGGGTCGAAGGGAACGTGCACTTCGATCCAAAGCTTTTAAGTCCCGGCCAGATTCATCTTCGTTATTTCGGAGTACCCATATCATATATTTTTGCAATAAAATGGAAGCGGAGGACGTTCGAAAGGACGGAAATGGCAGTGTAAATCCCTCAAACCCTAAAATTATTGAAAGAAAATCTCACTTTGAAGGCGGCACCAAAATGCAAGTAAACACTTCAGAGCCGAACGGTTCTGGAAAAAAATCACACGGTTTAAACGCCTCGGACTCAAAATTTAGCGGAGAAAATAGCGAAAACCCTTCAGAAAAAGCCGAAGAAGATGAAGATTACGTAGAGTATATCCCCGTCAAGAAGCGAAGAATGATGGAAGCTCAAAAAATTTTGCAGAGAAAGGGTAACGGCTCTCTGTCTGAAGATGCAGAACGTGCCAAGGAAGCCGAGTCAAAACCTAGTTTGCTTGTAAAGGCTTCACAGTTGAAGAAAGATTTGCCTGAAATCAGTCCCATGGAGCAGCTTGTACAGCAGGAGAAGGATATGATCGAGCGGCTTTCAGACAGGAAGACGCTGATGTCTGTGAGAGAATTGGCCAAGGGAATTCAGTATCACGAGCCTATGGTGACCGGCTGGAAGCCTCCCACCGCCGTACGCCATATGAGCGAGAACGAATGCGAGGCGATACGGAAGCAGTGGCATATTCTCGTCGAAGGTGAGTCAATTCCTCCTCCTATTAAGAATTTTAAGGACATGAGGCTTCCGGAGCCGATATTGAAGAAACTCAAAGCTAAAGGGATCGTTCAGCCGACTCCCATACAGGTCCAGGGTCTTCCTGTGGTGCTTTCTGGTAGAGACATGATCGGTATTGCCTTTACTGGTTCCGGCAAAACTCTGGTCTTTATCCTGCCTTTAATTATGACTGCTTTGCAGGAGGTGTCTATGCCGATAATTCCCGGCGAAGGACCCTTCGGATTGGTAATATGCCCGTCCCGCGAGCTTGCAAGGCAGACGTTTGAGGTTGTGGAGGAGTTTGTGGGCGTGTTGCGGGATCGGGGGTATCCGGACCTGCGGCCGATGCTCTGCATCGGTGGAATTGATATGAAATCTCAATTAGAAATTGTGAAGAAAGGTGTGCACATTGTGATAGCAACACCGGGGCGGTTGAAGGATATGCTGGCGAAGAAGAAGATGAACCTTGACAATTGCAGGTAAGGAAATTCAGTTTCACTTCGAAATATTTTGTGCATCTTTGTTATATAGCGCGGCAATTTAATGTACAGAAAAATTCTGAACTGTTAAACTTGAATCATTGAAAATTCAGTGTGGCAAAAATCGCCGGCAGCGAGCTATTCAGCAATCGGCGGGTCAATCTCTGGCTGAGAAATTGGCTGAAACAATCACCTGAAAATTGGATTTTTCCAATCAAATCCAGTTTGCCGAATTTTTTGGCAGCAGTCGGGCATCGGCGACATTGTAAAAGTGAATTCTACCCTCATTTTTCAATTTGTGCTTTTGCTAATTTCTGCGAAATTTATGCATTTTTTCCCTCGTTTGCTTGCTACGTTAAAAATATGAAAATTTGTACTTTTTACTTTAATTGCTCCGTGATTTGTGCTGATTTTTCGTTTCTTATTTGGTTCTCATGATTTTCAGTTTTCGAACCCGTGTTGAGTCTGATATTTTATTTCTGCAACACTGATTTCTGCAACCCTAATTAAAAGCGTTTTAACTAGCCCTATGAAATTTCTGAGTTTTTTTTTTTTTTGCCATTTTCATATGCTGGACCATTTCGGAGTCGATTTTTTAGTCCCACAACCCTGATTGAAAGTGTTTTAACTAGCCTTTTGGAAGGGGTAAACATCACTTCCAGAAATGATTTGTAGTTTGTCTTTTAAAATATAAAGCTTGTTTATTTCGGTTTTGTATTTGGAGAGGTAAGCTACGATCTAATTGTGTCTTTCAAAAGTATTCCTTTATTTGTTATAAAAAGAAAGGTCTCTTCTACGGCTATCTTTTGGCATTTCAGAATTGCTTTTACGACCATCTTCTCCTCTCTCCACTTTTCATATTTTTTTGCAAATTTATAAAATTATTAATTGTTTCAATCGATTTTAGAATTTCACATCCATTTCAGAAACTTCAGTTTTTAGAACAGTTTTTATATAACTAGATAGCCAATAGATGATATTACAAGCTGAATTTATTCTGTGGTAAGTCTACCTCAGCCTGGATGGAGCAGATAGATTGGTAGATTTGGGTTTTAAGAATGACGTACAAGAGTTTTTTATCATTTCAAAGCTCAAAGACAAACACTTTTCTTCTTCTCTACTATTCATAAGAAGTTTCAGAATTTTGCAAGAACTGCTCTGGTGAAACCTGTGACTGTAAACGTAAGCAGGGCATGTTCAGCAGACTTGGATGTCATACGGGATGTTTAGTATGTCAAACGAGAGGCGGGATTGTTTATTTACAGTCACGGGTTTCACCAGTATTAGAATGCTTATTCAACAATTTTGTATAAGTTTCAGATAACCAAATGATGCATATTGTAAGTTGAATTTATCTGTCCTGCAGGTACCTCACCCTCGACGAGGCAGATAGATTGGTAGATTTGGGTTTTGAGGATGACATACGAGAGGTTTTTGATCATTTCAAAGCTCAAAGGCAAACACTTCTCTTCTCTGCAACTATGCCTAAGAAGATTCAGAATTTTGCAAGAAGTGCTCTGGTGAAACCTGTGACTGTAAACGTAGGAAGGGCTGGTGCAGCAAACTTGGATGTCATACAGGAAGTTGAGTATGTCAAACAAGAGGCAAAGATTGTTTATTTATTGGAATGTTTGCAGAAAACCCCCCCTCCTGTTCTCATTTTCTGTGAGAACAAGGCAGACGTTGATGATATTCATGAATACCTTCTTTTGAAAGGCGTGGAAGCTGTGGCAATACATGGAGGAAAGGATCAGGAAGAAAGAGAATATGCAATTTCATCCTTTAAAGCTGGCAAAAAGGATGTCTTAGTGGCAACAGATGTTGCTTCAAAAGGGCTTGATTTTCCTGACATTCAGCATGTTATCAATTATGATATGCCTGCAGAGATAGAGAATTATGTACACAGAATTGGACGAACTGGAAGATGTGGAAAAACTGGAATTGCAACCACCTTCATTAACAAGAACCAAAGTGAGACTACTCTTCTTGATCTCAAACATCTCTTGAAGGAGGCAAAACAGAGGATACCACCAGTTCTGGCGACACTTGATGATCCCATGGAAAACGTTGAGGCCATTGTTAATGCCAGTGGAGTGAAGGGCTGTGCTTACTGTGGAGGACTTGGACATCGTATTGGAGAATGTCCGAAACTTGAACATCAAAAAAGTATGGCTATTGCGGGTACAAGGCGTGACTATTTTGGTTCTGGGGGATATGGTGGGGAAATTTGATATTTTACCTCCCATTTTACCAAATCCATTTCCTAAGATATTAATGCCCTTGCTATGTATCCTTAGGGCTTGATTCTCAGATGTTTTGGTCTTTTCACGGCTTTCTTTAAAAATATGCCAGCATGCATTATCATCCTTTGAAGTGGACAAATCTTAGATTCACTTGGTGATGTTTATTTGTAATTGTATATGCACGAGGTCGACTGACTGATGCTATTCTTCTAAGAAGCTTCTATTCAAAAGTTTCTGAAATGATTAATGTCATGATGTTAATGCCAGCATGATTTTATAGATGGGCTAGTTTTAGGTGATATTATAGCATTGTCTGATTTAAGTATTTAGTTTGTCTTTGAATTACATATATGATATCTTGCAATCAATATCTTCAAAAGAAACTGATTACATTCAAGTTTGTTTGATGTCTTCGTAGAGAAAATTATTGGAATCATAACTTGTCTATAGATCTTGCTGTTGTGCCCTTGGAATATTATCTTCCGTTATTATTTCAACACCGTGTCAGGGCTATAGTTTCCACCCTGTTTGGATGCTTCTCATACTTATTCTAGTAGGGAAGGTCAATGCAAGTATGCTGTATACCGATCCTGTGCTTAGACTTCATTCTTAAGTCAGTTTAACTTTGTAGGTCTTATCTTATCTCTGGATACCGATCCTGTGCTTAGACTTCATTCTTAAGTCAGTTTAACTTTGTAGGTCATTATCTTATCTCTGGCTTATTAGGAATGAAATATTAATTAGAATATTCAAAATCTGTTCTGATTTGTCCTGAAATACCTCATCTGTAGCATGGAAATTAAAATTAAAATCAGATTCCTTTGGAATTTTTTCTATGCCTGTCAAAATATATCACGCTTTTGTTGTGTATTTCTTCTAGCCTGCAAGAGGACCCTCTTTCGCTTGCTTTCAGGGCAGGGTGTTGTTTGAAAATGGCAGCACTTGAACTTTCAAAGAATGAAGGGTACATTAACTACTGATATTTTGTATGGAGCAAGCTAATCTCGTAGCAAAGGTATCCTATCTTCAGCCAAAATATGAAGAATTTCAGGGATACCTTGAGTTCCACATGATCCAAGTTCCATGCATTGCAGAACTTTGCCCACAAGGATTTTGCCCCATTCTGAACCTGGCCGAGATGGCTTGGAAAATTGATCAGATGCCTGGGTTGATGGCAACTTTGACTTGTTGGATCACTAGATTCTAGCAGGGGAAGAGAAGATTGCTACAGGACTAGTTTACTCCATTTGTACAATATTCGCATTAGCCCAAGGTTGCATGAGTGGGGGTGTTTTTGAGGGCAGAAGCGTCATTTTCCAAAGATCCTTAGGAATGGAGCCATCCTGAGAGAATTTATTATATTAAAAAAACATCCAGAATGCCAAATTGGTTGCAACTTGCAGAATATATGAAAACATGCATATTTGTACATCAATGACGATAGACATGGCATCCATAGTACATTAATGATCAATCATTCAAGCATCAACCATATATAATCTAGATTTTATCAATTACAAACAAACACAAAATTTTAAGCCATATTATAGAAAGTAGACCATTAATTTAAGGAATGAAATAGGTTATTCAACAATTCTTGACAATAACATGAACAAATAGTTATGTTTACAACACTGAAATATGAAGACCGAGAGACCCAAAACAATAAACTGAGCTAGTTGCTAAACACCTCTTCATAGAGGAAGTGTTAGGGAAGTAGATGACCTTATCAGTTTGTGGAGTTTCATTTTCTTTTGGACACTACTGAATTTTTCATTGGTCGTTTGCCCCCCTACAAGATCTCTCTATGTCATGTACTCAATGCCCCACATATTCCACCTCTAAATAAGAGATTAACTCACCCATCGTGAGTGACATTCATAGGAGCTCTACTTATATCTCTTGGATTGCATTGATTAGAACCTTTAGTTCCAAATTGGCTTGTTATGCTAAGGGCTTCCTCCAATTTTCAGAAAGCCTTATTATTCAGTGGGGTTACTTCCATCACCCTTTGATGCGTGTGCTTCGCATTTCTCTTGGACAATCCATAGCAGTGGAGGGTGCAAACAAACCATCGTTCCATGGAGCAACAAATTTGTAGGTTATTCTGCACACGAGGTGGAGAGAAAGAAACACTTTTCTTTGGTTGCCCTTGTATTACACTATTATGAGATGCATGATAGGTGCCCTCTTCTTTTCAGGTTTTCAGGGGCTTCACCTTCTGGTCTTATCAAGAACCTTGATCACAAGTGCTTGGTTCTGTTCATTAGTGAGGTGATTACCTTTAGATGTTGGGAGCTTCAACATCCCTTCATGCTAGTCACATAGACTACCTTGTTCTTCTAGCATGACATTGAAAATCGAGATGGTTAAATACTTGACAATTATTACCAAATGAGATGATCATAGATCCATCAGGGTTTGTCCCTTGTCATGCTCCACGAAACCTTGAAGTCATGACAGATTTGGGCCCCGAGGAGGACTAGAAATTTCCGATAGTGGTATGCTTGGTACTTTGACATAAGGACAAAGTGATTGCCAGTTTCTTTTGCACCATAAAGGGTTCTTCGTCCTTGGGTGCTAGAAGAACTTTGGCCTTAGCATCTTACCTTAACGCTACTTTCTTTTTCTGCTCTCAATATGAACATCTAGAGACTACTGCCCATCAATCCAGCCCATTCTGTAGGAGGCATTATCAGAAATGTTTTTAGGGTTGACATTGCTATTACCACGCTCCTTGGACAATATTTATCAACCACTCCTTGCAGTTTATTCCCTATTACATTGAGATTGCATAAATGGCTGGCTTCCTACTATATGCAGGGTTTTCTTTTCGTTATTCTACATCTAGGTTTTTCTTGTACTCTTTGGAGATGACTTTTGCACTCTCCCTAGGCCCATTTTGGAAAGTTGTACTTTCTAGCCCCATTGGCCTATTTTTGGTCATCTGTGAATGTTAAAATAATTTCATTTCGTAGATTGATTTGTAAAATGTAAGATAGAAATCTGATGGAAATGTGGTTTATTCAGCCTTTTCTTCATATCATCCTATTCTCCATTCAGATCCTACGAGTTTTTGAAGTAACATTTTATTCCTCGTAAGCAAGATTGTAAGAAGTGGTATTAAATCTTTTCTTCATATCATCCTATGCTACATTCAGATCTACGATTTTTGAAAGTAACATTCTATCCGTCATAAGCAAGATTGTGAGAAAGACATTTTTTAGCGGAACCAATAAATGTGAAAGTAGAGTGTGGCCTAATCTCAAACACTTCTGTATGCCAATTTCCATCATAACATGGAAATTAACAATTCTAAAAATTTCAGGTATCCTGAGAAATTTCAGTACTTGAACAGTTTATTTTAAAATATATGGTGTTCCTATCCTTTATGTTAAACCATGGTCTTATGATATTTTTTATTTTTATAGATTGCAAAGTCCTCGAAGGAAGGCTTTGAATAGTCATAGTGCAATTTGTAATTTTGTATGGATTTTAGGCCTCTCTGTCACGTCATGGGTCAAATGCCAATTCTGCTGATTTATTTTGAATCTGAGGTCATAGTGGAGGTAAGCATTTCTAAATAAATGTCGTGTCGTGTGAATGTTCAGTTTATTTTTATCTTCAATATTTTAACCCCGGATATTTTTCAAGAATTGGTTGTATGAAAGCATGGTCTTATTATCAGTGGATTTCAAAATTACAGTTCAATTGATCAAATGACAGTTATGACTATTTAACTTAAATATGGGATGTTTTGTTTCTTTAGACTCAAAATCCAAGATTAATCCCATGAGCAGGTCTATTGCAATGCATCAGTTAGAACATACAAGCTTGAGTCGCCTTTCATACAACAACGTACGAAAGAAGTACAATTGAGAACAATATCACACTAGCTAATGTTCACCATGAACAAAGTCAAACATTTTGATGTTTAATAGTAGAAAAGCTCAGAGCAGGGTACTTCATTTCAAAAACTGGAATGGATTATTGTACAGGGCAGATACACCCATTTGGTCTTAGTGGATGGTAAAAAGGACAAGAAGACAAAATAAATATGACAATTTTTTTGTAAGATTAGAACAATTGATTGGCTATCACCCTATGGAAAAATTGCAGGGTGATGGTTTCTCCTTTCTCAGTTAGTGTCAGACAACATGGGAACTTGGCTTCTATACAACTACAACATGTTCCATGCAATGAACAGATTTCTTCAACAAATAGTGGCAAGGTTCCAGTGACAAGCATCATCCATCTGAACATATTCAATGTATATGGTTAAAATATTGGTGTTGATATTAGTAATTAATTCTACTGTTCAGAAATTTGAATTATCCAAGTATTCTTCTACTGAATAAGTTTGACTTGTTATGCATTGGAGGCCAACTTCATATTCTTCTGGGAAAACAACAGATAAGTGCTGCTTGTGTTCTGAGTCCTAACTGCACCCCTGTTATGCCTATATCCATTGCTAATACAGTAGTCAACCCATGTAAAATATTTTCATGTAGCCTAATTTTGTTAATCCCGTATATTCACAAGAAAGCTATTCCTATAAGGTTAAAGCATACTTGTTGCTAGTGAATAAAACAAAAAGGCATGCTGATAATCGAGATACCTTTGAGGAGGTTTTGGTTGAACAATGCCAGCTTTGATGTGGTGGGCATTAGGTTTATTGCCAGTTGAAGGATAGTGGTTGCTATTAACCTATAGTCACTTATCTAGTATCAGGGAAAGTCCGGTTATATATTCCATTGCAAGAACGAAGTTAACGGGTTGGTTCGCTACCAAGCTTTAGCCAGAAAGCTTAGTCTTAACCCAACAAGCTCAGTATATGGCTGTGTCCAGTGCGGGTAAAGGGATGCTTTTCTATCTCTCTACTTCAGAGTAGATCAATGGACATGTGATCTCCAAAGTTTTGGAAACGAGCAAAATGAAAAATTTATAAAATACAAAATTATAAATAATTTAAAAATAGTTTTTTTTTTCCAATAAGTAATAAAGTATTTAAAATAAAATAAAATTATTGGAAAATTAAAATAATAAATATAAATGATAATTTAAAGGCAGCCTCATGTATATTATTTTTGACTAAATTTGAACTTGTGACTAATGACCATTTTCTATTTATTATTTTTGACTAAATTTGAACTTGTGACTAATGACCCTTTTCTATTGGTAAAATGCCTTGAATGGATGGTTCAACTTATGGAGCTAATTCTTGGGACTAAAAATCTCAAATTAATGTCAACTATTATATCATGTGAGATCCAATGTCAGTGTTATATTTTAGATTATACGTAGTAAAATGTAATATGAGCTATTTAGCTTTCAAATTCATCATGCTCTTTTTTTTGTAGCCCAAGAAAAGAACAATAAACTCGTGTTAGATTGTGGAATGGAAAAACTCTGGGCAATATCTCTGTAAATGAATTTCTCACATTCTCGGGAAAAAAATCTAATGCACTGTTTTTTTCATAAGTATTCTAAACAATTATTCTGTTAGGGTTTTCCAGAGAACTTGTCTATGGTTTTGTTGTAGCTTACTCTGTCATTTTAGATTTTAATATTATTCAAAATCCAAAAAATGAAATATCATGCTTAAGTTTTGAAAAATCAAAAGAAGGTTTGAAATCTTAAAATATGAGTTCAAATTGCACCATCGGCAGCATTTGAGACATTATGAAAGTGGGCCCGATTCATCTGCTAAAGCCCAACATTTCTTCCCAAAGCTTAAGAATTTCTTCAATTGAGCAAAGATGTAAGATGTGGACACTGGTTTATATTTGAAGAACATGCAGAAATTAGGCTTTAAGGGGCCTCAGCTAAACCATATAGACTACCAAAAGTTGTGCCAATGCGACTCTTTGCTCTTGAGTTTATTAGACAAAGCTTAAATGTGGATCAGGTTCATTTTGTCCCAATGAAAAAGGGTTATCTCTTTAAAACAGTGGGACCTTTCATTGTAAACACAAGACAGGCTGCCCAAGAGGTTGAGAAGTTATTGGGTGATAAGTGTCTTTTGTATGTTGTTGAGTGGGCTTATGACCCTCATCAGATCATTTCCAAAAGAAGGATAGAAAATGGATATTCAGTGTTTGTGCATGAAAATAGGCCAGAAATGGAGAAAATGCAAATGGAGGTCCCTTGAACACCAAAGGAGCAGAGATTGGAACCCCTAGTATTTCAGAAAAAGGTGCAAAAAGGGCCAAAGAGGAAGTCATTGATCTTGATGAAGAAGAGTCAGAAACAACAAAAAGAACCAAACTATTGGATGCAATGTCTTCAGCACAACCTAGTTTAATAATTCAATTAGGAGAAATAAAGGGTGCACCAGCTTCTCCATCCTCTAGTGAGCTTGTTCATGAGCAAGTTCCTCTTATTCAGAGCATGTTTGCCCAGATAGCTGAAAGAAACCAGAAAATAAAGTTGAATATGGAGGCTCAAGCTGAGTCTCAAATCATTTCCGAGCAAACCAGGTTATTGTCTGCTATGGATTTAGAAAAGGGCCAACTTAAAATTGCACTCTCTCATCCCACAGAGATGTCAGTTGGATCCTCTAGTAACTTTAAAACTGTCAATTTGACAGTTGATACTCAAAAACTCCCCATGCTTGATAAAATCAATTTGCACATGCAGACTGGGCAATTGATTGTAAATGATTTACATAAGACAAATGCAACTGCTATTAAAGCAGAGAAAATGTTACACAAAGTGATCAAGCAATTGAAGCTGGAGAAAGCCAATTCCAGAGCTCTAAATGCTCAGGTAGATGAATTAAAGAAGATTATTGTGAAGATAGGAGTCAATCCTGATGATCAACCTGCAATACAAAAGTTATTGCAATATGCTAAGTCTGAAATTGGAATCTTGAGAAAGAAGTTGAATCTCCCTACAGGTGAGCACCCTATTGCTGCAGGGATAGTTGAAGTTGAAAATGAAAAGGAAAATCTTTTACAGGATGTTTTGCAGAAGACTGAAGAGGTTTCTGTGCTTAAGGAATCATTGGCCAAGCTACAGAAACAAGTAGACACTCATGTCTGCACAGTAGTGATGCCAACCAATACAGAGGATCCAGTGGCACAGGTGATGCAGTTGGGTACAAAATTAAAGATGGCTGAGCATGATTTGAAAAAAACATAGAGGGATATGGAGATAGTTTGTAAACTCTTAAACTTGAGTGAAGAGGAAGCTAGAATGGAGAAGGAAAATGCTAAGAAATACAGGGAAGACTTCCAAAGCATTGAAGAGGAGATCAAAAGGTTGAAAGAGAGAATGGAAGGTAATATGTCTTTAATCCAGGCTAGGGAAATTCTCTGTGATGAAATTATCGAAGTCATAAAGAACATTTGGGAATTCCTTGTCATTGTGTCTGTTGAGAAAACAATTGTCAGGGACATGGAAAGTTTAGTTATGCAAGATAAGCAAAAATTGTTAGAGAGATCCAAGTTTGCAAAAAGAATGATAGGTTTTATCAACTCTAAGCCTGATGTAGAGCTAAAAGAACATGACCTTGTGGACAGAACACTGTGTGCAATGGATTTCAATAAGATGTTTATAAAAAATGTCTACCAGAAAACTGCTGAGAAGAAGATGAATGAAATAAAAGAAGCAGTTTCCAGGTTCAATACTGTTTGATAAAAGAGTTAGCGCTAGGCTCCCCTCTTGTTGGGATTTACAAGGAAATTTGTTGCCGTGGGAATCATATGAGACTTTGCTAGTAGAAGCAAAAAGTAAGATTCACAGCACCCATGAGAAGATAGCAGTACTGAAAGGAGCAACTATTGTGAATTATATGAATAAGGATTTTAAACTTTTGTGGATGGTAAAGACTTTGTTTACAGACAAGCCTACTTATAGTAGGATCACAATGTTCAGAATGGCACTCAACAAACTGGAAGAAGCAGCAAAGTCGAATGTACCATTGTGGAGAAGATGCAAAGAGTGGATGATAGAACAGACAAAAGATTCATCAACAGGGCCGTCTACTCAAACCAACAATCTGAACAGTGACCAGCAACAATCAATCATAATTTGATTTGATTTGATTTTATGTTATTTTATTTTCTAAGAAAAGTGAGGTGTCTTTTACCCTCCAATGTAATATTTTAAAATGACTTTTTACTTTAGGCAGTTAGAAAGTAGTTAAGTAGTTCGACAGTTTTTGGTAGTTACCAACTATCCCATGATGTATAAAAAGAGGGAAAATTAAAGAAAAAGGGTTCGAGTCTTGGGAATCTGAAGACTACACAATTTTGTACTTGATGAATTGATGATTAATGAAAGAATCAAGAGTTTCCAGATGGTGCTGAGTATGATTTGTAATCTCTTTGTTATGTGTCATTTTATCCCTTCTCTCTTTGAATATGGTAATGAAGTTGCTGGTCTTTGTTTACTTCTGTGAATAAAGTTAAATTCCCTTAAAATAACGCTCCTATGTTTAAAGTTCTTTTCTCTGTATTTCCTCTAAGTTAAAGATAATAGTTTCTATTAAATACAACATATTGTCTTTAACCTTCCTAAGTATTCTTCACACAACGTTTGTATTCAGTATCAAATGGCATCTTGAAATTTTCATGTCACCTGTATGTCAACGGTTTAAAAAATAATGATCTTCATACTCCTCAAGATAAAGACACTTTATATTAATGAGTGACATGCATAATCAAACTTTAATGTCTTAGGCGCAATTTCTCCACAACCAAGAAATTGGTTTCCTAAGGGACAACATTAATTGGTGCCTTTGCTGAGGACACAAAGATAAGAATATTTTCCCCTGGGTTTTAATACTTTCCTCTGGTTGTTTAGCGAGGAGGAAATATTGGCTATATTGAACAAGAATTGTAACTTTGGCTTCAAAAAGGCCTCATAGAGGTCAGATACCTCGCAGCGGAAAGTTCAAGTTCTTTCAAATCCTGAGAGATTAGTTTCTAAGAGGGTTTGGAAACCAAAAACTCCATCTACACCAAGTCCCACACCATCTGTAACTAGTAGCAGTTATGCACATATTTTTCCTGAGAGCTTAGCAAAAAGATTATCTTTCCTTGATCAAGAATCACCTTTTACACCCACCTCATTTCAAGAGCCTAAATTTCAAGAACAGTGTTTAGAGTCCATCTTTCTCTTTTCAACACCTGAAAATATATCTGCTATCATTGTTCAACTTGAACCTGTATCATCATTACCTCCTTTTCATACTTCATTTAACTTTCAGGAAAGTTCTACATTTGCTAGTACTCAAGGCTGAGTGAGTTCTAGTGCAAACATGGCAATACTTTCATTCTTGCTGAATAGGTATCCACCTATTTAGTTGCCTCAACAACTAAATCCTCTGCCTCAAGAATACTTAAAGATTCTTCCTCGTTTCATGGGGGAAGACGAACAAACAACAAAGAAACATATAAGGGTGTTTTGTAACTTTGCAAAAAATCTTAATGTTGAACACCTGGATGTTGTTTTAAGACTTTTTGTGTAGTCTTAAGACGGTGAAGCAAGAAAGTGGTTTAAGGGGCTCGCTAATAACTCTATCCCTACATGGGAGGAGATCGAGCACTATTTCACCTAGAGATGGGGAGAGAAATGAGATCATGGATATTCACTTACATAGTTTAATTCTATGAAAAGGAAATCTGATGAAAGCATTGCTAATTTCATCAGGAGGTTCAATAAGCTTTACAACAATCTTCCAATGGAGATATAGCACCCTCCTACTGGTGCGAAAGTGACTTTTGCAGGGGCATATGAATCATAATTTGGATTCACATTAAGGGAGAGAAGGTCCTCAACCCTTGACCAGAGTCAAACTGATGCTCTAGAAATAGAAGCAAATTTGGTGGCTACAGGCAAAGCACCAAAGACATAACTTGCACAAGATAAGGGAAAGGCCAAAGAAGAATCATCTCAAAACCAGACATTGGAAGATATGAACAAGGTGATAATTTTTTTTTCTAGCAAATTAATTAAATTGGAATTGGAGAATAAAAATTCTCAGAGGAAAGTACAATAGAATAGAGGTTTTAATCCCCAAGACAGAGAGCAACCTTTGCAGATTTTGCAGAAGGAAAGAAAGGACCAAGATCAAGTCCAAGCGCCACTCTACTTGGAAGTAGATCCCGGTGAAGCATTGTTATAGCTCCAAATCTCACTCTTATGGTTTGTGATGCTGCACTTATGGCCTAGGGCAACCCCTCCTTCCAGACCTGGTCCAAAAATTTAAAAAACAGTGTTTTATTCCCTATACGCGACTTTGCCCTGTGTTAAACGCGTGTACACGCGGGTATGTCATACCCAACCCGCGTGTATCTATTAAAACACTTAAAAAAATAATAAATTCCTCTTTTTCGGGCGGTGATCGCGGGTTTACCTGCTGGATCACCTGTTAGTGCCCGTGGCCTAACTGTTCCCAACCAACTCCTAACTAAAAAACTACTTTGGAGAGGGTATAAAAAGACATCAAAGGGAAGGCCAAAGAGAGAGAGAAAGGAGAGCAAGATTACTATGCTGAGATTTTTCCCCTTTGACCAGGTCTGAAGTCCTTGGTGCTTTCTGCACTTCCCCCATCTTGCATAGGAAACCCTTGTTTCCATGTGTATTGGTGATCATTCATCCTTGATATCATCATTGAGTAAGACTTGGAAGGAGCTCTTGTCGGAGGCTTGAGGCTGGAACGAATCCGGGAGGAAGCTTGCTTGGAGCCTGCTGAAGGTGTTCAGGTGATATCTTTCCGATATATGTACTTTATTTGCCTTTATATATAAAGAAACACGTCTTTGTTCCCGAATAATCTTTCTTTATGCTTATGAAATTCTTGTGTTGAATTCTTATGAAAGTGGTTACTTAAAGATTTTTTATAACTAACTTTATAGCATGAAGATGATTTATATATAAACTTCTATACATGTACTGTTGTGTTCTTTGATTTGTTTGTCTTGCAGGTCAAAGAAAGAAGAAGGGAACTCCAAGAAGGGTTTGCACCCTAACGGTCTTCTCGAACGTAGGACCTTAGGTATGTACCCTAAACATTAGAATTTGCTTAAAAGTAAAAAAGATGGCTGTGTGTGTGTGTTTCTTTGAATAAGCAATTTTCAGTCTGGTAGAGTCTTAGCCCAAAGGACCCTAGGGGTACTTTCCCTTCAACCAAGCATCAAAAGAACATTCTAAGGATCATGATGATCATATTTCCATAATGTATGCAGGGGGTGAAGATGAAATAAGTGTTGAAGAACAATATACTGAGACAAATGTCACCTTTGATGAAAATGAAATTGAAGAGTATTGGAACTAGTTTTCTGATTTTATGCAGGCAGAATTGCACAAGTATGACTTGAGATCAAGAAAAAGATCTAGATTTAAAGAAAATGAAGGTGAGCAACAAGTTTCTGATGTCATGTCAATGGATTCCGACAAAGAAATAAATTGAAGGGTGGTTGGACAGGAAAATTCATGAGTTCACGGCACTTGAAAACAGGAATCCACAAGTATCAAAGGAACAGTGGTTAGAGCGTTACTTATATATGGAAATCCACGAATTTTTCTTTGCATCCTTCCCCTCTGAGTTGTACGAGTGGATCACGAAGCTAGCAGACAATCAAGAAAGGTGTAGGCTCGACAAACTGATTGTGTGGAATCCAGAGTTGGTGCATAGACTAGAATCATCGAGAGATAAGATCACGCGTGCTGTGGACCATTGGCTTGATCGAATTATAGGAGGGTTTATCACCAAATTCACAGTAGACACTTCAGTCAGCTATAGCGAGGTAGAACGATGCTTCCTCAAAGGACCGCGAGGTAAGTATGTTAAAATGTTGAACACTTGGATTAAAATGCTACTGTGTGAAAAGTGGGTTATGCGAATAAATTGATTTTTGGGGCTATGCGAAGTGGGAGGATCTATAGAAACGAAGGTAGTGCAGAAATGGAAACTAGCCCCTTGATTTCACCTTGGTGAGAAAGTGAGGAAGAGCTTGCGAAGGTTTCACCAAGAAGTGCAATCATTTTGATAAAACAACGAATTCCGCGCATACCACCTCCACCTACACCACCACCAGTTTCACCATCTTCACCCACACCACCTCCGCCACCACCATAGTTCAATATGGAAAGCGCAATAAAGTTTCCGGTGTTCAAAGGGGTAGGGAACGAAGATCCGAACAAATTTTGGTTCGTGGTAAACGTTGTATGGGAAGTGCAAGGAGTCACAGATGACAACATAAAAAAGGCAACACTGGTAAGAGAGTTGCAGGATCATGCACTGACATGGTACATTAAGCATTCTAATGACAATCCAAATGCAGGGATCGCAGATATCCAAGCTGTACTAAACAGGGAATTTAGCAGGCCAAAATTGGAGACACAGTCGATTATCAGGTTTAAGGAAATCACGATGCTTCCAGGCGAGACCCCCTGGGAGCTGGATCAGAGACTGAAGGGTATGATTTGCGAAGCCAACATGACCTTGACAGATGGACAACATCGCACATGGTTTGTAGCATCACTAACACGGCATCTAAGGACCGCGCTGCCACAGCAGAAGCTATCCACTCAGGACGAAGCTTTGGAGATCGCAATGAGACTGCATGAGATCCTAATACAAGATCCTACTAGCATGGGAGTCCAACAAATCCATGTGCAGTTGAAAAACCTGTGTCTGGAGATGCAGAGTTTGAAACAGGACAAGACAACTCGTCCTTAGGCGTGCGAGGAGGTATGGTGCATAAAGTGCAAAGGCCAGGGACATGACAAGGACCATTGTCTAGTTTTTGCGAACTACTTGGCGGGAGGAGGGCCAATGCCATTGAGGCTAGAGGCACAAGTAGGACCGAGCGCGACGCCTACACTATGGTGCGCGATTTGTCAGATAGGAGGGAAGCATGCTATAGATAACTGTAACGTATTACAGAAGTATACGTAGACGTCCCAACAGTTGTTCTGTAATTTCTGTAGATCAGTAAACCATGATGAGTGTACCTGTAGAAGTTATGAATTGATGATGGATCAGACTCCTACCTACATGGTGCAGACCGAAACGTGAGCCCTCGATCAAAATGCAGGGATGGCGCGCACTGGGTTTTAGGGGCACAGACGAGGTTGAGGTGGAATGGGATTAGGAAGGGGTCGCAAACAACTGATTTGTTACAATTGTGGAGGGCCAGGGCATTATGCCCGCGATTGTACAAATCTGACGAGAGCATCATGTTTATATTGTACCCAGTTTGATCATGAGACGGAGGACTGCCCCACACTAATAGCGAGGTTGCTTGATAAAGGAATACTCCAGCCTCCCCTGACTGATAACTCGCAAATGATGAGCTCTGAGCCGTGCGAGGAGGACCCGAATGTAAACATCGTGCTCCGAAGCGGTATCACGAAATGAGATGATAAGGGCAAGCAACTTGAAGAAAGTGCTTGGGTTCAGAAGGCTCCAACAAAGGAACCAGAGTTCGATTTAGAGTGTGCAAAGGAGACATTCATGGAAGCTAAGAAGAGCTTCGTGGAGGCCTCCACTTTAGGTAATAAAGACAAACTAGAATCGAAGATGGACCCATCAATGCTTACTACCTTTCTGGAGACATGCATGAAGCTGTTGCACGACAGTAAGGCTGTAAAGGGACTGTAGGAACTCATCACTAGGTGCGCTGGGTAAGGAGAACCACGCGTAGTCCAGAAGCTCAGGAAGCACACAACGTGAATAGGAAGGGAGATGAGATTGACTGTGCAAATTGGGGAATATGAAATGGATCAAGTGATTCTGGATTTAGGATCGAATGCAAATGTACTGCCAAAGCAGACATGGGAGCGCATGGGTAGGCCCAGGTTGCAATGATCTATTATTCAATTGCGAATGGCGAACCAGCAAAATATCCTACTAATGGGAAGATTGTAGGGAATAATGGTAGATATCAAAGGTGCAAGCGCGGTAGCAGATTTCGAAGTGATAGAGATTGTTGATGACAACAATCCCTATCCTGCGCTACTAGGAATAGATTGAGACACTGACATGAATGGAGTGATAAATCTAAAGAAGCGCAAGATGATTTTTGAGAAAAAGTCACTACACATAGTGGTGCCCTTAGACCCTGTGGAAGGATCGCGCTACACAGACCTAGTGCGTGACGAAGAGAGCGACGACAACCTAGACTATATCTAAAAAATCACTACGTGGGAGAAGGACAGGGTGAATCCTACAGCGGATGGCAGAATTTCGTGGGAGCACGAAAGCTCCTACACATTAGATTTAGATAAAGAAATAAAACGATGGCAAAACCAGTTACACGAGGTAACCACACTCAATTGCAACATGATGGTAAGATCACTGCGTCGTGTGACAAAAGAGGTAAGGGATCTGCCTATGTATGACGGGTTGACAACGGTGGATGAATTCCTCAACAAATCTGAAAGTGAGGTGCCAGAACAGCAGCGGTTCGATGCTCTGAAATGGAAATTGTGCTACAGCTATAAGGTGGTGGGGTACGCACCAACAACATTTTGAGGACTGGCACGAATGCAGAAGGGTGATGCTTATACAGTTTGGAAAGCCTCAGTTGTGGATGGAAGCCGGGTATGATGGATGAAACATCCTGCGCGCCCACCTCTCTAGATGGGTACAGGGATATGGTACGCAACCTACATGAACGCACACCGTCCTCACGATAGTAAACAAGAACAACAAGCAGGAGTGGGCAAGATGAGGGCGCGAACGACGAAGTATGATAAGACCAAGCGTGCCAAAGATTATATGCGGGGAAGCCTTTGACAAGGTGTGCGAAGTGCTGAACACGGTCCACCATGTGAGACGCACTGACTGGGACCTGCGCATACCAGCGGTTCTATGGGCTTATAGGAACCTATGCAAAACCTTGACCGCGCAAGCACTTCCGAAGCTGAAGTATGAAGCAGGGGCTGTAATCCCTATGGAGCATGTGAAGCCTAGTCCGCGCATAGCAGCACCCGCAGATACGATGGTCCGCAAAGCCCAGAACAAAGGAATCACACAGTCGCGAGAAACAAAACACATAAAACTTGAGGAAGAAATCCAACGGGGAAACTTTAGACTCCGCGAACTTGAAAAAGAAAGGGTACGATTAAGGAAGAAAAGCACTATGATGGACGCGGAGGTCAAGAAGCTGGAGGATGAGATAAAGGAAGCATTTTTCGTCGAAGAACCTAGGATGGTAAGGCAAGGTGCGTACGATCATACTGACAAGTTTGAGCACTATCGCCATGAATTGGTTAGTCTGCTGCCTTGGCTTGGACCGCATATCACCAAACGTATTGACCAGGGTAGCGCGTTGCACATAGTAAAGTGCACGATGCTGACCACAACAATGGAAGGTGGGGATTCTCCACGAACCATGATGGAGGACGGGATGGAGCTCCACACGGGTGGTGTGACCACCTGACAAGCCGCAGGAAGGACAATATAGTGCCCCAGGAAGTTGAAAGGAAGTGCCGGACTATAAACTATTATGCCCGGGAGCCACACGATATTGGGGATGCACGTAGAAGGAGAGCGTCACAGTGTCTGCGTCCGCACACGGAGCGCTGCACTGTCGCGCAGATTTGCCAAAAAGTGACCGTTGAGGTCACTATTCACGATGGGATGTGCGACTTGAGGCCAAATGGAGCGGGCGATGGGCATTTAAGATGCAATTTATGGGAAAGATTTGGGAAAATCTGCTGCCAAGAAAGCATTAATGGACTAGAATTGGGGGGAACGGTCGAATTCGAATTCAAAAGGCACTATAAAACACAAGGGGCTGCCCAACAAACAACACTTGGTCATTTGAGAATTGAGTGATTGAGCAAAGCACTGAGCATTGAGAGCCAAGAGATAATTGAGCCCTTGAGTTCGCGAGTGATAGACTATAACCTAGGTACGATGACTGCAACTAAGGATGGTTTGGGAATTGAAGAGGTAATTACCGGCAAGGCCGCACAGACCCCAATGGTGGAGGATGTTCCAGAAGGTGCTGGGGTTGTGGTAGAGATCCCCAAATCACCGCGTATGCCAAGACCTAAGAAGGATAAATTGGCAATGGCTCCAGTAGGCATGTCCCCGAGGAACCCGCTGCACAACAAAATATCAATGGTAGAAAAGGGGAAGCTATCACGATAGAAACAGATGAGGAAGAAGAAGATTTGCAGGCCCTGAGCATCGTAGAGGAGGAAGACGAAGGCATGGAGGAGGATATTCAACCTACACGCTCTGCAACAAAACTTCCCGCATATGTCCCTCCATAGAGAGGAAAGACCAAAGTGCCGAAGGACCTGGACGAAACTAAGAGTTCACACCAGACCCCGCTCCTCCCAACAGCATTGTGTTTGAAGGTACGCACCTAGGCCACGTGCCAACCATGAAGGTTGAAGATTGGGACCTTGTTGACTACAAGAAGTTTCCTCACCTAGAGACCAGGAACCTCATGAAGTAGAACACTGTGGGGGTAGTGACAACATTAGAACTGCGGAAGTGGCTACGTGGTGTGGAAAAGGCCGGGCTGCTAAACTTATTATGGGTGCCGCATTTCCATCGCACTCCCATAACTATTTTCGTCATCAGGCAGCTGCTTTTCCTGGTGCATGATGGGTATCTATGGCTGTAGGAGCCTATCCCCATCATGACAGATCTCATTCACTGCATTTCTCGGCTCCCCTGCAAAGGAAAGGACCCTGTGACCATAGCTGAAAGAAAGGGCAGTGATTTGGCCCTCGCAGAAGCCATGAAGACGAAATATAAGCTGGAGAAGAAGAAGAGGGGATACGCCATCTCCAACGTCAAGGACAAAGGGGTACGTGTAGCAACCCAAATCCTGGTCGGAAAAGTTATGAGGTAGTGCTGCGCCGATGAGGTACTGGCACCAATGGTTGCACTGATCAAGCAGTGCATGGAGGGGGTCTAGTTCAACTGGTCCAAATTCCTCTGTGAGGAATTTTTGAAAAAATTCCATGAAGCCCAAGAGTAGGGAAAAACCTTCCACTATGCGTGGTTGTTGTTATCCATAATGCTCGTAGCAGGGGAACTGCCGGAGGACAATCAATTCCCCAACATTGACAGAGAATTACTGGAGGCCGCGAAGTACGCTTCGCTCTGGGCCACAAAGGATGTGAAATGGATACGCGACACCAAAATCTTCTGGATGCTCATGGAGATGCACATTCGGATGTGGATCGATCAGAGGCCGCTCCTTTTGCCCACGGTGTACAACAGTCTATATAGTTTTGCAGACTTTAAAGCTGATATGCACAACATTTTTATCAGGGTGCGTAAGGATCTAATGAAGCAGTGGATGAAGCTACCTTTTGTAGCCACTGACGACGCAATTTTCACTGTCTTGGAGACATGGCCTCCGGAATGGTGCGCCCCAGATCTTGCAGAACTTGAGAAGGTGGCAGCGCAGAAGAAGAAGGACGATGCCAAGCTGCGCGTCACACAATTGGCCGAGAAAAGGCAGAAGGAAATAGCAATAGCGGAGGTAAGGGCAACGCGTGAAGTGGCATAGAAAGCCGCCGAGTAGAAGAAGGCTGCAGAAGCAGCAGCAACAACACAGGCGGCAGAGGAAGCAACCGTGAAGGAGGACAAGGGCCAAGCAATGTCCTCGCAGGGGCAGGAGGTAGAGGAAGCAGAAACAACAGAAGGGAGCACAGACCCAGGGACTGCATCCACACAGTTAAAGCACCCACACATGGCAGAAAGAGCAAGACCAAGGAAGAAGGTCAAGGCCTCGAAGTTGGCCATTGACCCGATCACCTTAACCGAAGGTGATCTGCATGACATTGGCGAGATGGTTCACGATGTCACAAATGAGGCTCTTCAGGATTTTATGCAGGAGCACCAGACTATGTTGGGGGCCCTCAGGGTGCAACTACAGGAGTTACAGGTGTGTCCCCCTTAGGTGGGTACCCTTTCCACCCACCTCGCAGTAAGATCCTCGGTAGCAGAACAGATGCTGCATGCACGAATGGAAAACACAATAGTGTTACCGGAAGGGGCCCCAGTAGCAGAGAACAAGACCGATAGATTTCCGGTTAACATGATCGAAGGCCTTGGCCTTAATTTGATCACCCTTCTGTGTGAGACACTGTATCTACTACAGGATGGGATAACAGTAGAGCTGCACGCTAGGGAGAGCCACGCGATCCAAGTTCTTAGCGAGAAAAAGATAAACATGGAACAACTCATCTTGTAGCATGACGAATTGGTGTCGCAGAATCAACAGTTGGTGTAGGTGGTAGATGATGCTTGCCGATGCATCCCAGAGCTGGCCATCCCAGTAGATCTGCCAGTAGAGGTGCGGATCCACAGGTTGGCAAATAGAGTCTGCAAGGCTAGAGAAGAAACGACCAAGGTTCAGTTGGAGTTGAGTTTTTAGATCGCCGAGCTGCGGTTAAAGGTGCAGCGTTCCACTCCCCCAGAGGTCCGAGAACAACGTGCTAGCACTATCGCAGCGGGATTGGAAGAAATTAGAAGTGCAGTGCAAGACTGTACCACTTTGTTGGAGCAAGCACTTGAGGTCCTCACAACTCTACAGGAGGACCCCAACATCTAGCACCTGGAGACCGAGGCGCGATAACTTCAGCGGCAATATGACAATGTCCGAGGAACTACACAGACAATAGTCCTCACTCAGCGGCTTGTGAGGATGCAGCAAGCTAAGGCACTGACGAAGTAGGTGGATGCGGCGCGACATAAGGAGGCAATTCTCAAAGCACGCATCCAGTCATGGATCGACGAGGCTTTCACTATCACAAAAAACATTGAAGGAAAGCTTGCGCACATATAGGGGATGCACACGTTAATTCAGAGAAGCACCCTAGACATAGAGGTCTCAGAACAGAGGATGCAACAGATTCAGCAAACAGTGGGTCAGTGCACTAGCAACATTAGCACAGTGCAAGGACAGTTGGAGGAACTTCGTGCCAAGATCACCGTACCGACAGAGTGACTCAAGGGCGAGTCACGATGTTTGTGTTGGGGGCCTGTTGGGTGTGGAATCCCCCAAGGCATGTTTTGGGGCTCAAAGCCCATGTTTTGACTCAATATTGTTGTAAAGTCTCCGAAAATTGCGGGCGCAGAGCGTGAAATGTATGATAGAGTCATAGGGTTGTCCACCCTTCTCTTGTAAATGTAATGTCGACCTACCCATGGTCTGCAGACCATGGGATTGTATAAATAGAGCAAGGCTCTAAGTGGAAAAGAGAACAAAGAAGAGAAGCAAGAGATGAGAGAATAGAAGCGAAGAGAAAGTGTCTAAGTGTGTCTTGGGTCGTAGGATAGGAGAAGCCTCTGCAGTTGAGTGCGCATAGGCCTAGTAGTCTGCAGTTGTGTGCGCGGACCCCTGAAGCTGAGTGTGCAAGGCGGAGTCGATTCTGTAACCAAAGAAGAGATTAATAAAGAAAGGTTTTGTTACCAATTCGTGTATCTATTCTTGGATTAATGCATGGTTAATGTAAATTGCAAATATACTGTTTATTTACTGCACGCACTTATATGAATGATTTAGGTTGCTAAGTATAACTTAATGCATACAAGTATGCTAAGTTAATCAACTAACAGTGGAATACTAGTAAAGGCTTGGGTAATAACAACGTTCGGCCCCTGAGTAGGGCTGCAGGAAGGCATCATCTCAGGCTGCAAGGTACGGGTAAGTGTGTGTAGCAACGTGCGTAGGGTCGAACCGCAGACTACTTGAACTCATCAGACATCTCCAGGGTGCGGAAACCTGGTTCTAGCACCCTCCCATACTACTTTGGGTGAGATCTCAGTCCACGCTCCACGGACTATTGTCGAAAGGGCCAATAGTACTGGGATTTGTTTAGCTAAATCACCTCTGAACCTAGGTCAGGCCCCAACAAGCCAACAAATTCCAATTATGAGGAGAAGTGAAGAAGAAACAGAAAGGAATACAAGACAGATCCATGCATTTAGTCTCACTAAAGAAATGAAGTTTGGGATCTAGTTGAGAATTTCTTTGAGGCTTTCAATATACAGTTCGTTCCAAGAGATGGGAATAGGTTAGTAGACTCATTGGCTGTTGCAGCCAACACTTTCAGACCTTCTATAAATCCAAAACTAAGGTATGAGGTCAAAATGAAGTACAGACTATCTGTTCCAGATAACATAAAGCACTGGCAGGTTTTCGAGGATGACCAACAAATCAAGGAGTTCTTAACGATGATTGAAGACTTTCAAGGCACTGAAATTGATCAAGATGGGGATGAAGTAACAAAAAATGCAGAAGTAAGTGATTATAAAAAGTCCATAGCTAATTAGAAGATCATTCAATTGAAGGATAATGTTTTTCCAAGAGGACTTGTCCCTCTTGAAAGGCTCTTTAATTCTAATGATGTAGCAGTTGGTGTAGAAAAAGTTTCTCAAGATGAACAGGTCCAAGATTGCAACATCGGGATCTAGAAGGAGCTCAAGCTAGTCAAATTGTTTAAGGGAGTTCCATTTAATTATAAAGAAAGGTATATTGAACTTTTTAAGAAGTACACTGATGTTTTTGCTTGGTCATATGATGATCTCAAGACATATGATATGAACATAATTCAGCGCAAGATTCCCCTGAAAGAAGGGATTAAACCCTTTAAGAAAAACTCAGGCAGATCGATCCTTTGCTTTTGTCATTAATTGAAAAAGAAGTTAAGAAGCTTATGGATGCTAAGATAATAGTTCCACTCTGATACTCTGATTGGGTGGCCAATTTAGTACCGGTAAGGAAGAAAAATGGTGAAATAATGCTATGTGTGGATTTTAGGAATTTGAACAAAGCCTCCTTAAAGGATAACTATCCATTACCTAAGATGGACCATGTGTTGCAAAAGGTAACTGGATCATTCAAAATGTCAATGGTTGATGGTTTTTCTGGGTATAATCAGGTGGTTGTTGATAAGGAGGATCAAAATAAGACTACATTTACAACCCCTTGGGGAACCTTCATGTATGCTTGGATGCCCTTTGGGCTGATGAATGCTAGTGCAACGTTCCAGAGAGCTATGGATATTGAATTTGTGAGTGATAAGTTTGTGGTGATATAATTGAATGATATCATTGTCTTCTTCAAGTCAGATGAGGAGCATTTAGAACATCTGAAAAGGACTTTTTAGAAGTGCAGGAAATATGCCCTGTCTTTGAATCCAAAGAAGTCTGTTTTTGCTCTAGAAGAAGGCAAGTTGTTGGGATACATTGTTTCAAGAGAGGGAGTAAAAATAGATCCATAAAGAGTATAGGTTGTACAAAAGATACCTTTGCCCAGAAGTAAGAAAGATATTCAAAATTTTTTGGGGAAAATAAACTTTCTAAGGAGATTCATGTCAAACTATGCTGAAATTGTGAAAGAGATTACTAATATGCTGAAAAAGGAAAATGAAGTACATTGGACCAAAGAGGCTAAAGAGTCGTTTTCAAGAATCAAAGAAGCACTACAAGAAGCTCCAGTTTTGATTAGTCCATATTATCAAAAGCCCTTTCAAATATTCTCATTTGCATCACCTAGTTCAATAGCTACTGTTTTGCTACAGAAAAATGATGAAGGTAAAGAGCAACCAGTTGCTTTCTTTAGTAAGGTACTCAGGGATGCTGAACTCAAATACAATATTCTTGAAAAGTAGGTGTACACCTTAGTGAAGGCCCTAAAAGCTTTTAGTACTTATGTGTTACAGTCACAAATTGTTGCTTATGTGCCAAATGTTGCAGTGAAGGATGTCCTAGTCCAGAGTGATGTGGAGGGTAAAAGAGGAAAATGGATAGCTAAGATCCAAGAATATGACCTAGACATAAAGCCAACCAAACTAGTGAAAGGATAGGGATTGGAAAAGATGTTGGTTGAGTCAAATTTTCAGGCTTTAGGAATCAATTTACTAACACCTATAAATGAAGAAATGAGTAAAGAAAATGAAGATAAGTCAAAGCTAGGTATGAAGATCAGATACAAATTTCTATGCTCAAATTGGTATAAGCACATAGTTCACTATTTATGTTTTCTTTCTTGCCCTCAGTCATTAGATAGAGCAAGATATAGAGCATTAAAAATCAAGGCACAACCATATGTGATTGTAGAGGGTGGATTGTATTGGAAAGATCCTACTGGAATTTTGCTGCTATGTTTGACAAAAGATGAGTCTATAGAGATAATTAAGGATTATCATGAAAGGTTGTGTGGGGGCCATTACAGTTGGAAGGTCACTGCTCATAAAATTCTCCAGGTAGGCTTTTATTGGCCTACCTTATTTAGTGATATATATAGGTTTGTCAGAGGCTGTCAAAAGTGTCAGTTTTTCGTTGAGAAGAAGAGGTTGGCCCCTTTTCCATTGATTCCAGTCTTCATAGAAGAACCATTCAGGCAATGGGGGCTAGACTTCATTGGAGAAATTAACCCCCCTTCAAGTGGACAATATAAATGGATTCTTACAACAACTGATTATTTCACCAAGTGGGTAGAAGCTATACTTACTAGAAACCAAGTGGGTAGAAGCTATACTTACTAGAAAGGCAAATGACCAAGTGGTGATGAAGTTTTTAGAAGAAAACATTTTCAGCAGATTTGGGTGCCCTGTTAAAATCATAACTGACAATGCTCAAGTGTTCAGTTCAGTTAGGTTTGTTGCTTTTTGTCAGAAGTATAATGTTATTCTATCTCATTCAACAACTTATCACCCTCAAGGGAATGGATTGGCTGAATCCACCAACAAAACATTGGTGAAAATTCTAAAAAAGACCATTGCAGAGAATCAGAAGGACTGGGATTCAAAATTGAAGTTTGCTCTTTGGGTCGTTCAAGTGACTACAAAAAGGTCTACAAGAAAATCACCTTTCGAGCTAGTGTATGGAACGCAGGCTTTGTTTCCTAGTCAGCTTGTGAAACTTGTGATTGCAATGATTCAAGAAGCAATGGAAGAACCCAATGCTTTAGTGAGGAGGATGCATAAGGTAATGGGGTTGAATGAAAGTAGAGATAAGGTGAGAGATAATTTGATTATGTATCAATAAAAAGTGAAAGGTATTTTTGACAGAAAAGCTAAAGAAGTTGATTTTAAAGCTGGAGACCTGGTGTTGAGGTGGGATACCAGGTGTTATAGACATTTTTGTGCCTTACAGCTCTAAGCGTGAAATGTCCATAAACCAAGGGATCCTAAGTCCCTAAAAGTGTTGTTCCTACCCCTAGAGGAACAAGGTCAACCAATTACAGCTTCTCCCAGAAGTTCTCTACCAGAAACTACTCAGAATCAGTCAAATCAGGATCATTTCAGCTGCTCCACTAGCTACATGCGTTGCATAGCACCCCAGTACACTAGCTAGGTGCGTTGCAACGCACCTAAATGCACTACCAGGGTGCGTTGAGCGGGAAATGACAAATGGCGGTGTCATTCCGCGAGGTGGACAGACAATGGAAGCTTCCAGAATCTTCCCCAATAACACTTGCCTCACTGAGTTCGACCAAGGATGAGTAAGAGGCCCTCAGTCTCCAAGTGGAAGCAAGAACTGACAAAGAGAAGCCACAAGTCAAATCATAAGCTGACTCATCCTCTTTGCATACATCTATATATGGATCCCTCATCCCAGAGATCCAGAGGCTGGAATTTTGTACTTTGCAGAGAATTGCTGTTGGTTTTGAGATTGAGATCAGTGCATTGGGTGATTTATGCTTTGTTGGAGGTGAAGAAGGGATTCCTTTGCTGGGAGGTTGATGCTGGATCGGGACTCACTTGGTTGTATCTCCTCCTGGATCTTCTTGTTATATCAATAAAACTATTTGAGTTTCTCCTACATGCTTGTGTATCAATGATGTTTTGTTATATTTGCATGTTTAGCTTAAATTTGATCCTAAGCTATTTATTTCAAAATCATAAAGTGTCGTAGTCATCTCTACCTTTTGATTTCAAAAAAAACTTGTTTGTGTTTTTCACTTGAAAGCAAATTCAGATTTGTACATCAACTTTCTTTTTAGGCATCGATATTAAGAAAGTGAAAACAAATACATGCATATGTGCATTTGCATATTAATAGTTTGTATGGCTTGATTTAGGAAAAAGTGCATTTACAGTGTGCTCTTTGCTCTTTGAGAAAAGATTGTGTCTTTCTTTTCCCCTTCTAGCTAGGATTTTCATTGTTGAAAAGAGATAAAAGGCTTGCTTATCATCTTTAGATTGCATTTAGGAATTACATCTACATCTCGTGGTGAACCCAAAAGGCAAACTTCTAAGAAAGGTCAACTTAAAATAAATTGAATGAATCTAACAACGCATTGGAACTTAACGCACAACATAGAGGTCTAGGCTAGAGACGTGTTCCGACGTCGTAAAACCTGGTAATTGTTGTCCTCACTGATGGTTGGGTGATTCCTCCACTGTGAGACGATAAGTGCCAGTACGGACTTGTGCTCCCACGTACCGTCGAGTATATATTGGGAGACCCTATAGGCTTAAAACCTTTTATCCATAGGAAGCCGTGTCGGCCGCCCTACTGATCGCAATGCACCGAACACAGCATTCAGGAAGATTGACTTCCGTACCGTAAAACGTATTCTGTAGTTTTGTGATTGGTTTGGTACACCCTCTACCTAGATCTCCAGAGCAGTCCCTTTCGTTTCTTTTCAGACTCCTTAACGGAAAAGGTCCATCTGAGCACTTGTCACTTCAGGCTCATTAAACATCGAAGGAGACTAGAGTCATCTTTTGTTTTTTCTCGACTCTTAAAAACTGAAAAAACAAGTTGTGTCTAAAGCGTCTAAAATTCATTTAATTCGGAAACATACTTCCCCTTTTTATTTTAGTTGATCGAGTAATCTGCAATCATGGAAGAAAGTCAATTGAAACCCTGTCGTTCGCGGAGGCTTACGAGTCAACCGTCTTTGTCTCTGGAATTGTTGTGGGGAAAAATGCCTATGCAGGACGATCCTATCCACCTAAGGTGTGACAGTGCCTTAGCAACAAACAGAGACAGCTATTCTAGTATTCTTCCTTTATGAATTAAGAATGAAGAGAGTTGGATGGACTAACCGGTGTCTTCCGTTTGTCCCTCGATCCGGTTTCTCTTCTCTTTGGGAGTTCCCAGCTACTTTCCTTCTCACTCGCCCAGCTTCAAGAGGTTTCTGCAAGATCACAAGAAGAGAACACTACACAAAGACATAGATTCATATTCATAACTAGTTCAGGATTAGAAATAAACTAAACATACTAATGCAATCATACATCAAAGATACACCAGTATATAGGAGAAACCAAGATAGCTTTATTGATGAATAACAAGGTTCAGGAAGAGATACAACCCAGAGGGCTCCAATCCAGCATCTCCTTCCCAACAAATAAAATTCCTATCTTCACCTTCCTTCAAAGCATTAAGCACCCAATGATTCCAATCTCAAACCAACAGCAATTCTTTGCAATAACAAAATTCCAGCCTCTAACCTCTTGATCTCTGGGATGAGAGATCCATATATAGATGTTTGGAGAGAGGATGAGTCAGCTTGAGATCTGACTAGTGTCCTCTCCCTCTGTCAGTTCTTGATTCCACTTGGAGGTTCTTTCTTCCACTTGGAGATTGGGAACCTCTTACTCATCACCAATCGAATTCACTGATGCAAGTGTCATTGAGGAAGATTCTGGAAGCTTCCTGGGTCTTGACACCTCTTGGAATGAACTTGCCATTTGGAAATTCTCGCTCAACGCACCCTGGTAGTGCTTCTACCTGTGTTGCAGTGCAGGTAGCCAGTGTTGGCTTTGACATTCAGCGCAGACAGCTAGTGGACCCACTGAATTGATCCTGAATTGACTTGTTTTTGAGCAGTTTCTGGTGGAGAACTTCTGTGAATTGCTGTGGTTTGTTAGCCTTGTTCCTCTAGGGGTAGGAACAACATGTTTAGGGACTTTGGATCCCTTAGATTATGGACATTTCATGCTCAATGCTGTAAGGCACAAAAATGTCTATAACAATTGCCCCCTAAAGTATGAGGCCGTTTATCGGGTGAAATGCTTTATCAGGAGGATCCGAAGTTCATCCAATGCTGGAGAGGAGACCTGTAATAAGATACAATACAATACATTATTTTTCATACTACTTTCATGATCTAGCTGAGGCAGGCATTCCCATGCTCAGCTTTATAAATTCATTTTCCTGTACATAGAACAGACAATCGTCTGGTGGTAGACTGATAATTTTGATGAAATTATCATCCTTTGGGTAGGATGATTATCTGCTGCAATGATGTACATGTCAATGTATTTATCTTTTCTGAATATATATCGCAGCCCGAATGGATGAAACTAGAGCCAGGGTCTTCAAACGCGTTCGATCTTCACTCTAAGTACAAGTCGATCCATGTGAGAAATGTTCTGAAGTCGAACATGGAAAGACATCGCTTGATTACCGGTCAATGAGGTAAACCGTTAACAAGCGCGAGAGGAATCACCGATAATGATAATGACCCTCAAGGTACTGCAGTACAATTCACGTGGTGTGAATAAAGGACTTGGCGTCGAACACCACGCAAAATATTTCGGTCGAAGGTCATTGATGTATACCTGTCGCCGGAAGTGAGAAACTTGCCATTGAGGCATGCAAGCTTCAAAGTACTGAAGGGGCTGTTCCTAGATCAACTTCTTGGATGATGAGCTGATGTCGACAAGAAGCGATCCGTCAAAGTAGGGCCTTAATGAATCCCACATCAATGACACGGAACGGAGCTAATGATTTTGATGGAGGTGAAAACGATCTGTGACATATGATTCAGGGTGGCGGTCATGAAAGGATGAAGGATAATGTACAACAGTGGATGGGACACGGTTGACTTTTCTGAACGACTTCTCTTGAACATATGGCGACACTGATGCGATGGATCGGTAGCATTACCCCAAATATGGATGGTATGGCGAGACCATGGTGATGTGACCGATGAATGAAACAACCCAACCCGATTGTGGTACAGAGGAAAAGTGTCATGTTCAAGAGCGACTTGCTACCATCAAAGTTTTCTTGAGTTTCTCCCAATTTTTCCCCAGTCATTGCTGACCAGTACCTCTTTATTTTTGTCAAGCTTGAGGAGGATAACATATGCTTGTTCTATAACCTGCCCTTTGGGCAAGCCCATCGCTATGTTTTAACGAGCCTAGCGATAGTGAAACTCGTTCTCGTCTAAAGACAAGTTTGTCGCTATTTAATGCATTTAACGAGTCTAACGACAAAGATAACTCGGTCCTTTTCATTTTTAGAGAGTCTGAAAAGGTACATAAAGTTAACTCCAAAAGTCCTCTTTCGTCATCTAATCCCTTAAGTCCGAAAAAGTATAAAACGATACAGAAGGGATGAGTTTTCGATAGTTTTAACGAGCCAAATAAAACAAGCGCTCGATCTTTTTGTGCAATAATCCCTCAGGTCCAAAAAGATTAAAATCTAGAGGAGGGATAGCACTTCCTGTCCCTTTAACGAGCTGGAAGGCCAAGGACTCGGCAATCTTTTCATATTTTACGAGTCAGATGAAAAGAGCTTAAAGAAGACTCGTCTTTTGAGGAACGAGTGATAAAGCAGGTTAGCAGCTGATCCCAGGTACAGGTTGGAATTTTCCAATCACGGCAGTGTCACAAGGATGGCTAGTGTAATCACTCTTCGCAGCTGTTCCTCAAAATGGGTAAACAAACATATGGAGGTGAATGATTGGCCAATGGAAAAGTGGAGGTGATGGTGCAAACACGACCAAGGCTTTAATGGCTGATGATATTACATTCACAGTGGTTATTTATCGGGATAGTTCATTTTTTAACGAGCATGAACTATGCGCTAAAACTGCTCGGATCTTGCGTTTATTTTTTAACGAGCATGAACTATGTGCTAAAACTGCTCGATTTCCCAGTCATATGATAAGAATGTCTCATTAAGATTCTATTTTTTATGGAGCTTCATCTTACAAAGCTATGCCCTGCATCCTTTCATTATGCAAGTTCGGAAACGACTAATCCTACGAGTTTAAAGGGTTAGACCTACAGGTTTAAAGGGAAGGACCTAAAAATTTAAAAAATAAATAGCCGCCCCTTGCTTGCATTCCAAAAGGTTTGCATGCCCCTAGGTATAAAGTAAGATTTCAAGGTTACCTCTACTTCCTTTTCGCCA
Source organism: Pinus tabuliformis (assembly GCA_031772625.1). Taxonomy (NCBI): domain Eukaryota; kingdom Viridiplantae; phylum Streptophyta; class Pinopsida; order Pinales; family Pinaceae; genus Pinus; species Pinus tabuliformis. The sequence goes on from CM062819.1 coordinate 322,829,023, forward strand.
AAACATTCGTTTTACCGAGAGAGGCTTACCTCTTTCAGGTTACCCAAAGATTGTCTCATTAATCTTTCAAACAAAACACTTCTTCGGCGATGACTACCGAAATAGACAAAGGTGAGCGACGAAGCCCGCCAACTCACATAACTTTGACAAAAGAATCTTATTCTAGAATAACCCCTCTTCCTAGACGGACGGGGTACAGACTAGTCATATTCTCCCGCGGAAACCTACCTTATACCTAAAGTTTTCCTGCCGAAGTAGACCAGGACGCATGCCCCCTGGGTTCCAGTCATATCCTCCCGGATTACTCGCAGTCATCAGGAGGATGGACCGTGGGTTGAGACATTTCTTGCGTGAAGAGACCATTTAGGGATGGTACATGACTATTTGCGATGCGTGATCCGGGAAATGAAAGTTGGTCCATGAGCTTGACCACTCTTCCTTCATGCGGAAAACACATTACTCTAAAGAGTGAGGAGACGATGGCTCCCATGCAATATATATAGTCTCGTCCAAGGAGTAGGTTATAATCCAAGGGTCCTTGAACGACCATCACGTTCATTTGAACGGTCTTCCCTTTCAATGTTATGGGCACATTGGGGAGGATCCCTAAAGGTCGACTGGTTCCTTTATCAAAGCCTGATAGATTTCTCATTTCAGGCAAAAGCGCTGGCGAACCAAGCGCTTTCCAAGCAATAGAGGAAAGGATACTCATAGATGCCCCCTCATCAATAATGGTGCCAGCCATTACCATTCTGTATATTTGAATGATAATCCTGAATGGTATGCTTGCTGGCAAACGGGGTCTGCCTAGTTGGTTCCAGTCGAACGAGACAACTAGGTTGCTTGGTGGTGGGACCGAATAGACGGCCGGGTATGACTCTGGCGAAGTTCCTTCCTACGATAAAGGAATGGGCACATTGCCCCTTGTTCGTCGGAGTCTGTGTTGATGAAGAGAACTTAGATGGTGTCGTCTTTATTCTCCTCTGTGATGGTATCATTCGAAGATAGAGCCTCTGAAGGCAAAACCGGGTCAACTGCCGCCTGAACCTTTTGACTTTCGTCAGGTATGGATTCAGACGGTTCATCTTCAATGATAGGTGCTTCGGCTGACCATCTGAGCGGGCCAGCCGGGTTCTCAACTAGTGAAGGACTTGGCAGGAATTTTTGATATCCAGGAGGAAGTTGCGCTCGTAAAATCGGGCGATCTTCCAAAACTCTTTTAGCCTCGTCTAAGAAGGGACAACGGTGGATGGCATGGTCGCCTATACACTGTTTGCAGGGAAATCTAGCTTTCCCTCTTTGTGCTGTGACTTCACTTTCACTAGTTGACGGTGAGCTGTCAACATGGATATCAGAGGTTGACGCCACCGAATTGTGCAAACGGGGAGACCAGTCCCTTAGTATCCGAGGGATGCAGGGACAATCTCTGTGGAAGTGGTCTCCCTTGCATATGACACATGGCGATTTAGGCCTAGTCAGTGCTGTGTGTGGATTTTTGTCAGACGACACTTGTTTGCCCCCAGTCGCTTTTGGCTCCTTCTTCTTCTTCTCTTTATTCTTCTTTTCCTTCTTCTCCTTAGGAACTTGGTTTTTTGTTTTACCAGCTCCGTCAAGCGAAGAGGAAGGAGGAGAGGAAGAATTAGATGAAGTAGAAGGCTGGTGGGCAACTCTGGTCTGGTCTAACTGTTGATTCGACTGTTCAGGAATAGTGGTGTTTTGAACAACATTAGTCGAGAAGAGCCAGACCGGCAAGCCAATTGTTAGTCCTGGAAGCGACAATGTGGCCATGTGGGGCGCACCAACATCTCCCCAAGAGGAGAAGGGACTAGGATTTCCACCAAGGGGAATTCCTTGGTTGGTGTGCTCCATTTTCTCAACCTAAAGATCAACGCAGGAATAAGGGGTGATTGTTCCGTTTAAAATAAATTTTAACGACGCTTTAGACACAACTTGCTTTTTCACTTTTAAAGAGTCGAGAAAAAGCTAAAGATGACTCTAGTCTCCTTCGATGTTTTAACGAGCCCGAAGTGACAAATGTTCGGATGGAATTTTTCCGTTATAGAGTCTAAAAAAGGCCAAAAGGAACTGCTCTGGAGTTCTAGGTAGAGGGTGTGCCAAACTTTTCGCAAAACCGCAGAATACTTTTTAAGGTACGGGCGGTCAATCTTCCTGAATGTTGTGTTCAGTGCATTGCGATCAGTAGGGCGGCCAACACGGCTTCCTAAGGATAAAGGTTTTATGCCTATAGTGGTCTCCCAATATATATGCGACGGTACGTGGGAGCACAATCCGTACTGGCGCTATCGTCCCTCAGGAGGAATCACCCACCATCAACGAGATCGTCAGTCACCAGGCTTTATGACGTCGGAACACGTCTCTAGCCTAGACCTCTATGTTGTGTGTTAAGTTACAAAGCGTTTTTAAGTTCATTCAATTTATTTTAGGTTGATCTTTTTAGAAGTTTGCCTTTTGAGGTTCACCACGAGATGTATGATACAATTCCTAAATGCAGTCTAAAGATGATAAGCAAGCTTTATATCTTTTCAACTTATGAAAATCCTAGCTACTAAGGGAAAAGAAAGACACCATCTTTTCTCAAAGAGCAATCAGCACAATCTAATGCACTTTTCCTAAATCAAACATGCAAACTATCAAGATGCAAATGCACAATGCAGGTGTTTGTTTTCCGCTTTCTTAGTATTGATGCCTACAAAGAAAGCTTTTTGTACAACTTTGAATTTGCTTTTAAATGACAAATACAAACAAGTTTACTTTTTCCAAATCAGAAAGGGTAGAAGAGATTACAACACTTAACGATTTTCGAAATGAATACTTGTTTTGACACTTAAAAGAGACAAACTCAAACCAAAAGCAAAAGTGAATGTATAATCAACTGTAAACAACTAATGAACTCTCTCCTAAGATCACAATCAACAGATCTGAATCAAGGGCTACAGGATGATTATTTCACTCATGCAAAGGAAAATTGTAAATGACGCCACAAACACATAAAAACACTCACAGTCTTTTTGTACAAAAGGAGGCAGAATTTAAGCAGAGAAAAGGAGTTATCAGACTGGTACCTATGCTGGTTACAGGCTGCAAAAATCAGAGATCAAAACAAGGCAAAACAGAGCGGAGAACCCCAGCTGCACAAGGCCTAACTGGATCAGCGCAACCTCAACACAGGGGTTTTGAAATTCAGCACAGGTAGCCTTCATGGGACCTGCGTTGAAATGTAGAACCTCTTCACAGGGGTCGTGCTGAAGGAGAAACGGGAGTTTCTCACTGGGTTCTGGGTTACAGATTGCTGATTAATCTACTGTTTCAGGTCAAATAAAAGCAACAAGCAAGGTGCAATCAAAGGGATGCTTTGAGGGAATACTAAGATCTATCACAAAGGATCATCAAATCATTTGTGAGTCCATTGTTCAGATCATAGACAAATCCAGTGATTGGATCAAAGCAGCAACTGTCTACTTTGCATCTGAGAATAGCAGATGCAGTTCGATTGTTGCTGTTGAGTCTATGAAACAAACAATGATAGAGACACAAATAAAATGACTAAGCAGATCTCCCCAGCGGAGTCGCCAATTTGTTGTGGGGAAAAATGCCTATGCAGGACGATCCTATCCACCTAAGGTGTGACAGTGCCTTAGCAACAAACAGAGACAGCTATTCTAGTATCCTTCCTTTATGAATTAAGAATGAAGAGAGATGGATGGACTAACCGGTGTCTTATGTTTGTCCCTCGATCCGGTTTCTCTTCTCTTTGGGAGTTCCCAGCTACTTGCCTTCTCGCTCGCCCAGCTTCAAGAGGTTTCTGCAAGATCACAAGAAGAGAACACTACACAAAGACATAGATTCATATTCATAACTAGTTCAGGATTAGAAATAAACTAAACATACTAATGCAATCATACATCAAAGATACACCAGTATATAGGAGAAACCAAGATAGCTTTATTGATGAATAACAAGGTTTAGGAAGAGATACAACCCAGAGGGCTCCAATCCAGCATCTCCTTCCCAGCAAATGAAATTCCTATCTTCACCTTCCTTCAAAGCATTAAGCACCCAATGGTTCCAATCTCAAACCAACAACAATTCTTTGCAATAACAAAATTCCAGCCTCTAACCTCTTGATCTCTGGGATGAGAGATCCATATATAGATGTTTGGAGAGAGGATGAGTCAGCTTGAGATCTGACTAGTGTCCTCTCCCTCTGTCAGTTCTTGATTCCACTTGGAGGTTCTTGCTTCCACTTGGAGATTGGGAACCTCTTACTCATCACCAGTCGAATTCACTGAGGCAAGTGTCATTGAGGAAGATTCTGGAAGCTTCCTGGGTCTTGACACCTCTTGGAATGAACTTGCCATTTGGAAATTCTCGCTCAACGCACCCTGGTAGTGCTTCTACCTGCGTTGCAGTGCAGGTAGCCAGTGTTGGCTTTGACATTCAGCGCAGACAGCTAGTGGAGCCACTGAATTGATCTTGAATTGACTTGTTTTTGAGCAGTTTCTGGTGGATAACTTCTGTGAATTGCTGTGGTTTGTTAGCCTTGTTCCTCTAGGGGTAGGAACAACATGTTTAGGGACTTTGGATCCCTTATATTATGGACATTTCATGCTCAATGCTGTAAGGTACAAAAATGTCTATAACAGGAATCGAAACCAGTACGGACAAAGCGAACTCGTTTAACCGGTTCGAAATCTCCTATTAAAGTTAGAACAAGTGTTCCAACAACATCCGAGATTCCGGTTACTCCAAACATTTCTGGAAACCCTGCCTCTACAGAAGAAGTTCAACAGCCACAGAGGGACAGTGATATTGATCCTAGTCTGAGAGTAAACACTTGTATTATTGAACCAATTCCATCTACAACCGGTTCGGAGAGTCTTGCTCTTCAAACATCTGTCGCTGTCGATTCCACCCCTTCTTCGGCACCAGAAATATTTTACGGACCTGACGGTCTTCCCCTTCCACCTGGTCTGATTGCAATTGAAGAAATTGTAGAAGATCCTCAAACAAGTACTCCAACACACTTTGGAGTCGGAACCATTCTATATCCTTCTTCATCAGAAGTTAGTCTACCACCAGTGGAAGTTCCTGTAGAATCGCTAGGTAATCTTTTGGATAGACTCCAAATGTCTGAACAACCGTCAACATCTAGGACTGTGTCGTCTGACACAGCGACAACAGAACTCCCTGCCGTCACTCCGACAATGTTCGCCGGCATACCATCTGTCCCGACTAGCTCTCAGCCGCTAGAAGGAACCCACTCAGGGGCTATTACGACAGTATGGTCAGTTCTTGTTTGTTCCTCCGGAATAATATCCAGAAACTCTTATGTTGGATCTCAACAAATTAATCCATTTGGAGGTAAATTTGGGCAATCCAGTCCCCAAGGGAAAACAATCCCCTTGAGTTCCGGATTACCACCGTATGGGGGGCAGTATGCCCTTTCATTACCACCTCCAGGAGGATATCCATACGGGAGTTCACAACAATATTCAGGTTACACTCGAATCACCTCAAGTTGTTGGGTACCTATGCTACCTCAGCAACCAAGAGTTGTTTATTCAATGCAACAATGTGTACCTATGTCGAACATCCCGACTACACCAGCTATTGTGACGGTGTCACAAGTTCAAACGCTGCCTGTTGTATGCCAACCTCAGATTTCTCAGGTTGTAATGCAACAGCCCCTTGACACTGTGACTCAACCACAATTGCCAACTAGTGGGGCGACACAGGTCCAGACGGGTACAATTACCCCACACCTTGGTCCAACGGTTAGTATAGCGCAACAGCACATGGATTCTCAACCATGGCTGGTGCAATACCAACAACCACAATTCCAACAAGTATACCAAGGTCCTGAGCAGCAAATCTTTGCGAACAGTGGACAACCGTACATTCAAAACGGACAAAATCAACCATTTTACAATGGTCATGTCCACCAACCTTATTAGCCACACCAACATCAAATGCATTATGCTGGTATGCAAAGACCAACTGCTCAGGCAATCCCATCTTACCCTGGGTATGCTTCACCTAATCTGAATCAGCAGTTACCATTCGTGGCGACTTTAGAGTTACCTGATTTAAACCGGTTAACAAATGATCCAATTGCTTACGCCCCTTGGTGGCCAGCGATTCCTCATAAACTTCCATCAGATATTCCTAAATTTAATGGAAATCCGGGCGAAGATCCATCGAATCACATGATGACATTTCATCTATGGTTTTCATCAAACACCTTAAATGATGATTCGATAAGACTTCGCCTCTTCCAGAGGACGTTAACGGGTCCAGCGGCAAAATGGTACATTGAATTGCCTAGAGTTTCTTTCGACAACTTCAGTACCTTAGCCACGACTTTCTTAACCCATTTTCAATTACCGATAAGGTATGAAACGAGAACAGAACTTCTTACGAACTTCAAACAGACAATATCCACTCACATATCTGATCATATACATGAGTGGCGACGTCGTCGTAGGATGGTAAAAACGTACGTTCCCGATCAGCTCTTAGCTGAATGGTTTATCAAGTCATTACTACCTTCCATTATGGAAGATGTGGCAAATGGGGGATTCGTAACAGAAGAGCAAGTTATCGCTCGTGCGCAATACCTGGACTTGATCTATACTCAGTCCGGCACGCTCTACGACAAAATACCTGACGTACCTAGACCGGAATTCTCAATTCCTCCTCCTCCTAAATCGAACAATGACTCTCACGCCAGTGATGGCGTGATTGGCACAACAGACACGAAATCGACAAAGGCTACATCTAAGAAGGCCCGTAAGATTTCAGATCAAAATGCAAAAGACGAACTTCTTGCTTCGGAAGTAAATGCCGTGTCGATAGATAAGGGCAAAGAAACCAAACAACTGGGAAGCAAGAAGAAAGGCAAAGGGAAGAAGAAGAAACATGATGAATCATCACCTGAAAAATCTTCTTCAAACCCTCCTGGGAATAGGAAACCCTCTACAGGGTGTCACATATGTGATGAGGATCATTGGACGAGAGATTGTCCATACAAAGCTGAGCTTAAGAAATTCTTTAAAAGTTCGAAAACCTCAGCTGTGTTAACTGATCCGTTCCCAAATCCAGGAACAAATCTGGTTGAAAGTGGAAATTCTTCCCCGTCTCAAGTGCTAATGTTGTCAATTTCAAAACAGCAAAATGATGCTTTGATTTCGACAAGGAACAAAGATTACGGGAATCCGCAGCTGTCGAACGACAAGGATAAAGATCAACCAAGTAGTTCGACAACAACTTCGATAGAAGTTGTACCACCCATCATTCCTGAATTAACAATAAAACCGCCAAAGTGAGTAGTACACAAGTCGACATTTAATCCCCGCGCTAGAGCGGCGCAGCATTATAATATAGTGGAAGATTTGGCCCAATCGCCATCCACTATGTCGACTCTTGAAGTACTACAAAATTGCCCATCCCAAAGGCAGGCTTTGTTATCAGCCATTTGTGGGATCGATCCTAAGGATTCCAATCTTGTATCCTTCGACCACAAAGGATACGATCCTCAGTTACCGGCTCAACTAGCTTTCCTTGTTCAAGTGAAAGCCCTCAACAAAACTGTTCATCGAATAATTATTGATGAGGGGGCATCTACATGTATTATGTCGATGAGTTGCTGGAAAACTTTAGGATCTCCAACCTTGTCGCGGTCCTCGACAACATTAAAAGAATTCGACGGAAGGACATATACCCCATATGGTATACTAAATAACTTGAAAGTTGAACTAGGGGAAAAACGGTAGAAATAGATGTTGAAGTCATTGATGGGAATCTTGATTACAACATCCTACTAGGAAGACCATGGATATATGCCATGGCAGCTATTGTGTCGACCTATTTTAGAAAGATTTCATTTCCCTTTCAAGGAGGGATTACAATCGTCGATCAACAAAACTTCCTCCCCAATGGTTCTCAAGTTACAGGAAGCATTCCCATGATCCATGGGAGCCCCCATTCGCTTCACAATATCAGAGTAGGCCTACTAAAAGATCCTATACTAATGGGAACTTTCGCTCTTCCACCTCCAATCAATCTGGCGGAAGTAGCGTCGATAGGAACCTGCAATATGATATCTTCCACAAAGATCTCAGAAAACGATATCAACATGGATCATGCAATGGTTTTTCCCCCAAGCCCAATAGAAATATTATAGCAATCAATGTTTCTAGCATGGGAGGCAAACCCGAATCAACGCTCATCAAGCGTTTGGGTAGATAGGTCTAGAGAATATGGTACCCCTTCAGATCCTTGGTCGCGAGTGCATGGAACTGACGAAGGAATTGTACAATCAATTTTTATTGAAGGGGCACCATGGAGTGATTGCCACCATCGTTCCCTTCTTCCGAATTATGAAGAAGATACTCAAGATGACCTTTATCATCCTTCAGTTTTTGAATTCCTATCAAATACTGTAAATACGGTGGATTCCGAGCGAAACTTATCCAACATTGAAGAGACTATAGCCATAAATATCTCGACTAAAACAGATGTTGTAGAGAATATTTATGTTGGCAAATGTTGTTCTCCTTCAGAACTAGAAATATATAACGCTCTTTTTCGCGAATTCAGAGATGTCTTTGCTTGGTCATACAGTGAAATTCCAGGCATCGACTCGAGTATCGTTGAACACGAAATTAAGATGTATCCAGATGTCAAACCGGTACGACAACGGCTCAGGCAGGTGCACCGCAAGAAAGCCGCTGCCATTAAGGCAGAAGTTGAAAAACTTCTCCATGCTGGTTTTATCTACCCGGTTCCTCTGACTGATTGGGTATCCAATATTGTCCCTGTTATGAAGAAACAAGGGACAATTGGAGTGTGTGTCGATTATAGGGATGTACATCAAGCTTGTCCAAAAGACAACTACCCTACACCCTTCATCGACCAGATAATTGATGAATGCGCCGGATGCGAAATCTTTTCATTGATGGATGGATTTTCCGAGTATAATCAAATAAATATCCGCCCACAGGACCAGTCAAAGACTGCATTCATTTGTCCGTGGGGCACATTCGGATATCGAAAATTACCCTTTGGTTTAAAGAACACAGGGGCGACATTTCAGAGGGCAATGAATTATGCCTTCCATGACATCAAAAACATCGTTCAACCATACCTCGACGACCTTCCGGCTCATTTGCGAAAGTGGACTGATCATCCGAAGCATTTAAGAGCAATATTTCTACGTTGCTGACACTACAAGATACGACTCAATCCACACAAATGTGTATTTTGCACCAGTTCTGGTCGTTTACTTGGCTTTGTAGTCTCCAAGGATGGGATTCGTCTCGACCCGTGCAAGGTCCAGGCAATCATAAATTTGCCTCCACCTTCAAATTTGCTTTAGATTCAGAAACTCCAAGGGAAAGCAAACTTTCTGAGGAGGTTCATTCCAAATTACGCCGAACTTGCTAAAGGTTATACACGTCTTTTGAAAAAGGAGGTACCCTTTGTCTGGGATCAGGTCGCGCAAGCTTCCTTTGATGCTTTAAAAGATTCCCTAATGAAAGCATCTTTAATGTACGCCCCCGATTATCAAAGAGATTTTAACCTCTTTCAAGAAGTCGATGGAATTGAACATCCTATATATTATTTAAGTAAGAACTTGAATGATACAGAAAGCAAATATTCTTACGTTGAAAAACTAGTGCTTGCAGCTGTTCAAGCGATACAAAGATTTCGACACTATGTCCTCTTTCGGAAAACTACCATTCTGTCTGATTGCAATCCCATGACTTATATATTGTCGCGACAGTTGCTGGGGGGAAAATATTCAAAATGGATAGTAATCCTTCAAGAGTTTGATCTGGAATTTGTAAAATCCAAATCAAAGAAAGCTCTAGTTTTTGCAGAATTATTATGTGATCTCCCATCATCGTCCAATGATGAAACATCCGAAGAATCAATCGTGGATGAAAATTTGTTTCTGATATCTACAAGCAATGAGTGGTATGGGGATATAATAATTTATCTCCAAACCCAAAAGTTTAGGCCTAACACCTCACACTCTGAACAAAAACGTATTCGATACCAAGCAAAAGACTACATGATCGTCGGTGATACACTTTACCGTCGTGGTATCGATACAGTTCTGAGAAGGTGCCTCACCCATGAGGAGGCCGAAAAAAGCCCTGAATGAGTGTCATTCAGGGGCCTGTGGGGGGCATCAATCTGGATATGCTACAGCACAAAAAATCTTACGAGCAGGATACTTCTGGCCAACAATGTTCAAAGATTACATAACCGCAGTCAGAAGTTGCCATGCTTGTCAAATTTTTGATAGCAAAACCAGAAGACCACCCACACCTCTACAACCAATAGTTGCTGTTGGGCCGTTCGCCAAATGGGGCATCGATTTCATGACATGTAACCCCACCTCGACCGGGGGGCATGGGTATATCATAGTCGCAGTTGACTATTTTACCAAATGAGCCGAGGCGATGCCTACATTAGATAATACTGGTGAAACAACTGCCCTTTTCTTTTTCAATCATGTAGTCGCCAGATTCGGAATACCACAGGCTATAGTCACAGATCATGGATCGCATTTTCGCAATCACATGATGCTCGAATTAGCTGCCAAACTAGGATTGTCTCACGACAGCTCTACTCTGTATTATCTGCAAGCCAATGGACAAGTTGAAGCGATCAACAAGGTCCTGAAGCGTATGTTGCAAAGGATGATCGGAGTTCACAAAAGAAGGTGGCACCTAATCCTGTACTCAGCCTTGTGGGCTTACCGAACATCGGTAAGGAATGCAACCAGGTTCACACCCTTCCAACTGGTATATGGCCTGGAAGCAGTCTTACCAGTCCAGTGCGAAATCTCGTCTCTTAAACTCGCAATCGATCTCCTCCCCGGAACTTCAGAAGAAGAGGCTCGTTTATTGGAATTAATCCAATTGGATGAAACCCGTCGTGATGCCACTTTGGCTAACAAAGCCCATAAGAAACGAGTTAAGGCGCAGTTCGACAAAAATGTCAAACCCCATGTCTTCTCAGAAGGTGACTTGGTCTTGCTTTACGACCAAGAATCCGATAAATTGGGAGCAGGTAAATTTAAGTCTTTATGGATGGGCCCCTATATTGTTAAACGGGTGTTAGCAAAAGGAGCCTACGATTTAATGGATTATGACGGAATTCCACTGGCGCAACCTTGTAATGGGTTGTACCTCAAGCGTTACTATGCTTAAATAGTAACCAATATGCTTTTGTTGTATTTTGTTTTCGCTAAAGTGTTTGTTTTGGTCGAGTAATCCACCTTTTTACATTTATTGCAGATGTCAAACCTTTTGGAGACATGTGTTGGATATGCCGATAGAGCGAGTCGTAGTTCGCGGAACCTGTCCTCCGCAGCCTGGGCCATTTTTGATCCAAGCGGCGAGTTAGTAAGTTTCAGAGGTGTATGTATTGGTCAATCAACGAATAACGTCGCTGAGTATAGCGCATTGATAGAACTTCTCTCTGATGCCATCACCCATGGTATACGCCGACTAATTGTCAGGCTAGACTCACAACTCGTAATACTACAGCTCAATGGTATATATTCCGTCCGAAACCCAACTATTTATCGCATGTTCCTAAGGGTTAAGATTTTGGAAAGACAATTTGATCTTATTCAATACCAACATATTTCCAGAAACTTAAACACATTAACCGACTCATTAGCAAACTATGTGTTAGATAGACATTTGCAACATTTATAAAAAAGAAACACATCATCAATGTTTTACATGTGGATCATATAGCTCAACCAGAATAAAACCCCGAAAAACAAAATATATATATAGCTGTTTATGGTTTACATATAATGTTCTGTAACCAAGACAAAATCGGTCACATGACCCAAAAACTCAAAATGCTAAGGGGCACCCTAGTCTAATGATGCTCGTGATAGCAAGTCACAGCCTGTGCGATCATGCGTAAGAGACGAGTCCATCGTCTAGGCACACCAGTAGTATGCCGCTGTAACTGCAAAGGTAGCTCGTCGATCCTCACATCTGGAATACCGAGAGTAAGGCTCTCAACCTGCTCCTACATAGCTGTGAGAGTCCCGGCCACATCAAGGTCACGAATAATAACCCTCCCGGCGGCCTCTCTTGCTGGGGCAACGGCTGGCACTCTCAGGCGAACTACTGGACGAACAGGACCAACATCTGCATGTACACATGAGTTTGATTAAAGTCTTGATAGAATAAAGCACAAGGACATTAAAAATAAAATTAGTAAACAATGATATGGTCAAAGATTTTACCAATAGCACCCCACTGCTCGCCATCCGGCAGTACTAAATCCGGATCACCCCGGAAGTCCATGCCAGCATATGGATACTCGGCATAAGCCATCTCCTGACGATCAAACCACCTGAAGAAGGTATCAGAAAACGAAATCTGAGACTGGCCAGCATGCCTAGACATATGGTCAACCCATCTCTACATACGTGGTTCAGTAGGAGAAGGTAAGTCGAGTGCAATGTACTGCGGCTGCATCAGTGGTATCTTCTCCAGGGCAAAGGCGGTCAAAATAGAACCGAACCCAAAGTTCTTCAACCTCCCGTCCTTTATCTTGGTCAACTGATTTTTCATCACAAGAAGTACTGCATCGCACCAGTTGAATATTTTCGGTTGGAGGCATTCCAAGGCATGTTGCATATAGGATCTGTTGGCTACATGAAGAGGCACCACCGTCCATCCTACCAAAAGTAAACAGGATAGACCTAAGGGACCTGTCAGTGAAATCACGAATGATGATATTGTCGTCTTTACTCGGCTGAGATCCTTCCCTGCAATACTGGCGGACATAATCTCTCACAGAGTCACTTCCTCGGGCCGAACCTGACAAAGATATGGGGGCACCCCGCCTTGACAAGCCAGTCAAGAAGTAAATGTCTACTGCAGTCAAGGGGATAGATTTGCCCCTAATCTGGAAAACTTGATTGATAGGATCCCAAGCATCGAGCAAATACTGCAGTAGGTTGATCTGCTGTCTCATGCTAGAGATGCGGAAGAACTTCAGCAAGCCACAGTTCCGCAGCGCGTTCACTGTAACCGGATCATGTAGGGCAATCATGTCCTCTTCTTCATGTTCTCGTTCTTGCCATGTGAGGGTCATCTTGCTCCGAGATCTCTGAAAAACAAACAAGAGAGGAGTTAGATCCTGATTTTGATGAGAAACAGGCAAAATTTTTCATCAAAACTGTGCAACAAATTCCTTTTCTGCGCCCAACGCACCTGCAGCAGTGTTCCACTTGCGTTGAATGTCAAATTGCCTTCATACTGGCCAACATTCAGCGCAGGTTTCAATGTACCTAGGGTGCGTTGATGGAAAAACGAACCCATCAGAACCCCAGGGGCTTAGAAAAGCAGAGAATGAAGCACAGAATGCAAAAAGGAAACCATGAAATGAAAGAGCTCGGGTTTAGCTCCTACCTAGTCCAGATGGCGCCGAAAATCGTCCACAAAATCTCCCGAAATCAGCTGATGAAAATCAAGGGGGAAAAGGCACCTCCAAAGCTCCAACAAACCAAGTTCAAGTGAAATGGTAAAATGAGAGGTAAAAACACTTTTTAATTTCTTTTTACGTAGTTCAAAGTAAAATATTAGCGTTTTAATCTCATTTTCAAGCAAATGTTGTTCATTTCTAACTAGTTTGATGAAGCAATTGAAAATACAGTACTATCTTTGAAAAGACGAAGCTATTTATGGTAAAAAATCAAAACAAGACCATCTTATCGAGCAGTTTTAGCACATAGTTCAAGCTCGTTAAAAAATAAACATAAGACCGAGCAAGTGTTTCAATCCGCGTTTAAGCTCGTTAAAAAATGAACTATCCTCCAGTAAATAACCACCGTGAATGTAACATTATCAGCCATTAAAGCCTTGGTCGTGTTTGCACCGTCACCTCCACTTTTCCATTGGCCGATCATTCACCTCCATTTGATTGTTTACCCATTTTGAGGAACAGCTGCGAAGGGTGATTTCACTAGCCATCCTTGTGACACTGTCGTGATTGGAAAATTCCAACCCTCACCTGGAATTAGCTGCTACCCATTTTATCACTCGTTCCTCAAAAGACGAGTCTTCTTTAAGCTCTTTTCAACTGACTCATAAAATATGAAAAGATTGCCGAGTTTTGGCCTTCTAGCTTGTTAAAGCGACCAGAAGTGCTATCCCTCCTCTAGATTTTAATCTTTTTGGACCTGAGGGATTATTGCACAAAAAGATCGAGCGCTTGTGTTGTTCGTCTCGTTAAAACTATCGAAAATTCATCCCTTCTGTATTGTTTTATACTTTTTCGGACTTAAGGGATTAGATGACGAAAAAGGAATTTCGGAGTTACCTTTACGTACCTTTTCAGACTCTCTAAAAATGAAAAGGACCGAGTTATCTTTGTCGTTAGACTCGTTAAAAACATTAATAGTGACAAACTTGTCTTTAGACGAGAACGAGTTTCACTATCGCTAGGCTCGTTAAAACATAGTGATGGGTTTGCCCGAAGGGCAAATTATAGAACAAGCATATGTTGTCCTCCTCAAGCTTGACAAAAATAAAGAGGTACTGGTCAGCAATGACTGGGGAAAAATTGGGAAAAACTCAAAGAATCTTTATTGGTAGCAAGTCGCTCTTGAACATGACACTTCCACTCCGTTCCTGAGTCGGGTTGGGTTGTTTCATTCACCGGTCACATCACCATGGTCACGCCATACCATCCACATTTGGGGTAAATGCTACCAATCCATCACATAAGTGTCGCCGACATGTTCAAGAGAAGTCATCCAGAGAAGTCACCCGTGTTCCATCCACTACCATACATTATACTTCATTCCTTCATGACCGCCATCCTGAACCATATATCATTAGATCGTTTTCACCTCCATCAAAATCATTTGCTCTGTTCCGTGTCATTGATGTGGGATTCATCAAGGCCCTCCTTTGACGGATCGCTTCTTGTCGACATCAGCTCATTATCCAAGAAGTTGATCTAGGAACACCCCATTCAGTACTTTGAAGCTTGCATGCCTCAATGGCAAGTTTCTCACTTCCGGCGACAGGTATACATCAATGACCTTTGACCGAAAGTTTTGCGTGGTTTTCAACGCCA
The DNA here is from genome assembly GCA_031772625.1 of Pinus tabuliformis. Classification (NCBI taxonomy): domain Eukaryota; kingdom Viridiplantae; phylum Streptophyta; class Pinopsida; order Pinales; family Pinaceae; genus Pinus; species Pinus tabuliformis. The sequence goes on from CM062819.1 coordinate 322,844,173, forward strand.
AGTCCTTTATTCACACCACGTGAATTGTACTGCAGTACCTTGAGGGTCATCATCATTATCGGTGATTCCTCTTGCGCTTTTTAACAGTTTACATCATCGACTGGTAATCAAGCGATGTCTTTCCATGTTCGACTTCAAAACATTTCTCACATGGATCGACTTGTACTTCGAGTGAAGATCGGACGAGATTGAAGACCCCGGATCTAGTTTCATCCATCCAGGCTGCGATATATATTCAGGAAAAATAAAAACATTGACATGTACAGCATTGCAGCACAGGTAATCATCCTAACAAAAGGATGATGACTTCATCAAAATCATCAGTCTACCATCAGACGATTGTCTGTCCTATGTACATAAAAAATGAATTTATAAAGCTGAGCATGGGAATGCCCGCCTCAGCTAGATCATGAAAACAGTATGAAGATAATGTATTGTATTGTATCTTATTACAGGTCTCCTCCCAGCATTGAAAGGACTTCGGATCCTCCTAATAAAGGATTTCACCCGATAAACGGCCTCATACTTTAGGGGGCAACTGTTATAGACATTTTTGTGCCTTACAAATCTAAGCATGAAATGTCCATAAACCAAGGGATCCTAAGTCCCTAAAAGTGTTGTTCCTACCCCTAGAGGAACAAGGTCAACCAATTACAGCTTCTCCCAGAAGTTCTCTACCAGAAACTGCTCAGAATCAGTCAAATCAGGATCATTTCAGCTGCTCCACTAGCTACCTGCGTTGCATAGCACCCCAGCACACTAGCTAGGTGCATTGCAACACACCTAAATGCACTACCAGGGTGCGCTGAGCGGAAAATGACAAATGGCGGTGTCATTCTGCGAGGTGGACAGACAATGGAAGCTTCCAGAATCTTCCCCAATGACACTTGCCTCACTGAGTTCGACCAAGGATGAGTAAGAGGCCCTCAGTCTCCAAGTGGAAGCAAGAACTGACAGAGAGAAGCCACAAGTCAAATCATAAGCTGACTCATCCTCTTTGCATACATCTATATATGGATCCCTCATCCCAGAGATCCAGAGGCTGGAATTTTGTACTTTGCAGAGAATTGCTGTTGGTTTTGAGATTGAGATCAGTGCATTGGGTGATTTATGCTTTGTTGGAGGTGAAGAAGGGATTCCTTTGCTGGGAGATTGATGCTGGATTGGGACTCACTTGGTTGTATCTCCTCCTGGATATTCTTGTTATATCAATAAAACTATTTGAGTTTCTCCTACATGCTTGTGTATCAATGATGTTTTGTTATATTTGCATGTTTAGCTTAAATATGATCCTAAGCTATTTATGAATGTAAATCTATGTCTTTGTGTAGTTTTCCTCTTCTGTGATCTTGCAGGAACTTAGTGAAGATGGGAAAGTAAGGGAGCAGGTAGCTGGAAGCTGTCAAAGAGGAGAGAGATTGGATCAAAGGACTAGCGAAAGACACAGGTTGGTTCATCCTATTCCTCTTCATTTACAGTTCATAAAGAAGAATACGAAAGTAGTTTTCCTTGTTTGTTGCTAAGGCACTATCACACCTTAGTGGGATAGGGGCGTTCTGAGTAGACACTTTTCCCAACAACACCAGGAGAGAAGACAAGGGTAAACATGGGAAGTTTGACCCTCTCTGGTATGGGCCATTCATGAATACAGAGGTAAGGGCAAACAATAAATTTCACTTGGAGAACCTTGATGGTGAAACTTTACAACTGCCTGTCAATGGGCAATACCTCAAACATTATTTCTAGTTCTGAGTTAAGTACACCTTGTCATTGTAAATACCAGAGTGAATTCATTGTATATTTTCATAGAATTGAATTTGGTGAAGAAATACATGACTCCATGCCTGAGGTGAAGGCACTAATCTACGGTTCTTAGTGCTTCTATGACAAAAGCACTATCCCAAGGTGGAGCCAGGTGTTGTAGCTTACTTTGTCATTTTAGTTTTTAATATTATTCAAAATCCAAAAAATGAAATATCATGTTTAAGTTTTGAAAAATCAAAAGAAGGTTTGAAATCTTAAAATATTAGTTCAAATTGCACTATCGGCGACATTTAAGACATTATGAAAGTGGGCCCGATTCATTTGCTAAAGCCCGAGCATTTATGTGAAGCACGATCAAATATCGGCAAAGGAGGCGGGTAAAGTACTCTGCAGGGGAACAACGAGCGTGGGTTATAATTCACAGCTCAACCCTCGCAGTTGACCCTGACGTCAGCACGGTTGACGGAGATCGATGACCCGTGATTGCTGCGGGGGTTTAACTTTGATCAGCATCCTATACACCCCCTACCCTTGTGGCGGGCCACCCATCAACATTTCACTCCACCTCACCTCCTCCACGCCATCCTCTGCTCCCATTCATTTCTGTCCAGCTCACCCTCCGTACCCCATCACCTCATCTCTGCCACTTCATTAATTCGTTACATGATTCCCTTTTTCCCTCCGTTTTACTTACCATTTATAAAAGAAAAAATGAAACCCCATCGTATTAGTCACTTGTTTTTGGTACGAGCAATGCCAACATATCAACTCTCACCTCTAGTTCAGCATTCCAAGTCAGCAACTGTCATTCACAGACATCATGGCCAAACAAGTAAGTTCCTCTTCTGTCATCCATACCCCTCTAATGGACATTGAGCATGATATTTCTGACACTTTCTGCACAATTAAGCATCTTCCTCTGTATCAAGAAGTTATTCTAAACCATAAGAAGTCCCCTGTATTCATGGAAATGGTCAGGTCAGGTGTTTTAGCAGTTTTTGTCCTAAAAACCCACTTGTTTCTAGAATTCATTCAGTGGTTAGCTTCTTCCATGTACCCTAAGCAATGTTTTGTGATGAATCAGTTAGGAGAAAGTGTCTTCCAGGTAACCTCTCAGTTAATTCACCAAGCTTTCAATTACCCTGTCTCTGGAACTTATGTCACTTTTACTGAAGAGTCTTTAATCTCATATTATGACAACCTATCATCCCAAGAGTCCTCTTATGCTTTATCCTTCTTAGCTCCCAAACTTGGACAGTTCTCCCCAGATGAAAATGTGTTTTCTTTAGATATATTTGCAGCAGACATAAGACCAATATTGCAGGTGATTTCTAAGATTCTAGGGAAGGAAGACTCCAGACAGGTTGATAAAGTAGTTTTGGGATTTTTCACTATGATGATGAAACTAGAGGTGATATTAGATATTCTAGCATTTTGGGTGGACACCATTAACACTCAATTCATGACTCTGTCACTTACTGGTTCATTTAAATTTCCTTCAGTTATCACTTATTTGTTTTTGTACCAGAACACTAACATTTTGCTGATTTGGGGCTAAAAATTGTAGACATAAATAAAAAGAAATAGTCAGTGGTGTTTTGGACAGACCTGGTGAGGGGTGATCCAGAAGATGGTGGCCTGTTTGAGTTTACTTCTTTATTTCTTCCAGTGGCTTACAAGATTTTGAATGGGACCTTGCCACCAACATTTCTTCCCAAAGCTCAAGAATTTCTTTAATTGAGCAAAGATGTACGATGTGGAGACTAGTTTATATTTGAAGAGCATGCAAAAATTAGGCTTTATGGGGCCTCAATTAAACCATATAGACTACCAAAAATTGTGCCAATGCGACTCTTTTCTCTTGGAGTTTATTAAACAAAGCTTAAATGTGGATCAGGTTCATTTTGACCCAATGAAAAAGGGTTATCTATTGAAGTTGCCCAAAACAGTGGGACCTTTCATTGTGAACACAAGACAGGCTACCCAAGAGGTTGAGAAGTTATTGGGTGATATGTGTCTTTTGTAGGTTTTTGAGTGGGCTTATGACCCTCATCAGATCATTTCCAAAAGAAGGATAGAAAATGGATATTCAACATTTGTGCATGAAAATAGGCCAGAAATGGAGAAAATGGCAAATGGAGGTCCCCTGAACACCAAAGGAGCAGAGATTGAAACCCCTAGTATTTTAGAAAAAGGTGCAAAAAGGGACAGAGAGGAAGTCATTGATCTTGATGAAGAAGAGTCAGAAACAACAAAAAGAACTAAACTATTGGATGCAATGTCTTCAACACAACCTGGTTTAATAATTCAATTGGGAGAAACAGAGGGTGCACCAGCTTCTCCATCCTCTAGTGAGCTTTTCATGAGAAAGTTCCTCTTATTCAGAGCATGTTTTCTCAGATAGCTGAAAGAAAACATAAAATAAAGTTGAATATGGAGGCTCAATCTGAGTCTCAAATCATTTCCGGGCAAACCAAGTTATTGTCTACTATGGATTTAGAAAAGGGCCAACTTGAAATCGCACTCTCTCATCACACATAGATGTCAGTTGGATCCTCTAGTAACTTTAAAACTGTCAATTTGACAGTTGATACTAAAAAACTCCCCATGCTTGATAAAATCAATTTGCACACGCAGACTGGGAAATTGATTGTAAATGATCTAACATAAGACAAATGCAACTACTATTAAAGAAGAGAAAATGTTAACAAAGTGATTAAGCAATTGAAGCTGAGGAAAGCCAATTCCAGAGCTCTAAATGCTCAGGTAGATGAATTAAAGAAGATTATTGTGAAGATAGGAGTCAATCCTGATGATCAACCTGCAATACAAAAGTTATTGCAATCTGCTAAGTCTGAAATTGGAATCTTGAGAAAGAAGTTGAATCTCCCTACAGGTGAGCACCCTATTGCTGCAGGGATAGCTGAAGTTGAAAATGAAAAGGAGAAGCTTTTACAAGATGTTTTGCAGAAGACTGAAGAGGTTTTTGTGCTTAAGGAATCATTGGCCAAGCTACAGAAACAAGTAGACACTCATGTCTGCACAGTAGTGATGCCAGCCAATACAGAGGATCTAGTGGCACAGGTGATGCCATTGGGTACATAAATAGATATGGCTGAGCATGATTTGAAAAAAGCATAGAGGGATATGGAGACAGTTTGTAAACTCTTAAACTTGAGTGAAGAGGAAGCTAGAATGGAGAAGGAAAAATGCTAAGAAATGTAGGGAAGACTTCCAAAGAGTTGAAGAGGAGATCAAAAGGTTGAAAGAGAGAATGAAAGGTAATATGTCTTTAATCCAGGCTAGAGAAATTCTCTGTGATGAAATTATCGAAGTCATCAGGAACATCTGGGAATTCCTTGTCATTGTGTCTATTGAGAAAACAATTGTCAGGGACATGGAAAGTTTAGTTATGCAAGATAAGAAAAAATTGTTAGAGAGATCCAAGTTTGCAAAAAGAATGATAGATTTTATCAACTTTAAGTCTGATGCAGAGATGAAAGAACATGACCTTTTGGAAAGAAGACTGTGTGCAATGTATTTCAATAAGATGTTTATCAAAAATGTCTACAGGAAAACTACTGAGAAGAAGATTAATGAAATAAAAGAAGCAGTTTCCAGGTTCAATATTCTGTTTGATAAAAGAGTTAGAGCTGGGCTCCCCTCTTGGTGGGATTTACAAGGAAATTTGTTGCCATGGGAATCATATGAGACTTTTCTAGTAGAAGCAAAAAGTAAGATTGACAACACCCATGGGAAGATAGCAGTACTGAAAGGAGAAACTATTGTGAATTATCTGAATAAGGATTTTAAACTTCTATGGATGGTAAAGAATTTGTTTATAGACAAGCCTACTTATAGTAGGATCACAGTGTTCAGAATGGCACTCAACAAACTGGAAGAAGCAACAAAGCCGAATGTACCATTATGGAGAAGATGCAGAGAGTGGATGATAGAACAAACAAAAGATTCATCAACAGGGCCATATACTCAAACCAACAATCCAAACAGTGACCAGCAACAATCAATCATTATTTGATTTGATTTGATTTTATGTTATTTTATTTTCTAAGAAAAATGAGGTGTCTTTTACCCTCTAATGTAATATTTTAAAATGAATTTTTACTTTAGGCATTTAGAAAGTAGTTAAGTAGTTCGACAGTTTTTGGTAGTTACCAATTATCCCATGATGTATAAAAAGAGGGAAAATTAAAGAAAAAAGGTTCGAGTCTTGGGAATCTGAAGACTACACAATTTTGTACTTGATGAATTGATGATTAATGAAAGAATCAAGAGTTTCCAGATGGCGCTGAGTATGATTTGTAATCTCTCTGTTATGTGTCATTTTATCTCCTTCTCTCTTTGAATATGGTAATGAAGTTGCTGGTATTTGTTTACTTCTGTGAATAAAGTTAAATTCCCTTAAAATAGCGCTCCTATGTTTAAAGTTCTTTTCTCTGTATTTCCTCTAAGTTAAAGATAATAGTTTCTGTTAAATACATCATATTGTCTTTAACCTTCCTAAGTATTCTTCACACAACATTTGTATTCAACATCAAATGGCATCTTGAAATTTTCATGTCACCTATATGTCAAGGGTTTTAAAAATAATGATATTCATACTCCTCAAGATAAAGACACTTTATACTAATGAGTAACATGCATAATCAAACTTTAATGTCTTAGGCACAATTTCTCCATAGCCAAAAATTGGTTTCCTAAGGGACAACAGGTTCTATAAGATCAATTAAGCATATGAGGAGGGTAGATTTATTGAGTGATGAATCAACCAAAACAAGAATCATTATGATTCAATACAACTAGACATAACAATGTTAGTAATTTAACACATATTACAAAAATAAGATGAACATACTTTTTATATTAGGAGAGTTTTGTAAGCTGTATAGTCTAAGACATACCTGGAGATTGACAAACCTTGGAAGGATTCCTTGAAGTGTCTTCTTTGTATTGAGTCACAATCTTTTATACATGTAGTACCTACTTACAAGCACAACATGTGATACCAAGAACATGATTTAATTTCCAAAATTAGACCTTTTTCATAATCATGGAGGATGGAGTCCTATGATAAGCTGTTCATTCTTTCAATCAACAGTAGGACCTTTTATTTGACATCCTAGAATATTTGTAAATTCTAAGTATTAAGGTTCTAATATGTATGATATCTAGGGAGTACTATCTTTATTTTAGTCTATCTATAAACAAGGATCATATGAATCATTTAAGATTATTTAAATGCTTATGAACATACGTACCTTGTGAATTACATACCTCTGATTCCATTAGACTTGTTGCAAGTGCATCTTAATACTTGATTTCCTTGGGCTGGTACCTTGGATTCAAACTTATCAATTTAAAATCATCAAAGCTTGAATCTCCATAGGACAAACTTCATATTCTTTTCATAGCCTTCAAATTTTTTAGATCTCAGATTAAACTCATAATAGAGCTAATAATTTTAGACCAGAATTTATATATGTATTTTAGAATTCAAACTGTTCTTTGTAGCAAGTACTTGCTTCTTTTCTCTATCAATAATATGCTGCTCTTTGTTTGCTTGATGGGGCCTGAACCAGGTTCTACGTTAATTAACCAAACAAATCCATACACTACTGGCCCTTTCGGAATCAGACCGCTGAGCGCGGACTGAAGTCTCTCCCGAAGCAGTATGGGGGGATGCTGGAACCAAGTTTCCGCACCCTTGAGATGGGTTCTACGAAACTTTTAGAAAGTAGAAAACTTTTTTTTTTCTTTTCTTGCAACACATTTCACACACGTAAAAACTAAAAAGATTACTAATGCTTTAACAATGCAAACTATCCTAATGCAAGGTGTAATGAAGATGCAAGATCCTAAATCACTCTAAAAATGAAAGAAATTGTTTATAATGATTAATAATCCAACTTAAGTATTGAAGATAATATAAATTTTGAATGAAAAATTCTATCCAAACAAGAAGGATAGATCACAAAAGATCACAATTCACTTTCAAAAAATGAAAAAGGAACCAAAAACTTGGCTAAAGAAAAGAAAAACAATGTTTTTTAAGAACTTTTCTTTTTCAAGAAATAATGAAAACAAATTTTCAAAAGCACTCAAAATGCCACTAAAGATTCAAAGACCGTAAGCAAAGCACAAGGAAACTTTGTAAGTTACCAATTCAACATGAATGAAAACTTGAACGAAAAAGGGCTTCAACTTGCACTAAACGATCCAAAAGCATCAAAAAAGCATTGAGAAACTGACCAAGAAGTTAGGAAAGAAACACTTTCAAATTCATCAAAAAGAAACTTTCAAAAAGCAAGAAAAGGTGTAAGGCCACAAAATGACAGAAAGCAAAGCGAGTAGACCAATAATCAAATTTGACACAAAGATTGAAAACAATCCGCTGTTCCGGAAGACCAGAACAATCAAGAACCTATATAAGAAGCCTTGTGTGTTCAAACACAAATCATAAAACTCACTCAAAAGAAAATTTAGGCCAAAAAATTTTCAAAGCAGGAGAGAATTCAAAATAGTAAGCTCACTAAATAATTAAATTCTAAAGATGGAAACTGACCACTCAGAAACCAAACAGACCAAGAAACAAATCTCTCTAGGCAGAAAGATTTGAAAAAAGCATGCAAAAAATGGTATATGCGACTGTGTTCCAGCACAGGTGCATGTACACATGCTTCTGACAAAAGAAACTCATGTATACGTGGTTTTAGTTCACAGAAACAAGTGTGTGTATGCTTCTGTAAACAGACAGAGGTGCGTATACTAAGTTTTGCAAGAAAAATAAAAAACAAGGCCTGATAAAAAAGATCAGATTTGAAGTTTGAGTTCCTACAAGAGCAGGCAATACTATCACAGTAAGCAAACCAAGAATTGAGCCCTGACTGACACTGAACAACCCAAACTAGGATTAACAAGATTGTTATCCCCAGCGAAGTCGCCATTTCTATTACGGGAATAAGTACCCTAGGTCTTTGGGTCAGAACCCCAATAGAGAAAGAGTAATCTACAGCAAGAAACATGCATACAACTTAGGCAACATGCTTAAATAAACAAACTATGTATGGATGAACATACCCGGATGTCCTTCGTTTGGGTAGTTCTAGCAGGGTTCAGACCCTCTGTAACTCTCAATGATCTTCGAATCTGCAAATCAACCAATCCGAACATACATAGCAGCATATAGATAAATCATTTTAATTAAATCAAATTTATATCATATAAGTAAGATGATTAGTTATACATCCAAATGACATTCATACATGAGTTACAACAACATCTGATGCATAAACAAGGTCAATTGCAGGAACAAGACATCGTTTTTTTATTGTAGAAAACTATAATAAACATGGAAAGAGTTCACCTGAGTCTTCTTCTTCCGGCTCCAAGCAGAACCATCCTCTAGGTCCATCCAGTCCCAATCTTCAACAACCTCCTTCCATAACCAATACCATGATATCTTAAGCAAGTGGAAGAATATCAACACTCAAGGAAACAAGGGTTTCCTGAACTTGGGGAAGTGCTTGAAGCACAAGGATACTTCAGACTTGGTCAAGGGATAATATCAGTATAGTAATTATATCTCTTCTCTCCTCCTTAAGGCCTTCCCATAGAAGTCTATTTATACTTCTCCCAATTAGTTTTGTAGTTAGGAAACAAATGGGAATAGTTGGGCCACGGCACCAGGAGGTAATCAACAGGTAAAACCTGTGAACCCCACCCATAGTTAAGGAAATTTAATTTTTTTAAGTGTTTTAACACATACGCGGGTTGGGTATTGACTAACCTATGTGTACAAGATTTTATCATAGGGCAAAGTAGCGTACAGGAAGTAAAACACTATTTTAAAAATATTTGGACCAAGTCTAGAGGAGGGGTTGCCCTAGGCCATAAACCAAGCATCACAAATACCAAGGGTGATATTTGGAGCTATATCAGTAAGTTATTTCCAAGTATTCCTACCTTCATGTAGGTTGCTTCACACTATGTTCTATCCTTCAGTACCTTCTCGAATTGTTACAGTTGGCTTTCACATAGCCCTAACCTGGGGCTAAAGTCCTTTCGCACTGCTAGGGCAGTGAACTATGCTAATTCCCAAACTAGGCTAAGTATTTTACTTATCTTATTGATAGATCTTAATTATCTTCATGTAAACAAATGTTCTTACTTGCGTTCACTTAACCAATATAGTTATACACATTCACGCATCATATAAGCATTAGAAGTGAAATTCATACCCAATATAACAGATGCATAAATAGGAAATAAAGATGCAGAAATGATAGAAACTTCTCTTTATTAATACTTCCAGATGATTACAGACTCGACTCGCTCTACGCACTTAGTTGCAGGGGTCCACGCACTCAGCTGCAGACTACTAGGCCTATGCGCACTAAGCTGTAAAGCCTCTACCTATGCTTCGACCCAAAACCTAGACTTACACTTTAGAGCTATCTCGCATACATCATATATTCATTATTCGATATTAGATTAGATTCGATGCCTTTGACTACTTAGAGCTTTGCTCTATTTATACAATCCCATGGTATGCGGACCATGGGTAGATCTTCTACAGATGAAATTACATTATCAAAATAAGGGCAGACAACCCTATGACTCTTTAACAACTACGTGCTCTGCGCCCACAAAATGCGAAGTCTCTACATTGGAATTACAACATTGGACCAAAATCTGGGCTTTAAGCCCCAAAACTGCCCTCGGGGGATCTCGCACCCAATAAGCCCCTAACACAAACATCGTGACTCTCCCTCGAGTCACTCTGTAGGTGTGGAGATCTTAGCGTGAAGACCTCCCAGCTTTGTTTGGATTCCTGCAAGTTTGGAAGCGCACCTACTAGACTTCCTCCATGCGCTGTTCGGTGACCACTGCTGTTGAACTGCTACCCTAAATCCTCTCCTGAGTTGCTTGTAGTTGCACGAGCTTTGCTTCAATGGAGACTGTAATTGTACAAGCCTCTTCGATCCATGGCTATAGGCACACTTTTAAGATTGCTTCCTTATGCCGAGTGACATCCACTTGTTCCTTGAGCGCCTTTTCCTGCTGCATCCTTGCAAGCCTCTATGTAAGGGAAACCATCTGCGCGGTCCCTTTTACCTCATCGTATTTCTGTTGCAGCTCATGTGCCTCTGTCTCTAGGCGCTTTATGTTCGGGTCCTCCTACAAGGTGGTTAGGACCTTGAATGATTGTTTGAACAACTTCATGCAGTTTGTCACTACACTGTCAACCGCTGCCATTGCTGTTGTGACCGCGGTGGTACACTGTTCTCTAACCTCCGGTGGAGTTGAAGGCTGAGCCTTTAACTGCAGTGCTAAAATCTGTAGGTTCAGCTCCAGTTGAACCTTGGCCATCTATTCTCTTGCGCCATGCAACCCTGAGGGTAACTTATGGATGCACGCCTTCACTAGTTCCTCTGCTTGAATGGCCAGCTTTGGGATCATTTGGCAGACTTCCTCCACAACCTGCATTATCTGCCTGTTCTGCTCCACCACCTCATTACGCTACAGGCTCAACTGCTCAATGTTTATGCGCCACTCGCTCATTACCTGTATAGTGCGACTCTCCCTCGCCCGTAGTTCTGCAGTAACTCCATCCTGCAAAAGATAGAGTGTCTCCCGAGGGAGCATGACCATATTTAATCCGACCCGTTTCAAACTGTTTACCATGGCTGTTTCGGCCTCCTTCTCTGTAGTAAGTGCCCCATCTGGTAGCACTATCATGTTGGTCAACCTGGCCTGCAACATTTCCTTGGCAGTTGATGTGTCGACTGCAAGGCTAGTGGACATGACATCAACCTGTGGAGTATGAACCTGCAACTCCTGTATTTCTGTCTGGAGAACTCCCAATACCAACTATTGTTGTTCCTCAAACTACTGGAGGGCCTCTGCGGTGATATCCCTCACCCTTTCACCAATATCATGTAAATCCCCCTTAGTGAGGGTGATTGGGTCAAAAGAGGTCTTTGAGGCCTTTGTTTTCTTTCGCAGCCCTACCTTCTCTCATGGTCGCGAACGTTTGAGTTGGGTGGACATCGTCTGTAGCTCTGCGCCACCTTGTTTTGTGTCTGTCTCTGGCTCAGGCGAAGGTGACTTCTGTCCTTCGCACTCTTCTTCACTTGTTTTCTGCTACTGTTCTGCCATCATCGCACGCTGCCTAGGCCTTAGCCACTACTTCTTCTTTCTTGGGCTTTTCTGCCAGCTGCGACATCCAAAGTTCTGTCTCTTCCTTCTTGCACTATGTGACAGAATTCTCTGTTTCCACCACAGAGCCATCTGGAGTGCACCACTCTGGCGGCCAAGGCTCAAGGACTATGAATATCACATCGTCAGTGTTACAGGGAAAAGTGTCTATGGAGAACTGCTAATCCCACTAAGGTGTGGTAGCTACCTTAAAAACAAACAAAGTAAAACTACTTTCGTTTTCCTTTATGAAAGATAGATGAGAGAAGAATAAAGGAGACCAACCTCTGTCTTGCGCTTGGCTCCTAGTTCGATTCCTCTCTCTTCTGATAGTCCTTTGCTACTTGCTTCCTTGTACACCCAGCTTCACAGAGTACCTGTAGAATCAAAGAAGCATAACACTATACAAGAACATGGATCTATTATCATAAACAATCTAGGATCAGATGTAAATTGACCATACAAATGCATAAAACATAAACGACATAAGAGTTTGGAGGAAAACTTGAATAGATTTTATTGATAATCAAGAAAGAGCCAAGAGAGTTACAACCAGTTGTTCTGACCCAGCATCATCCTCTGAGCAAGTAAGCCCTTCTTCACCTCATGCAAAGCTTAGATCACCCAACACTATGATGTTGCCTCAAGAAACCAACAACAATTCCTTACAAGATGCAAAATTCCATCCCCCAACCTCCTAGATCTCTAGGATGAGAGATCTATATATAGATATTTGTAGAGGTGTGAGTCAGCTCTGGGTTTTTGATTAGTGTCTTCTCTCTAATAGTTCTTGATTCCACTTGGAGATCTCATTGATCTCTTACTCATCCTTGGGCGATTCTGAGAGGCAAGTGTCACAGGAGAAGTTTCTGGAAGATTCCATGATCATCCACCTCGCAAACTGTCTCTGCCACTTGTCTTTTCTCGTCCATCGCACCCCATAGAAGGGATTTTTGAAATGCAATGCACTTCCCGTGTGTACAAGGTGAGATGCATCGCACCCTGGCCATGGAGCAAGTGAAATGATCCAGTTTTGACCAGTTCTGAGTAGTTTTTCATGGAGAACTTCTGGGAGAAGTTGTAATCAGTTGACCTTGTTCTTTTAGGGATTGGAACAAAACTTTTAAGGACTTAGGAGCCCTTGGTTTATGGACATTTTATGCTTGGGGTTGCAGTGCCCAAAAATGTCTATAACAGTTGCCCCCTAAAGCATGAGGTCGTTAATCTTTTTTGATGTCGGGTGAAATGCTTTATCATGAGGATCTGAAGTTCTTTCAAGCTGGGAAGAGACCTGTAATAAGATACAATACAATACATTATCTTCATAATATTTTCATGATCTAGCTGAGGCGGGAATTCCCATGCTCAGCTTTATAAATTCATTTTCATGTACATAGGACAGACAATCGTTTGAGTGTAGACTGATGAATTTGGTAGAGCCATCATCCCTTTGATTGGATGATTATCTGTGTAGTAACGATGTACATTTGATGTCTTTATTTTCTTGAATATATATCGCAGCCCGGATGGATGAAACTAGATCCGGGGTCTTCAATCTCGTTTGATCTTCACTCAAAGTACAAGTCTATCCATGTGAGAGATGTTCTGGAGTCGAACATGGAAAGACATCACCTGATTACCAGCCAATGATGTAAGCTGTTAACAGGCACGAGAGGAATCGCCGATAATGATAATGACCCTCAAGGTACTGCAATACAATTCATGTGGTGTGAATAAAGGACTTGGTGTCGAACACCACGCAAAATCTTTCTGTCGAAGGCCATTGATGTAAACCTGTCGCCGGAAGTGAGAAACTTGCCATTGAGGCATGCAAGCTTCAAAGTACTGGAAGGGGGTGTTCCTAGATCAACTTCTTGGATAATGAGCTGATGTCGACAAGAAGCGATCTGTCATAGGAGGGCCTTAATGAATCCCACATCAATGACACGAAATGGAGCAAATGATTTTAATGGAGGTGAAAACGATCTGGTGATATAAGGTTCAGGGTGGCGGTCATGAAAGAATGGAGCGTAAATGTATTGCAGCGGGTGGGACACAGGTGAATTCTCTGAGTGACTTCTCTTGAACATATCGGCGACACTGACGTGATGGATTGGTAGCATTAACCCCAAATGTGGATGGTGTGATGGGACCATGGTGATGTGACCGGTGAATGAAACAACCTAACCCGACTTGGATGTGGAGTGAAAGTGTCATGTTCAAGAGCGACTTGCTACCAACAAAGTTTCTTCAAGTTTTCTTCCCAATTTTTCCCCAGTCATTGCTGATCAGTACCTCTTTATTTTTGTCAAGCTTGAGGAGGATAACATATGCTTGTTCTATAATTTTCCCTTCGGGCAAACCCATCGCTATGTTTTAACGAGCCTAGCGATAGTGAAACTCGTTCTTGTCTGCTATGGACAAGTTTGTCGCTATTAGGTTTTAACGAGTTTAACGACAAAGATAACTCGGTCATTTTCAATTTTAGAGAGTCTGAAAAGGGACGTAAAGGAAACTCCAAAATTCCTTTTTCGTCATCTAATCCCTTAAGTCCGAAAAAGTATAAAACAATACAGAAGGGATGAATTTTCGGTACTTTTAACGAGTCGAACAAAACAAGCGCTCGATCTTTTTGTGTAATAATCCCTTAGTCCCAAAAAGATTAAAATCTAAAGGAGGTATAGCACTTTCAGTCCCTTTAACGAGCTGGAGAGGCCAATGGCTTGGAAATCTTTTCATATTTTACGAGTCAGTTGAAAAGAGCTTAAAGAAGACTCGTCTTTGAGGAACGAGTGATAAAATTGGGTAGTAGCTGATTCCAGGTAAGGTTTGGAATTTTCCAATCACGACGGTGTTACAAGGATGGCTAGTGGGATCACTGTTCGCAGCTGTTCCTCAAAAGGGGTAAACAATCAAATGGAGGTGAATGATCGACCAATACAGAGTGGAGGTGATGATGGGAACATGACCAAGGCTTTTAAACGCTGAAGTACTACATTCACGATGATTATTTACCAGGAATTGGTTCATTTTTTATTGAGCTTAAACGCTGGGGGAAACATTTTCTCATTGCTTATGTTTATTTTTTAACGAGCATGAAGTCCGCGTTAAAATTGCTCGATACAACAGTAATTTCTTGACTTTACCATAAATAGCTTCATTCTTTCACAGATTGTACTGCATTTTCAATCGCTTCGTCAAACTAGTTAGAAATGAACAATATATGTTTGAAAAATGAGTTAGAACACTAATATTTTACTCAAATTACGTAAAAAGTAATTTAAAAGTGCTTTTACCTCTCATTTTACCATTCCATTTGAACTTTGGCTTGTTGGAGCTTTGGAGGTGCTTTCCCCCCTTGATCTTCATCAGCTGATTCCGAGAGATTCTGTGGACGATTCTCGACGCCGTCTGGACCAGGTAGGAGCTAAACCTGAGTTCTTTCATTTCATGCTTTCCATTTTGCATTCTGAGCTTGATTTCTAGTTTTTCTGAGCCTCTGGGGTTTGAAAAACTCACCCTGGATTCAGCACACCCTTTGTGTATCGAAAAGTGCATTGGATGTTGGCCTGTCTACTGGCCAACTGACATGCAACGCACCCAGAACACTACTGTAGGTGCGATGAGCGCAAGGAAGGAAATTTATGCACAGTTTTTGAAGGAAATTTTGTCTGTTTCTCACAAAATCAAGATCTAACTCTTCTCTTGTTTGTTTTCAGATATTTTTGGAGCAAGATGACTATTGCATGGCGAGAATGTGAGCATGAAGAAGAGGACATGCTTGCTTTACATGATCCAGTCACCGTAAACGCACTGCGGAACTGTGGCTTGCTGAAGTTTTTCCACATTTCTAGCATGAGACAACAAATCAACTTGCTGCAGTATTTGCTCGATGCTTGGGATCCTACCAGCCAGGTGTTCTAGATTAGGGAAAATCCATCCCCTTGACTGTAGTGGACATCTATTTTTTGACCGGCTTATCGAGGCGGGGTGCCCCCATCTCTTTATCAGGTTCGGCCCGAGGAGGTGAATCTGTGAGAGACTATGTTCGCAGGTATTGCAGAGAGGGATCTCAGCCGAGTAAAGACGGCAAGATCATCATCCGAGATGTCACTGACAGGTCCTTGAGGACTATTCTGTTCACTTTTGGTAGGATGGCTGGTGGTGCGGCTCTTCATGTGGCCAACCGATCTTATATGCAGTACGCCTTAGAATGTCTCCAACCAAAGGTGTTCAACTGGTGCGACGCAGTACTCCTTGTGATGAAAGAACAGTTGACCAAGGTGAAGAGCGGGAGATTGAAGAACTTTGGATATGGTTCTATCTTGACCGCCTTTGCCTTGGAAAAGATACCACTGATGCAGCCGTAGTATATTGCACTCGATTTACCTCCACCGACTGAACCACGTATGCAGAGATGGGTCGACCATATGTCTAGGCATGCTGGCCAGTCTCAGATTTCCTTTTTTGATACCTTCTTCGGGTGGTTTGATCGTCAGGAGATGGTTTATTCCGAGTATCCATATGTTGGTATGGACTTCCAGGGTGACCCAGATTTGGTACTGCCAGCTGGCGAACAGTGGGGTGCCATTGGTAAATTCTTTTGACCATATTCCTGTTTATCGTTTTTCTTTTACAATGTCCTTGTGATTTATTCTATCAAGACTAATCAAAACTCATGTGTTCATGCAGATGCCGGTCCTGTTCGGCCAGTAGTACGCTTGAGAGTGCCAGTTGCCGCCCCAGCAGGAGAGGCTGTTGGAAGGGCTATCCTTCGCGACCTTGATGTGGCCGAGACTCTCACAGCATTACAGGATCAGGTCGAGGGCCTCACTCTCGGTATTCCAGATGTGAGGACTGACGAGCTGCCTTTGAGGTTGCAGCAACATACTACTGGTGTGCCAAGACGATGGAATAGGTTCTTACGCATGATCGCATAGGCTATGACTTGTTATCACAAGCATCATTAGACTAGGGTGCCCCCTAGCATTTTGAGTTTTGGGTCATTTGACCGATTTTGTCTTGGTTACAGAACATTATGTGTAAAACACAAACAATTATATATATATTTTTGATTTTCAGAGTTTTATTTTGGTTAAGTTACATGATCCAAATGCAAATATTGATGAAATGATTCTTTTATAAATGTTGCAAATGTCTATCTAACACATAATTTGCCAATGAGTCAGTTAATGTGTTTAAGCTTCTGGAAATATGCTGATATTGAATAAAATCAAATTGCCTTTCCAAAATATTAACCCTTAGGAACATGCAATAAATAGCTGGATTTCAGACAGAGTAGACACCAGTGAGTTGTAGCATGACGAGTTGTGAGTCTAGCCTAACAATCAGTCAGCGTATGCCATGTGTGATGGCATCAGAGAGAAGTTCTATCAACGCGCTATATTCAGCGATGTTATTCATTGATCGACCAATACATACCCCTCTGAAACTTACTAACTCACCGCTTGGGTCAAAAATGGCCCAGGCCGCAGAAGATAGGTTCCGCGAACTACGACATGCTCCGTCGGCATATCCAACAAAAGGTTCCAATAGGTTCGACATCTGCAACAAACGTAAAAAGTGGATTTACTTGACCAAAACAAATACTTTAGCGAAAACAAAAACATAACAAAAGCATATAGGTTACTATACTGAATTACGCATAGTAACGCTTAAGGTACAACCCGTTACGAGGTTGTGCCAGTGGAATCCCATCATAATCCATTAACTCGTAGGCTCCTTTTGCTAACACTCACTTAAAAATATAGGGGCCCATCCATAAAGACTTGAATTTACCTACCCCAATTTATCGGATTCTTGGTCATAAAGCAAGACCAAGTCACCTTCTGAAAAGACACGGGGTTTGACATTCTTGTCGAACTGTGCCTTGACTCATTTCTTATGGGCTTCATTAGCCAAAGCGGCATCATGACGGCTTTCATCCAATTGGATTAGTTCCAAGAAACAAGCCTCCTCTTTGAAGTCCCGGGGAGAAGGTCGATTGTGAGTTTGAGGGATGAGATTTGACACTGGATTGGTAAGACTGCTTCTAGGCCATACACCAGTTGGAAAGGTGTAAACCCGGTCGCATTCCTTACCGATGTTCGGTAAGCCCACAAGGCTGAGTAAAGGATTAGGTGCCAACTTCTTTTGTGAACTCCAATCATCCTTTGCAGCATGCGCTTCAGGACCTTGTTGATTGCTTCAACTTGTCCGTTGGCTTGCAGGTAATATGGAGTGGAGCTGTTGTGAGACAACCCTAATTTGGCAGCTAATTTGACCATCATGTGATTGCGAAAATGCGATCCATGATCTGTGATTATATCTTGTGGGATGCCGAGTCTGGTGACTACATGATTGAAAAAGAAGAGGGCAGCTGTTTCACCAGTATTATCTAATGTAGGCATCGCCTCGGCCCATTTGGTAAAATAGTCAACTGTGACTATGATATACCCATGCTCCCCGGTCGAGGTGGGGTTACATGTCATGAAATCGATGCCCCATTTGGCGAATGGCCCAACAACAACTATTGGCTATAGAGGTGCAGGTGGTCTTCTGGTTTTGCTATCAAAAATTTGACAGGCATGGCAACTTCTGACTGCCGTTATGCAATCTTTGAATATTGTTGGCCAGAAGTATCCTGCTCGTAAATTTTTTTGCGCTGTAGCGTAACCTGATTGATGCCCCCCACACGCGCCTGAATGGCAATCATTCAGGACTTTTTCGACCTCCTCATGGGTGAGACACCTCCGTAGAACTGTATCGACACCACGATGGTAAAGTGTATCACCGACGATCATGTAGTCTTTTGATTGGTATCAAATACGTTTTTGTTCAGAGTGGGAGGTATTGGGCCTATATTTTTGGGTTTGGAGATAAATGATTATATCCCCATACCACAGATTACTTGAAGATATCAGAAACAAATTTTCATCCACGATCGTTTCTTCGGATGTTTCATCGTTGGACGATGATGGAAGATCACATAATAATTCTGAGAAAACTAGAGCTTTCTTTGACTTGGATTTTACAAATTCCAGATCAAACTCTTGTAGAATTTCTATCCATTTTGAATATTTGCCCCCCAGCAACTGTCGCGACAATATATAAGTCATGGGGTTGCAATCTGACAGAATGGTAGTTTTTCGAAAGAGGACATAGTGTCGAAATCTCTGTATCGCTTGAATAGCTGCGAGTGCTAGCTTTTCAACATAAGAATATTTGCTTTCTGTATCATTTAATTTCTTAGTTAAATAATATATAGGATGTTCAATTCCATTGTCTTCTTGAACTAAAACCATTGCGATGGTTGTATCCGCTATAGCCAGATACAGGTTAAAGTCTTTTTGATAATCAGGAGCGTACATTAATGATGCTTTCATTAGGGAGTCTTTCAAAGCATCAAAGGAAGCTTGCGCGACCTGATCCCAGATGAAGGGTACTTCCTTTTTCAAAAGATGTGTATAACCTTTAGCAAGTTTGGCGTAATTTGGAATGAACCTCCTCAGAAAGTTTGCTTTCCCTTGGAGTTTCTGGATCTGAAGCAAATTCGAAGGTGGAGGCAAATTTATGATTGCCTGAACCTTACATGGGTCGAGACGAATCCCGTCTTTCGAGACTACAAAGACAAGTAAACGACCAGAATTGACACAAAATACACATTTGTGTGGATTGAGTCGTATCTTGTAGTGTCGGCAACGTAGAAAAAATCGCTCTTAAATGCTGCGGATGATCAGTCCGCTTTTTCGAATGAGCAGGGAGGTCGTCGAGATACGGTTGAACGATGTTTTTTATGTCATGGAAGGCATAATTCATTGCCCTCTGAAATTTTGCCCCTGCGTTCTTTAAACCAAAGGGTAATTTTCGATATGCGAATGTGCCCCATGGACAAATAAATGCAGTCTTTGACTGGTCCTGTGGGCGGATATTTATTTGATTATACTCGGAGAATCCATCCATAAATGAAAAGATTTCACATCCGGCGCATTCATCAATTATCTGGTCAATGAAGGGTGTAGGGTAGTTGTCTTTAGGACAAGCTTGATTTACATCCCTATAATCGACACACTCTAATCGTTCCTTGTTTTTTCATAACAGGGACAATATTCGATACCCAATCGGTTAGAGGAACCGGGTAAATGAAACCAGCATGGAGAAGTTTTTCAACTTCTGTCTTGATGGCAGTGGCTTTCTTGGGCTGCACCTGCTGTAGTCGTTGTCATACTAGTTTTACATCTTTGAATTTGCCTGGCATTTCATTATATGACCAAGCAAAGACATCTTTGAATTTGCGAAAAAGAGCGTTATATATTTCCAGTTCTGAAGGAGAACAACATTTGCCAACATAAATATTCTCTACAACATCTGTTTTGGTCGAGATATTTATGGCGATAGTCTCTTCAATTTTGGACAAGTTTCGCTCGGAATCCACCGTGTTTACAGTATTTGATAGAAAATCAAAAACTGAAGGATGATAAAGGTCATCAGGAGTATTTTCTTCACAATCCGGAAGAAGGGAGCGATGGTGGTAATCTTCACATGGTGCCCCTTCAATTACCATTGGTTGAACCATTCCTTCGTCGGTGACATGCACTCGCGACCAAGGATCTGAAGGGGTGCCATATTCCTTAGACCTATCTATCCAAACACTTGATGAGCGTTGATTTGGGTTTTCCTTCCATGATAGGAACATTGATTGCTACAATATTTCTGTTGGGCTTGGAGGCAATACCTGCGCATGATCCATGTTGATATCTTTTTCTGAGATCTTTTTAATTGAAGATATCATATTGCAGGTTCCTACCGATGCTACTTCCGCCAAATTGATTGGAGGTGGAAGGGCAAAAGTTCCCATTAATATAGGGTCTTTTAGTAGGCCTACTCCGATATTTTGAAGCGAATGGGGGCTTCCATGGATCATTGGAATGCTTCCCGTAACTTGAGAACCATTGGGGAGGAAGTTTTGTTGATCGACGATTGTAATCCCTCCTTGAAAGGGGAATGCAATCTTCCTAAAATAGGTCGACACAACAGCAGCCATAGCATATATCCATGGTCTTCCCAGTAGGATGTTGTAATCGAAGTTTCCGTTGATTACTTCAACATCTATTTCTACTGTTTTCCCTCCTAGTTCAACCTTCAAGTTACTTAGAATACCATATGGGGTATATGTTCATCCGTCAAATGCTTTTAATGTCGTCGAAGATCGTGACAAGGTTGGAGATCCTAAAGTTTTCCAGCAACTCATCGACATAATACATGTAGATGCCCCCTCATCAATAATTGTTCGATGAACAGTTTTGTTGAGGGCTTTCACTTGAATGAGGAAATCTAGTTGAGCTGGTAACTGAGGATCGTATCCTTATGATCAAAGGATACAAGATTGGAATCCTTTGGGTCTATCCCACCGATGGCCAATAATAAAGCCTGCTTTTGGGATGGGCAATTTTGCAGTACCTTAAGCATCGACATAGCGGATGGCGATTGGGCCAAATCTTCCACTATATTATAATGCTGTTCTGCTCTAGCACGAGGATTAAACGTCGACTTGTGTACTACTCCCTTTGGCGGTTTTATTGTCAACTCAGGAATGACGGGCGGCGCAACTTATGTCGAAGTTGTTGTCGAACTACTAGGTTGATCTTTATCCTTGTTGTTCGACAGCTGTGGATTCCCGTAATTTTTGTTCCTTGTCGATATCAAAGCATCATTTTGCTGTTTGGAAACCGACAACATCAGCACTTGAGACGGGGAAGCATTTCCACCGTCAACCAGATTTGTTCCTGGATTTGGAAACGGATCAGTTAATATTGCCGAGGTTTTTGAATTCTTGAAGAATTTTTTAAGCTCAGCTCTGTGTGGACAATCTGCTGTCCAATGATCCTCATCGCATATAAAGCATGGATTTCTTGGTTTCCTATTTCCAGGAGGGTTTGCAGAAGATTTTTCAAGTTATGATTCTTCCTATTTCTTCTTCTTCCCTTTGCTTTTCTTCTTAACCCCCGGTTGTTTGGTTTCTTTTCCTTTATCTGTCGAGACGGCATTTACTTCCGAGGCAAGAAGTTCTTCTTTTTCATTTTGACTGGAAATCTGAAGGGCCTTTTTAGATGTAGCCTTTGTCGATTTCGTGTCTGTTGCGCCAATCACGCCATCGCCGGCATGAGAGTCATTGTTTGATTTAGGAGGAGGAGGGACTAAGAATTCTGGTCTAGGAGCGTCAGGTATTTTATCGTAGAGCGTGCCAGACTGAGTGTAAATCAAGTCCAAATATTGTGCACGAACGATAACCTGCTCTTCGGTGACGACTCCCCCTTTTGCCACATATTCCGTGATGGAAGGAAATAATGACTTAATAAATCATTCAGCTAAAAGCTGATCAGGAACATACGTTTTTACCATTCAACGACGACGTCACCACTCATGTATATGATCAGATATGTGAGTGGCCGTTGTTTGTTTGAAATTGGTAAGAAGTTCTGTTCCCGTTTCGTACCTTATCGGTAACTGAAAATGGGTTAAAAAGGTTGTGGCTAGGGTACTGAAGTTGTCAAACGAAGCTCTGGGCAATTCGATATACCATGTTGCTGCCGGACCAGTTAACCTCCTCTAAAAAAGGCGAAGCCTAATCGAATCATCATTTAGGGTGTTTGATGAACACCACAGATGAAAGGTCATCACATGATTCGACGGATCTTCACTGGGATTTCCATTAAATTTAGGAATATCTGATGGAAGTTTATGCGGAATTGCTGGCCACCAAGGGGCGTAAGCGATTGGATCGTTTGTTAACCGATTTAAATCAGGTAACTCTAAAGTCGCCACAAAGGGTAACTATCGATTCAAGTTAGGTAAAGCATACCCTTGATAAGATGGGATCGCCTGAGCAGTTGGTCTTTGCATACCAGCATAATGCATTTGATGCTGGTAACTTTGGTAAGGTTGGTGGGCATGACCATTGTAGAATGGTTGATTTTGACCGTTTTGAATATACGACTGCCCACTATTTGCAAATATTTGTTGCTCAGAACCTTGGTATACTTGTTGGAACTGCGGTTGTTGGTATTGCACTAGCCATGGTTGTGTAGCCATGTGCTGTTGCCCGATACTAACTGTTTGACCAAGATGAGGGGTAATTGTACCCATTTGAACCTGTGTTATTCCACCAGTCGACGATTGTGGTTGAGTTGCAGGGTCAAGAGGCTGTTGCATTACAACCTGAGAAACCTAAGGTTGGCATACAACAGGCAACGCTTGTACTTGCGACACCGTCACAATAGCTGGCGTAGTTGGTATACTTGACATAGGTAAACATTGTTGCATTGAATATACAACTCTTGGTTGTTGAGGTAGTATCGGTACCCAACCGCTTGACATAATTCCAGCATAACCCGAATTTTGTTGTGAACTCTCATATGGCTGTCCTCCCGGAGGGGACAATGAAAGGGTATACTGCCCCCCATACGGCGGTAATCCGGTACTTAAGGGAATCGTTTGCCCTTGAGGACCGGACTGCCCAAATTGACCTCCAAATGGATCAATTTGTTGAGACTTAACATAAGAGTTTCTGGATATTATTCCAGATGAACAAACAGGAACGGACCATACTGTCAAAATAGCCCCTGAATGGGCTCCTAGCCATTGAGAGCTAGTTGGGACAGATGGTATACCGACGAACATTGTTGGAGTGCTAGCAGGAAGTTCTGCCGTCACTGTGTCAGACGACACAGTGCTAGATGTTGACAGTTGTTCAGAAATTTCTAGCCTATCCAAAAGATTACCTAGCGATTCTACAGGAGCTTCCGCTGGCGGTAGACTAATTTCTGATGAAGAAGGATACAGAGTGATCCCGACTCCAAATTGCGATGGAGTACTAGATGGAGGATCCTCCACTATCTCTTCTATAGCAATCAGACCAGGTGGAAGAGGTAGATCGTTAGGTCCGTAGAATATTTCTGGTGCCAAAGAAGGTATGGAATCTGCAACGACAGATGTTTGGGGAACAACACTCTCCGAACCGGTTGTATATGGAACTGGTTCAGTGATACAAGTGTTTACCCTTAGACTAGGATCAGTACTACTGTCCTTCGGTGGCTGCTGAACTTCTTCTGTAAAGGCAGGGATACCAGAAATGTTTGGAGTAACTAGAGTCTCTGATGTTGTTGGAACACTTGTTCTAACTTTACTAGGAGATTTGGAACCGGTTAACCGAGTTCGCTTTGTCCGTAATAGTTTCGATTCCGGAGACAAAGACGGTTGACTCGTAAGCCTCCGCGAATGACGGGGTTTCAATTGACTTTCTTCCAAGATTGCGGATTACTCAATCAAGGGGAAGTATGTTTCCGAATTAGATGAATTTTAGACGCTTTGACACAACTTGTTTTTTTAATTTTTAAGACTCGAGAAAAAACAAAATATGACTCTAGTCGCCTTCGATTTTTAATGAGCCTGAAGTGACAAGTGCTCAGATGGACCTTTTCCGTTAAGGAGTCTGAAAAGGAATGAAAGGGACTGCTCTGGAAATCTAGGTAGAGGGATTACAAAACCAATCGCAAAACTGCAGAATACTTTTTACGGTATGGCAGTCAATCTTCCTGAATGCTGTGTTCAGTGCATTTTGATCGATAGGGCGGCAGACACGGCTTCCTAAGAATAAAGGATTAAGCCTATTGTGGTCTCCCAAAATATACTCGATGGTACGTGGGAGCACAAGTCTGTACTGGCACTTATCGTCTCAAAGTGGAGGAATCACCCAACCAACAGTGAGAACAACAGTTACTAGGCATTACGACGCCGGAATACGTCTCTAGCCTAGACTTCTAGATGTTGTGCGTTAGGTTCCAAAGCGTTGTTAGATTCATTAAATTTATTTTATAGTTGATCTTGCTTAAGAAATTTTCCTTTCAGGTTCACCGCGTGATGTATATGTACAATTCCTAAAATGCAATCTAAGATGATAAACAGTATTTTATCTTCTTTGTGCAATGAAAATCCTAGCTACTAAGGAAAGAAAGACAAAATTCTTTCAACAAAGAGCAAAGAGCACACACTATATGCACTGTCCTAAATCAAACCAATCAAACAGTCTAAATGCAAATGCACATGCAAGTATTTGTTTTCAACCTTCTTAATATGTGAATGATAAAAAGAAAGCTAATGCACAAATTTGAATTACTTTTCAAGCGACAATTACTAACAAGTTTCTTTTAAAAATAAAAAATGAAGACTTGCTTTCAACACTAGAAAGACTACTAATTCAGATCAAATACAATAGTAACAGAGTAATCGACTATCAAGAGCAATCAGAATCTCTTCTGTGACTGAAAATGACACTTGCGACACTTTCAAATCAAGAAACGACAGTACAATTACGTTACTTTTTTGCAAAGGAGAACTGAAAATGACTCAACAAATACACAAAAACATTTACAGTTCTTTGCACAATGGAGGCGGAATATCAGTAAGGAAAGGGGTTTCAAACAGAGGTATACTGACTACAGGAAGCAAAATTCATGAATAGAACTGAAAAGAATGAACACAGAAACCAAAATTGAGGAACAATGCCTAGTCTGATCAGCGCACCTGTAACACAGTGAACTTGAAATGCAGCGCACCTACTACACTTGGGAAGTGCGCTGAATTTCAGATTCACAGAACAGAGACTGCACTGGGCCAGAGACGAGACTTTGCTTGGGTTCCGGGTCACAGTTTGCAGTTCAGTTCAGGGATTTTGGCCGAGCAAGTGGTAATCAGTAAATCAACAACAGGGGTAGATCTAAGGAGATTACTAGAGCCACCACAAGGGCAATTAGAGAGTTTGTAAATCAGTTGTTTCATTCATAAACAAAACGCAGAGATTGACTGAAGCGACATTTATCTACTTTGCATTTGCATAGCAAATGCAGTTCGAAAGCTACCCGACTCAACTTCATGCTCCGTCTGTAAGTTTATAAAGTAAACAACAAGGTAGATAAACAAACAACCTAGTCACTCCCCAGTGGAGTCGCCATTTTGTTACAGGGAAAAGTGTCTATGGAGAACTGCTAATCCCACTAAGGTGTGGTAGCTACCTTAGAAACAAACAAAGTAAAACTACTTTCATTTTCCTTTATGAAAGATAGATGAGAGAAGAATAAAGGAGACCAACCTCTGTCTTGCGCTTGGCTCCTAGTTCGATTCCTCTCTCTTCTGATAGTCCTTTGCTACTTGCTTCCTTGTACACCCAGCTTCACAGAGTACCTGTAGAATCAAAGTAGAATAACACTATACAAGAACATGGATCTATTATCATAAACAATCTAGGATCAGATGTAAATTGACCATACAAATGCATAAAACATAAATGACACAAGAGTATGGAGGAAAACTTGAATAGCTTTTATTGATAATCAAGAAAGAGCCAAGAGAGTTATAACCAGTTGTTCTGACCCAACATCATCCTCTCAGCAAGTAAGCCCTTCTTCACCTCATGCAAAGCTTAGATCACCCAACACTATGATGTTTCCTCAAGAAACCAACATCAATTCCTTACAAGATGCAAAATTCCAGCCCCCAACCTCCTGGATCTCTAGGATGAGAGATCTATATATAGATATTTGTAGAGGTGTGAGTCAGCTCTGGGTTTTTGATTAGTGTCTTCTCCCTGATAGTTCTTGATTCCACTTGGAGATCTCATTGATCTCTTACTCATCCTTGGGCGATTCTGAGAGGCAAGTGTCACAGGAGAAGTTTCTGGAAGATTCCATGATCATCCACCTCGCAAAATGTCTCTGCCACTTGTATTTTCTCATCCATTGCACCCCATAGAAGGGCTTTTTGAAATGCAATGCACTTCCTGTGTGTACAAGGTGAGATGCATCGCACCCTGGCCATGGAGCAAGTGAAATGATCCAGTTTTGACCAGTTCTGAGTAGTTTTTCATGGAGAACTTCTGGGAGAAGCTGTAATCAGTTGACCTTGTTCTTTTAGGGGTTGGAACAACATTTTTAAGGACTTAGGAGCCCTTGGTTTATGGACATTTTATGCTTGGGGTTGCAGTGCCCAAAAATGTCTATAACAGTCAGTCGCCAAATACAGTAAATCATGCCACATCTTTGTAGGGTCCTTTCGCGCCCTGATGAAGACATGGTGGAAATCTACTTTGAACTCTGCAAAGCTTTGCAAACTATTGTAGACTGTGGGTGATAACTGCGGCTTGTGATTGATCCCCATCTTGATATTAATCTCCATGAGCACCCAAAATATCTTGCTCTCTTTGATCCGCTGTGCATCCCTAGTCACCCACAACGAAGCGTACTTCACTGCCTCTGGAAGGTCCGGCATGACCGAAGGGAACTGGCTATCTTCGGGTAGTTCCCATGCCACCAGTACTATCGACAATAGGAGCTATGTGTAGTGAATTTTTTTTCCCTGATCATGTGCCTCACAGCAGTTCGCAAGGAACTCACCGCATAGGTAGTTCGCCCAGTTGAACTGGACCCCTTCTCCGCACCACACTACTAGTGCAACTACTAGCGCAGGCACCTCATTCACGCGGCACTTCCACATCACCTTTCCTGCCAATATTTGTGTTGCGACCTTGACTGCAGGGTTGTTGATGCTGGATATGGCATACCATCGCTTCTTCTTCTCCAACTTAAAATTATTTTTCATTGCCTCCACAAGGGCCAACTTGCCACCTTTTCCCTTTGAAATGTTTGCTGGATCCTCCCTTGAGCAAGGGAGCCATGTAATATGGTGAATTAGATGGTCTGTGATGGGAATGGACTCCTCCAGCCACAAGCACCCATCATGCACCAAGTAGAGCAATTGCATGATGAAGAAAACTTTCACTGGCGCATGGTGGTAATGTAGCACCCAGAGTAGGTTTAGCAACCCTACTTTCTCCACACCTCTGAGCCATTTTCGCAGCTCTAATTGGATTGTTCCAGCAGTTGCATCGATGCTCTAATGCATTAGCTAAATGCAGGAACTTGTCGTGGCCAACGAGGTCCCAATATTCACATTTCAACACTGGAACCCGTCCAAGTGCACTCCTTCAAAAATAATATCATCTAGGAGCAGTGGGGTTTGTAGAGAGCTCTTTCTCTCATCTATATCCTTTGGAGCCTTGGATTTACCCTTTCGCGGAGGAACATATTCTGGCAGCCTGGTGATAGAGTCTGCACCCTAGGTTTTGAATTCCATCTCTACATCCTCCTCCTCCACCAAGATTTCTTCAAACTCTTCCTCCTCACCGGCCTTCAGATTAATGGCCTTCCCCTTTTCCTACAATGTGATATTGGTTCACAGTGGATTTCAAGGTGAGACACACACTACTATCATGGCCTGCTCATCCTTCTTAGGTCTTGGTGTTCATGGCAATTTAGGGACCTCAACGATTATTTCAGTGCTCTCTGGGGCTTCCACTTTCGCAATTTTCTGCGCGACTTCCTCAACTGTCACTACTCATGTGTCCATGGATCCTTCAGGTGCTAACATAGTGGTACTCCACAATTCCTTCATTGTCTCAGGTAATTGCTCAAACAAAAAATTCACTTTCAGTGTCTCAAATAAGTCACGGTTCATGAATACTTGAGCACACAACAACTTAGTTATCAATTTTCCAAGCGTTGTTTGCTGGACAATAATTTGTAATTTATAGTGCCTTTTGAATTTGAATTCGACCATTCCCCCCACATTCAGTCCATTAATGCTAGATTGGCAGCAGATTTCCAAGAATCTAACCCATAAAGTTTGCCTTAAATGCCTACTGCCCGCTCCATTTGGCCTCAAACCAACCATCAAATCGTGAATAGTGACTTTAACAGTCACTTTCCAGTAGACCTACATGCCATCACAGCTATCTTCACATTGTCGTGGACCCTGTGACACTTCGCTATTGCGCGCAGTCTTGACATCGCGCAGTTCGTGGTTAGAGTAGTTTATAGTCCTGCACCTCCTTTCAGCTGCCTGGAGCACTAATACTGTGCCACTTTCATATATTCACATCACTGGATTGCCGATGCATGGCTTCAAGTGACTGCCATTCACCTTTCCTCGAAAGGGTTCTCCATTTAACTTGACCAGTTGTATTGCACCTTCATCGATAATCTCCTTAATAATATACGGCCCTAGCCAGTGCATCTTGAACTTTCCTGGGAATTTATCAAACTTACTATCATACAAAAACACCATATCGTTTACCTTGAATGTGCACAGCTTGATATGTCGGTCGTGCCATGCCTTTTCACGCTGCTTTTGGACCTACTGGTGAAATCCAACCAAAAATCGTTCTTCTTCACAAGCTCATCCAACTACGTGAACCTCTCCTCCAGGGCTCCGTGATCCATCATAACTGTGAGTGTTGTTATGCGCAAACTAAGCACGATGTATTCCATAGGCATTATAGCTTCCACTCTATAGACAAGCCTAAAAGGTGTTTGTCTCGTTAGTTTCTTGCATGTCGTCCGATAAGCCCATAACACTACAGGTATGCGTAGGTCCTAATCACTTCGCTACGGTTTGCATACCTTGGTCAGTGAATTTTCAAACACTTTGTTGAATGCCTCCACTTTCCCATTAGCCTGTGGGTGATAAGGTGTGCTCTTTTGGTGATACACTTGAAGTTCCTCTGTTAGCGCATTGATCGTCTCATTTAGGAAGTGTGCACCACGATCGCTCATCAAGATCTTTGGGCATCCAAATCATGTCAGTACATGTTCAAATAGAAACTTCGCAGTAGTTGCACCTATGCAATCCTTCACTGGCTGCGCTTCTGTCCAACGAGTCAGATACTCTGTCGTAGTGATAATATACCTCACACCTATCCTCCCTTGAGGTTTAATAATTCCTACAAAATCTATTGCCCACTTTTCAAAAGATTGCACATCATTTGTGGATTCAAAGGCATTTCATCCCTCTGCAATGGCCTTCCTGTCCGCTGACAAGCATCACATTCCTTGTAATATGCTTTTGAATCCTGATGAAGGGTTGGCCACCACAACCTAGCACGTAGAATCTTCTGCACAATTTCTCTTCTTGCATAATGTCCTCTCGTGATGCCCCCATGATGGATGCTGCTTCGTTCAAATTCAGGTACATACCTTCACAGTATTTCATCATTCCCAATCTTGTATAGATTCCCATCAATGGCAGAGAAATCTGCCATGTGCACCACTAATTCCTTCTTCTACTGGACAGAGTATCCTTTCGGTGCAGTTCTAGTTGTTAGAAATTGTATTATATCTTCAAAATGTCCATCCGCTATGTGCACAGCAAAGAGCTGCGCGTTAGGTAATCCTTCCTCCAAACTAGTAGGTTCCTCCCTTGTCTTGATGCGTGACAGGTGATCTGGTCCCACGTTCAATCATCCAGGCTTCACAACAACTTCAAAATCATATTCTTGGAACAATAAAAGCCATCTACAAATGCGCCCCCCCAACACAAGCTTATTGACCAGGTACTTTAGCATGGAGTGATCTGTATACATCTTAAAGTGGCCTCCTAGCAAGTAGTGTCGATACTTCTGGAGTGCATATACCATAGCTAGTCCCTCGTGCTCAGTGGTGGAATAGTTCTTCTCTGCTTTGGATAATATGCGACTTACAAATGCGATAGGGTGCTCCAATCCTTCTTCGCCATCTTGCACTAGTACTGCCCCCAACGCTATACACGACGCGTCGACATGTACATGGAACTCTTTCTTCTAGTTCGGGAAGACTAGAATCGATGCAGTAACCATCTTTTCTTTCAATATATCTAGGCTTTTCTTACAGTCATCGTTCCAGCAGAACGTGACATCCTTCTTCAACAATTTTTCCATCAGCGTGGTGATCCGGGCATAGCCTTTGATAAACTTTTTGTAATATCCCGTATGTCCTAGAGTGGCACACAACTGTTTCACACTTCTTGGTGCTTCCAAGTTCAGAATCACTGCGATCTTTGCAGGGTCTACCATCAACCAATGTTTGCAAACCACATCCCCAAATAGGTTCCCAAAAAGAATGAGGAACATGCACTTCTTGAGGTTGAGCGTGATTTGGTATCTTCGACAGGTATCCAGCATCAAGCGCAAGCTCGCTACATGGAACTTAACCAGCCCAAATACAGTCCAGTCATCAAAATAGACCTCTGTTTTGGGAATATTTAGTTTTCTTGGACAAATGCCTAACCCTCTAGATTTAGTAGTAGATCTAGAAACAACAGACAAAGTAATATCTACCTTTCCTATAAACAACAGATAAAATAAGAGAACAAAGAACCTACTTGTAGCTTCTACCCGTTCCTTATCTCCCTTGATCGATTCTGTTGCTCCTTCCCGTACTTAAGTCGCTTGAGAAGTACCTGCACATAGACAGAAACAAGAACCCATCAAAGCAAATGATATTGATCTATTGTTTATAAATAACATGGAATTGAGAACATGATATACATATGAAGCATCAACATATAATATAAGCATAAGGGAAAAAGTTTCGAAGACTTTATTGATAAGAGGAAGAATTACAACCCATATGTGCTCGATCCAACAACACTCTTCCAATTCAATCCCATCCTCTTCACCTCATGACAAGCAAGACACTTCAACACTATTACAATACTTGCACTCAATTCTAATCTCATATCACCAACATATTCCTACAACTCAATATTTTTCAGCCCCTAATATCTTGGATGAGTGATCTTTTTATAGGTGAATGAAGGAGGTTATGCCATCAATGGTGAAAATGAATGCCTTTCTAAATTTAAAAATCAGTTCCATGGAAGAAGGGATAGGGGGTTGATGTTTCCTAATTCCCTTCCTCATCCAAATGTGAACTCAAAGGTGTAAGTGGCATTGAGAAACTTCTAGAGGCTTCCAATGGATAAGGAATATTCAAACCCTCACGGAAATTCGCTCAAATTCGCTCAGCGTAGGCCAAAGAGGGACCAAGTGCGCTATATAGCACCCTGTTAGTGTATGGTTTGCATTGCAGTGCATCCTAATGAAGGCCTACCTACGCTGATCTTCTTAGAGGTAGTTTTTGGATGTTTTCAGTGATGGAACTTCTTGGGAAGTAAGGCATTCTAATGACTAACTTCTTTAGGGCATGTAAAAACTTCACTAGGGGTTGATAAGCCCTAATAGTATTGATCTGTAAGTTGGGGTTGATGTGCCCAAATGGATTTGTAATAGTTTCCCCCTAAAGAATCATGTCGAAAATATATATGTTGAGTGAAATGCTTTATCACGAGGAGAGGAGGTTTCGAAATGGAAGGTGACCTGCATCTAATTTGATTTTTCTCATGAACTAGTTGAGGGAAGGCATACCCATGCTCAGCTTATAAATTTTCATTACATGTACAAATATAGTCGTCTACAGATATAGACCCATGAATGGTTGACTATGAATGTAAGGCCATTGTACATTTGATTTAGTACTCCTGAAAATATCGTAGCCCAGATGGATGGAACTAGATTTGGGGCCTTCAATCTCATTCAATCTTTTGCTCAAGTACAATTCTAATAATGTGAATTGATGTTCTGAAGTCGAACATGGAAAGACATCATTTGATTACCAGCCATTGATGTAAGCCGTTAACGGACGCGAGAGGAATCACTGATAATGATAATGACCCTCAAGGTACTATAGTACATTTCAGATGGTGTGAATAAATGATTTGATGTCAAACACCATACAAAGTCTTTCAGTTGAAGGCCATTGATGTCAACCTATTGCCAGAAGTGAGAAACCTGTCATTGATGTATGCAAGCTTCAAGGTACTAAAGGGGTGTTTCTGAGTCAACCTCTTGGATGATGTGTTGATGTCGAAAAGAAGTGACTCATCGCAGGAGGGCATTGATGTATCCCACATCTACGATGCGAAACGAGGTGAATGATTTTGGAGATGAAAAATCGACTGACGACATAAGGTTCAGGAATGGCGGTCATGAAAATGAAGGTTTACAATATTGCAAAGGATGAAGTTTGAACTAAATGACTTTTCTTGAACATATCGGTGACACTGAATGAATTGGCAGCATTGACCCAAAACAAAGTAATGGATGGTATGATAGACCAACGGTGTGATAACCATCAAGCAGATAACCCAACCCAAATAGTCATGGAGATGAAGTGAAAGTGTCATGTTCAAGAGCGACTTGCTACCATAAAATTTTCTCGACTTTTTCCCTATTTCCCCAGTCATTGTTGACCAGTACCTCTTTATTTTTTATCAATATTGAGGAGGATAACATATGCTTGTTGTATAATTTCACCCTTCGGGTGAATCCATCGCTATTTGATGCTTTAACGAGTCTAGCAAAGGTGAAACTCGGCCTTGTCTAGATGGACAAGCTTGTCGCTATTTGATGTTTTTAACGAGTTTAACGACAAAGACAACTCGGTCCTTTTCATGTTTAGAGAGTTTGAAAAGGGGAAAAAAGGAAACTCCACAAGTTCTTTTTCGTAAAATAATCTCTCAAGTCTGAAAAAGCGTAAAATAATACAAGAGAGATATTGTTTCCAATCCTTTAACAAGCTAGAATAGACAAATGCTCAACAATCTTTTCATATTTAGAGAGTTTGAAAAGAGTTTAAAGAGGACTCCAAGGGGGCTCCTTTTTTGTTTTTAGCAAAGCTCGAAAAAGAAATAAAAGTTTGCTTTGTGGTCAAAGATGTTCGATTTACACTTAAGCATGTCAAATTCTGCTTCCAGTTGGTAAACCTACTCAAAACTCCATCAAAGAGGATTAAAAATACATGTTCATGGATAAAAATGAATAAAATCCAATGTTTACTCGATTAACGTGCAATAAATAAACATAAAAACAAGTTTTATTATTCATTTTTACCATTTCACTTTTACCCTTTGTTTTTGGTGCTCTAGAGCAGTTTTCTACCTCAAAGTTCACTAGCTGATTGTGGAGGATTTAGTGGATCGTTTCTCATGCCGTCTGGACCAGGTAGGAGCTATCCCTGTTCTCTTCCATTTTATTCCATTTAATTTCAGTTTTAAGCAAAAAAAATTAGTTTTTGAGGCCCCTAGGGTTTCATTTTGCGCACTCTGGATCAACGCACCCTTTCTATATCAAAAGGTGCGTTGCATTGCACACACCTAGAAGGCTGTATGCATTGCAGCACACTGCTTCTAAGGGAGGGGTGCGATGGGTGCAAAAACCAAATTTTGACATCTGCTTTCTCCCAAATTTTCCACTGTTTTTTTGCAAAAAATGGATCCTGATTTGTCTAATGGTTGCATTTTAGACATTCATCAGATCAAAATGGTTATTATATGGAGAGAATGAGAGCATGAAGAACAAGCCATGATTGCCCTAAATAATCAGGGAACAGTTGATGCCTTAAGGAATTGTGGGTTGCTGAAGTATTTTCGATTATCCAACATGCGACAACAAATTTAGCTTTTGCAATACCTTATTCGTTCTTGGGATCCTACCGATCAGGTTTTTCACATTAGGGGTAAAACGATCCCCTTTACCATCGATTATATTTACTTTCTGACTGGACTTTCGAGGTGGGGTCCCCCCATCTGATTATCAGGATTTACCAGAGGAGGTGAATTAGTGAGAGATTATATACGACAGTTCTGCCGGGAAGGAGCTCAACCTAGCAGAGACGGAAAGATCAACATCAGGGATGTTGAAGATTTACCATTGAGAACAATCCTTTTTACCCTCACCAAATTGGCTGGAAATGCAACTTTACACTTGGCAGACAAGTCATATATGCAACATGCTTTAGAGTGTTTGGAACCGAACGTGTTCAAATGGTGTGAGGCAGTACTTTTATCCATGAAAGAACAAATGACCGAGGTAAAGAATGGGAAGACAAATTCTTTTGGCTGTGGGTCTATCTTGATTTGTTTTTCCTTGGAGAGAATCCCACTCATGCAGCCACAACACATCTCAATAGGAGTACTTGGACCTAGAGACCCACGGATGAAGAGGTGGGTAGATCTTATGGCTAGGCATGCTGGCCAGTCATTGATCTCGTTTACCTCTGCTTTCTTTAAGTGGTTTGACTGATAGGACATGGCCTTCACGGAATATCCATATTCAGGGATGGATTTCCGTGGTGATCTAGATTTGATGTTACTGGTTGGGGTGTAGTGGAGTGCTATTGGTAAATTGATTAACCAAAGTGTTTTTGTTTTTAAAGTTTCTAATTTTTTTTTGTGTTTTTTATTGCCAAGACTAAACAAACATTTTTTATATGTATGCAGATGTTGGATCTGTTCGACTTGTGGGACACCAACGAGAGGCAGGTGTGCTGGTACAAAGAGCTGGTGGGAGAGAAGTTCTCCGAGACTTGGATTTAGTAGAGACGTTGGTCGAGCTACAGGATCACATAGAGGGTTTAACCCTAGGTATTCTAGATGTCCAGATCGAGGAGTTACCTATGCGATTGCAGTGCCATACCATTGGCGTGCCGATTCGTTGGATGAGACTGACCTATTATCATGAGCAACATTAATCTACTTGGATATTTTCTGCATACATTTTTGAGTTTTTTGGGTCAAATGACCAATTTTTGTCTTGGACACAAACTATTTTTAAAAACTTATATACAACTATCTATTTGACTTTTGGAGTTTTATTATGGTTAAGTGATGTAATCCTATTCAAATGATGATGTGAATTGAAAATGTTTACTTTACAAATGTCGCAAATGTCTATTTAACACATAGTTCGCTAGAGAATCAGTTAATGTGTTTAGATTTCTGGAAATAAGCTAATATTGAATAAATTCAAAATACCTTTCCAAAATACGAACTCTAAGGAACATGTGATGAATTACTGGGTTTTAGACGTTATAGACGCCAGTAAGCTGTAGTATGACAAGTTGTGAGTCTAGCCTAATGATGATTCGGCGTATGCCAAGTGAAATGGCATCAAGGAGGAGTTCAATCAACACGCTATACTCAGTGATATTGTTTGTCAATTGTCCAACACATATCCCTCTAAAACTCACTAACTCGTCCCTTGGAGCAAAAATGGGCCATGCTACAGAAGATAAATTCTGCGTACTACGACTAGCTCCATCGACATAACCAACAAACGGTTCTGAAAAGTTCGACATCTGCAACAAATGCGAAGTGGATTACCTAACCAAATAAAAAATCTAAAAGAAACACAGACACAAATGCAATCGAAGCATATATACAGTGAGTTTTACTACACTCAACTAAGCATAGTAACGTTTAAGGTACAACCGTTTTGGGGCTGTGACAATGGAATCCCATCATAATCCACTAACTTGTAGACACCTTTCGACAACACACATTTAACAATGTAAGGGCCCATCCATAGTAGTTCAAATTTTCCCACTCCAAGTTTATCATAATCTTGATCGTAAAGCAAGACCAGGTCACCTTCTGAGAAGACATGAGGCTTAACATTTTTATCATATTGCGCCTTGATGCATTTTTTATGCACCACGTTAGCCATTGCGGCATCACGACAGGTTTCATCCAGATGGATTAACTCCAAGAAACGCGCTTCTTCTTCAGAAGTGTCAAGTAGCAGGTCAATTGCGAGTTTGAGAGACGAGATTTCACATTGGATTGGTAAGACTGCTTCCAAACCATACACCAATTGAAAAGACGTAAATCCTGTCACATTTATCACCGAGGTTCGATATGCCCACAAAGCCGAGTACAAGATTAAATGGAAATTCCTTTTATGAACTCTAACCATTCTTTGCAACATGCGCTTAAGGACTTTGTTGATAGCCTCAACTTGTCCATTAGCTTGCGGGTAGTATGGAGTAGAACTATCATGTGATAGTCCTAATTTGGCAGTTAATTCGAGCATCATGTGATTGCGAAAATGTGACCCATGATCTGTAACTATAGCATGTGGTACACCAAACCTGGAAACCACATGGTTGAAAAAAAATAGAGCAGCTGTTTTGCCACTGTTGTTCAATGTTGGCATCACCTCAGCCCATTTGGTAAAATAGTCAATGGCGACTGTAATATACCCATGCCCCCCAGTCGAGGTGGGGTTACATGTCATAACGTCAATGCCCCATTTTGTGGATGGGCCAACAACAATGACTAGATGTAATGGTGTAGGTGGTAATCTAGTTTTACAGTCAAATATCTGCTAAGCATGGCAACTTCTGACAACAAGAATGCAATCTTTGAATATGGAAGGCCAGAAGTAACCAACATGTAGAATTTTTTGTGCAGTTGCATCACCAGATAAATCCCCCCCACAAGCACCTAAATGACACTCATTCAAAGATTTTTTGGCCTCCTCATGAGTAAGGCACCTGCGTAAGATCATATCGACACCACGACGATAAAGTGTATTGATGAGCCTCATAAATGGGTAATTATATGGGCTCGTTTTACTTCCTAACCTAGTCAAATCAACCATTCTCTTAGCTTATTGTATGATTTTATGATTATATTTATGCTTATCGAGTGAGTTGAGTTAGTTATGATGCCATGTGGTCTAACATGTATTTAATGCAGATTATTGATGGATTTCGAGGTCAAAGCCAAGGATGCAGTGGTCAAATGGTAGCAATAACTCAAAGTAGATAGAGGAGAGGACTTATAGGAGGGAATTCCCCTCATTTATTACTCCTCACTTCGAATTCCCCTTCATTCATCTCGGAGTACAAGCAGCCGAATCATGCACTAGAAGGCAGCTGAGCAAGTGGAGGATGATTGAGAGTTATGTCGAGTTTTGGGAGCCAAGCCTCCCTGATTTTTATGGTAGCTTTAGATGTATAAGTAAGGAGGCCTAGGGCCTCACTAGGGTCAGATTTTTGCTTATGTAAACTCTGCTTAAATTTCGAGCTTATTATTTTGTGATAGTTTCATGTAATCTTGCTATTTTTTGATAATGAAGATGGAATCCTTTTTGAGCTAGCATTGAGTTACCTTAGAGGGCTGAAGCTCTTGGGTTGGGGCCCAATCCAAGCAACCAAGCATCTCTTTACTTGTATTTGTATGATTTACTTCAGTTTGTAGATCAATTTGCTTTTAGATGATAACCTGCAGTAAGAACTAGTACTTGTGCATACAGCACCGATGCTTCCAAGTTTGTTACGAACTACCGGGTTGATAAAAGTAAAGTTGGCAGCCCAGGAGTTGCAACATTCTTACTGCAATACTGGCTCTCACCACTTTTTGGCACCGTTGTCAGGGAAGCGTCAGAGTATTTTGTGATTATTGTTTTCTTCTATTTCCTATCGCAACATTCTGCTAATAATTTATTTTCACAAAAGTAGACTAGTCATTTCTTTTCTTTCAGTTCTGCATTTCCTTGCTTTCCTTTCCAATTCTGCAAATTTCATTTCAGCAAAAGTAGACTAGTCATTTCCTTTCTTTCTGTTTTGCATTTCCTTGCTTTCCTTTTCAATTCTGCAAATTTCCATTCAGCAAGTTCATTTCAGCTAGTTGCAATTTGTTTTATTCAATCAATTTCAGTTTCTGCAGGTACTATCAGTGTGGGGAAAAAGAAACAAAAACCAACCAAAAATATTTCCTTTCATGCCTCGTAGGAATAGAGATAACTTAGGAAAATTTCTTCCCAAAACCCCCACTGCTTCACACATCCAACCTTCTCCCTTCTTCGGTGGTTGCGATCAAGAAGAACCCTTAGGTGAACAACTAGACATATTTGAAGAACCTATAGGGGAAGAAGAAGAAGAAAACATTCCTCTGGAGCCAATGGCTAAACACAGAAATGCTAGGGGGAATGGAGAGAGAATAGAGGGTACTTTTCCCATTCGGGAGACGAATGGGGACACCAAAATGAAGAATATAAGCCCTTCAGCCCTACCTCATTTCCATGGTCTGACTACAAAAGATCCTGACACCTTCCTGTTTGAGTTTGCTGTCATCTGTCTAACTTATGACTATGCATAAGACGAAAAAAAGTTGAAACTATTCCCTTCTACTCTCAAGGATGCAGCACTGCGCTGGTTCATGGGATTACCTGGCAATAACATCACAACTTGGGCTCAGATGCAGCAAGCCTTTAACAACAAGTATTGAGACTATTGTAGGTCAAAAGATACTAAAGAAGAAATCTTTCGAATGACCATGGGAAGTGATGAGTCCCTGTAAGACTATGAAGAGAGGTTCCAACTTAATTACAAAAGGGCCGAGTGTACACTTGACCCTGAATCTCTGAAGTTGGTCCTCCTCAGGGGAATTCGGGAAGACCTTTTATACACCCTCCATCTACTGGCCGGGGGAGACATCTACAAACTATCCAATGAGGACATAAAGAATGTTTTTAGAAACCATTCCCGAGCAGCCAGAAAGAAAGGTAGGGGGAGTCAACCCATAACCAGTGCCTCTTCTTCCAATTCATACATTAAAGGAGAAATTAGCATGCTAAAAGACTTCAAGAGTGAACTGCTGCAGACTCTTGCCATGCAAATGGATACCTTACATATCAAAATAAAACAAGAGGAAGTAGAGAGGAATTTGGGCATTTTTTTCCCTAGATGCATTAGGAGGCATCCTAGGAATGGATGCCTGTTGAACTCTATAGAGGTTTGTTCAGTCCGAGAAGAAAATTATTCTATAGATAAGTGCCCTTCCTTGCCCGGACTTAAAGCTGTGTACCAAGGGGCCAAAGGAGTCACTGAACAGATCTATTACATAAACCAAAGGAGGCCGCATGGACCTAGACCATACTAGCAGGGGATGCAAGGGACATCTTAGGCATACTACCACCCCAACCAAGTCACCTCCATACCTTCTTGGGGCCCCCCTGCTCATCCTTCCTAGTCCACACCTCCTCCTTGGTCCTTCACATATCAATATCATGCCCAACCAGCTGCTCATTCATTTCAACCCTATGCTCAGCTGCAACCTCAGGGGAATGCATCTCATCAGGGGTGGAGGCCCCAATACAACTCTCCTCCCACTATTCTGCCTCCACCACCTGCCCAACCACAACTGTTACCTTCCGCTCCACCAAGGCAACCCCAAATTCCTGCTTAGCCAAATAACCCAAACAATAGATAGACTCAACAAGTATATAGTGGGGAACCATCATGCCCAACTTATGTATTAGAGATTCAAGAAATCAACTTGCGATCTGGGAAAGTTCTCCCAGATAGCCAGCCTCCACCCAGGGAGGTTGAGGAAGATAAAGAGGAAAGTGAACCTAAAGCAAATCCACCCTTTCCTAAGAGACTATTCATGACAATCCAGGCTACCCCAGAAGAGACTCAACTCCTGGGAGAATTGAAACATTTATGTGTGAAGATGCCACTTCTCCAAGCCATAAAAGATGTACCTATCTATAATAGGTTGATCAAAGAGAAGTGCTTTAGGCATCCAGGAAGGCGCAAGAGAGATGTCGCAACCATCAATGTCATAGGACAACTGTCCGATCTGATGTTGGGGCAGATAATCTGTCCAAAATATCTGGATCCTAGAAACCCAGTAGTTGATGTCCACATCAATGGAAATGGTCCCACATACCTTGATTGATCTGGGAGCTGCCATTAATGTGATGACAAAGGACACAATGCTCAAACTTAACCTCTAGGGCTCCTTGAGGAAGACCACGATAGTGCTGCAGATAGCAGACCACTCCACAGTGACCCTTAAGGGGATTGTGGAAGATGTGATGGTCTCCATTGATTCTTGGGAGTACCCTGCTGATTTCTTAGTTCTCCAGCCAAAGGAAAAGCTCACTGGGTATCCTCTCATTCTAGGAAGGCCCTGGTTGGCTACAGTCGATGTCTACATTAGTTGCCGAGCTGGGAACATGACCATAAAGAATGAGCACATGTCCAAGCAATTAACCCTATATCCTCCTGCTCAACCCTTGCTAGAACATGATCTACCTCTATGGTTGGAGGAGGAGGATAAGGATGAAGTCTATTCTGCACCGCTTTGTGCATTGGAAATCGCCATGGGAGGAAAACCACAAGATGGCGATGATATGATTGAAAATTTAATTCAGAATCCGTCTCCTAGTGTATCACCATTAGAAGACATAGTAAGAGAAACCAAAAAAGCCCCTCAACTGATCTCTGTGTGGTCGACCCTACTTTTCTCCATCTCAAAAATATAGATTTTGACCTAGAAAGAACATTTAAAATCAATCCATCCCTATCTACCTCCCAAGAGAAGGAGCTATGCCGCCTACTGAGAAAACATCTAGAAGCCTTCACCTGGAGTTATAAGGAGATGAAGGGAGTGTACCTTTCAGTATGTACTCATCATATATACATCAAGGAAGATTGCAAGCCAGTTAGGCAACTTCAAAGGAGGATGAATCCAACACTTAAAGATATTGTTAAGGAAGAACTGTAGAAATTGCTGGATGCAGGATTCATGTATCCCATCTCTGACAGTGAATGGATCTCTCCTTTGGTGCTAGTGCCAAAGAAAAATGGTAAGTGGAGAATCTGTGTCGACTATCGAGAATTGAACAAAGCCACTAAAAAGGACCACTTTCCTTTACCTTTCATAGATCAAGTGTTAGACGGTCTGGAGAGAAAAAGTTTTTCTCCTTCCTAGATGGGTTTAGCGGGTACAATCAGATTCAAATCAGCCTAGAAGACCAAGATAAGACCACTTTCACTTGTCCTTGGGGTACCTTTGCATATCGGGTCCTTCCTTTTGGTTTTTGCAATGCTTCAACCACTTTCCAAAGAGCGGTATTGAGTATATTTTCTGAACTAGTTCATGATGCAGTAGAAATATACATGGATGATTTTACTCCTTATGGATCTAACTTTTAGGAAGCCTTATCTAACCTAGGAAAAGTTCTGGATAAGTGTATTGAGATGAACCTATCCCTCAGTCTGGAAAAATGGAATTTTTGATGATTGAAGGGACCATACTAGGTCATGCAATATCTGAACAAGGACTGCAGGTGGATCCCAACAAAATTGCCATCATCCAAAGGGTCCCACCTCCTCAAAAGGTGAGAGATGTCAGAAGTTTCCTAGGCTTAGCCAAATATTACAGGAGATTCATTAAAGACTTCAGCAAGATATCCTCTTCTTTGTTTGGCCTCTTAGGCAAAGATGTCGAGTTCATATGGTCAGAAAACTATCAAGAAGCCCTAGATACCTTGAAGAGCAAGCTAGTGACTACCCAAATTCTCAGAGGCCCAAACTAGGCCCTACCATTTCACATTCACACAGATGCTTTTAACAAAGTGATAGGAGCAACCTTAGGACAAGTTGATGAAAATTTACCTTATGCCATATACTTTATAAGAAAAATCTTGTCAAAGGCAGAGTTAAACTATACAGTGATTGAGAAGGAACTCCTAGCTGTCGTGCATTCCTTAAACAAATTCAGACATTATATCACAGGCTATCAAACCTTTGTGCACATTGATCATGCTGCAATTAGATATTTAATGAAAAAACCAGATACAAATACTCACATTATTAGATGGTTTCTTTTACTGCAGTAGTTTGATTTGACCATTATTGATAAGCCTGGTAGAGATAATGTTGTTGCTGACTTTTTGTCTAAAGTAAATTTGCCTGCAGGTGAAGAAGGAATGGTGGATGAACAAATGCAAGATGAACACCTATTTTCTATATTAGTACTCTCTCCATGGTTTGTTGATATAGCAAACTACTTGGTTTTGGCACAGTTCCCACCACACTTGTCCTCAAAAGAGAAGAGCAGGACAATAAGGAAAAGCACCCCTTTCACCTAGATTGGAGGCAATCTCTTCAAACTGGGCCCAAATTAGATCTTGAGAAGATGTGTCAGGGAGGAGGAAGTCTTTGAAATCCTCCTGACCTATCATGATGGCCCTTGTGGAGGTCATTTTGCAGCAAAAAGAACCACCTTCAAGATATTGCAAGTAGGCTACTACTGGCCCACTCTTCATTAGGATGTGAGGCGATACACAAGCCAGTGTGATTGGTGTCAGAGGATGGGGAAACCCACTCCAAAGGATGAAATGCCCATGCAACCTCAAGTGACCTTTGAGCCATTTGAGAAGTGGAGCATGGAATTTGTGGGGCCTATCAACCCCATTCAAAGTAGAAGCAATACATCATTGTGTGCACCGACTACCTAACAAAGTGGGCAGAGACAAAAGCAATCAAAGCAGCAACAGAAGAAAAAGTAGCTAAGTTTTTGAGAGAACATATTCTACAAGTTCGGGTATCCGAGAGAGTTGGTCATAGACCAAGGCAATTAGTTGACTTCCAGCCTGATTGAAGACCTGCTCACACATCATAAGATCAAGCATAGGAATTCCACCCCTTACAATGCACAATCCAATGGGAAAGTGGAGGTCACTAACAAAGCATTGGAAGGGATCCTAACCAAGGTAGTGAGCAGTAGCAGAAAAGACTGGGTGGACAGATTAGCTGAGGCCACTTGGGCCTACAATACAACATGGAAGACCACCACTGGGTTCACATCCTATGAAATGGTATATGGGAAGAAGGCTTTGCTTTCAATAGATTTTGAATTCAATACCTTAAGGATGGCTGCTCAACTAGACCTAGACCTCATCCATGCATAGAAGGAGAGATTACTTCAGCTCAATGGATTGGATGAATACAGATTGCAAGCCCTTCTCTATATAGAGGTAGTTCAGCTTCAAAGAAAGATATAGCATGGCAAAAATATCAAGGAGAAGCAATTCCAAGAGGGAGATTGGGCACTACTCTATGATTCAAGATACAAAGATTTCAAAGGCAATCTGAGGACAAGATGG
This sequence comes from Pinus tabuliformis, assembly GCA_031772625.1. Lineage (NCBI taxonomy): Eukaryota > Viridiplantae > Streptophyta > Pinopsida > Pinales > Pinaceae > Pinus > Pinus tabuliformis. The sequence continues at coordinate 322,887,821 of CM062819.1, forward strand.
CTAGGACCCTACACTATGGAGAAATGAAATGACAATGGTTCAGTTCTAATCAGAACCATTGATGATGAAGCCATCCACATGCTTTTCAATAGACATCGGTTGAAAGTCTACAATAAACCCTCTCCAAGAAAGAGTTTATTGAATATTTGAATAAAACAATGATGGTAGTGGAGCATGTCTTAGCTTCCACTTCACCCACTCATTGAAGAAAAAGAAAAAAAAATAAGGACTCAAGTGCAAACCTCAATGAGGCGCTTGAGTCCCATCATTGGGTTGAAAACCTCTTCTGAGGCGGCCCAGTGATGTCAAAAAAAAAAGGAAAAAAGAATAAGATCCATGGATGAAAGCCTCGGAGGCGCCCAGGGTAGGCAATTAGGGTGAAAACATCTCTGAGGCGCCCTAGTTTTCAAAAAAAAAAGAGAGAAAAAATGAATTTTTATTACATTGCAGGTTTGTAGGAGGACTAAAAGGAGAAGAAGAAGGTGCCAAGGGAACCCTGACATTCATACCAGCACCCATCTCATCGTCTCCACACCTTCCTCCATCATTTTTGGCATCTCTTTCACCCCACTGCACCTTTTTCTTCCAACACTATGTTTTCTATAAGAGGCTCTGTGTTTTCTACAAGAGGCTCTTGTAGGAATTAGAGAGAGCCAAAAGTGACCATAGAAGGAAATTTTAGGGACAAAAAAAGCTTCATGAGGAACCTATAATCCCTCCTACCATCTTCAAAACTCCTTTCCATCATTTCCAAGCCTGTGTGACACCCCACATCATTATTTTTTTCCCTGTCCAAGAAAAAAGCACATAAAAACAATTTCTAGGTTTTGAAAAAAACAAAAATAAAAAGAGGAAAAGGCACCAATAACCTTACTTGAATCTTACCTATTTTCCCTCTGTCATGCATGACACCTTTGGCATTATTCTTGAGCTCCAAGCACAAGGAAAAGCTGAAGTTTCCAGGGGAGAAGCAACTACAAGAGCTCCTGTAAGAATTCCTATAGCAGCTGATCCCATAGAAGTCTAGCACCAACAACAAAAGAGTGCACATCTGCAGGTTGAAGAGGCACATGCAACTCAGCTCCAACAAAGGAAGAACCTGCAAAAACACACAACAACACATCAGCCAGCAGAGACAGCATGCATAAAGGGAAATGAAGGCATGCAGCAGAGAGAGCCACAACACCTCACAACAAATACACTCGGATCACAGGTAAGTAACTAAATCACTCCTCTATTTGCATTTGTGTAATTAGGAGTCATACGAAGGCAACGAGATGGTTGAGATTGAACGAGGGAAAGGTGGCTAGTTAACTTGGCCACCTTCATCTAGTTGACTCCACTCATCTGAGATGTCACCCACACGTGCGCACAGTCAACTCAAGAAAAGATGCCAAGGACAGGTAGTGGAGAAAGAGTAAACTCTGGCGTAATGATGAGGGATGATTATGAGGAGGGGCGATGATGACCAAGCAGGTGGGGACCAATGGTCTGAACATGGCCAACATACACCTTGCCAGCTCAACACTCATAACCGAAAATATCCATAAAGGGTAATGAGCAATCCTCCGCGTGCATTCTCACCACCTTTTCTTCATTCTCTCCTCGTAACTCAGCCACAACAGTCTTCTTGTGCCCCCACAGCCTCGTAACCACCATCCTCCATTGATTTCCTCCATATCCTTGCTCTTGGTGTTGTCTATAGGAGCACATACAAGAAATCTACAGGAGCACCTACAGGAAATCTATAGAAGGGACAATAGGCTTCTACAGGAGGGGCAGTGAATCATTTTGAAGGGGGAAAACCTAATTTTTTAGCACAAATTTAAGTTTGGAGAGGTAGAGTTCATGCATGCCCCCTGTTGAATATCAATATATGAAAAAAGTGATCTCAATGTGAGGATGAAATAAGTCTTTAGGAGGGCAGAAAATACATAAAAAAATTTCTATTTATTTAAAAAAAAACACAGTCTCCTCTGTATTTTTTATTTTTCTCAAAACTCTTTGTCTCCACCTCCATAATTGGTTTAAAAAAAAGAACAGGCAGTATGACAGGAGGGTTTATGAGAAAGGAGCCCACTAACTCCACTAGGCTCCATGCACATCCTCAAGTAGTGGACATATTCACAAGGGAAAACTGGATGAATTTCTTTGAGAAATTCCTAGGGTTTGATGAGGAGATTGCCCAAGAATTTTCTCTCTCTCTAGTCCCTCACACAAGAACACATGCCACTGTAACCATTAGAGGCATCTCCATTGAAATAACCCATGAATTCATTAGTAGGGTCACTACCCTTCCTCTTGGGCTGCCTTGGAGCAAAGATGAGAAACCAATTGGCCAAGATGCCAAGAAGAAATTTTTCCAAAATAATGAAGACCCTGTCGAAGATAAAAATGGAATTAGAAGGGATAGTATACCATATTCCTGGGATGAGGTTAGCTACCAAGTAATCAAATACATTTCTTATGAGGGGAGGCACAACATTGTCTATGGTTATCATTTCAGAATCCTCCATGACTTGAGGTATGGCATGGATACCCCAACACCTTAGAAGCTCAGTATCCCTTATTTTATCTTTCAGTCCCTCATTGATTCCAGCACTAAGGTACAAGTAGGAAATTCAAGGCAGTTAGCTCACCATCGCTTAATCAAAATCCTAGTAGAGGAAGCCCTCCATACCTTTACACTCTGTATAGCATGGGAAGTTTTCCAAAATATGACAGCTGAGGATGACATAAAAGCACTAAACTATGATGTTAGTCCTACTGGTAGTGAGGAGGAAGAACAACAAGGAGGAGAAGATGAAGCTAGTGGCTACACAGTAGAGCAAGAAAGGAAGGAGGAAGGAAAAGAAACATAGGAGGGAAAAGCTGAGAAGATAGAAAAAGAGACAGAAGAAGGATAAAATGAGGTAGAGAAGGCAGAGAAAGGAGAAGAGTCCCCTGAGACTCTAGAAAGAGAAGCAACAGCTACCCTTACTGCCCTCAGTACACCAGTCAAGCCAAAGCAGAAGAGGAAAAGGAAGACCTCCATGTATTTCAGGGCAAGGAAGAGCACAAGAATTAAAATAGGCAAACCTCAACCCTCTTCAAAAGTTCCCATTACCATTGAAGATTCACCATCTGCCAAGGTGAAAGAATCTCCTTCCAAGACACCTATAACATATGAAAGGGGGATTCCAAGATCTTTTACATGGAAGGGAAGGGCAGTACTACAGGACCCAAAACCAGACCTACAAGAGGCTCAGACAGTTCTATAGGAGACACTGTCCCAACTACAAGAGATCCAAAAGATTGAGAAATAGGTAGGAGGATAGCCAGAGATGAAAGAGGAAGCATAGGAGTTACAAGAACCTGAACCCCATCCTAGTGTTGCCTCCTATTACAATCTACTTGAGGGAGGTAGGATAATCCCCTAGAAACTTGAAATTCCACTATTTTTCGAATTGGAGAAAGAAAGAGTGAGAACACATAGGTGGATGCAGATAGCCAAATCCAAAGGAGTTGAGGATGTTGGCCATATGGAAAACAAACTCAGGGAAATGGGTAGAGAATTGAGTGCTCTCAGAGACAGAGAAGCCATCACAAGAAGCCACCTTGAAAATGAGAATGAAATCCTAAGGAGGTAGCTGCAAGAGAAAGAGACTCAGCTAGCATACATGGCCAACTTATCCATGGAAGCATTACAATGCAGAACACCAGCCAAATCTTATGGCCTCTATCTGAAGGATCAATGGCTTCAATTCCAAATAAAGACTTTGGCACAAAGAGGCACAATGCCTTTCCAAGACTACAGGTAGTTCATGGACCCGTGTGACCAAAGCACCTCAGAGGATAAAGCAAATATGCCAGAGTTCTACGTACACAATATGGCCCTCACAGATATGAGTGTGTGGGACCCTGATGCCAAGCTAGCGGATCTGTAGTTAATGGCCATGGCCTCATGGATGAACCATGAAGAATTGAGGGCAACAGAAATGAAAAGATTGATGATAAAAGAACATAATGAGCCATTAATGATAAGAGCTGAGCCATTAGATCCTATGGCACTCATCAGCACACACAACCTACTTGCCAATGACACTTAGATTGCCCCTAGATATCTAGCCAATCAGGCACAAGAAATTGCACACTTTGAAGATATGCAAAGGTTACCTGGGGATGACTGTGTGCATGCCTGCATGAGAAGATGGAACGCCCTACCCCACAACTTGCAGATCAGAGAATACCATTCCCCAATGAGGCTAAGGGAGGCATTGAAAAGAGTGCCAATGTATAAGCACTCCATGCAAAGGCTGAAGGTCAACTGGATTGGCCTCAAACTGAGTCCCCACTCCTATTAGGCATGTTGGAAGGTAGAAGAGAAGAAGAAGAGGAGGAGAAGTGGAAGGACATAGATAGAACATCAGGGTTTTATGACCAACATGAGCAGACCACATCAGAAGCCTGGGATGCTAGGGAGGCCACCAGGGCCATAAAAGATGAGGATATTGACTAAGTTGCTCAGAGGATGAGCGACACCTTCAATAGGGGGGCGATGATGAGCCTCATAAATGGGTAATTATATGGGCTCATTTTACCTCCTAACCTAGTCAAATCAACCATTCTCTTAGCTTATTGTATGATTTTCTGATTGTATTTATTCTTATAGAGTGAGTTGAGTTAGTTATGATGCCATGTGGTCTAACATGTATTTAATGCAGATTATTGATGGATTTCGAGGTCAAAGCCAAGGATCTAGTGGTCAAATGGTAGAAATAACTCGAAGTAGACTGAGGAGAGGAATTATAGGAGGGAATCCCCCTCATTTATTACTCCTCACTTCGAATTCCCCTTCATTCATCTCGGAATACAAGCAGCCGAATCATGCACTAGAAGGAAACTGAGCAAGTGGAGGATGATTGAGAATTATCTTGAGTTTTGGGAGCCAAGCCTCCCTGATTTTTAGGAAGCTATTGGTAGCTTCAGATGTATAAGTAAAGAGGCCTAGGGCCTCACTAGGGTCAGATTTTTTCTTATGTAAACTCTGCTTAATTTTGAGCTTATTATTTTGTGACAGTTTCATGTAATCTTGCTATTTTTTGATAATGAAGATGGAATCCTTTTTGAGCTAGCACTGAGTTACCTCAGAGGGCTGAAGCTCTTGGGTTAGGGCCCAATCCAAGTAGCCAAGCTCCTCTTTACTTGTATTTTTATGCTTTACTTCAGTTTGTAGATCAATTTGTTGTTAGATGTATTTCTTTTATGGTTAAGAATAGGTTGCTTTTGATGATTTAGCAGTTTTCTTCCATTTGTGCTTTCTGTAGCAGGTTAAGTAGCAATCAGAAAAGATTAAAAAGGCTAGAAATAGTGCCTTGGCCTCTCTTCCTCCCTCTGGGACCATGATTTGAGGCAAAGACTCTCTTGCTACCCCAAAAACATAGATTTTCCTCATTCATAGGAATTCTAGTGTTTGCAGCTCTTTAGTAGGTTAATAGTCTAGTTTTTCTTTTCTTCAGATCGCTTTTATCATGTTCACTTCCTAATTTGCAATAGTCCTCTTTCATGGTTTCCTTTCTTGCAACATTTCTCAGCATTTCCTTTCATAGATCATAGTTTAGACCATTTTAATGCAAAACTCTGCTTTTCCTAAATGCACTCATTTCATCGTTTTCTTGATCTTCTTGGTTAACTGTCAGTTCCTTTGCAGAAAATCTCTTTTAGAAGTAGGGCAGATTATCAGCAATCACATCCTCCATCTGATCCATGCCCTACAGGTGTCCCAAACCTCACCTCAATTCTACCTTAGTTCCCTGCATTTTTCATAGAACTTCTTCCTCTCTCCTTGAGAAAACCCAATCATATTTCTCTCTCCTGGTGATTCATGGTATACATTAGGCACCCTAACACCTCACCCCAACCTTCATACACCTTTTCCACCCACTCTCACACCCTAAAAATAGCAGAAATTTTTCTTGGCCTCCTCCTGTAGGCCTCTTGTAGTTTCCTTAGTTTCCTCTTGTAGTTCCCTTGTGTCATCATGTAGTTTTTCCTATAGGCATTCTTTTGAAGGCCGAGTGTGGGAAAAGCCTCCAGAAGGCCACCTAAGACCTCCTAGGACTCATTCACACCATATTCCATCCTCTCAAGCTCCAAAACCACCCTTTAACGCCACCTATTCACTGCTACACTCACACACAATAAATTAGATGCATGTCAAATTCACATAAAAATACATAAAAATCCAAAAATATGTTTTTTTTCTCATTTACTTCTAGAAATAGGATGGATAGATGTTGTTTTATTTATTGAGTAGGTAATGGCATTGCTTTCATTGTTTTCATAGTGTTTTTGGCAAAAGTAGAATTAGCTTGTTAATTAGGGTTTACTAGGTCTTGCCTTACATTCTAGTCTTTTTCCTTTCTACAATTAGAATAGCCTTTGTAGAGTAATATTTCTTTCTTTCATCACACACAAAGCTTCTTTTGAGATCTATAGAAGTTGGCTTGAGCTCCTAGTGATCTTGCGCCGACTGACCAAGTGACAACCTGCAGTAAGAACTAGTACTTGTGCATACAACACCGACGCTTCCAAGTTTGTTACGAACTACTGGGTTGATAAAAGTAAAGTTGGCAGCCCAGGAGTTGCAACATTCTTGCTGCAATACTAGCGCTCACCATGTATCACCAATGATTAGATAATTTTTATCTTTGTATCGAGTACGTCGCTATTTAGAGCAAGAGGTATTAGGCCTAAAAGCTTGGGTTTGGAGATAGACTAGTATATCTCCATACCATGGATCACTTGACGAGATAAGAAATAGAGACTCATCCAAGATTGATGCTTCTGATGTTAAATCATTGGAGGATGAGGGAAGATCACAAAGTAACTCAACAAAGACAAGAGAATTCTTTGATTTAGATTTGAAGAATTCCAAATCAAACTCCTGCAAGATAACTATCCATTTAGAATATTTTCCCCCCAGCAATTGACGTGACAAAATGTAAGTCATAGGGTTGCAATCTGATATAATGGTAGTTTTATGTAGCAGGATGTAATGACGAAATCTCTGCACAGCTTGAACTGTTGCCAAGGCTAACTTTTCAACATAGGAATACTTAGTTTCTGTATCGTTGAGATTATGACTCAAATAGTAAATAGGATGTTTAGTTCCACTTTCTTCTTGAACTAAAACCATACCAATGGTTATATCTACAGTGACAAGATATAAGGAAAAATATTTTTGATAGTTTGGGGCATACATTAACGATGCTCTAATCAGGGAATCTTTGAGAGAATCAAAAGAAGCTTGCACAACTTGGTCCCAATGGAAGGGTACCCATTTATTCAATAGACGTGTATAACCTTTAGCTAATTCAACATAGTTTGGAATGAACCTCCTCAGAAAGTTTTCATTCCATTAAAGCCTCTGTATCTGTAACAAGTTTGAAGGTGGAGGCAAGTCAAGAATTGCCTGAACCTTAATGGGATCAAGTCAAATTCCATCTTTCAAAACTACGAATCCAAGCAATTGACCAAAGCCAACACAAAACACACATTTATGTGGATTGAGTCTTATCTTGCAGTGTCAACATCATAAGAATATTGCTCTTAAATGTTGCAGGTGATTAGTCCATTTTCGCGAATGAGCAGACAAATCATCAAGATAAGGTTGAACAATGTGCTTGATGTCATGGAAGGCATAATTCATTGCCCTTTGAAATGTAGCCCCTACATTCTTCAAACCAAAAGGTAGCTTTTGATAAGCGAATGTGCCCCACGGACATATAAAAGTGGTTTTTGATTGGTCCTATGGGAGGATATTGATTTCATTGTAGCTAGAAAATCCATCCATGAATGAAAAGATTTCACATCAGGAACATTCGTCAATAATATGGTTGATAAAGGGTGTAGGATAATTTTCCTTTCAACATGCTTGATTTACATCCCTATAATCGATGCAAACTTGACTTGTCCCTTGTTTTTTCATCACTAGAACAATATTAGATACCCAATCAGTAAGAGGTACAGGGAAAATGAAGCCAGAATGAAAACGTTTTTCAACCTTTGCTTTAATAACAGTGGATTTCTTAGGATGAATAGGTCAAAGCCGCTGTCGTACTGGTTTGATATCAGGGTACATTTTAATCTCATGTTCAACAATACTTGAGTCAATGCCCAACATCTCCTCATAAGACCATGCAAAGATATCTCGAAATTCGTGAAAAAGAGCACAGTGAGTATCAAGTTCCAATGAAGAATAGGATTTGCCAACATGAATGTTTTCTACAATGTTAGGCTTGGTCAAAATGTTTATAGAAATTGTTTCTCCTATGTTGGACAAATTATGCTCAGAATCTACAGTATTTACAGAATTTGACAAGAAATCAACGATCAATGGGTGATTTAGTTCATTTGAATATTCTTCATTGTCATTTTGAAGGTGGGAACGATGATGATAATCCTCCCACGACGTCTCTCCTATCATCATTGATTTGATGATTCCTTCATTCGTAGAATGTATACATGAAAAAGGATCCGAAGAGGTACCATATTCTAACGATCTATCTACCCATACAATTGTTGAGTGCAGATTAGGGTTTGCCACACAAGCCCGAAAAATTGATTGCTGTGAAGATTCAATGGGGCTGAATGGTAACCCCTCACTATGACCATCAATTTCAAAGTAGTTTGAAATCTTCGTAAAATCAGATGATGTCGAAGAAATCATGTTGCAAGTCTCCACTCTTACCACTTCCACTAGACCAGATGGTGATGGGAGGGTAAAAGTGCCCATCAGGGAGGGATCTTTAAGGATACCTACTCCAACACTTTGAAGTGACAGTGGGTTTTCGTGTATCAACGAAATGCTTCTTGTAGCCTGTAAACTATTGGCAAAGAAGGCTAGCTGATCAATGACTGTGATTCCACCCTTGAAAGGGAAATAAATTGTACCAAAGTACGTGGAAACAACAATAACCATAGCATATACCCAAGGCCTTCCTAGTAAAATGTTGTAATTAGGGAGTCTGTCAACTACCTCAATGTCAACAGTAACTGTCTTGCCCCCTAGTTCGATTTGCATGTTACTCAAAATCCCATGAACACCATGATATAAGGTGGAAACCCAATGTGGGTGAAAACCACCTGCTGCAACTCATCTCTTTCTTCCTTTAATAAGAAACTTCTTTTTACAATATTTATGTACTGGTGTAGTCTTATACCAGTACACAGGCTTCTACCTGCAGAAGGCTACAACCTTCTCTCTTTCTCCAGACTCTCCTGGAAGGGAGCTACAACCCCCTTAGCTCTTGTACTAGCTAAAGTACTAGTACGTAGGTGCTGGCCTACAGAAGGCTACAACCTTCTCTTTTCTTCCAGGGACCACATTTCATAAATTTTTAGACTGGATCCATAAATACAAAAAAATCACCACTATAAGACAATCATCAACTATACCTGCATCATCAATCTCTAAATCACCGAATACTGAATCACTGAAACCCTGTCATCAAAACACAGACCAGAGCGCAGAACTCTGCAACACCCACTAGAACCAACAACAACCTGGAACATCAAATCTCATAATGCATACGCTACTTGACTATGTCAAAACTGCGTGTACACACGATTTCACCAGAGAGAACCCACGTACAGATCTAAAGATTATTACTTATACCTTCGTAGCCATTTCTAACTTGATTCAGATCGAGCCAAGCATCACATACCCATAACCAACATACTGGATCTCCACACTTCATCAGACATTCATTACTTCCACACCCCCCTTGGCCTAATGATCTTCTCCTTATATAGGTTTAGGCTTCTCTTAATACCATGGTCCGAAACCCTATAGAAACAATACCTTGGACCCAATACCTGGGGTCAAAGCTTCAGACCAAATACCATGGACCAATACTGAAATACCATGGACCAAATACCACCGACCAATACTTAGTTTTCCAACATGTATGCGCCTTTCCTCGTGTGAACCTGTGTGTGTACACATACGCGCCTTTTGTTCTTCTCACCTGCATGTATACGCTCTTTCATCAAGGTTAACCTGCGTATATCTCTCTCTTGACTTGTTGTACTAAGATCTGTCCTCTGATTGAGTTGCCATCACCTGTATCATAACTCAGAGTGAGTTGCCATCAAGGACAACACTTGTATCATAATGCCAATAGTAGATCTAGAAAATCACAATGCTTTATAGATTTGGGGTTTCATGTTCATCTCCCATGGCTCACTTGGCTATTTTCAATGGATGTTTCAGTCTTCGTGGCATATCAGGGGTTTATGTTGTTGATTTGGGGTTTCATACTAGGCTTCCTGTTGTGTTGTCTTGCGATTAGATTGGTTGATCTATTCTACCATCCAGTGCTGTTGAGTAATTGGTTGTATGATTGTTGTCCTTTTCAACTGTAGCATATATGGACATGTCTCTCTACCCCATGTTATAATTTTTTTAAAAAGGTAGATACAATTGCTTCTCTTGATTTGGGTTTTCTTCATCTACAAAGAAGAATGCTAATGCCCTTAAGGAAAGATGGTTGATTCATAAGTTCCCAAAACTTTGTCCTAGTTATAGGTCAATTTTAGAATGGATCTCTAATTTTAGAATGAGCCCATTGGTACTTTATATTATGGAAATGGTTTTTTGTTTGTTTTTGAATGCAAAGAGGACAAGGATATGATCTACAAGTTTTGTCCTTATTTCATGGGTTTTAGGGTATTTTTTTCTCACTAACTAGATTCTAGATTTTTAATGTTACCATGGAAACCTCTTTTGCACTTTTTTTGTTTAGATGACCATATATTCCCCTTCATTTGTATGGTGATAACATTTTCAAAACCTAAGGTGAAAAATTGGGCCATTGCATTATTACTTCTTAGAGCAAGGACAATAACCTCTCTTATGCTAGAATTTGTGTTGAAATGGATTTCACAAAAGGACTCCCTGAGGTAATTCAACTTGAATTTGAGGGTTGGACTCATCTTCAAACATTATATTATTAGTAGGTTCCTTTTAAATGCAATTTTTTCCATGACTATGGGAAAATTGCAAAATTTTGTCTAAAAGTGTCCATCATCTTAATTTGCTTCTATCCCTTTTGCATCTCGTCAAAGTAATGATGAGTAAGGAGAATTCAAACAAGTTTTAAGGAAGCACACAAATCATCCATATAAGAGGCATCATTCTAAAAGGCCTGCATCTCATCAACATCCCTCCAATAATATATATGAATCTTTGAAGTCCTTGGAGGAAGAAGTTGAAGAAGATCAACCAAATCCAAACTTGGTACCTTTAGAGAACATGTGATCACCCACTAAGGAAGAGACTGTTATAATGGCATTGAAAAAACCCCTTCTTCATATAAGAGGGAAGAAGAGGTTAGTTATGAGGAAGAAAAGGAGTTAAAACTCTCCTATTCTTCTCCTTATCATTCAAATGTTCTTAAAGGAAATCAATGATTTCATCCTCCATTAAGGATAAGTAGAAAATATCTAAGCAATAAATCCTTCAAATATGCTACTCACATTCTTTATCCTCTTATGCTCTACTCAGGGATTATTTTCAATTAAATCTTAGTGGTGTTTTGTTTTTGTATTATCATGTGAAAGAAATTCGTAAGAATCTACTGATCTTCTTAAGAAGTAGTGGACTCAAGTCTCATAAAAACTAATATTGGATTCCCACCGGTTTTTTTTGTTAGGAGGATAGTTTTTCTTCCTCCACTTTTCATAATCATTGAAGAATTTTTTGTTGTGTATTGATTCCAATGTGCTTTGATTATGTTCCATATGCAGATTTTTCGTAATACAAAATTCTTGTTCTTGTTTGAAAAAAATATTTCAAGGTAGAATATATTGAAAAATCTTTCTATTTTTCAATATCGGGTATCTAGGGTAAAATATATGTGCTATTATGTGTGTATATCTATGTGGAATTGCATATTTTCTAGATTATTAAGAATTTATTTAAAATTCTTAACTATATAGGGTTAAAGCCTCCAAAGACTTCAATGCTACATTTTTTATAAGGTTCTTCTAATATGTTTTCCATTGATTTCTTATTATTCTTTAACTTCCTAATTTGCATAAGTAGAATTTGATTATAATTTTTAAGTGTGAAAATTCTTCATCTTTTGATTGGTTGACATTGTTAATATTTGGGTTGTTAGGTTTCTCATCTTTTAACTTCTTAATTTGTTCCAACAAATTTTGATTAAAGATTTTTGAATAATAATTTTCTTATGGTTTTTTCTTAAAATCTTGATTCTTTTGTTCCAACTTCAAAACACACTATTTGTATCATTGGACTTTTTTATTAGTTTTATTTGTGTAAGTAGATTTTTTATTATAATCTTTTAAGCTAGGCATTTTTTCAATAGTTCTTCATTTTTTTCTACTAACTTTTTATCAAACTGATATTTAGAATCCTCATATTTTTTCGTTGTTTTATTGCTTTATATTCTAAACTTTAATTCACAATTGTAATTGTGTGTCATTTTGATATTCTAAATTATTCTTGATTTCACTTAGAACAACTGACATTTCAATTTCTAAATTATTCTTAATAAATACAATATTCTCCCCGCAAAGCACATTTTGGAAAATTTTAAAAAGACGAAAATTCTTTATGGTGTTTATTTTTTCCGGACTCTTTTTTACTTTGTTGTATCTTATTTTCTCTAATAGTAATTTGGTACTTAATATTATGTTAATTTGTTTTAAGGATCTATTTTATCTAATATTTGTTCTCTTTATCTTTGATTCTGAATTGAAATCTGGAAAATTTTTACAAAATAATATTTCTTTATTTAGTTGGATTTGGTTCATAAGAAAGAGAAATAAGATGGCTAGGGTTTGAGACAGTTCGGCGGCCTCGGCCCTCTGCGGCTGAACCGGCTTCCTCCCCGTGTCCGCTACTCTCTGTAGCGCTGCGTCTTCAGCTGGGTGCATTTCTGAGCAGCGTAGATTGTTTTCTTGGAGTTGAAAGGGCGCTGGGGTATCTGAGATCCCAGGTTGCGCTCCTGTGTGGCAGTCATGGGTGATCCTGGGGGTGGGGAATCCTCTCCCACCCCTCCACTATCCTCTGAAGAAGCCTTCCGGCGATTATTAACGCAGAAAGGAAAGAAACGCCCTGCCCCAGATATCCCAAAATTCATTAAAAAACTCGAGGAAGTGCCTGAGATAGCCCTGCAAGAAGATCAGCCGATCAAAATTGCTCTTGCCCTTGCTGATAGAGGATTGGTCGGGCAATTCATGGGGCGTTGGCCCTCTACTAAAACCACGGACGATTGGATTCAACGCAACTGGAGGCCTCAGCTGAAGAACAGTGTGATCTGTTATCCGGTAGGGAGAGGTTTCTTCATTTTCGAGTTCACCACCAAAGAAGACCGGGATCTGGTTTTCAGGAATGGACCGTATTTCATGGGAAACCAGGGTCTGTACCTCAATAAATGGACCCCGGACTTTGATCCCTCAGTAGATGTTCCGAAGGAAGTTCCAGTCTGGGTTAGGCTCCCCAACCTTCCGATCCACTGCTGGAGCTATCAGTCATTGCAAAAGATTGGGAACGGTCTGGGCAGATTCATTGACAAAGCAGACACTAAAGGCCAATACACTTGTGCAAGAATCTGTGTGGAGGTTGACTTAGAGGCTGGGCTTCCCGAAGCGATTAAAATCACAGTGGGAGAATGGCATCACTATCAAAAGCTGGACTACGAACAACTTCCGTTCAAGTGCAGAACATGTCATGAACACGGACACTTCCAACGGAATTGCCCCAAATCCCAAGCCGGGACTAAGGAAGACGAGGAGGGATGGAAAGAAATCAAAAGAGGAAAGGCTATCCCAAGACCAACAGAAAAGAAAAATTCTGGTTCAGGGGAGAAGCCGAAGTCCAACCTGAAGAACAATGAAGATCCAAAAGTGGGAACCTCCTATGGAGGGAACGCTGAAACCATCGAGACTCAAGAAGCACCTGAAAACTCAATGAAGGAAGCAAAAGAAACGGGTACTGAAACAATCACCCCCCCAGCCTCAGGAGGCATTGAAGGAAATAAAGATAATGAAGATCACATAAGCCTGGCCTCCGAATCGGATGAAGACTCAGAAGGAAGAACCGATGAGTCAGACAGCTCTCAAGTCACTCCTATCAAGTCAACCAGGGGTCGAAAATCCAAGAAGAAACTAAGAGAGGAGAAAACCTATAGGGATGTTCTCCAAGGATCCCAAAAAACTCTCAAGGGAATGATGAATACAAGGTCTGGGCGCAAGCATGGCTCGGCTCCAAAAGGAGCCACATTCCCCCAAGCCAATAAATAATGAAGTACGTCTCCTGGAATTGCAGAGGATTAGGCAGCAAGCTAAAAGAAGATGCCCTCAAAGATATAGTCAGAATGTACTCGCCTGAAATCCTACTAATCCAGGAGACAAAGATGGAGGAAAATTTCCTCCTTAATGCCAGCAAATCCTTCTGGCGAAAAGGTATTGGTTGTGCTGTCAGTGCAAGAGGCGCCTCCGGTGGAATCACTACCTTCTGGGACAGCACTATCTATGACCTGATTCAAAAAGAGAACTCCACCCACTGGATATTCACGAAGCTCCTCCACAAAGACTCCGGTCATCAAGTAAGTTTGTTCAATATTTATGCTCCTGTTCTTCCTTCTGAGAAAAAACTATGCTGGGACTCAATTTCGTCCTATCTCTCGCTGAACAACCCTGAAAACATTATCATAGCTGGGGATATGAATGTTACTCTTGCTGCAAATGAGAAAAGGGGAGGGTCCCCGGTCAGGGATCCAGCAAGAGAATGGGTTGAAGATCTCATATTGGGATGGGATCTAGAGGATATCAAGCCCTCATCTGGGAAGTTCACATGGTCCAACAAAAGGGTGGGTCCAAATCATATCGCAACTCGGTTAGACCGTTTTCTGGTTCAATCCTCTTTCCTGACCTGTGGTCTCATGGCTTCGTCCAAAATTTTGCCAAACAGCACATCGGATCACAAACCCATTATTCTTGAGCTTTCCACGGAGGAAAATCTTGGGCCCATTCCCTTCAGATTCAGCTCATTATGGCTTCAGCATGAGGGGTTCCAAGAGATGGTTTCAGAAGCCTGGAATAGACTAGTTCAAGGTTCCCCCTTCTATGTATGGGAAGAAAAGCTGAGGAGGCTCAAAAGAAGACTAAAGGACTGGGCAAGAATGCTGAAATCCCCCTCCTCCAACAGAAAGGCGGCCCTGGACAATCTAGCTATCCATCAAATGTCTTTGGAAAATACTGAAGTCACCCAAGACCTTCTTCAGAGAGAAATTGACCTGCAAAAAGATTTTCACAAAGCAAGCAGGGAAGAAGAAGAATTCTGGCGGCAGAAATCCAGAGCTCTCTGGTTACAAGCTGGGGACAAAAATACCAGCTTTTTCCACAAGCAAGCTGAAGCCCGCAAGCAATTCAAATCAGTTAAAGAAATTCACCAACAAGATGTGGTGGTCAAAGACTTCAAAGAAATAAAGCGGGCAGCTCACACTTACGTCAAAGATCTTTACTCAGCCCCGGATGAACCACCATTGGATCCTCAGGTCTATCCGATGAATTTGATCCCTCATTGTGTCCAAGATCCTACCAACGCTATGCTGACGGCTCCGATCAGCATGAATGAGCTCAGAAATGCCTTGGATAGTATGGAACCGGACAAAGCTCTGGGTCCGGATGGGTTCCCTGTTAGATTCTATCTTTCCTGTTGGGACATAATCAAATCTGACCTTCTGAGAATGGTTAAGAAATCCCAATCTTGTGCAAAGATCGGAGGCGGCATCAATTCAGCGTTTCTGGCCTTGATACCAAAGGAGAAAGGAGCAGCTAATTTCAGCAGATTCAGGCCAATCTCGTTGTGTAACTCCAGCTACAAGCTTATAACCAAAATTATAGCCAACCGCCTCAAAAAAATCCTACCTGCCATTATTCCTGAAAATCAAGGTGGTTTCATCAAAGGGAGGAAAATTCTTGATAATATAGTGCTGGTGCAAGAAGCTGTTCATTCAAGCTATCATCGAAAGGAGAAAGGTATGGTGATTAAGCTTGACCTGGCAAATGCGTTTGACAGGGTAAAGCATGAATTCCTGTTTATGGTTATGGAAAAAATGGGCTTTTCTCCAGCTATCATTAACTGGATAAAAGCCTGCATTGCCTCTCCTTGGATTGCGCCTTTAGTAAATGGGCGACCTTCAGATTTCTTCCAAGCCTCTAGGGGCCTCAGACAAGGTTGCCCTTTGTCCCCGCTTCTTTACGCGATCCAAGCCTCAGTTCTCAGCTTTCAACTGGACCATAACCTCCAGACTCAAATCCTTCCTGGACTCCGAATGGTTCATCAGGTCAAAGACATAAATCATGCTCAATTTGCCGATGATACGCTTTTGTTGGGTGGGGCAAGCATAAACTCTGCAAAATCCTTCAAGAAGGAGCTGGACAGCTACAGAGAAGTCTCGGGCAGCAAGATCAATTATACAAAAAGCACAGTCTATAGCTGGAATTGCTCGGTCAAGGAACTATCTGATATTGCAAGGATTCTCCAAATGGAAGGGTCCTGGGACTGGGACTCCTTCAAATACCTGGGGATCCCTATCTTCAGGACCATTTCCAAAGTTGCCCATTGGATGCCCTTGCTGGACAAGATCAAAAACAGAATTCATGCCTGGGGAGCTTCATGGCTGAATAACGCGGGGAAGATCATTTTGATGAAAGCGGTCCTCTCAAGTCTTCCGTTATATCAGCACTCTATCCTCCTGGCCCCTAAAACCTTCATCAACAAGATGGAAGTTCTTCTCAGGCGCTTCCTGTGGGAAGGGGGGAAAAACAACGAAAGAAGGCTGCACCTTGTTAAATGGGATACTATTAAAAAACCATTAATGGAAGGAGGATTACAAATCCGCGATCTGGCTACTCAAAATCTGGCCTTGGGAACCAAGCTGCTCTGGGACATTGTCTCTGGGAAAATTAGTTGGAGCAAGAAGGTCCTGTGGAGAAAATATTTCCATGGGAAGCGCCTCAGATGTCTGGATCATCCGCCTCGCTCCACCAAAGGTTCTCCTGTCTTTAATCTCTGCATCAAAGCTTGGGAACATTTTAGTCATAAACTGTATTGGATTCCAGGTAATGGGCGAAAAATAAGAATTTGGGATGATCCTATTCTAGGTGACCAACCGTTGAATCAGGAGGAAGAAATCTCCAATATCAGAGACTGGCTTCAAGATCGCAACCTGAACACTCTTTGGGATATCACCTCTTGGTCGGAGGATGGTCTCTGGGAAAGCTGGCATTTGGGGGAGGTCCCTCAGTGGCTGGAGGGTGAAGCCTCTGTTCTATTGGATAAGCTACAAGGGAAAGCCCCTGTAAAAGCTTCAGCAAAAGACAAACGAGGGTGGGGATCTGTCACAGGCTCGTATTCTGCTGCTGAAGGATACAAAAGCATCATGGCCATCCCAAATGTTCCCCCAAACCCGGCTCAATGGCATTTTATTTGGGATTCCCCCTCTCTTCCCAAAATTGATTTCTTCTGCTGGACATTAGCCCACAATAGTATTCTCACTCGAGATAATCTCCGTAGGCGAGGAATGGAAGGACCATCCTGGTGTAATTTGTGTAAGTCAGAGGAAGAAACAGCTGATCACTTGTTCTTAACATGCCCTTTTGCATCAGAAGTCTGGAGGGGAGTCCTCATGCTAAATGCTGATAATTTCGAGCTCCCCAGGAACATCCAAAACCTTTTCCAGTCCTGGAGCAAATTGTCGCCGTATGGTCTCTCCAAAAATATCCTCCTCAAAAACTGCTGGCTCTGGATCCCCAAGTTCGTTTGTTGGAAGCTGTGGCTGGAAAGGAATAACAGACTTTTCAGAAATGAAAGCTGCAATCCGCTCAAAGTCATCACCAAAATTAAAGCTCTTTTAGGAGAAACTCTGGATGCCAACACTGCCAAAAAATCTGGGAAAGCCCTGAATAGAGAAGAGGAACTCTGGCTGAATGGTTTGGTCCCAAATCATAAAGATTGTGCTACCATCGCTATCAACGTTCCCTCTAATTGGGAAATCAGGTTGGAGGAGCAAGAGTTCATTAAATGGAGGTCGGCTCTGAATGAGCATTGCCTGTTTTTTGATGGGGCCTCCAAAGGCAACCCCGGTTTCGCAGGAGGAGGCGGAGTTCTATTGTGTCCGGATGGCTCTGAGAAGTTAAGGTTTGCTTGGGGATTAGGCAAGGAATCCAACAACAGAGCGGAGGCTCTGGCTCTGTGGCAGGGGCTCTCATAAGCGATCAAAGGCAACGTCCGTTCCATTTCAGTCTTCGGGGGCTCCAGAATTATTATTCAGGCTCTGCATTCCAAAAAGAATCCTTCTCAGCTCCACTTATCAACCATCCTCAGGAGAATCAGATTTATTTTGCCCAAATTCCACAAGATCTCCTTCTATCACATCCTCAGGAATTTAAACTCCCAAGCAGATATGGAAGCCAACCAAGGCGTTTTGCGAAGCAAATGTTCGCTGTCAGTTAACCAGGTCGATTGTTTCTGCAACATCCCCTAAAAAGAGCTCGCTGGATTTTTGCTGCTGATTTGTCGCCCTGCGTTTTTTCTCTGCTGTAAGGGCATCCAAAGGATTAATAAGAAGAACGATTATTGAGGAGTTCTGGGACTGACGAATCCGACTGCGGCTATGGAGAGAGCTATTGCCTCCGGGCCCATTCAGCAACCAGCGAACGGCTACAAATCCGAAAGGGCAGCGCTATTGGATCCGTTGATTTCTAACAGTGTTGTGTAATAGCTGGAGAAACAGGTCCTCGGTTATTCTCCAGGAAAGCGTTGTATACACCAATTGCCTTATTGCTGGCGCCTGATAATAAAATTAACCGTTTTTGTCTAAAAAAAAATATTTCTTTATTTAGTTATATTGAACTTTGAAAACTTAAAGCTCTTACAATCCTTTTTGAAGATTTAGTTCTTTAATTAAAAAATAAATTTACTTATATTACTTTTTACTCAAGAACTTTTTTTTCTTCATCCTTTTGTTTAAATCTTAAAAGCATCATTTCTTGAAGTTATGTATAAAACATTTTATTAATTTTGGTGGGATCCTTGAATATCCACTATACAATTTTTTTATATTTTTTCTAATTGTATTATAGAGTTAATTTTAATTGGCATATAAATATGACCTTATGAATCAATACAACATTTTAATTTTTTTTGGTTTCTAATTATGTGGATGACTAGGTGGGTGTCTCTACAAATTCATAAGGGTTGTACATATAAAAAAATATTGTATACAATGAATGCATATGAGATAGTTCAATGGATTGTATGACTATATAATTAGTAGACGATGGTGGTTGTATTCATACCATGATAAAGACACATGGTAGATTATATATTTGAATTGTAGATCAATGTATATGACTATATGAAGACATTTATGGAAACAAGGTGATTGTTATAGGAGAGATGGCTCTTGTATGAACTAAGCAAAATTGGTAAATTGATGGTTGTACATAGATGATATGGTGATTGTATGGTTGTACAAATTAATTAATGGGGTTGTATAGTGGCTAGCAATGGATAAGTTCATACAAAATCTATAGTGGTTGTGTATGACTGACTAAATAATAGCTAAGTAGCAACTAGCATGCGACATAAAAATTGGGAAGTGGTGGTAGTAGTAGGATGGACCATACTGTTGTACAATTGTACAATAATGATATTTTTTTCTATTTTCATTCAAATTTAGTGTAGTAGAATGCTTTTTTCTTGACTAAAATTTAAATACCCACAGGCTAATCCATCGCAAATGACATGATGAAATTTGAGAAACTCGATTAATAATTTCATGGAAGTGGATAGGATCATAACTTGAATCTAATAAGAATATGGACAATGGATAGGATAATAAACTAGCTTTGATACCAAATGTGACAAGCAATCATGTCTCATGAATTAGATATCAATTATTACCTTTCATTAGATATCAATTAAGACACGTGACCTTTCATTATTACTATTTATCAATTATTAATTATCAATGAATGATATTTTATATTTAGGTATATGTATATTCCTTGCAAGATGAAAGAAGACAACTATACTTGTGAGTTCATCCAAAAGTCTAGGAAGATAGAGGTGAAGAGTGTCATATCTAATAGTGGTTATGAGGGCATTTAGAAGCTAAGGCTGTGACAACATATGTGGATAAGGCTAAATCCTAACTATTGCATATGGGAGGGGCACTATATCTTTCTAATGTTTTTATATGCAAATGATTTTACACAATATTACTATTTGTATTTTTTATTAATATAAAATAATTATTAATTATGATTTAAATAACTAATTATGATTAAAATAATTGTACAATATATTACAAAACAAAGCATAGTATCAATTATGAATCATTCTTGGATTTCATTATTATTATTTTATAATATTGCATTACAGGTAAATTATTTTATAATATTTTTTGCTTAATTAATGTAAAAAAAATTATGAAAATTTTGTAGTATATTCTAACATAATATTTGGATCATTTATTTGTATTTTTATGTTTAATAATGATAAATACAAATTTTAAATTTTAATAGGAAGATTGGACATCTTCATCAATATTGTATTATTTAAATGATTAAATGTGTTGTTAAATCAATATCAATTGGGTTTTTTAATAATAATATATTTTTTTTTTAACCTTAATAGGAAAGTTGGCCATTTTCATCAATATTGTATTATTTAAATGATTAAATATGTTGTTAAATCAATATCAATTAGATTCGCAACAATAATTGGTGTTTTCCTTAATCGACATTTAATTCTTACAATATATTTTTTATTTTATTTTCTCTTTCTTTTTTCTTATCTTTTCATAATACCCAAATTTTATTAAAGTTATAATACTCATTTAAATTTACCTCTCCCTTATATCTCCTGATTTTTAATACTATTTTTACATAATTCCTTCAATTTTACATTTTCCTTTAAAATATTGGTTTTAATGATATTAACATAAAAAAGCATTTCCTTGGATCTTCTACTTCATTTATTTATAAATGATTGTTAATTAAAATATCGGAAATATTTAATACTAGCTTTTAAAATATTTTCTTTATATTATTAAGATAATAAAAAAAAATCCCCGATGGGGTGATTGGATAGGGGTACAAGGGCCACCAGAGTGGCCCACCAGAGCGGCCCTCGGGACTTGCTCTGGATCCACGTACTTCATAACTTCACACTCATGTAAACTCAATGTATTCAATACAAAGGTATGTGGGAGGCTCCTACCATGTTTATAATTGCAGGTTGATCAGGGAGGAAATTTAGTGTGGAAGCTTGGGAGATGATTTTTGGTAAGCAGGGAGTATGGGTATGTATCCATAGTGGCTCCATGAGGTTTCCACCTTGGCTAAGAGGCGTTGTGTGGGATCAAGGGCCTCTGGTGTGGTTTGGTAGTCATTATTTGTTTTTCCCTTTAGGACCCGGAGATGCGAATAGGCGCGAAGCTGAGTCACCACCAAGCTCTGACCCGTTGTTAGTTTGAGCAAAAGGAATTTGTCTCGCTGAGCCTTCTTGCCTACATGTGGCATAAGGGGTGTGAGTCTATTCGTCTCTCTGTATGGTGCTTAGTCCAAAGCTCTGCCCATCTGGTGGTTCTAGAGAGGTAATTAGTGGGTTCTGAGTGGCCACTCTCTGGAATTGCTTGGTGTTAGGTTGCCTTCGGGGTGATTGGTGTGTAAACTGTATGCAACTATGAATTGAATTGCGCCTGGGATGTCTCCAATAGAAGAGGTGAAGGCCATCCGGTGTGTTCACCGCGGTTTATTTGTCTTGTTCATATCAAAGGGTGGTGATTAGTGTGTGGGCTAAGACGTTTGAGCCTCCTAGTTCTATAGGGCAATTTTCTCATAACCTCACACATCTGGTGGTGCTCAGGTGTTAATTTGTGGGATCCGTGTGGTTGTCCTATGGAATTGTGTGGTGTAAAGTCGGCCTCGGTGTGACTAGGGCACATACTGTGTGCCTTTACGGGTTGAAGTGCGGTTGGGGTGGTTGCAGCGAAGGGGGTGCAGGCCACCCAATGTGGTTAGTGACTTGTTTATCCTGACCTTGCAGGAGGGTGGTGACTGGTCTAGTGCAACAGTCTCCTCGGGGGTGGTTCAACAACCCAGGTATCAGTTATTGTTATTGCAGGTGTCCTTCTTTTCGGGGAGCCTTCCCCTTCTCTCTGGTTAATTTGCCTCTTCTCTCAATGCCTTGTCAACGGGGTTGGCCCCACCGTGGGGGTTGGAAGCAACAGTCAGAGAGGCATCCTAACCCTAGACATAGTGCATCCTCAGCCACTTCTGGTATCCAGGACACTAAGGAAACATAGACTATATCTCCAGTTTGTTTGCATGGGCAAGTGGTAGCTCTAGTCACTCTAGAATCTCTTGCAGTGCAACTTCGTCAAATGCAAATCAATATGGATATCCTCCAAGATTACATGTATGAAGGCATGAATGAAACTATGACCTATTTCTAAGACATCCAATATATCTAGAATGAGATATTGGAGCAGTTGGACTGTCTCCGACGTCAGCATCGTCGTACGAATGACCACCTTTGTAGTCTGGGAGTGAGGGTGGAGCATATTGACTTCCATATCCATGATCGTGTTGGTTTCTTAGTTGCTCCTATTGTACTTCCTCCTCATCCGCCATCTTGATATGCAGTTGTCAGTTATGGTTTTCTTTTTTTATGTCAGTTATGTCTAGGCTTGAATTCCCTCCGGAAATAATGTATGTTAGTTGTCCTTTTTAGTATGTCCTAACCCCACTCTCAAAAAATTTGATCGGAATGAGAGAGCGGAAATTGCCATGATGATCTTTATAAGCTATATTTTAATAAAAATGTAATGAAGACATTTTTTACTAAAAAAAATCAATCTTTTTTAATCTTCTATTTCATTTATTTATAAATGATTATTAATTAAAATATTGAAAATTTCTCATACTAACTTTAAAAAAATATTTAAGTAATAATAAGATATTTTTTTCTCAATTTTTATTTTATTTATAAATAAATAAATATTACTATTAATTAAAAATATAAAGAAATAAATTTATTATCTTTACATCGTTCTTAAATAATTATTATTAAATAATTACATTTCGAACTTTCTTACTTTGTTTATTCATAAATAAACATAGTACACATATTATTAACAAATTTAACAACGTACGCCCAAAAGAGTGAATTTGAATGACCAGTAGCAAACCATTTTCTTATCTTCCTACTTCGTTTATCCGTGGCTCGTGAGGAATCATTTCTTAACAAAATATTGGAAAACCCATTGAAACATTATAGAAATACTTTAATTATGTATTTTAAATTAATGTTATTGACAATAATAAATATTAATAATATTTAACCCTAATAATTATTATCACATTATATTGATAATAAGAATTATTATAAAAATAATTTTAATTATTACCAAATAAAACAATTATTAATATTTCATATATATTATGGGTATAGAATAGATTGGGATGGGTGTACGTACTCCCTAATGTGAAAGTACTAGTTTCAAAATTTATGGGCAAAAGGCTGATGTGACCTAGGTCGAGTGTAATCATCAAATGATTTTGATGGTCTAGATATCCTTGTGTCGCAGTTTCTTAAGCCAAATGTTAAGGGTGTAGTCATCTCAAGACTCACCCAACTTAACAAACAAAAAAATAAAATATTTTTTAATAATAGTTTCTAAATAATATTAATTTTTTATAAAGATACCATTTTTTAATGATCTTACTTCAATATTATCTGCAATGTATAAAAATGATAGCTAATAATAAGAGAACCAGAAAAATCCCAAAGCACTTTGGGACTAAGGTTGAAGATGAAAAGTACTTTCTTTTATATTGTCTAGTTTTTACTCACATCCATTCTAATTTTCATATTTTTTGTCACTCAACCTACCTTCTTGAGTTATTAAGTTAAGAAAACTATAGTGATGTAATAATGCGTCTCTCCATTCTCATTAATTATAGAAATAAAATGTTAAAAAATATTAATTAATCTCTTACTTTTAAAAATCCCATTCTCATTAATTATAGAAATAAAATGTAAAAAAATATTAATTAATCTCTTACTTTTAAAAATCTCATAAACCACATTAGTCTTCGTGAAATTATTCTTCTTCATTATCATAATACTCTACTTTCTTATTCTTTGAAATATATAAAAATAACCAATAATAATAAATCAAAAAATAAATCAAAATAATTTAAAAATAAAAAAATAAAATACAACTACTTAAATATTTTTTAATTAAAAAAAATAATATAAAATTAAATAAAAATCCATATATATATATATGTTTACGTGACCTTTACATTTTAGCTATATATATTATTCTTTCTTGAAACTCACAATAAAAAGCCAATTCCAATCTCTCCTTAAAACTACAAGGATCCTTGTAGAATACAACTATATCTTTTTATCTAATTACTAAATGCTACATTATTGTCATACAACATAGTTTCCCCGCTTTCAATTACAACGGTATTTATATATGAGAATCAATATCTTCAGCTAATCATTACATGACACATTAATTTTATAGCCATTAAATGTGTTTCCATGAGAAATAAATTAAATGCAATAAAACAACTTCAACGTTGTATATATCATTAATGTTTGTAATTAATACTATTTATAAATAACATTATTTGATTTATATTTTTTAAATAAATAAAAGTAATAATAATTAATAAAAATAAAAAAAATCTATATTTTCGAGAAATCTATTTTATTATAATGATAAATCTATGGAATTGATTTTTATAATGATAAAGATGAAAATTGAAAAAATGAATGAGAAAGCTTTGATTAAGATTAGAGTGGAAGATTTGTCCACCGATAGATTTAGGTACGACATAAATAAGGATGTTAATAGAAGTCTATGTAAATTGTGAACAAATTGTTTTTATGGAAAGGGTTGTATAACTTAAGGCTTGGTGTTAGAGCATTTGAATTCTTTCAAGATTATGTTAAGTTGGCTATTATCTATTGATATTAAGGTTTCAAATGAAGATATGTGTATGAGTTTGTTGTGTTTTTTATCAGACTAGTGGGATAGTTTAGTTGCCTTGGGTAATAATGCAAGCATTATATTTTTTGATAAAATACTCTTATCCTTGTTATGAGAGGAGATAAGATGGAAAAACATGGAAAGTTAAGATGCAAATACCTTGTATATAAGAAGATGCTCCTAGAATAGAAATAAAGTAAGTCATTAAGTTGGAGATCTAAGTCTAGAGGAAGGTACAAATCTCTAGGAAAATCCGTAAAGTATGTCAAATATGTGGAAGAGGACATTACAAGAGAAATTATAGATCTAAGATTGTGGGGAAAGGTTAGGGATCTGGTGATGCTGCTTCTATGGAAGAAAAAATCTCCTCAAATGAAGGAGGGGATGTGTACTTAGATTTTTCGAACACACATGTAGATCATGGGACATGGTTGGTCGAAACAGGGGCATCCTCTCATTTAACTCCTCACAAGCAGTGGTTTGTGAGTGCGAAAGTTATGATGGTGGTGATGCTTTCCAATGAGATTAATTGATAAATAGAATCATAGGATAAGGAAAGTGACATTGACTCTAATGGGTGAAAGGATTAGGACACTCCTTGGTGCTCCACATATCCCAATATTAGCCAAAAATTGATTTATAAGAAAGATGAACATTCCACGTGTAAAAACAATGTTTGGAAATCATACCCACATTATGGTTCAACTAAAAATGGTATTGCTAAGGGAAGTTTAGATTGGAATTCTATACAAGAATCATTTTTTAGTGATGGGTGTAATAGTTCCATTATTCTTGATAGTGGAGTTGAATAATGGAAAAATCCTATAGTCTCTAGATAAAGAGTACATTGTGGCATCAAAGACTATGGGATATTGGAGAGAAGGGTCTTTTAGTGTGCTACATAGTAAAGGTATGGTGACAATAATGTCAAATTTCTCTTTGGATATTGAATTTTGTGAAAGTTGTTTATATGGGAATCAAATAAGGTAATATTATCCTCTCGTGCTATGAAGGTAGAGGGTATATTACAATTAAGGCACAATGATGTGTTTGTACCTAGGTTGATTCCACAATTGGGTAAATATGTGTACTATGTCTCATTTATAAATGACTTCTAAAGGAATACATAGATTTAATTCTTTGCGAATAAATCTAAAGTCTTTGATAAATTGAATGAGCTTAAGGTTCTCTAGAAAGTCCTCAAAGAATAAATTAAGGTGTTTAGGATAGATAATGGTGGAGAATTTTTCATGAATGAACATAAATATTTGTTTAAGTAATCAAGAATAGTAAGGTACAAGACCACTCCAAAAACAGCTTAGCATAATGGAGTTGTAGAAGGAATAAATAGAACACTAGTGGAGAAAAAAAGGAGCATGCTTAATGGTGTTAGATTAAGACAAAAAATTGGGTAGATATAATGGAAACTACATGTACCTAGTAGATAGATAACCCTCACTATTGTTGGATGATAAGACTCCACATTAGGTATGGACTACTATGAAAATCTCTCTTAAAAATATCTGGTTATTTGGTTGTGACATCATGTACGTGTTTCAAAGAAGAATAGGGTTATGCTAGATAAGAAAGTTGAAAAGTGTATCTGTATTGGATATAAAGATAATTTGAAAGTTTATAAGCTTAAGAACCCATAGAATAAGAAGGTTTTTTATTGCCAAGGCATAATATTTAGATAAATGAAATATGTTGTCAAACAAGAAGTCCTACCATGGGAGAAAGAAGTGAAGAAGATATGTGTTGAATGAAAGGATGATGAATTAGAATATACACAAGGAAAGGAATCAAAAGAAGAAGAACAACATACTTTGATGTTAAGGTGACCAATTTGAGCAAAAATACATCTAGAAATGTATACTCTACCTAATTTCCATTAATTTTTTTTATTTTTATCCCTACTAATTCTTCTAGAATTTTCAGGTAGGTAGTAAATTCAAGGGATGTAAAGCTTTTGAAAAAGGATTTGGTTGAAGAGATGGCATCCTTAGAAAAAAGATAAGGCTTTGGAGCTAATGGAGTTGTTGGTTGGAGGAAAACCCATTAGTATTAAATGTTCACAGTGTTGGTGTGTTAGTATTGATGTCAACTTAGTATTCATGATACACTAATGCATGGTCTTAATGAATTATTGATTTAAGGTGATTATAATGATGTATTCTGGTGTTAAAGACCCTCAACATGTTGATTGTAGAAGGCTTGAAGAAATGGTTCCATGTCTAAGTGAAGTTTTTTTGGTTTTGCTTAAAACAAAGTATAAACACAATTTAGAAGGGGTGAATTGACATTTTTAATGATGGTAGCCCAAATTTCCAGTGGTAAAAGGTTGTCCAAAACCCAAATTAGCTATGCAAAAGTGATGTCTGCATCTGTAGGTGGTTAAGAGAATACTATGGGTTCCTTGCAGTGAATTTTCTCGTGTTTTTGCAGCAATCAAGGTGATTGAAATGTTCATATTTTTTTGGCTTGATGCAATCACTATTAACTTGGTGAGTTGGTCATCAAATACATAATGGAAAGCACTCAGTGCACTTGAATAGATCATGAAGTTGAGTTTTGATTGCGTTTATCTGGTCCATGAGGTATGAATCACTAGATTATGTGATAGTTGGATATTGGTTGCCACCTGGCTATTCCACTTGGACCTCTGACATTGTTTTCTATCAATTTCCTATTTTCAGCAAAATTTTCTATTTCGACAATTTTCTATTTCTGGTAGTTTTGGAGTCCTAAATTTCTAGAGCCATTTTGAGGCCCTAAATGGTGTTTTTGGGGAAATGAGAAAATTAAGTATCTCATTCACAATCAATTTTTTTTCCTAGGAAAGGCCTTTTTGACGGTATTTCATGCATGCCAAACAAATATCGTATGACAAAGTTGCGACCTTGGGAAGTTGACATTCCAACTAGCCCCATCAGAGCCCATACCTTTTTTCGCTTCATCTCCTAGGGTTATGTTTTTAGATGTTTTCGCTTTCTCATTATTTCTAGCTGATAAAAAGGCCTCTGAGCCTTATCATAACACAATTTAGAATTCATGTAATTTTCACATCTCTTCTCATAGATGAGCTATTGTCACTTGAGCTAGTTTGTTTCCATTCTGCATGTAAACAATTTCCAAGATTTTATTTTTCTTAATTGAAGTTACATTCTCTTGTATCTCTGTGTTTTTTATTAAATATATATTTCATTTTTTCCTTCATAAATATGGATTTGATTTAGTCATAATATTTGACCTATTCATAATTTCCAATTTGATATGTCCATCCAAGAATGGTGGAATGTATGAATTCATTATGTTTGATCTAGTCACTCCAAGTTAATTTGATTGTTAGCCACGAGATCTAGTCATAAGAATATGAGTAGTAATGCATTGATGTGGTTGACTTATTATAGTTATTTGTGCTAGGAAATCTATTTTAAATTATCAGGTGATGGTTTGGAGAGCGTTTTAGACAATGTGCACATCAGAGGTTTAGTCCAAATGCATTTTTAAAGTGTGAACTAAGTAGAGTGTTATTGGGTGTGTTAGAAACAAGTTGATCTTAGGATAGACATTGGGAAATCACTTGTCAATATAAAAGAACGTAGTGTTATGTAATGTTCGTATACAAGAGAATGCATCAAATTTGTAATGCATTGGATTGAATGCAATGGTTGCAATCTAAATATGGAATGATAGAGTATGATTGCATATTGTTTATATCGGGCACAAAATGTGTTTAGAGTTGTGTATTAGTGTGTGTGCACAATCAGTATACAGTGTGATTGGTTGCTTGCAATGGAGAATGTGATTTGAAGCATATGAAATTGTCAGAATTGGTTGATGCATTAGTGGCTTGGAAATAAACTATGCTTAGGGGCTTAAGATCGATGTGGCTAAGAAATTTGTTGTACAAGTGATATGAACTAGAGGAAAAGGTTTTATCATGAATGATATGCATAGAGAGGCTATATGATTGAAAATGTTGTATGTTGGAATTCAAACATTGTTATACCTATGCATTTTGCAAGTGTGGCTTGTTAATCACAATGTAATTAGAGGCATACGTACACAACTATAACATTACCAGTTCATATGAATGCATATGGATTTTTATCAAAGGATTATGCAATTGAGAACATAGTATACAAAGGCCCAATTATTGTTGATGTAGAGGAAAAAAATTACCATTGTTTTGCATGGTTTTTCATGTGCTATAGAGGACTAAACTATTAATGTTGAATTGTCTTGAATTTTTGCTTGTAGTCTGAATTTACTATCATAGATTGTTGTATATTTTCATAATTCACCATGTATTATCATAGATTTCCATCTACTATCTTGCATTGCCATGTATGGTTGAAATTATGGGTTGTAGTATTAATGTAGGTGTGTGTTAATAGTGCTTGGTTTCTGGATCAATAATTGGTTTCCTATTGTTAGGTTATGGCTCAGAGTCAAAACATGCATCTGACTCTGAAGCTTTAAGCTCATCCATTAGTGATTGCTTTGCGTGACATTCATTTGTGTTGTGAGTGGGGCTTTGGTGAAACTAACACCACTTTCCTATGTCTTCCTTCATATTCCCATTTCCATTCTTTTCTTTTGGATTTGACATATTGTCTCAAGTCATTCCACCTTGGTGCTTTCCTTTCTTCTATGGTTTGGAGGTGCCTTTGTCATGCTTTTGATTTCCAAATCCAAAGTCTCGCTTCTTCTGTTTAAATTTTTGCTCAATCTTGATGGTATATTGATGTATTAGACCATGTGAGGAGATGTCTAGGAGTTCCATTTTAGCTTGGATGTATTTGTGTAGGAAACCATGGTACGTGAGCACTAGATGTTGCTCAAGAGTCCCTAATACACATCTTTTTGCATAGGATATGAAAGATATTCATGAACTCCTTCACTTCTTGGTCCCTTTCCTGAAACTAAAAATATTGAGGATTCCTCCTCATCCTTCTGCTCATAGTAAGTTTCCTTCCAAACCTTGACATGCAGGATGACCTTAAGGAGTGCAAAAGTAATCTTTTCTCTATTAGAAAATATGTACCTAAAAATATCCTTCCAACAAATTTAACCATTTATCTAAAGCATATGAATCTATATGGCCTTCAGATATAACAATGCCAAATTTAACATGTACCTTAAATAGGGGGTGGCTCTGAAGTGATTGTTAGGTTAAGATGCTTCGCCCATCGACATCCACCAAAGGTCATGGGAAAATTTATCCATCATCTTATTCCTTTGTTTCTATAGGGCTTCTTAGAGCAACAGTTTGAAAGGATCTCATGCTCCCTCTTCTTCATTTTCTTATGTCATAGGAAGATGTCAGGGTTGGTTACTGGTATTACAACGGTTCAACCAGTTCCAATCCTAACTCCTTATTCTTGACCTTGTTCGAGACATGCACAAAAAAACATAGAAACAACATACCACTATGATACCACTGATCCATATTTTTGAAGGAACGAAATGAAATATCAATCTAAACAAAAACATAGATATAAAATGAAATAGAACTTCAATTAATAAATAACAAGTGCTGAAAATTGTTTACATGTGGAATGAAAACAAACTTCTGAGAGGAGATGTGACGGCTACATGCCTTCTAAATTTTACTATAATGAGGCTCAAATTCCTTTGTATCATGAAGAAACATTTTGAAATGCTAAACATCCAAAACCTTAACCCTAGGAGATGAAGTGCCAAAAGGTATGGGCCTTGATGGGGTTACTCGGAATGGAAACTTCCTAGGGTCGTAACTTTGGCATATGACATTTGCTTGATGCACACAATAGCTCATTAGAAAGGTCTATCCAAGGAAAACAACTTTCAACTATAAATGTGATTCAAATACTCATTTTTTCCCATATCTACAAAAAACATTGTTTAAGGCCTCAAAAGGGTACTAGAAGTTTAAGACCCGAAAAATGCCAAAATTAGAAAAATTCTAAAATAATAAATCGTGTTGAAAGAGAGGAAACTGATTGAAAACAATGTTGGGGTCCAAGTGGAATACACAAATCGTCACCAGTATCCACCTAGATCATATATTCCCATTTGGTGTAAACAACAATTGGTGTTGTAAACTATATTTTCAATGAATAGCCTTTGGTTTCAGTCATTTGTTTCATGAATGGATTGAAGAGAGTATTTATTTCATCCATGTATGGACTTGTGTATGCGTTAATGTAGCCCTATATTTCATTGATCAATCCATGTAGTATCATTATAAGCCCCATTCTTTCTTGTTATCGTTATTCATGGGTTTTGTGGAATCATTTGTCTAGTTGTGTTGTCTCTTTCGTATGGCAAGGGGGCATGGGCCCAAGAAGAGTTGTTGAGTAGAAACGAATTTGTGTACAAAAACCATGAACAGTTATTGATAGCCCTAGTAGATGTTCAGGAGGAGCATGTTCAACAAGATGAAGGTCATTGTTAGCATGGTTGGCATGATGTCACATCGTATATAGCAACCACAAGTATGAGCATCATATTTTATTGGTTCTAATGTATATTTTGCAGGAGTGTTGTACGTAATCATGCTTCATCATAAAACAATTGGTATCATCATTTTATTTTTTTAGCATGGTGTTCTAAGTTAATTTAGGTCACCATTTCCCATTAATTTCAAAGCGGGAGAGAGATAGATTAGATGGTCAGATATTTGCAAGAGGTTTCCATGAAGACCAAAGGGGGAGATTATTGACAATGTTGGCATGTTGGAATTGATTTCAAACTAATATTCATGATATACTTATGCATGGTATTGATGAGTTCTTGATTTCAGGTGATTAGAATGATGTATTATGGTGTTAAAGACCCTTGACATGTTGAATGTAGAAGTCTTGAAGAAATGGTTCCAGATCTGGGTGAAGACTTTTTGGATTCCCCTAAATCAGAGTACAAACACAAATCTAGAGGGGAAAATCGACATTTTAATGATGGAAACCCAAATTGCTAGTGGAAAAAGGGCATCTACAATCTAGGCTAATTTTGTAGAGAAAAAATCCACATCAATAGGTGGTAAAATGAATACCACAGGATCCTACCAATGAAATTGTTCATGGTTTGGCAACAATAATGGTGATTGATCTGGTCACATTCATTGGCTTGATTTGGTAAATATTAACTTGTTGAGTTGGTCATAAAATACATAATATAAAGTGATCAATGCACTTGAATTGGTCTCAAAGTTGAGTGTTAATTGCATTGATCTGGCCTAGGAGGTATGAATGTGTTGGATTCAGTTATAATGGTTGATTTGGTCACAATTACCAATTTGAGTTATTCATCCAAGAATAATGGAATGTATTCATTATGTTTGATATAGTCACTCCCAGTTAATTTGGTCATTAGGTGCTGCATTTGGTCACCAGGAAGATGAGTAGTAATGTGTTGAAGTGGTTGATTAATTATAGTTCCTGGTGCTGGGAAATCATTTTTAATTTATCATGCCATGGTTTATAGAGAATTTTAGACATGCACAACAACGGTCTAGTCCCAATGCATTTTTGAAGTGTAAATGAAGTAGAGTGTGATCTAGTGCATTGGAAACAAGTTGATCTAAGGTTATACATTGAGAAAATTGCATGAAAATATAAATGCATGTAGCATTATGTAATGAAAATATAACAAAGGATGGATCAACCATGTAATGCATTAGATTGAATGTAATGGCTGCAATGTGAAGCTCAAATGAAAAAGTATGTGTTGGTTTCATATTGTTTATATTAGATACAAAGTGAATTTAGAGTATTGTATTAATGTGTGTGAATGATGAGTACACAATGCGATTGGAAACCTACGATGGAGAATGTGATCTGAAGCATATGCAATTGTCAAAATATGTTTATGCACTATTGCCTTGGAAATGAGGTTTGATTAGGGCCTTAAGATAGACGTGGAAGAGTGATTTATTTTACAAGCAATATAGTCTCAAGGATATAGTTTTGTCATGATGGATATGTGTAGAGAGCCTATGTGATTGATAGTGTTTTGCATTGGGATTCAAACATTATTATGCATATCATTTGTAGAGTGTATCTTGTTAATCATATTGTGAGTGGAGGCATATGTACACTATAACATTACGAGTTCGTGTGACTGTGTATGGAGTCTTATCAAAGGAGTATGAAATTGAGAATAGAGTATACGAAGGGAAAATTATTGTTGATGTATAGGTATACTGTTAACATTGTGTTGCAGGGATGTTTGTGTGCTATAACAAACTGAACTAATAATATGAATTGTCTTGAATTGTTTCTCATGGTATAAATGTACGATCATAGACTACCATGGATTTTCATAGATTTCCATGTAATTTATTGTATTTCAAGGTATGGATGAAATTATGGTTGTAGCATGGATGTAGGCGTGTGTTTTGCAAGGGTTATGATAATGTCTTATGTGGCTGGGAGAGAGGTTGCTACTCTAAGAGTTATAATGTATATGTTATTGTAAGGCTATGAAATTTGTATGATTTATAGTGTATGATGAAAGCATGTTGTTATTGAGTTCAGGATTTAGGAGAGTGATTTCTATGTTAATATATGTGTGAAGGAAGAATAGCTTTATGTGATGGGATTTTGTCAGAATATCCTGCTAGGGTTTTTCATTGTTAATTAGCATATTTGGTTGTTGGGTAGAGATTAGTTTGTATAGTTGTTGTGATGAGGAAGGAAGACTACGTGGGTCCAGAACGAAAATTGATGAAATGAGGTCCACAATTGTTTTAGTTGAGATACGTGGGCCCAGTCTAAAAATATGAAAAGTGATCCACAATATTTTGAAACTTGGGGCCTTCAGTGTAAAGTGGTGGCTCGCTGAGTGGTGGCTTCCATCACGTGATAGGACCTCTAGTAGGTTGGGGCTTACATAGTTGTGTAAGTGGTGCCTTCTGTTAGGTAGTGGTAAGGAGCAAGTGGTTTCTTGCATACATCATAAGTCAAGGCTTGCATACTGATGTTGACCAATATATGATGTAAAGAATATTTTAAATAATAAAGAAGAATCGAATAAAGTACAATGGATTTTCTCTCGGAAGGGTTTCCACCTAATATACAGTGTCTTCATCTGTTTGATGATGTTTACTCATTATTTTATGTTTTTCTCTTATGCTCTCATGCTTTGACGTTCTATTTGTTTCTTATGGTTATGCATATGTAATCTATTGTTTTCATATTATGATGTTGGTTAATAAACTCATGATTCAGTTATTTGTGAATAAAAGGTAAAAATGGTATTTGGTGATCCAATGGAACTATACTGATTCATTCTCCTCTCTTAGTATAGTCAAGCTTCCAACAACTAATGATTCTTTAAGATGAAGTTTGATGTAGAAGGCAAAGTGGAGAAAGACAAAACTAATTTGGTATCAAAATAATATTCCTAAGTAGAGGGAATTGACTTTGATGAAATTTTTTCTCCTATTGTAACTTAAATTTTGTTAGATTTATTTGATAGATTGTTGTTTCTTTTGATTGTGAAGTAGAACACATGGATTTGAAGAAAACATTCCTACATGGGGAATAGGAATAATAAATCTTCATGAAGTAGTTAGAATGCTTTGTACTAAAGGAAAACAAAAAGTTGGTATGTAGGATGAAAGAGTTTCGATATGGGTTAAAACAGTCACCAAGGATGTGGTATAAAAATATTGATACTTATATATTAGGACTTATCCTTACAAGGAGAAAAGTGGACCACTATGCGTATTTCAAATTATATGTATTGTTAAATTTATTTATTCTTGTATGTGGATGATATGTTGCTAATTAAAAATGACAAGGATAACATGGAGGAAGTTTAAATTTAATTGGCCTCTAAAATTGGCATTGAAGGATCTTGGTGTTGAAAATTTAATTTTGGGCATGGAGATTAAAAGAGATTAGGAAAAGAAGAAAATATGGTTAAATGAAAGGAAGTATCTTGAGACAATATTAGAGAGATTTAATATGCAATAATGTAAATTGATAAATTCCGCTATTCCTATAGTTGATAATTTATTTGCAAATTAATGTCCCAAGACATAAGAAGAGGAACATGACATGACCCATTCTCCATATGTTAGTGTAGTTGGATGTTTAATATATGAAATAGTGTGTTCCAGACCATAAATTGCACATGCAATGGGAATATCAACCATCTATATGTCAAAACTAAGGAAGGAGAATTGGACAATAGTAAAGAGAGTTTTAGGTATTTATCTGGCAATATTGGTTATAAATTTTGCTACTAAGGAATACTAGGATTGAATAAAGTATTGGAAATCAATGGAATTATCGATGCAAGTTGGGTTAGAGTTATGGATCATAGAAGATCTACAAGTGGGTATGTGTTTAACCTATTTGTAGGAGAATTCAATTTGATGAGCAAGAGATTGTATGTTGTTATGCTCTCAACTACATAAGTTGAAGACATGGAAACCACTCATGTAAGTAAGAAAGTAGTATGGTTGTGTTGACGGTGCTGGACCCACCAACATGTCAAGTGATCTCCTTGGTAAGAAGTACCAATTAGACCTTAGACCGTTTGGTGTAGCAGTCCCAGCAGTGGGTCATATAGCAATTATTTGACCGTGATTTCGAACAAAGGCAAGTAAGATAACTATGTTGGTAGCAAGGGTGTGACCATTGCAGTGAGTCAAGGAAGGTGCATGAGAGGTTCTAACACATGTGGGTTGAGATGAGTGCACCCCTTGGCAATCTGTAATAATACTCGGATGGCAAGGGAGCACATGAGAGAAGATGAATCAAAAGCTGGAAAGCAAGTCAGTTGGAAATCCAAAGTGATGGTTAAACCAATCAATACATTTCAGAAATATTCATACATACTCATATGGAATAGTCCATACATGCATGCGTAACAAAGCAAATACATATGCCATTTAGAGTAAACAAGACAACTAGAATACAATGCAACATATGCATGAAATGTGTTGGCTCTTATTATATAAAGAAGTGTAAGTTCCAATCATACAATACATCCATGTACACTCGCTAGCCCCAATAGTGGAACATTATAGCCACATCTACTTGCTCCTCCAAAGAGATGAACTAGCTCTGTGCAGTGGAGAAGCCAAGGTGCATTACAATAATGTCCAAGATCTCTCCAAGATAGTCTTCTCAGAAGCTTGGCTGACCAAAAGCCTATACAATGAGTTATGAGGGACTATTTATAGAAAAGGGTGGGGTGACCCTTGGCATTCCCCTTTGTGATAGTTCAACTACCCTCGTGACTCCTCATCTACTCTTTGACTCTTACATCCAACTATTGACACTTGAACTTACACTTGACACGACGTTACATTACAATGCACATGTGCTCATGTGAGATGAAGTGGCTTGAGCAAGCCATGCAAGACATCATTGACACTTGGTCCATTGGGATGAGACCAACTCTTTGACATGCTTTTCATGGCAAAGGTGGCACTATAACAAATCCCTGTGATTAGCGTCCCTTTTTACTTTTTTTTTTTTTGCATCTAGAGGCCATTTTTGGTGATATTTGCATCCATTTATCAAATATGGTGCAAAAATTGACAGAAAATTTGCATCAAGTTTTGCACCAGATCTTACACCAAGTTTAGCACCAAGTATTGCAATAGGTTTTGCACTGGGTTTTGCACCAAATTTTATGCCAAGTTTTGTGTCATCCTTTGCACCAAGTTTTGTTCTAGGTTTTGCATCAAGTTTGGCACCTAATTTTGTTTGACATACTTTTTCATCCTCATTTGCATCCACTTTTTGCACCTACACTTGCATCAACTTTTACATCCTTTTTTGCATCCTTTTTAAAATCAATTTTTGCATCCCTTTTGCGCCAATTTTTTCATCGAGTTTTGTGTCTAGTTTTGCATATAATTTTGCATCTACTTTTGTTGCATTCACTTTCCCATCTTGTTTTGCATCCATATTTACATCCTCTTTTGCATCTATTATTGTGCCCACTATTGCATCTAATATTTTTGTGCCACAACTGGCGCCTAGTTTGGCACCTCCTTTTGCACCCACTTTTGATTATAATTTTGCATCCACATTTGCATCCTCATTTGCGTCTAGGTTTTCATCAACTTCTACATCTAATTTTGCATCCCTTTTTGTATCCACTTTTGGATCAGGATTTGCATTAGGTTTTGTGTCTTTTTTTTCATCTACTTTTGCATCGACTTCTATTGCATCCACTTTTGCATACAATTTTGCATCCATTGTTGCACCCATTTTAAAGTCCAATTTTTTCATCCCTTTTTACATCTTCGTTTGCATCATAGTTTGATTCTTTTTTTGCATCTATCATTACATCCACTTTTACATCCACTTTTGTTGTGCCACAATTTTCACCATGTTTTATACTTACTGTTGTACCCACGTTTGCTTCCAATTTTGCATCCATGTTCATATCCTTTTTTGCATCAAAGATTGCATCTCTTTTTTCATCCACTTTTTTGTCAGGTTTATGCATTTGGTTTTGCATCTCGTTTTGTATCTACTTTTGCATCTACTTCCATTGTATCCATTTTTTGCATCAAATTTTGTTTCGCTTGTTGCATCAATGTTTGCTTCCACTTTTACATCCCTTTTTGCATCTTATTTTGCATATTTTTTTTGTCTATTGCTACATCCACTTTTGTTGCATCATATCTTGTGCCTACCATTGCAACCACATTTGCACCCTCTTTTGTGTTCAAGTTTGCATCAAATATTGTGTATGTTTTTGCATCCCCTATTGCATCCACTTTTGTTGCATCCATTTTTGCATCTAATTTTGTGTCCACTGTTGCACCCATGTTTGTGTCCATGTTTACATCCCTTTCTTCATCTTATTTTGTATCCATGTTTGTCTCTTTTTTGCATCTAAATTTGTGTCCTTTTCTGCATCCATTGTTGCATCCACATTTGTTTCACCACAATTTGTACCAAGTTTTACGCCTACCATTGGACCCATGTTTGCTTCCACTTTTGCATTCATGTTTGCATCCAAGTTTGCATTGACAACTACATCTGCTTTTGCATCCGCTTTTGTGTCAGGTTTTTCATGTTGTTGTGCATCTACCTATGTTGCATCCACTTTTCATCCAATTTTACTTCTATTGTTGCCCCCATTTCTGTGTTCGCTTTTGCATCCCTTTTCCAACACTCATCATATTTTCTGCATTGATGATATTCCTTATGGAATTGACAATTATGAACAATTGATGACAATGTCAATAATCTTGACAATGATGAAAATGAAGATGATGGCGATGACATGAATTGTGATTATGATGATAAAGATGATAGTGGT
Organism: Pinus tabuliformis; assembly: GCA_031772625.1. NCBI lineage: Eukaryota > Viridiplantae > Streptophyta > Pinopsida > Pinales > Pinaceae > Pinus > Pinus tabuliformis. The sequence continues at coordinate 322,926,199 of CM062819.1, forward strand.
TACAATGACAATGATGATGATGGAAATGATTATGATGATGACGATGCTAATGACCTTGGAAAATCTTCCCAATTTTTAAATGTTGTCATTGTCATAATCATAAGCATTATCTTTGGTGTCGTCATCCTTGTCATCATCATCATCATTATCATCATTTTCATCTAGGTCATCATCAAAAACAATAATGGCATGAATGATGATGATGTCCATGATGACGATGACAACAATGATGATAGAAATTACATTAATGATGATGATGGGGATGATAAAAATGACAATGACGATGATAACGGTGGTGATGATGATGATCATCGATCATCTCTCAAAAATAGAGTTGTTATTTCTCTTACGTATATCAATGTGTCCTAAACAACCCTTTTCTAGCACTGATCACATTTTTTGGGTTGATGATATTTCTTACAACATCTATAATTATGAACAATTGCAAACAATGTCCATAATGATGATGATGACGATGATGATGATGGAGTTGATGATGATGGCATGAATGGTGATTATGATGATAATGTAATGATGGCAATAATGATGACAAGGATGATGGTGATGATGATGACAATGATTATGATAATGAGAATGACCTTACAATCTTATGGATTCATGAACAATTACTAGTTTCAATACCATCTTTTGGATACATATTACTATCATACTTTTTACATTTTCTGTCTCTCTTGAGGTATCCTACGTACCATAATGGTGTTGTCAACACTATAAAGATATCTTGTTGTAATGGTGGTTCTAATGTTAGCACCAGCAAAGTTTTTGTTAAATTTTGGTTTAAAAAAATTGATTTATGCAATTATTTTGACAATCTATGTAAAAAAGTAAATAACGTACAATTATTTTGACTGTAGTCCCATTGATTTTCATTAATTCACCAGTTTGAAGACCATCTTAGACATACATATTATTATTAAACTTTTTTCATTATACCCCTCTTATATCTTGTTGTAATGGCAGTATTAGCACTAGAAAATATCTTGTTGTAATGGTGATGTTAGGATTAATACTAAAAAAATCATTAAATTTTGGTAAAAAAAAGTTGATAATTTATTTATTTATTTATTTTTAATTTGGGAAATTTTTGTTTTTTTTTTTTTTTTTTTTTTGTTTTTAATTCTATTTTTATATAGTAATATTTTTTTGGTTGAATTTTGGTAGTAACTAGTTTTTGGTTGAATCATATGTATTAACCATGTTCTTTATACTACAAGTCTAATTGTTGGGACAAAATTGAGCTTTCAAATAAGTTGCAAAAAACATATAAATGGAAGAATAGCGATGGCAACTATTTGTATTGTCCAACTATTCAGGATATCATGTATAAAAATATTCAACATTTTTAGAAACAATGGATTAGAGGTGAGTCTGTAATTGTACATAATGTTTGGATGATACATAAAAACAAAGTTGGTTTCATTGATGCACTTACGATCTACTTTGGATATGAAACCCTAGGTTTTGGAAGTATGCAAATAGTTAATTTGGTTTACCTTTGATAGCCAATGAAATTTTATTTCTTTTTCCTTGTAAAACCAAGGAAGATATGGCCATAATCCTCATTAGAAAACAACTTCTCGTTGAAGGTTTATAATTGGTTGCAAAAGTTCAATAACTGGGTATAGAAGTTTTTAGTTGCTATTAGGGAAACAATGTGATTATAGGTTTTAGTAGACATAGATCATTCTTGTTATTTAATTCACTTTGACGATGGCCTCTTCTAACCAATATATGAGATTGTGAATTTGTTGATATTTTTTAGATTACCAAGTAGAGATAGCTGTTTATAGAAATTTTGTAAGACCTGAAGTATTGAAAAATGGTTTTCTCACTGTTAAGCATGTTTAAGTCAAATTGGGTTACAAAACTTAAGGAGAAAGAAAAAACAATTGATAGTAGTTGTGAATTTATATAGACATTAAATGATTCCCAACCATGTTCTTTGTGCTACAAGTCTAGTTCTCAAGACAAAATTAATAATTTTGTTCAGTTACAAAGAGCATATAAGTAGAATAATATGAACCATGGAAACTATTTGCATTGTCCATTAATTATTCGGTATATCATGTGTGAATACCTTTAACATTTTAAAAAACAATGAAAATGAGAGGTGAACTTGTAAATATACAGAATGCTTCGATGATAAATCCAAGACAAAGTTGGCTTCATCAATGTGTTCAAGATCTACCTTGGAATAGAAACCATATGTTTTGGAAGTGTGCAAAAAAATAATTTGATATACCTTTAAAGATAGTCTATGTATGGTAACCTTTTATGACCAATGATTTTTTTTCTCATCATCATCATCATATCATATATATATATATATATATATATAGATATAAGGAAGATATGATGAAATCCTCATCAGAATATGATATGATAATGGTGGCAATGGTGAATATGATGATGGTGGCAATGGCAATGAGATGATGATGATTAAATGATGGTAATTATGACAACAATACAATGATAGGGACCCTATGGCATCAGGGATTCCCTATATGGGGAAAATATTACCTACATGTGGGAAGTTATTATTTATCACAAAAATGAATAAATTCATTAGACAATTTGAATTCACCTTCATTAGCCATCCAAATATCGTTAATAATTTGAATTTTTATTGTAGTGTAGTTTAATATATTTCTGTTAATTAATTCCATAAACTCAACTTAACAAGTTATATTTGTGTGTTAAGTTATATTTGTCCAGATGCACAATATGTGACAATTTAGACACACATAAAAATTATCATTTTGTCTCGGTCATAAATTCATATCATTTCTAACCATTTTCAACTAATAGATGAAACTAACCAAGTAACTCTTATCTAACTAATTGAGCTTGTTATTTCCAACCAACAAACTAACATACATTTAATGACATTAATTGCATCAAGTAATGAGTATACCTATAAGAATATTCAAAACACCAATTTAGATTATGAGTTCTAAACATGGTAATTAAATGACTATTACAACCAAATAAAAATGAATCATTTCAAAATGGGACATAATAATTGTCCTTATTTAAATTTGAATTACATACCCTGTAAATTATTTAGAAGTCTTCATTTATGTTATCATCTGCATCTATGTCTTCCAATGATTCCTTGTCAATGTTCATATGTTCTTACAGGAAATTAATATTACTCTTCCTAAACCATTCTGCTAAAATCATATTGTGATCATCCTCATCTTCACCTTTGTCATATTCTGTATCAATAAAAGTTGTTTCTAGATAAAAAAATATCAATGTTACCAGATCTATTAATTTGATCTTCATTTTGTATATCATCAATATTGCCTTCTTATATAAGATCATTTACCTTTGGATATTGTTGGTTGTCATGGTGAATTTCCTCGTATAATTTATCATTTTGTGAAAATACACCTCTAGCCCTGCTTCTCCATATTGCTAAAGGAATGTTGTCACCATCATCTAGTTCACAGTCTTCTGGCTGAACATCATCATTGATGCCAATTTGTTCTATGTTCCCCGATTCTTGAACTATATTTGGTTGGTCATCATTACTTTTCTCTGTATTGATTGAGGCATCTTTGAATATATGCCTTAATCTTGGATCATAATGAATGACAAATATCCATTTTGGATCCAAAATATCTTCATAGAAAAAAACCTACATGTGAAGAAGATAAATATATTAGATCTCGAGTGGTATCAAATTTTATTATCAATGAGAATGTATATATCCACAATAAAAAAATGAATTAAAAAATTACATAAGACCATTATTTCTTATATTTATTATATTGTTTTAGTGAAAAAATACCTGCTCACAGTGAATTGGTAAAACATAAGGCTCCTTATCCTATGGTAGGTATTTTGATGAATCTATAGAAAACAATCCACTATGGATATCATGTCTCCATGTCCTATTAAATGCTTCATACCATTTACATTTAGAAAGACTACATTTGAAAGAGTGATAATATAACTTAATAATTTCTTGTATTTTTCCAACGTATTGAAGATTCCCTTCAATAACATTTTTATCTTTTGAAGTTGCTCGACTTGATTGCTTGAAATCAACCATGACCCCACAATCGAAGGATCGTCTTTTTGCATCTACTCTTTCTACATGATAATGATGACCGTATGCCCACATTGCAGGATAATTCCTCAACTGTGACAAGCCATTTACTTGAGTGAAAATAAATATGACTGTGCATAGTTCAATAGTTAATAGTGTGATTAATTTATTCAAGCAACATTTTGTAATAATTCAAAATTTACCTTTTTTTCACATTCTCTGCACATGTTGATCTCATCTTCTATTATGTTTGCATCTATTCCATCCTCATCTATTTGGTTTTGAATTTGTTTAGAAACCCATTCTATTGTGCATTCCTCTCCCCATTGACCGGAAATATCAGTGGGAAGTGGGGTATTCCTTCGGTTTGATATATTAAATTGTTTCCTTGCTTCTAACACATCTTTCCTTTTTATATCATACATATCAATCCATTTATTCATGAATTCCATTTGGTAGAGGACAAACTTGTTGAGCACAACACTTTCATTAACACCTATTAAAAATCAATATGTATAATTCAAACTAAAAATATTATTCTTTCAATTTTGGAATCCCAAAACGATTTAGTAAATGATTCTAAAAGAACTATAATAATGAATATTTTACATACCAATTAATTGTTGAACACCATTAGTTTGAGGCTTTTCTCCATCTATAATATCATATGCACGTTCTTGATCCCAAAATTATGCACCATCTTCAAAATCTTTACCAAGAAATTCACATAGGGAGAAAAATGCTTCATTTAGTACATACCCTTCAACCATGCAATCCTCTGGATGTGCCTTCTGTCGGACATGTCTTTTTAGGGTTTTCATGTATCTCTCAAAGAAAAACATCCATCTAGTTGAAACGATACCTACCATTTTAATGTCATCAACTACATGTATAAGTAAATGGACCTGTATTTCCATGAAACTTGTAGGGAGCTCCTTTTCAAATACACATACAATTTATGTGATTTATTTCTTCCATCTTGGCACTTCAGACTCATGGATCTCTTTAGAGGTCACCCACCTACTTAGATTGTCATTAAGTTAGTATGAATTTTTAGTGACATTTAGAGTGAGATATAATATATCATTGTATCATATGGAGGAACATTTCATACCGCGTAAAACCTTGTAAATAGCAGCCGACCACATACCTCGTAAAGGCTGACAATCGACATATGGCATTCCTCAAGTCAGTTGTAAGGCATGAATCCCCTCTTATTGCTAGTGGCATGATATGATATCAAATCAAATTATTATAGTTCATTAGTATTGATTTATCATAATATATCAAAATAATTTTTAGTAAGTAAATGATAAGAATAACAATTAATTGATGTTAATACCTTCATAAAATTGTGATAATCATGTGTTTTGAATCATGTGATATGTCCCTCTACTGTAAACTCTTTATTCAATGATGATCCATATCCAGTGGGTGTTCTTATTGAACAAATAAATTTTTTTAGTTGATCTAACTCTTTCCTTTTTAGTATCCATGGAGCTTCTGCATATGATTCATTTTCCTTACTTGGCCACAAATGTATTCTATCAAATTTGGTATATGAAAGAGCAATATCCCTCCTTGATGATAAAGTGTCTTTATCTTTGCTAGATATATTTCGAAAAATAGAATCAGGGATATTTTTGAAAACATGCATAGGATATAATAAATGAGATATTAATAGATCCTTCCAGTAAGGGAGATCATAAAATATGGATTTCCTTTTCATTCCTTTTGGCATTTCAACCATAACTTGTTCTGGTTCCTCAATTGAATGATCATGACAAAAAAAATGTTTCCAAGCTTTTGATTCAGCATCTCCATACATTTTAAGCCAATCAGCTGGACCCATAACCTTGGGAGGAGATTTATTTTCAATTTTTCCATCAAATTGATTCTTTAGGTGTTTTCTGAACTTATGGTCAGGTGGTAGGAAAACCCTGTTGTTTTCATAAATAACTTTGTGTAGATATTTATAATATCGCCCCTCAAATTGTTCTGCACATCTTGTACATGCAAAAATCCCTTTTGTTTGTAGCCCTATAATCAATAACTAGCTTACATAAGAAAACAATAATAATGTAATACTTATATACAACTTGAATTGAAAATGAATTATGATGTACTACGAATATGCAAATTATTTGATCTCCTACCAAAACAAACACCAAGTCCTCGGAAATCATGAATTGTCCAACATAGTATGCCATAAAACATGAAGGACCTATTTGATGGAGGACATGATATGTCATACATTCTTATGCCTTTCCATAACAATTTGCATCTCATCAATAAAAGGTGTAATGTAAACATCCATTTTTTTCACTTGATGTTTTCCTGGAACAATGAGAGTTAGCATAAGGTGTTCCTTTCTAACACTCATCCATGGGGGAATATTGTATACTATCAGTCCAACTGGCCAAACACTATAATTTGAGCTTAGGAAAGAGAAAGGGCACACTCCATCCATTGCAAGTCCTAACCTAATACTACGAGGTTCATCTTTGAATTTTCTTGGCCGTTCTTCCTCTATATGTTTTATTGCTTTGGTGTCCATAGGAATTCACATGAATCCATATTTACTCCTATTCTTTGCATGCCAATCCATCAATTGTGCAAGAGATTTACAATGAAACATCCGCTGTAGTCTAGGAATAATTGGCATGTGTTGTAAAACCTTATTTGGAACTGTAGAAACTCGTATTCCGTATGATATCTTTTCTCTTTGTAAACATGGCATTCTTCATTGTCTTTATATTCATCTCTATATAAGATGCAATCATTTTTACATGCATGAATTTTCTTATATTCAATCCCCAACTTGGCTAACAATTGACGCGCTTCTCTACAAGTTGATGGCAACACATTATCTTTAGGGAATATTTTATCCTTTATAGCCTTGTAAGTTTTTTTTTTCAAACCCACATGTTAGAAATGTCATTTATAATGTTGTTTATATACCATAATGTAAAATCCACCTCAAATTAAATTAAATTAAATTAGTACTTATATTCTAATTGAGGACACAAATTGACAGTCCAAAACTAGAAAAATAATTCAAATTACATTAGTAAGGTAGTGAAGCTCTTATCTAACCAACCAAATAATGACTTGATTTCCAATAATATTAATGTGCATGAAAGCTTGGATGTTCTACTTGCACTCGATTTGAACACCACTATCTTTGTTGCTTGCTTAATTGATTCATTGATGTTGATATCATCATAATTATGTTGGTGGTAATTTCCCTCTATATCAACATCATCATTATTATGCATAGGATCATCACCCTCATCATTGTTTCCATCCCCAAAGAAACTTGTGAGCATTTCATTCAATCCTTCTTCATGCATTACATTTCCATCAACATCTCTACTCTGAGCAGTGGATGGCATGTCATCAATGTATGCTAATTTCATCAATTCCTCAAATTTTTCACATGGTAGTGCTCTCTTCAATGCTTCTCTTCTTCTCCTAGTATGGTTTAAAGGATGAATTGGATCATCTCGTTGAATTCTTAATGGTCTAGTTGGATATTGATCATTAGTAGGTGTATCATCATCATCATTTACCTATAATTAAATTCAACCATTATTTAATGTTAGATAACAATTACTGTATAAAACATCGATCCATTTCAAAGATATACGCAATAAATTACTCAACAAAACAATATTATACATATAAAATAAATTAAAAATATTATTTTTGAACATATTATTTTAAAAACAGGTCACATCAATTTCATATTCTTAGATTTTCTACCTTAGGAACATCCAAAAACAACACTTGTCTCAAAGTATTCATCCATGCATGTAGTATCATCATGACCAACCTCTTGTTCATTGTGTTGATTTTCTATTGCATTTACAAATTCCATTGTCATATCCTCTTCCACCCATTTCTTTTTGCGTGATTTAATTGTATGGCATAGGCCACGTCCATATGCAGGTATTTGTATTGGTCTATCAAAATGATTAAACTCCTCATTTGCTTTGATTCCATTGCCAACCTAAATTATTGATACATGCATTATTTTTTCCAAGGATAAAGATTATACTATATAATGTACTTATATTGTCCATTAATTTATAGTTGAACTTATTTATAACACCCACAAAGTATAACAATTGTATCAAAGTATTCATTCCATGTATTATCATCATGACTAACCTCTTGTTCATTTCCACCAATTTCTATTGTATTTTCAGACTCAATTGTCATATCTTCTTCCACCCACTTTCTCAAGCGATGTGCTTTAACAGTGTGGGGTCCACCCTTGTGTACATATTTTGGTTGTTTTACAATAAAAGGGTTCAACTTTGTATTTGTTGCAAACACATTTCCACCTAAAATAATAAACAACATGCATTATTTTTTTTCAAGTTTGAATAATAAACTATATAAATTACTAGGTTTAGGAAAACAAGGACCGAAAACTAAATTTCATTTTATTATATTTCATAAATCAATGTAATATTTAAGTACACAATGCCCTAAATCATGTTGTGTGTCTTCATTGGAAATAAATTTATTTGTTTCCATGGCCTCTCCTAGAACTTGCAATACACAACAATGATAACAATGTTTATTAAAGTCATCTATGGAATTGTTATAGTGTTATTTCTTATACCATTATTTTAATCATTCTAATTTTCATGTTAGCTATTTGCATTTTTAGTTATGAAATTCTCCACCATTGTTGTGACACTCTTATGATAATGATTGAACCCGAGTTGAAGTCTTAACTTTTCATGCAGATCTACACTTCTGATTATTAGGGTCATATCTATTGAATTTTGGATACTAGTTTTTAACGTGGATATCAAGTTGCTTATCTAGTTTGAATGTACATTAGGAACATAGCGGTACTAGATTCTCATGAAATTGTTTGAATGCTATGGATATTTCGATATTTACCAAACATTAGATGTTGAACATATTATACTACCATGTCATACATGTGAAGCATATTTAATATATGTTAGATGATCTAAATTACACCTTTGCATTAATATTAATACACAAATGATTTTTCTTATTGGAAAAAAACACTATGGCATTTCCAACCTAAGTCAATAATGACTAAAATAATTATTGCATAAATCAATAAATCTTAAAATGATGCCTAAGTGATCTATTCCTCCCAAGGAAACGAGAGTAAAGTATAAATGGTACAACTATGGGCATTACAATGTAAACAACACATGTTCAAACCTTTAGAGGGGTAGAGCCTCTATGCACACTATGCATGAGGGAAGGTGTTTGATATCTTATAGTTGGTTTCCCTTCATCACCAAAGTGGATTAGGTTATGAGTGGATTGGCAAAGCAACCCTTATTTGTTCCTTTCAGTTTTTGGGAAATCTCAAGTTCAACTAGTGGTAGTAGATGGTTTCAAAGATGTTTGCTAGGGTTTTTCAACAAGGTCACTAGATCCCAATGCAACATAGGTACTTCAGATTTGTTGAAAAGTAAAACCCCCACATAGCACTGAATAGATCATTAATGACTACCTAGAGAACTTAGACTAAATTAATTGTGGAAGTAAAAACTACAACCAAATTAATCATGAAAGTAAAAACTACAACTGAAAAAAAAAACACACTTGGTAATATACTAGAATTCATCCTCACCCAATCCAAAGTTGATGAATAATATGTTAAATCTTTAATGAAACTCATGAAAATTAATAAGCATGTTATCGATATAAGAGTTCATGAACTTGCTTAATGTATATTTGTTAATTGGAGATGATGAATATCCAAAGTTGATGAATAATATGATAAATCTTTAATGAAACTCATGAAAGATAATAAGAATGTTTATCCATATAGGAGTGCATGAACTTGCTTAATGTGTAGTTGTTAATTGGAGATGATGAATATGTATATATATTTATTTATATATTTACTAGAGATTATTGTAATTTCAAGAAATAAATATACATGGCCAATAAATAGGTTTTTTTTTTTTGGCTTGCCATAACTACGCTAGAACCTATGGCTGTCATTCCCATGTTCAATGTGCTAACCATAGATCATTCACTCCAGAAAACCTTTATTTGCTCCAGAAAACCCGGATTTCAAATAGGAAAAAAGGTGGAAGGAGGAGAATTAGGAGGATAACCCGAAAAAGATGCGGTGGAAACGAAAAAGTGCCAGTGCTAGAACCTATGGATCTCACTCCCATGTTTGATGCACTGATCATAGATCATCTGTGCCAGAAAACCCCGATTCACTCCAGAAAACCCCAATTTCGAATAGGAAAAAAGGAAAAAGGAGGGAAATTGGGAGGATAACCAGAAAAAGATGCGGTGGGAACAAAAAAGGGCCAGTCTTGGAACCTATGGATCTCACTCCCATCTTCAATATGCTGACCATAGATAATTCGCTTTGGGAAAACCCCGATTTGGAATAGGAAAAAATGCAGAAGGAGGAGAATTGGGAGGATAACGAGAAACAAAAAAAGACACAGTGGGAACGAAAAAGGGCTAGCAATACCAGATCATCCATAGTTTGAAGCTATCGGTGGTAGGAGAGAAGAAAAGTGCATGGGTCGAGGAGGCAGTGGGACAAATCTACGTGGCTTAGAAAGATGCAGCACAGAGATTAGTTGATCCATCTAAACTTACCCTCACCAACTTTGACATTGTCTGCACTGTTTATACACATTATGTGAACAACTGATGGAATCCCCTAAACTTTTTGTGCGTAGAGTTATTTTTCAGTATTGTTAATGAATGGATTATTATAAGCCCTAACTTTCTATTGCTAGGTTAGCATTATTTTATCCTAGGGTAGAGGAATTGCAGACATTCTGTTAGCTAGCCACTTCTAGTAGAAGAAATTTGTGATTATTTGAGACAGTTATTGTATCCTTTAACATTGGAAAAAACCTTGGAACCTTTCGTCTCCCATTAGACATAGTTTCCGGTTCGCTCTTTAGGGTTCTTAACTGAACTGAGGGTGGAGGATCCAAAACTTTATCCAAGAAAAGATAAGGATGGTTGCAAGGAGATCCAACATGGAGAAGCTTAGCTTCATTAATGAGTATCCAACTAATTTTTCAAGTCAACCCACTCACAAGTAGATTCAAAATTGGGCATGCCCAACTAATTTAGCAAGTCGAGTGTTTACCGTTTCCAAGCTTGGAAACGAAATGGGTGAAGAGGAGCCCTATAAAACTATACAACCAGTTAAGCTAGAGGTTAATTTCCTCTAAGTGCAAAAAAATTGAAATCTACTAATTTCTCAAAAGGAGATGAAAGGATTTGCAATTGCCAAACTAGTGATAAAGATGTCTCAATAAATAAATGATGCCTTTAAGAAAGGGAACAAGAGAAACTTATGCAAATAAGCAAATGGATTTGGAATTGCAATAGAGAAAGATACAAACTATAAGAAAATGGAATGCTCAAAATAAATTAAAATGGTTCACAAGACTCATCTAAGTATTTTTCATGTGAAGTTTAGAGCATATGAACTACAATGCATGAAATGAAAGCAACAAAGAGAATGGAAATGAAAGTAATTAGTGTTCATTTAATCTACTTAATGTTAAGTGACAAAAACAAACCACTCAATCAATCACATGGAGACCTTCCGCAAATGAGGAAGAGTGGGATGCCAAGGGGAAAAGGTCACCAAGCTCCCAAGAACAAGTGACTTTGTATTATATTGGTTCCCTCTTATGAAATGAGGGATGGAAAGGAAGTTGTTTTTGGAGGAAGTTTACAAATGATCCCTTAAAAGGGAGAGATACATCCTTCCAATAGTTAGAAGTGATTAAAAAATCAAACTAGATGTTAATTGGAAATAGTTATAAAATCTGGTTTGATCTTTCACTCAATGATAAGATCAAAACCCAACAAAACTTAGAACTCCCTTTATGGATGATAAGAGAAGTCTAAATGAGTTACAAAATAGGGAATCCATGAAGCATCCTTGGAATGTAGAACCACTCTGGAAGGTACAATGAAAGGGTCTAATAATTAAAAAGTTTGCTTGTCCTTGCTGTTCGAATCCACAAATGTTCTTTCCCTTTGAAAAGCTGCCCCAAAATGATCTCAAAATGAAGTTTTAGGTCTTCTAGTACAACTGCTAGATATCAATCCAAAAAAGGGCAAATCTGGCCACTCAAATGCAACAAAAATCAGCTTTCTTAGGTAGAGGAAATTTGCCAAGAAGAAAGTTCCTTGCTACCCAATATCAATCCAAAAGAGGAGAGACAAATCAGCTTTAGGAGACACTTGATACCTGCAAAACATGTTAGCAAAAGCCAATGTGAGAGAGGCCAAGCTAGCCACTTCTAGCAGAATAAATTTGTGATTATCTGAGACAATTATTGTATCCTTTAACATTGGAAAATACCTTGGAACCTTTTGCCTCCCTTTAGACATAGTTGCCGATTGGTTCTTTGGGGTTCTTAACTGAAATGAGGGTGGAGGATCCAAAAATTTATCCAAGAAAAGATAAGGATGGTTGCAAGGAGATCCAACATGTAGAAGCTTAGCTCCATTAATGAGTATCCAACTAATTTTTCAAGTCAACCCACTCGCAAGTAGATCCAACATTGGGCATGCCCAAACTAATTTAGCAAGTCAAGTGTTTACTGTTTCCAAGATTGGAAAATAAATGGGTGAAGAGGAGCCCTATAAAACTATACAACTAGTTAAGCTAGAGGTTAATTTCCTCTAAGTGCAAAAAATTTAAATCTACTAATTTATCAAAAGGAGATGAAATGATTTGCAATTGCCAAACTAGTGAGAAATATGTCTCAATAAATAAATGATTCCTTTAAGAAAAGGAACAAGAGAAACTTACACGAATAAGAAAATGGATTTGGAATTGCAATAGAGCAAGATATAAACTATAAGAAAATGGAATGCTCAAAATAAATTAAAATGGTTCACAAGACTCATCAAAGTATTTTTCATGTGAAGTTTAGAGCATATGGACTACAATGCATGAAATGAAAGCAAAAAAGAGAATGAAAATGAAATTAATTAGTGTTCATTTAATCTAATTATTGTTAAGTGACAAAAACAAACCACTCAATCAATCACATGGAGACCTTCTGCAAATGAGGAAGAGTGGGATGCCAAGGGGAAAAGGTCACCAAGCTCCCAAGAACAAGTGCCTCTGTATTATATTGGTTACCTCTTATGAAATGAGGGATGGAAAGGAAGTTTTTTTTGGAGGAAGTTTACAAATGATCCCTCAAAAGGGAGAGATACCTCCTTCCAATAGTTAGAAGTGATTAAAAAATCAAACTAGATGTTAATTGGAAATAGTTACAAAATTTGGTTTGATCTTTCACTCAATGATAAGATCAAAACCCAAAGAAGCTTAGAACTCCCTTTATGGATGAGAAGAGAAGTCTAAATGAGTTACAAAATAGGGAATCCATGAAGAATCCTTGGAATGTAGAACCACTCCGGAAGGTTTTATCACCCAAAAACTCTCAAAAGATCATTGTGTCAACTCGGCTTTTGGTCATGATTTCAAGGAGGTCTAAAGTCATTTTAGTCTTGATAAAAGGGTAAGTGATAGGGTTTGAAGTTGTAAAATGTCATCTTTCATTTCCAAGTAAATTCCTTTAGGTTCACTTCATGGTCAAATAGGTCATATTTTCCATTTAGAAGTCATTCCATTAAGTTTAGGGTTAAATTCTTGCAATCATACAGGAATCCGCAGTTTCGTAGCACAACTAGTTCAAAAAAGGTGATTTGCGCTACGAAAACATGCCAATTTCGTAGCACACTATGAGGCAAAAATCCTATTTTTCTATTTTTAGTAGTCAACTTCTAAGGGGGTTCCTAAGCAATTGAAAAATCATTTTTGAAAACTAAAAGAGGTTTCTCAGTTTCTTTAAATTCATTATGAGGTGGGAGAAATTGATGACTCAAACTAAATGTGCTACGAAAGCTGTGTCAGTCTATAATGTTTTTCTCCATAATGATGAATGGTTAATCTTTGAGAGTTTCAAGGTCATGCTTCTAAATAAATCCCATCTCATTTTTTGCTTTCCACTCCCTCATTTTGTCACCTTTCTCTCCACATTCGAATATCATTCCTTAAACAAGTTACCCAAGCTCCTCTCTGTCATTTAATTTTCAACCTTTGCATGTATCAGTCAGCTGTCACCTTTGAAAAGTTAACTTTGTGACAAACAATGTGCTTTCCAAATAGTTTTTTTAACAACTGTAACATTTTTAAGACGACAGTTTGGGTTATAAAGGGAAATTTCCATGAAGATGAAAGCATAAAAAGAAGGCTATGTGTTTGGATAGGAGCCTATAGAGCTTTAAATGATCATGGATGACCTCAGCTTCACACAAGCTTTCATCCAGATAGGTTACATGTATTTCTACCAAGAGATGCAAGGGACTTTGTGTGTTTCTTGAACTGTTTTGCATTGTTCGCTTCAAAAGTAATTTTCAGGAAAATGAAGATGAGTTTCAAAAATCTGAAGGGTTTTTTTCTAAGAACAAAACAAGAAACAAAACCTCTTTCAAATTTCTCCTAGGTGCTACGAATTTGGAAATTCGAAGTTTCCTTTGAGACCTATTTTCAGAATTCTAAATTTTTCTTGTTTTATACATGATTTTATAATGTAGATTCCAGACAATGAAAGCTGGTCTTAAAAAACTGAGAGGTTTTTCTTGTAAAAATTCTTATCTACAAAAACCTCCTCCATTTTTGTAACATCTATCAGGGATCAAGAGATAGGAGCTCAGGAGTGCAGACTTCTTTTTGAGGAAAACTAGAGTTATTTTTATTGGTTGATGAAGTGGCTAAAGGTGAAAAGGTTGTTTCTTGAGGAGGGAGAGAGGTAAAACATACTTAAATCAGTTCCATATCAGCATGACAAATAGTATCCGAGCATGACAAAGAGTATCAGATCAATCATTTGACAACTGGAGATATTCAGCTAAAGGAAGAGTTTGAAGACACTAGTCTACATGTGCCAGGTCATCAAACTGATATCTCCTTAAATGATAGGTAGAGTAACTTCACGAAGGTAGTCAAAATATTAGTGTTTGGTTAATGGTCATCATGGTTAAAAGATAGGATTCCTTTCGAGGAAGATTTGGATCAATTTGGTTTAAATGTAATAATTAGGTGTTTGAGTCATAGTAGGACTCTAACTCTTAATTCGAAAAGGTGTTAGTCCTAGTTTTATGAATCTAGTTAGTAGTTAGATTTCGTGTCAGTTGTAAAGTCTAATGGTCTAGCCACTTGGTAGACTTGTTGTAAAGGCTAGATGCCTATAAGTAATGTAAACTTCGATGTACACAGGTGTTATCGGGAAAACTAGTGTCCATTCAGAGTTGCTAGTCCCACTAAGACGGGTAGCTATCTTAGAAACAAACAAACTAAAGTTACTTGTGTTTTCCTTTATGAGAGATAGATGAGAAAGAAGTAGAGAGTACCAACCTCAGTCTTTCGCTTGGCTCCTTGCTTGTTTCCTTTCCCCTTTGACAGAAATTCACCACTCTTTCCTCACTTGTCCTGCTTCAAAGAACACCTGTGGAGTCAAAGCAGCATGATACCATCAAAGCATAGAGATCTATAACCATAAACAATATAGGATCAGATATATATTAACCATACAAATGCATATATCAAGACAAGATTCAGAGATACACAAACATATGGAGGAAAACTCAAATAGCTTTATTGATAGAAGTAGTAGAAGAGAGGATTACAACCCATTGGTCTGACCCAGCGCCATCCTCCCAGCATGAAAGCCCTCTTCACCTCATGAAAAGCTTAGATCACCCAACAATGTTGCACAGAGAAACCAACAACACTTCCTTACAAAATACAAGATTCCAGCCTCTGGATCTCTAGGATGAGGGATCCATATATAGATGTTTGTAGGTGGGTGAGTCAGCTTTTGGGATTTTGATTAGTGTCATCTCTTTGATAGTTCTTGGTTCCACTTCGAGATTTCATGATCTCGCACTCATCCCTGAGCGAATTCAGAGAGGCAAGTGTTAAATGGGCAGCTTCTAGAAGATTCTCTAGGTTTCCACCTAGCAAACTGCTTTTGCCATTTGTCTGATCTTGCTCATCGCACCCTACAAAATGGCTTTTTAATATGCATCGCACTTTTTGCATGTGGCAGGTGAGATGCATTGCACCCTTAGCACTGAGCAATCTCTATGGTCCAGTTTTGACCAGTTCTGAGTAGTTTTTCATGGAGAACTTCTAGGAGATGATGTAATCAGCTGACCTTGCTCATTTATGGTATGAAAAAACACTTTTAGGGACTTACAAGCCCTTGTTTTTATGGATGTATGTGATTGGGGTTGCAGTGCCCAAATATGTCTATAACAGTTTCCCCCTAAAGCATGAGGTCGTAAATATATTTGATGTCGGGTGAAATGCTTTAGCATGAGGATCTGAGGTTTTTCGAACTGGAAGGTGACCTATAATAAGATACAATACAATACATTATCTTCATAATATTTTCATGATCTAGCTGAGGTGGGCATTCCCATGCTCAGCTTTATAAGTTCATTTTCATGTACATAGGATAGACAACCGTCTGTTTGGCAGACTGATGATTCTGGTAGAGCCATCATCCTTTGGCTTGGATGATTATTTGTGTAGCAATGATGTAAATTTGATGTCTTTATTTTCCTGAATATATCGTAGCTTGGATGGATGAAATTAGATCCAGGGTCTTCAAAACTCGTTCAATCTTCTCCTGAAGTACAAGTCAGTCCATGTGAAAAGATGTTCTGATGTCGAACATGGAAAGACATCGTGTGATTACCAGCCAATGGTGTAAGATGTTAACAGGTGCGAGAGGAATCACCGATGATGATGATGATCCTCAAGGTACTATAGTACAATTCACGTGGTGTGAATACATGAGTCAATGTCGAACACCATGCGAAACCTTTCGGTCGAAGGCAATTGATGTAAACCTATCGCTGGAAGTGAGAAACTTGCCATTGATGCATGCAAGCTTCAAAGTACTGAAAGCGTTGTTCCTAAGTCGACTTCTTGGATAATGAGTTGACGTCGACAAGAAGTGACCTGTCATAGGAGGGCCTTAATGAATCCCACATCTATGACACGAAATGGAGCAAATGATTTTGTGTAGGTGAAAATGATTTGATGATACAAGGTCCAGGGTGGTGGTCATGAAAGAATGAAGCGTGAAGGTATTGTAGTGGATGAGACACAAGCTGGGTTGGTGAATTCTCTGAGTGACTTCTCTTGAACATATCGGTGACATTGAAATGGATTGGTAGAATTAAACCCAAAAATGGATGGTATCGTGGACCAATGGTGATATGACCGGTGAACAGAATAACACAACCTGACTCAATCATGGTGATGGAGTGAAAGTGTCATGTTCAAGAGCGACCTGCTACCAATAAAGTTTCTTCAAGTTTTATTCTCAATTTTTCCCCAGTCATTTCTGACCAGTACCTATTTATTTTTGTCAAGCTCGAGGAGGATCACATATGCTTGTTCTATAATTTTCCCTTCAGGCAAACCCGTCACTATGTTTTAACAAGCCTAGCGACAGTGAAACTCGTTCTTGTCTGCAAAAACAAGTTTGTCGCTGTCGTTTTGATGAGTTTAATGACAAAGATAACTCTGTCCATTTTCAATTTTAGAGAGTCTCAAAAGGGATGGAAAGAAACTCCAGTATTCTTTTTTCATAATATAATCCCTTAATTCTGAAAAAGTATAAAATAATATGAAAGGGATGAATTTTCGATAGTTTTAACGAGCCGAACAAGAAAAGCGCTCGATCTTTTTGTGTAATGATCCCTCAGGTCCAAAAAGATTAAAATCTAGAGGAGGGATAGCACTTCGGATCACTTTAACGAGTTGGAGAGGCTAATTTCTCAGCAATCTTTTCATTTTTTACGAGTCAGATGGAAAGAGCTTAAAGGAGAATTGTTTTTTGAGGAACGAGTGATATTTTCAGGTAGCAGCTGGTTCCAGGTAAGGTTTGGAACTTGTCAATCACAGCAGTGTAAAGAAGATGGCTAATAGAATCACTCGTCACAGCTATTCCTCAAAAGTGGTAAACAATCAAATGGAGGCGTATGATCGACTGAAAAAGAGTGGAGGTGATGGTAAGAACACGACCAAGGTTCAAAAGCTAATAATTATGCGATCACAATGGTTATTTACCAGAGGTGGGTTCATTTTTTAATAAGCTTAAACTCTAGTGGAACATATGCTCATTGCTAGGTTTATTTTTTAATGAGCTTGAACTTTGCATAAAATTGCCCATGTCAGTCGTATAATAAGGATGTCTCATCGATAGGTTCATTTTCTAGGGAGCTTGCCCCATTTGAGACTTTTCTTCGGATCCTTTTGTTATGCAAGCTAGGAATGACCAACTACTATCCTAGGGGTTAATTAACTACTAGGGTTAGGTAGGAAAACTCTTCCTTTACTTTGTCGGTGCCATTTGGCCCTTGCAAAGGTGAATGGTTGATCAAACCAATCACCTAAGTTAAGCAGTCGAAGTCAGTAGAAACTATGGGGTTAGAGTTACGTTCGTCACTTTTCACTTGCATGCAAAAAGGTTTGCATGCCCCCAAGTATAGCGAAGTAGAGTTTCTAGGTTACCATATAGAAGTTCTTGCATCCACAAGATGGTTCCACCTGCGCAACAGACATAAACACTCTTTTGGCTCTGTCCATCGAAATAGACAAAGGTGAATGGCGTAGACGCCTCCACTCACAAAACTTTGATGAGGGAATCTTATTCCAGTCTAATCCCATTTTCCTAAATGGATGGGTGTGTCAGACTAGTCATATATGCTCTGTGGAAACCTACCCTATACCTAAAGTTTTCCTGCCGAAGCAGACCAGAGTGCATGCCCCCTGGGTTTCAGTCACAATCACTGAATCACTCACACTCATCAGGTGGACAGACTGGAGATTGATGAGACATTCCTTGCACAAAAAGACCAGATAGGGATGTCACTTGACTATAAGCTATGTGTGAACTGGGGAATGAAAGCTAGTTTATGAGTTGGACCACCCTGCCTTCATGCGGAAAACACATCACTCGAAAGAGTGAGGAAACAATAGCTCCCATGCCATAAATGTAGTCACGCCCAAGGAGTAGATTGTAACTAAAGGTCCTTGGACTACCATCACATTTAGATAAACGATTTTCCTTCTCAAAGTTATAGGCAAATTTGGAAGGATCCCTAATGGTCGACTGGTTCCTTTGTCAAAGCCTGTCAAATTTCACATCTCAGGCAGAAGCGATGGTGAACCAAGCGCTTTCCAAGCAGTTGAGGAAAGGATACTAACAGAAACCCCTTCATCTATGATAGTACCAACCATGACCATTATGTAAGCTTGCACTATGATTTGGAATGGTACATTAGATGGTAAACGGGGTCTGCCTAGTAGATTCCAATCGAAGGAAACGACTAGGTTACTTGGAGGAGGGACCGAATAAATGGTTGGGTGAATCTTTGATGAACTTCCTTCCTGCAGTAAAGGAACGGGTAGATTGCCCCCATGTTCATTGAATTCTGTGTTGACGAAGAGAATTTGAATGGTGTCGTCCTCATCCTCTTTGGTGACAGTATCAACTGAAGGTGGACCTTCTAAAGACAAGACTGGGTCGACTGCCGTCTCGACCTGCTGACTTTGGTCTAGTGTGGACTCAGAGGGTTTATCTTCAATGATAGGTGCTTCAACTGACCACAAAAGTGTGTCAGTTGGATTTTCAACTAGTGATGGACTTGGCAAGAGTTTCTTGTATCCAGGAGGAAGCCGTAGCGGTGAAGCAGGACGGTTATCTAAGACTCTTTTAGCCTCGTCTAAGAAGGGACAACGGTGGATGGCATGGTCGCCTTCACACAGTCTACAAGGAAATTTAGATCTTCCTTTCTGTCCATTGACTTCGTTTTCACTAGTTGACGGTGTACTCTCAACATGGTCATCAGAGGTTGATGACACCAGATTGTACAAGCGGGGAGACCAGTCCCTTAAGATCCGTGGGATGCAAGGACAATCTCGATGATAGTGGTCCCCTTTGCAAATGACACATGGATATTTAGGTTTGGATGGTGCATTGTGTGGATTTTCACCAGACGATGCATGGTTGCCCCCCTTCACCGTTGGCTTCTTCTTCTTCTTCTCCTTCCCTTTCTTCTTCTTCTCAGTTACTTGATTTTTACCATTAGCTTCACCAAGCGAAGAGGAAGAAGGAGAGAGAGACACAAACGAAGTAGAAGGTTGGGGGGTAACTCTAATATCATCTGGTTGTTGATTTGATTGCTTAGGAATCATGGCGTTCTAAACAACAAAGGTCAAGAAAAGCAATACTGGCAGGCCAATTGTTAGTCCTCAAAGGGACAATGTGGCAATATGAGGTGCACCAACATCTCCCCAAGAGGATAAAGGACTAGGATTTCCCCCAAGGGGAAATCCTTGGTTGGTGGACTCCATTTTCTCAACCTAAGATCAATGAGGGAACAGAGACGTTATTCCAATTAAAATCAATTTTATGACGCTTTAACACAACTTTCCTTTTCAATTTTTAAGAGTTGAGAAAAAGCTAAAGATGACTCTAGTCACCTTAGATTTTTAATGAGCCTGAAGTGACAAGTGCTCAGATGGACCTTTTCTTTTAAGGAGTCTGAAAAGGAATGAAAGTGACGAATCTAGAAATCTAGACAGAGAGATTACCAAACCAATCGCAAAACTACAGAATACTTTTTATGGTACAGTAGTCAATCTCCTCGAATGTTGTGTTCAGTGCATTGCAATCGATAGGGTCACAGACATGGCTTCCTAAGGATAAAGGATATAGCCTATTGTTGTCTCCCAATATATACTTGATGGTACATGAGAGCACAAGTCCATACTGGCACTTGTCATCTCAAAGAGGAGGAATCACCCAACCTACGATGAAAGCGATAGTTACCAGGCTTTACGACGTCAGAATATCTCTAGCCTAGACTTCTAAATGTTGTGCGTTAGGTTCCAAAGTGTTTTTATGTTCATTGAATTTATTTTACAGTTGATCTTTCTTAAGAAGTTTGCCTTTAAGGTTCATCGCGTAATGTAGATATACAATTCCTAAATATGCAATCTAAGATGATAAAAAGTCGTTTACTCTTCTTTTTGTGATGAAAATCCCAGCTACTAAGGAAAGAGAAACGAAATTCTTTCAACATAGAGCAGAGAGAACACACTAGATACACTTTCTAAATCAAAATCAACATGCAGTCTAAATGCAAATGCACATGCATGCAATTGTTTTCCTCTTTCTTAATTTGTGAATGGTAAAAAGAATGCTAAGTACAAGTCTGAATTATATTTTCTTTCAAAGCAACAATACTAACAATTTTCTCTTCAAAAGACGAAAGGAAGACAAGGATGACACTTTGCGATTTTGAATTGAAAATTAATTTCGACACTTGAAACACTATTAATTCAAATCAAATGCAAGGGTAATAGTGTAATCGACTATCAAAAAGAGTAGGATTCTTTTCTTTGACTGAAAATGACACTTGCAACACTTTCAAATCAAAAGATGACAGTTCGATTAAGCTACCTTTTGTAAAGGAGAACTGTAAATAGCGAAAAATACATAAAAACATTCACAATTCTTTATACAATGGAGGCTGAATAATGCAAAGGAAGGTAGTTTCAACAATGGTATACTCATCACGGACAACAAAACTCCTGAATAAAGCTGAAGATAATGAAGAAAAAACCAAAATCTGGAGGCAAAAACAGTCTTATCTGATCATCGCACCTGTAACATAGGGAAATAGGGATGCATCTCACCTACAGCACACAGGAGGTGTGATGCATCCAGACTGTCAAAAGGAGAGAGTGTGATGGTCCAGGGACGAGACTTTAACTTGGTTTTTGGTCACATTTTGCACCTTAGTTGAGGGATTTAGGCTAAGCTAATGATAGTCAGTAAATACGAAACATAGGGGCTGATATAATGAGGTTACTTGAGCTACCACCAAGGCACTTAGGATGTTTGCAAGTCAGTTGTTTAGTTTATAAACAAAACCCAAAGATGGAATGGATTAGCATTGATATACTTTGCACTTTCATGGAAAATGCAGTTTGAAGGCTAGCTAGCTTAACTTCAGGCTCTGTCTGTAGTTTATAAAGCAAACAAATATAAACAAGCAAACAAGCTATTCTCTCCCTAGTGGAGTCGCCATTTTATTATCGGGAAAACCAGTGTCCATTTAGAGCTGCTACTCCCACTAAGACATGTAGCTATCTTAGAAACAAACAAACTAAAGTTACTTCTTTTTTCCTTTATGAAAGATAGATGAGAAAGAAGCAGAGAGTGCCAACCTCAGTCTTTCGCTTGGCTCCTTGCTTGTTTCATTTCTCCTTTAACAGAAATTCACCACTCTTTCCTCACTTGTACCACTTCAAAGAACACCTGTGGAGTCAAAGCAACATGATACCATCAAAGAATAGAGATCTATAACCATAAACAATATAGGATCAAATATATATTAACCATACAAATGCATATATCAAGACAAGATTCAGAGATACAGAAACATATGGAGGAAAACTCAAATAGTTTTATTGATAGAAGTAGTATAAGAGAGGATTACAACCCATTGGTCTGACCCAGTGCCATCCTCCTAGCATGAAAGCCCTCTTCACCTCATGAAAAGCTTAGATCACCCAACAATGTTGCACAGAGAAACCAACAGCACTTCCTTACAAAATACAAGATTCCAACCTCTGGATCTCAAGGATGAGGGATCCATATATAGATGTTTGCAGGTGGGTGAGTCAGCTTTTGGGATTTTTATTAGTGTCATCTCTCTGATAGTTCTTGGTTCCACTTGGATATTTCATGATCTCTTACTCATCCCTGAGTGAATTCATAGAGGCAAGTGTCAAATGGGTAGCTTCTAGAAGATTCTTTGGGTTTCCACCTAGCAAACTGCTTTTGCCATTTTTCTGCTCTCGCTCATCGCACCCTACAGAAGGGATTTTTAGTATACATCACACTTTTTGCATGTGGCTGGTGAGATGCATCACACCCTTAGCACTGAGCAGTCTGTATGGTCCAGTTTTGACCAGTTCTGAGTAGTTTTTCATGGAGAACTTCTGGGCGATGATGTAATCAGCTGACCTTGCTCCCTTAGGGTATGAAACAACACTTTCAAGGACTTATAAGCCCTTGGTTTTATGGACATATGTGATTGGGATTTCAGTGCCCAAATATGTCTATAACAACAGGTTTGGAAAAGGTTATAGAAAAGGACTAATTTTGTAAATGCTGTGAAGGGACTGATATATACAGAAGCAGTTTAACTTTTTTGAATCTAAGATTCTTAGTGTACTTCAGTGAGATTTATCTTTTATCTTTGATATGTTTTACTTCCATAGTCTCAATGCTTATTCCTCATAATTCATGGAGGAACATGCTCTGACTTCCTTTAAGTGTTAGACTATGGTGAATTGAGTTCTTGGGTCCTATCTTTGGATGTTTTTCTTCAATGTTTTAATACTTATTACTCAGAATTCATGGTTATTCGTGCTCTAACTTCCTTTAAGTATTAAAATTTGATGAATCACTTTTAATATTTTCCTTTTGAATACCTTGATGTATCATTACTCAGAATTCATGCCCACGTGCTCTGACTTCTATGAACTTCAAGTTATTAAAACTTTCCTGAATGTGTTACTCTTTCATTGAAGTATATAGAAGCCTCAGTTTTGTAAGAAGAGCTATTTGTTATCTTTATCTTTGTCACTGACTCCATAGCCCAATGGTAGCAAGTCTCCATCTTTCAACCTATAAACATATAAAATCACAAACCATAGAGTTATCCATCTATCTATATCTTTAATCAATATGATTAAACCTTGAGAGAGACCTCTCAGGCTAAGGAGGCTAAGCCTTAGCCAAAAGATTGGTTTGAAATAGTTACACTAAGATTGACTTGATGAGCAGCCTATTAGGGTCTTATTTTGGTGGTAATAGAAGGTACAATGAAAGGGTCTAATGGTTAAAGAGTTTGCTTGTCCTTGTTGTCCAAATCCAAAAATGTTCTTTCCCTTTCAAAAGCTGCCCCAAAATCATCTCAAAATGAAGTTTTAGGTCTTCTAGTACAACTGCCATATATCAATCCAAAAACTGGAAAATTTGGCCACTCAAATGCAATGAAAATCAGCTTTCTTAGATAGAGGAAATCTGCCAAGAAGCAAGTTCCTTGCTGCCCAATATCAGTCCAAAAGAGGAGAGACAAATCAGCTTTAGGAGACACTTGATACCTACAAAAAAGGTTAGCAAAAGCCAATGTGAAAGAGGCCAAGCTTACTTGGGCATCCACTAGATTAGTGATCAAACTCAATTAGAAAAAATTAACAAATTAACTATACTAAAACTTGAATAAAACTCTACCCTATGGCAGCCAAGAAATGCTAGGTTAAACCAAATCTTCTTGGCTGATTTGTGGCCTTTAGGTCAGCCACTAAATAGCATTCAAATAGCTTAAATTTTCAATGAATCCATAAATAAGGTAACCAAGAGAAAAAAATTATAATTTTGAGCGAAGAATTTTTTAGATTCAATGTCCTCCTTTTGGATGTCTTTGGCTGCCCCTAATGATGGCAAGATCATGACTTCATTAGCTCTTGAAGGTTGGTTGATATGACCAACAATTTCCCCAAACCTTCAATCTTTCAAAAGTAACCTGTGCTTCACTTAAGATACTTGCATCCAACAATTAATAAACTCAAGGAATAGATTTGCAAAAGAGAAAAAAATAACTTGTGTTATTCACAAACACACAATGAAATCTATTCAAATTTGCACAACTATTAGAGGATAGTCAAATACTTGTCTACCTCTTCCTAGGCAATACTGCCCCTATTTGGACCTTGCTCGACCAAAAGAAATGCAACAAAACCAATTCAAAAAAACACAAATATACCTTGCATCAAGAAAAGATCACCAACATCATGCCAAGATAAAACCTTCAAAGACTTTTCTTTATTATCATGTGCAATAATAAAATCACAACATATACCCAAGCATTAGCTTCCCAACCATGAGAGAATGAGAGGTATGTGGGTTTATGCATATTTGGGAGAAAATCCCAATGAAGAAGTGATCCAACAAGTGGCATAGCAATGGAAATCGTAATGAGGGTTGAATTCTCCATGTGGCACAAGGGCTTCCGAAGTGTGAAGTCAAACTATTGTAGCATCTCCTCTGCTGGCAGCGTATTCTTCTTGAGATATGTTCATTGATTTAGATGCTAACCACATATGAGACCAGTGTAGAGAATGGGAGACAAACTCCCTCAAAACTTGTGCTTAACTGCTATGAATAATCCTCCAATAAATGACATATGTACAGGTCTGTGCGTGGAGGATCTTGGCTGGCCTGCATGGGCTGTAATAGATGGCCGCTAGCTATGTGTTAACACATGGCTGGATGGGGGGAGTTAACTCCCATTTTTACTGCCCTTTGACTGCCAGCACTCAACTTGATGGACTCGACCCTCTTTCTAACTGAAGATGGACCACATTTGGTGGGATTTGGTCACCCCAAACTGTTGTAGCAAGCACAAATTCGCCCCTCCACTTGGCACTGAGATTTGGCCCTCTTATGTGGCTGTCCAAGTCATCATTAACTTAGTCTTTGAATTCACTTTGTTTTTCCACATCATTTCCACTTGGTGACATATTTATTTTGTCCACCATTTATTAATTTTTTCAATTTTTGTCACCACTTTATACCACTAAAATAGGAAAAATGGATTTTGAGGGGCCAAAAGTCATCTTTTGACCCTCAAAGTGGACTGTAGAAGAATTTTGGGGTGGAGAGCATATTTTTTAAGTACTTATAAGCCCCTGGGCCCCAACATCTTTTAGGCTCATTTATTTAAAAAAATTTGAACAATTTAATTAACAATCCCATTCTGCGGGAATTTTTAATAAATTAAAAAATCCTATCAAAACCTAATCAAATTTCATGACACTTTAGATATGTCCTAGTATGGTAATATACATCGACTCTAGGCATTAGGACAGACCCAGGGCTCAATCATCAAAGCTGCCACTCCAGCTTTGGAGGTAGGTGATTGAAAAAACTTAGTTAATTATTCATTGTTGAAAAGCAAGAATAATTAGCTAGGTGAAAAAACACTCTAGAGTGTACTCGATGATCGAGTCCCAAGTTGTCTAGGCCTTTTATAAAAGGTCATCATATTAGTGACATTTAATACAATTCCCCACAGGGTTGCGAAATTTGAGGGAGAAGAATAGAGAGGAGAGAGAAATGGTCAATAGGTACGTGTTGACTCCTGGTCTTTTGAAAAAAAAATGATGAGTGCCCTGTACATTGGGCCATGGGGTCTTTAGGTTCTTCTTGGTGCAATCTAGCATATAACACTCTTCAAGGTTTATCTTATCACCACAAGGGAGGCTTCCTTGAACAAGACTCTTGCTATATATCCTAATGGCGATAACCATAAAAGGAAGTAAAGTTTCTATGTGTATCTTATACTGCCTATAAAGGCAACACTTGGCTCTGTCAATTACTACAAATTGCTCAAGAAGACATCTACCAGGTGATTTTATTACATCATCTCTTCATACATTCAACAATATATCTCATAGGAAAACTACTTGGAAACCTAAGTGACAAAACCAAGACTTTCTTATGCTGTAATTCCAAGTGATAAGGTACAATCTATTTAGATGTGAAATGCATGTAATAACTTTACAAACAACCAATATAAGTTTTAGCTTGAAATAACAACATTTCAGAACCAACACTTGAATGCATTCATGCATTTATTTTCTTGAATCTGAAAGAGTAATCATTGAAACTATCCACAGATTGCAACTGTTATGAAAAGACCCTGATCCTAGTGGGTTGAAGCATGAAATAGAGAATTAATTATAAGTGACTATTCTTTAAATATTTTACAATCAATGAATGACTAAAGGTTGATAAAGACGATTAATGATAACATTCACACTTCATCTGAATTAAAAAAAAAAGTGTTGTAGGTCTTTCAAGTATTTCCAGACATACTATGGAATTGCCACTTTTAGTTCTGAATGAGAAAAATAAACAGTATGTCAAATATTGCTATGAAAACCGAGATTTTCGTTTTCTTTGTTGAAGTGGGCATAAACTGTGAAGAATAACTTATGCACACCATTTTATCAACCATTTAGAATGCAGTTCTACTCATTTGTTCATGCCCAAGATAATAAGACATTTCAGTGCTAAAACTCACATAACATGGTTATAATGCACATAAGAACAACTGGAATATATTTCCCAGCATTACGAACTATTTATTTCTCACAAACGCACACGTGAAACTTTCATTCAAGAAAATCAATACAAACTACTACACAAGCATGAGTTTATTTTCAATCACTTTGGAAACAAACTTTGCACAACAGTAATATATCTGTTATAGCAGCCCAAAGAAATGTTGTGTATGTGTTGTTTTAAATGTGCAGTAAGAGAGGCATCCTCCCAGCAAACCTGTGATTCAAGATATCCGCTGATGTCAAGCAACCCAACTTGTTTGCACCTCAAAAATACAAACCACTGCCCCTTTTTTAATGGATATGGCAAGCTAAAAATTGTCCTTGGCAGCAGAAAGCCCTTTAAATATCCAAATTGAACCAAGCTTCACTGCCTCTTAAACTTAGAGGGAATTTTCCTTGGTAGTACAAATCCCTTTAAATATCCACATTGAACCAAGTCTCACAACCTATTAAACATAGAGTGGAAATCGCGGATTTATGGCTAAAAAATAAAAATATACCAGTGCCTTATTCTAGCTTGGCATCTTCAACAGAGGCATTTTTAAGTGTCTTGGATCATTTGAAGAAATCCCACAATTAAATATTGAAGGCAGTAACAATGCCCAAGAATGTGAGATCAAGAAGAAGGCTTTGAATCATCCTCCAGTGATCATGAAAGACAAAGGTATGTAGTCCTTAAGTTGGGGAAGAGTCAACCAAAAATGAGAGGATAGGTTGCTTTGGTGACAATGGTGACTATTCTAGTAGTTCCTTCTTGGGTTGCACCTTGTGGATTAGAGATTTTTTCATTAAATTGAAAGAAAACTATTATTAGCTCTACTATTAGCTCCTACTAGCCATTGATCCCTCTGTAATTCATCAAGAAGCTGCAAAACAAAAGGCTACAAAGGTAGTCCACGATACTATTGAAAATAATGAAAGTACCCTTCCTGTTACCAATCATCAGGCTGTAGCCACCACTTCCATTGGTGCTGGAATAAAGAGGGCTCATAGCAAGAAGAAGAGGAAGGAATGCCTAGTTAAAGCTGATTCTTCCAGCAATTTCTTGTTGACATTTAAGGATCAGTTTAGAAAATTGCCTGTTGAGTTAGTTTAATTTGACATAACAGGTTGGCTAGCAAAATAACAGGTTGGCTAGCTAAATGCAAAAGTTCACAATAGACAGCAGAGGGAGTTGAAGATGTAGTGTTTATAACAAATTGATATCTCTTATATGTTTTTTCAATTTGGATGAGTTTTACCTTGAATTCAAATGAATAAGACAATACTATTCATTCTGATTTCATAGAAGCTAATTGGCAGCTGTATGATGGGAGTTACAATAACCACTTTTGGAAAGTACAACAGATCTACAATGCCTCTCCACATAATAAATTTAAAACTAACATGCTACTTAAACTGAACTTGGACCATAATGCAAACTATGATGAGAAATATCTACCTTCATATTTGGCAAGTTACTAATCTGCTGAGTGTAGTGTTATGTTTCCTATGTTTCCAGAAGATCAAGATGCATTCGTTGTTGTATTTTAGAATCTAGATAAGCCATACAGAAACATGTTGAAGGCCAGTTATTTGGTCCCAATTCTTTTCTGGAATCGTTTTAGTCAGTGCCAAGGATTAGAAACAGATAGAAACAAAATGATACTCTAGGGCTTTTACTTTTACTCATGCAACCCCAATTTGCTTCAAGAGTTGTTCATGCCTCATTTGGAGATGCTTAAATTGAAGTTTAACTGAAGTTTTTTCTAGGAGGTAAGCCCCCGCGAGAGAGAGATTCTGAAGCAAAGACATGCTTTTATTACTATCATCCAAATCATAGTGAGAAATTGTAGAATTAGGAAAATCAATCAAGTTTCAGAAGTTTTATATATTTGGATACAATAAGGCTCAATAAGTTAGGTCTCTCCTTGGTTGTTATTTACTCCTACCTCCTAATTCTTCTCCTCTACCCC
Source organism: Pinus tabuliformis (assembly GCA_031772625.1). NCBI lineage: Eukaryota > Viridiplantae > Streptophyta > Pinopsida > Pinales > Pinaceae > Pinus > Pinus tabuliformis. The sequence continues at coordinate 322,955,546 of CM062819.1, forward strand.
TGTAGAAGACGTGAGGTCTTGAAAATAAAAACTTATTTTATAATATTGCATTGGGGAAAAAAGAAATCGGATCATAGTACTGATTACCAACTCAGTGAAGGTGTTGAAGTGGCCAACCTTCTATTTATAGAAACATGTTTGGATTTAATAAGAAGAGAAAAGTTGCTAATGAAGGATCATGCTTTCCAATTACTATCAACTGTTAATGGCAGTTGTTGTGGGGAAAAATGCCTATGCAGGACGATCCTATCCACCTAAGGTGTGACAGTGCCTTAGCAACAAACAGAGACAGCTATTCTAGTATTCTTCCTTTATGAATTAAGAATGAAGAGTGATAGATGGACTAACCGGTGTCTTCTGTTTGTCCCTCGATCCGGTCTCTATTCTCTTTGAGGGTTCCCAGCTACTTTCCTTCTCGCTCTCCCAGCTTCAAGAGGTTTCTGCAAGATCACAAGAAGAGAACACTACACAAGACATGGATTCATATTCATAACTAGTTCAGGATTAGAAATAAACTAAACATACTAATGCAATCATACATCACAGATACATCAGTATATAGGAGAAACCAAGATAACTTTATTGATGAATAACAAGGTTCAGGAAGAGATACAACCCAGAGGGCTCCAATCCAGCATCTCCTTCCCAGCAAATGGAATTCCTATCTTCACCCCCTTCAAAGCATTAAGCACCCAATGATTCCAATCTCAAACCAACATCAATTCTTTGCAATAACAAAATTCCAGCCTCTTGATCTCATGGAGGAGAGATCCATATATAGATGTTTGGAGAGAGGATGAGTCAGCTTGCGATCTGACTAGTGTCCTCTCCCTCTGTCAGTTCTTGATTCCACTTGGAGGTTCTTGCTTCCACTTGGAGATTTGGAACCTCTTACTCATCACCAGTCGAATTCCCTGAGGCAAGTGTCATTGAGGAAGATTTTGGAAGCTTCCTGGGTTTTGACACCTCGTGGAATGAACTTGCCACATGTCAACTCTCGCTTAGTGCAGGTAGCTAGTGTTGGCTTTGACATTCAGTGCAGGTAGCCAGTGTTGGCATTGACATTCAGTGCAGACGGCTAGTGGAGCCACTGAATTGATCCTAAATTGACTTGTTTTTGAGCAGTTTCTGGTGGAGAACTTCTGTGAATTGCTGTGGTTTGTTAGCCTTGTTCCTCTAGGGGTAGGAACAACATGTTTAGGGACTTTGGATCCCTTAGATTATGGACATTTCATGCTCAATGCTGTAAGGCACAAAAATGTCTATAACAACAGTGTAGATTGTAAATGCCTTTTAGTCTTCTTTCCTAACAAAGTTCTAGATATTTAATTCCTTTCTTAATTTGAGCAAATGTTTAACTTTATTCTGTGCAGGAATAAATGTTGACGAAAATAAATCAACTTTGCATCAAGGGGAGGGAGAATATCCTTCAAATACAGTTGCTGGTAGATGTTTAGGAACTTCTGCAAGTGCACCAGGGAAATTAATTTCTGTGGAAAGTGGAAGTGGTGTACCAAGAGGTAGTGATGCAGCAATTGCAACACCTTCTAGAAACAATCATATGGAAAGGGTACAACATTTAGATATTCCTCTGCAGGACTTAGATTCTTCAGATACTATAGGGTGAGTCTCATTCATTACTCTATGTTGCTGGCTACTTGGGGTTGTGTATTTGTCATGTTTGAGATAGAGCATTACTGATCAGTTGTACCTTTGCACTTGAACAACACAAAGAAGAGAAAAAGAGTTCCTAGAGTCAATGGTGGGGAGAAGGGTGAGAGGGGACTCCGACAGTTCAGCATGAAAGGTGTATCCTCACAATTCACCTGTTTTCTTTCTCTTTTTGACTGAAATTTTCTTTTGGTACATGTTGATGGATGTACGTCTTTATGTTTCTGAAGGTAATGGAATTGATATAAATTGGTAGTAGATTCGTATGTGTTTGTTCTCATAATGGCAGTCATGGGGCATAGAGGGAGGTCAAATGCAACCTAGGTGTGGACCTCTCCAACCATGGAGAGAATGTGGGTAGCTAATATGTGTGGAGTTCTGTTTAATCCCTATGGTTGACTAGCTCAAAAAAATCTTGATCCATTGGCAAATAATATTTTTGTTTGTTATACACGGTGTCCTTAGGGCATGCTTGTAATTATATTTGTATTACACATTGGCCTCAAGGGTTTGTTTCACTTACTGTCAATTGTTTAACTATGGCCAGTTAGTCAGAAGGTTGGGAACAAGTGTCAGACCACATATAATGATGTAACGACATGACCATAGAAACTGCTTATTAGTTAGAAATTGTTCCTTGTTTATTTGTTAAGTATGACTCCCTTTTTTTTCTCATCATCTTATCTTAATTAAATATTGAAATTCTAATATGTAGCATTTTTGAGCAAGCAACGTAGAAGGAATCTCTGAATTTTTTTACCATTGCATATAAAATGCTACATTGTAGTAATGATTGACACATAGTACAATCAATGGGAATTGTTACATCCCCATATCTCTGAAATCAATCAATATGACTGAATCAATGGTGATATAGCTAGGTAAGTAAAATGAATATGTGTTCAAGTGAAAGTTCTAGAAATGATAAGCTGAGAATGCCCCCTAGGCACATGCTCCAGTAGGCAGTAGGAATGGATTCAATGAACCAGTGGCATGCAAAAAGTGTTAAACGGGACTCATCTCTGAGAGGAATAGTGAACATGGATTCTCAAGGGAAAAAGGGCTCTTGAACAGGAAAAATTTGCGCAGTCAAAGGTGGTTAGAACATGCTCACAAAAAAGTACTATGAATGTGAGAGAGGTATTAAATTTATTCACTCTATTTGGACTTGAAAGAAATATCTAATCTATGAAATTTGTGGATCCTTGTAAGAAGTTCAATTTGTCAGTGTTGTGCTTCCTTTTATCTCAATTAAAGATACTTCATGCTTAGATTGTTGATATCATATGCTTGATTTGTTTGTAGCCCTTTTGTAGTAAGTAATTGTTTCTTTTGCAGGACGTTCTGAATTCAAATTTACAAACGAATTTAAGAGAAAAAATGGGAGGAGGAGATCCTAAAGGCTTTTCTATAGGTTATGCTTCTGCAAACTCATCTGTATTTGACAGTGCCACAAACATGTCTAAGTGTCTTGTTCAAACAAACCAACATCTTTATCAAGGTAAGGTTTTGGTTCAAGTTTTTTTATTAAGTAATTTATCTATTTGTTGGTCCACCAGCTTTTACTAGTTTTTTATATTATAATGTAATGAGATGTTCAATTTCTGCTTATAAATCGTTTCTATCGAGCCGAAACGTTCTTGACCTTGTAAGCAAGTCAGATAATCCAAAAGAAAGTGACGCATTAAAGCGTAGTATATTAGGAACTTCAATGTAGCTAGATATAGTTTTTCCACAACATGCAACAAGCTACCCCTAATCTTATCTCACCATACCTTTGTTAGGAGAGATTCTATTGGCCTTCAATTGGTGGCTCAACTTTCATGGCATGCTAGTAAGCCAGCAAGTTTTCCCTAAAGTTATGGATCCATAAGGCAATCCTTCATCAATTAATCAATGCATCTAGCTATAGTTTGCCCACAACATGCAACAGACTACCCCTAGTCTTATCTCACCATACCCTTGCTAGGAGATTCTATTGGCCTTCAACTGGTGGCTCAAATTTCATGGACTCTATGGTATGTAATCTTAGTTGGATTTCCAATATACTTTTGAACCGTATTTTCATTTTATTTTTTAGTACTATTAGATATTATATCTTACCTCATTTTATGGTTAGCATTGTATAACAAAAGCATGCATTGTGTTATGTAATTAATACTAACATGTAATATTGATTTTTTTTGTCAGAATGCTATAGGTAATGATTTCCAAGACGATGATCATGATGATGATCCAAACTATGCTCAACATATATCAGGAGATGATGAGGATGAGGATGAGGATGATGGTGGTGAAGGAGGAGATGATGATGATAGTTGTGGTGTTGGTGATGATGTGGATGAGACTAATGAGGATGGTCAAGATGATCATGAGGATGATCTTGGTGGTGGTAGCTAGGCATGCACATGCATTGTTTTTGATGAAGAAATTATTGTGTAGAATGACATTGTTATGTTTAGATGGGTGTTGTGAATTTACCCTATATCAATGAAACATTTTGATTTTGTAATCATACGATGAGTTTGATTTGATTAAAGATGATGATGATATTATCATTATTATATTTTTATTTGATTTATATATTGGAAAGTATCATCGATAGAGAATTATAATGTATGGTGATATTACCATCTTTGGATGTATGTTGTTAATTTATCGTAGAATAATGATATTCATGAAATATTTTGATCTATTAATCATATTTGAATTTTAGTTGTTTTGATTAAAAATAATACTGATCTTATTAGTATTATGTTGCTATTTTATACATATGTGTTGAAAATTGTCAATGAATCATTGTATATGATGACATTGTTATTTTTTTGGATGGATGTTGTCAATTTCCCTTAAATTTCTTTACAAATGATTTTGAATTGTGATATCTTCTTTAATGATATTTAGAAACTATGATATATTTCACTATGCAATTGAAATTAGTAAAATGAATTTATAAAGGGGGTCATATATGTAAAGAAAAATATACTCTACATAAGAAGTCAAATGCGGATGTAACCATGGATGCAAAATTGAAAGTAAAATTGGATGTTAAACTAGGAATTAATACAAAATGCAAACAATGACATACAAAGTGTTTTAAACTAGAAGTGAACAATTGTGCAATATTTGACACAAAGAAGGGAACAAAACATGGCATACAAAAGGATATCAGATTGGGCAAAAACAAGGACACATAAATGGACACCAAATTAGATGCAAAAAAAGACAGACAACTAGATGTAAAATCATTGCAATGTTGAGTGCTAAAAAGAAGCATAAAATGTTACAAATTAAAATGCCAAATGATGATGCAAATAATGGTGTAAATTTGGGATGCAAACTTGGGTGCAAAAAAGGAAAAAAAAAAAGATATAAGAAAAGACATAAAACAAGATGCAAAATGGGGCTGAAAAAAGGTGTAAACAAGGATGCCATATTGGATGTAAAAAATGATGCATAATCAGATGCAAATTTAGGCTCAAACTTAGACACAAAATTATATGCAAATGTGGACACAAAATGAGGCAAAAAAGGATGCAAATTTGGATGGTGAAAATGATGTAAAACTAGACACCAAAAAAATTTAGAATTGGATGAAAAAGTGGGTGTAAATAATGGTGCAACATTGGACACATAAGTAGACACAAAAAATGGTGCAAAAATGGGCATAAAAATAGCTCAAAATTGGATGCAAAACTTGGTGCAAAAACAAATACAAAAGTAAACATAAAAAATGGCTCTAAATTGAATGTGCCATTAGACACAAAATAATATGCAAAGGTGGACACAATGCATGACTCAAAATTATGTAACATTGGATGCAAGAAATGGTGTTAAAAACGATGCAAAATTGGATGCAACAAATGATGCAAAATATGGTGCAAAAAGGGATGGGAAAAATGGAGACAAATCAAATGTAAAAGTGGACGTAAAAAGTGGTCCAAAAAAAGATGCAAAAATGGGCACAAAAATGGATGCAGAAAAAGACGTTAAATTGGATGCAAAATACAGTGTAAACTTGATGCAAATGATGGTGCAAAAATGGAAGCAAAGAATGACACAAAATATGAAGCAAAAGACGATGAAAAATAGATGCAAAAATGACACAAAACTAGAAGCAAAACCTGTCATAAAATAAGATTCAAATCTTGGTTCAAAATTTGACGAAAAAAATGATGCATAGTTTGGTGTAAAAAATGATGCAAAATCAGGTGCAAAAAAGGATGCTTTAAAAATTGTACAATAGAGCCAGATTTAGCGCCAGGTTGCTCATTGCAATTACAAAAAAAATGCACTAAAATTTGGTGCTAAATGTGGCACAAATCATTGGTTTTGTTGTAGTGTGGTGAGCTGATTCCAAGCTTGATCGCCTGCGATGGTGTGCATGCACCCCATGGTGACATCTTGCTGAGGCAAACTCTTTCCTTTGTTGCATCTGGTGCATTGGTATGGCTTCTTCATCCAACTCGTCTGATAGCATGTGCATGGTCTTCTTAGGTGTGGTTGAACTGGAAACACACTAATGCATAGTGTCCATGTTGATCTTCAAGTGTGTGCTAGTGGTCATGTGCATCAACTTGCCAAAGTACATGTTCAGCTCCAGTTGGACTTGCTTCTTGTCTTCATGTTGGTGAGTGTGCTAAATGGGTTGGATTGCATGTGTGTGCATAATGACATGCATGTTGTTGAATCCCTTGCATACGATAAACAACACTACTCACCATGTCTGCTTCGTTCAAGCATCTAGGATGGATCTATAACTTGTATGGGCGCAGTTTCATCTGTGAATGGATGTTGTGCCCATTGTTGTTCCTATTCTTGTTGCAACTCATTCGTCTGTGTGTGCAACTTCATGTTCTTCCTTGAGTTGTTGTTTTAGTACATGCAACTCCTTCTTTGTTCCATTATTTTTCTTCATGCGATCTTCACGTCGCGTCGTCACCTCATATCCTGAGTCTCCAAATTTTCTTTTATCATCAGTGGATCTCCTTGAGCTTGCAACTTTGTTCCGCCTCTGTGTTTTCAACAACCTTCCTCTTTCATATGTTCCATTCGTCACGTTCATTGCATTTGTTGTTGATCCAAGTGGGTACTGGTGGCCACATACCTATTCCACTTGGACCCCCAACATTGTCTCTTTTGGTTTTTCGGTTTCCTTAATTGTAGCATAGTTTACTATTTTTGGCAGTTTTTCGGGTCCCTAATTTTTGGAGCTGTTTCGAGGCCCTAAACGACGTTTTTAGGGAAAACAGAGAGACTGAAAATGTCCCAAACAATCTTGCTGGTTTGTTTTCAACCTTCTCTTCGAGATCTTCAAAAAGAGGTATTATGATAGACAAATGGAGTTCTTATGCCAAAGTTACGACCCTGGGAACTTGATGTACCAATTTACCCAAACGGGGACCACAGTTTTGGCGCTTCATCTCCCAGGGTTATGGTTTTGGATGTTTAGGGTTTTCCATTGTTTCTCAATAATAAATATGCCTGTGAGCCTCATTGTAACATAGTTCAGAGGCATGTAGCAGCCACATCTCTCCTCAGAGATAAGCTAACATAGTCAAAGCTATCTTATTTCCATTATGTTTGTAAGCATAGTTCAATATTTTTCCATTAATGAAATAAAGTGTTTTTTTCTCGCATCTCTGTGTTTCTGATTATATCTGTAAGTTGTTGCACTCCTGTTTAATTTTGGATCAGTGGTATAAGAGTGGTCTGCTCTTTCTCTATTTTTCTTTGCATGTTCCCAACGAGGTCAAGGTATAAGGAATTAGTGCTCAATCTAGTTGAACCATTGCATGATCAACCTTGCAAAACTCGACGACCTCCCATGGCGGAAGGAAAGAAAGATGAGGGGGCAAGAGATCCTTTCAAAATGTTTCTCGAAGAAGCTCTCGAGTGATAAAGGGATGCGATGATGGATAAATTTGCCCAGATCCTTCAATGGCTACCCACAGGAGATGCATCTTCATCCAGCATCCACTCTAGAGGTGCCACTCCTTTTAAGGTACAAGTTAACTTTGATATTTCCATATTCGAACACATGATAGATGTAGACGTCGTAGATAAATGATTAAATCTATTCGAAGGATATTTTTCAGTTCATGACTTTTCCAATTGGGAAAAGATTACATTTGCACTTCTCAAAACCGCCCCACATGTCAAGGACTGGTGGGAAACCTATTGTGAACAAAAGAACGAGAGTGAACCCTCGCTGTTTTCAATTGTACCCACTTGGAATTCTTTCCAAGGTGCCATCAAGGAATAGTATTACCCTGTCGGGAGCTATGAAGATAAATACATAAAAGGACCACACTACGGCAAGGGAGGAACCAAGATGTGCCAGAGTTCACAAATACTTTACATACCCTTCGCACGAAGTTGGGTATCAAGGATATTGAGCGGCATTTAGTGCTCAAGTACCATGACTATCAACAAAATTACATCCAGGATGAGATGGAAAACCTATACATTTCCTTGCTCCGCATGACATATCAGTACGCTCTAAAGTTTAAACAGAAGAAGCGGGATTTTGGAGCTCTGAATCCAAATCAAGGAAACGGTTCCCCCAAACCACATAAAAAGGGACCAAGCCAAGGTGCGGCTACCCAGGACAACCTACCGAAGCTGCAAGCAAAGAACAACACCATAAAGACGAAGAAGGACATGGGAAAATGGTGTGCTTTCCATAAGAGGTCCACTCACAATACAAGTGAGTGTCGGGCCAAGCAGTCACTGGTGGCCGAGCTGAAGGCTTACGAATCAGATGTAGGTTCTGACTCTGAATCAAAACCTGATAAGGGGACTGAAAAAAGGAAGCAGATCATTGACACGAAGCCTAGTGCCACCGTGGCCACCACATAGATCTAAAAAATTGAACATGAAGATCCAGAGAAGGGGGAACACCTCTTTCACTCACAGATATGGGTGAAGGGTTCTCTGCCGTAGTTCATTTTCAACAGCGGGAGACAAAAGAACCTCATTTTAGCAAAATTCATGAAGCTTATGGGCCTAAAGACTATAGCACATCCATAGCCATACACCAATAGGTGGCTTCACCAAGGAAGAGATCTTCGCATCAACCAGTAGTGTCGCCTTACCTATAGCATCAACCCCTTCATGGATGAGGTATTGTGTGACATTTCTCCTCTTGAAGTTTCTTATGTATTGTTAGGAAAACCATACTTGTGGAAGCGGCATGTTGTATAGGAGTTTAGACCTTGCAATCTGATTATTACTTTGGCTAATAATTTCCACACAATATTGGAGGTAGCCCCACCTATCACCATCTCTTTGATCACTACAAAGCAATGCAGTAAGATCATTTCCCAAACTAGGAAATTCATTTTCCTTATGATTCGGCCCCAAGGCAAGAAGAAGGTTGTGGCCATGGCTTCCATGTAGATCTCCTCTGCACAACAGCAACAGATGGACAAGGTCATAGAGGAGTACTGGGACATTTTTGCCTCACCCACAGGGATACCTCTGCACTATCAGGTCAAGCACTCCATTGATCTGGCCCTGGGCACGCTGCTACCCAATGGACTGAGCTATCGATGCTTTGTTCTGGAGCATGATGAGATCAAGAGGCAGATTCAAGAACTACTATAGAAAGGGCACATCAGGCCAAGCTCATCATCCTGTGGGAGCCCGAATGTATTAGTACAGAAGAAGGATGGGACTTGGAGACTCTGTATTGACTATCGGGTGTTGAAAAAGATCGCTATCTGGAATGGGTACCCAATCTCACGGATTGATGACCTTATAGACCATCTCGAGAGGGCCAAATATTTCATCAAGATTGACTTGAAATCAGGATATCACCAGGTGCCTATCGAACCCTCCAATGTGTGGAAGACTTCCTTCAAATCCAAGGAGGGCCTTTTCAAATGGCTGGTCATGTTGTTCAAATTGATGAACACCCCTGCAACCTTCATGAGACTAATGGACTACATCTTGTGGCCATTCACCAATGAATTCATGGTGGTGTATCTAGATGACATCTTGATCCTTAGCTAGAGTTGGGAAGAACACCTCCACCATATTTGGCATGTCCTTCAAACCCTTCGACAACACCAATTATGTGCTAACTTAGAGAAATGCACCTTTGGCCTGACCCAAGTTCAATATCTAGGGTATATCATTGATGAGGAAGGTGTACATGTGGACCCATCCAAGATACAAGTCATTAAAGATTGGCCAACCCCAACCACTCTAATAGAGCTCCCAAGCCTTTTGGGTCTTGCCAATTTCTACCACAGGTTCATCTTGGGGTTCTCTCATATCGTTTGGCCTTTATGTCGAGTCACCAAGGGTAGAACGAAAGCAAAGTTATTTTGGTTGGAAACCCAGTAGTGAGCATTCTCCGAGTTGAAGAATCGCCTATGTTCTACACCATTGCTCACATTACCAGACCTGCAACAACCATTCGAGATTGAGATAGATGCCTTCGACTATGCTATTGGGGTAGTTCTTACTCAACATGGGCATCCAGTGGCTTACCACAGTGAGACACTTTTAGACATAGTTCGAAAGTACCCCACTTACGACAAATAAATGTATTTCATTGTGGAGGTGTATCATCAATGGAAGCATTACATTCTTGGGAAGGAAACGGTCATCCTCATAGACCACTGGCCTCTACAGTTCATACGGACACAAGGGGAGTTGCATAACGATTTCCATTAGAAATGGTCCACATATCTGCAACAGTACCATTTTAACATTAAGTATAAGAAGGGCAGCACCAATAATGTCATGGATTGCCTCAGTAGACCACCGGTCATGGCGCTGATCACTGTGCTCGACTCCTGTGGGCACGAGACATCAGGGTGGTTGCATGTTTACAAGAGTGATCCAGAATTTGGTAGCATATACCAAACACTCCTGGAAGGGAAGAAAGTTGCAAATTTTCACCTTCAGGATGCACTGTTGTGCCACTTGGGACACATATGTGTTCCTTCAAGTGAGCATGCCAAGATGATTTGGGAGACACACTACAGTTAGGTCGTTGGACATTATGGAGTAGAGAAAACAGTGGCGATATTGTAGAAGTATTTTTATTTGCCGAAACTTCATCAGGATGTTGGGAAAAACATTAGATCCTGCACCACCTGCGCCATTTCCAAACCAACCATCGAGAAGCAAGGCATGTATACTCCTCTACCTACTCCTAGCCGACATTGGGAATTTATCTCCATGGACTATATGTCGGGCCTTCCTTCTAAGAAGAACAACAACGATTTCGTTTTCATGGCCATCATGGTGGCCTGCAAGAAGAGTATCTCAGTAGAGGCCATTGCTAAGCTCTTCTTTCAGCGAGTGTGGGTACACTTTGGGATCCTAGAGTCCATTATCTCAGATTGGAACAACAAATTCCTAAGTGCATTTTGGTCAAGTCTCTGGTTGATGTTGGATACAAAACTCACTAAGTCCACGACTTTCCATCCACAAACTGACGACCAAATAGAGGTTCTCAAAAGAATGATGGTACACATTCTACGCATGTACAACTCAAATCATCCATGCACATGGGATGAAAGTCTCCCCTATGTCCAAAACAACTACAACAGAGGTCTCCACAGCTCAACAAGCCACAACCCCTTTTAGGTAGCACTAGGATTTCAACCATTGTGCCCCATTGATGTGGCCATACCATTTACAACCACTCAGGTAGATTCGGCTCACATGCAGTCCGAAGCTGAAAGGGCTAACAAATTCATTGAGTGCATTCAACACATCCGCGAATAGGTCCATGATATATTGGACAAATCCAACACTAAGTACAAGAAGCACCATGATCAACATCGAGTGTCACACAACTTCCAGGTGGGCAACAAAGTTTATCTTCATTTTCAAAAAGAGTGCCTTGATGGGCCCCATTGTAATCTTCACCCACTCCGATACGGGCCATACACCATCACCAAGGTCATCGATGACAATGCCTTCGAGCTCAGCATCCCACCATTCCTTGGTCTGCACCCAGTGTTCAATTTAGAGCACCTTTGGCCATACTTCCCACCATTGCTGGACACATCTGACATTGCAGAACAACTCACGCCCACGGAGCTAAACCCAGACTGCATGGAATAGGCCACCACTGATCAGATCATGGACACACAAATCAAGAGCACTCACCAACAGAAGATCCAAATATATTGAGTTGTCAAATCTATCCAACTCCTTCACTAAGGAAAGTGGCTCACGAGGGACCAGGTTTAGCAAAAGTTTCCCTATCTCATGGAGGCACTCAATGCAATGTGCAGATTTCTTCCTAAGGGGGGAGGAATGATTCAGGTGGATATTGGTGGCCACCTGCCTATTCCACTTGGACCCCCAACACTGTCTCTTTCAGTCTTTTCGGTTTCCTTAATTGCAGCATAGTTGACTATTTTTGGTGGTTTTTTGAGTCATGAACTTCCAGAGCTGTTTTGAGGCCCTAAACGATGTTTTTAGGGAAAACAGAGAGACAAAAAAGTCCCAAATTGGCTTGCCGGTTTTTTCGGCCTTCTCTTTGAGATCTCGAAACGAGGTATTATGATAGCCAAACGGAGTTCATATGACAAAGTTACAAACCCGGGAATTTGATGTACCAATTTACCCAAATGGGTCCCACAATTTTGGTGCTTCATCTCCTAGGGTTAGACTTTTGGATGTTTAGGCTTTTCCATTGTTTCTCAATAATAAATAGGCATGTGAGCCTCATTTCAATATAGTTCATAGGCATGTAGCCACCATATCTCTCCTCAGAGATAAGTTAACATAGCTCAAGCTATCTTATTTTCTTTATGTTTGTAAGCATAGTTCAGTATTTTTCCATTAATGAAATGAAGTGTTTTTTTGTCGCATCTCTGTATTTATGATTATATCTATAAGTTGTTGCATTCCTATTTAAGTTTGGATTAGTGGTATCAGAGCAGTCTGCTCTTTCTCTATTTTTCTTTGTATGTCCCCAACAAGCTCAGGGTATAAGGAATTAGGGCTCGATCGAGTTGAACCATTGCAGGATCAGCCTCACAAAACCCGACGACCTCCCATGGCGGAAGAAAAGGAATATGAGGAGGCAAGAGATCCTTTCAAAATGTTTCTCAAAGATGCTCTTGAGTGACAAAGGGATGGGATGATGGATAAATTTTCCCAGATCCTTCGACGTCTACCCATAGGCGATGCATCTTCATCCAACAACCACTGTGGAGGCTGTCATGCGGAAAGAGTCAATTTTACGGACAAAACCGACCTCCCTAGAAGCTAAGGCTTTCTAGTGACAAACAAGACAATCAAGCACTATCTTTCCCTAAATATGCATTTAAAATACAAGCAACCAGGTGTTTAAAGCATACCTTTAGTCCAACGCTGTTTGTAGCAGTCCAGCCTCTCCGATCCAGATGAGCTCCTCCTTCTCTTTGAAACCTGCATTCACTAACAAGCAAACGATTACATAGCACCTGAATAACTCATAAAATAAAACATATTCATCATAAAGACCAAGGAGTATATGAAACAAATTATATATAACAACTTGTTGAGAAAAATGAACTTAATTGTATTAATTGGAAACAAAAGAAACCATTACAACCAGTGCCTTGGTGTTGTGCAGGTCCCTCCCAGGGTCCAGCAAGAGTTCTCCTTTACTTTGATCAGCTCACCCACTTCCAAATGAAGCTAAGAAAGGATGGGAATCTCTCCTCTCAAGCTCTATAAGGGAGTCCTAATTTCAGCAGCATCTACCCTTAGGAATTTTCAGCTTTCAACCTCTCCTCCCTCTGGCCCAATGCCTGTATTTATAATGCTTTGGAGGAAGTTAATCAGGTCCACCATCAATGGGATAAGCCCCTCTTTGAATGGGATAGCTCCCCTCTTGATGGGATAAGTTCCTCTTTCATAGGGATACATGAACCATCTGGAGGCGCTCAATACACGTCAAACCATCTTCTAGAATGCTCTAGATTCGACCACAAGTAACTTTTTTGAAGTAAAACTCGTGCCTTTTGACCTTTACAGGAGTACGCACCCACCCCTTTACAGACAGAGCGTACAAGTACGCAGGTATTGTGAACTTGGGGTGCGTACACGCAGGTAAGGTTAAGAGAAACTGCGTAACCAGAGTTATTTGACTTTTTAAGGACTTTCTCTCTTTCTTGGAGTTTGACATGAGGAGCAGAGGTATAAGACTTGCCAAGGAGGATAGTATGACTGTTGATGGAGCCATACTAACTGCAAATAGTCATGGTGACAAATTTTAATGTAACAGATTGCCCCCTAAAGTGCGAAGCCTGTAGTAGATTAGGGTTTCATATCATCTAGGAAGGGTGAAGTACTTTATCATTTCAAGGATTATCTTGTGGAGAGCCCAGTCGGAACCTGCAAATATTCAACACAAAATACATATGTAAGATCATATCATCACTGAGGTAGGCATTCCCATACTCAGATTGAAAACTTTAACTAACAAACTAACTACTGCTCTGATATAGGAATGATTTCGCAGTACATCATAATCATAGACTCTTGTAGACACAGTATGGACGCAGCCATCTGTTTATGATTAGTCTACTGTATAATGAATACAAAACCCCTCGCAGCCTGGATGGTGGAAACTAGATCCAGGGTCTTCATTTCTACTTCCCGAAATGGTACGATTCTATCCATGCGAATAAATGAGTTGATGTCGAACATGGTAGAAACCACTTGATTACCAGTCGATGATGTAAACTGTTAACAAGTGTGAGAGAGACCACCAGTGATGTCAATGGTTCTCAAAGTACCCAGTACAATCCATGAGATGTGAATGAATGAGTTGATGTCAAACATGTCACGGAATCCTTCGATCGAAAGTCAATGATGTAAACCGTCGTCAAAGGCGAGAAACCTGCCATTGATGCATGCAGATTTCAAGGTACTGACGATTTCTAGGTCATCTTTCTAGATAATGTGCTGATGTCGATAGAAAGAGACTCGTTGCAGGCAAGCCCACAACACGAAATCATAGATCAAGTTGAAGAAATGTAGCTGTAAGGACTGACTCAGGGATGGTCGAGATGGATGACAGGTATTTTGCAGATGAATGGTTTATTTGTAGTGACCTCCTGAACACATAACGACACGACAGATGGCTTGGTGACAATTGACCCAAAGTTAATACCCGGAACCGGTTGAAGATTTTCAAAGTGGTTTGATTAACTGTTAGGCAAAGGATTTCCCAACCCAGGTGAATGAAAAAAGTGTCGTGTTCAAGAGTGGTGATAAGGTTTTTTCTGAGACAAAGGATAACAAATAGGCTCATTTTTCTCTCTTTTCCCCCACCATTTCTGGCAAGTACCTCTTTATTTTTTACAAGCTTGAGGAGGATAACATATGCTTGATTATAAGCTCATCCTTCGGATGAGTCCAACTTAGTTTAGATTCGAACCCTAAGAAGGAATGGTTCGTTCCTGTTTGTAATCGAACAGGTCCTTTACTGTGAAATTTTAACGAGTCCAGTGTAGGAGAAACTCGGCGTTTTTCAATTTTAAAGAGTCTGAAAAAACTTAAGAAGACTCCAGGGTTGAACTTTTTCGTAAATTTGTGTCTCCCAAGCCCGAAAAAGTATAAAATAATACTTGAGAGAACCGCTTGATCTTTTACGACCAAGGAGTACTTTCATAATTAGTGTCTTTGACCTGAAAAGTAAAAAGCGATCAAGGACACGTCGTTTTATTTCCAGTATCGAATTTGAAACGACAAAAATCCGGCAATCTTTTCCTGTTTTTACGGTCAGAAAAGGGCTATAAGAGGACTGTCTTTTTAATCCTGTTTTAACGAGCTAAAAAGAAACGCTTGGCAATCTTTTCATATTTTAGGAGTCAGAAAAGAGCTTAAAGGTGACTCTAATGTGTCACTTTTTTGTAAGTTTTAACAAGTTCGAAAAAATGATAAAAATGTACTCATGGTTTTCATTTTTTCGTAAATTTTAATGAGTTCGAAAAAATGATAAAAATGTACTCATATGGCCGACTTTAAATTTAATTTATGAGCAGGAAAAGGCAGAAAGAACTCGACATTTTCATTTGTTTTACGAGAATGAAAGATAGCAAAATAATCTCGGGATTTTCATGAGTTTAACGAGTCTTGAAAATAACTGAAATTGACTCGAGATAGGTTTCATTTTTACAAAAGCTTGAAACAGAGAAAAACTATGCTTCAAAGTAGTTTCATTTTTACACAAGCTTGAAACATAGAGAAAACTGTGCTTGATGCCCCCTAAGCATAACTGCTAGAGCGCATGCCCCCCAGCTTCATTTCATTCAACCAGTTGGATGAAATGAAGGTTGAGTTACGAGATCATTTGAAAGACTCGACCTAAACTGTAAGAAAATTATGCAAAACACTGAAATAACTAACCTAAATATACAACTTAACATTTATGAGATCTAGTCAAACTCTCGACTCAATTAGAGGAGGATTTGTTTCATTTTTTAATGAGCTTGACACAGGAAAAGAACTATGCTCGGATTCGGTTTCATGTTTACGCAAGCTTGAAACGAAAAACTATGCTTGTTATAAGTTCACATGCCCCCAACATAATGACGCAAATCGAGGTACATGCCCCCCAAGCTTCATTGCATTCAACCAGGTGGATGAAATGAAGGTTTACTTTCAAAATCTTGGAAAGAATTGAGGGAGTTGTTTCATTTTTTAGTGAGGTTGACACAGGAAGAGAACTATCCTCAAAACCCTTGTTTCATTTTTTAAACGAGCTTGACACAAGATAAAGAATTATGCTCATAACTACTCTCTACAATCTACCTATATAACCTATCCTTGTTTCATCTTTTAAACGAGCTTGACACAAGATAAGGAACTATGCTCATAACTACTCTCTACAATCTACCTAACCAAAAACTCTACTCTAAAAACCTTGATTCATTTTTTAACGAGCTTGACACAAGAGAAGGAACTATGCTCTAAAAACCTTGATTCATTTTTTAACGAGCTTGACACAAGACAAGGAACTATGCTCATAAAAATCCTTGATTCATTTTTTAACGAGCTTGACACAAGACAAGGAACTATGCTCTAGTCTACTCTCTACAATCTACTTATATAACCTACCCTTGTTTCATTTTTAAAAGAGCTTGACACAAGACAAGGAACTATGCTCAAGACTCCTTGTTTCATTTTTTAATGAGCTTGACACAAGACAAGGAACTATGCTCCAGAAATCCGGTTTCATTTTTTAATGAGGTTGAGACAGGAACAAACTATCCTCGTATCAACCTGTTTCATTTTTTAACAAGGTTGATACAGGAAAAAACTATCCTCGATACAACTGATTCATTTTTTAACGAGGTTGACACAGGAAAAGAACTGTCCTCGTCATTTCTTGATCATGGCTTCCAATTGGAAGAAAGACATGTCAATGGACACACCTTGATCATGGCTTCCAAGAGGTCTTCATCGGAAGGAAGAATAGTTCTCTGGAAGGAACACATGTCAAGGGACTCAACAGGGATAAGAACATCGGGTTCAAATAATCCCATAGAGTTTTCCATGTCAATTACCAGATCTAAATCAAAGGAAGATGAGCAAACAGTGGGAGGCTCACATACATCGGTAACTGAAAACATGGGACCAGTTGCCACATAATTAACCCGTGGTGGGGGAGATACCACTTTAGAATCAGGAACATTTAGGGGTGTCATATTATTGGTAGTTAAAACAAGACTAGGGAATGAAAGCTGGTCTACAGTCACAATACTGCCATTGTGAGGGAAAGACATCACGCGAAAGAGTGTCGATACGCCAACTTTCATTACATAAACATAGTCTCACCCAAGGAGTAAATTGAAATCCAAGGGACCTCGAACTACCATAAGATCAATACAGACAGTTTTACCTTCCAAGGTAATGGAAAAATTAGGAAGGATCCCTAAAGGTTCACTAATGGTTCTGTTAAAAGCTTTCATATTCTGCGTAATAGGCGCAAGATGAGGGGAACCCAATGCTTTCCAAGCAGTTGAGGATAAAATACTAACAGAAGCACCTTCATCTGCCTGTGTGCGATGCATGTCCCTACCACCAGCCTTGACAATGATTTGGAAAGGGATGGAGGAAGGAAGACGAGGTTCTGTCAGTCTATTCCAATCAAAGGAAAAGACCTCAGTACTTGGAGGGGGTTCTGTAGAAACAGGTGAAATGCCCCCTGGCATAGAAGAATCTGATGTAACAAGAAGAACATGAGCGGTATGAAATTCACTCTCTAAAGGGAAAGTGGGATCGATCGAATGTGAAATTGAATCGACCACTTGATCAACTAATGGATCATCAACCTAAGTGACATGAGTTTCACTCTCCAATGGAAGAGTGTGATTGACTGTACTTGAAATTAGATCAATCACTCCGTCAGTTGATGGTAGGTTGGGAGAAAGTTTACGGTAACCAGTTGGAAATTCTTGCTGTGGAACAGTAAGGTTTTCCAACAATTTTGAGGCTTCATCCATGTGAGGTCAAATGTGAGTTTGATGACTCCCTTTGCATAACTTACAAGGAAACCTAACTTTACCCTTTTTCCCAGGAACCTGACTATCACTGGTTGATGGATCAACGGAAAGTTGATGAGATTTTTTTGACCATACTTCCAAGACCTTTGGAATACCAGGACAATTGACAAGGAAGTGGTCACCCTTACAAAGCCTGCAAGGGTATTTGGGTTTACGAGGCATGTTGGAGTTTTCCTCAACACAACTAACACTTACAGCCACGGTTGGTTGGTTGACTTCTTTCTTATCTTGCTTCTTCTTCTTCTTCTTCCCTTTCTTCTTCTTCTTAGCCACCTGGTTACTAGCATCAAGGCTTTTACCAGGCGAAGAGGACGAAACGGAGGAAGAAAAATTAGGCGAAGAAGGTAAAGGGTCAACTGAAGGGTGGTGATGTTGAGATGGTGAACTCTGTTGAGGTGAAGCATTTGGTTGAGGTGGAGCAATTGGAGTACTTTGGGCCAACGAAGTTGAAAATAACCATATCGGTAATCCTATTGTAAATCCAGGTAATGACAAAGTAGCCATATAAGGAGGACCAACATTTCCAAAGAAAGGAAAAGTACTAGGATTCTCGTTAGGAGGGGTTCCTAGGTTGGTAAATTCTGGAACATTTGCCATTATATTCAACTTCAGTGAATTTTATTAACAATTTATAACTAAAATTAACAATTCACAATTCACACCTAACAATTAAAATTCACAATTCACACCTATGGTCTCTAAAAGTAAAAACAAACAAATTAACACGCGCTATCAAATCTAGGAGTCAAACCACAGACAAACAGTAACCTTCCGGACCGAAAACACTAGTTGGTGATGAAATCCAACATCGCAGAATTCAGTACAGAAGTGGCGGGTGGAATAGTTACCCCGGCAACCTGCTTAATGAATAGACTGGACCAAGTTCTTCCACTTTAACCGTCTCGAGTGAAGTGAACCCCCCAGAAAATCCAATTGAGTCTAGCCGACGTCTGCTCCGGGTACAGTGGGATCTTCCCTCCACCGTCACCTTGGGTAGAACCCTAAAGATAATAGTCACTAAGGTCACCAACAACAACAAATATACCTGGGGGAACAGTCTACGATCCGATAGCACGCAAGGGCAGAGTAACAAGCTCAATCCCCTTGCCGGCTCCTTGACAATAATCCAAGGTTTACCGAAAAGTGACCCGAGGCTCCTTGACAATGGTTAATTCGAGGTTTACCATTTGTAGTACGTGCATATCTGGCGTCATTCCCAATGAAGGAGGATTTATTCCCTCACTGGTTCGGACACGATCTCGTGCTTCTCCTTTAAGAGGAGCTTTCCCAGAGCATAAATGTAACAGTTGGATTTATCCTACCGCAAGATAAGCTACTTGTTTGGTTTTACTGTCTTGGAGAGTTAATTACTCCCTACTCCAAGACACTAGCCTAAGCTATGTTGGTGTATCAGAGCCGTAGAAATGTAAAAATTACTAGATGAATTTTAGTTAAGTGCTGTGTTATTTAGGCTGTTATTACTCAAAGGGGTAAATGGATATGAAACCAATGGTGTTATGACCCGACTCAACTGAATGCAATCGAATATGATAATGTAATCCTTTCAATTCGATGAATCCTAACTAAAGTAAGGGGAGAGTTTCCATTCACTTCCAACAATGCAAAAAATTGATCACTAAGAGAAAATATAACAAATTCTCTAATGCACTAATTTCATCAAGAAAAACTAATGCAAATCAATTCCAAAATATTTTTTATTTTTTTTTATTTTGTGTAAATTCAAATCAAAGAAAACTGATCTAAATCTACGATTGATTTTTCAGAATGTAAACTATGCAATTGTAATCTATGCACAATTCACTTGAAAAGTATGCAAATGTAATCTATGCACATTTTTCATTCATATTCTAAAAATGAGAATTCTAATTATACAAATGTGATCTATGCAAGAGAATTCTCAAACACAAGACGATTCTAATGTGATCTAAGAACCAATCAAGTGCAAGTCGAGAAAATTGGGTGAGAGTTCCAAAGATCAAAAAATAAAAACACTCAAAGGCGATTAACACTCATACACAATTTGGCACCGCGCAGAGGAGCCAAGGGCGAAACTAGGGTTTCTGATGTGCTAATCCCGTTGCAGGGCTGGAAGTGGTCATTTCTCATTTCGCAGCACTGTTACGAAAAGGTCAAGAGCTGACCGACCGGATGGGGGCAGAGGGGTCCAGTGGGACCCCTACTTTCAAACAGATAATCATGCAGAAGCATCGGCAAAATAAGAAGGAAGGGGTCAGGATTTATGGGCTTGATAATAACAAGCAGAACGGTAGGAGGAATAAAGAGAAAATACAAGGGGAAACTGACAAGCCAGACAGCACAACGGAAGGCAAAGGGAAAGTGGATGAAAGCTTGACAGGAACTAAAGACAAAATCGCCTCAATAATTAAATCAACAGAAAACGAGGAGCGACAAGCAGAAGGAGACAGGGAGAAAACAGATAATAGGCAAGGAAAGCCGGAGAAGGAGGGGGAGACAAGCACAAGCCCCAATAGATACTCTTCATCAAATGGGGTCTGAAAACCAAAAAATACCAACAACCTCAGGGTAGTAATAACTAACCCAGAGATTCAGGTATACAGAGAGCACATGGCAGAACATGCGGTCATTTGCAAATTTATGGGCATTTGGCCATCTGAAAGGACTCTTTGTCACTGGATCAGACAACAATGGAAGCCGAGGGGGGATGTTAAACTTCATTTGGGAGCCAAGGGATTCTTCACAGTTGTATTCTCCAACCTAGAAGACAAGGATAGAATTTTTGAGGGTGGCCCATACTTTTTGGCTTCAGCTGGTCTATACATGCGACCATGGAAACCAAACTTCATCCCAGAGAAAGAATCTTTTACTCAAGTCCCAGTCTGGATTCGTTTGTTCTCTCTCCCAATAGATTATTGGGGTCTGAATGCCTTGAAACAAATTGGTGACCAGTTGGGAACATTTATCAAGGCCTCGGAAGCAACATTACAAAAGAGATACACATCTTACGCCAGAATATGTGTTGAAATGGACATCTCCGGGGCACTGCATGAGGGGCTCTGGCTTGAATACAGGGACGAGGACTATTTTCAGGCCATAGACTATGAGCAGATTCCCTTCCGGTGCCGCAAATGTCATGAACATGGGCATTTGATGAGAGATTGCCCTATGATTAGGAAGGAAGTAGAGACCGAAACAGCACAAGCCAACAAAGACAAAGAAACCTTCATAAAACCTAAGTCTAGATAGAGAGCTAACAAAAGGAAGAATAATAAAGGTAATATAGACAGAAACAACCACAGCAACTCTTTTGCGATCTTAGATCTTGAAACAGATTCGGAGGACAAGCACAAAACCCTAACATCAGATGCAGGGCATGATGAAAAGGAAGAACCAACCAGGGAAGGAACGGATGAAGGCGACCTCAACAACGAAGTTCAAATGCAGGAGAGAACAGAGGAGATGGAAGAGGAAACTGATATGCTAACCAGTGATGGAGGAAGCGAGGATGAAGAGTGGGAAGAGGCGCTAGCCAGGGAGGGGATGAATCTACCAGTAATTGCTGAGAACTAGAAGGCTCGAGGAATAGAAAATGCACCGGAAGAAGAAATCAAGAAGGTAAACGAACTGTTCATAGCAAGGCAAAAAGAAGAATTAGAAAAGAAAAATAGGAAGCTAGGTATAGTAAAAGGCAATAGCCTCCACTCGAAAAGTCTTCTTTGGAAATCATCTAGCTCAAAGCAGAAGAAAAGAAGAGGCCGTAGAACTAGTGGTGAAGTTCTACAGGAGCTAGGCATGATAATGATAAACTCAGGGAAGATGAAGGCGCTTAGCACTTTCCCGTCCTACCAATAAAATTTAGTTAAACATGAAGATCATCTTGTGGAATGCAAGAGGGCTTAACAGCCATGCAAGACATAGAATCTTAAAGCGGAAAATCCAGAAATATAGACCGGAAATTATATTCTTACAAGAAACTAAATGTAGCAACTCTAGCATGAACAGTCTATGTAAGAAGCTTGGGAGAAATTTAGAAGTTTTAGAGATTGAGAGCCAGGGACGAGAAGGAGGCCTTGCAACACTATGGGATACAAGGGAAATCCAGATTATCTCAGCTGAGGCGAACAAACACTTCATAGCGGTGGAAATTCAACTCACAGGTAACTCTGGGTCTTACCTATGCATCAATATTTATGGTCCTCAGAAATTAGAAGATAAAATAAATTTTTTGAATTCAATAACCAGACTTATTGAACGATATCCAAGGTCTAAGTGTATTCTGGGGGGTGATTTCAATATGATAACCACCCTTCTGGAAAAAAAAGGGGGTCTAAGGAAACTTAACAGGGACGCGGAAGCCTTCACAAGTTTCATTGAGACTGTCAGAATGGTAGACATATACCCCAAGAGTGGCATGTTTACCTGGAACAATAGAAGGGGGGGAGAGAGGTTGATAGCTTCTCGCTTGGATAGATTTTTGATCTCAGAAAGCATAATAATGGATGGTATAACAGCAGAATCAGATATCCTTCCTAGTGGTGGGTCAGATCATTGGCCAATCTCGCTTATTGTTGAAGTTCAGGGTACCCCTAGGAATAAACCATTTAGATTTGAAAAATTTTGGTTAGACCACCCTAACTTCCTCAAGATGGTTGAGAAATGGTGGTCTGAACCTTTGGAGGCAAGAGGTTCCAAAATGTTTAATCTACAAAAGAGGCTGAAAGCAACTAAAGAAAAGATAAAAGAGTGGAATAGAACGGTTTTTGGAAACATCTTCCAGGAGAAAGCCATTCTAGAGAGCAAATTGGAACAGATTCACAGAGATGGGGCAGCAGGTATCCACAGTGTCGAAGCTCTTGAGCAGGAAAAAGTTCTTTCACAGCAGTGGCACAACAGATGTATACAAGAAGAGATACTTTGGAAATAGAAATCTAGAATCCAGTGGCTAAAAGAGGGGGAGTAGAATACTAAATTTTTTCACAGGTCGGCTCTAGACCATAGAAGTGCTAACAAGATTCTTGAGTTAAAAAACAATGCAGGGGAGATACTAAAGAATCAGAATGACATATCTGCTCTACTCTCGGATCACTTCAACTCAATTGCACAGGAACCGCATATAAATAGAGAGGAGGCCATCAAGGAACTCACAGCAACCATTCCTAAATCCATTACCTCAGATCAGAATTGGGCCCTTAGCAGGGAAATCTCTCTGGAGGAGGTGGAGGAGGCAATTAGGAGTATGCCTAACGATAAAGCACCAGGTCCAAATGGATTTACCATCAACTTCTACAAGGCTTGTTGGAACACTGTTAAGCAGGAGGTCTGGGAGGTAGTTGAGGATTCCAGATGCTCAGGAACTATTCTAAAATCCATCAACTCCACCTTTTTAGCGCTCATTCCTAAGGTTGAAGAAGCAAAGACACCTGATAAATTCAGACCTATTGCCCTATGTAATGTTATCTATAAAATTATTTCAAAAGTCATAGCTAATAGACTAAAGTCGATTCTTCCTGGTATCATTTCGGAAGAGCAATCGGGCTACGTTGAGGGTAGACAAATTCTAGATAACATCTTGTTAGCGCAGGAGATGATCCACTCACTTCATTCGAGAAAAGAAGCAGGAATGCTAATGCAGTTAGATTTATCAAAAGCTTATGACAAAGTAAGCTGGAGATACCTTGAAGCTGTATTGGATGCATTCGGTTTCTGCAGGGCTTGGATCAAGTGGATACTGGCTCTCATCAAATCTCCAAGATATTCAATCCTTGTCAATGGCGCTCCCTCAGCTCCTTTCACTCCTTCGCGGGGAATAAGACAAGGGGATCCTCTATCCCCTTTCCTATTCGTGATCCTAATGGAAGGACTAAGCAGAATCATAGCCAAGAAGAAAGCAGAAGGATCCATAAAAGGTCTGCAACCGTTAAGATCGATACCAGCCACAACACATCAACAGTTTGTGGATGACACCATGTTACACGGTATACCCACTGTGAAGGAGGCTTTGGCTTATAGGGGTATCCTTGATCTCTTCAGCCGAGCCTCTGGCATGGAGATTAATTTCTCTAAGTCTACAATCTTTTTTTTCAACACTCATCCGACAATTCAAGCTCACCTGTCCCAGCTTCTTGGATTCAGGATTGGTTCCCTGCCTTCGAAATATCTAGGTGCTCCCCTGACTCTGAAACCTTGGCAGAAAACTCACTGGGAGAAGGTTCTAGCCAACATGGAGAAAAAATGCAAGCATTGGACGCACAGAGCTCTAAACCTTGCGGGTAGACTTATCTTAACCAAGGCTGTTCTACAGGCAATTCCGCAATATTTACTTTCTATGCTTCCAGCTCCCAATGGCATTCTGCAGCAAATGAGAACCATACAGAGATCCTTTTTATGGAATGGGAATGGGGATAAGAAGAAATGGGCGTTGGTGGCATGGAATAAGCTATGCCAGCCAAAATCTATGGGGGGGCTGAACTTAGTAGATCCTTCAGTGGTCAACAGAACCTGTGGAGCTAAGATATGGTGGAAATGGATTAAAGAACCTAATTTACCTTGGGCGAGGCATTGGAAGGAGAAGTACACTCCAGATTGTGATACTTAGGACCTCATAAGACTACAGGAAGTCCCGGAAGGTTCGTCAATATGGAACCATGCCAGGAATAATAGGAGCTTAGTACAGGAGCACAACTTTTGGGAGATTCGCAACGGAAGGCTTGCCATGTTTTGGGAAGATGCTTGGCAGCAATTCCCTAAACTGGACACCCTAGAGCTATCTACCCTCAAGCAAATAAGTCAAAATGAGGGCAGATACAGAGTTAATCAATATTGGATTCAAAGCAGTAGGGATCTGATCTGGAGGGACTAGATTAATTTAAATTCTGGGAGCACAGAGGAGAACAACGAAAGCATTCAGCAATTCAATGAGAGAATCCTCAAAAGAAAGATTCGAAAAGCTGAAGAAGATGATAAGTTGAGATGGGTGTTATAGCTCCAAATCTCACTCTTATGGTTTGTGATGCTGCACTTATGGCCTAGGGCAACCCCTCCTTCCAGACCTGGTCCAAAAATTTAAAAAACAGTGTTTTATTCCCTGTACGCGACTTTGCCCTGTGTTAAACGCGTGTACACGCGGGTCTGTCATACCCAACCCGCGTGTATCTATTAAAACACTTAAAAAAATATAATTTCCTCTTTTTCGGGCGGTGATCGCGGGTTTACCTGCTGGATCACCTGTTAGTGCCCGTGGCCCAACTGTTCCCAACCAACTCCTAACTAAAAAACTACTTTGGAGAGGGTATAAAAAGACATCAAAGGGAAGGCCAAGGGGAGAGAGAAAGGAGAGCAAGATTATTATGCTGAGATTTTTCCCTTAGACCAGGTCTGAAGTCCTTGGTGCATCCTGCACTTCCCCCATTTTGCATAGGAAACCCTTGTTTCCATGTGTATTGGTGATCATTCATCCTTGACATCATCATTGAGTAAGACTTGGAAGGAGCTCTTGTTGAAGGCTGGAGGCTGGAACGAATCCGGGAGGAAGCTTGCTTGGAGCCTGCTGAAGGTGTTCAGGTGATATCTTTCCGATATATGTACTTTATTTGCCTTTATATATAAAGAAACACGTCTTTGTTCCCGAATAATCTTTCTTTATGCTTATGAGATTCTTGTGTTGAATTCTTATGAAAGTAGTTACTTAAAGATTATTTATAACTAACTTTATAGCATAAAGATGATTTATACATAAACTTCTATACATGTACTGTCGTGTTCTTTGATTTGTTTGTCTTGCAGGTCAGAGAAAGAAGAAGGGAACTCCAAGAAGGGTTTGCACCTTAACGGTCTTCTCGGACGTAGGACCTTAGGTATGTACCCTAAACATTAGAATTTGCTTAAAAGTAAAAAAGATGGCTGTGTGTGTGTGTTTCTTTGTATAAGCAATTTTCAGTCTGGTAGAGTCTCAGCCCAAAGGACTCTAGGGGTACTTTCCCTTCAACCAATGGGGTTTAAAATGCAATGGAAACTTCTCATTAAAAGAAGCTAGGGATATAATAGAAAAGGAAGAACAGGTAGAAGTCGTGCCCTGGTGCAACAAAGTTTGGGACAGCCTATTCTAGCCGAAAATCAGGACCTTCCTCTGGCTTCTAATGAGAAACAAAACTCTAACCTGGGACAACTTATGCAAGAAAGGATTCAGGGGACCCTCAAGATGCCCTATGTGCCTCGTCGAAGAGGAAACTATAAACCACCTGTTTAATGCATGTGAATGGGCAAATCAGTTATGGAGCTGGATGGAAGGAATTCTCAGCAGTTCTGACCGAGATAGAGAATCCATTCACAGAACCATTCTAAATTGGAAAAAAGACTTCTCCAACATACTAAGAGTCAACAGCATATGGAAGTCTGTTCCAGGCTTCTTACTGTGGTCAATTTGGAAGGAACGTAACCGTAGAATATTTCAAGATGAACACAGGAACATAGAGTTCTCTAAAGATAATATATTAACTAACATTCAACAGTTAATTCAGACAAAATGCAGAGAGGAATGTAACGAGAAACCTTCAGCTCAGGACTTACGCATCCTGAAATGCTTTCGACTGGAAGCCACCAGCAGCATCACAGCTTCGAGACACAGAACGCAACCATCCTCACAGATCGACAAATGGCAGTGTCCGCCGGAAGGGGGCTTGAAGCTGAATTTTGATGGGGCCTCGAGAGGTAATCCCGGCAAGGCAGGAATTGGAGGTGCAATACGAAACCAGCATGGAGAAATTCTGCATATATATTATAGAGCGCTTGGGGAAAGCACGAATAATGAGATGGAATTTGCAGCGCTTGAGCATGGTCTGAGAATTTTAAAATCCCTATGAAAATGCAATGTAATTGTGGAAGGGGATTCGTCACTGGTTATATCAACAGCTAAGAGAATTCAAGGAGGCACTAAGGCGAACAAAGCCACGAAACATTGGCGGCTCGGTAAGGTGACGGAGAATATTGCAGAACTTATGGCTGGAATGAAAGGTTTAGTCTTTCATACGGTAAGGCGTAAGGCAAACGAGCTGGCGGACTACCTCGCGAATTGTGGCGTGGACAATCAGGACAGGGGTTGGGACAGTTGTTGGCAGGAAGTGGCCTGCCCGAACCTGAAGGCAAGATGTTTACAGCTGGCACAACAAGATTTAAACGAAACCGACCGGGCTTGACCGACAACGGTTTATGTTTCCGGCACCATATATCTGGAAATACCGGTAACAACATGGGTTTTCATCACAGGAGCTGAACGACTAGACAGAAGCGGCGGTTGTCTTTATGGCAAGAGAAGGCCAAATTTGGGGACTATCATTATAGCTCATGCCACAAGGGACACCGTAGAGTCTGCTTTAGAGGAAGGGACACTTGGCACAACCTTGATGGGAAGGAATTCAACAACATTTATGTCAGGTCTGGGAAGAGCTGCTTGATTTGTGCGGATATCTTCCGAATTAATAATGAAAGTACCTCCACTCTGCATCGGAGGGGAGAGCGCATTATGGGAAACTTTGTGGAAAATAGCTATTTAACGGAGAGTCGAGGCTCTAGTTCTTTCACCTCAGTTCAAGGTATTGCGAGAGACCGCCACTTCTCTGTCTGTAGACGTGATCACCGCGATAAGATTAGAGGGTATAGTATGGAGGCGGGGAGCTGCAGGTGTTCGGCGGCTAACCAAGAGCTACGAACAGCGCAGAACATGTACGAGACCAGAGCAACAGCCAGGAGCAAACGCAAGATCACGGAACTGGAAGCTTCTGTGAAAGAGGAAGAAACGCAGCGAACCGAGGGGATCATTGCGGAGGAGGTTGACTGGTTACATGACCCGGGCACTCCCTCCAAAAGAGCCACTCAATATGTTCGGACTAAAGCGGAGAGCTGGAGAATCAAAACCCTCCTTGCGAAAGCCCTGGACTCAAAGGACGAAGGGAAGCAGCATTCTGGGAAGGGGAACTCCCCATCGGAGGATCAGTTAGCAAAAATTCATGAAATCCATGAATCGTTGGATCGAAGAATTTCCACAGTGCATGATGCAGTGGAAACTGTCAACAAGAAATTGACTTTGCTCATCAGGCTTCTTCGGCAAACTCTGAGCCCGGATCCCCTAGTGCAGCAAAACAAGATGAAGGAAGCACAGGAATTCCAATCCATGCAAGATATGTAGGCTAGAGTTGACAAGCATGTTCTGGACGTGGGCTTAGACACAGTCAGTCGAATTGGCGGTTTTCCTCGAACTGGCGGGTTTCCTTAGTATTTTCTTTCTGTTTTTCTTCTGTCTTCTGTCAAGGCTTCGGCCTTATGCAAGATCGTTATGTTACTCTGTTTCTGTCCAAGTTTTGATAGTGTCGTGGCAATAAGTAATAGCTTTAAGAGTAGGCCGCCCTGCGAGGTGAGCATCTTGGTTTTGAAAGTTCAGGGCTTGCTGTCAGCTCTGGTAAAATAGTCTTTCTAAGGTTTCGTTCTGATTTGGCAGACTTTTTTGTAACATATTTTGTTCTATAATATACATATCTGACTTACAAAAAAAGAACACTCATACACAATTTAGCCCCCCCCGACGAATGAGGGGGAAATGTTTTTGCAAAAACAAAAGCAAAAAGATGCAAAATTGTGAAAAGACTGAGACAAACCTCCAAGTAATGACCAAAGGAAATCAAATTAAGAATTTCTCAAAAAAGAGACTCAAAACACCCAATTGATGAAAGCTTAAAGTAGGAATGCCAATGAAATTAACCAAGGAAAGTTTTTTGACAGGGAACAAGCAGGGCTGGGCAGTGGCTAAAACTTATAAACAAATCCTAAACTGATAAAAAAGAGAAAAATTTAAAATTTCTCAAACTTTTGACAGGGTACGCAGGCAGCCTGTTTACACAGGTGCGTCCACGCTCTGTGCACAAAGCAAAAGTGCGTACAAGTACGCACTGTGCTTAACTCAGAGGGTGCGTACCTCTCTCAAAACTATGAAAAATAAAAACTAATTCAAAATCAAGTAAAGCTACCCAATCCCACAATCATCAAGTCAAAAACAGAAACGAAATCAACGTTTCTCAAATCAAAGTATCAATCAAAAGAGAAATCAATCAAATCCATGGATTCCCCAGTGGATTTGCCATTTTGTCATGCGGAAAGAGTCAATTTTGGAGACAAAACCGACCTCCCTAGAAGCTAAGGCTTTCTAGTGACAAACAAGACAATCAAGCACTATCTTTCCCTAAATATGCATTTAAAATACAAGAAACCAGGTGTTTAAAGCATACCTTTAGTCCAACGCTGTTTGTAGCAGTCCAGCCTCTCCGATCCAGATGAGCTCCTCCTTCTCTTTGAAACCTGCATTCACTAACAAGCAAACGATTACATAGCACCTGAATAACTCATAAAATAAAACATATTCATCATAAAGACCAAGGAGTATATGAAACAAATTATATATAACAACTTGTTGAGAAAAATGAACTTAATTGTATTAATGGGAAACAAAAGAAACCATTACAACCAGTGCCTTGGTGTTGTGCAGGTCCCTCCCAGGGTCCAGCAAGAGTTCTCCTTTACTTTTATCAGCTCACCCACTTCCAAATGAATCTAAGAAAGGATGGGAATCTCTCCTCTCAAGCTCTATAAGGGAGTCCTAATTTCAACAGCATCTACCCTTAGGAATGTTCAGCTTTCAACCTCTCCTCCCTCTGGCCCAATGCCTGTATTTATAATGCTTTGGAGGAAGTTAATCAGGTCCACCATCAATGGGATAAGCCCCTCTTTGAATGGGATAGCTCCCCTCTTGATGGGATAAGTTCCTCTTTCATAGGGATACATGAACCATCTGGAGGCGCTCAATACACGTCAAACCATCTTCTAGAATGCTCTAGATTCGACCACAAGTAACTTTTTTGAAGTAAAACTCGCGCCTTTTGACCTTTACAGGAGTACGCACCCACCCCTTTACAGACAGAGCGTACAAGTACGCAGGTATTATGAACTTGGGGTGCGTACACGCAGGTAAGGTTAAGAGAAACTGCGTAACCAGAGTTATTTGACTTTTTAAGGACTTTCTCTCTTTCTTGGTGTTTGACATGAGGAGCAGAGGTATATAAGACTTGCCAAGGAGGATAGTATGACTGTTGATGGAGCCATACTAACTGCAAATAGTCATGGTGACAAATTTTAGTGTAACAGAGGCCCCACTCCTTTTAAGGTACAAGTTAACTTCGATATTCCCATATTCAAAGGCCTGACAAATGTAGACATCATAGATAAATGGTTAAATCTATTGGAAGGATATTCTTTAGTTCATGACTTTTCCAATTGGGAAAATATTACGTTTTCACTTGTCAAAGTCGCCCCACACGTCAAGGACTAGTGCGAAACCTACTAGGAATAAAAGGACGAGAGTGACCCCTCACTATTTTCAGCTGCACCCACTTGGAATTCTTTCCGAGATGCCATCAAGGAACAATATTACCCTGTCGAGAGCTATGAAGATAAATACTTTCCATACCCTTCGCACGAATAAATATTTGTGAACCAGGATGTGCCGAAGTTCACAAATACTTTCCATACCCTTCGCACAAAGCTAGGTATCAAGGATACTGAGTGGAATTTGGTGCTTAAGTATCATGGCTATCTACATAAATACATCCAGGATGAGATGGAGTTCTTGACATTTCCTCGCTTGGCACAGCGTATCAATTGTTGAAAGAATGAACAGAACAATCCAACAAATGGCTCGTGCTATGCTTGATGAATCAGGAACTCCCGCAACTTTCTGGGGTGAAGCTGCACATGCTGCAGTTATTATTCTCAACAAGACAAATGTCCGGGTGAACAGCACTCAAACTCCTCATGAGCTCTGGAGTGGTAAAACTCCTTCGGTAAAGCACTTCAAAATCTTTGGGAGCAAATGCTATATCAAGAATACTGATGAGCAGCTTGGCAAACTTGAACCTAGAGCAGATGAAGGCATTCTTCTTGGCTATTCTCCACATAGCAAAGCATACAAATGCTACAATAAAAGACTTGGCAGAATTGTTGACAGCATTGATGTAGTGGTTGATGAGAAGGGATATATTCCTAGGCAAGTACATCATGAAGATATAGAAGAAGATGAAGGCTACCCTCAAAGACAGAATAATGAAGAAGAAGAACCCCAAGGAGAACCTCAAGAAGAACCAGAAGAGCAAACAAGAATAGAAGAGAAAATTCCATCCAGATATGTTCAGAAGAATCATCCAGAATCTCAGATTGTGGGGCAGAAAGAAGCAGGTGTACAAACAAGAAGAATAGTTGTAGAAGCCTCAAGCTATTTGGCATTAATCTCCTCTACTGAACCACAAAATGTGAAAGAAGCATGCAAAGATGAATGTTGGGTGAAAGCAATGGATGAAGAACTTGAGCAAATCGAAAAGAACAACACTTGGGAGCTGGTTCCTAGACCAAAGGATAAGAATGTTATCGGAACAAAATGGGTCTTCAAAAATAAATTGAATGAAAATGGAGAAGTAATTAGAAACAAAGCCAGACTTGTTTGTAAAGGGTATGCGCAGCAAGAAGGAATAGACTTTGAAGAAACTTTTGCTCCTGTTGCAAGACTTGAGGCCATCCGAATGTTCCTTGCTCTCTCAAGTTTTCAAAACTTCAAAGTATTTCAAATGGACATGAGATCAACCTTTCTGAATGGAGACTTGGAAGAAGAAGTGTACATTGAACATCCAGATGGGTTCATTCTTGGAAATGATCCAAATCTTGTATGCCGATTGAAAAAGGCTCTCTATGGTCTCAAACAAGCTCCAAGGGCTTGGTACTACCGGTTGGACAAATATCTTCATCAACAAGGCTTCTCAAAAGGTTCAGCAGATAGCAATCTGTATATAAAAATTGAAAATGAAAAATTACTAATACTTGTTGTGTATGTAGATGACATTATTTTTGGCAGCAATGAAGAAGCTATGAGTCAAAGCTTTGCCTCGGTCATGCAGAAAGAATTTGAAATGTCCTTGCTAGGAGAACTGACATATTTCCTTGGTCTGCAAATCCAACAAAAGGAAGGAGGAATCTTTTTATCTCAAACCAAGTATCTCAAGCGGTTTTTGAAGAAATATGGCATGGAAGATGCAAAACCAGTATGTACACCCATGGTCACAGGATGTAGTCTCAATGCAAATGATGAATCTGCAGCAGTACATCAACCAACCTACAGATCTATGATTGGAAGTTTACTATATTTGACAGGTACCCGACCAGACATCATGCATGCAGTTGGAATAGTTGGAAGATTTCAGGCAAATCCGAAGGAGACTCATCTTCAGGCAGTAAAGAGAATTTTCAAATATCTTCAAGGGACTCAAAATTATGGCTTATGGTATCCTAGAGATACAGATCTTACTCTTCATGCTTATACAGATGCAGATTGGGCCGGAAGCGTGGATGACAGGAAAAGCACAAGTGGTGGTGTGTTCTTTATGGGTTCGAGACTGGTATCTTGGTTCAGCAAGAAACAGAGTTCGATTGCCTTGTCTACAGCTGAAGCGGAATATGTTGCTGCTGCATCTTGTTGCACTCAACTTCTTTGGATGATGCAGACTTTGCAGGATTTTCAAATCACTTGTACACCACCTATCCCCATCTTATGTGATAACACAAGTGCAATCAGCATCTCAAAGAATCCGGTTATGCATTCAAAAACCAAGCACATACCAATCAAGTACCATTTTCTCCGGGAACAAGTGCTTGAACAAAAAGTCAAGTTGGAGTATGTTCCTTCCAAGGAACAAGTTGCTGATATTCTTACCAAACCATTGCCCAGGGACACGTTTGAATACCTCAGGCAAAAGCTGGGGGTTGTTGATGCATCATCTTGTTGAACCTCTTCTTATTGGTGGTACAGGCTCAGGGGGAGCACATAATGCATTGTTGGCATTATGGAGAAGGAGATCTTGGAAATAGCTGCAATATGTCTCTATCTCTTTCATGGTGGTGTGTTGCTGCAGATCTGGTTCATATTTAGGGGGAGCATGAGCTTAGGGGGAGCATACCCTTTGCCCTTGATGTCAAAGGGGGAGAATGAAGCTGAAGTTTGTGAGGTTGCCATCAAGTCCAAAGGGGGAGATTGTTGGCATTATGTTTTCTGGTATGACTGTATGTTACAGATGTTGTACTTGATGGCAACTCCAGTGGTAAGGCTCTCAGTTTGTTGAAAATTAAGAAGGACGCAGACAATCGGTTCAGAAAGTGCGTCCCCGCAGGTATACCATGCAGAACCCGCGTCCAGGGACGCCGACCAGCCGTTCAGGGGGTGCGTCTACCCAGTGCACACATTTCAAGGCACGTGGGGGTTTCTTGTGTGGTATCTAGCCGACGGTTTTGTGTTTCTATGGTGTCGGCTCGTGGTATTGTTCCATGTTTTGGGGAGGAGCTTGCCTATATAAAGCAAAGGTGTTCATTTGGATTGGTGAATTGTCTTGGGTTGAATATCTTATTTGGTGAGATCTAGTCCAGATCTAAGAGGGCGAATCTTCTAATGGACTGTGATCTCTATGGCGCATGATCAGATTTGTAGATATGACTGTTTGGGTCTGTTCTGAAGTCTTCATATCATTTACATCTGAAGGGTCGCAGGTTCAGTGAAGGGAAAGTGCGCCGGGACGCAGATACTGTAAAGGGCAAGTGCGCCGAGACGCAGTACAGTAGAGAGAGACCTGCGTGGGGACGCAGGGAGATCAAGTTTCAGGTGCGTCTCTGAAGCAGAAGGACGCGGCGCGATAATGTTTTCAGGTGCGTCTCTGTAGCGAAAGACGCGGCGCGATAGTATCTTTGGGTGCGTCCCTGAAGCAACAGAACACAGAGCAGTCACAGGAACAGTGCGTGGGCACGCAGCGGAGCAGAAGGATATCTGCATGTGGACGCAGAGTAGCAGAAGGTTAACGGCGTCTGGTCGCAGGCCATTGAAAGAAAAACTGCGTCTCTGTTTTAAGATGTTCTGTTGATTGAATTTCTCTGTTGATAAGGTGTTCTGGGTTAGTTCTGTTATTGCTGATCTGATATCTGTAATGGTCTATATCTTTTATGTATTTGTTGATCATCTGATGCTTTATGAAAAGAAGTAGGGGGTTGTAGCTCCCTTCCAGCAGTAGACTGGAAAACGAGAAAGAGAGAGAGTTGTAGCTCTCCGCAGGTTGCAGCCTGCGTACTGGTAAAGGACTGCACCAGTACAAAATCATTGTAAAAGAAGTTTCTAAATTGAAAGAAGATAGAGACATATTGCAGCAGGTGGTTTTCACCCACATTGGGTTTCCACCTTACATCTTGTGTTCTTTGGTGTGACTATTTGTTTTTCATGCTCATTATTTTATGGTACTGATATGCAAAAATAATTCAAAGATCAAATAAGGAAGATTTATTCAAATTGCTTGATAATACTGATTCACCCCCCCTCTCAGTATTATTTTCAACATCAATACGTTGTAAATATTGATTAGAAGTTTAAACAGAATAAGCAGGACTTTGGAGCTGCGAATCAAAGAAAGAAAAGGTGCCCCGAAACCACATAACAAGGGACCAAGCTAAGGTGGGGCTACCCAAGACAACCCACTGAAGCCACAAGGAAAGATAAACACCACAAAGATGAAGAAGGACATGGGAAAATGGTGTGAGTTCCATAAGAGCTCCACTCACAATACAAGTAAGTGTCTGGCGAAGCAATCACTAGTGGTCGAGCTGAAGGCTTCCGAATCAGACATAGGTTCCTACTCTGAATTAGAACCCGATAAGGGGACTGAAAAAGGGAAGAATATCATTGACATGGAGCCCAGTGCCACCGTGGCCACCACAAAGATCCATAAAATTGAGCCTCAAGATCCAGAGGAGGGGGAATGCCTCTTCCACTCATCGATGTGGGTGAAGGGTTCTCTGTTGTAGTTCATTGTCAATAGCGAGAGCCAAAAGAACCTCATTTAATTAGAAGTGATGAAGTTGTTGGGCCTAAGGACTACAACACATCCATAGCCATACACCGTTGGGTGGCTTCACCAAGGACGAGATCTTTGCGTCAACGAGAAGTGTCACCTTCCCTATAGCATCAAGCCCTTCATGGATGAGGTATTGTGTGACACTGTTCCTCTTGAAGTTTTTGATGTATTGTTAGGATAACCATACTTATGGAAGTGACATGTTGTATATGAGTCTATACCTCGCTCTGTGATTATAGCTTTGGCTAATAAGTTCTACAGGATACCGGAGGTAGCCCCACCTACCTCCATCTCTTTGATAACTGCAAAGCAATGTAGTAAGATCATTTCCCAGACCAGGAAATTTGTTTTCCTTATGATTCGTCCCCAAGGAAAGAAGAAGGTTGTGGCCATGGCTTCCAGGAAGGGCTCCTCTGCACAAAAGCAACATATGGAGAAGGTTGTGGAGGAGTATAGGGACATTTTCGCCTCACCCACAGGGGTACCTCTACACTCTCAAGTCAAGCACTCCATCTATCTAACCCTAGGTGTGTCGTTCCCCAATGGACTGAAATATCGACGCTCTATTCTGGAGCACGATGAGATGAAGAGGCAGATTTAGGAACTACTGCAGAAAGGGCACATCAGGCCAAGCTCATCACCCTGTGGGAGCTCGATTGTATTGGTACAGAAGAAGGTTGGGACTTGGAGACCCTGTATTGACTATCGGGCGTTGAACAAGATCATTGTCCAGAATAGGTGATGGGCCTCTAAATTAGACATAAATTAAGGCCCATGCCTCTAAATTAAGGCACTCCCTTGCCCCATTCCATCCACCAACCACCTTCCCTAAGCTTTCCATCACCTTCAACACCCATCCTTTTTCTCTTGGCTGTATCTTGTATGTTTTCAGGGGATCCTGTACGTTTTAAGGACATCCTGTCGGAAATCATGTAACATCTTGTAGGAAACCCTGTTTTGAGGCTGAATTGAGAAAAAAACCTCTAGTAAGCTAGTAAAGAGACCCTACTTGTCTCCCAAGCCTTTTGACCATTCACCATAATCTCCAAGCCACCTGCCACATCACCAAAAGAAATTAGCTTTCACACTCTCACATGAAAAAAAGAAAAAAGAAAAATAGATCTATTTTATTCATTTACATGCACAACAGTAGAAGGTTTGATGGTTTAAATCTTCATGCTTAGGACAGTAGGATTGCATACATGTTAACTTAGAATTCTTTTGAAGAGAAGCCTCTTAGCAGTTAGTTGGAAAATGGTGTGTTTTAGCATTTGATTTCAGTCTCTTTCCTTCAACTTTCTTTCTTGCAATAGGTTAAGGTTCCATTTCGAACATTTCATTTTCTGCAATTAGTTTAGGACTTGACTTCAGTACATCCACTCCATTACATCATGACAAAAAAGGAAGGACACATTGTATGTTGCACATATAGTCTCGATACCTCTTAAGTTTGTACGAACCTCGGGTTGATAATTAAAGTCGATAGCCTTGGGAGTTGTAGCATTCTTGTTGCAAAACTAAGGCTCATCACTTTTTGTCACCGTTACTAGGGAGGTGTCAAAGTATGCATTGTTTTCTTCCCTAGTTGATTCATTTCTTTTTACTTTTTGCAAAAACAAAGAAATATTTTCATTAGGAATATTTAATTTCAAAAGTAGAAAATTGCATTGCATTATGGCTTTCATTCAATCATAAAAACAAAATCAAAAAATTTTCCAACACCAACCCACCCCCCCATTTGATCACCTGGTGTAGTAAGAGCCATATCACCATCCACTTTTGCTAGTAGAAGAAGAAGAAGAGATGGAAAAGAATGTAGAAGAACTGGATGGAGATGATGACAATGAGGAAGATCCTCTCGAATTTCCCATTCAAGATACTTATGGTAGTGTTCACATGAAGAGCATCCATCCATATTTTCTCCTAAAATTTCATGGTCTAAGGCCAAAGGATCCGGAAACTGTTCTCTTTGAATTTGAAATTATTTGTAGATCTTATGGTTACTTATTAAAAACTCAAAAACTAAGATTGTTTCTGGCAACATTGAAGGATAAAGCTCTTACATGGTTCACGAGTTTAGGGACTAATTCAATAAGATCATGGAATGATATGCAAAGATATTTAAAGAAAAAGATAAAGATCATGATATTAAAGAAGAAATCTTTAGAATGAATCAAAGAGAAGATGAAAGTCTAGAGGATCTAATAGAGAGGTTCATGTATAATGTTAAGAGGGCAAAACTACATTATTTAGGATATGACACACTAAAAACCCTCTTACTTAGAGAAATTAGGGATGAATGGATTGATCTCCTTAATCTCATGAGTAGAGGTGATGTATATTAATTATCGTTTGAGGAAATTTGTGAAACATGCAAACACGTATCAAGAGGAAAAGCAAGAGTAGGTAAATTAGCATCAAGATCGGTAAGTCAAGCTAAACTTGGAAATTTGTTTGATGAATTTAAAACACAAATTCTTAGGAATTTAAATGAACAAGTAGAAATGTTAAGAATACAAAATGAGCAAAAAGAAGATGTTTGTGTTGTCCATGCACAATCACATGATGTTAAAGGTTGCTCCTCATTACCAAGGTTGAAGGAAGTTCACCAAGAGGACAATGGAGCAAGTCAATTGCTGATGCAACTATGTTACGTAGCTCCAAGAGGACCATGGTAGCCTATTCAGTCTGATATGATGCAAGAGCCTAATTCACAATTTCAAGGTTATGCATATCCACCTCAAAGTAATAGAAACACACCCTTTCCTTAGTAACATTGGCCATCATGACCCAAAAGCCAATGTTGACAAGAAGGTTGGCAAGGAACTTATGGGAGCCATCCACAATATCCTCAATATTTTCCTCAATATCCTGCATAACCAAATCCATGTTATCCCTACCATTCATCTCCCCCACAACCACAACCCCAACCACATCCATCTCAAATATCCACTCCCACTCAACTACTTGTACCACCATTTCCAAACCCACACATTGAAGTAGCTCAACCCACTTACAATGTTGAGGTACAATACTTCCAAACATCTCCTCTTGAGGTCAATGGTATTCACCATAGCTCAGGAAGAGTATTGGAAAAAATATATTATATTGATATCATTGAAAGATGACATGTAGAAGAAAAAGATTCAAAAGAGAAGATCAAAGAATCATGGGTTGCACTTGATGAAGAGCAGACAACAAAATTAAAGATTGAGAAAGATCCCTCATGGTTACCATCAAATCCTCCATGTATTCAAGAGAACAATCAACAAAAAGAGGAAGATTTGAAGGTCATGGTAGAAGAAGACATGAAGAATTATCTAGATAAGCAAGAAAACCAAGGACAAAAAAGTTATATTGAGGTTTGGTTCCATAAAATCAACAAGAGCGAGCATCACTCTCTTCTTCAACTATGCTTGATCTTTTAAAGGTCAAATTATTTGGTCTCTAAAATTTAGGTACATGTCAAAGCATACATTTCAAGCCTTCACATCATTTTTTCTGTCAAATTGATGTGCACATGGATCCATTGGAAGTATTATTATACTTGAAAGTGATTTTGTTTTTCAAGTAGCGTAGGGTAGAATTTTTTTTTTTGAAAAATAAGAGGAAAAAATAAAAGTCTCAGGTGAAAACCTCCTTGGAGGCACCTCGACTGGATCATTGATTGAAAACCTCCATGAGGTAGTCAATGGGTTGGAAAAAAGAAAAAAAGGAAAAGAAAAGAAAAGATCCTAGTGTTGTGGGGAAAAATGCCTATGCAGGACGATCCTATCCACCTAAGGTGTGACAGTGCCTTAGCAACAAACAGAAACAGCTACTCTAGTATTCTTCCTTTATGAATTAAGAATGAAGAGAGATGGATGGACTAACCGGTGTCTTCTGTTTGTCCCTCGATCCAGTTTCCCTTCTCTTTGAGAGTTCCCAGCTACTTGCCTTCTCGCTCGCCCAGCTTCAACAGGTCTCTGCAAGATCACAAGAAGAGAACACTACACAAGACATGGATTCATATTCATAACTAGTTCAGGATTAGAAATAAACTAAACATACTAATGCAATCATACATCAAAAATACATCAGTATATAGGAGAAACCAAGATAGCTTTATTGATGAATAACAAGGTGTAGAAATTTTGAATAATTTAACACATATTCACAGAGATTATCCTGATCATACAATTATAAGCGGAACATGTATAATACATAATCTCCTCTACGTTGATCATCAATTTACAGAAGCAGAAACATCCACAGGCACACATAGAAGCATCAATCAAACTCATAAACACAGTATGTATCCCGGGGAAAGCATCTCGCTAAAAACCCCACACTATCTGTATATTATATTGATTGAATCATGTAACATTACAAAGTACAATGCTTATCACAAGCAATCCAATACCATGCCCTTCTGTTACACACAATACAGCTCAGATTTGATCTCCAAATCTATCCCACTGCTTGCCTGCCTCCACTGCTCAATACCTGCTCAAGAACTGATGAGAATGGCTTCCCAAACTCGTTTTTCACCTGCAAAATAGTCACTCACTCTTTGTGGACGTGAGCAAAGGCTAAAATGTGGGCCAAATACGTGAGCAAACTCATTGGCATACTCAATCCCTTGATTGTGCAAGATCTGATGCACAACTATAGTCACAACTGATAGCAATATGATTCTCTACCACTTGTCCCTGTTGAACTGAACATGCACTGACATGCAACTGAGTTAACTGATGTATTCTTTAGTTGTATTATGAGTTAATAACTTGTGAATTAATTAATAACTAATTCACCCAACTCATCTCTAGTCTATTGATCAGTTAGACTAAATACAACCAGTTTAACAAAGCTAAACTGAACACAACTCCATCAACTGCACCTCCAGTCCACTAAACTCAACTCACTTGAGTTCTAACTGAAGTCCTGCATGCAAATATTAGTCATCCCATAGGTAACCACGTATTTCCTTGTGGGATCTGCATGTACCACATCCGTAGCTCATTCTGAAGTGCTCCAAGAGAATAAGATCAAGTTTATAGTCCAAATATTATTATGAGACAATAATATTTGACTTTTCTATTTTTGACAGCCAGTCTAAAAATAGACTTTGATCACTCACACTGTGATCACTCACACTTTCATCAAAAATAGAAGTCCATCTATTTTTCCCAACTTGATCAATCATCCATAAACATAGACATGATCCATATGTCTAAAAATAGACTTGCGCCAAAAATAGCCTGCGGGCCCACTTAGTGAAGGCGACTCTTTTCACTAAGCTCCATCATCTTGTTGCAATCTCAACAAGAATTTCTTGTTGCACACTTTTCAACACTCCCTCTCAACAAGAAAGGCTTCCTCTCAAACCCGATCCTGTAACTCTGGAATGTTCTCCATGCAACACATCTGGCCGGTCCACTTGCTCTGTCATCAAAGTCTCTGACTGCTATTGCCTCTGTCGACTGAAACTCTGCATCTCTGTGCTCTTCAGTATCTGACTGCTCTAGCCTCTGTCAGTTTGATTTCTGACTGCATCCGTGCTGCTGCTGGTTCTATCTCCCAGCATTGCATCCGCACTGCACATCCCAACTGACCTCCCTGTTGGGATAGAAACACCCTCTGATGCTGAAGCTCTACCTGCTGCTGACAAGTGCTCCCTCTCTGACATCTGCGCTACTGCAACATCTCCATGCATCTCGCACCATTGCACACCTCTCTGTGCCACCTAGCACTGTGCAAAACACTTGTGCCTCTCGCATTGCTACAGCCTGCTAGCTATGCGCTGTCCTGGGATTCCCTGCACTGTCGCTCTCTCTGCCGCTCCATCCGCATCTGTCTCTACCCAATCAGTCAGTTCCTGCTACTACACATCGGGGCTCTCGTAGCAAGGTCTCATCCAAGAGGTTGGGTACCTCAAGGATCCTGCCCCTCCTCCTTGGGACAATCAATCCACATCACCCCACCTCCTACCTGGAGGTATGGCTGCATGCGATCCCTCAACCCACCTGGCTTGAAGTTTCCCCCTACTGGAGGTCTCTGGATGAGTAGATGTCTCTACTCGATCTCCTTTCAGCTTCCCCTGTTGTGGCTCCTCCACAACCTCCTGAAGCTGCTGCACTAATCGTGGCTCCTCCACAATCGTCTGAGACTTCTTCTGGCTCTGCATGTTGAGAGGTAATATACGCTCCCTCTCAACCACCAAGTCTCCATCAGTTGCCTTGCTGCTCAAGGCTTTGCATGCATCTTGAACCTCAAGAGCATACAGGTTCTTGACCCATGAACCAATCTTCTTCACCTGTCTGGTGATGATGTGTCTAAGGAAAACCTTTCCCTTACTGAAGACTACATCATAGCCTCTGTCTTCCAGCATCGCGATCGACACCAAGTTTCTCTTCAGTCCTGGTACATACTTGACATCGGTCAAGGTAAGGCGAGCTCCATGCTCCCTCTGAAAAATAACCGTGCCTACACCTGAGACACTATACTTCTCATCATTACCCATCCCTATGAGTATCTGGAGATCTTTCTCCTCCAAAGTACTGAACAAACTTTTGTCACCGGTCATGTGGAAAGAAGCTCCACTGTCAAGAAACCAACCACTTCCCATCATGGATGAAACCATGCATGCGAAGAGTGTGAAGTCCAACTCAAACTGTGAAGCAAGTGAGGCTGCCTCACCTTCAGATCCTTCACCGGATCCCTTCTTGGACTTCTTCTTTGGGCAATTAGTAGCATAATGACCCAACTCATGACAACGAAAGCATCTCACCTTCACCTTGTCAACCTTCTTCCCATCATTGGAAGAACTGGATTCGGAAAGAGAAACCTTCCCCTTCCCCTTCTTCGCCTTACTCGCTAAGGCACAGTTCTCCTCATCCTGCATGGATGAAGAACCGTCTCTGGTGCTCCGTCTAATCTCCTCCTGCATCAAATCCGACCATGGTCGTTCCCAATTTGGCAGTTTCTCCCTTCCATTCACCGAGTCCTGGTAGCTATGCCAACTCTTAGGAAGGTCAAGGAGTCCTAGACTCACCATCCTCATCATCAACAGTAACCCCCACACTTCCCAGCTCATCTCGACACGGAGTGAACCTCGTGAGATACTGGGGCATACTATCTCCATTCTCGAACTGAATGTTTCTGAGTTTTATCTCTTGCTTTGGAATAAAATTCGAATTCCACCAGCACAAAACTCAACTGCTTCCGATCTAGAATTCGTGAGAACACAATATTTCTCGTACAGAGATTGACTGTATGGGCTTTCACCGGATATTTCACCTTCCAAAGGAAGGATGAATCCAGAGGCTACCTGGCCCGATTACAGGCTCTGCCTAGAGAAATAGAATGTAAACACTTCCTAAATAGTAGATCTGATGATCAATCCTGGCTTGATATCTTGTAAAAATCTCTTCTACAAATCAAGCAGCTCTGATACCATGTAGAAACGTTTTCTACAATTATCTAGCTCTGATACCATGTAGAAACTTTTTCTACAATTATCTAGCTCCGATACCATGTAGAAATTTTGAATAATTTAACACATATTCACAGAGATTATCCTGATCATACAATTATAAGCGGAACATGTATAATACATAATCTCCTCTACGTTGATCATCAATTTACAGAAGCAGAAACATCCATAGGCACACATAGAAGCATCAATCAAACTCATAAACACAGTATGTATCCCGGGGAAAGCATCTCGCTAAAAACCCCACACTATCTGTATATTATATTGATTGAATCATGTAACATTACAAAGTACAATGCTTATCACAAGCAATCCAGTACCATGCCCTTCTGTTACACACAATACAGCTCAGATTTGATCTCCAAATCTATCCCACTGCTTGCCTGCCTCCACTGCTCAATACCTGCTCAAGAACTGATGAGAATGGCTTCCCAAACTCGTTTTTCACCTGCAAAATAGTCACTCACTCTTTGTGGACGTGAGCAAAGGCTAAAATGTGGGCCAAATACGTGAGCAAACTCATTGGCGTACTCAATCCCTTGATTGTGCAAGATCTGATGCACAACTATAGTCACAACTGATAGCAATATGATTCTCTACCACTTGTCCCTGTTGAACTGAACATGCACTGACATGCAACTGAGTTAACTGATGTATTCTTTAGTTGTATTATGAGTTAATAACTTGTGAATTAATTAATAACTAATTCACCCAACTCATCTCTAGTCTATTGATCAGTTAGACTAAATACAACCAGTTTAACAAAGCTAAACTGAACACAACTCCATCAACTGCACCTCCAGTCCACTAAACTCAACTCACTTGAGTTCTAACTGAAGTCCTGC
Source organism: Pinus tabuliformis (assembly GCA_031772625.1). Lineage (NCBI taxonomy): Eukaryota > Viridiplantae > Streptophyta > Pinopsida > Pinales > Pinaceae > Pinus > Pinus tabuliformis. The sequence goes on from CM062819.1 coordinate 322,999,044, forward strand.
ATGCAAATATTAGCCATCCCATAGGTAACCACGTATTTCCTTGTGGGATCTGCATGTACCACATTCGTAGCTCATTCTGAAGTGCTCCAAGAGAATAAGATCAAGTTTATAGTCCAAATATTATTATGAGACAATAATATTTGACTTTTCTATTTTTGACAGCCAGTCTAAAAATAGACTTTGATCACTCACACTGTGATCACTCACACTTTCATCAAAAATAGAAGTCCATCTATTTTTCCCAACTTGATCAATCATCCATAAACATAGACATGATCCATATGTCTAAAAATAGACTTGCGCCAAAAATAGCCTGCGGGCCCACTTAGTGAAGGCGACTCTTTTCACTAAGCTCCATCATCTTGTTGCAATCTCAACAAGAATTTCTTGTTGCACACTTTTCAACACAAGGTTCAGGAAGAGATACAACCCAGAGGGCTCCAATCCAGCATCTCCTTCCCAGCAAATGGAATTCCTATCTTCACCCCCTTCAAAGCATTAAGCACCCAATGATTCCAGTCTCAAACCAACAACAATTCTTTGCAATAACAAAATTCCAGCCTCTTGATCTCATGGAGGAGAGATCCATATATAGATGTTTGGAGAGAGGATGAGTTAGCTTGAGATCTGACTAGTGTCCTCTCCCTCTGTCAGTTCTTGATTCCACTTGGAGGTTCTTGCTTCCACTTGGAGATTGGGAACCTCTTACTGATCACTAGTCGAATTCACTGAGGCAAGTGTCATTGAGGAAGATTCTGGAAGCTTCCTGGGTCTTGACACCTCTTGGAATGAACTTGCCATTTGTCAAATCTCGCTCAGCGCACCCTGGTAGTGCTTCTACCTGCGTTGCAGTGAAGGTAGCCAGTGTTGAATTTGCATTTCAGCGCAGACAGCTAGTGGAGCCACTGAATTGATCCTGAATTGACTTGTTTTTGAGCAGTTTTTGGTGGAGAACTTCTGTGAATTGCTGTGGTTTGTTAGCCTTGTTCCTCTAGGGGTAGGAACAACATGTTTAGGGACTTTGGATCCCTTAGATTATGGACATTTCATGCTCAATGCTGTAAGGCACAAAAATGTCTATAACAGTTGCCCCCTAAAGTATGAGGCCGTTTATCGGGTGAAATGCTTTATCAGGAGGATCTGAAGTTCATCCAATGCTGGGAGGAGACCTGTAATAAGATACAATACAATACATTATTTTTCATACTGCTTTCATGATCTAGCTGAGGTGGGCATTCCCATGCTCAGCTTTATAAATTCATTTTTCTGTACATAGAACAGATAATCGTCTGATGGTAGACTGATAATTTTGATGAAATTATCATCCTTTGGGTAGGATGATTATCTGCTGCAATGATGTACATGTCAATGTCTTTATCTTTTCTGAATATATATCGCAGCCCGGATGGATGAAACTAGATCCGGAGTCTTCAAACTCGTTCGATCTTCACTCTAAGTACAAGTCGATCCATGTGAGAAATGTTCTGAAGTCGAACATGGAAAGACATCGCTTGATTACCGGTCAATGAGGTAAACCGTTAACAAGCGCGAGAGGAATCACCGATAATGATAATGACCCTCAAGGTACTACAGTACAATTCACATGGTGTGAATAAAGGACTTGGTGTCGAACACCACACAAAATCTTTCGGTCGAAGGTCATTGATGTATACCTGTCGCCGGAAGTGAGAAGCTTGCCATTGAGGCATGCAAGCTTCAAAGTACTGAAGGGGTTGTTCCTAGATCAACTTCTTGGATAATGAGCTGATGTCGACAAGAAGTGATCCGTCAAAGGAGGGCCTTAATGAATCCCACATCAATGACACGGAACGGAGCTAATGATTTTGATGGAGGTGAAAACGATCCGTGACATATGATTCAGGGTGGCGGTCATGAAAGGATGAAGGATAATGTACAGCAGTGGATGGGACACGGTTGACTTTTCTGAACGACTTCTCTTGAACATATGGTGACACTGATGCGATGGATCGGTAGCATTACCCTAAATATGGATGGTATGGTGAGACCATGGTGATGTGACCGGTGAATGAAACAACCCAACCCCATTGTGGTACGGAGGAAAAGTGTCATGTTCAAGAGCGACTTGCTACCATCAAAGTTTTCTTGAGTTTCTCCCAATTTTTCCCCAGTCATTGCTGACCAGTACCTCTTTATTTTTGTCAAGCTTGAGGAGGATAACATATGCTTGTTCTATAACTTGCCCTTCGGGAAAGCCCATCACTATGTTTTAACGAGCCTAGCGATAGTGAAACTCGTTCTTGTCTAAAGACAAGTTTGTCGCTATTTAATGATTTTAACGAGTCTAACGACAAAGATAACTCGGTCCTTTTCATTTTTAGAGAGTCTGAAAAGGTACATAAAGTTAACTCCAAAAGTCCTTTTTCGTCATCTAATCCCTTAGGTCCGAAAAAGTATAAAACAATACAGAAGGGATGAGTTTTCGATAGTTTTAACGAGCCGAATAAAACAAGCGCTCGATCTTTTTGTGCAATAATCCCTCAGGTCCAAAAAGATTAAAATCTAGAGGAGGGATAGCACTTCCTGTCCCTTTAACGAGCTGGAAGGCCAAGGACTCGACAATCTTTTCATATTTTATGAGTCAGATGAAAAGAGCTTAAAGAAGACTCGTCTTTTAAGGAACGAGTGATGAAACAGGTTAGTAGCTGATTCCAGGTACAGGTTGGAATTTTCCAATCACGGCAGTGTCACAAGGATGGCTAGTGAAATCACTCTTCGCAGCTGTTCCTCAAAATGGGTAAACAAACATATGGAGGTGAACGATCGGCCAATGGAAAAGTGGAGGTGACGGTGCAAACACGACCAAGGCTTTAATGGCTGATGATATTACATTCACTGTGGTTATTTACCGGGTAGTTCATTTTTTAACGAGCTTAAACGCGGGTGGAAACATTTGCTCAATCTTATGTTTATTTTTTAACGAGCATGAACTATGTGCTAAAACTGCTTGGATATTGCGTTTATTTTTTAACGAGCATGAACTGTGTGCTAAAACTGCTCGAATAATCCAGTCATATGATAAGAATGTCTCATGTAAGATTCCATTTTTTATGGAGCTTGCGCCTTACCAAAGCTATGCCCCGCATCCTTTCGTTATGCAAGTTCGGAAACGACTAATCCTACGAGTTTAAAGGGTTAGACCTACAGGTTTAAAGGGAAGACCTAAAAATTTAAAAAATAAATAGCTGCCCCTTGCTTGCACTCCGAAAGGTTTGCATGCCCCCAGGTATAAAATAGAGTTTCAAGGTTACCCCTACTTTAGTCCGGCAAAACAATTGTTTTACCGAGAGAGGCCTACCTCTTTCAGGTTACCAAAGATTGCTCCATTCGCGGCCACGAATAAAACACTTCCTCAGCGATGTCTACTGAAATAGACAAAGGTGAGCGACGGTGCCCGCCAAGTCACATAACCTTGACAAAAGAATCTTATTCTAGAACAACCCCTCTTCCACTCACGGACGGGGTACAAACTAGTCATATTCTCCCACAGAAACCTACCCTATACCCAAAGTTTTCCTGCTGAAGCAGACCAGGACGCATGCCCCCTGGGTTCCAGTCATATCCTCCCGGATTACTCGCGCTCATCAGGAGGACGGACCGTGGGTTGAGACATTTCTTGCGTGAAGAGACCATTTAGGGATGGTATATGACTATTTGCGATGCGTGATCCGGGAAATGAAAGCTGGTCCACGAGCTTGACCACTCTTCCTTCGTGCGGAAAACACATTACTCTAAAGAGTGAGGAGACGATGGCTCCCATGCAATATATATAGTCTCGTCCAAGGAGTAGGTTATAATCCAAGGGTCCTTGAACGACCATCACGTTCATTTGAACGGTCTTCCCTTTCAATGTTATGGGCACATTGGGGAGGATCCCTAAAGGTCGACTGGTTCCTTTATCAAAGCCTGTCAGATTTCTCATTTCAGGCAAAAGCGTTGGCGAACCAAGCGCTTTCCAAGCAATAGAGGAAAGGATACTCACAGATGCCCCCTCATCAATGATAGTGCCAACCATTACCATTCCGTATATTTGAACGATAATTCTGAATGGTATGCTTGCTGGCAAACGGGGTCTGCCTAGTTGGTTCCAGTCGAACGAGACAACTAGGTTGCTTGGTGGTGGGACCGAATAGACGGCCGGGTATGACTCTGACGAAGTTCCTTCCTGCGATAAAGGAATGGGCAAATTGCCCCCTTGTTCATCGGAGTCTGTGTTGATGAAGAGAATTCAGACGGTGTCGTCTTTATTCTCCTCTGTGATGGTATCATTTGAAGATAGAGCCTCTGAAGGCAAAACCAGGTCAACTGTCGCCTCAACCTTTTGACTTTCGTCAGGTATGGATTCAGACGGTTCATCCTCAATGATAGGTGCTTCGGGTGACCACCTGAGTGGGTCAGCCGGGTTCTCAACTGGTGAAGGACTTGGCAGGAGTTTTTGATATCCAGGAGGAAGTTGCGCTCGTAAAATCAGGCGATCTTCCAAAACTCTTTTAGCCTTGTCTAAGAAGGGACAACGGTGGATGGCATGGTCGCCTTCACACAGTTTGCAGGGAAATATAGCTTTCCCTCTCTGTCCTGTGACTTCACTTTCACTAGTTGACGGTGAGCTGTCAACATGGCTATCAGAGGTCGACGCCACCGAATTGTGCAAATGGGGAGACCAGTCCCTTAGTATCCGAGGGATGCAGGGAAAATCTCTGTGGAAGTGGTCTCCCTTGCATATGACACATGGTGATTTAGGCCTAGTCAGTGCTGTGTGTGGATTTTTGTCAGACGCCACTTGTTTGCCCCCAGTCGCTTTTGGCTCTTTCTTCTTCTTCCCTTTCTTCTTCTTTTCCTTCTTCTCCTTAGGAACTTGGTTTTTTGTTTTACCAGTTCTGTCAAGCGAAGAGGAAGGAGGAGAGGAAGAATTAGATGAAGTAGAAGGCTGGTGGGTAACTCTGGTCTGGTCTAACTGTTGATTCGACTGTTCAGGAATGGTGGTGTTCTGAACGACGTTGGTTGAAAAGAGCCAGACCAGCAGGCCAATTGTCAGTCCTGGAAGCAACAATGTGGCCATATGGGGCGCACCAACATCTCCCCAAGAGGAGAAGGGACTAGGATTTCCACCAAGGGGAATTCCTTGGTTGGTGTGCTCCATTTTTTCAACCTAAAGATCAACGCAGGAATAGGGGGGATTGTTCCGTTTAAAATAAATTTTTAACGACGCTTAGACACAACTTGCTTTTTCACTTTTAAAGAGTCGAGAAAAAGCTAAAGATGACTCTAGTCTCCTTCGATGTTTTAACGAGCCCGAAGTGACAAATGCTCAGATGGACTTTTTCCGTTATAGAGTCTGAAAAGGGCCAAAAGGAACTGCTCTGGAATTCTAGGTAGAGGGTGTGCCAAACTTTTCGTAAAACCACAGAATACTTTTTAAAGTACGGGCGGTCGATCTTCCTGAATGCTGTGTTCAGTGCATTGCGATCAGTAGGGCGACCGACACGGCTTCCTAAGGATAAAGGTTTTATGCCTATAGGGGTCTCCCGATATATACGCGATGGTACGTGGGAGCACAATCCGTACTGGCGCTATCGTCCCTTAGGAGGAATCACCCACCATCAACGAGATCGATAGTCACCAGGCTTTACGACGCCGGAACACGTCTCTAGCCTAGACCTCTATGTTGTGCGTTATGTTGCAAAGCGTTGTTAAGTTCATTCAATTTATTTTAGGTTGATCTTTTTAGAAGTTTTCCTTTTGAGGTTCACCACGAGATGTATGATACAATTCCTAAATGCAGTCTAAAGATGATAAGCAAGATTTATATCTTTTCAACTTATGAAAATCCTAGCTACAAAGGGAAAAGAAAGACACCATCTTTTCTCAAAGAGCAATCAGCACACTCTAATGCACTTTCCCTAAATCAAGCATGCAAACTATCAAGATGCAAATGCACAATGTAGGTGTTTGTTTTCCGCTTTCTTAGTATTGATGCCTACAAAGAAAGCTTTTTGTACAACTTTGAATTTTCTTTTAAATGACAAATACAAACAAGTTTACTTTTTCGAAATAAGAGAGGGTAGAAGAGATTACAACACTTAACGATTTCCGAAATGAATACTTGTTTCGACACTTAAAAGAGACAAACTCAAACCAAAAGCAAAAGTAAATGTATAATCAACTGTAAACAACCAATGAACTCTCTCCTAAGATCACAATCAACAGATCTGAATCAAGGGCTACAGGATGACTATTTCACTCTTGCAAAGGAAAACTGTAAATGACGCCACAAACACATAAAAACACTCATAGTCTTTTTGTACAAAAGGAGGCGAAATTTAAGCAGAGAAAAGGAGTTATCAGACTGGTACCTATGCTGGTTACAGGCTGCAAAAATTAGAGATCAAAACAAGGCAAAACAGAGCAGAGAACCCCAGCTGCACAAGGCCTAACTGGATCAGCGCACCCTCAACACAGGGGTTTTGAGATTCAGCGCAGGTAGCCTTCACGGGACCTGCGTTGAAATGCAGAACCTCTTCACAGGGTCTGCGCTGAAGGAGAAACGAGAGTTTCTCATTGGCTTCTGGGTCACAGTTTGCTGATTAATCTACGGTTTCAGGCCAAATAAAAGCAACAAGCAAGGTACAATCAAAGGGATGCTTTGAGGGAGTACTAAGATCTATCACAAAGGATCATCAAATCATTTGTGAGTCCATTGTTCATATCATAGACAAATCCAGTGATTGGATCAAAGCAGCAGCTGTCTACTTTGCATCTGAGAATAGCAGATGCAATTCGATTGTTGCTGTTGAGTCTATGAAACAAACAATGATGGAAACACAAATAAAATGACTAAACAGATCTACCCAGCGGAGTCGCCAATTTTTTGTGGGGAAAAATGCCTATGCAGGACGATCCTATCCACCTAAGGTGTGACAGTGCCTTAGCAACAAACAGAAACAGCTACTCTAGTATTCTTCCTTTATGAATTAAGAATGAAGAGAGATGGATGGACTAACCGGTGTCTTCCATTTGTCCCTCGATCCAGTTTCCCTTCTCTTTGAGAGTTCCCAGCTACTTTCCTTCTCGCTCGCCCAGCTTCAACAGGTCTCTGCAAGATCACAAGAAGAGAACACTACACAAGACATGGATTCATATTCATAACTAGTTCAGGATTAGAAATAAACTAAACATACTAATGCAATCATACATAAAAAATACATCAGTATATAGGAGAAACCAAGATAGCTTTATTGATGAATAACAAGGTTCAGGAAGAGATACAACCCAGAGGGCTCCAATCCAGCATCTCCTTCCCAGCAAATGGAATTCCTATCTTCACCCCCTTCAAAGCATTAAGCACCCAATGATTCCAGTCTCAAACCAACAACAATTCTTTGCAATAACAAAATTCCAGCCTCTTGATCTCATGGAGGAGAGATCCATATATAGATGTTTGGAGAGAGGATGAGTCAGCTTGAGATCTGACTAGTGTCCTCTCCCTCTGTCAGTTCTTGATTCCACTTGGAGGTTCTTGCTTCCACTTGGAGATTGGGAACCTCTTACTGATCACTAGTCGAATTCACTGAGGCAAGTGTCATTGAGGAAGATTCTGGAAGCTTCCTGGGTCTTGACACCTCTTGGAATGAACTTTCCATTTGTCAACTCTCGCTCAGCGCACCCTGGTAGTGCTTCTACCTGCGTTGCAGTGCAGGTAGCCAGTGTTGACTTTGCATTTCAGCGCAGACAGCTAGTGGAGCCACTGAATTGATCCTGAATTGACTTGTTTTTGAGCAGTTTCTGGTGGAGAACTTCTGTGAATTGCTGTGGTTTGTTAGCCTTGTTCCTCTAGGGGTAGGAACAACATGTTTAGGGACTTTGGATCCCTTAGATTATGGACATTTCATGCTCAATGCTGTAAGGCACAAAAATGTCTATAACACCTAGGTGAAAACCTCCTTTGAGGCACCTAGGCAGACCTACTAGTTGAAAACCTCATTGAGGCAGCTAGTAGGCCTAGAAGAAAAAAAAAAGAAAAAAAAAAAAAAATAAATCCGTGCCCCATGCATCTCTTTTATGAATGCATGTACTCTCCAACATCTGCAAGCAACGAGAACAAGTTGGTACCAAAAGGAAATTGGTCAAGCATAGTCAAAAGAAGTCAAATTTTGACTTTCCCCTCCTTTTCTCAAATGCTCCAACAAGGCCAAGGCCATGCCAGTCCATCACCATCATCTATTTTCACCATACCCATCATTCTCAAGCTTCTACCATTCAGTTTGCTTGTTGTCCTAAGAACTACAAGATGCTCTATTTTACTATAGGATACAAAAATACACAAAGAAAAAAATTGTTTTTACCATAACTTGAAAACCATGCATCCATTTTCCAATCTGTTTTAGGGGGAGATGCATATGGATGATGGTAACACGCTTAAGCAATTTCAGTAAATTCTAGTGCACAATTTTTGAGAAATCAGCCTCCATCACCTACAACCATGTTCGCATTTTCTCAATATCGGTACATCCATTTAAAAATATGTTTTATGGGGAGATGCATATGGATGATGGTAACATGCCCAAGAAATTTCAGAAAATTCCAGTGCAAGGTTTCCAAGAAATCGGCCTCCATCACCTTCAACCATTTTTGGTTTTTCTTGAGATCAGTGCATCCATTGACCAACTTTTTTTTATTGGGAAGGTGCATAATGATGATGTAAACATGCTTAAAATGGTTTAGGTCAATTAATTTTATCGTTTAGGAGACATGGACAAAACAAGTCGATATCCTGAAAACCTACAGGATTCCTTGAGATCCTACGGGATACAGAACAACACCTACAGGATTGGCAGTGAGCAATTTTAAAAGGGAAAAACAGAGGTTGGCTTCATCAAGTAGTGTTAGGGAGGTAGGCTCTACATTTCCCCATATTTTTCCAAGTGAACAGAACATAAAAAAACCCTTCTAGTTTGTTGAAAGTGATTGCAGCATAAGGAGATTATATACACAAAATTTTTAAATTTGGTATCAGACATATACAAAACTCCATCCATTAGAGAAAAATGACAGGGGGAACCCATCAACACAGTGAGGCTTCATCAACACCCTCCTATACTAGAGATATTCACAAGGCATAATTGGATGTGTTTCTTTGAAAAATTGAGGGGATATGATGATGAAGTAGCTAGAGATTTGCAGTCATCTTTAGCATGGAGATCTAGAGGTCAAAGAAGCTCCTCCAGAGCTTAGAAATGACATCAAGATCATCACCATCACCATCCAACACCTGAACATCAACATAAATCAGCAGCAACATGCATGTCTCTCCAACAACCATCAGATAGGTACATGTATGCAATATTCTTGAGCATATTATAGTTACAAATTTGTTGTCAATGCATGAGAGCTGAGGTTTTATAAGCTAAGGATGGGTCAGCAGTCTCAAGTTCCTTCAACTATTTAATTGCATCTCACTCCCTCACTCATGCAATATTGAAAAGTCAAATTATGAAGTGTGATGATTCCATGGAATGAGGACAATAGTTAAAAGAAGAGATTTTTGCAAAGGCCAAGTCACCACAACACTCCAAGCCTTCCATCCACTTCATATTCCCTATTTATTCATCATTCATCCATCCCATTTCATTCTTGAAAAAGCAAACATAGCATCCTCTCCATTTTCACAAACCTACACTACTCCCTCTGAGCTCTAACATCATCATCCAATCCCTCTTCATCATTTCTCATCACTCCCATATAGTTAGAATACCTTGAAAGAGGAGAAATGACTACTACAGGAAGGAAAAATGTTGCTACAAAAGGGAAGAAATGAACAAAGTATGCTAAACCCCAAGATGGCAGAGCTTTTTCAGAGAACTCCAAGGTCATTAGGCAGTCATCTAGGCCACAAGAGAGAAGAAGAAGGAAAAAAAGGAAATGAGGCATTCACCATGAAAACAAAACTCAAACTGCAGTGATGAAAAGATGTTTCCCAAGAGGTCTCCAATCTCTTTCTAGCTTTTTTCCAAGGCCTAAAAATGGGAAAAAGGAATGAGAATCAAGTTGAGGGCCTGTCCTATGCTCAAACTATCATTTATGCTCAAAAAGGGTATCATGTAGTTTTAACAGGGTTTCCTGTAGTTTTGATAGGAATTACTACAAGATGTCCTACTTCTCATATAAATGCATTTTGAAGGTGTTAGAGGTGTCCAAATGGAGGAACAAGGTAGAAGAAGGTTGATAAGAGTGTGGAAGACCTTGCTAAACTGAAAAATATTCAAGAACCCATCTAGAAAGCGAGATTATGATCTCAAGAAACAATGATTTTTCTTTGCACAAATATGTTTTTGGGCTTGTCCTTGTAGAACATACAAACAAGATTCTTAATGCACAAGAGAGAGGCCACCCGGACCATGGATGAGGCACAATGAGGACACTAAGTTGCTCAAAGGATGAGCAACACTTTCAGCAGGGGGTATGACGGGCCTCTAAATTAGTCATAAATTAAGGCCCATGCCTCTAAATCAAAACATAAATTAAGGCCTATGACCATCTTTCAGCACATTAAACCTCTCTTTCTACATTACATAATTTATTTTTAACTTTAATATATTCATTAGGAATGTTTATGAATAATTGGATATTTGTGCCTAATATTATTTATTTTTGTAGAATATTATGAGAATATTGGGCAGATTATGAAGATTTGGAGGAGGAGATAATTTAGGGGACTTGTTACAGGGAAAAGTGTCTATTTAGAACTACTCTATCCCACTAAGGTGTGACAGCTACCTTAGAAACAAACAGAGAAAAACTACTTTTGTATTTCCTTTATGAATTATAGATAGAGAGGAATAGAAAGAACCAACCTATGTCTTGCGCTAATCCTTTGATCCAATCCCTCTCTTCTTTGATAGTCTCTAGCTACTTGCTCCCTTGCATGCCCAGCTTCAAAAAGTACCTGTAAGATCACAGAAGCAGAGCACTATACAAAGAAATGGATCTATATTCATAAACAAATTAGGATCAGATTTAAGTTAACCATACAAATGTAACAAGCATCAATGATACAAAAGCATGGAGGAGAACTCAAATAGTTTTTATTGATAAACAAGAAAAGACCCAGGAAGAGTTACAACCAGTTGTTCCAACCCAGCATCAACCTCCCAGCAAAGAAGCCCCTCTTCACCTCAAACAAAGCATAGATCACCCAACAATCTGATGTTTGTCTCAAAAAACCAACAGTAATTGCTTACAATATGCAAAATTCCAGCCTCTGGATCTTTGGGATGAGGGATCCATATATAGATATCTGTAAGGGGGATGAGTCAGCTTGTGATTTGATTAGTGTCTTCTCTCTGATAGTTCTTTCTTCCACTTGGAGACTGAAGGCCTCTTACTCATCTTTGGTCGAATTCAGTGAGGCAAGTGTCACAGGAGAAGATTCTGGAAGCTTCCATTGTCTCTCCACCTCGCGGAATGACACTGCCATTTGTCATTTCTCGCCCATCGCACCCCACAGAAGGGACTTTTGAAATGCAACGCACCCTCATAGTGTGTTTAGGTGCAATGCAACGCACCTAGCCAGTGGAGCAGCTGAAATGATCCTGTTTTGACCAATTCTGAGCATTTTCTCATGGAAAACTTCTGGGAGAAGCTGTAATCTGTTGACCTTGTTCCTTTAGGGGTTAGAACAACACTTTTAGGGACTTAGGAGCCCTTGGTTTATGGACATTCCATGCTTGTGGTTGCAGGGCACAAAAATGTCTATAACAGTTGCCCCCTAAAGTATGAGGCCGTTAACCTTTTGGTGTCGGGTGAAATGCTTTATTATGAGGATCTGAAGTTCTTTCAATGCTGGGAGGAGACCTGTAATAAGATACAATACAATACATTATTTTCATACTATTTTTTCATGATCTAGCTGAGGCGGGCATTCCCATGCTCATCTTTATAAATTCATTTTCATGTACATAGGACAGACAACCGTCTGAGTGTAGACTGATGATTCTGATAGAGTCATCATCCTTTTGAGTGGATGATTATCTGTGCAGCAATGATGTACATTTAATGTTTTTATTTCCCTGAATATATATCGCAGCCCGGATGGATGAAACTAGATTCGGGGTCTTCAATCTCTTTCGATCTTAACTCGGAGTACAAGTCGATCCATGTGATAAATGTTCTGAAGTCGAACATGGAAAGACATCGCTTGATTACCAGTCAATGATGTAAACTGTTAACAAGCGCGAGAGGAATCACCGATAATGATAATGACCCTCAAGGTACTGCAGTACAATTCACGTGGTGTGAATAAAGGACTTGGCGTCGAACACCACGCAAAATCTTTCGGTCGAAGGCCATTTATGTAAACCTATCGCCGGAAGTGAGAAACTTGCCATTGAGGCATGCAAGCTTCAAAGTACTGAATGGGGTGTTCCTAGATCAACTTCTTGGATAATGAGATGATGTCGACAAGAAGTGATCCATCATAGGAGGGCCTTAATGAATCCCACATCAATGACACGGAACGGAGCAAATGATTTTAATGGAGGTGAAAACGATCTGGTGATATAAGGTTCAGGGTGGCGGTCATGAAAGAATGGAGTATAATGTATGGTAGTGGGTGAGACACAGGTGAATTCTCTAAATGACTTCTCTTGAACATATCGGCGACACTGATGTGATGGATTGGTAGCATTAACCCCAAATGTCGATGGTATGGCATGACCATGGTGATGTGACCGGTGAATGAAACAACCCAACCCGACTCGGACACGGAGTGGAAGTGTCATGTTCAAGAGAGACTTGCTACCAATAAAGTTTCTTTGAGTTTTCTTCCCAATTTTCCCTAGTCATTGCTGACCAGTACCTCTTTATTTTTGTCAAGCTTGAGGAGGATAACATATGCTTGTTCTATAATTTTCCCTTCGGGCAAACCCATCGCTATGTTTTAACGAGCCTAGCGATAGTGAAACTCGTTCTCATCTATAGAAAAGTTTGTCGCTATTAATATTTTTAACGAGTTTAACGACAAAGATAACTCGGTCCTTTTCAATTTTAGAGAGTCTGAAAAGGAACGTAAAGGTAACTCCAAAATTCCATTTTCGTCATCTAATCCCTTAAGTTCGAAAAAGTATAAAATAATACAGAAGGGATGAATTTTTGATACTTTTAACGAGCCGAACAAAACAAGCGCTCGATCTTTTTGTGTAATAATCCCTCAGGTCCAAAAAGATTAAAATCTAGAGGAGGGATAGCACTTCCTGTCCCTTTAATGAGCTGGAAAGGCCAATGGCTCGGCAATCTTTTCATATTTTACGATTCAGTTGAAAAGAGCTTAAAGGAGACTCGTCTATAACATGGGTAGCAGCTGATTCCAGGTAAGGTTTGGAATTTTCCAATCACGGCAGTGTCACAAGGATGGCTAGTGAGATCACTCTTCGCAGCTGTTCCTCAAAATGGGTAAACAATCAAATGGAGGTGAATGATCGGCCAATGAAAAAGTGGAGGTGACGGTGCAAACACGACCAAGGCTTTAATGGCTGAAGTACTACATTCACGATGGTTATTTACCGGGGAATAGTTCATTTTTTAACGAGCTTAAACGCGGGTGGAAACATTTGCTCATGTCTTATGTTTATTTTTTAACGAGCTTGAACTATGTGCTAAAATTGCTCGATTAATCCAGTCGTATGATAAGAATGTCTCATATAAAATGGCAATTTTTAGAGTTTTGCCCCACATCCTTCCTTTATGCAAGTTAGGAGATGACCAATCCTACGAGTTTAAAGGGTTAGAGGTCCTAAAAATTTAAAAAAATAAATAGTCGCTCTTTGCTTGCACTCCAAAAGGTTTGCATGCCCCCAGGTATAAAACAGAGTTTCAAGGTTACCCCTTCTTTAGTCCATTAAAACATTTGTTTTACCGAGAGAGGCCTACCTCTTACAGGTTACCCAAAGATTGCTCTATTCACGGCGGAAACAAAACACTTCTCTGGCGATGCCTACTGAAATAAACAAAGGTGAGCGGTGATGCCCGCCAACTCACATAACTTTGACAAGAGAATATTGTTCTAGAATAACCCCCTCTTCCAATCACGAACGCGGGTATAGACTAGTCATATTCTCCCGCGGAAACCTACCCTATACCCGAAGTTTTCTTGCCGAAGCAGACCGGGGTGCATGCCCCCTGGGTTTCAGTCATATCCCTCCGAATCACTCGCGCTCATCAAGAGGACGGACTGGAGATTGAGACATTTCTTGCGTGAAAAGACCATTTAGGGATGGTATATGACTATTTGCTATGCGTGATCCGGGAAATGAAAGCTGGTCTACGAGCTTGACCACTCTTCCTTCGTGCGGAAAACACATTACTCTAAAGAGTGAGGAGAAAATTGCTCCCATGCAATAAATATAGTCTCGTCCAAGGAGTAGATTGTAATCCAGGGGTCCTTGAACTACCATTACATTCATGTGAACGGTTTTCCCTCTCAATGTTATGGGCACATCGGGAAGGATCCCTAACGATCGACTGGTTCCTTTATCAAAGCCTGTCAGATTTCTCATCTCAGGCAAAAGCGATGGTGAACCAAGCGCTTTCCAAGCAGTTGAGGAAAGGATACTCACAGAAGCCCCCTCATCTATGATGGTACCAGCCATAACCATTATATATATCTGAACAATAATTCGGAATTGTACACTAGCTGGTAAATGGGGTCTGCCTAGTTGATTCCAGTCGAAGGAGACAACTAGGTTGCTTGGAGGTGGGACCGAATAGACGACCGAGTACGACTCTGACGAACTTCCTTCCTGTGGTAAAGGAACGGGTAAATTGCCCCCATGTTCATTGGAGTCTGTGCTTATGAAAAGAATTTAGACGGTGTCATCCTTGTTCTCTTCAGTGATTGTATCATCTGAAGATGGAACCTCTGAAGGCAAGACCGGGTCAACTGCCACCTCGACCTTTTGACTTTCTTCTGGTATGGATTCAGATGGTTCATCTTCAATGACAGATGCTTCGGCCGACCACCTGAGCGGGTCAGCCGGATTTTCAACTAGTGATGAACTCGGCAAGAGTTTTTTATATCCAGGAGGAAGTCGTAACGGTGAAACCGAACGATCATCCAAAACTATTTTAGCTTCATCTAAGAAGGGACAACGGTGGATGACATGATTGCCTTCGCACAGTTTACAAGGAAATCTATATTTTCCTTTTTGTCCTGGGGCTTCACTTTCACTAGTTGACGATGTGTTTTCAACATGATCATCAGAGGTTGACGACACCGGGTTGTGCAAACGAGGAGACCAGTCCCTTAAGATCCGAGGGATGCAAGGACAATCTCTGTGAAAGTGGTCTCCTTTGCAAATGACACATGGCGATTTAGGCCTGGTCGGTGCAGTGTGTGGATTTTCGTTAGACGACACTCGTTTTCCCCCATTCACTTTTGGCTCCTTCTTCTTCTTCTCTTTCTTCTTCTTTTCCTTCTTCTCCTTAGGAACTTGACTTTTGGCTTTACCAGCCCCATCAAGCGAAGAGGAAGGAGGAGAGGATGAATTAGAGGAAGTAGAAGGTTGGTGGGTAACTCTGGACTCATCTAATTGCTGATTCGATTGTTCAGGAATAGTGGTGTTCTGGAGAAAGTACTAGGATTTCCTCCAAGGGGAATTCCTTGGTTGGTGGACTCCATTTTATCAACCCAAAATCAACGTAGGAAAGGGGTAATGAATATTCCGTTTAAAATAGATTTTTAGACGCTTTGACACAACTTGTTTTTTTTCATTTTTTAAGTGTCGAGAAAAAACAAAAGATGACTCTAGTCTCCTTCGATTTTTAATGAGCCTGAAGTGACAAGTGCTCAGATGGACCTTTTCCGTTAAGGAGTCTGAAAAGGAACGAAAGGGACTGCTCTGGAAGTCTAGGTAGAGGGAGTACCAAAGCAATCGCAAAATTGCAGAATACTTTTTACGGTACGGCAGTCAATCTTCCTGAATGCTGTGTTCAGTGCATTGCGATCGATAGGGCGGCAGACACGGCTTCCTATGGATAAAGGATTTAAGCTTATAGGGGTCTCCCAAAATATACTCGACGGTACGTGGGAGCACAAGTCCGTACTGGCACTTATCGTCTCAAAGTGGAGGAATCACCCAACCATCAGTGAGAACAACAGTTATCAGGCTTTACGACGCCAGAATACGTCTCTAGCCTAGACCTCTAAATGTTGTGCGTTAAGTTCCAAAGCGTTGTTAGATTCATTGAATTTATTTTAAGTTGATCTTGTTTATGAAGTTTTCCTTTCGGGTTCACCACGAGATGTAGATGTAATTCCTAAAATGCAATCTAAAGATGATAAACAAACTTTTATCTCTTTTGTGCAATGAAAATCCTAGCTACTAGGGGAAAAGAAAGACATAATCTTTTCACAAAGAGAAAAGAGCACACTGTAAATGCACTTTCCTAAATCAAGCCAAACAGACTGTCTATATGCAAATGCACATGCATGTATTTGTTTTCGACTTTCTTAGTAAAAAAGAAAGTTGATGTACAAATATGAATTTCTTTTCAAGCGACAAATATAAACAAGCTCTTTTTCGAAATCAAAAACATAGATGATTACGACACCTTACGATTTTGAAATGAACACTCGTTCTTGACACTAGAAAATTACAAATTCAGACCAAAGGCAATAGTAACAGGATAATCGACCATCAACAGCAATCAAACTTTCTCCTATGATCGAAATCGACACTTGCGACTGATTCAAATCAAAGGACAACAGTACGACTATGCTACTTTTGCAAAGGAAAACTGTAAACGATTCAACAAACACACAAAAACATCTACAGTTCTTTTGTACAAAGGAGGCGGAATAACAGCAAGGAAAAGAGGCTTCAAACAAACATATACTGATCACAGGCAACAAAATTCAGGGATAGAACTGGAAGAATGAAGCACAAGAACCAAAGCTACACAGAGCTAGTCTAATCAGCGCACCTGTAACACAGAGAATCTGAAATGCAGCACAAGTTGCCCCTTTGGGAAGTGCACTGAAATTCAGGATCTATGAACAGTACCTGCGCTGGGCTAGAAAAGAGACTCTGTCCACGTTCCGGGTCACAGTTTGCAGTTCAGTCCTTGGTTTTTGGCCGAGTAAAAAGCAATTAGTAATGCAACAATCAGGGGTATATCTAAGGAGGATCTAAGAGCTATCACAAGGGCAATTAGATAGTTTGTGAATCAGCTGTTTAAATCATAAAAAGATCCAGTGAATGGATTGAAGCAGCAGTTATCTACTTCGCATTTGTTATAGCAAATGCAGTTCGAAAGCTACTTATAAGTTTATGAAACAAACAACAAAGAATGATACACAAACAAACTAATTAGACTTCCCCAGTGGAGTCGCCATTTTTTTACAGGGAAAAGTGTCTATTTAGAACTGCTCTATCCCACTAAGGTGTGACAGCTACCTTAGAAACAAACAGAGAAAAACTACTTTTGTATTTCCTTTATGAATTATAGATAGAGAGGAATAGAAAGAACCAACCTGTGTCTTGCGCTAATCCTTTGATCCAATCCCTCTCTTCTTTGATAGTCTCCAGCTACCTGCTCCCTTGCATGCCCAGCTTCACAAAGTACCTGTAAGATCACAGAAGTAGAGCACTATACAAAGACATGGATCTATATTCATAAACAACTTAGGATCAGATTTAAGTTAACCATACAAATGTAACAAGCATCAATGATACAAAAGCATGGAGGAGAACTCAAATAGTTTTTATTGATAAACAAGGAAAGATCCAGGAGGAGTTACAACCAGTTGTTCCAACCCAGCATCAACCTCCCAGCAAAGAAGCCCCTCTTCACCTCAAACAAAGCATAGATCACCCAACAATATGATGTTTGTCTCAAAAAACCAACAGCAATTCCTTACAATATGAAAAATTCCAGCCTTTGGATCTCTGGGATGAAGGATCCATATATAGATATCTGTAAGGGGGATGAGTCAGCTTGTGATTTGATTAGTGTCTTCTCTCTGATAGTTCTTGCTTCCACTTGGAGACTAAAGGCCTCTTACTCATTTTTGGTCGAATTCAGTGAGGCAAGTGTCACAGGAGAAGATTCTGGAAGCTTCCATTGTCTCTCCACCTTGCGGAATGACACTGCCATTTGTCATTTCTCGCCCATCGCACCCCACAGAAGGGACTTTTGAAATGCAACGCACCCTCAAAATGTATTTAGGTGCAATGCAATGCACCTAGCCAGTGGGGCAGCTGAAATGATCCTGTTTTGACCAATTCTGAGCATTTTCTCATGGAAAACTTCTGGGAGAAGCTGTAATCTGTTGACCTTGTTCCTTTAGGGGTTAGAACAACAATTTTAGGGACTTAGGAGCCCTTGGTTTATGGACATTCCATGCTTGTGGTTGCAGGGCAAAAAAATGTCTATAACAAGACTTGTTCCGTACTATAGGAGGACCAATAATAAATAATAAATCAACAAGATATTATGGAAATATGGCACAGATTGTGGAACTCCAATGATTGGGAAAATCTAGGAATGTGTTCCACTAATCAAGGGACCAGATCCACTAAACAAGGGACCAAATCCACTAAACAAGGGATTTTGGTGGGGAATATTCCTCCATTCATGGGGAATGATTCCTAATCATTTTTTATAAGTACCAAGTCGAATTTTCCTCTAGATATAGATTTTCATTACTGTTCTTGTCGAGAGAATTCGTATTTCTGCTACTCCATTATATTTTATTGTAGGGATGTAATCGTATTGATGGAATAATGAAGATTGGTGTCATGTTTATCTTCTAAATCTTGTTCTCTTCCATAGGTATTTGAGTTTCCTTGGGCTTGGCCATCCCAAGAACCTCGGAGCCTTTTTGTATCATTTTCTTCCCTTCTTTTCAGCTTATTCACATGCATCTCTAGTTTTTATTTCTTTTTACTTTTGCATTTCGTATTAATGATTTCTTGTTGTAGGATTGAGTTAAATGTTTAATGAAAGTTCTTTTGTGGGATAAAAGACATTATTTCATCCTTCTAAAAGCTTTGTAATTTCATAGTAGTCATTGAGTTGGTTGGATTAGTCTTCTTATTCCCAAATCTAGATTTCTGGAACTTCTTTGTGGCAAGGAATAGTAAATTTCTATTATTTTTTAGAGCATGATAACGAGCTTCAATTGAGTTGTTACCACTTCCATTAGATCACAAAAACATTCTAGTTCATAACAAAAATTACCCCATTGCATTTGCACTTGATTAGGTTAGGCACTTTTTAGATTTACTAGCTCACTATTTCTTGAATTTCTAGTTTTTCGACTAGTAATGTTTTTCTATTTTTTAGCATGGGTTAACAGAGGTATTTTTGAGTTATTCCACTTGGAATCGGGACCTAAGACATCCTAGTTAATAAAAAAGGTTGTTCCGTCCAATTTGTATTTGATTTTCTTGGTCATTCGATGAATTATATTAAATATGTACATCATGTAGTAAATCACTGTAGCATCCTGTAGGAAAGCCTGTTTTGAGTACGAATTGAGAAAAATCATCATTGAAGCTAGGATTAGGCCTCTAATTGACCTCCATGCCATCAATACCAATATAAACTCTTGTTCCACACTTAGGTCAGCATTTTTCTAGTTTTCAATAGTAGGATTTGATTTCCATTTCTTCTATCTTCAGTCTTACATTAGATCTCGTCAATGTTTTATATCATTCTACAAAGCTTTCCTCATGCATGAAGTAGACAACGAGCTCATGAAATTATGTTTCCTTTAGATAATTGAAATTCTTCTTGTTTGCATGATTTTTGGGTAAATGTCAATGTTTGATGCAGTGTAGGGGTTTTAGGAGTATAGAGATATTTCATAGTCAACAACCTCATCCCAACTTCATTCACCCATGGTCCTCACTTTCTTTCACTAAACCCTCACCAATTTCATCATTTCACAAGGAATCTTCTCCAAACTTTTTGAGCAAATCCATCCATCTCCGAACTTTGGTTTTGAGTTCTAAAGTGGTCCTAGGCACTCCCTTGTCTCATTCCATCCACCAACCACCTTCCCTAAGCTTTCCATCACCTTCAACACCCATCCTTTTGCTCCCGGTTGTATCCTGTAGGTTTTTAGGGGATCTTGTAGGTTTTCAGGACATCCTCTAGGAAATCTTGTAACATCCTATAGGAAACCTTGTTTTGAGGCCGAATTAAGGAAAAAGTATCTAGGAAGATAGCAAAGGGTCCCTACTTGTCTCCCAAGCCTTCTAACCATTCACCATCATCTCCAAGCCACCTACCACATCACCAAAAGAGATTAGCTTTCACACTATCACATGAAAAAAGACAAAAAGAAAAACAGATTTATTTTATTCATTTCCATGCATAATCGCAGAAGGTTTGATGGTTTAAATTTGCATGCTTAGGACAGTAGGATTGCATACATGTTAACTCAGAATTCTTTTGAAGCAAATCCTCTTAGTAGTTAGTTAGAAAATGGTGTGTTTTAGCATTTTATTTTAGTCTCTTTCCTTGTATTTTCTTTCTTGCAATAGGTTAAGGTTCCATTTCGAACATTTCATTTTCTGCAATTAGTTTAGGATTTGAATTTAGTACATGCACTCCATTACATCATGACAATGAAGGAAGGACACATTGTGTGCTACACATATAGCTTCGATACCTCTTAAGTTCGTTTGAACCTCAGGTTGATAATTAAAGTCGGTAGCCTATGTGTCCTACACATATAGCGTCGATACCTCTTAAGTTTGTTTGAATCTCGGGTTGATAATTAAAGTCGGTAGCCTTGGGAGTTGTAGCATTCTTGCTGCAATACTGAGGCTCATCAATAGGTACCTAGTCCTGATTATTGATGAACTTCTGGACCAGCTCAAGGGGGCCAAACATTTCAACAAGATTGACTTGAAGTCAGGATATCACTAGGTGCCTATCAAACCCCCAAATGTGTGGAAGACTACCTTCAAATCTAAGAAGGGCCTTTTCGAATGGTTGGTGATGCCGTTCGGATTGACGAATACCCCTGAAAACTTCATGAGATTGATGGAAAACATCTTGCAGCCCTTCACCAATGCATTCATGGTGGTGTATCTAGATGAAATATTGATCTTCAACCAGAGTTGGGAAGAACGCCTTCACCATATTCGGCAAGTCCTTCAAACCCTTCGAAAACACAAGTTGTGTGCTAACTTGGAGAAATGTAGCTTTGGCCTGACCCAGGTTCAATATCTAGGGTACATCATTAATGAGGAGGGTGTACATGTGAACCCATCCAAGATACAAGTCATTCAAGATTGGCCAGCCCCAACCAATCTAAAAGTGCTCCGTAGCTTTTTGGTTCTTGCCAATTTCTACCACAGGTTTGTGTTGGGTTCTCTCATATCGTTTGGCCTTTAAGTTAAGTCACCAAGGGTGGAGCGCAAGAAAACTTATTTTGGTCGGAAACCCAGTAGTGAGCATTCCCTGAGTTAAAGAATTGCCTCTATTCTGCACCAGTGCTCACATTACCAAACCTACAACAACCATTTGAGATTGAGATAGATGCCTCTGACATGGGAATCCAGTGGCTTAAGATAGTGAGACACTTTCAAACACAGTCTGAAAGTACCCCACTTACGACAAAGAAATGTATTCCATTCTGTAGGCATGTCGTCAATGGAAGAATTACATTATGGGGAAGGAAATGGTCATCCAGATAGACCAGCGGTCTCTACAGTTCATACAGACACAAGGGCAGTTGTAGAACGATGTCCATCAGAAATGGTCCACCTATCTACAACCGTTCCATTTGATCATTAACTATAAGAAGGGCAGCTCCAATAATGTCATTGATTGCCTTAGTAGACCATTGGTAATGGCGCTGATCACTGTGCTCGACTCCTCTGGGCAGGAGACATCAGGGTGGCCGTATGTTTACAAGAGCGATCCTGAATTCGACAGCATATACCAGACACTCCTGGAAGGGAAGAAGGTTCCAAATTTTCACCTTTAGGAAGCACTGTTATGCCACTTGAGACATGTATGTGTTCCTTCAAGTGAGTGTGCCAAGATGATTTGAGAGGCACACTACAGTCGAGTCATTGGACATTTCGAAGTAGAGAAAATAGTGGCGGAATTGCAGAAGTAATTTTATTGGCTGAAACTTTGTCAGGATGTTGGGAAGTACATTAGATCCTGCACTGCCTGCGCCATTTCCAAACCAACCATTGAGAAGTAGGGAATGTATACTCCTCTACCTACTCCTAGCCAGACTTGGGAATCTATGCCCATGGATATATGTCAGGCCTTCCTTTTACAAAGCACAACAATGATTGTGTTTTTGTGGTCATTGATAGATTCTCTAAGATGGCCATCATTGTGGCCTGCAAGAAGAGTATCTCAGCAGAGGCCACTACTAAGCTCTTCTTTGGGCAAGTGTGGGTACACTTTGGGATCCCATAGTCCATTATCTCAAATCGGAAAAGCAGATTCTTGAGTGCATTTTGGTCAAGTATATGGTCGATGCTGGATACAAAACTCACTAAGTCCACAACTTTCCTTCCCCAAACTGATGGGGAAAAAGAGGTTGTGAGCAGAATGATCGTACACATTCTTCGCATGTACAACTCGAAGCATCCATGCACATGGGATGAAAGTCTCCCCTGTGTCCAACACAGCTACATCAGAGCTATCCACAGCTCAACAAGCCACAACCCCTTTCAGGTAGGGCTAGGATTTCAACCATTGTGCCCCATTGATGTGGCCATACAATTTACATCCACTCAGGTAGATTCGGCTCACATGCAGTTTGAAGTTGAAAGGGCTAACAAATTCATTGAGCGGATTCAACACATCCACCAATAGGTCCATGATATATTGGATGAATCGAATGCTAAGTACAAGCAGCCCCATGATCAACATCGAGTGCTGTACAACTTCCAGGTGGGAAAAAGTTTGGATTCATTTGCAGAAAGAGAGCCTTGCTGGACCCCACTACAAGCTTTGTCTGCTCCGATATGGCCCATACACCATCACCAAGGCCATCGGTGACAATGCCTTCAAGCTCAGCATCCCATCGTTCCTTGGTCTGCACCCATTGTTCAATGTAGATCGCCTTCAACCATACTTCCCACCATTGTTGGACACATTTGACATTGCAGAACAGCTCATGCTCACACAGCTAAAACCAGACTACATGGAACAGGCCACCACTGATTGGTTCATGAACACACAGATCAAGAGAACTCACCACCAAAAGATCCAACTATATTGGGTTGTCAAAGCTTGCCAACTCCTTCGCCAAGGCAAGTGGCTTACCAGGGACCAGGTTTAGCAGAAGTTTCCCCATCTCATTGAGGCACTCAATGCAATTTGGACCATTGCTTCCTAAGGGGGGAGGAATGATCCAGGTGGATATTGGTGACCACCTACCTATTCCACTTGGACCCCCAACACTATCTCTTTCATTTTTTCAGTTTCCTTAATTGTAGCACAGTTTACTATTTTTGGCAGTTTTTTGGGTCCTGAACTTCTGGAGCCGTTTTGAGGCCCTAAACAGAATTTTATGGAAAACAGAGAGATTGAAAAAGTCCCAAACTACCTTTCGAGTTTTCTTTTGGCCTTCTCTTTGAGATCTTTGAAGTGAGGTACTATGATAGCCAAATGGAGATCAGATGCCAAAGTTACGACCTCGGGAAGTTGATGTAATAATTTACCCAAACGGGGCCCACAATTTTGGCACTTCATCTCCTAGGGTTAGGGCTGTGGATGTTTAGGGTTTTCCGTTGTTTCTCAATAATAAATAGTCCTGTGAGCCTCATTGTAACACAATTCAGAGGCATGTAGCCTCCACATCTCTCCTCAAGGATAAGCTAACATAGCCCGAGCTATCTTATTTCCATTCTGTTTGTAAGCATAGTTCAAATTTTTTGCATTAATGAAATGAAGTGTTTTTCTATCTTGTCTCTATATTTATGATTATATATGTAAGTTGTTGTGTTCCTGTTTAAGTTCATATCAGTTTCATTCATTGCGTTCGTTGCATTCAGTATGTTGTCGTCAGCTATTTTTCATGATGATGCTCACTGTGATGGCGCTGTTGTCATATCTTGATGTCCTTGTCTACGAACAACTTGATATTTTCGTAAGTGGGAAATTTCGTAAACACTTGATCGGCTACATCCCCAAGTGTTCTCTAAACGTGTCTTCGACTCTGCTCTCTTGGAAACCATTATACCTGCTCTGGTGAGAGGAAAATGAACACCTATAATACTTGGAGACATGGAAACACTCATGGAAAGCAATATGTGAGTTGAAAACCAAAATGAACTTGAGAACTAACTTGCAACATACCTATCCGACTGATCATGAAGGTTGAACAATTTTGGCCGAGAGGTCGAGAAACTGACTGCCAAGACTATGCAAGGCATAATCTGGGCTGATAGGAGACTGAACGATTGCTGGAATTGCGCAATGCATAGTCCAGTCTAGCTGTTGGCTGCTAGAATTGCACAATGTAAAATTTTACCTAGCCATGACTGTAGTCACATTGACTACATTGCGTAATTTTCTGGGCCAGTAGTCACTGTACCTCAGGATTGCGCAAAGCAGGCCAGGAGAAAAGCTACTGGGTAGAAATGTGCATTTCTGGAGAGGAAGACAGAGCCTTCCCTTTAAGGATTGTGCAATGTTGTCTTGGTGAGGCAGAGTTCAGGCCAAGGTTGGCCAAACTCGCCGTCGGAAAACTAAAAGAAAATATGGAATTGAATGCATGGCAACACTAAGTGAAAATAGAAGTGATTGATCATGCATGCAAACATTGAATGAAAGATTCAGTAAACAGATCAACATGCATGTGGGTGAAGTGAGTCGCCAAATTGGTGAACGTTTGTGCAAAACAATTTCACACATGTGACAGTAGTGAGATAGAAAATAAAACTGAAATGGTGTTGGTACAAGCTAACATGCATCAAAATGACAACAAGCGCTCACTGAAATCAAGTAGACAACATTCGTACGAAGCGAAACACAAAAAGTGCCAGAAGTGAAACATGGGTCATGGAAAGCGGGCTTACGCTAAAATAGTTTAGTTGAATTTGCTGACAACTTCTAGATGTGGTGTGGGATGTCAGAGCTGCAAGGTTGATGTGAGGAGTGAGATCTGCAGCATCTGATTGATGAGTTCTGATAAAATTGAGGTTGTGACGCGCATGCCACAAATCTAGGGAAATCAGAACTTGGTGTGAGGTTACTGAAATGATACTTGCATGTAACCTCAAACTGCCCAAAATAGATCCCTGAAACAAAGGATGCCTTTGCATGTTTCCTTCAGAGAAGCAACCCATGCATGCAAGTCTGCTTTGCTCGGTCCCAGAGGGAACCGGTCAACTCAACTACACATGTAAGAAGTTGTTCGACTGCTAGGAGAAAATTCTCATTTCTAGCTGGGATCTAGGCTGGTTGCCAACGAGATTTGTGCAATTTATGGGCAGAGCAGCTGACTGCTACCTAGATTTGCACAAATTCTAGGCTGAGCATCCATGCTAGGGAAAATTGCACAATTTTCACTGTGAGTGTTAACTACCAGAATTGCGGAATTCTAGAGCCCTGTATGCTGCCAGTCAGGATTGCGTAGTTTCTGGAGGGGAAGCTAGTTTCCCTCTAGAATTGAGCAATTTCTTGGGGGAGCTGCTTAACCTACAGTTGGACCAAGTCCGGGTGATCAACCTGTGAAGGGAATGCATCGAGCTGTGATCGACAGGCTGCCTTTGTGCAAGAAAAACACTAAAGCTTGTGAAATTGACAAAGCAAGGAAAGCTGCTGTGAAGTTGGTAGGGAGGCTTCAAAATGTAGTTAAGACAAAATTTGGAGGGTGATTGTAGCTGCTACAACACTTGGCGACACACTGGTAGAACTCAAGCTCTCTGAATGGACCTTGTTCGTGAAAAGAAAGTCTAAAACCTCTGGAAGTATTGTTCAGTTCTCAGCTCCTTTTGGTTCCCACACTAGCTTGATTGTAAGATGTAGCACCTTCCAAGATCTTGGTCAATTGACACACAGTCCAAGCCAAGGAAACACAGTTGTTTCGATTGGGGTTGAGAGGTATATTGGTGGACAAGTAGTATAGTCATCAGAGTCTTAGTTTCATCTCTAGTGTCATTCCGCTGCCAGCAGGCCTGGGCAATACCCAAACGAAGTCACATAGGAACACAAGCATGGCTCCACTGCTAGCGAGCCTAGTCAGTACCGTGGCGGAGTTACTTGCATCACCTATCTATGTAGGAATCCTTTCTCTTCTTTCACCTTATTCATTTTTCATTTTTTTTCAAAATTTTCTTTTACTTTTTTTTTCATTTTTGTAACTGTGCATAACACTTATTCATTTCAGAGGTGGAAGAGGGATCCCAAATTATTGAGAGAATAAGAGGTTGTTCTAGCAGATAAGTAGTTTATTATACCTCTGAAGTGCCTATTAAGGTTTCCCCCCTAACCTTACTCTACTTGACTGAGCTAACAAAGGTTAACCCAAAAACAACCAACTAGAATAGGTGACACTAGTTAGCATGCAAGCGTTGTGTTTTCACCAAGGTTCACTTCGAACAATATGTATTTTCCTTCAACGTATCATGGACTAAAAGTAATAAGTTCTTCATATAGAGGCAGGATGACAGATAACCAAGTAGTGATAGCAGTACAAGGTCTCTTGTACTTTACCCAGCTTGCTTCAAGAGTCATACATGGTTTCATGCGAAACTATCCTGCAAAATGAAACAAGCGAACTAACAAACAACAAAGCAAAGTAAGACTAGAAGAAAAGTGAAAGAAAAGAAAGTAAGCAAACAAGTGAGCAGACAGACAAATAAACAAAGAAAGTAAGAAAACAAGCATGCAAGCAAACAACTCAAAAGCAAACACTACTCCTAATCCTAAGCTAATAGTGCATGGCTAATCTCATGTGAAGTAATACTTCCAATGCAGCCATTGACGCATTGGTTGACCTATGTTGGTGAGGGCATGGTTCGCGAATAAGACAGCTGTACGAACCAAGAAACAAGAAAGATGTAACAGTGAAGACAAACACACTTCGAGCTTACAGGCAACCATAGAACAAAGATGAGTGAAAGTGCATGACATGCATTCTATGGATCTGCCATGATGTTGTGCTACACTGCATGAAAATGTCAAGTGTATGCATTCTCTTTACTGCGACAAGTAAGAAAAAGAGAGAAAGGTAGACCACTTGTGTTGTGCATGTGTGCTTTCTATGTAAGATTCCTTCAATGCATGAGCGATGGGATCGTGTAGTTCGAGTGGAGGAAGCGAAATGTGGGTGCTTGGTTGATCTTCAATGCAAAGTAGAGAGTGATGATGAGCCTTGAGTGTTTCAAAAATTTCCTGACCAGAAGTGAAACCAACCACAGGACAGTGAGGGCCTGCATAACCATCAACTCGGGTTGAAGTTCCATGATAGTTTGGGGGGTTTCGACTTCATTAATAGATATATCATTGTAGATTAGTGTCTTGGATAGATTAACAATGATTGAATCAACACCGTGATCAGATGAGGAAGTGAATAGTTCATGACAACCAAGATCAGAAAATTTGAGATGTTCGTTGTCATCCTCATGATTTGATGAATCGGGGAGAGGGGTAGATGTGAAGAAAAGATGTTCACCCTCTATTTTTTCAAGAAAGATAGATGACAAATTGGATTGATTTTCGGAGGAAGATGTGTCCTCTCCACACTGTGTTGACAAAATGACATCCGATGTGTCATGTGAATGATCGAAAGTAGAAGCATATAGATATGGGTTTTCACAGGGTAAATCAGCAGTGGAAGAATCACAAGGGATGTCAGGATGAAGCAGATGAGGCATGGTTGGAAGGGAGTCATCCTTCACCATGGGCTCTTCTTTAGATTCCCACACACACTCATCATGAATGATGGCACAGGTTAGCTACAAAACACCAACTCTGTCGACAGCTTGATCCTTGTTCACAACAGGTGAGGAGTATGGAATTGGAGAACACAAGACAATACAGTTCGGAGGATCAACAGAACACGAGGATGGAGGTTGAGGGAATGAGTCCACATGACAACCAACAGGCTTGCAATTCAAATCTGCACAAATCTCAAGCACAGGTGGGTGGGAGGATGTGATAGTTCAACAAAGGTGTGTGAATGATCTCCCACATCACATCGTGGTGGTGGAGTTGTTTGATGAGGTGAAGGAGGATAGTCACTTATGACAACAACTGTGCCTGCCTATGATTGCACAACTCTATCACTGAAGTGTTCTGAGCGAGGTTTGGATACATGAAGAAGATACTCAAATATTCCACAAATAAATTCCCAATCGACTTCATCTTCAGGAAATCGGTATGCAAGATTTCAGAAGCGTGTGTAAAACTTATCGACTGATTCATCGGGTGCTTTCTATAATTTCAGAATTTCTTGATCAAGTGCTTCATGGTCAAAGTGATTGAAGTCATGGTCTATCTTTGTGACTAGATGAAAAAGAGAATGAATATATTTTTTGAGAAGTGTGGCACATCAGTGCATTAGGTGCCCTTGAAGCGTGTAGATGAACAATGCCCAGCTCATGTATTCCTCAAAGAATCCATGTCTTTTGCATGAGCCTATAATGCTGACTGGGAGCCTAACCAACGGTGCGTAGCCTCCACCATAATATGTTTCATGAGACAAGTTATCTGAGAACTCTTATGATATAATGAAATCATTTCCATAAGACATACATTCTCAAAGAGCAGCGCAGTAGTTAGTCATGACAGATGTGTAGAGATTCAAAATAGATGTGAGTACTCAGCTTGTCATCTGGCCCTCCTTCTAGTGCCAAAATGTTGACATGCTGGACCGGCCAACAAGTCAGGGGGTCTCCCCAGTAAGAAGTCCAAATTAGACCTCACACTGTTTAGTGTAGGAGTCCTAGCTGTGGGCCATATAGCAATGCCTTGACTGCGATTTCGCACAGAGGCAAGTAAGATAACTTTGTTGGTAGGAAGGGTGTGACCGCTATAGTGAGTCAAGGAAGGCGCATGAGAGGTTCTAACCCTTTGATTGCGCAGCTCCATCACTGAAGTGTGCCGAGTGAGGTTCGGATACGTGGAGAAGATACTCAAATCTTCCACAAAGAAATTCCTAATCGATTTCATCTTCAAGAAATCGGTATGCAAGATTACAAAAGCGTGTGTAAAATTGATCAACGGATTCATTGGGTGCTTTCCATAATTTTAGAATTTCTTGATCAAGTGCCTCATGGTCAAAGTGATTGAAAGCATGGTCTATCTCTATGACTAGATGAACAAGAGAACGAATATATTTTTTGGACAATGTGGCACACCAGTGCATTAGGTGCCCTTGAAGCATGTAGATGAACACCGTGCAACTCATGTATCCCCAAATAATCCATGTCTTTCGCATGATCCTATAACGCCGACTGCGAGCCTAACCAAGGCTGCGTAGTCTCCACCATCATATGTTTCATGAGACAAGTTATCTGAGAGCTCTTCAGATATAGTGAAATCATTTCCATAAGACATACATTTCGTAAGAGGAACTCGGTAGTTATTCATGAAATATGTGTAGAGGTTCAAAACAGATCCAAGGACTCATATTGTCATCCTGCCCTCCTTCTAGCACCAAAATGTTGACGGTGTTGGACCTGCCAACATGTCAGGGGATCTGCTAGGTAAGAAGTCCCAATTAGACCTCAGACCATTTGGTGTAGGCTTCCTAGTAGTGGGTCATATAGCAATGCCTTTATTGCGATTTCACATAGAGACAAGTAAGATAACTTTGTTGGTAGCAAGGGTGTGACCGTTGCAATCAGTTAAGGAAGGTGCATGAGAGGTTGTAACACATGTGGGTTGAGATGAGTGCGCCCCTTGGAAACCTATAATAATACTCGGATGGGAAGGGAACCCACGAGAAAACATGCATCACAAGCTGGAAAGCAAGTCAGCTAGCAATCCAAACCAATCAACACATTTCAGAAAGATTCATACATACTCATATGGAACAGTCCATACATGCATGCATAAGAAAGAAAATACATATGCCATTTAGAGTAAACAAGACAACTGGAATACAATATAACATATGCATGAAATGCTTTGGATCTTATTATATAAATAACTATATGTTCCAGTCATACAATACATCCATGTACACTTGCTAGCCCCAATAGTGGAATGTTACAACCACATCCACCTGCTCCTCCAAAGATATGAACTAGCTCTGTGCAGTGGAGAAGCCAAGGCGTGTTACAATACTGTCCAAGCTCTCTCCAAGATAGTCTTCTTAGAAGCTTGGCTGAACAAAAGCCGATACAATGAGTTATGAGAGACTACTTATAACAAAGGGTGGGGTGACCCTTGACATTCCCCTTTGTGACAGTTCAACTACCCTCATGACTCCTCATCTATTCTATGACTGTTACATCCAACTATTGACACTTGAAATTCCACTTGACACGATGTTACATTACAATGCACATGTGCTCATGTGAGACGAAATGGATTGAGCAAGCCATGCAAGACATCACTGACACTCGGTCAGTTGGGATGAGACTAACTCTTTCACATGCTTGTGATCGCGAAGGTGGTGAGCTGATTCCAAGCTTGGTCCTCCATGATGGTGTGCATGCACCCCATGGTGACATCTGGCTGAAGTGAACTCTTGTCTCCATTGCATCTGGTGCATTGGTATGGCTCCTTCATGCAACTCATCTGATAGCATGCACATGGTCTTCTTAGGTGTGCCTGAATTGGCAACACACTGATGCATAGTGTCCATGTTGATATTCAAGTGTGTGCTGGTGGTCATGCACATCAGCTTGTCGAAGTACATGTTCAACTCCAGTTGGACTTGCTTCTTGTCTTCACCTTGGTGAGTGTGCTAAATGGGTTGGATCACATGTGTGTGCACAATGACATGAATGTTGTTAAATCCCTTGCATGCGATCAACAACATTACTCATTGTGTCTGCTCCATGCCAGCTGCTAGGATAGATATATAACTTGTACAGGCACAGTTTCATCAGTGAAAGCATGTTGCGTCCATTGTTGTTCCTGTTCTTGCTACAACTCATTCGTCTATTTTTTCAGCTTCATGTTCTTCCTTGAGTTGCTGCTTCAGCACATGAAACTCCTTCTTTGTTCCATTCTCTGTCTTCGCACAATCTTCACGTCGCGTCATTGCCTCATATCCTGAGTTTCCAAATTTTCTTTTATCATCAATGGATCTGCTTGAGCTTGCAAATTTTTTCTGCCTCTGTGTTTTCAACAACCTTCCTCTTGCATTCATTGCATTCGTCACATTCATTGCATTTGGTATGTTTCCGTCAGCTACTATTCATGACGCTGCTTTCTATGATGCTGCTACTGTCATATCTTGATGTCATTGTCTACGAACAACTTGATATCTTCATGAGTAGGCAAGTTCATAGACACTTGATTGACTACATCCCCAAGGGTGATCTGAATGGTGTCTTTGACTCTACACTATTGGAAACCATTGTACCTACACTGCTAAGAGGCATACGAACACCTGCAATACCTGGAGACATGGCAACACTTATGGCAAGCAATCTGTCAGTTGAAAACCAAAATGAACTTGAGAACTGACTTGCAACATATGTGTGTGACTGATCATGAAAGTTGCGCAAATTTTGGTCGGGAGATATGGAAACTGACTTCCAAGACTGTGCAAGGTACAGTCTGGGCTGTTGGGAGACTGACTGACTACTGGAACTATGCAATGCACTGTCCAATTTGGTTACTGACTGCTGGAATTGCACAATGCACAATTTCAGCTTACAATGACTGTAGGCTCAATGACTGCATTGCGCAATTTTCTGGGCCAGTAGTGTTGTTGGGAAAAGTGTCTACTCAGAACGCCCCTATCCCACTAAGGTGTGACAGTGCCTTAGCAACAAACAAGGAAAATTACTTTCGTATTCTTCTTTATGAACTGTAAATGAAGAGGAATATGATGAACTAACCTGTGTCTTGCGCTAGTCCTTTGATCCAATCTCTCTCTCCTCTTTGACAGCTTCCAGCTACCTGCTCCTTCACTTGCCCAGCTTTACCAAGTTCCTGCAAGATCACAGAAGAGGAAAACTACACAAAGACATGGATTTACATTCATAAATAGCTTAGGATCATATTTAAGCTAAACATGCAAATATAACAAAACATCATTGATACACAAGCATGTAGGAGAAACTCAAATAGTTTTATTGATATAACAAGAAGATCCAGGAGGAGATACAACCAAGTGAGTCCCGATCCAGCATCAACCTCCCAGCAAAGGAATCCCTTCCTCACCTCCAACAAAGCATAAATCACCCAATGCACTGATCTCAATCTCAAAACCAACAGCAATTCTCTGCAAAGTACAAAATTCCAGCCTCTGGATCTCTGGGACGAGGGATCCATATATAGATGTATGCAGAGAGGATGAGTCAGCTTATGATTTGACTTATGGCTTCTCTCTTTCAGTTCTTGCTTCCACTTGGAGACTGAGAACCTCTTACTCATCCTTGGTCGAACTCAGTGAGGCAAGTGTCATTGGAGAAGATTCTGGAAGCTTCCATTGTCTGTCCACCTCGCAGAATGACACTGCCATTTGTCATTTCCCACTCAGCGCACCCTGGTAGTGCATTTAGGTGCGTTGCAATGCACCTAGCTAGTGTACTGGGGTGCTATGCAACGCAGGTAGCTAGTGGAGCAGCTGAAATGATCCTGATTTGACTGATTCTGAGCAGTTTCTGGTGGAGAACTTCTGGGAGAAGATGTAATTGGTTGACCTTGTTCCTTTAGGGGCAGGAACAACACTTTTAGAGACTTAGGATCCCTTGGTTTATGGACATTTCATGCTTATAGCTGTAAGGCACAAAAATGTCTATAACAGTTGCCCCCTAAAGTATGAGGCCGTTTATCGGGTGAGATGCTTTATTAGGAGGATCCGAAGTTCTTTCAATGCTGGGAGGAGACCTGTAATAAGATACAATACAATACATTATCTTCATACTGTTTTCATGATCTAGCTAAGGCAGGCATTCCCATGCTCAGCTTTATAAATTCATTTTTATGTACATAGGATAGACAATCGTCTGGTTGTAGACTGATGATTTTGATGAAGTCATCATCCTTTTGGTAGGATGATTATCTGTGCTGCAATGCTGTACATGTCAACGTCTTTATTTTTCCTGAATATATATCGCAGCCCGGATGGATGAAACTAGATCCGGGGTCTTCAATCTCGTTCGATCTTCACTCGATGTACAAGTCGATCCATGTGAGAAATGTTTTGAAGTCGAACATGGAAAGACATCGCTTGATTACCAGTCGATGATGTAAACTGTTAACAAGTGCGAGAGGAATCACCGATAAGGATGATGACCCTCAAGGTACTGCAGTACAATTCACGTGGTGTGAATAAAGGACTTGGCGTTGAACACCACGCAAAATCTTTCGGTCGAAGGTCATTGATGTATACCTGTCGCCGGAAGTGAGAAACTTGCCATTGAGGCATGCAAGCTTCAAAGTACTGAATGGGGTGTTCCTAGATCAACTTCTTGGATAATGAGCTGGTGTCAACAAGAAGCGATCTGTCAAAGGAGGGCCTTAATGAATCCCACATCAATGACACGGAACAGAGCAAATGATTTTGATGGAGGTGAAAACGATCTGATGATATATGGTTCAGGATGGCGGTCATGAAGGAATGAAGTATAATGTATGGTAGTGGATGGAACACGGGTGACTTCTCTGGATGACTTCTCTTGAACATGTCGGCGACACTTATGTGATGGATTGGTAGCATTTACCCCAAATGTGGATGGTATGGCGTGACCATGGTGATGTGACCGGTGAATGAAACAACCCAACCCAACTCAGGCACGGAGTGGAAGTGTCATGTTCAAGAGCGACTTGCTACCAATAAAGATTCTTTGAGTTTTTCCCAATTTTTCCCCAGTCATTGCTGACCAGTACCTCTTTATTTTTGTCAAGCTTGAGGAGGATAACATATGCTTGTTCTATAATTTGCCCTTCGGGCAAACCCATCGCTATGTTTTAACGAGCCTAGCGATAGTGAAACTCGTTCTTGTCTAAAGACAAGTTTGTCGCTATTAATGTTTTTAACGAGTTTAATGACAAAGATAACTCGGTCCTTTTCATTTTTAGAGAGTCTGAAAAGGTACGTAAAGGTAACTCTGAAATTCCTTTTTCGTCATCTAATCCCTTAAGTCTGAAAAAGTATAAAACAATACAGAAGGGATGAATTTTCGATAGTTTTAACGAGCCGAACAACACAAGCGCTCGATCTTTTTGTGCAATAATCCCTCAGGTCCAAAAAGATTAAAATCTAGAGGAGGGATAGCACTTCCGGTCGCTTTAACAAGCTGGAAGGCCAAAACTCGACAATCTTTTCATATTTTACGAGTCAGATGAAAAGAGCTTAAAGAAGACTCATCTTTTGAGGAACGAGTGATAAAATGGGTAGCAGCTGATTCCAGGTAAGGGTTGGAATTTTCCAAGCACGACAGTGTCACAAGGATGGCTAGTGAAATCACTCTTCGCAGCTGTTCCTCAAAATGGGTAAACAATCAAATGGAGGTGAATGATCGGCCAATGGAAAAGTGGAGGTGACGGTGCAAACACGACCAAGGCTTTAATGGCTGATAATGCTACATTCACGGTGGTTATTTACCGGAGGATAGTTCATTTTTTAATGAGCTTAAACGCGGATTGAAACACTTGCTCGGTCTTATGTTTATTTTTTAACGAGCTTGAACTATGTGCTAAAACTGCTCGATTATCCAGTCATATGATAAGAATGTCTCATATAAAACGGCAACATTTAGATTTTTGCCCCACATCCTTTCTTTATGCAAGTTAGGAAACGACTAATCCAAAAAAACAGATAAATAACCGCTCTTTTCTTGCACTCCAAAAGGTTTGCATGCCCCCAGGTGTAAAATACGATTTCAAGGTTACCCCTCAATTTTCAGACAAAACATTTGTTCTATCAGGAAAGGCCTACCTCTTTCAGGTTACCAAAGATTGTCTCATTCGCGTTACAAATGAAACACTTCCTCGGCAATGTCTACCGAGATAAACAAAGGTGAGTGACAACGAGCGCCACACACATAACTTTGACAAGAGAATCTTATTCTAGAATAACCCCTCTTCCACTGACGGACGGGGTACAGACTAGTCATATTCTCCCGCGGAAACCTACCCTATACCCGAAGTTTTCTTGCCGAAGCAAACCAGGACGCATGCCCCTTGGGTTTCAGCCATATCCGTCCAAATTACTCGCGCTCATCGGGAGGACGGATTGGGGGTTGAGACATTTTTTGCGTGAAGAGACCATTTAGGGATGGTATATGACTATTTGCTATGCATGATCCGGGAAATGAAAGCTGGTCTACGAGCTTGACCACTCTTCCTTCGTGCGGAAAACACATTACTCTAAAGAGTGAGGAGACGATGGCTCCCATGCAATAAATATAGTCTCGCCCAAGGAGTAGATTGTAATCTAAGGGTCCTTGG
This sequence comes from Pinus tabuliformis, assembly GCA_031772625.1. Lineage (NCBI taxonomy): Eukaryota > Viridiplantae > Streptophyta > Pinopsida > Pinales > Pinaceae > Pinus > Pinus tabuliformis. Next base: position 323,034,648 of record CM062819.1, read on the forward strand.
ACTACCATTACATTCATTTGAACTGTCTTCCCTCTCAATGTTATGGGCACATTGGGAAGGATCCCTAAAGGTTAACTGGTTCCTTTATGAAAGCCTGTCAGATTTCTCATCTCAGGCGAAAGCGGTGGCGAACCAAGCGCTTTCCAAGCAATAGAGGAAAGGATACTCACAGAAGCCCCCTCATCTATGATGGTACCAGCCATGACCATTCTATATATTTGAACGATAATTCGGAATGGTATGCTTGCTGGTAAACGGGGTCTGCCTAGTTGATTCCAGTCGAAGGAGACAACTAGGTTGCTTGGAGGTGGGACTAAGTAGACGGCCGGGTACGGCTCTGACGAACTTCCTTCCTGCGGTAAAGGAATGGGTAGGTTTCCCCCGTGTTCGTCGGAGTCTGTGTTGATGAAGAGAATTTGGATGATGTCATCCTTGTTCTCTCCAGTGACTGTGTCATTCGAAGATAAAACCTCTGAAGGCAAGACCGGGTCAACTGCCGCCTCGACCTTTTGACTTTCGTCGGGTATGGATTTAGCTGGTTCATCTTCAATGACAGGCGCTTCAGCTGACCACTTGAGCGGGCCAGCTGGATTCTCAACTAACGAAGGACTCGGCAAGAGTTTTTTATATCCAGGAGGAAGTCGTAACAGTGAAATCGGATGATCATCCAAAACTCTTTTAGCTTCGTCTAAGAAGGGACAACGGTGGATGGCGTGATCGCCTTCGCACAGTTTACAGGGAGATCTAGCTCTCCCTTTTTGTCCCGTGGCTTCACTTTCACTAGTTGACGGTGTGCTGTCAACATGGCCATCAGAGGTTGACGACACCGGATTGTGCAAACAGGGAGACCAGTTCCTTAGTATCTGAGGGATGCAAGGACAATCTCTGTGAAATTGGTCTCCCTTGCAAATGACACATGGCGATTTAGGCCTGGCCTGTGTAGTGTGTGGATTTTTGTTAGACGACACTCGTTTGCCCCCATTCGCTTTTGGCTCCTTCTTCTTCTTCTCTTTCTTCTTCTTTTCCTTCTTCTCCTTAGGAACTTGACTTTTGGCTTTGCCAGCCCCATCAAGCGAAGAGGAAGGAGGAGAGGAAGAATTAGAGGAAGTAGAAGGTTGGTGGGTAACTCTGGACTGGTCTAACTATTGATTCGATTGTTCAGGAATAGTGGTGTTCTGAACGACATTGGTTGAGAAGAGCCAGACCGGCAAGCCAATTGTCAGTCCTGGAAGCGACAATGTGGCCATATGGGGTGCACCAACATCTCCCCAAGAGGAGAAGGGACTAGGATTTCCACCAAGGGGAATTCCTTGGTTGGTAGACTCCATTTTCTCAACCTAAGATCAACGTAGGAAAAGGGTATGAATATTCCGTTTAAAATAAATTTTAAGACGCTTGGACACAACTTGTTTTTTCAGTTTTTAAGAGTCGAGAAAAAAGAAAAGGTGACTCTAGTCTCCTTCGATTTTTAATGAGCCTGAAGTGAAAAGTGCTCAGATGGACCTTTTCCGTTAAGGAGTCTGAAAAGGAACGAAAGGGACTGCTCTGGAGATCTAGGTAGAGGGTGTGCTAAACCAATCACAAAACTGCAGAATACGTTTTACGGTACGGCAGTCAATCTTCCCGAATGCTGTGTTCGGTGCATTGTGATCAGTAGGGCGGCCGACACGGCTTCCTATGGATAAAAGGTTTTAAGCCTATAGGGGTCTCCCAATATATACTCAACGGTACGTGGGAGCACAATCCGTACTGGCACTTATCGTCTCAAAGTGGAGGAATCACCCAACCATCAGTGAGGACAACAGTTACCAGGCTTTACGACGCCGGAACACGTCTCTAGCCTAGACCTCTATGTTGTGCATTAAGTTCCAATGCGTTGTTAGATTCATTCAATTTATTTTAAGTTGATCTTTCTTAGAAGTTTGCCTTTTGGGATCACCACGAGATGTAGATGTAATTCATAAATGCAATCTAAAGATGATAAGAAAATCTTTTATCTCTTTTCAGCAATGAAAATCCTAGCTACAAGGGGAAAAGAAAGACACAATCTTTTCTCAAAGAGCAAAGAGCACACTGTAAATGCACTTTTTCCTAAATCAAGCCATACAAACTATCAATATGCAAATGCACATATGCATGTATTTGTTTTCACTTTCTTAATATTGATGCCTAAAAAGAAAGTTGATGTACAAATCTGAATTTGCTTTCAAGTGAAAAACACAAACAAGCTTCTTTTCGAAATAAAAAGGTAGAGAAGATTACGACACTTTATGATTTTGAAATACAAACTCGTTTCGACACTAGAAAGTGACAAATTCAAACCAAAGGTAAAAGTAAAAGTATAATCAACTGTCAACAGCAAACAAACTTTCTCCTAAGATCAAAATTGACACTTACGACATATCTAAATCTAAGGACGACAGTATGACTATTCTACTTTTTCAATGGAAAACTGTAAATGATGTAACAAACACACAAAGAACATCTACAGCCTTTTTGTACGAAGGAGGCGAAATTAAGGCAAAGAAAAGGAGTTTTCAGACAGGTACACACACTGATCACAGGCTGCAAAAATCAGAGACAAAACTGGACAAAATGAAGCAAAGAACCTCAGCTGCACAGGGCAAAGGCTGATCAGCGCACCTGTTGCACAGAGAAACTGAATTGCAGCATAGGTAGCCCTCTCGGGACCTGCGTTGAAATGCATAACCTCTTCATAGAGCCTACGCTGGGGCAGAAACGAGACTTCTATCCGGGTTCTGGGTCACGGTTTGCAGTGTAATCTATGGTTTTTTGGCCGAGTAAAAGCAATCAGTAAGGTACAATCAGAGGGATGATTTAAAGGAGGAATAAGAGCTATCACAAAGGGTAATCAGATCATTTTTGAATCAGCTGTTCAAATCATAAACAAATCCAGTGAGTGGATTGAAGTAGCAGGTGTCTACTTTGCATTTGATAACGACAAATGCAGTTCGATTGCTACTTCTGTGTTTATGAATCAAACAACAAGAGAAACACAAACAAACAAACTAGACACGATCCCCAGCGGAGTCGCCATTTTGTTGTTGGGAAAAGTGTCTACTCAGAACACCCCTATCCCACTAAGGTGTGACAGTGCCTTAGCAACAAACAAGGAAAACTACTTTCGTATTCTTCTTTATGAACTATAAATGAAGAGGAATAGGATGAACTAACATGTGTCTTGCGCTAGTCCTTTGATCCAATCTCTCTCTCCTCTTTGACAGCTTCCAGCTACCTGCTCCTTTACTTGCCCAGCTTTACCAAGTTCCTGCAAGATCACAGAAGAGGAAAACTACACAAAGACATGGATTTACATTCATAAATAGCTTAGGATCAGATTTAAGCTAAACATGCAAATATAACAAAACATCATTGATACACAAGCATGTAGGAGAAACTCAAATAGTTTTATTGATATAACAGGAAGATCCAGGAGGAGATACAACCAAGTGAGTCCCGATCCAGCATCAACCTCCCAGCAAAGGAATCCCTTCTTCACCTCCAACAAAGCATAAATCACCCAATGCACTGATCTCAATCTCAAAACCAACAACAATTCTCTGCAAAGTACAAAATTCCAGCCTCTGGATCTCTGGGATGAGGGATCCATATATAGATGTATGCAGAGAGGATGAGTCAGCTTATGATTTGACTTGTGGCTTCTCTCTTTCAGTTCTTGCTTCCACTTGGAGACTCAGAGCCTCTTACCCATCCTTGGTCGAACTCAGTGAGGCAAGTGTCATTGGGGAAGATTCTGGAAGCTTCCATTGTCTATCCACCTCGCGGAATGACACTGCCATTTGTCATTTCCTGCTCAGCGCACCCTGGTAGTGCATTTAGGTGCGTTGTAACGCACCTAGCTAGTGTAATGGGGTGCTATGCAACGCAGGTAGCTATTGGAGCAGCTGAAATGATCCTGATTTGACTGATTCTGAGCAGTTTCTGGTGGAGAACTTCTAGGAGAAGCTGTAATTGGTTGACCTTGTTCCTCTAGGGGCAGGAACAACACTTTTAGGGACTTAGGATCCCTTGGTTTATGGACATTTCATGCTTATAGATGTAAGGCACAAAAATGTCTATAACAAGTAGTCATTGTCCCTTAGGATTGTGTAAAGCAGGCATGGCGAATAGCTGCTGGGCATAAATGCACATTTCTGGAGAGGAAGGCAGAGCCTTCCCTCTCAGGATTGTGCAATGTTGTCTTGGTGAGGCAGATTCTAAGCCAAGGTTGGCCAGACTCACCAATGGGCAACTGAAAGAAAATAAGGGAAGTGAATGCATGGCAACACTAAGTGAAAACATAAGTGATTGATCATGCATGCAAACATTAAATGAAATATTCAGTAAATAGATCAACATGCATGTGGGTGAAGCGAGTTGCTGAATCAACGACCGTTCGTAGAAATCGGTTTCATGCATGTGATAGCAGTGAGATAGAAATGAAAACTGAAACAGTGCTGCTACAAGCTAGTATGTATCAAAATGACAACAAGTGCTCACTGAAATCAATCAGACAAAGTTTGTATGAAGCGAAACACAAAATGCACCAGAAATGCAACACAAGTCATGGAAAGCAGGCTTACCCCAAAACAACTGAGTTGAATGTGTCGACAGCTGCTAGATGTGATTTGGGATGTCAGTACTGCAAGGTTGATGTGAGGAATGAGATCTGCAGCGTCTGGTTGATGAGTTTTGATCAAATGGAGGTTGATCCTTGCATGTGAACTCCAACTGCCCAGAAATAGATCCCTGAAACAAGGGATGCCTTTGCATGCTACCTTGAGAGAATTAGCCCATGCATGCAAGTCTGTTTTGCTCGGTCCCGAAGGGAATCAGTTAACTCAGTTGCACATGCAAGAGGTTGTTCGACAGTTGGGAGAAAATGTACATTTCTAGTTGGGAGTTGTGCTGGCTGTCCATGATATTTGTGCAATTTCTAGGCAGAGCAGCTGACTGTTGCCCAGATTTGCGCAAATTCTGGGCTGAGTAGCCCTCTTGGGGAAAATTACACAATTTTCACTATGAGTGTTGACTTCCAGAATTGCACAATTCTGGAGCCCTGCAGGCTGCTAGTCAGGATTGCGCAATTTCTAGAGGGGAGACTGGTTTCCCTCCAAAATTGTGCAATTTCTTGGGGCAATTGCTCAGCCTACATTTGGACCAAGTCTGAGTGTTCTACCTGTGAGGGGAATAGATGGAATTGTGATTGACAGGCTGCCTTTGTGCAAGCAAAACACTGAAACCTGTGAACTTGATGAAGCAAGGAAAGCTACTGTGAAAAGTTGGTAGGGAGGCTCCAAAACGAAGTTAAGACAAAATTTTGGAGGGTGGTTGTAGCCGCTACAATAGGTTGCAAAGATTGTGTTCAAGTGTTGGGTTGGTACAACAAGTTATAAGTATATATTTCAATAGTTAGAATGCATTCCTTTTAGCGAAGAATCCATTTATTATTTTAGGAAAAATAACATTGATGGTTAGTATCATTTTGTAAGAAATATGATTGAAGACAAAACGATGCTACTAGAAAAGGTGGACACTTTCAAGAATGTTGTAGATCCATTAACAAAATTTGTGAGCATTGAGAATTTCTCTTGGTGTATATGAACAATGGGCATTATTGCCCTCAATTCTTGAGCATGTGCTCTTGCAAACCCTTACATGAAAATAAAAAAACAAGTGGAACAATCTTGGGTATGTGTTATATTCATTACACAACTACCTCTACATTCTATATGTTGCAAAATACTCAATAGGGGGGTTATAATGGGGCAAAATCTTTCTTGCACAAGAGTTGGGGGAAGCACCCTTGAAGAAAAGGTTGCTTTTTGCATCCATTTTTGACAATTTTTGGCATACAATTTTCACTTTTAATATTTTTATGATGCATGGTGGTTTATCCCATGGCTTTGTAATTCTAGTTGGGAAATTATGGTTGCATTCTAATTTAGGATAATTCGTTTTATGGTTTATAAATGTCGTGGAATACACACACACACACACATATTGTATTATACCATGGTATTTTAATGAATAATATGTCGAAAAAAATTCATGTTTTTCTTGGCTTGAGTTTTCAATGTAAAATCATTGTATTAGTGTGTGTGTGCATGCGCGCATGTGTACCATTAGATATTTTTGTATTATTAAAAATATATTGGTAGTAATTAATTGTAGAGAGAAAACCACAAAGGATTAGAGGCTACCTTTTTGATAAGTGAACTTCTAATGTTTTTTTGTAGTCATATTTTACCAATCCTGAACTTCTTAATTTGCATAAGTAGATTTTTATTATGAATATTTTAAGTGTGAGAGTTTTCAAATTTTCAAATTTCTTGAATTTTTAATATGATTGTCAAGTTTCTCATCTTTTAACTTTCTAATTTGTTCTAAATACTTTTCAAATGATAAATTTCATCTTTTTCAGAAAGTTTATTTTCCTATATCTTGATTCTCTTGTTCCAAGTTTTGAACACACTATTTGTATTATTAGACTTTTTGATTTGTATAAGTAGTTTTTGATTGTGACCTTTTTAGTGAGAAATTTCTCCCTTTTTCCTAATAATTACTCATTTTTTTAAAAACTTAACATCAAACATATGATGAAGGTATTCCTATTTTTTTTTGGTTGTTTCATTGATTTATCTTATAATTCTTTTCGTTTGCAATTGTATTTGTGTGTCATATTGACACTTATATTATTTGACATTTTGATTTCTAAATAATTCTTCACCAGTATAATACTCCTTCGGAAAAGATATGTTTCGAAAAAAAACCGACATTATTTATAAAGTTAATCTTTCTGAACTCTTTTTGCTTTCCTATAACTACCTTCGTTTTTAAGTAAGAATTTAGTGCTTTAATATTGTACTACAAACCTCAAAACATTTTTCTATTTAATATCTGGCGTCTTTACTTCTAATTTGGTCTTCAAAATTTTGAATTGACTCTTAGAAACTTTTAGTTAACTAGAACTCTCAAAAACAATATTTATTTAAATTGGTCCTTCAAATTTTTGAATTGAAATCCTAGAAAGTGTTTGTTAGCTTGAACTCTAAAGATAATATTTTTTTACTTTTTTAAATGGAACCTTTGAAACTTAAATCTCCTTAAAACCCTTTTTAAAATTTGTACTTCAATGAAAATAGTTTTATATATTATGTTTTACCGAGTGACTTTTATTTTTTATTTTATTTTCTTTTTCTTCTCACTTTTTTTAATTCTAAAAAGCCTTTTTTCCAAGTTATATATAAAATTTATGATGCATAGATAAGATAGTGATAGGGTGTTATGTCAAGGTACTTTGTGGTGTAAAGGTCGTTAGTTCGAAACTCCGTGGGAAAAAATGTAGTCATACTAAGGGCTGGTGTGGCCTAGGCCAAGTGTGATCCCTAGGTGATTTTGATGGCTCGAAGACCTCTAAGTTGCAGCTACTCAGGCCACATGTTAGGTATGTCGATCATCTCAAGTCTCACATTACATAGGAAATAATAAAAGACACACACACACACACATACATACATACATACATACATACATACATACATACATACATACATACATACATACATATATATATATATATACTTCTTTTGTGTAATGGGTCATACCTTCAAAATTTTGTTTTTGAGGTAAACTTATAATTTGCAATAAATTACTAAATATTGTATTGTTTTAATCCCTTTTAAGTATCCTCTATATAATCCTCTCTCTCTTTTTTAATTATAATATAGAAGTAATTTTAGTGATCCAGGTGGATATTGGTGGCCAGCTACCTATTCCATTTGGACCCCAACATTGTTTTCTATCAATTTCCTATTTTTCAACATAGTTTCCTATTTCAACGATTTTCCAATTTTAGTAGCTTTTGGGTCCTAAACTTCGAGAGTCATTTTAAGGCCCTAAACAATGTTTTTTGTAGGGAAATGGGAAAATATGAGTCTAGTACATTTTTAGTTGAAATTTGTTTTCCTCAGATAAACCTTTATAATGGGCTATCATGAGTACCAAATAGAGATTGTATGCGAAATTTATGACCCTCAAAAGTTGATGTTCCAACTAACCCCATTAGGGCCCATATGCTTTTGGTGCTTCATCTCCTAGGGTTAGGTTTTAAAATGTTTAGGGTTTATCTCTATTTCTTCATGATAAAAAGGCCTCAGAACCTCATTGTAACACATTTTAGAATGCATGTAGCCATCACATCTCTTCTTAAAAATAACCTACCATCGCTCGAGCTAGTTTTCTATCATTCTACATATAAATAGTTTTCAACATTCATTATTTATTAACTAAAGTTTCATTTCATTGTATCTATGTGATTTTGTTCAAATATGAGTTTCATTTTATTCCTTCATACATTTGGATTGGTGGTTTTCATAGCTCAAAAAGTCACTCTCTAGGGTCAACGAGAAAGCCACATACTTTTCCAAGCGAAAGGATCACGTTGTGACTAGTAATAATTGGAAAAACAATGTTTTGAGGGATGAATTCTCCTTCTTAGTTATAGTAATTGAACCATAGGGCCTAGAAGCACGCCCTCCTAATTCTTTGAAAAGAGGCAAAAGGCCATCAATACCCTCTTTTCACTAGAGCTCCCAAATAGTGTGAGAATTTGACTGGATAAGCATAGATTTAGTCCAAATTAACAACATTGATTAAAATAACCGTTTTTTATTCATTTCATCTATCTTAATCACTACCTTGAAATGGTAAACAAAGTGTCTAGGAGTAATGAAGGCCAATCATAAGAAAATCTATATAAATGGGGCTATTCACTAGTCAAAAGGAGAATAAAGGAACTTATGTAGAAAGTTTGTCATTGTTGTGACCATGATAAACTTGTGGAATGAGAATAGAGGTTAGGGATTAAATCTAGGATAGAGGCTTTGAAGACTCATCTATGTACTCTAGTTCTACTCAAAGACAATAGTAACGATGACTTTCCTCATTCATCCCTTGTGTTTCTTTGATTATGTTACATGATTGAAGTATTATGTTTCATTAATATTTTTCTGCAAAAAGATCATGTTGGTTTTCTTTCTCTTTTTGCAAGTGATCTAGGAGATCCAAAAGAAAATATCTCAGTAGGGGATCTTCCGAGAGTTGGTATCGTCAAATAGATTCAAGGAGATAACGTTAAAAGGTATGTCTACTACCTCCTTCTTGCAAATTTGAATTTGCTTGGGATTGTCTACTTTATTTTTCTCACTTATTCATTCACAGAAACCTTCTAGGTAAGATCTTGGGAAAGGATTTCTAGTATTAATGCAATCTACTGCTTTAGGAAAAATTCTATCTTAAATAGTGGTATCAAAGAAGTCTTCTCTTTCTCTATTTTTATGTGTATGTCCTCAATGTGGTCACGATATAAGGAGTTTGGAATAGAACTACTTGACACCTTGCAAGACCAGCCTCACTCACCCTGATGACTTCCAATGGAAGAAGAAAAGAAAGATGATGGATGCGGAAATCCTATCGAATTATTGCTCGAAGAATCCCTTCAGTGACAAAGGAATGAGATGGTGGACAATATGCAGTGTGGACAATATTGGTATGTTGCATATTGGTATGCCCACTTTACGGTACAAGTTAATGACATTCCTATATTTGAAGGCCAGATAGATGCAAATTCCCTAGAAAAATGGTTAAATTTGCTAGAAGGATATTTTTCAGTTCATAGTGTTTTTGATAGAGAAAATACTATATTTACACTCCTTAAGGTTTCCATCCATGTTAAGGACTGGTGGGATACTTACTCTAAGCAAGGGGCCAGGGAGGAATGCTCACTATTTTTAGTTTCACATTCTTGGGACTTTTTCCAAGATTTTTTTAAGGAACAATATCACTCTATTGGGAGATATGAAGACAAGTACACAAAATGGACTACACTATGGCAGGAAAGGGACCAAGAAGTGCTAGAGTTCATAAATATATTTCATAGCCTATGCATGAAGCTAGGCATCAAGGACTGTAAGGAACATCTAGTTCTCCATTATTGTGGTTGTCTGACCAAATACATCTAGGTAGAAATGGAGTTCCTAGACATCTCCTCCGTTAGTGAAACATACCAATATGCAGTCAAGATTGAGTAGAAATTTAAATAAAAGAAGCAATAATTTAGATCTACAAATCTAAAACAAGGCCAGGGAAACCCCAAAAGACAAAAAAAATGATATATCCAAGGAAAAACTACCCAAGAGATCTCATTGAATCCACAAACAAAGAATAGCAATGGGAAGATGAAGACAGAAATAGGAAAGTGGGGTGAGTTCCACAGGAACCCCACTCGCAACACAAGTCAATGTCATACAAAGAAGCCATTGTTGGCCAAGATGAAAGATTTAGATTCAAATGCATGTTCTAAATATGAGCTGGAACTCGACAAGGGGAAACACATAATTGATGTAGAACATAGTGCCTCCATTTCCCCCACCAATGTCAAGAAAAGTGATCTTGGAGATTCGAAGGAGGGTGATTGTCTCTTCCACTCACAAATTTGGGTGAAGGTTGCTGCACTACAATTCATTATTGATAATGGGAGTCAAAAGAAATTAATCTCAACAGAGGCCATTAAGTGGTTGGTCCTACTCATAATACCAAAATTATTGAAAATATAACAAGAAAATCTAGTTTTGACTTTTCCTTGGTCAAACTAGATTAAAAATTCGAATTTCTATTTCAGCATAATACTTGGAGGTAGTTAACTGAGGTGACATGGCTCTTGCCACTTAGTTAAATTAAAAAATTTGATTTGGAAAAGCTTTAGTTAAATTCTAAATGATTGATTGCTAATTTGTAGAAATCTATTTCAGTGAATATGAGTTATTGTGAGTTTAACTAGTTCTAACTGTCAGAATAATTAATGGAGGTCAAGTTGTGGAAGTGTAACTTCAACCAAAGTCAATGATCAACCAGTTAACTAGTTAATTAATGAAAAATAATTGTTGCATGCAAAGAATTTGAGTTACCTAGCTGAGTTGAACATTCCAAGGCAGTGTACTATCCCTTGTAGCATATTCCCATGTGTACAAGTGGTACACATAGTCATAGATTGATCTAAGTATATTGCTAAATTCCTTGGTGTGAAATTCTTAAAAAATAGGGGCAATTTCCCAAGGGAACAATGCAAGGAAATAAGAGCTTGGGAAGGCTTAAAATTCACTAAGTGTTGGGCTAGGTTCAATCAGTCAGGCAGAGGGATAAACTATACACTTGTAGGGTGTGCTTAGACTTGAGAAAGAATTGTATTTTTTCTCTATTTTTTGATTAGTGAAATATAAATAGTAAGGGGTTTTGAGCAGTTTATTTCCCCTAGATAAATATCTATGTGTGTGTGATGTTTCCTTTTGCAATTCTATGATTATTGTTTTAGATGGTGAATTAAATTTTGCAGATTAGTAGAGTAGCTTTAAGTCTTGTGATTTAGAAAATTTCATGAGTAGTATTGAATCTACACATTAATTTATAAAACAACTACAACCATACACCATTGAGTGTCTTCACCAAGGGGGAGATCTTCAAATCAACCAATAGTGACACCTACCCTACAACATCAAGCATTTCATGGATGAGGTATTTTGTGATGTTTTCCTCCTTGAATTTTGTAATGTTTTATTAAGCGAACCACACTTGTGGAAGTTTCATGCTATGTATGAGTCCATACTTTGTACTACTATTATTTCTTTAAGCAGAAAAATATACAATATTGTAGAGGTAGCCTCACCGACCACCATTTCTTTGGCCTCTCCTAAGCAATGTAGTAAGATCATCTCCTAGAATGGGAAATTTATTTTCTTCTTGATTCACTCTCAAAGTAAGGGGAAGATCATGGACACATCCATGGGCTCTAGAAAGGGCTCCTCTTGTAGAAAAATCAATAGCATAAGGTTATGGAAGAGTAGAGGGACATATTCTCCTCACCCACAAGGGTACCTTTGCATTGTCAAGTCAAGCATTCGATTAACTTTACCCTAGAACGCTTCTACCTAATGGGACAATATATTTCTTCTCTCTTATGGAAAATGAGGAAATCAAGTAGTAGATGATAAAGTTACTACAGAATGGAAACATTCGACGAAGTTGTTGGACAATTATCATTGTGTGGATGGTGGGTGGCCTAGTGAGGGCATATGAAAGTGTGTTGGAATTCAGTGTCAAAATTCATGCTGGGGAAATGTGATGGGAAGTTGGCATTGACTAACAATATATAGGAGTGTTTGCATTGATGTCAACTAGACAAGTTTTGTTGCTTGTTGTAGCAGATGCTGGTAGTGATGGCCTGGGAAGAATCTCATGGTCATTGCAAGCTTCATGAAGAGAATCATCACAGTAGCAGGATTATTGCAAAAGCCATAAAATGATGATTATAGTGATGGCCCAAGATGGAAGTCCATTGGAGCTACCGGCCTCATGCTAAGGACACATTGTGAATGTGATTCCTAGTTGTCTGGAGAGTTCAAGAGCAAAAGATTGGCAGTGAGGTGGGAGCCATATTTTTAGGTATCATATTAGATCAATGGCTAATCAAACCCCTTTCATTGCAAATTTCTCTGGAAGAGCTTTCCACCGATATGCGAAACTCTAGAAATGGACTTGTGGGTCAAAATTTATGACCTACTAAAGTTCAGGGTGTTAAAGCCTTAAGCAAGGAAGAATCTCACATATTACAAGTCCCACAAATCGGAGGTGTAGCGAGATCAAAGATCAAATATCAGAGTCCAAGACATATCGATGATTGGATATCGGAGGCCAATCCATATCGGCAGTTGGAGATTAGAGGCCAACCATCCTGATAGTCGAAGATCAAAGGATCCTAAAGAACAATGCACAACATTACAAATAGTCAATTAATGATCTCGAATATCGAAAGTCCTGACAATATCAGTGATTGCATATCAGAGAATATGAAAGCATTGGATATTCATGATCCCGCATATCAGAGGTCCTAGTGAATTGGAATCAACGACCTTTGGTGGTTGGCATTGGTGCAACAGATAGAAAAATGTTGGGAATTGAGGCATCTTTTTTTAAATCATTGGGAAGGCCAAAAGGAAAAATACAAAGGAATTTGGTGAAAAATAAGGATAGGTGGGCCTCTTTCTCTCTCCTCTAGGAGGACATGTGGAGGCTTCCAATTGGGTTCGATGAGGACATATGGCAGTGTCTGGTAGGCTCCCATAAGGACAGATGGTAGTGTCCAGTAAGCTCCAATGAGGACACATGGCAAGATTCCATTGGTTCCAATAAGGGACACATGGTTACTCATGCGAGCATAACATGACGGTACAAAGGGACATGCAGTAGGCAGTTTCGGTGTATTGAATGGCATAATGGGCCATATGTGAGTGACATGTGTCACTGGTTAGAATATGCCACATGGCATGAGATGATGTCACTTCGACAATTAACGATCATAGGTTTCTGATGGTTGGCACATTGGACACATTTGGAAATCATCGGGATGCGAGATATCATGTAGTTGCGAAATGTTGTAGAATCGAAGGGTAGGGCTGAACAGAGGGGCCTGTCGGGAATCAACTATTAACAATTTGTGGTTGCTAGCATATGGGCAGCAAGTGAAAAATGTTGATAAGGGGGATTCGATGGTGTTAGCACTTGGTTGTGCAACACATAAGAAACCAACATCTCAGTGCTTTAACAAATGAAAAAGACCCCAGGAAGAGTGTTGAAAGACTTAGCGCTTTAATGCCAAGCCCCCAGTCACCACCTTCGGTCTTGTGGTTTGAAATGCACGGTAAGGGATAAGGAACAAGGAGCTAGGAAATCAAAGATCAGTGATAAATGGTTTTTTGTTACTGGCAAAATGACACAAATGAAAATCGTTGATAAGAGGGCTCCAATATGGTTGGTGACGAAACTCGATCTTATGGATGAGATACATCAAGGAGCTAATCGAAAGGGTCTTAATTATCGGAGATTGACAATCGACAATGTGTAACATTGTACCACTAAACAGCTACGATGTGGAAGCTCTGATATAGAACTGTAGTGTGAATTCTCTGATAATTTAGTACAAGAATTTTAAGGTTGGATGGGTTGGCAGAGGAATAGTAAATTCATAGGCAGTGGAGTTAGTCACTGAAGATATCCCGTGCACACATTATATAAATAAATGCAAAACAGAAGAGCCATGTTGGAGTATTGTAAGCCATGAAGAGGCATGGAGAGTCTTAGTTGAGTATGCAGGTGGACTAAGATTAAATTCTTAGCATGGAGAGCCTCAATTAAGGGAGAGCTACAACATAGATAGGATTTTGCTTGGTTTGAGTAAGTAGGTGGACTAAGAATTAGTTCTCAGTAAGGAGAAAATCATCAAGATAGTTAGAGGCCCATTCTCAAGTGAATTTAGTGGCAGAGACCAAGTCTGATGCAGACAACAGAATGGAGGGCCATGCCGAGGTACAATGCGTAGTGTGGTAGCATCAATAGTGTGGCAACATCGATCTGGGAGACAACAGAGGGAAAAAATCCAAGAGTTTGATTGAGCATGGGGGAATGCAGCATTATTGTCTGAGAGGTTAAGAGGAAAACTCTCTTAGTGTAAGCACTGCCCTGAGAGGCTAAGTGTTATAGACATTTTTGGGCACTGCGACCCCAATCATAAATGTCAATAAACCAAGGGCTCTTAAGTCCCTAAAAGTGTTGTTCCAACCCCTAAAAGAACAAGGTTAGATGATTACATCATCTCCTAGAAGTTCTCCATGAAAAACTACTCAAAACTGGTCAAAATTGGACCATCTCACCTCCTCCATGGTCAAAGTGCGTTGCATCCCACCTAAATGCACACGGGAGGTGCGATGCATACTGAAAATCCCTTCTATGGGGTTCGATGGGCGAGAGTGGACAAATTGCAGGGTCAATCTGCAAGGTGGAGGATCATGTAATCTTCCAGAAACTTCTCCTGTGACACTTGCCTCTCTGCATTCGCCCAGGGATGAGTAAGAGAACATCAATCTCCAAGTGGAATCAAGAACTATTAGAGAGAGGACACTAATCAAATCTCAAAAGCTGACTCACCCCCCTTGCAAACATCTACATATGGATCCCTCATCCCAGAGATCGAGAAGCTGGAATTTTGTATCTTGTAAGGAAGTGCTATTGGTTTCTTGGTGTAACATCATAGTGTTGGGTGATCTAAGCTTTTCATCAGGTGAAGAAGGGCTTTCTTGCTAAGAGGATGATGCTAGGTCAGAACAATTGGTTGTAATCCTCTTTTCTATTCTTGATTATTAATAAAGCTATTCGATTTTCCTCCACATTCTTGTATGATTGATGATATATGCATTTGTGTGGTCAATATATATATGGTCCTATATTGTTTATGATAGTAGATCTCTTTTCTTGGATAGTGTTATGCTGATTTGATTCTACAGGTACTCTTTGAAGCTGGGTAAACGAGGAAGCAAGTGGAAAAGATCTACCAGAAGGGAGAGGAATCAAGCAAGGAACCAAGCGCAAGACAGAGGTTGGTCTCCTTCTTTCCCCTCTTATCTATCTCTCATAAAGGAAAACGAAAGTGGTTTTAGTTTGTTTTTTTCTAAGGTAGCTACCAGCCTTAGTGGGACTAGCAGCTCTGCATAGACACTATATTTCCCGATAACACTAAGTGAGAGTCAGTTCTGCATGTAAAGGTCAACAGTGTCTTAGTAGAAAAAAGAGACCCCAAGAGCAATACTCTGTGTGTTAGGCCGAAGGTGCCTCTTCTCTGTGTGTAAAGGCTAATGGTTTCCTGTGTTGTGTGAAGTAAGGCTAGGATAAGACTGTGAACTGAAGAGTGCAGAAGGTCGAGAGCTGTTGTATGCTGATGAAGAGTAGAGGAAAAATCTACATGGGTAGAGCAGAGTAATTTCTATTGATAGTAGAGAGGAGAGGGATGAGAGTGACTTTTTTTGAGAAGATCATAGGGGTTCTAAAGAATGTTGTTGAGAGCTCTAAAGTTCAACAGAGTGAGAATAGATCAAAGCTAATATCAGGCAGAGTTGTTGCCAAACTATAGTGAACATTTAGTTCCTATTTGAATTTGGGTTGGTGCCTACAAAATAACAAGTTGGTGCTTCCATCTCTAGTGGATCTTGGGAAGGCATGGAGGTTGGTGCCTCTTGCAAGTTGGTGCTTGCAACAAATCCATGAGGTTGGTGCCTCAAGTGGTGCTTTTGGTAAGCTGGACAAGTCTCTGCAAAAAGAGGGAGTTGGTGTTTCCTACTAGTCGGTGTTAGCAAACAATAAAAGTGAGTTGGTGCTTCCTATGAGTGGATTCTCACAAAACAAATTGATGTAATAGAGTGGGTGATCTTAATTTAGATCAATAACAATAAATTCTTTGTGGCTTTTTCCTGAAAGGGTTTCCACATGAAAAACCTATTTATGTGTGTGATG
The DNA here is from genome assembly GCA_031772625.1 of Pinus tabuliformis. NCBI lineage: Eukaryota > Viridiplantae > Streptophyta > Pinopsida > Pinales > Pinaceae > Pinus > Pinus tabuliformis. Next base: position 323,051,064 of record CM062819.1, read on the forward strand.
CTTATGGTTTGTGTGCTTGTATGTTGAGTTAGTGTTGCCGCCACAATATATATTGCTACTGGGTATATGGATGAATGCCAAGTTAAATCAGAAAATTAAATTGGCATACAGAAGTTAAAATTATCCTTCATACTAATTCACCCCCCCTCTCAGTATTATGATTGTTTCCCAATAGTTGGTATCAAAACCAAGTTCCTTCATAAATAACTTAATCGCTAGAAGGTAGATCAAAGGGAAACAATGGTTAATGAAGTTTGGATAATAGCAGCATGAGTTTGATATTTAAATGAATCAGACTGTGGGCTTGACTATGAAGTCTGGGAGGTTTTAATCATGGAATGTTTATTGGCCTTGAATGCTGACATGTGGCACTCTTTTCAATATAGAGAGAAGAATGAGTAGAATGTAAAAGCCAAGGAGGTCATCATGAGAGGGCTATCTAAGTTGGATGTTGACAAAGTGAGGCATTATAAGTTAGCAACATATGTGTTGGAGAGTCTACAATGTATGCATAGTGTAGATAGCCATGTGGCTTGAGAAGAGACTGAGGAGCCCTGCTGCTCTAGCAATGAACCAAGAAATGGAGAAGTTGTTGCTCGTCACACTTTCGTTGATGAGTTAGAAGTCTCAGAGGAGAGACCATGCTGCTTAGAAGGTATGTTATTGCCTTGTGATAAATGTAAAGAAGTAGGTCATTCATTATCTAGGTCTTCATGTGAAGATAAAGACAACCATGCATCCAGTAGCTGTAATGAATATAGACACGGTCTAGTAGAAATAGCAAACAAGGGATTCCTAGATGATGAAGAAGGAATAACCCTTAGACCTATGGAAGATTCCATGAACACAAAGATGGGCTTAGAACTTTGTGATAACTTAGCTAGCACCTCTTATAAAGAATAGAAGGATCTAAATGAAAGGATCCTTCCTCTAAAGAAGTTGATATTTTCTCTAAGAGAGATCATGGACATATCAGAGGCAAATATCAAGTCAAATGAGCAACTTGAAGCTTATGAGCTTGAGAATGAGAAGTTGATCAAAACAATATCTGAAGTAATTTAGTAACAAGAAGAGGCCAATAGTCTAACTGGGAGGTTCACCCATTAGCTGAGTATAAAGGAGGCTTGTTGTGAGAGACTACAAGATGAAGTAGTGTCATTGAGACATGGCTTAGAGAAGTAAAATAAAAAGTTGTTTCAATGTAAAAATCTTGAGGGTTCCGACAACAACAAAATAAATGTTTTTGGACAGCAATAGCAACAAGGAGTGTACTAGCAGCAACAAAAGAAAAGGCAGCAATAGAAGGCTAAGAAGAAGCAACCAATAATGCAATAGAATCCCAAGAAGTAGTAGCAACAAGTGCAGCTGAAGAGGGAAAAGCGGCTGCAAGGGAGAGTGCATGACAATTATTCTTACTGTCATAGAAGGCACATGAAGAGCTAGCATAGGACCCCTCCTCCTCAAATAAAGAGCCTTCAAAGAAAATGTAACCTCTGTCAACAGAATCCTTTTCTTGGTTTTTTTTTTCTTGCAAAATAATTTGGACACAAGGCCATAAACTATAAATGGCTTGCAAGGAAACAAGATGTGTTGGGTAGTAGAACCCTAATAATCTACAATAAGGCTAGAAGTAGGCATGCTAGCCTTGAGAGGATTTCTGACAAAAGAGGTGTGTTGTAGCAGCTACAACCACCCTGCAAAAATTTTCCTTAGCCTCATTTGGGAGCCTCCCTTCCAACCTTCATAGCATATTGCCTTATTTTTTCAAGCTCACAAGATTCAATGTCTTTCTTGCACAAAGGCAGCTTGTTGGTCACAACTTGATCCATTCCCCTCTGAAGCTATTCACTCGGACTTGGTTCAGCTGCAGGCTGAATAGTTCCTCCTTGAAAATTGTGCATTTCTGGAGGGCATTCAATGTTCCCTCCAAAAATTCTGCAATCCTCTCTGGCAGCCTGCTGGGCTCCAGGATTATGCAATCCTGCCTGCCAACACTCCCAACAGTATTTGCATAAATTTCCCCAGCAAGGTTGCTCAACCTAGAATTTGTGCAAATCTGGGCAGCAGTTAGCTGCTCTGCCTAGAAATTGTGCAACTCTCTTGGGCAGCCAACCCAGCTCCTAGCTAGAAATGCACATTTTTCTCTAGTAGTCGAATAGTCTCTTGCATGTGTAGTTGAGTTGACCGGTTCCCTCCGGGACTGAGCAAAACAGACTTTCATGCATGGGCTGCTTCTCCCAAGGCAACATGCAAAGGCATCCCTTATTTTAGGGATCTATGTTTAGCAGTTGGAGGTTACATGCAAGGAGAAATTCTAAAACCTCCCACCAAGTGTCGCTTCCCCTATATTCGTGGCATGCACATCACAACCTCAATGTTATAAAAACTCATCAGCTAGATGCCGTAGAGCTCATTCGTCACATCAACCTTGTAGCTCTAACATCCCACATCACATCTAGGAGCATTCAACACATTCAACTCAGTGGTTTTGTGTTTAGCTCACTTCCCATGCCTTGTGTTGCATTTCTGTCACTTTTTTTGTTTTCTCTTGTGGAAGTATTGTTTGCTTGATTTCTTTGAACACTTGTTTTCGTTTACATGTATACTAGCTTTTTCTAGCGTTGTTTCAGTTTTCGTTGCTATCTCACTGCTGTCACATGAATGAAACCGTTTTGCATGGATGTTCGCCCAACCGGTGAACTGCCTCAACCACATGCAAGTTGATCTATTTCTTGAATCTTTCATTCATTTTTTGCATGAACTATTAATCACTTATGTTTTCACTTAGTGTGCCATGCATTCAGTGTCTTACTTGCTTTCAGTTGCCCGTCGGTGAGTCGGGCCAACCTTGGCCTAGGCTCTGCCTTCACCAAGGTTGCATTGTGCAATCTGGGGAAGGAAGGCTCGACTTCCTCTCCATATTTACATATTCTTGCCCAGCACTAGCCTCCATGACTAATTTGTGAAGTTTTGGAGGAGAGTGACTCCTTGGCCCAAGAAATTGCGCAAATATGTCCCTAGGCCAGTAGTGCTTCCTACCTAGAATTGGGCATTGTGCAATCCCAGTAGTCAACATCTAGACTAGAGTGTGCATTGCGTAGTTCCAGTAGTCATCCAATCTCCTAATAGCCCAGACTGTGCCTTGTGAAATCTTGGCAATCGGTCTCCTGACCTCTCGGCCGCAATTGCACAACCTTCATGATCATGCACCCAGGTATGTTACAAGTCAGTTCTCATGTTCATGTTCGTTTTTGACTGACAGATTGTTTTCCATGAGTTTTCCCATATCTCTAGGTATCCCAGGTGTTCATCTAACCCTCAGTAGTACAGGTACAATGGTTTCTAGGAGAGTAGAGATGAGGACACCGTCCAAACCACACTTGGGGAGGCAGTTGATCAAGTGTCCATGGACTTGCCTACCCACGAAGACATCAAGTTGTTCACTGACAAGGACATTAAGATATGATACCAGCAACATCATAACAAGCAACATCATGAACAACTGTTGAATACAACATACCAAATTCAACCAATGCAAGAGGACGGTTGTTGACAACACGAAGGTGGAACAAGGTTGAAATCTCAAGAAGATCCATTGATCATGAAAGAAACTTTGGAGACTCCAGTTATGAGGTGACGGTGTGACATGAAGATCGTGCAAAGATAGAGAATGGAGCAAAGAAGTATTTTCATGTGCTGAAGCAGTAACTCAGGAAGAACATGAAGCTGCATAGGAAGACGAATGAGTTGCAATAGGAACAAGAACAACACTAAGCACAACATGCACTCAAGGATGAAACTGCACCCGTACAAGTTAAAGATCCATCCCAGTAGCAGACACAAAGCAGACATGTTGAGCAGTGTTTTTGATCGCATGAAAGGGATTGAGCATCATGCATGTAATTGAGCATACACATGCAATCCAACCCATTTAGCACAAACAGCAAGGCGAAAACAAGAAGTGAGTCCAACATGAGTTGAACATGTACTTCGGCAAGTGTTTGTTCTAAAATGTGAATGCAAATTAGAGTTTCGTTTACTATCAATCCGGGTAAGTAAAATTTGAGGATCATCCAATATATATGGACTTAGAGACAAATTAAACTAAGCTAGGTGAAGAAATGCCAAATCTCCCTTACAGGAGGTCTTTCATTGGGATCTCCAACACCTATTTAGTCATTTAACAAAATCAAATCTAAAGACATTGTGACAAGTGTAAGAAATATTAAAGTTCCCTTATAGCAGACTACTCATTAATATTTCTAATCATCCTAATAAGAAATCTATTTAAACTAATGAAATTAAAGCACTTAAACCTAATTCTAATTGATTTCATTAAATATTAAAGCTCTCTTACAAGAGACTATTCATTTATATCTCAAGAATATAAATCAGAAACTTAAACTAATGATATCAAACATTAAATAACATATCATATTCATTGAAAGAAACATTAATACTTTCTTATGAAAGGTCATTCGTTAATATTTCAAACATATGAACCTAATTAAATTTACAAACAAACCTAAAATGAAAGCTTACCAAAACAAAAGTGTACTTGCTAGACAATGGGGGCCCTTCCAAGGATTCACAAGCACATCAAAAGAGAAGTCAAATGTAGAATATCAAAGAAGCTCCATTTTATTTATCTTCAATTGTAATTTGCAATTACAAGTTCTACATCCTAAGAGATTCTAAAATCTCCATTCCAATGATTCCAAATTTTAACTTATCATTACAAACTTATAAGATCCTAAGGTACTAAATTCTAACTTCTCAATTCTAAATTCTAAATTCTAAATTACAAATGAAGGAGATAACACTCCTATTTATACAAAAGCTATGATAACAAACTCATAAATGTGGATCCACTATTCCCTCTTCAAATCCACATATCTCTCAACCAATGGTGACACATAACCCTATCCTCCATGATCTTCTCCATGAGGTCCATGATCTTATCCATAAGGTTCATGATCTTCTCAAATTCGAATTTGAACATAGAGTGCCACATAAGAGTGCCTTAGAGGCTTCCTTTGTACCTACACATGTCAACAAACTTGTTCCAATTGTTAGGTATAAGTATAAGAATATTATTTTCTTAAGTTTAGCCACAAATTCACTTAAAAATACTAAGAATTAATAATGTTTTGGAAAACACAAAGGTAACCCATATAATGATGAAAGTCAAGTGGATGTGATGACATGGTGGTGGAATAGAGGTGAGAAAATGTGTGAATGGAGTGAAAGTGGATGTATTTTAAGGATAATTCTTCGGCTCAACATACCCCCAAACTAATGGTATTGCATGTCCTCATGCAATCTATTACATTACTTTTTGATACTTGAGCTTTGGCTTAAACTTTGCATGATATCATTTACTTAACTTTTGCAAATTGTTTTTGATGAATTGGAACTTGGTTGGTTCTTGTGTTTCAACCATATTTTGTTCGTTGCATTCAATTTTAATGTATGATCTTTGCATACTGATAATGTGATTTTTATTGCAGAGTATTTTTGTTGGAATGCATCATGGTTGGTTTTTGTGTAACAACCATGACTGTGTTGGCATCCAATTAACTTTTAAATACTTTTTACAAAGCCATTTATATGTTCATGATGATGTAATAGTAAATATATTTTGAAAGTATGTGGGTTTTAGAATGTGATATATGAATATGGAAAAATATGAAGGTGACAAAGTATGAATGTAAATGTATCCCCCCCCCAAACTGATGGCTTTCGCAATTTTGTGAAATGAGTAAAGGAAGTTTACTTTCCAAAAATTATCATTCTAGTTTTTCAAGGAATTAAATGGTTAAAAGTTAGAAAATATCATACCTCAACTTACCCTTTCAAAAATGGATGAGAGTTGTGCATGTGTGGCTACAAAATTCTGATCATAGTCTTCTTTAATTGGTTGTGAAAATGGTGGATGAAGTTGAAAAAGTGAATCTTTATTGTTGCTGCATTTGCTGCTAAATTTGTTGCTGGATCTTCTATTGAATGTTCAAAATCTACTATTGGATGTGGTTGGAAATGTCTATGGCTTGGAAGGTATACAAAATTTAGAATTTACACTCGCCCCCCCCAACCTTATTTATTGACTTTTCCTCAAGTTATTTACATCAAAAACTAAAAATTAATGAATGTAATTCTTCTTTGTCTGCTACAAAATGATTGGATTTCAAGTATTCAATGCTCATTGGCACAATTCTGTCATGTGAATAAATGACAACAACGCCAAAATGTTTGGTCTAAAATGCGGATGCAAATTAGAGTTTCATTTACTATCAATCCAGGTAAGTAAACTTCGAGGATCATCCAATATATATGGACTTAGAGACAAGCCAAACTAAGCTAGGTGAAGAAATTCCAAAGCTCCTTTACAGGAGGTCTTTCATTGGGATCTCCAGCACCTATTTAGTTATTTAACAAAACCAAATCTAAAGACATTGTGACAAGTGTAAGAAATATTAAAGTTCCCTTATAGGAGACTGTTCATTAATATTTCTAATCATCTAAATCAACAAACTATTTAAACTAATGAAATTAAAGAACTTAAACCTAATTATGATTGATTGCATGAAATATTAAAGCTCCCTTACAAGAGACTATTCATTTATATCTCAAGCATATAAATCAGAAACTTAAACTAATGAAATCAAGCATTAAATAACATATCAGATTCATTGAAAGAAACATTAATACTTTCTTATGAAAGGTCATTCTTTAATATTTCAAACATATGAACCTAATGAAATTTACAAACAAACATAAAATGAAAGCTTACCAAAACAAAAGTGTACTTGCTAGACGATGGGGGCCCTTCCAAGGATTCACAAGCACATCAAAAGAGAAGTCAATTGTAGAAGATCAAAGAAGCTCCATTTTATTTATCTTCAATTTCAATTTTCAATTACAAGTTCTACATCCCAAGAGGTTCTAAAATCTCCATTACAATGATTCCAATTTCTAACTTCTCATTACAAACTTATAAGATCCTAAGGTACTAAATTCTAACTTCTCAATTCTAAATTACAAATGAAGGAGATAACAATGCTATTTATACAAAAGTTATGATAACAAACTCATAAATGTGGATCCACTATTCCCTCTTCAAATCCACATATCTCTGAACCAATGGTGACACATAACCCTATCCTCCATGATCTTCTCCATGAGGTCCATGATCTTATCCATGAGGTTCATGATCTTCTCAAATTCAAATTTGCACATAGAGTGCCATGGTGGTGGAATAAAGGTGAGAAAATGTGTGAATGGAGTGAAAGTGGATGTATTTTAAGGATAATTATTCGGCCCAATAGAAAGTTGATGTGCATGACCACTAGCACACACTTGAAGATCAACACATACATTTTGCATCAGTGTGTTGCCAGTTCAACCGCACCCAAGAAGACCATGCGCATGTTAGCATATGAGTTGGATGAAGGAGCGAACTAATGCAACAGAGGAAAGAGTTCACTTCAGCAAGATGTCACCATGAGGTGCATGCACACCATCACGGACGACCAAGCTTGGCATCACCTCACAACCTTCACCACCACAACCATGTCAAAGAGTTGGTCTCATCACAGCGGACCAAGTGTCAATGATGTCTTGCAAGGCTTGCTCAAGCCATGTTGTCTCACATGAGTACATGTGCATTGTAATGTTGAGTCATGTCAAGTGTAAGTCAAATGTCAATGGTTGGTTGTAACAATCATAGAGTAGGTGAAGAGTCATGAGGGTGGTTGAATTGTCATAAAGGGGAATGTCAAGGGTCACCCCGCCCTTTTACTATAAATAGTCCCTCATAACTCATTATGTAAGCTTTTGGTCATCCAAGATTTTGATAAGACTATCTTGGAGAGAGGTTGGACAATATTGTAACGCGCCTTGTCTTCTCCACTGAATGGTGTTAGTTCATCTCTTTAGAGGAGCATGCGGATGTGGTTTTGATGTTCCACTATTGGGGCTAGCAGGTTTGCATGGATGTATTGTATGATTGTGACTTACATTTCTTTATATAATAAGAGCTAGCACATTTTTATGCATATGTTGTTATTGTAGTTGGACTGCTCCGGTTGCCTTAATGATATATGTTCTTTAACTTACGTATTTGTGTATAAACTGATTTGTATTTAATTATATGAATCTTACTGTTAATGTGTTTTATATGTTGTTAATGTTGTCACCGTCTGTGTTGACTGCTCTTCCAGACATCAGATGGACCTTTCACATGAACCTTGCTATAACAACCGTTGCACTCGTCTTGGACTAATTCATGAGTGTTGTACGTGGTATCTTACCTTGTATGATGTGACTGCCGCATCCGAGTGGACTGCTCCCCCGGAAGCTGTGCATGTCATTTTTTATTGTGTGTTCCTAGCTAAGTTGGGATTGATACCTTTCAATCCGGAACTCACATTCACCCTCACCTCCCCTTGATGTGTTAGAACCTGTCATACACCTTCCTTGACTCACTGCATCAGTCACACCCTTCTTACTGATAGATTTATCCTACTTGCCTCTGTGAAACATCGGTCAAGGCATTACCTTATGACCCACAGTTGGGACTCCTACACCAAATGGTCTGAGGTCTAATTGGGACTTCTTACTGGGGAGATCCCCTCGACATATTGGCAGGTCCAGCACCATCAAAATTTCTAGTGCTAGAAGGAGGTCCTGATGACAAGCTGTGTCCTCTCATCCAGTTTTGAACATTTGCATATCTTTCATGGAGTCTTTCACTCTTCTTCCCCCGAGGTGTTTTTTGAACCATGAAGATGTCTCCATCTTAGGGAAGCTTTTTGATCTCTTGTCCACTCACACGTATGATGGTGAAGGTGGGGTGGCTTGGCCTAAGAACTTACATAACTTTCTTTCCATGATTCATGAGGAAGTGAGTTTTCTAAAAAACAAGCCGGTTTGCTGCTTTCATACACACTTCGCGAATTTCCATTTCGTTGGGTGCTCAGCCTATCGGCTAACACCATGCACTCATTTGAGCACTTATGTGGTCTTATTGAAGACACGTTCTATCATTTTGATCCAGACCATCTTGACCAAAAACTGTTACAATGGAGGACTCCGCATGAATCCGTTATTGATTTTTGGTAGCTCTTCCATTACTTGCAGTTTCAAGCTCTGAGGAGCCCGATGAAATTTGCTTATCTTTGGGACTGGTTTGAGTATTGCCTTAATAAATCTGCCCATCCAAAGAGAAAATTTGAGGTCAAGCCTCGCTCAACATTCTTCGTTGATGGAGCTGCACAATCTCATGTGTAAGCGGGCACTGTCTCAACTCACTCTTCGCCTTCTTCTTATCAATAGCGCCGACACTACCCAATGATGTTGAGGATCATGCTCACATGCCTGTTCATCCTTCACACCCTCCCAACATCACTTCACTCAATTTTAAGGCAGATTTGGTTGTGATTCGTTCGAGTCCTCATATGCATTCTTTTCTACGACCTTCATCTTCGCACCTGCTGTTCCTCTAGATGATGTTGTCTTGTATTCATCCATTCCGGACTCTTCACTTGTTGTGAACAAGGAACAACCCACTAACAGAGTTGGTGTTCCATAACCAACATGGATTTTCATTCATGAAGAGTATGAGTGGGAGCTTGAGCATCAACACTCAGCGAAGGATGACTCCCTTCCATCTGAGCCCCCTCTGTTCTTTCCTAACATAGTTGGTGAACCTACCATCCATGATTTCACATGTCTGTCTTCATCCACAAATGCACCCATTGTTGATCTTTTGCAAGACACACCATATGTTAACCCATGATCCAACAATGGATAGGACAAATCATTCATTGGAAATCCACTTGATCTTTCATCTGCATTTTCTAGAAACACAGAGGGTGAACATCCTTCCTCCTCATCTACCCTTATGTGTGATTCATTAAACCATGAGGATGCTGACCAACATCTTGAATTTTCTGATCTTGGTTGTCATGATCTCTTCACCTCATCATCCGATCATGATGTTGATTCACTTGTTGTTAATCCATCTAAGTCACTAGTCTATAAAGATCCATCTGTCAACGAGGTCGAAACCCCACACATCATCGAGGCACTTCAGCCCTCGCTAATGGTTATGTCAAGCACTCATTGTTTTGAGGTTGGTTTCGCTTCCGATGTGAAAATTTTTCAAACACTCAAGGCTCATCATCACTCATCTGTATGCAGTAAAGATCAATCTAACACTCATATTTTACTTTGTCCACTTGAACTACATGATCCCATTGCTCATGCATTGAAGGAGTCTTACATTGCAAGCACTTGTGTGTGACACAAGTTATCTTTGTTTCTTTCATTTGCTTGCATGTCATAGTCAAGAGTGTGTTTATGCTTCAAAGTTGCATGTAGTGTTACACAACACCATGATAAGTCCTTGGACTGCCCATCATGCACATGCACTCACTTATGTCCCATGGGCACTTTGAATCACGAAGTGTCGTTGTCTTCATTGTTATATCTTTATTGCTTGTTGGTTCGCACAACTGGATTACTCATAGACCAAGCCTTCACTAACATGGGTCTACCAATGCGCCGGTGGCTACATTGGAAGTATCACTTCATGTGATCAGGCCCATGTACCAATAGTGTAGGAGTAGGAGTAGTGTTTTCTTTCGGTTGTTTGCTTTCATGCTTGTTTTCTTACAGGCTTTGTTTACTTGTTTATTTTCTTTCTTGTTTGTTTACTTGCTTCACTTTCATTTTTTCTTCTTCTCTTGCTTTGCTTTGTTGATTGTTAATTCGTTCGCTTGTTTCATTCATAGGTTAGTTTTGCATGAAACCATGTATGACTCTTGAAGCGATATGGGTAAAGTACAAGAGGGCTTTTACAACTATCACTACTTGGTTATATGTCATCTTTCCTTTGTATGATGAGCTTGTTACCTTTAGTCCATGATATGTCGAAGGAAAATATGTATTGTTCACAGTGAACCTTGGTGTAAACACAATGTTTGCGCGCTAACTAGTGTCACCTTCTATAGCCGATTGTTTTTGGGTTAACCCTCGTCAACTCAGTCAAGTAGAGTAAGGTAAGGGGGAAACCTTAATAGGCACTTCAGAGATATAATAAACTCCTTCTCTGTTGGAACAACCTCTTCTGCTTTCAATAATTCGGGGTCCCTCTTCCGTCTCTGAAATGAATAAGAGCTATTCAAAGTGAAAAATGAAAAAATGAAAAGTCAAAAATTAAAAATTAAAAATGAATAAGGCGAAAGAAGAGAAAGGCTTCCTGTGCAAGGAAATGATGCAAGTAACACAATCGGGGTACTGACCAGGATCACTGGTAGCAGAGCCATGCATGTGTTCCCATGTGACTCCACCGGGGTACTGTCCAGTCCTATTGGCAATGGAGAAACACCAGAGATGAAACTAAGACTCTGACGACTATACTGCCAGTGAACCTATATACCCCTCAACCCCAATCGAAAAATCTGTGTTGCCTTGGCTTGGAATGTGTGTCAATCAACCAAGGGTTTTGCAGATGCTACATCTTACAATCAAGTTATTGTGAAACCAAGTTGAGCTGAAAACTAAACAATACTTACGGAGGTGTCAGACTTTCTTTTCACGAACAAGGTCCATTCAAAGAGCTGGAGTTCTACTAGTGTGTCACCATGTGTTGTAGCAGCTACAACCACCCTCCAAAATTTTTCCTTAGCCTTGTTTTGGAGCCTTCCTTCCAACCTTCACAGCAGCTTGTCTTGCTTTGTCAAACTCACAAGCTTCATTGTCTTTCTTGCACAAAGGCAACCTGTTGGTCATAGCTTGATCCATTCCCCTCATAGGTTGTTCACCCAGACTTGGTCTAGCTACAATCTGAGTAGTTTCCCCTTGAAAATTGAGTATTTCTGGAGAGAAGCCAACCTTCCCTCCAAAAATTGTGCAATCCTCTCTCGCAACTTGCTGGGCTCTAGGATTGCACAATCCTGCCTGCCAACACTCCTAACAGGGTTTTTGAAAAATTCCCCAACAAGGCTACTCAGCCCAGAATTTAAGCAAATCGCCCTGGTAGCCAGCCCAGGTCCCAACCAGATATGCACATTTTTCTCTAGAATTCGAGTAGTCTCTTGCATGTGCAGCTGAGTTGACCAGTTCCCTCTAGGACTGAGCAAAATAGACTTGCATGCATTGGATGCTTCTCCCAAGGCAGCATTCAAAGGCATCCCTTGTTTTAGGGATCTATGTTTAGCAGTTGGAGGTTACATGCAAGGAGAAATTCTGAAACCTCCCACTAAGTGTCACTTCCCCTAGATTCGTGGCATGCGTGTCACAACCTCGATGTTATCAAAACTCATCAACTGGATGCTACAGAGTCATTCCTCACATAAACCTTGTATCTTTGATGTCCCACATCACATCTAGGAGTAGTAGGTACATTTAACTCAGTCCTTTTGGGGTAAGCGCGCTTCCCATGTCCTGTGATGTATTTCTGTCGCTTTTCATGTTTTCTCTTGTGGGAGTACTATTTGCTTGATCTCTTTGAATGCTTGTTGTCACTTACATGTATACTAGCTTGTTCTAGATTTGTTTCAGTTTTCATTACTATCTCATTGTTCTCGCAAGCATGACACTGTTTTGCACAGGCGTTCTCCCAACTGGCGAACTGCCTCACCCATATGCATGTTAATTTGTTTGTTGAATATTTCATTCATGTTTTACATACACTATTAATCACTTCAAATGTCACTCAGTGTTGCCATGCATTTTCTGTCTTACTTGCTTTCAGTTGCCCATTGGCAAGTCGAGCCAACCTTGGTTCGGGCTCTGCCTTCACCAAGGCTGCATTATGAAATCTAGGGAAGGAAGGCTCACCTTCTTCTCTATATTTGCACATTCTTTCCCAACACTAGCCTCCAGGACTGTTTTGCGCATTTCTGGAGGACAATGGCTGCTTGGCCCAAGAAACTGTGCAAATTTGTCGCTAGGCAAACATTCCTTCTGAGCTGGAATTGTGCATTGCGCAATCCTAGCAGTTAGTAGCCAGACTGGACTGTGCATTTCACAATTCTAGCAGTCAACCAGTCTCCCAACAGCCTATACTGTGCCTTGTGTAGTCTTGGCAATCGGTGTCTCGACGTCCGAGCCAAAATTCCGTAACCTTCATGATCATGCACCCAGGTATGTTGCAAGACAGTTCTCATGTTCATTTTGGTTTTTGACTGATAGATTGCTTGCCATGAGTGTTGCAATGTCTCTACGTATCCTAGGTGTTCATCTGCCTCTCAACAGTATAGGTACAATGGTTTCCGAGAGAGCAGCGATGAAGACACCATCCAGAGCACACTTGGGGATGCAGTCGACCAAGTGTCCATGGACTTGCCTACCCCCAAATTAAGTTGTTCACAGACAAGGACATCAAGATATGACAACAGCAGCATCACAACGAGCATCATCATAAAAAAAAGCTGAAGACAGCATACCGAATGCATCAAATGCAATAGGAGGGTTGTTGACAACACGGAGGCGGAACAAGGTTGCAAGCTCAAGCAGATCCATTGATCATGAAAGCAACTTTGGGGACTCTGGCTATGAGGTGACGACGTGACATGAAGATCGTAAAAAGAAAGAGAATGGAACAAAGAAGGAGTTGCATGTGCTGAAGCAACAACTCAGGAAGAACATGAAGCTGCACAAGCACATGAATGAGTTGCAGCACGAACAGGAACAAGAGTGAGTGCAACATGCACACACAGATGAAACTGCGCCCGTACAAGTTAAATATCCATACCAACAACTTACATAGAGCAGACATGGTGAGTAGTGTTATTGATCACATGAAAGGGATTCAACATCATGCATGTCATTGAGTGCACACATGCATTCCAACTCATTCAACACACTTACCAAGGCAAAGACAAGATGAAATTCCAACTGGAGCTAAACATGTACTTCGGAAAGTTTATGCACATGACAACCAACACTCACTTGAATATTAGCATAGACATTATGCATTAGTGTGTTACTAGTTTAGCCACACCCAAGAACACCATGCGCATGTTAACAGATGAGTTGGACGAAGGAGCCGAACCAATGCACCAGTTGCAATGGAGGCAAGAGTTTGCTTCAACAAGATGTCAGCATGAGGTGCATGCACACCATCACGGATGAACAATCTTGGCATCAACTCACCACCTTCACCATCACAAGCATGTCAAAGAGTTTGTCTCATCATAGTGGATCGAGTGTCAGTGATGTCTTGTAAGGCTTTCTCATGCCATGTTGTCTCACATGGGTACATGTGCATTGTAATGTTGAGTCATGTCAAGTGTAAGTCAAGTGTCAATGGTTGGATGTAACAATCATAGAGTAAGTGAAGAGCCATGAGGGTAGTTGAACTATCACGAAGGGGAATGTCAAGGGTCACCCCACCCTTTGCTATAAATAGTCCTCATAACTCATTGTATAGGCTTTTGGTCAGCCAAGCTTCTGAGAAGACTATCCAGAGCTACACAGAGCTAGTTCATCTCTTTGGTGGAGAAGGTGGATGTGGCTGTAATGTTCCATTGTTGGGGCTAGTAGGTTTCCATGGATGTATTATATGATTGTGACTTAGACTTATTTATATAATAAGAGCCAACACATTTTCATGCATATGTTGATATTGTAGTTGGACTGCTTTGGTTGCCTTAATGATAGATGTTGTTTAACTTACGTATTTGTGTATAAATTGATTTGTATGCAATTATATGAATCTTGTTGTTAATGTTTTGTATATGTTGTTAGTGTTGTCACTGTCCATGTTGACTGTTCTGCCAGACATCAGACATACCTTGCACATGAACCTTTCTCTAACAACCATTGCACTCGTCTTGGACTAATTAGTGAGTGTTGTACATTTTATCTTACCTTGTATGATGTGACTATCGCATCTACATGCACTGCTATGTCGGAAGCTATGCATGTCCTTTTCTGTTGTGTGTTTCTATCTGAGTTAGGACTGATCCCTTTCAACCTGGAACTCACCTTCACCCACACCTCCCCTTGATGTGTTAGAACCTTTCATACACCTTCCTTGACTCACTACATCAGTCACACCCTTGCTACTAATAGAGTTATCCTACTTGCCTCTGTGCAACATCGTGGTCAAGGCATTACCTTACAACCCATTGCTGGGACTCCTACACCAAACGGTTTGAGGTATAATCAGGACTTCTTACCAGGGAGATCCCCTTGACATGTTGGTGGGTCTATAACCATCAACGAGGTGTCAAAATGGGTAACTCCTCTGCCCCAGTCTTATGCCATGTTGAATTCTCCAGCAATGGCAATCTCGTGCAGAAGAGAGTTGTCTACAGAAATGAGAATAAAAAAAATTCTTCTTAGCATGTGCATGCAAATGTAGCAACTTAGGATTTGAAGACAAGGACAATGAATAGAGTTGAAAGATACGCATATGTCTTCAATGCTCTGTGTCAACAGAGAAAGGTGAATAGAGGAAAAAGTCAAAAGAGTGATCCTCCTACACTTGTAGTAGTCCCTTGTGAAAAGAAGAGAGGCTCTAAGTGGATCGAGGTTACGAAAGAGGACTTGAAAGGAAATTTTCCTCTACCCAAGTGCAGCCAAGAGAAGACCAAAACATAGGTGAAGAAGAAGGAAAAAGGGAATTCTTCTATGAGAACTCAACCTTTAACCGTCTAGAGGAAGAAAGAGGATGATCTTTTAAGAGAGAGTAGATCCTATGTTTCTCTTTAGTAAAGGAAGAGAAGGGCCTCAAGGGAGGCCAAGTAAGTCAGATGAAAGATTCCATGAATATGAATACTATGGAAGACCTGATTAATGAAGGAGGAGCACATATAGCATGAGGAGGAAACAACGATAGCTTTTGTTGTGAGAAGAAGATGTGCTACAGTGGAAGTGTAGAATGCCAAGAATCTCACATTCATGTCAGGTCCACAATATTAGTCACCACATATAGGAAAGGAATATTTGTAGGATATCAAGGAGCATTGGCTCAAGGGGAGCTTCTTTGACAAAGAAATAGCAAGCAACAATGCACATCCTCAGAAAGGTATAGTTTTTAGCAAAGGAAAGATTTGCATCTTTGATGAAACACTCTTATTTCGTTTAAGTTGTAAGTGTATAATGTATAGCATTATTGTGTTCATGAAACACAATTTGTGTAAGATTTTTCATTTCCCTTAACCCTCAATTGGCATAGCTATGTCAATTGGTTTTTATGGGCTCATGTTGAGAAACCATGTGTGCAAATGGACATTTCTTTTTGAGAAAATAAATAGCAGAGTTTTCCTGGTACAATGTCCCACTTGTATCATTTCTTTTAATGAATTTGGTATGAGTTGTAAAGCAGTCCCCATAGTATGATATTGATCTCAAGGGGAGAAGTGGAGATGCTCAAGAATGAGAGCAGTCTAGGAAGTAGCAACATCAGTGAAGAAGGGAAAGCTGAAATGCATCATTATAACTTCGTATTTGCAACAACAATAATACCATATGTAGTTTAATGGGTAAAAATCTTTTTGATACAAAAGATGCATTAGTGGATAGAGTGCTAAGCCAACAAACATAAGGTGCCAAAAACTAAAAAGAAAAATCAGAGGCAGTATATGTTTAGGGGGAGCATATCACATTTTCCCAGTTTATGGAGTAGCATCAACAACAGCCTTGGAAGTGAGGTCTGTGAGGAAAAATGGAGATCCTGGTAGTTACACTCTGGTCCTCACAGTTGGTGAGAGCATGGGGAGAGAAACTCAACTTGTAGCCCCTTTCCATTGATGTCAAAGTGGGAGAAATGTTGTGGAGAAGTTGTGATGGCAAGAAGGTCATTAGTGTCTGATGCCATGAGATGTGTGGAAGCATCTTGAGGTTTTTCATCACTTGGAAGAGAAGAGGATGGTGTGTTGCCATCAATGCCAAAGAGGAATATTGTTGGATAGTTGGTAGTGCTTAATAGTAGGCAACAATGTTGGCATTGATGTCAACCAGACAAGCTTGGTTGCTTGTTGTAGCATATGCTCGCATTGATGGCCCAAGAAGAATCTCATGGTAGTTGCAAGATTCATGTAGAGAATCATCATAATAGTAGGTTTATCAGAAAATCCATAAAATGATGATTATGGTGATGGCTTAGGATGGAAGTCCATTGGGGCTGCAGGCCTCATGCAAAGTACACATTGTGGATGTGATTCCTAGTGGCCTAGACACTTCAAGAGTAAAAGATTGGTAGTGAGGTTGGAGCCATCGTTTGAGATATCAGATGGGCTCAATGGCCAATCCAACCCCTTCCATTGGAAATTTCTCTCGAAGAGATTTCAAACGATAGGTGGAAGTCTAGAAATGTACTTGTGGGTCAAAATTTATTACATGTTGAAGTTTAGGCTATTAAAACCTTACGAAGGGAAGAATTCTGCATATCGTAAGTCCCGCAAATTGGAGGTGCAGCGAGGTTAGAGATCGGAGGCCAAGACATATCAGTGATCGGAGATTTGAGGCTAAGCCATATTGGTAGTCAGAGATCGGAGGCCAAGCCATCCCGATGATCGACGATCAAAGGATCCTAAGGAGTAGCGCACATCATTGTGAATCGTCAATTAGTGATTAGTGATCCTTCATATATGAAGTCTCAACAATGTCAGCTACTGCATATCATAGGATTTGCAAGCATTTTATATTGGCAATCCCACATATTAGATGTCTTGTCAAATCGAAATTGGCGATTCTTGGTGGCTCACAATGTGCAACAAACATAAAAATGTTGGGAATTGAGGCATCCTTTGTTAAATCATCGGGAAGGCCAAAAGGAAAAATACAAAGGAATTTGATGCAAAACAAGGATAGGTGGGCCTCTTTCTCTCTCCTCTAGGAGGACACATGGAGGCATCCATTTGGGTCTGATGAGGACACATGGCAGTGTCTGGTAGGCTCTGATAAGGATAGATGGCAGCATCCATTAAGCTTTGATGAGGACATGTGGTAGGATTTGAATGGTTCCAATAAGGGACACGTGGCTGCTGATGTCAACATGGTGTGACAATATAGAGGGAGATGTGGAAGGAAGTTTCAGTGTTTTGAATGGTGTAATGGGCCATACCTGAGTGACACATGTCACTGGTCAGAAGATTTGACGTGGCATGAGATAATGTCACTTCAACAATCGACGATTGGTGGTTTGCAATGGTTGGCACATTGGCCACATTTGTAAATTTTCGAGATGCGGGATAGCACACCATCATGAAGTGTTACGGAATCAAAGAATAGGGCTAAAAAGAGGGGCCTATCCAAAATAAAAAATCAGCAATTTGTGGTTGTTAGCATATGGGAAAGTGAAAAATTCCAATAATGGGCCTCCAATGCTATTAGTGTCTGGTTGTGGAACACATAATAAACCAATAGCTCAGAACAAAGAAAAAGGCCCCTGGTAGAGCGCTAAAAGACTTAGTCCCTTAAAGCTAAGCCCTGGTCACCACCTTAGATCCTATGGTGAGAATGCGTGGGAAGGGTTAAGCAATAGGGAGCTAGGAAATCGAAGATCAATGATTGGTGGTTTGTTGTTGCTAGCACAATGGAATAAATGAAAATCGTCGATAAGGGGGCTCCAATATGGTTGTCACTTGGTCAAAGCACTTGGTCCTTGTTACACAACATTTTGTCACTGTCCCTGTACTCCCCATTCCTCGATCCTGGAGGACCTCTATAGTGACCCTCATATGTTTCCCTACCATGAAGAACATGTCCCTACATCCCTCTTCATCTGTAGAACATTTCCTTCTTACATCATTTCCCAAGAATCTTCCTTCAAGCTCACTGTTCAAGACTGACACTAGTGCTTAGTTCCTTCCCTGCACCTATTTGAAAAGTTTAAAACTAGGACTAGCACCAAATGATGCAAGTGAGCCATTCATCCCTTGTGCTGACCCTCTTTTGGCAAGTTTTTAAAAATGGAGTCAAAGCTTCGAGGTTTAGAAGCTTCGTGAATGAAAGTTTGGTAAATGGTTGAGCAAGATAGAACTGAGAGAGACTATTTGGTCTCCTTTCCCATATTAAAATGGAACCAAACTAAAGATAAGGCCTCTCCCACCATAAGAGGATCCATTTCCCCTCCATAAAAGCTATATAAACTCCCCATTTCATACCCTCACCAAGCTAATGAAAGGGCTAAAATTATCTGCAAATCTTGAGAGCCATATTGAGAACCTTAGCCTTCTAGTTTGTGTGTGAAGGGAGAATAGGCTTGTAGTATTTGGTTTGGAGAAAAAGGAAAGATGCATTGAACTTCCATTGTTTTGAGGGTGGATCATGAGGTGACTATAGTGGTGTTGGAACCCGTACATGCCAAAGGGAACCTGCAATGTCAAGGCTCCGGTTGTATTTCTCTTTGAAGTTTTCTTAATACAACTAATGGTTTATTTCCTATATTGTGTGTAATAGTACATTTGATAGCTTAAAACTCCTTGACCTTTTAAGTAGATTGAATTCAATTTTATGCTATCATGTTTGTTGTTGTCTCGTGTATGTTTTTTTCAGGTATTGGAACGAAAGGAATGAAAGGAAGCTGGATAAAAGAGGCAATATCGACATCAAATGGATTAACTTTATAAGAGGTAGGCACTCTTATTCGCTTCTAATATAAGGAACTTTGCATTAGATTGTCTTGTTTGCGGCTAGACCCACTCTTGGGCTAGAGGGATCACCTCTATTCACAGAGGAAATTTACCTACTCCACAAATCCATGACTCCACTGGGGAGCCATCCCTTTCTTTGCATTGTTTTTATTTCATGATTTGTGTTGACTTTTGTCATATCACTCTTTCTTTTTGGTTTTTTGTGCTTTATATAGTATGCTGCCTAGATTCTTGAATTTAGAGTGATAGGTCTGTTTTTTCTTTTAGGAATTTTTTTTTTTTTAAATCCTCAATCTGCGTTGTTTATTTTTTGACAGTCGCGCTAACCAGCGTGATTTACTCTTAAACAGTTGCATCTTACCCCCTTGTGGCATTTGTTGTCAGTTAGGAAGTCTCGCCAATTCCTATAGGTTAAAATCACGGTTTCTCCTGAATCATTTCCAATGTCTCTTGTCCTCATAAGTTATGTTTCTTGGCTTGTTTGCCTGTATTCTCCCTAGCTAGAAAGCTTCGTTAGCTTGATTTGTTTTCTTAATCGGTTTGAGTTTTCCTTACTTTATTTTTTGAGTATTGGATGGTTTGTGTCCCTAGGGCATCTAGGTCATCGCCCATTCAACTATTTTTTTTCTCGTCAAGTTAAGTTTTTGGTTAGCCGGCCCTTGCATTTCATGTTTTAGTCCTTGTATTGCTTTGTTTTTAATTGAACAAGCAAAAAGTTTTGTTTACTCTTATCCTGGTTCAACGTCTCTTTTCGAGCATAGATTAAATTGCTTGTTTTGTTTCGGTTGAATCTTTGCATACTTGGTTTGAGGGGAGTTCTTCTTATCTTGCTTGGTATATGATTGACGTTAGTTGTTTTAAAATTTTTCATTGAAGTTTTTATTTGAAAGATTCATTTTATCATTTCATTGAAAAAAACATCATTCTAGTTTGTTAAATTGATATGTTGCATTAAGTAGCATCGTTGAAAGCTAGAATTGCATCATCATGGACATTTGAAATGTAATGATGTTGAAAGGACTAGTTGAAGTGCATTTGATAGGAAGGATAGGAAGTGAAAAGAATTTTCATTATTTTGTTTTGAAAAGCAAAGTAGTGAAGAGTAATCTTGCTTTCAGTTGCTTTTTTGTTGCATTGATTATTTTCTCTACTCTCAATTAGTGTAAACATTCATTGAATTGAAAGGGTTTTGTCTCATATAGCTGCATTTACTAGTTTTTTAAGTGACATCGATAGGGCCTAAAAACTGAGACTTAATTTCAAGATAAACTTCTAAAATATATTCAATTAACCTAAGGCACATTTGAAACTAAATGCTCACATTTAGAGGTCTAGGCTAGAGACGTGTTCCGGTGTCTTTAAACCTAGCAGTTATCGTTCGCTTCCAAATTAGACAGCGCCAGTATGAACTTGTGCTCCTCATATCGTCACGTATATAAAGGTAGAACCAACTAGGTTTGCAATCCTTTATCCGTAGGAAGCCGATTCTGCCACCTTGTAAACATGATACACCGAACACGCCATTCAAGGAGATTCCCTGCTTGTACTTTTCAGTTCGTCGGGAGGTATTCTGCAGTTCACGGTTACCCGGTAATCCCTTTTGCCTAGATTATCCTGATTAGTCATTTTGGTATTTTTGACTCTTTAGATTTAAAAGATCATAGAGCACTTGTCCTTTCGAGCTTGTTAACTCCGAAGGTGACTAGAGTGACCTTTCACTCTTTTCTCAACTCTTAAAATTTGAAAAGGCAAAGTTTTGTTTCAGTGTCTTAAAATTGACTACCCACGAAATATTCATGGTTAAAGTTATCTTCCTTAGTGATTCTTTACGGTCAATTCCAATGGCAACATTCCCAGAGTCTACCAGTCAAAGATTCAATGTGGATGGGAATCCTGGTCCTTTTCCTTCTTTTGGAAATGCTGGTGCTCCTTATATGGCAATGTTGTCCCTCCCTAGGTTAACCATTTGTTTACCTATCTAGTTATTTTCGACTTCGGTGGTCTCGAGTGTCCCGACTCCTGTCCAACCATCTCCTTCCTTTGAACCACATCATGTTGATTCTAAGGTTGATCTCTCACCTTCTTCTCCTATTTCTTCACCTTCCTCCTTTATTTCACTTGGTGAGAGTTTGAAATCCAGTAACCAGGAGGCTAAGAAGAAGAAGAAGTCAAATAAGTGAGAGGTCAACCATGCAGCTATTACTCGAAATGCAACTCATATAAACAAACCTTTTGGTCCTCCACGGAAGGTCAAATTCCCTTGTAGGCTATGTAAGGGTGACCATCTCCTTTAAGATTGTCCTGGTATTCCCAGAGTCTTAGAGGTATGGTCTCAAAATCTGGATTGACCATCCCCATTGACTTCTGGAGATCATGTCGATGCTACACCATTGTCTAGTGATGGTAAAAACAATGGAAAGATTAGATTCCCATGTAGGTTATGTGAAGGGAAGCATCTTCTTCACCTTTGTCCTCTTATGGATAAAGCTTCCAAAAGTTTGTAAAACCTTATAGCTCCTCAAACCCAACTCCCTGTTGGTTATCAGAGATTTTCCTCTAACCCTCTCCTAGTTGGTAAAGAGATTGACATGGATTCATCTCTTGCCCATCCTACTCTTCCTGAGCATGAATCCCTTGTGTCTATTCCTGACCAACCATTGGTTGAAAAGAGCATCGACTTGGCTTTGCCTTCAGTTGTTCACTCTGTTCTTAAAGAGAGTAGTGATGATAATACTGCTCATGTTCTTCTCATCTCCTCATATTCTCATGAATTGAAGAGTGACCCTCCCATCCCAATTGTTCAGGAGAGTCCTTCTCCTTTTCCTATAGGGCATGGGGGCAATCATATGATACCCCCACCAAGTAGTTATGTCATCTCTTTTGATTGGAGTTAATTGAATGATTTTCGCCTCTCATCTTATGTGCCTTTCCAAATCAGAATACAAGCCTATAATATGGTAGTACATGGCACTATATTAGATGAAGGCACGTCTGTTAGCATCTTGTCTTCTACTACTTGGAAAGCTTTGGGTTCGCCACAGTTTGTGTCTATCACCTAGAATCTGTTGTCTTTCAATAGAGGAACTAGTCAACCCTTAGGGATCCTTCCGATTTTCCCTATTACTTTGGGAGGAAAGACTGTCTATATAGACATGATGGTAGTCCAAGGTCCCTTAGATTTCAATCTCCTCCTTGGATGCTGTTGAGCGATAAAAATGTGTCTTTTTAACTCCTAATTATCTTCACATTAATTGTCAACCCAGGGACGAATTTTTATTTCAAGAGTGTACTCAGTCTGAGGCAGCTATTTAATCAAGAGTAATGTTTTGCAATATAGTGCTTAAAATGAAAAAGTAAATAAATGCTTGAAACAAAATCTACTTACAATTAAAAGAAACTTAACACTCTGAAACTTAAATCATTCACTCAGAAAACTACAACAATTTATCAGTCGAGGGTACAGTAACAATAACTCATCCCTTTGGAAACTGGTGTAACCAAAAGTAATCAAGGAACAGATCATCAATCTGGGGACTAGACAGCAAATGCCAATGCCCACTATAGTTTCAGATCGTTCTGCACACCAAAGCAATCAATAACGCAAATAACAGGAAATGGAATAACAATTAGGAATTGTAATGACAACTAATTCTTATAAACAACACCACCTTAATCTACAAAAATAACTGCAACAAGTGTATCCTACAGAAATCAAATAGCAATCTTCTATCTTGAAGGATGAATCAAATAGCACACGGAAATAGAACAACATTGATTAATGATGAAATACGGGACATCACTTGAAAGCCAAACATAAATACACAACAACGTAACACACAACACACCTTAATGGTAATCTGATCTTGGTAATCCACTTATCAGTCTTAGTTATAAAGAATACGATTGTATTTTATAATGGAACAACAACGTCAATAGATTCAACAATCGCAAGGAAATATAATCTCTAAGATGAATTCAGTAATACTAATTAATGAGTGTTACAACACAGTTATGCTGTAATTGAATAGCAATAACATTCTGTAAGGATCAACAACATTAAATCAATGATTAAAAGAACAACAATGCATTACCAAGTCAAGATGAATCAATACAACATTCTCGGCATCAAGAATGATATTACTCAGTTGAACATAAATCGAATATAACAGAACCGTGATGTAAAATAACAGAACATACCAAATTACCAAATAAAGCTGATAATGAAAACTACGCATGAACTAAAGATATAATATACAGCAACAGCACAATCCACTAGAGGCTAAGCCCTTAGCCGCCAGCGGATGTTGTTGGGCTACGTCAGATCAAGTGAATGAACAACAACTCCCAACTCATATATTAATCATGAAACTGTGAAATCATTACAACAACTGAAGCTTTGAGAATTAAAACATGCAACAATCCCTTTTTCCTCCTATCCTATCATGAATCATTAATTCTGAATCTCTAATTATCAATCTATCATTCTGAATCCATCATTCCTAGTTCTGCATTCTCTCAGATATCCTCTTCCCATTTTTCCATCCCCCATCTCTGATCTCTATTTTCATTTAAATAGAGAGAGATCAGAGAGAAGTTACAGCATAGATTATTACAACATGATTTCTATTACAAAATTGGATTGTTTCCAACCAATTGATCAACAAGAAGATATATTGCCATCTATCTTTCAACAAGAGCAAGGCGAATTTGGCTTTGCAGCTGAGATTTGGGGAAATGGCC
Source organism: Pinus tabuliformis (assembly GCA_031772625.1). Classification (NCBI taxonomy): domain Eukaryota; kingdom Viridiplantae; phylum Streptophyta; class Pinopsida; order Pinales; family Pinaceae; genus Pinus; species Pinus tabuliformis. The sequence goes on from CM062819.1 coordinate 323,075,417, forward strand.
ACACAGCAAATCATAGAAAATCATGTTCAACAAACCCTGCATTTCTGTCAGTAAAAGCTAAATTAGGGCAAACCATTCTTTACTAAAGTTAACTAGGTCCGTTCTAGACAAAACCCATGTTCTGGATTTTCCAGATTCTTCTTCATTTGCTCAGAATCTCAACCGCAAAACTGTCACTTCTTATTCCAACGAATTTCTGAGTTGGCACTTTTAATGATCAAATATTCAATCTGGAAATTATCTTGGAGGATAAAAATGGTGAATAATGTTACAACTAATTTATTAAAACTATCATTGATAAAATCATGCATAATCATCAACTTATTAGAAATAAAGGAGAATAAATAACAGTCATTCATAAGAGCATAAATCATTATAAATTGGATTTAAATAATAAATTATAATAAATGACATGATAAAGAAGAGTAAAAATGGATGAAATAAGTGATAAAAAGGTGGTCGTATTCATGGCCGAACATACCCCCACACCGAATATATTGCATGTCCTCATGCAACAAAAAACTGAATATATTGCATGTCCTCATGCAATCCAAAGACAAAACCCATGTATTAACCAAGCAATAAAAAATTTGTTCTTCTCAGCTCATGAAATGGATAGAACAAATGAATTCTTCCTTAATTAATAAATATTCAAACTTAGCGATTTTGATGAAGGCATAGCAATGAAGTTGCAACAAAATATGATATAAGTGACAACAACCTTCATTAACCATTTTCTTAAAACTACAAACCAGATTTTGTTGAAATGTGGCAAGTAGATTTCTACTATATTAATGCTTCTATGATCCAAAAATTAGATCGTTTTGATGCACGGATCATGAGATATAAACAAAATGGCTGTAGGTGATAGTGAATGATTTTTGAAATTTTATGAACCAATTTAACTTGAAATTATCTGGGTTTGTGTATTTTAATGATACATCTGTGTTTTCCAGAAATGACAAGAATTGAGTTCATAGTCTTAAAAATATTATGGAAATCAATTTTTGCATTATGTAAAAATGAAATTGTATGCCTTAAATGAGGAAGAAAGTAGAAAACATCCATCATGCGTAGCAATTCCTCCCCCTCTCTGAAGAATTAGCATGCCCTCATGCAATGCTAGAAAACAAATAGAGGTGGTTGCTACCAACTGTTGAATTCTATGCCTAGTGTAAAACAACATGGAATAAGGGAGGTGTTGAGAAGGAATAAGAATAGCAATGGATGATAAAGAATATTAATGACATGGTCATAAGAAAGAAATGAATGAAATCAACACTCCCCCAAATAGAAAGATAATATGCCGCTGAAAAAAAAGGGAAGTGGTAAAGATGTGGAATGAATGATGATAAATAATGCTCAAAATGGATTTTCATGAAATTTTCCTAAATTCGTAATAAATCAGAAAATTATGCTATTTTACCGCAAGTTTTATCGCCAAAAAGAAAAATGTGGAAGGAAATATATGTACTGGCATATGTTGAAGCTGACGTAGGCAGAGTTGGTGCTGAAAGTGATGCAAAAGGTGGAATCCAGGCAAGCACATCATGTTTGAAGAATCATTCACGTTCGCGCGTTGCTCGAGCCACTTTTGGTAGTTGCAATAGTGTGGTCATGCTGCGAATAGAGTGTCCCCCCATACTTGTTGTTCTCCTGTAAACAAATCACTATTTTGCATGCAATGTTCTTGAATCCAAAGTGTTAGTTTTGAATAAAAATATATAAGATGCATGCAAAAATTTCAATCAGAAAAACTTTTGTATACATGCAATACTAATATTTTTTCAAATCAACAAGTTATGGCAGAGTGCAGTAATCATATCACATGCTATCCCATAATGCATACATTCCCCCCTCCAATTGGAAAAGGGATGCCATTACCATAAAGCCTATGAAAGGTGTTATGCTGACAGCAAGGCAAGGGAATGAACAATACGCCAGTGAATGAAGCAGAGTACACATATCAATGATAGGACAGCGAGAGTTATGGTTATAATGAGAGCAGATTGTGTAAAGATAGTTATGAATAAGAGATAGGATGCTTTGGATTGATGATAAGTTATGCGAAAAAGAAAAAGGACAACAATATGCCAAAACGATGCTTTGCTGACGATATTCTAGCTGAAAAATGATGTGATTGATCAAAAAATAATTTCTCATGCATAAAGGTTTAAAATAGGGAAAAAATTAAGGAAATAACTTCTCTAATAAAAAGAAAAAATAAGAAAAGGGTATTATAATAATAATTGATGATAAGATATAACTTCAATACCATAAACAGAGCCTCTACTGCCAGCAGGTGTCCATAGCCTCAACAGGGTTGTTTTTAACCCATATGAGCCAGGATACTCAATTTATAAATGGAGAGTTACATTGTTGTTCTACAGAAGAGATCAATATGCTGGTGTGGTAACCAGATAACCACACTGCCATTCACTAGGATGTAACAAAAGTGATTAGGCTGGCTCGTGATGAGACCTCCTGTTCCAAGGATATTTTGGCTATCCAATCGATCATAACCCTGGTGTGGTGGCCATAATGGGAATGTCACTTTGTTACAACCTTATGAACATGGTAGGCCGGCTCGTAATGAGACCTCCTATCCTCCATCTGCGAACAAAATTTTGTTGTTATTACACATTTTTATAATAAAAAGAGGGAGGCTCAGTACTCCTTAAGAGTAGGGATGGTGGAAGAAGTTGAACATGTCAATAGAAAAATATATCCATAATATCATTTATTACAGACAGAGAAGATTATCACTAGGAAGGGTGGAACCAACATGGTATTAAGATGATCAATCAATATCATGTTCAACAGAAAACAATACAGTAAAGTGGTATATAAATAATTGTGTCCATTTTGAAAATAATCTATCATCAAGGAGCTATCCTGTTAAAAATCATAACGTGAAAGATATTAACTCGCTTCAATAGAATCCATAATTCTTGTCCTCATAAAAGTAGTTTACTTTATGCCATGAAAGGGAATTAGTAAAATGTGGTGGAGATGAACTAGGAATAATCCCATAAGAGGAAGAAAGTGTCACTCTCAAAAATACTTCCAAAGTGTTTCTCTTTTGAAGGAACAACAAAAACACTCAAAAAGTGTTGTTCCTTGTAGGGAACAACAAAGGAAATACACACCAAAAATAAAAATACACACGAAAAAGTGTTGTTCCCTGTAGGGAACAACAAAAAAATGCATGTGAAAAAGTGTTGTCCCTTAAGAGGAACAAAAAAATGCGAAAATGTTGTTCCTTCGAAAAGGAACAGCAAAAATGTGAAAGTGTTGTTCCTTCGGAAAGGAACATCAAAAATGTGAAAGTGTAGAAGTGTTGTTCCATTTGAAAAGGAACAACAAAACGTTAAGGTGCAGAAGCGATGTTCCATTCGAAAAGGAACAACAAAATGTGAAAGTATAGAAATGTTGTTCCATTTGAAAAGGAACGACAAAATGTGAAAGTGTAGAAGTGTTGTTCCATTCAGAAAGGAACAACAAAAAGTGAAAGTGCAAAAGTGTTGTTCCATTTGAAAAGGAACAACAAAATGTGAAAGTGTAGAAGTGTTGTTCCATTCGAAATGAAACAACAAAAGGTGAAAGTGCAGAAGTGTTGTTCCATTTCGAAAAGGAACAACAAAACGTGAAAAAAGAACAGCAAAACGAAACGTGAAAAAGGAACAGCAAAATGAACCGTGAGAAAGGAACAACAAAATGAACCGTGAGAAAGGAATAGCAAAATGAACTGTGAAAAAGGAACAACAAAATGAACTGTTGACCCAAAAGGTGCTGTTCCTTTGGAAAAGGAACAGAAAAACGAAAATGTTGTCCCTTTGAAAAAGGAACAACAGAAACGACAAAAGTGCACACAAATGCTATCCCTTCAGAAAAGGAACAGCAAAATGCACAATCATACAATGCAAGCACGCAAAGAATGAATTAGTTGTTCACTGCATTGATGCTGAGGACGGGTTACAGTTGAATGAAGCAACACCTGAAACACAAAATATAAGAGAAATCAGGAAAGAAACAACATTTCATTTAAAAAAATAGTATGTAAATAAATAAATTAAGTTACAACAGCTACAATGTTATGTAAAAAAAATGATCTCTTTGAAAAATGTTTTGGCAGTAGTGACAAGACATGAATTTTCAAATGGAAATAAATTCTTCATTTCTTCTATTATGAATTTGTTGGGTAATGAGTTGGATGAAATTCCCTTTTTTTATTAAAATTTCTTTCAAGAATCACTTGTCCATAAATTGACCTTCTTTTTCTCCTAGGACCTGCAAAAAACGAGTATCTACCTGCAATAAAACATTAAATCATGGAGAACGAGTGGTGCGTGGGCTCCCCTAATCCAAGAATTATGCAAAAAACTAACAAGTAGTTACTCTGTGAAACAAATCAACGGAGAAATAACAAAGTAAAATTTATTTGTCATCTACGGGAGAGAAGTGGTCGACCATACTAACCAGTAGTGTTTTAATCACAACTTCTTTGTTTTTCATCCAAATTGAGTGATTCTAAAGCCATATGAGAGCTAAGTCAAAGGTGTATCTTCAATAGAAACAGGTTTTAAAAATTCAATGATATGATATGTCAATTTTAGTTAGAACAACCTGAATAACAGAGTCATTTTCGATTACCTTACTTAGAACAACAGTGAATGTTTTAAGCATAGATTCTTCGTTTGATGTCGGATTCAAATGATTAAAATTGGAAATGAAAGTAGATTCATTTATTTATTTCCAATAGAAATAGGTTTTAAAAACAATAAGAATTGATAGGTCAAATTCTGAAAGCAACAACCGGAAAGACAGATTTTTAAGAGTGCTGATTTACGATAGACAGTCAGTATTTCGGTCATAACTTTCGCATACGATATCGAAAATGAGTGATTCCAATTGAATTGTAAACTATATTCATATTTGAATCTACCACAGTGATAGGTTTTAAAAATTCAAACATCTAGGCCTCCAAAAACTGATTGTCCCAACTCTGTTCCTGAGCTTCCCACTAGACACCCTGTCAATGTTTTGGTTCTAACGTTTTCGTTTCAAATCCAAATTGAGTGATTCAAATTGGGTTGGAAAGTAAAAATCAAGGGCTACTTATGATAGAAACAATATTTAAAAATATTTCATTTTGGTCCCTCAAAACATGACTGTCCTGACTGTTTTTTCAAAAATTTCATCAAGCCCGCAAGCCAAAAAAATGATATTCAAGCATTTTTTCAAATTGGTGATAAAAATGAATATGAGTGTTTGTAGAACTATTATTTCCATTTTAATTCATCTACATACACAAATTAACTAAAATAAATTATCACCGATGTTGATTTCCATAGCATGTTGCAACAAAAAACAACTAGTTTTACATAAAAAAACAAAACGCATTTATTTATGCCCTTATTTATTTTATTTTCTACGCTAAGCTATTTTGATTTGAAAAATGAATATGACTATGTATATGAGTACTTCCAGTGGAGCCATATTCGAAATAGGGCTTCATGTATGCACATACCCAAATTTGAAAGATGCATATTAATGGATATTAGGGTATGAGAAGCCAACTTCCCTTGACAAAATGGTATCAAAAATTGTTGAAGCATAGAGTGATGTTGCAAACAAATGATGGAGTGAAACCAATCTTCAATGTATCTGTTATTTTTTTGATTTCCCTTAGCCATCATATCATGAAGTTCTAGAGCTTTTAAATTAGCTTGTTGATGCAAACTAAAAGAAACCTCATTTTCTTCCATAGCTTCTACAATTTTTGAATTTGAAACATTTTGAATCTCATTGTAAGTTTTCTCTAATGGCGCATGTGAGATAGAATGGGTGGGAAGGGTGGGTAAATTTTGCAGTTCAACATTGTAAGCATGTTGTACTGGTTTATTGTGGTGAGGGTGTGGAATTAGTTGAACAGGAAATTGTGTATGGAATGGAGCATTTTGATGATGTGATTGATTAGGTTGAGTGGATGATTTTGATATGCAAGAAGGATGTTGTGGAAGAGCTGGTGGAGAATATGGAGGATGTGTTTGTGCTACAAGATGAGGGAGAGTAGTCATGCAATCGTAAGATAAACCATGCCAAACTTGTAGACAAATTTGGTGGTGGTTATATTGAGATTGACATGGCTGCCCTAACACATTAGTATTCCATAATGGATTATGCAAGTAGGGGAATGGAGAAGAAGTGTTTTGAACCATACCTGTAGGCCATGATTTCCATGGTTTTGACCTTATTGCAGCTTCCTCATCTCTTTGATATGCCACTTCCAAATTAGATAAGGAAGAACAACCATCTATGGTATGCTCCTTTCGGTCATGAGTGAAAAACACTTCATCAAATTCTTGGTTTTTATGAACCTGCAAAACATCCAATTTTGCATTTAGAGATCTAATAAATTCAACTCTAAAATTTTCAAATAAAACATTGATTTCAGCTCTTATGTATCCTATTCTTGTAGCAGATTTGGAAAATAAAGAACAAACATCTTTAGAATTCTTACCAACTTTGGAGATTCCTCTTGAATACCTTATGCACAATTCAAAAACATCATCATATGATAACTGAAAAACATCACCTTTTCCTATCAGATTTAAGAGTTCTAAAGATTCATCTTTGATCCCTTTGAGTAGGAGTGCTTTTAGAATTTCTTTTTCCAAATGCTTATATTTTGATTTTTGAAGGTTGTATTGAAATCGATCTACATAGTCCTCCAAGCTTTCATCTTTCCCTTGTGTCATATTGAAAATATCTTCATCGGCCTTGCAATAGTCTTGGTACTTCTTTAAGAATATGTTCTTCATGTCCTCCCATGTTTGGATGCAGTTCCTACCTAGACTCATGAACCATCGGAGAGCTGCTCCCTTTAGAGTAAGAGGAAACACTTTCAACCTTTGAACATTAGTGCAATAATCATATCCTCTACAAAGTATTTCGAACTCAAATAAGAATGTATCTGGATCTTCATTTGTCAAGCCATAAAAATTTGGTAGAGACAATGGGGGAATTATGTGCATTTGTGTCACTCCTCCTAGATCTTTGATAGGAAATTCAGAAGTAGAAATGTGAGTCATTTCTTACCATAATAGAAGATGTTCTTCATGTGTTTCTTTGAGGCTCCTTCTTCAAATTTTCTTGTCAATCGATTAGTGAAATGGGTGGTGATTACATCACCACTTGAGTGAAAGCATGAGATTTGTTTTTTTGAATTTTTTTGAATTTTTTTTTTTAGTCATTCACACAAAAATTCAAACATTTACCCTAAGTTCTTTAACAGATCTGTTGGAAAGCGGGTGGGGAAGCAGGGATTTTACATGCTCCTGTACGCAGGTTCTTACCTTCCGTTTTTAATACCAAATTCTTTCCTAACAGGCACTCATCAAATGCATACTACTCTTTAGAAATGGCTACACTCTCCCCGACAACAACGCCAAAATGTTGAGCGATAAAAAGGTGTCTTTTTAACTCCTAATTATCTTCACATTAATTGTCAACCCAGGGACGGCTTTTTATTTCAAGAGTGTACTCAGTCTCAGGCGGCTATTTACTCAAGAGTAATGTTTTGCAGTATAGTGCTTAAAATGCAAAAATAAATAAAGGCTTGAAACAAAATCTACTTACAATTAAAAGAAACTTAATACTCTGAAACTTAAATCATTCAGTTAGAAAACTACAAAAATTTATCAGTCGAGGGTACAGTAACAATAACTCATCCCTTTGGAAACTGATGTAACCAAAAGTAATCAAGGAACAGATCATCAATCTGGGGACTAGACAACAAATGCCAATGCCCACTACAGTTTCAGATCGTTTTGCACACCAAAGCAATCAATAACGCAAATAACAGGAAATGGAACAACAATTAGGACATGTAACGACAACTAATTCTTATAAATAACACCACCTTAATCTACAAAAATAAGTGAAACAAGTGTATCCTACAGAAATCAAATAGCAATCTTCTATCTTGAAGGATGAATCGAATAGCACACAGAAATAGAACAACATTGATTAATGATGAAATACGGAATATCGCTTGAAAGCCAAACAAAAATACATAACAACGTAACACACATCACACCTTAATGGTAATCTGATCTTGGTAATCCACTTATCAGTCTTAGTTATAAAGAATACAATTATATTTTATAATGGAACAACAACGTCAATAGATTCAACAATCGCAAGGAAATATAATCTCTAAGATGAATTCAGTAATACTAATTAAAGAGTGGTACAACACGGTTATGCTGTAATTGAATAGCAATAACATTCTATAAGGATCATCAACGTTATATCAATGATTAAAAGTACAACAATGCGTTACCAAGTCAAGATGAATCAATACGACATTCCTGGCATCGAGAACGATATTACTCAGTTGAACATAAATCGAATATAACAGAACCGTGATGTAAAATAACAGAACATACCAAATTACCAAATAAAGCTAATAATGAAAACCACGCATGAACTAAAGATATAATATACAGCAGCAACACAATCCTGATAGAGGGAATTACTCCCCTAGGGCTTTTTGGGTTGAAACCCTAGCAGACTGAAAGTTATCTATTCAAAGAAACATGCATTCATACAGCCATTATGCTATTATAAGCAAATTCTATGATAAGGGTATGTACCTTTGGTCCTACGTTTGAGAAGGCCTTTAGGGTCCAAACCCTTCTTGGAGTTCCCTTCTTCTCTTTTGTCCTGCAAAACAACCAATTCAAAGAACACAACAGTACATGGAAAAAAACTTATAAAGAAACCATCTTCATGTTATAAAGAAAGGTAGTTAGTTATGAAATCCAAACAACCTTTTATATATGAATTTTAAACATGAATATCATTAACATAAAGAAGATTCATTTCGGGAACCAAGACATGTGTTTCTTTTATTATAGACAAATAAAGTACATAAAAAGGAATATTTTCACCTGAGTCACCTTCAGCAGGTTCCAAGCAAAGCTTCCTTCCGGATCCATTCCAGCCTCAAGCCTCTAACAAACTCCTTCCATGACTCTCTCCATGATGTCATAAATGGTGGATGAACATCAACACACAAGGAAACAAAGGTTTCCTGTACAAAATGGGGGAAGTGCAGAAGGCACAAGGGACTTCAGACCTGGTCAAGGGAAAAATCTCAGCATAATAACCTTTCTCTCTCCTCTCTCCCCCTTAGGCCTTCCCTTTGAGGTCTTTTTATACCATCTCCAAAGTAGTTTTTTAGTAAGGAGTTGGTTGGGAAGAGTTGGGCCACGGGCACTAACAGGTGATCAGCAGGTAAAACCCGCGATCTCCGCCCGAAAATAAGGAGTGTTATATTTTTTTAATTGTTTTAATACATATATGCGGGTTGGCTATACACATACCCGCGTATACACGTGTTTAACTCAGGGCAATGTCGCTTATAAGGGATAAAACACTGTTTTTTTTAAATTTTAGGACCAGGTCTGGAAGGAGGGGTTACCCTAGGCCATGAGTACAGCATCACAAACCATAAGAGTGAGATTTGGAGCTATAACAGATGCCCCATAATATATGAGGTCAGAAGGGGTACATGATGGCCGAAATATATTATGCGAGTACATGGAAAGGAAGTCTGTCAAAAACCGAGGAGGACTTCACCAGAATTCAGCCTGCCAAGCCACCAAAGGAGATCAGAAAGAAACACTGTCTGAGGCGGGCATACCCATGCTCAGAAAAAGTGAAGCATGTCTGCATATCAAGTACAAGCGGATCCACCAAGTATACACGTATAAATGACTGAAAGATACATAATGGATCATCTGATCATAATGAACAAGTACATGTCTGAATATCACATATAAGACTGTCAATGATACTGAAAGATGCAATGGATCACTGATATCAAAGACTGATCCCCTAAAGGTACCAACTGAACATGATGGAATAGGATGGTACTACATTGCAAACTCAGGTGCCAGCATATAGAATGTCGCCATGACTGAATGCAACATATAAAGTGGAGTGGTATCAGCTAGCAGCAACAGGAGCAACTGTCAAGTGAACCAATGAATGCTGATACAACCTGAGGTCTTTACCGACCGCCGTGGTACATTTCTACACCATGGGAATAAATGATCTGAAGTCGACCATGTGAGAAATCATTTGATTACCGGTCATTGATGTATACCATTAACAAACGCGAGACTACTCACCGATAATGATAATGAGCGTCAAGGTACCCAGTACAATCTAACAAGTGTGAATAGATGAGCTGGAGTCGAACACCTGTAAGAATCTATCGATCAGGAGACAATGATGGTTTCCCACTGTCGATAGCGAAGGATCTGCCACTAATGACTGCAAACCCCAAGGTACTGCCAAATGGACTCTAGGTCTTTGCCCCAAAGCAATGAGTCGGAGTCGATAGGGAAAGATCCACTAGAAGGAAGGCATTAAGGAATCCTTCATCAATCTAGCGCGAGTGTAACCCATAGGCCAATAATGTGGAAGGAATCAGACGAAAAAGATGTAGTAACCCAACCGAAGTACGTTTTCGGCGTACACAAGATGTGGATAGCGCACGACAGAAACCCTCTGAACCAACCAATAATGAAAGCTGACATAGAGGCGAGGTATCCACCAATAGGGTCAGATGGAAACCAAGGTACTGCACGAATCCCAATGTGTGATAATGTAAGCTGATGTCGAACACAAGGGAAACCACTCAGTAAAGACCCATGATACTGATCGATGCTGAGCACAAGGTAACCTATCAATAATGAAAATAGGGCCAGGGTGCAGCTCTAGGCCTGTCCTCAGAGCAAGATGTCGTCGTTGATAAGGACAAGACCCGCTAGCAAGAAGTCAATGGGGACCTTCTCAAACCGGCACAAGTAAAGGACCAATATAACTGATGTGATGATAGACATGACACTGACAACCAGGGATGGCCAACTGAAAAATGAGTCAAGAGACACCGCAGAGAGGCTGACTCAGGCTAACTTCCCTTGAACAAAAGCACGACTCAATGTGACCATGTGGCAGCATATGATGACTCTGTATAAGTTTGCCATGCAGGAGGCACGAACGAACCCTCCGTATGATTGGAAGAGATAACCAATCGGTGGAGAACTGACTCAATAACAAGGTTATGGCGTACCTAAGTCAAACTAAATCCCACCCATACGGAGGAGACTTTTTTTTAAGTGCTTTGTTCAAGGGCGACACGATTGACTCTAGCCGCCAACAATAAATAGAAATAATGTCCCGTTCCCACTCTTTTTGGAATATTTAATTTTTTTGTCTTTTTCTGTTAAGCCGGAAAAAGAATAAAAGAATGCTATGGTACAGTGGAAAGAACGAGGGTCGGTGAAACAGATGATCTAGTTCCTGGGAAAGGAACGTTCCTATGCTCAATGCAGGGAGGTGAAAACTGGTCAGTGACACTCAAATGTATGTTCCTTCCACGGGTTAAGGTGTGTCAAGCTGCAGAAGTCAAGGGTATGCAAGGTTGATTTTGCAGATGTCATGGTCAAAAGTTGGCTTAAACACAAGTCCAAGTGAAGCCGGCTCTAGGCCAAAAGGTGCAAGTGGTCAACATGCAATGCAGTAGTACAACTCAACACAAAGGAGCCTCTATGGTATATGGCCAGAACAAAGTGGAGAAGCTAAGAGGAATGAGTCTTCAACGCATAAGTCATGGCGGGACTACAGAGGACTCCTGAGCCTACCCAAAACGGAGCAGCATGGGCAACAAATGTCAGTGAGGTGCTAACTAGGATGCTCATGTAAAGGATGGCTCTACCATTGTGTCATGATTTAAAGAATCGGCGAGTGAAGATGGCTTACGAACCACAACATGATGGGATCGACCCTATGGCAGATGTATCGGTCAAATGGAGGCTAGTATGCATAATGCAATGGAAAAATGGTGTCCCTAACCTATATGCCAGTGAGAACACGATACCTGTCATGACGGGTCAGTAGTCATGGAACCGACTCGAAACTGAAAAAACGTCCAAAATGTCCTGAAAAACAGACCAATCTCGACATTCCAAGCTCCCAAGTTAAAAGTCACATGAGGCCAAACAAAATAAAATTTTGAAAAAATTTTGCATTTTCAAAACTTATAAAAAGCATTTTGGACTCACCATTTTTACCATTTGAGTTTGAGAGCAAAGGATTTGGAGCAAAAGGAGCAAACTTCCCACAGCCAGATTCAACCGTTCAAACTCGTCGAAAACCTCCAGGTAACTCTTATACTTAGCTTGCAATTGATTGTGACAGGTTTTATGATTTTTGGTTGATGTTTCACCGTTGAACTTTTGTCCAAAATTTCCTCGCGGCGTATACGCGGGTTGGTAATAACGAACTCACGTACACGCGGGCCCTATACGCGACTGTGTGCACAGGAACCCACGTATATGCCGTGAACCATTTTTTAAACAAAAACTAACGGTTTTGAATCGATTTTTTCTCAAGATGCCTGTCACGTGGCATGAAAGAGAGCACACAGTGGTAGACAATGAAGTTATGAACAGTCTAGAAGCATTAGATGCCCTACAGGGATGCAGTTTGCTTAAATTTTTCAAATTGCCAAATATGAAAGCGAACACGCGTTTGCTTGAGATGCTCATTGGTTATTGGGATGTCGATGAGGAAGCTTTTATGATCGATCAGATGCCGCTCAGGGTAGAAGTGGAGGATATCTATTTTATCACGGGCTTATCCCGAAGGGGAGAGGTAGTACAGTCTCGAGGCAGGACATGAAGTGCCCTCTCGATAGAGGACTATGTACAGATATACTGCCCGGGACATCCCAAGAAGGTTGGGAGCCAGATTTCCATCACACATGTGGTGAGTTTATCACTTAGGATAATCCTGTTTACCATGGCTCGGGTGAACGGATCATCCTCTCTGCATCAGGCGTCACGGCAAAACATGAACGTGGCAGTTGACTGTCTCACTACTGTGTTCGACTGGTGTACTCCTCTTCTGGCCAACATGAAGAGCCACCTCACTTCTATCAGGAGGGGTCAGACTAAAAACTTTGGATATGGGAGCATCTTGTGTACTTTCTTTTTCGAGAAGGTTCTCGCACTCCGCCCCAGGGTAGCAGTTTCCATCAGCACCCCACGCGATCCACGCATGGGTCGGTGGGCCGATCTGATGAAACGTCTGGGGGGTGGGGAGGTCCCAAGGACTGCCTTCGACGATGACTTCTTCACCTGGTGGGATCAGCAGATCATCGCCGTGGATGACTACCCCTATGCTGGGCTGGATTTCCGAGGAGATCCTGATCTAGCGTTACCACTGAATGTAGCATGGGGCGAGATTGGTAAGATTTTTTGATTTTTTGGATTTTTCAAATATAATGATGAATTTTGAAAAATATTTTTGATGAGATTCAAATGGCTGATATGATGATCATGTTCTAGACATCGGGCCGGTACGACCAAATGGATTCCCGCGGCATGGACGGCGCGGTCGAGGAGCTAAAGAGGCGGCTGCTGATACAGAATGGACTTTGAACAACGTCCAGCGACACTTGGCGAAATTGAGTTGCCGAGTACCGATGGCCGTCATAGAGGACCTTCCTGAGGATATGCAGCGTCATGTGGTTGGCATGCCACGTGACTGGGTTCGCATTTTTCGGCGTGTGGCCAATGCTATAGTAACATACTTAGATGATCATCCTGAGCCGAGGCATTAGATATGCCAGACATGATTATGGGCATTTGAGTCCCAATTTTGTACATTTTTGGACACACATATGTACACTCGAGACGTTTTACGATATATATATACAGTTTTACTTTTTGATGCTTGATTTTATTGTGATGAATGATTGATATGCCAGTCTAATGCTTGATTAGCGATAGAATCAGCTAACCAATTATGAGATCTTGGAATATGCAAATAATTAATATAAGTAAATGATATTTGCAACAACCTCACCCTTAAATACTAGCGATATAAAGATGGATCCCGTACCCGATAAATGTTATTTAATTGAGACACTATCAATTGAGAATCAAGATATACTACCAATGAGTCGATCCCATGAGAGATTGCCTCGGATAATAAATTAATAACAACAGTATACTCGACCATATTGTTTGAAGCAGGACCGATGCACACGCCTCTTGATGCCATCAATTGACCAGTTGGATAATAGAGTACCCAAGCTACGGAAGAAAGATTCCGAGTGTGTCGACTAGCACCATCGGCGAACCCAAAATAGACCAAATCATCCATCAACACCTGCCACAACAGACCAAAAAGTGCTGATATCAAAAAAATCTCGATGATATATGTACAAATATACATAAAATACAAAGAAGCCTTTGCCTGGCCGAAACTAAGCAAAGTACTTCTTTTGGTAGAGCCCGTTTCGGGGCTCCGCCAGCTTGTTTCCCTCAAAGTCGATTAACTCATACAACCCTTTTTCTAAAAATTGTTTAATAATGAAAGGACCGTACCACATAAGCTTAAATTTTCCTGCCCCCAAGGCGTCCTTATCTTGGTCATAGACCAGGACAAGGTCACCTTCAGAAAAGACTCGAGGACGGACAGACTTATCATACTGCGTTTTAACCCTTTTCTTATGGGCCTCATTCATCGTGGCGGCATCTCGATGCTGCTCATCGAGATGCTCCAAGTGAACTAGGCGCTCTTCGAGACTCGAAGTCTCAGGAAGAAGCTCAACAACCAACTTAAGAGATGGAATTTCACATTCAACCGGAAAGATAGATTCCATCCCATAAACCAACTAAAAAGGAGTAAAACCAGTAGCCGTTTTGATGGAGGTTCGGTATGCCCAAAGAGCCGAATACAACATAATGTGCCAATTGGACCTATTTTTATTGATTGTCCATTGGAGTATCATCTTAAGAGTTTTATTGACTGCCTCAACCTGTCCATTGGCCTGAGGATAATAAGGGGACGAATGCTCCTGGCGGAAACCTAATTTAAGAGCCAATTCGAACATCAGTTGATTCTGGAAATGACTGCCATGGTCAGTGACAATCTCTCTTGGGATACCGAATCTTGAGATAACCTAATTGAAAAGAAACAAAGCTATCGTGTCACTATCGTTCTTATAAGTAGGCATGGGCTCAGCCCACTTCGTAAAGTAGTCTACAACCACGATAATGTACTTGTGATTCGCCGCTGAAGGCAGATTACAAGTTGTAAAATCAATACCCCACTTGGTAAAGGGACTGACAGCGACAACGGGAAAAAGGGGAGCTAGATGCACGCGCATCTTCCGAGTAAAAATTTGACACGGGTGACAGCATTTGACCGCTTCCACATAGTCCTTAAAGAGTGAAGGCCAAAAATAGCCGGCACGTAAGATGCGCTGGGCTGTAGCAAGCCCTGATAGATGACCACCACAAGCTCCACTGCGGCAATCATTGAGCACAGACTCTGCTTCCTCTAAGGTTAAACAGCACCGAAGGATTGAATCAACCCCTCGACGGTATAATGTGTCACCAATGATAACATAGTTTTTAGCCAGGTGACGTAATTTTCGACGTTCATCCTTGGAGAAAGTAGAGGGAAACTTCGAAGTCTGGAGATAGACAATGATATCTCCATACCAAGGGTCGAGTGAAGAGATGAGGAATAAATGTTCGTTGGGAAAACTTTCCTCATAAACAGTATCCTCTCCACAAGGAAGCTCATAAATTAGCTCTGCGAAAACCATGGATTTCTTAGACTTGGCTGACAAGAACTCGAGATCGAATTCTTGAAAAATGACTATCCATCTATTATATTTTCCCCCAATCACTCGCCTACTGAGGACAAATTGAAATGGATTGACTGCCGCTAAGACAAAAGTTTTGCGTAGCAGGATATAATGACGGAGCCTCTGGACAGCGTGAACAGCTGCCAAGGCCAACTTCTCAACCGGAGAATAGCGAAGTTCAGGACCTATTAAGCCTCGGCTCAAATAATAAATCACGTGCTCGGTGAGAGCATCGTCTTCCTGAACGAGAACCATACCAATGATTGATTCTGCTGCAGCGAGATATAAAAGGAAGTCTCTACCATAATCCGGTGGACTCAAAAGCGGGGTAGAGACTAATGCCTTTTTCAAAGCATGAAACGACCGCTGTGCAAAGTCATCCCACACAAATGGAACTCCTTCCGTAGCAAACGCATAAACCCTTTAGTGATCTTGGCATAGTTTGCTATAAACCGTCTTAAGAAATTAGCATTCCCTTGAAGACTTTGAAGTTGTCGAATTGAGGACGGGGGAGGAAACTGAATTATTGCCTCAACCTTGAAGGGATCAACCCGAATCCCTTCATTAGACACAATGAACCCTAAAAACCGACCAGACGTAACCGCGAAAACGCACTTGTTGGGATTCAACTGGATTTTATAAAAACGACATCGTTCAAAAACCAATCGAAGATGACTAGGATGATCAGTTCTCTTTCGAGAATGAGCAGCGAGATCATCCAAGTATGCCTCGATGACATGTTTGATGTCGTGGAAAGCATATGACATGGCCCGCTGAAAAGTGGCTCCAGCATTTTTAAGACCAAAAGGCATCTTTTTATATGCAAAGGTACCCCAGGGACATATAAAAGCTGTCTTATGTTGATCTTCAGGATGGATAGAGATTTGATTATAACCTGAAAAACCATCCATGAAGGAAAAAATTTCATTACCCGCACACTCGTCGATAATCTGATCAATGAATGGCGTGGGGTAATTATCTTTCGGACAAGCCTTGTTTAGGTCCCTAAAATCGATGCATACTCGGATTGTTCCTTGCTTTTTGTCCACAGGGACTGGATTAGAAACCCAATCAGTAAGAGGAACAGGGTATATAAAACCTGCCTTTAGCAGCTTCTCAACCTCAGCTTTGATAGCTGTTGCTTTCCTAGGGTTAACCGGCCAAAGCCTTTGACGAACTGGTTTCGCGTTTTCATACGTCTTGATCTCATGTTGAACTATAGAAGGATCAATGCCAGGCATTTCTTCATAAGACCAAGCAAATACATCACGATATTCCTTGAACAGGTTGGTGTAGATTTGAATTTCTTCAGGGGAACACTCAATTCCGATGAAGATATTCTCGATGACGCTAGGGTCCCTAGAGATGTTTATAGGTATCGTTTTTGAAATTATCGACATATTACCTTCGGCACGAATGTGTGCTGGAGCCAAAGGGTTTGACACCATACAAACATCACTAGTAAGGAGCTCGGAGAATCTAGATTCTACTTCCTGCAATGGAGGAAGAAAGTATGAACGATGGTGTAAGTCTTCCCAAGGTCGATCTATACCCATAATTACTTCGAGGATTGCTTCTTCAGAAGGTAAAACCGAATCTAAGCAGTCCAAGGCAGAGGTAGAATCAAAGCTCCAAGCCGGGGCCACATGACCATCTAACTCCTCTTCGGAAAAAGGAGTAGAATGGTTGTCTGCAGAGTCTACGATAGACTGATATCTAAGCTCAGCTGCAGATATAGGGAATGCCATTCCATTTACTTGTCCTTCAACTAATGTGGTTATAGGTGAAGGCAAGGTCCAAGGGTCTGAAAAATAACGAGTTCGAAAGAACTCTTCTCGAGGAGACTCCTTTGATGATGAAATAACATTGATTTTAGCGAAAGGAGAGGGAAGATCAAATGTACCCATCAATGAGGAATACATCCCTACTCCTAAATTCTCAGTTGGTGGGCGAGGGTTATCCACTAAAGGGACAATAGAGTCAGAGCTTGCTTGAGGATCGACTGGACAATAGTCCAATTGATCAACCTTAACGATTTTCCCCTCATGAGGAAAGCAAATGACACGAAACAGAGTCGAAACAACGACATCCATCTCAAATACCCAGTTCCTTCCTAATAGGAGATTATAGTCTAGGTTAGCGTCTACGACTTCTACTTCAATATTGACGACCTTTACCCCAACACATATAGGAAAGGCCGGGATACTCCCATGCGGCTTATGAGAATGACCATCAAATGTAGTCAAAATGGTGGGTGAAGGAACAGCCGAAGGTGATCCAATAGCCTTCCAGCATGACATCGACATGACGCATGTGGAAGCTCCTTCATCTATCACGGTGCGAAAAATATTAATTTTTCGGTATGTAGACTTTATTTGGAAAGCCATATGATGAGGGAGTCGCTTTTTGAAATTTAACATGTCAAAAGTGAGCACTAAAGAGTTAGCTGGATCGACTGCTCCAATCGCGGAGAGTAAAGCACTTCTCTGAGCCGGACACGACTGGAGAACCTCTAAAGCGGACATGGCGCACGGACTTTGGGCCAAATCCTCCACAATGGAGTAATTCTGGGCGGCCCTAGCATTAGGATTAATCATTGCGCGTTTAGCGGAACCTTTCGGTATCCGTGGTATAGTCTCAATAGGGGGTCGCTCAATATGAAGGTCAGTACTTCCGGGAATAGTCTTGTCCTTGGAAGTTTCGGCTTCACCATAATCATGTGACCGAGTAGCCACATGGACATTAGAATCCATCATGAAAACATTTGACGATTTTTCCCCTTCCTGGTTGCCCCCAGCGGAGGTTCCAGGGTTTGAACTCGCGCCAGCAAGAAGTTGCTGCCCTTGGGGAAACGGGTTGGTTAACACAGCTTGAGAACTAGAAGTCCCTTGTTGTCCTAACAAGTGTTGAGCGTCTTCAATCTTAGGGCAGAGATGAGTTAGATGGTCTCCACTGCACAATTTGCATGGAAACTTGACTTTCTTTCTCGACTCATTTCTACCACCACCAGCATTGTTGCCGGATTTATTTGCATCAGGCTTCCCATCCTGGTTCTTTTTCTTACCTCGTCCTTTCTTTTTCCCATTGGAATTTTGATTTCCTTTGGGGTTATCAGATTGGACGGCATTTATTGAAGAAGTTTGGGAAGCGGGGGGATTAGACAATGTGACTTGATTGTTAGAAGCTGCTTGCAAGGACAACTACTGCAATTGATTCAACAAGTTCACTGTAGTTGTGTCTACTGACCCAACGATACCATCCGCGTGCGGACCTGGCTTCGACTTAGCTATGTCAACCGTAGATCTAGGAGCATCTGGCAAGTATTTCTGTAGGATCCCAGACTGAGAGTAGATCAATTCTAATTGCTGGGCCCTAAAAATGGCTTGCTCCTCAGAATAGACTCCAGACATGGAGACATCCTTGGAGATCTCGGGTTGTAAAGACTTCAAAAACCACTCGAGACAGTACTCCGGAGGGATTTCAGCTTTAATGAGCCTCTTTCTTCGTCTCCATTCCTGAATATGGTCAGAAATGTGGGTTGCCTTATCCTGACGAAAGGTGGCCAGAAGTTCAGTTCCGACATCATAGCGGATAGGCAACTGAAAATGATTTAAGAAAATATTGGCTAAGTCAGCGAACGATGTAAAGCTGCCCCCTGGAAACTCTATATACCATTTGGCCGCATTACCAGTCAAGGTGCGCTGAAAGAGTCTCAACCTAATCGAGTCATCGATAAGGGAGTTAGATGAGCACCACAAATGGAATGTGGTTACATGGTCGCCTGGGTCCTCACCACTCTTCCCTTCGAATTTTGGAATGTCCGAAGGGAGTTTGGTTGGGACCGGAGGCCAGGTTGGATTGTACTTGATTGGGTCATTTGTTAACTTAGTGAGATCTGGCAAGTTTAACGTTGCCAGAAACGGAAGCCTAGGAGGACCTTGGGGATTCCACCCAGACTGGGCAAAACTCCCAAAGTTGTGAAAAGATTGTCCTAGAATTTGAGAGGCACCAGGCTGCCCGAAGTAACCAATAGAACTAGCTGAACCAAAAGGCAAGCCTTGTGATCCAGCAAAATTCGGAGTTTGACCAACTCCGGCCGTATAACCTCCATAACCAGCAAAGTTTCCTCCTAAAGGATTGTAAGGAGTTGATAACCCCTGATACGGATTCCAAGCCGAAGCTAAAGGAGGAATAGTTTGAAATGAACTAACCGTGGAGTACGGCCTATTCCCTTGTTGGCCGATAAACGGATTCCCAGTTCCCGCGCTACTAACCCCAGGGTTATTCCAACCTTGGAAAGGATTGCTGCTTTGTCCCACAGAAGAAAAAGGCATGGATCCTACCGTCGGGTTGGAATGTGGTATATGACCACTTCCAAAAGGAAAACCCTGGAATGAAGCCAATCCTCCCATCATGGACGTAGCGGCACTAAACGGAATCGATGGAATACCCTGTGAGTGGGTGCCAAATGGGAAGAATCCAGTACCAAAAGCATTGGTTTGGGGATTTCCACTCGTGGACGGAATGGAGGTAGACCCAACTAAAGATGTGCTAGCAAAAGATCCAAACAAGGGAGCAGAGGATATGGAAATGGTTCCTCCCCCTTGCACCGATGTTGGGGTTTGCATAGTCGTAGCACTTGTAGAAGCCATGCTTCCAGTAGTGGTCATCGATGGTAAGCGCGTAGCGTAACCTGGACTTGACGGTCTATGCGTCAGAGTCCCAACGTATTGCAGTATGTCCAGATGACTAGATGGTAGAGGAGAATTTGGAGCCGCTAACGACTCTGAAAGTTCTTCTACCTCTATGTTATTCTCCGCTTGAAAGAGAACTCGAGAAAGGACTGGAGTGTCCCTCTCTTGTTCAGAAGTTCCAAGTCTTGCTTGGCCGCTAATGCCCCCGAGAGGAGGATCAATCCCCGATGTGTCAACTGGCGTGGGACGGAACCCACCGGTAGTATTGCCTCTGCGCCTTCTAGGAGAAGGCTCTAAACTTGGTGGTGAAAGACCACGAAGTCTTCGAGACCGTCTTGGAGATCGGTCAGCCACTTTGAATTTTTTGTTATGATCTAACTAAAGACTCAAAAAATTGAAAGCTAGGCCAACTAGGAGCACAGAGCACACACTATAAAGTCCCTAAAGATACAGCTAGTCAAAACAACTTCCAAGTATTTCCGCTCCGGGTGATTAAGACCGGACACCAAAATACGAGAAAGTGAATTAAGGGGCCTTCCGAAGATTGTCTGGGATGATGAGGGCCCAGTCCTATCAGCGAAGGTACAAGAGGAAGTTATGCGACCTCCTAACAACAGCCTGCGCCGGTGCAAGCCCCCAAGCTTCGCAAGGGTGCCCTCCAGTAGTACTGTCGAGAGTGATGCAACGTCAACCTCAGGTGCCACGGGATTCCCCTCCGCAGATACCTGTGTAGTTCCCTAGGAGTAGCAACTATGGATACCAACTCGTCGCAGAAGCCAGGCGGAACAGTCGTGAGGTAAGATCGGACAAGTAGGAGAGGGGGTATCTCTCTTCCCTGTCTTCACAGACCCTCGTGCTTAACTCCTAGATCCGGAGCTTTCCTGGTCTTCCTAACGCTATTGGATTTTCTCTCGTTATTCAGACTCCTACGTTTGACGTTTATATGGCCTTGGAGAGTTAACTCTCCACTCGCCTAATCCAAGGCCCTAAAATCCTAATCTTGTTGGTGTAACTGACTAAAACAAAAAGTTCTAGTGAATTTTAGTTAGCGCTTGATTTTATTAGGCTGTTCTTTAAGTCACAAGGTAACGGAAGTGAAACTAGTGGTGTTTTTTGACGCAAAAGAAATTAATAAAAACTTAACTACATGCACATGCACTTTTTTGTTTTTCGATGAAGAGAAATTTCTATAGGGTTCAGAGGTACTTCTAATAAAACAAATTTTCTTTTCTTTTCATTAATTCACACTTCACACTCACAAAAGCTAAGAAAGCTATATATGCCTAAAAAGGGGATGCAAATCTATCCTAATGCAACAACTATATGTGGATGCAAGATTTAAAACTACTCTAAAAACAAAAATGAAATTTGCTTGCTTATCAATCTTTATCTTGCCACTTACAATGTCTAGATGGAATATGAGATGCTACCATTCATTTCATGTAAACACTAAAAACAAGTTCTAAGACAAACATAAAGCACTTTCACTTCACTAAAAGGAAACCAAATGAAAAGCAAGTTCAAGAAAGCAAAACTAGGATTTTCAAAAGATTTTCTTCAAAGCAACAAGCAAAAAAAAATGTCTTTTCAAAAATGCTCTCAACAACACTGAAACTTGTGAATGAAGAATAGGCAATTAAACACTTTTGCGAATCAACACCACTCAATGGATGAAAACTCAACAAAAATAAATGTGCTTGAAATCGCTCTTAACAATCAAAAGCAGCGATGAAAGCTTTGGAAATGAAAACCAAAAGATCAAAAAGACAAATTCCAAGAAAGTGTCAATCAACAACTTTCATGAAACAAAGAAGTGGATGGTCACAAAAAGTGGTTTTGTCAAGAAAACAAAAAGTCACGAAAAGCAAGATTAACACAAAGATTGAATTCAATCTTCCTACCCTGATGAAACAGAGCATCCAAGATTCCTATCAAGAAGTCTTGCGTGCTTTAGCCAAAAACGATGACGCTTGCAATCAACAAAAAAAAAAAGACCAATACTCCTTATACTCAGAGAGAATTCAGAATGAGATGCTCGCTGTAAAAAAAATAACTGATACTGGAAAATGACTGTTTTAGACTGACTCAAACCACCAGACAAACCTTCATAGAATAAAAAGATTTATAAATCTTGAAAATTGCAATATATACGCGACTGTACTTAAGTACAGATTGCGTGTATACGCGACTGTGTTTGAGGAAACCTGCGTATATGCGGGTTTACTCAAAGAAACAAGCGTATATACGCCTCTGTATCTAAGAAAAACAGCGTATATGAAAAGCTTCAAGAAAAATAAAAAAAAAACTGAAGAAACTGGCAAAGCTTAAAGTTCAAGAACAGACCAGACAGTAACAGCAAGCAGACAAGGCAGCTGAGCCCTGATTGGCTTGAAAAACACCCAAACTAGGAACAACAAGAGTGTTGTCCCCAGTGGAGTCGCCAATTCTGATAGAGGGAATTACTCCCCTAGGGCTTTTTGGGTTGAAACCCTAGCAGACTGAAAGTTATCTATTCAAAGAAACATGCATTCATACAGCCATTATGCTATTATAAGCAAATTCTATGATAAGGGTACGTACCTTTGGTCCTACGTTTGAGAAGGCCTTTAGGGTCCAAACCCTTCTTGGAGTTCCCTTCTTCTCTTTTGTCCTGCAAAACAACCAATTCAAAGAACACAACAGTACATGGACAAAAAATTATAAAGAAACCATCTTCATGTTATAAAGAAAGGTAGTTAGTTATGAAATCCAAACAACCTTTTATATATGAATTCTAAACATGAATATCATTAACATAAAGAAGATTCATTTCGGGAACCAAGACATATGTTTCTTTTATTATGGACAAATAAAGTACATAAAAAGGAATATTTTCACCTGAGTCACCTTCAGCAGGCTCCAAGCAAAGCTTCCTTCCGGATCCGTTCCAGCCTCAAGCCTCTAACAAACTCCTTCCATGACTCTCTCCATGATGTCATAAATGGTGGATGAACATCAACACACAAGGAAACAAAGGTTTCCTGTACAAAATGGGGGAAGTGCAGAGGGCACAAGGGACTTCAGACCTGGTCAAGGGAAAAATCTCAGCATAATAACCTTTCTCTCTCCTCTCTCCCCCTTAGGCCTTCCTTTTGAGGTCTTTTTATACCATCTCCAAAGTAGTTTTTTAGTTAGGAGTTGGTTGGGAAGAGTTGGGCCATGGGCACTAACAGGTGATCAGCAGGTAAAACCCGTGATCTCCGCCCGAAAATAAGGAGTGTTATATTTTTTTAAGTGTTTTAATACATATACGCGGGTTGGCTATACACATACCCGCGTATACACACGTTTAACTCAGGGAAATGTCGCGTATAAGGGATAAAACACTGTTTTTTTTTAATTTTAGGACCAGGTCTGGAAGGAGGGGTTTCCCTATGCCATGAGTATAGCATCACAAACCATAAGAGTGAGATTTGGAAATATAATCTCTAAGATGAATTCAGTAATACTAATTAAAGAGTGGTACAACACGGTTACGCTGTAATTGAATAGCAATAACATTTTGTAAGGATCATCAACGTTATATCAATGATTAAAAGAACAACAATGTGTTACCAAGTCAAGATGAATCAATACGACATTCCTGGCATTGAGAACAATATTATTCAGTTGAACATAAATCGAATATAACATAACCGTGATGTAAAATAACAGAACATACCAAATTACCAAATAAAGCTAATAATGAAAAGCACGCATGAACTAAAGATATAATATACAGTAGCAACACAATCCACCAGAGGCTGGGTCCTTAGCCGCTAGCAGATGCTGTTGGGATACTTCAGATCAAGTGAATGAACAACAACTCCCAACTCATATATTAATCATCAAACTGTGAAATCATTACAACAGCTGAAGCTTTGAGAATTACAACATGCAACAATCCCTTTTTCCTCCTATCCTATCATGAATCATTAATTCTGAATCTCTAATTATCAATCTATCATTCTGAATCCATCATTCATAGTTCTGCATTCTCTCAGCTATCCTCTTCCCATTTTTCCATCCCCCATCTCTGATCTTTATTTTCTTTTAAATAGAGAGAGATCAGAGAGAAGTTACAACAGAGATTATTACAACATGATTTCTATTACAAAATTGGATTGTTTCCAACCAATTGATCAACAAGAAGATATATTTCCATCTCTCTTTCAACAAGAGCAAGGCGAATTTCGCTTTGTAGCTGAGATTTGGGGAAACGGCCACACAACAAATCTGAGAAAATCGTGCTCAAAGAATCGTGCGTTTCTCTCAGTAAAAACCGAATTTGGGCAAACATTTCCTCAATAAGTTAATTTGGTATGTTCTGGACAAAACCCATGGTCCGGATTTTCCAGATTCTTCTTCATTTGCTGAAAATATCAACTGTAAAATTGTCACTTCTTATTCCAGCGAATTTCTAAGTTGGCACTTTTAATGATCAAATCTTCAATCTAGAAATTATCTTGGAGGCTAAAAATGGTGAATAATGTTACAACTGATTTATTAAAACTATAATTGATAAAATCATGCATAATCATCAATTTATTAGGAATAAAGGAGAATATATAATATTCATTCATAAGAGCATAAATCATTATAAAATGGATTTAAATAATAAATTATAATAAATGACATGATAAAGAAGAGTAAAAATGGATGAAATAAGTGTTAAAAAGGTGGTCGTATCCACGACCCAACAGACGTGACTATGTTTATGTCATGGGAGCTCTTGTTTCTTTGCTTTTTCATGTGGTTTGTTTTCGACACAAGGGGAAAATAGTGACCATTGATCAATTGTCATTCATTGGTCACCAAGTGCCTCCCATGAAATCGTCATCCCCTATTGGTTCTTGTTTGCAAGAAGTTCCTTCCCTGCCACAGGTAAATTATGTGGCTACCCATTCTATCTCCACATCTACTGATGATCACATAGATGGTATAGTACATTATGTACCGGGGACATTCGAACCCGATCTGTCTTTGGTACCAATTGATGTGTATCGCTCCCAAAGTGTGTTTCTCCCGTCTAGTGAGAACCTATTGGGAGCCATGTTCTCATTGTTTGGTGTGGAGCCTGATTATCTTCTATATTCAAAGGTATCGCCACATTGGACCCCAGTTCAAAATGGGGGCGGCAACGTCGCCCGTAAAATATTCGCTGCAGGGGGGGTCCAGGGTGGGGCGGCTACGACCTTTGGGAGCCCCCCCTGGCGGGGGGTTTCGGGGGCAGCGCCCTTGAAGCTAAAAACAATTGTAAAATTTCCTTGTAAAAGTATAATAATTTCTAGTCAATTTGGACTGTTCATTAGGCAGATGATCTGACGGTAGAACTTATGTTTAGTTTAGGGTTTTTTGCCCTAGAAGGCAACCCCTCTCGTTGTATGAGGGCATTGTATTTGAGGCTGTGTAATAGATGTGTATTCTCTGAGCGAGAAACAGAGAGGTGAGACTGTGAGAGAAAACAGAGGATATTACAGCGGATTTGCTGTAGGTTGTGTCTCTTCATTTTGCTGGATAATAGAAAGGAAGGACTGGCTGTTCGGGGTGGACGTAGCCCAAACTGGGTGAACCACGTATATCTGTGTCTCTCTTGTTTTGTGCGTTTTCTGTGTTTATATTTCTGCAATATTTTATGTGTTCAATTGCTCCGTAATATATAATAAATTGACACTCATATGGTCCATGAACATATTAGTGAGCATATTTCCTTGTCTTGTGTCAAGCTCATTAAAAAATGAAACAAGGAATGTGAGCATAGTTCCTTGTCTTGTGTCAAGATCATTAAAAAATGAATCAAGATGTTCGAGGATAGTTTCTTCCTGTATCTACCTCGTTAAAAAATGAAACAAATGTCCGAGGATATTTTTTCCTATATCTACCTCATTAAAAAATGAAACAAATGTCTGAGGATAGTTTTTTTAATGTGTCAACCTCATTAAAAAATGAAACAACTCCCTTTTCCAAATCGAGTCTTTGATTAAGATCTCGTAAAATCCTAGTCGAGTATTTCTTTGATCTCGAAAGTGAAACTTCATTCCATCCACCTTTTAGCAACCCGATGTCTACTTCGATGAATGCAATGAAGTTTCAGGGGCATGTTCCTCGGCGCTCATCATGCTGGGGGAATGCCATTTTTTTATCCAAGCATAGTTTTTCACTTCAATCTTGTGTAAACATGAAATTAAATCAAGGCATATTTTTTCATTTCAAGCTTGTGTAAACATGAAACCGAATTCAAGAAAATTTCCCCATGGTTCAAGCTTGTGTAAAAATGAACCCATGCCCAATTCACATCTCGTGATTTTCGTTTTTATCAGCTAATTTCTACTAGATGAGCCTTGGTTGTTTCATTCCATTGCCACCATCTCTTTGGCAAATCATAGGCTTTCACTTCGTTGTTTTTTCCTTTCCTGAGGAACCGCAACAATGAGTGATCTTATTAGCCAGCCTCTTCACCATTACAAGTTTTGAGAAGTTCCTCCATTATTAACCAGAACTAGTTGCTACCCTTTATACCACTCATTCCTCCAAGACGAGTAACCTTTAAGCTATTTTTTGACTCGTAAAAAATGAAATATTACCGAGTATTTTTCCCTTTTAGACTTGTTAAAACAAATAAAAGTAGGGAGTCATCTTTGAGCTCTTTTTTGACTCTCAAAATATGAAAATATTGATGAGCTCTTATCGTTTTGAACTTGTTAAAGGTTGAGAAATGTCATTTACCCAGTATACGTTTACCCCTTTTTCGGGTTGGGATAAACTATTTATGAAAAAGGTAGTCCTTGGCTGACATGGTCAAGAGGTTCTCTCAAGTATTGTTTTCTACCTTTTCGGGCTTGAGTGACAATTGTATGAAAAGGAACCTTTTGGAGTTTTCTCTCTCGTGTATTTTTCAATTTCTCTAAACATGAAAAAGATACCGAGTTTCGCCCTTGTCAGACTAGTTAAAAGATTAAATGACATTGGATTCATCACTATGACAGACATGAGCTTCTACTTCCTATAGCTTATTAATCTTACCAGGTCAGATTCATTCAAAGGATGGACTTATAATGCAAGCGTAGGTTATCCCCTTCAAGCTTGCAGATAAAAAATAATTGGGGTACCTACCAGAAATGGTGGGGAAAAATGGGAAATTTTTAATAGTTTTGTCAGAAGCTAGTCACTTGTAAATATGACACTCTTTTGCTTCGTGTCAGGTTGAGATAACCCCACTTCATCATTGACCTTCCTGGGTTTGGGTCACCATTTTTCCTTTCCATTTGATCTCTACCACGTCATCATGACCTCTGATCCTATGGATCCCAAAACTGCCAAACTCCAGAGTTGTTTTGCCGATATGTTCAAGAGTTAATCCTTCTACAGTTTACACTCATTCCTGATTAGTTGTATCATTCATAATCATTTCATCCCTTTTTTTGTGTTGATGATGTGGGATACATCATGGACCTCCTTCGACAAGGTCACTTTCTGTTGACTTCAACTCATTATCTGGGAAGTTGACCGAGAGACTCCCTCCCAGTACCTTAGAGCTTGCATGCCCTAATGGTAAGTTCTTCACACTGGATGACAGGTTCACATCATTGGTATTTGATTAGGTGATTTCATGGGTGTTCGAATTCAATTCCTTATTCAAACTCCTTGAGTTGTGTTGTTCATCCCTTGAGATCCATTGTCATTATTGGTGGTTTCTCCTGTGTTTGTTAATAGTTCACATCATTGACTAGTACTCAAGCGATTCTCTAGCATCTTCGACATCAACACATCTATTGGAATGCTAGAATTTGTACTTTGATCACGTCGTGTTGGAGCGCAAGACCTTGGGCTTAGATTATACAAGTCCATATTGCAAAGCGATCTGATGTGATCATGCTTACATACATGTCTTTTTCAGATGGATGACTGCGACCATACCATGAGTCTATTATATCTAATCCTTCTCATTATTGGATGGCAACGACCATACCTTGGGTTTGATATGATCCTTCTTACTTGATGATTGGGCGCATACCTAGGATCCATTTACATGATATTCTTCTGGATGGTTGCATCCATACCACAATTCATGTATCAAAGATTTCGGTGATGTGTATGTATCTGTGCTTTCTTGCAGGTTTTCTAGCGGCAACTTACGGTTCCATGCATCTACTCATGAATCATTTCACCCCTCACTCTTGTTCGGCCTTCATGCTTTAGGGGCATCTATTACACAACATTTTGTCACTATCCTTGTACTCCCCGTTCCTCGATCCTGGAGGACCACTACAGTGACCCTCATATGTTTCCCTGCCATGAAGAACATGTCCCTACATCCCTCTTCATTTGCATAACATTTCCTTCTTACATCATTTACCAAGAATCTTCCTTCAAGCTCAGTTTGCAAGACTGACGCTAGTGCTTAGTTCCTTGCCAATGCCAATTTGCAGAGTTTAAAACTAGGACTAGCATCGAATGATTCAAGTGAGCCATTCAACCTTACACCAACCCTATTTTGGCAAGTTTTTAAAAATGGAGTCGAAGCTTCAAGGTCTAGAAGCTTCGTGAATAGAAGTCTGGTAAATTGTTGAGAAATATAGAACCGAGAGAGACTGTTTGGGCTCCTTTCTCCTATTTAAATGGAACAAACCAAAAGGGATAAGGTCTCTCCCACCATAAGAGGATCCATTTACCCTACATCAGAGCTATATAAACTCCCTATTTCACACCCTTAGGTATCTAATGAAAGGGCTAAAATTATCTGCAAATCTTGAGAGCCATATTGAGAACCTTAGCCTTTGAGTTTGTGTGTGAAGGGAGAGTAGGCTTGTAATGGTTGGTTTGGAGCAAAAGGAAAGAGGTCTTGAACTTCCATTGTTTCGAGGGTGGATAATGAGGTGCTTATAGTGGTGTTGGAACCCAAACATGCCAAAGAGAACCTGCAACGTCAAGGCTTCGGTTGTATTTCTATTTGAATTTTTATTAATACAACTAATGGTTTATTTCCAATATCGCATGTAATATTACATTTTATAGCCTAAAACTCCTTGACCTTTTAAGTAGATTGAATTCGATTTTATGCTCTCATGTTTGTTTCAGGTATTTAAATGAAAGGAATGAAAGGAAGTTGGAGAAAAGAAGCAAGATAAACATTAAATGGATTAACGTTATAAGAGGTAGGCCCTCTTATTCGATTCTAATCTAAGGAAATTTACATTAGATTGTCTTGTTTGCAGCTAGACCCACTCTTGGGCTAGAGGGATCACCTATGTCCACAAAGGAGATTTACCTGCTCCACTGTTCTATGGCTGAAATACATCAAGGAGCTAACCAAAAGGGGCTTGAATATCAAAGATCAACAATCAACAATGTGTAATATTACACAACTAAAAATGTGCAATGTGGAAGCTATGATATAACAATGTGGTGTGAATTCTCCGATAGCATCATACATGAATTCCAAGGTTGGATGGGTCAGAAACTGAAGAGTAAATGCAAAGGCAGTGGAGTTTGTCACTGCAGATATCCCAATCATGTATTATAGAAAAAATGCAAAATGCAAAATTCATGTTGAAGTACTGTGAGCCATGACGAGGCATGGAGAGTCTCAGTGGAGTGTGAAAGTGGACTAAGATTAAATTTTCAACATGGAGAGCCTCAATGAAGGGAGAGCTGCAACATAGAGAGGATTGTGCTTGGTTTGAGTAAGTAGGTGAACTGAGAATTAATTCTTACAATGGATAAAATAGTCAAGATAGTGAGAGGCCCATTCTCAAGTGAATGCAGTGTCAGAGACCAAGCTCAATACAGACAACAGAATGCAAGGCCATGTTGAGGTACAATGCACAGCATGGTAGCATTGATAGTGTGGCAACATCGATTAGGGAGACAACAAAGTAATAAAACCCAAGATATTGATTGAGCATGAGGGGATGAAGCATTATTTTCTAAGAGGCTAAGAGGAAAAATCTTTGAGTGTGAGCACTACTGTGAGAGGCTAAGTGAGATTCAGTTCTACATGTCAATGTTGGCAATGTGTTAGTAGAAAAAAAGAGACCCCACGAGAAGCACTTTGTGTGTTAGGTCGAAGGTGATTGTGCTCTGTGTGTAAAGGTCGATAGTTTCCTGTGTTGTGTGAAGAAATGTCGAGAGTAGACTATGCATTGAGGAGTGAAGAAGGCCTAGAGCTGTTGTATGTTGATGAAGGGAAGAGGAAAAAGTCGTGTGGGTAGATCAGAGTGACTATTGTTGAGAGCAGAGAGCAGAGTGTTTAGAGTGATTGTTGTTGATAAAATCACAGGGTTGTTGAAGATTGTTGTAGAAAGCTACAAAGCGTAGCAGAGTGAGCAAAGATCAAATATGATATTAGGCAGAGTTGTTTCTAAACTACAATGAGTATTCAATTCCTATTTGAATGTGGGTTGGTGCCTGCAAGACAGGAAGTTGGTGCGTCCATCTCTAATGGTGTTTGGGAAGGCTTAGGGGTTAGTGCCTCCTGCAAGTTGGTGCTTGCAACAAATCCATGAGGTCAGTGCATCAAGTGGTACTTCTGGTAAGCTCGACAGGTGTCTACAAAAAGAGGGAGTTGGTGCTTTCTACTAGTCATGGCTAGAAAACAATCAAAGGGCATTGGTAGTTCCTATGAGTGGGTACTCACAGAACGGATTGATGTAATAGAGTGGGTGATCTTAATTTACATCAATAACAACAAAAATCTTTGTTGGTTTTTCCCGAAATGGTTTCCACGCGAAAAATCTGTCTCTATGTGTATGATGCTTATGGTTTGTGTGCTTGTATGTTGGGTTAGTGTTGCTTCCACATTATATATTTTTGTTGGTTATATGGATAAATTCCAGGTTAATAAGAAAATTTAATTGGCATAAATAAGTTAAAAATAGCCTTAATATTGATTCACCCCCCTCTCACTATTATCATTGTTTCCCAACACAAGTTCCCCACCTTGTGGGATCCTAATTGTGCTTGTATCCAAGGAACATGGTACCTAGAGACTCTGTATTTCTTATCAAGCACTAAATAAAATAATAGTTAGGAGAAGATACTTGATCCCACGTATTGATGACCTTGAAAAACACAAGGGGCCTAATTACTTCAACAAGAATCATTTGAAGTTTGACTATCACTGAGTTCTAATAGTCTAACCCATAGAAGTATGGAATACCACCTCCAAGTCTAAGGAGGATTTATTTGAGTGGTTGGTCATGCCCTTTGGGATGACAGATGCCCCACAACTTTTATGAGTTTGATGGATGGAATCTTGCAACCTTTCACCTACTTGTTCATGGCTATATATCTCGATGATATCCATATATTCAACAAGTGTTGGTTGTACACTTGTAACATATTTGACATGTCCTTCAAATCATATAATAGAAAAAGTTAGGTGCCAACTTGGAGAAATTTTCCTCTGGAATGAACCAGGTCTAATATTTGGGCAACATAATTACTAAACAATGTGTGCATGTGGATCTAGCTAAGATCCAAGTAATTTAGGATTTTATGGCTCCGATGAATCTAACAAAGCTTGATATCTTCTTAGGCCTTACTAATTTCTATCGAAGGTTCGTGTTGGGATTCTCTCATATCACTTGCCTCTTAAGTCAAGTTACCAATGAAAGATAAAAAATAAATTTTTTTTGTTCTGAGTCACAATAGAAGGCATTCATTGAACTAAAACATTGTTTTCTCTCTACACAAGTACTCACCTTGCCAGCCTAGAAAAAACCATTTGAGATTGAGGTAGATGCCTCTAAATATGTTATTGGTGTAGTCCTCACTTATCAAGGGCATCTAATGGCTTATCATAATGAGACATTCTCTGATATTTTTCAAATGTACCCCAAATATGATAATGAAATTTATTCTATCATCGAGGCTTGGAAACAATGAAAAAATTATATGTAGAAATTATTATGCAGATCTAAAACTGCTCATGAAATGTACTAAAACACAAGACTCAAATCTACTTTACTCGTTTGTGGAATTTAATTCATGATCGAGAAAACAAATCATAAAATGCATGAATATTTATTACACATACAAAAATATTTATCTAAGGAAAGAAACTGCTCAAAACCCCTTCCTATATGTATTACATTAATCAAATAATATAGATGAAATACATACGTTGATCAAGCCTGAGCACAACCTGCAAGTGTATAGTGTATCCCTCTACCTGAATGAGTCACCTTGGCAAAAAAATTAGTCAATTGTCAAGCCCTTCAAGCTCCTATTTCCTTTAGTTGTTCCTTGAGGAATCAAGCCCCTATTAAATATGAAATTCCTTGGTTGGAATTACGCAATCCTTGTAGGCTCATTGTCTAACTGCATGCACCACTTATACACTTTGGAATAGTCTACGACTGATAGTACACTGCCTTGGAATCTCCATCTGAACTGGGTAACTTGTATTCTTTTCATGCATAAGTTATTTTGGGTTGATTGATTAGTTAAATGGTTGACCACTGAGTGATTTGAAGTTACACTTCCAGAACTTGACCTTCCACTAGTTTCTCCAACAATTAGAACCAGTTTAACTAACCATAACTCAATTTAATAGAGATAGATTGCTACAAATTATAAATCAATCATATTGAACTGAAATTAAGCTTCCCCACCTCGAATTAATTGAGTTAACATAGTGACAAGTTCCATGTCACCTCAGTTAACTACCTCCAAGATTTATGCTGAAATGGAAATTCAAATTTTGTATAGTTTGACCAAGGCAAAGTCAAACTCAGATTTTCTTGTTGCATTTTTAACACTCCCTCTTAGAAAGAAAGGGATTATCTATCACCCCAATCCTACCTCTATGGAACTCGAATTTTCCTCTTGACAAAGCTTTTGTCAAAATATTAGCATCTTCTTCCTCTGTAGGAATGTATTCTGGCAACATAATCTGCATATGCACACAATCTCGTAGATGGTGATACCAAATATCTATATTCTTGGATCGATCATGAAATACGGGATTTCCAGAGATTTTGATACAACTCTGATTATCACAGTAGATCACAGTTGGATCCATCATCTGACCAAACAATCCCACGCAAATCTTTCTCATCTAGATCGCCTCACATGTTGCTTGACTAGCATCCATGTACTCTTCTTCTGCTAAGTTGAGTGCCATATATCTTTGCTTCCTACTATACCAAGAAACAACTACAGACCCAACACTAAAAATTCCTCCTGATGTACTCTTCTAGTCTGATGGAATCCTTGCCCAATAAACATTGGTGAAGCCACATAGCTTCAATCCCTATATCCATTTGCACCATAGTCCAAACTGGGTGGTTCGTATGAGGTACTGAATAATATGATTAGCTTCCTTTCAAAATAGTTTGGTTTCCCTAACCATAGCTTGATTCATATGGTTGAATGCATAACACATATCGAGTCATGTGATCACAAGACACATTAGTGAAGCCACAAGCTGTCGATAAATGGTAACTTCCACTTCCTCACTTGAAGTGACATCCTCTTTCCTCTAACTAGTCGGTAGAGGAGTCTCCATGGTTTTTCTACACTCAATGTAGAACTTCTTTAGTATCTCATTTATATACTTTGCTTAAGAGAAATTTCCCCATTTCCTTTCCATACATTGAAACAAAGGATATAGTGCATGAGTCCCATGTCCTTCATTTCAAATTCTCTTGCAAGGTCTTCCTTGCAAGATCTGATCAACTTCTCATCACTCGTTAAAAGAAAATCATAAACATATAAGACAATAATCAATAATTGACTTATACCACAACATGATAAAGGATTGCATTTGCTTCACTTTTGGTGAAGCCCAACTTGGTTAGATAGTTGTTGATCCTGGTGTACCAAGCACAAGGTGCTTGCTTGATTCCATACAACACTCACTTGAGTCTACACACATTCGACTCTCTCTCAAAGGTCTCAAAACCTTATGGTTGCTCAATGTACATCTCCTCCTTAATGACTCCATTGAGAAATTTTGTCTTCACATCCATCTTGTGGATCTTCCACCCATCTGCACAACCAGTGCTAGAATTGATCTAATGGATGATTACCTTGCTACAAGAGCAAATGTCTCCTCATAGTCAATTACCTCATCTTGAGAGAATACCTTAGCCACAAATATCGCCTTGTACTTATCTATGATTTCGTCTACTTCATTCTTTACCTTGAAGATCCATTTTGTACCCACCACTAATTTATCTTCTAGTCTTGGGACCACTTCCCAAACATTGTTCTTGACAATCGAATCATATTCCTCTACCATTTCATCAACCCATACATGTTTCTCTCTTGCTTCCTGAAAAGAGGATGTCTCAGTCTCTACAAGCTTAGCCATTAGATCCATGTAGATAGTATATCTATCAGGTGACCTTCTCTATTGACGCTATGAAGTGGGTGATCCCACATTCTCTCTAATATCATGCAATAATCTCTCATCTTCCCTTGTTCTTTTCCTTCCGTCTCTGGATGTTTATGCTTGAGTGGTTTTCTCCACTCTCTACTCCTCAACTTGTGGTTGCTCCACAACTTCTAGAGGCTCTTCCTTTGGAGCCAAAAGCTCTTCATATGGTTGCAATTAAATCTCCCTCTCAAGAGAACATCCCATTGCTTTTTGCTCATCAAACTTCACATCCCTTCACACAACTATCATTTTGAGGGATGGAAAGTACACAGAGTAGCTGTGAGGAGTTTCTATGTGCCCCACAAATATACCCAACTATGTTTTTTCTTGTAGCTTCTTCATTGATTATTTGGAGACATGGAAGTAAACTGAGGCTCCAAAAATCCTGAAGTGTGACACATTTGGCTTCCTCCCTGAGAAATCTTCTTTCGGTGTACTCATGCCAAGAATATGATGAGGACACTTGTTCTGCAAATAGGTTTTTGTGTTTCATGCTTCAACCCACAAGTGTAGAGGTGGGCCTTGGTCATGCAACATCACCCTTTATTCTCCCAAAATACTATGGTTCTTCTGCTCAGCTACCCCATTCTGTTGTGGGTTGTGGGGTGTTGTCAACTCCCATCGAATTCCTTCTTTTGAACAAAAGATGTTAAACTCATTCAACATGTACTCACCTCCATTATCGCTCTTAAGAGCCTTCACCTTCTTACAAATTTCTTTCTCAACAAGAGCCTTGAATTCAACGAACTTGGAGAATGTTTGATATTTCTTTTGCATGAAGAATATCCAACACTTCTGGGAGAAATTGTCTACAAAGATAACATAATATCTATGTCTGGCAGTGGAGGATGTCAAGAAAGGTCCTAAAACATCATAGTGTATCCTGTCAACGACCACATATATTTTGTTGTCTCGATCATGGAAAGTGGATTTTGTGTAATTCCCTAAGGTACGCCATTTGCATGTATCCTACTGCTCTAATGCTTTGGGGAGACCTGTGGTAATGCGTTCATAATATTCAAAGTGTCTTGATGAAAATGGCCAAGTCTTCTATGCTATAGTTCATTGACATCATGGCTCTGCACCTTCTCCTCCTTTCTGCTCAATGCAACATAGTCTTCCACATCTAGCTTCTACAAGTTCTGCACATAAACTTTGATCTGCTTCACTTGTCCCATGGATATGTGTCTAAGGAATTCTTTCCCTTTTCTCAATATCACATTGTAACCATGGCCTTCCAACATTGCAATGGATATTAAATTCTTCTGTAGACCCGAGACAAACTTCACAGCCTTGATCCTAAGAGGGGAGTTCGACTCCCTCTGAAAGGTGATTGTACCAATCCCAGTTGCATTGTACACCATATTCATGTGCATATGGATATATTTCACCTCCAATTCACTGAAAAATTCTTTATTCCCCATCATGTGGAACGAGGAACCACTATCCAGGTACCACACACTCCCTATCACTATTCTTGCCATGCATGTGATGAGAGTGAATTCAACCTCAAACTGTGAAGCCAAAGCTTCAACTACCTCTCCTCCTGAGATCTTCTTACTACCTTATTGTGTGGAAACTTCATGGCATAGTGCCTGAGTTCACGAGAGTGAAAGCACCTGATTTTGGACAAGTCTTTCTTCTTGCCCCATGGACTAGATATTGCTTTGGATTGAGATTTATTCCCTTTCCCTTTCTTTTCCTTTCCATCCAAGGCACAATTTTCTTCATCCTCACACTTGGATGAAGTCTTGTCTCTAGTATTTTTCCTCATTTTCTCTTGTACCAAATTAGACAAGTGTTACTAATTTGGTAGTTTCTCCCTCCCATTCACTGAATCTTGATAGTTGTGCTAGTTCTTGGGAAGTCCTAGAAGGGATAGGATCACCAGATCATCTTCTACAACCGTAAAACTAACACTACCAATTTCATCATTACATTGTGTAAACCTGATCAGGTACTGTGGTATAGTGTTGTTCTTCTACATATTGGTATTTTGAAGCTTGTCCTTGAGTGTCAGATTCCTCCGTTCACTGCTATTATAGAACAAATATGTCAGCTCTTTCCACATTGCATATAAAGTCTCTTTTCCATGTTGATTTGAGATAATATGGTTTCGTACTCCCTCCAATATAATTCTCCTCACCTTGGCTACACACTTCTTCCATTATCCTATATTCTGAGTATCAACTGTTGTCAGTTTCAAGATATCGTTATCAATAAATTCCTTCAACCCATTATCTTCTAGTATTTCCTCCATGCGATCCTTCCAAGTAACATAATTCGAGCTTCCCTCAAGGGCATACATGAGTCTTAGTCCATAGAAATCCATCATACTAGTTATGAAGAATTGATCCTCCAATTTGATCCTCTTGCAATAACAACTTCGAAATCTCCTCTCTACTCTGAATCTTTCTCTAATACCATGTACAGTTTATTGTGTAGATCTAAAACTTCTCATGAAATTTATTAAAACACAAGACTCAAATCTACTCCACTCATCTGTGGAATTCAATTTATCATCGAGAACACAAATCATAAACACACACAAATATTTATTACACATACAGAAAGATTTATCGAGGGGAAAGTAGCTACTCAAAACCCCTTCCTATTTGTATTTCATTAATAAAATAATAGAGATGAAATACATATGTTGCTCAAGCATGAACACAACTTGCAAGTGTAGAGTCTATCCCTCTTCTTGACTGACTGACTCTAGCCAAAACTTAGCTAATTTTCAAGCCCTCCAAGATCCTATTTCCTTGTGTTGTTCCTTGAGGAATTAGGCCCCTATTAATTAGGAAATTCCTCAATTGGAATTGCACAATCCTTCTAGGCTCATCCTCTGACTTCTTGCACCACTTGTACACTTTAGAATAGTCTACAACTAATAGTACACTACCTTGGAATCTCCCTATCAACTGGGTAACTTGAATTATATACATGAATCATTTATTTTGGGCTAATTGATTAGTTAAATGGTTTATCACTGAGTGAGTTGAAGTTACACTTCAACAACTTGACCTTCCATTAGTTCCTCCAATAGTTAGAACTAGTTTAAGTGACCACAACTAAATTTAACAGAGATAGATTGCTACAAATTAGCAATAAATCATATTGAACTGAACTCACACCTCCCCAAATTGAATTAACTGAGTTAATTGAGTGAAAAGTTCCATGTCACCTCAATTAACTACCTCTAAGATTTCTATGGAAATGGAAATTCGAATTTTCTCTAGTTTGACCAAGGCAAAGTCAAACTCAGATTTTCTTGCTACATTTTCAACATTACATTCTCGGGAAGGAGACAATCATTGACATAGATGACCATCCACTTAAATTTATGAAAATATAGGGGAATTTATAAAACAATCACCATCATAAATGGTCCACACATCTACAACAATTCCATTTTAACACTATATACAAGAAGGGTAACACCAATCATGTTGCAGACTGCCTCAACCGACCCCCGATTGTGGCATTGAACTTAGTTCTCAACTCTTTTGAGAATGAGACCTCTAGATGGATACAATTATATAACAATGACTTTGAATTTTCTACCACCTATAAGATGTTTATGGCTTGAAATCTAGTTCCAAACTTTCGCCAATAAGATGGACTGTTATGCTATCCGAGACATATTTGTGTACCTACAAGCAAGTGTGCCAAGCTTACTTTGGAGGCACATTGCAACCAGGTCATAAGACACTTTGGTGTGGAGAAGAAAATGGTAGTACTATGAAGTGTTTTTATTTTCCAAAAGTCTGACAGGATGTTGGAAAATATATCAAATCCTACACATCATGCACCATCACCAAGTCAACCATTAAGAAGTAAGGCCTGTACACCCCTTTACCTGATACTAGTTAGTTGTGCGAATCCATCTCCATGGACTATATGTATGGCATTCCTTCAGCCAAGCATGGTAATGACTATGTGTTTGTGGCCATCAATACATTTTCTATGACAATCCTTTCGGTTTCCTACAAGAAGATTATCACAGTTGAATTCACTTCCAATTTCTTCTTCAAACAAGTGTGGGTACATTTTGGGATCTTGTAGACCATTATATCAGGTCAGGTATAGCAAGTTCCTAAGCACATTTTAGTTGAGCCTCTAGTCATTGTTAGACACCAAGCTCACCAAGTCAACTTCCTTCCACCCCCATACCAATGACCAAACAAAGGTTGTCAATAGGTTAATAGTGCCCATACTCTACATGTAAAACTTAAGCATCCATGAACATGGGATTAGATTCTCCTCTATGTGCAACATAGTTACAATAGATCTCTCCACAACTCAACTAGCCACATCCACTTTCAGGCGGGATTGACATTTCAACCATTGTGTCCCATTGATGTTGAAATTATTTTTGCAACTACAAAGGCATAATATACACATGTTCAATCCTATGTTAATAAATCCATCTAGATTATTAAACACATTCAACACATTTGCGAGTAGGTTCATGATATCTTGGATAGAGCTAATACCAAGTGACAACAACTTCATGATCAACATTGGGTGCCACATAATTTTCAAGTAGGTGATAAGGTTTGGTTGCATTTCCAAAATTAATTCCTTGCCATAGCGCATCGAAAGCTTTGACCTCTTTGATATGAGTCTGACACCAACACCAAGACTATGGGTGACAATGCTTTCGAGCTAATTATCCCCCGATTGCTTGGCCTACACCTTGATGGGCCTTCAAATAAGACACAAATTAAGTCCCCATCTAACCTTTCTTAGGCACGTGAAGGCTATACTAAATCTCTCCTTGTACACTTAATAATTTTTTTTAGCTTTAATATGTTCTTAGGAATGTTTAGAGATAATTGAATATTATGTGCCTAATATTATTTATTTTTGCAGAATATTGATTAAATTCTGAATGAGATAATATAGCGACTTTCTCCATACTATAGGATGGACCAAGATGGATAGTAGAGGAACTGAATATATGTAAATTATTGACAAATTCTGTAGCTCCACTAATTGAGAAATTCTAGGAATGTGTTCCTTGTCATTTAATGAAGATTCCTAGTGTTGGGAACCATATCCACTTTTTGAGGGAAATTGGAGGGGAAGTTTCTTCCTTTCAAGGATAATTCTTCGTTATCACTTTGTATAGGTACAAATTCGAATTTTCCTCTAGGGGCAAGTATTTCTTAGTCTTTTTGTGGATAAAGCTTGTTATTTAACAACTACACTTTCATTTCTAGCAGAGATGTACTTGGATTGATTCAAATAATGAAGTTTGCTGTCATTTTTAGCTTCTAAAGATTGGTTTCCTTGATAGGAATATGAGTATACTTGGGTTTGGCCATACTAGGAGCCTCAGATCCCTCTTTTACAATTTTGTTTTTCTTCTTTGAATGCTTTCACTTGCATCTCTTATTTTTTCATTTACTATTCATGTTTCTTTTGTTGTAGGTCATATTGGTTAAATGATTGAAGTGAGTTTGTTTTTAGCTTATTTAAATATTCACAATCATGACTCATACTTAGAACCACTTTGACAATTCATATTCATCATTGAACTACCTAGATTGGTCTGCTAGTTCACAAATCTAGAATTTTGGGAAGTCTCTTTTAGCAAAATAGTAGTAATTTTCGGTTATTTTTTAGAACATGTTAATGAGCTTCATTTGAGTTGATTCCACTTATATTGATTCATAAACAAATTCAAGTTAGTAAAGGAAAAATTCCCATATTATTTTCACTTGATTAGGTTAGGAATTTGGTAGGCTAGCTAGCTCACTAATTCTTGAATTTCTGGTTTTTATAGTAATTTTCTGCTATCTTTTAGCACAAGCTAACAAGGATATTTTTTAGTGATTCCACTTGGAATGGAGTCCTAGGACAACATGCTTAAGAAAAAAAATTCCCATCTCATTTTCATTTTATTTTCTTGGGAATTTGGCAAGTTATCTTGAAGAGTAGCATGCTTAGAGCAGTCTTATAGCAATCTTATATTGTTAGGTAAACATGAGCATATTTTCTCCAAAATCTTGGTTTTTGTTCTCCTAGTCTTGAATAATGACCCGTAGGCTCTAAATCCATAATTGAGGAAGACCCAAGTTAACCTGCCTTTTTCTCACTGCAAAAACAATTATGCAATTAGGATTAGGTGGCAAATTTCTAAATTGAACGATAACAATGACTTTCTTATGAAATGGATATGAGTTATTTTACTCTAGTCAGCTTCCTTTAAATACAGTGATTAAGAGAGTGATTTTCCGATGAAAATTAGATTGGGCCTATTTCTTTGGATTCATGCCTTAGGATTTCAATTACAAAGTGTTGTTCTTGCATAGGATTAGTTTATTCTCAAAGCAATTTTTTACATTTTGCAATTAGACTAGCGTTTACATTCTTGCAAGTAGCATAGAATTTATATTTGCGCAAATAGCCTAATATTATAATTTATGCAACCAGGGAAAGAATCATTTCCATTTTTTCAATTCTTTTAGGCTTGATTCCATGATATTCGCTTCATTGCATCAGATTAACGAAAGAAGGACACATTATATGCTACACATATAGTGCCAATACCTCTTAAGTTTGTTCAAACCCTTGGTTGATAATTTAAGTTGGTAGCCTTAGGTGTTTCAAAATTCTTGTTGCAATACTAGGGCTCATAATGTTTTGGCTCTGTTTCTAGGGAGGTGTCAAAGTAGGCATTATTTTCCTCCCTAGTTGATCCATTTCTGTAAAAACAAAAAATTATCATTAGGAATATTTCATTTCAGCAAATTGCATTGCATTAGCATACTTATTCATTTTTTTAATAAAAACATAAAAAAAAAAAAGAAAAAAAATCCAACACCAAAACCCCCCATTTAATCATGCAGTGCAGTAAGAACCAAATCACCATCCAATTTTGTAGGTAGAATAAGAAGAGGTGGTGGATAAGTTAGAACAAATGGATGGAGATGATGACAATGAAGAATATCCTCTTGGATTTCCCATTCAAGATATTGATATCAGTGTTCATATGAAGAATATCCCTCTATATT
This sequence comes from Pinus tabuliformis, assembly GCA_031772625.1. Classification (NCBI taxonomy): domain Eukaryota; kingdom Viridiplantae; phylum Streptophyta; class Pinopsida; order Pinales; family Pinaceae; genus Pinus; species Pinus tabuliformis. The sequence continues at coordinate 323,117,279 of CM062819.1, forward strand.
TCCTTCCCAACTTCCATGGTATGAGGTGAGAGGATCCATAAACCTTTCTCTTTGAATTTGATATCCTTTTTAGATCTTATGGTTACTCACTAAACACTCAAAAATTGATAATGTTTCTGTCAACATTGAAGGACAGAGCTCTTAAATGGTTCATGAATTTAGAGACTAATTAAATAAGATCATGAAATGATATGAAAAACATATTTATGGAAAAATATAAATATCATGATCTTAAAGAGGAAATATTTAGAATGACTCAAAAATAAGATGAGAACCATGAGGATATAATAGATATGTTCATGTATAGTGTTAGGAGGACAAAATTACATCATTTAGGATGTGACACACTAATAACCCCCTTACTTAGAACAATTAGGGATGAGTTGATTGATGTCCTTAATATCTTGATTAGAAGTTATGTATACCAATTATCATTTCAAGAAATTTGTGAAAGATGCAAGCACATATCAAGAGGAAGGGAAAAACTAAATTAACATCGAGACCAGTAAGTTAGGATGAAATTCGAAATTTGCTTCATAACATTAAAGTAGAAATTCTTAGCAATCTAAGTGAACAAGTAGAAATGTTATGAATGCAAAATGAAAAAAATGAAGATGTCGATATTTTTTTATCTATGCAGAATCACATGATATTAAATATTTCAAATCATTACCAAGGTTAAAGGAAGTTTACTAAGAGGACAATGAAGCAAGTCAATCACCAAAACAACTATGTTATGTAGCTCCAAGAGGACCATGACAGCCTAGTGAACTAGGTATAATGCAAGAACCTAATTCATAATTTCAAGGTTATGCACATCCATATTAAAGTAATTGGAACACACCATTTCCTTGGCAACCTTGGCTATCTCTAACCCAACAACAATATTGGAAAGAAGGTTGGAAAGGACATTATGGGAGAAATCCACAATATCCTCAACATTTTCCTCAATATCCACAATACCCAACTCCATGTTATCACTACCATCCACGTCCCTGACAAACACAACCTCAACCATGTCTGTCTCAAATATCCACCCCCACTCAACTGCCTATACAACCATTTCCAAACCTAAACAATCTAGTAATTCAACCCACTTATAATGCTAACATACAACACTTCCAAACATCTCCTCTTGATCTAAATGGTATTCATCTTAGCTCAGGGAAGGTATTGAAAAAAATATATTCCCTTTATTTCAGGGAAGGACAACATTCAAAAAAAAAATATTCAGATAAGGAGACCAATGAATCATTAGATGTAGTTGATGGAGAGAAGACATAAGAATCAGAGATTGAGAAAGTTCCATCATGTTTACCATCAGATCCTCTATGTGTTCAAGAGAATAATCAGTAAAAATAAGAATATTTGAATGTCATTGTAGAAAAGGACACAAAAGTGAACCAATTGTGCAAGTGAACCAAGGGCATCACAATTGTATTGAAATTTGGTTCTAGACAATCACAAAGTTGCAACAACACACTCTTCTTCCACAATTCTTGACATCATCAAAGTAGTTGGTCTCTCACATTCACATACATGTCAAAGCATATATTTGGAGCCTACACATGAGTTTATCTGTCATATTGATATGTACATGGCTCCATTGGAAGTATTCCTATACATGAAAGAGATTTTGTTATTTTCAAGTAGAGTAAGATAGAAAGAAAAGAAATAAGAAATGGAAAAAAAATAAGAGGAAAATAATAAAATCTCAAGTGAAAACCTCTTTTGAGGTGCCTAATATTGGGTCATTGATCGAAAGCCTCCTTTAGGCGATCAGTGGGTTGTAAAGAAAAAATAAAAAGGAAAATATCATAGGTGAAAACCTCCTTTGAGGCACCTAGGCATACCTACTAGTTGAAAACCTCATTGAGGAAGCTAGTAGCCCTAAGGAAAAAATAAAAAAATGAAAAAAGGAAAAGGAAAAAATTATTTTCTCTATTTTTCTCTCTCTGATGAATTTACGTATTATCCAAAACTCCGAGAAAGAAGAGAAATTTAGCAGCAAAAGAAAAAATGATCAAAAACCTAGTCAAAGGAAGTCAAACTTGGGCTTTCTCCCCCTTTTTTAAAATGCTCCAATGGGACCAAGTCCATATTAATATATCACCCACATCCATTTCCATGAAATTTTCCATCATTCCCAAGTCTTTCCCACTCATAATCCTCGTTGTCCTGAAGTGATATAGGAAACTTTGGTTTTGCTACAAGACTATCAAAATACATAGGGCAGAAATTGTTTTGACAATTTCTAAAAAAACATGCATACTTTGTCCAAGATGTTTCATCAGGAGATGCATATAGATGATGGTAACATGCTCAATAATTTTCAACAAATTCTACTGTACACTTTTCGATAAATTGATCTCCATTACCTACAACCATTTTTCATTTTTCTCACGATTTGTGCATCCATTAGCCAAGATGTTTTATGAGAATATGACTAAGGATGATGGTAACTTGCTCAAAAAAGTTCAAGTTAATCCAATACACCATTCAAGAGATATGGATAAAACAAATCTACTACAAGATTGTCCTGAAATGCTACAAGATTGACCAAAATTGCTATAGGATTGTGGTCGGCATAGAGGGAGGGGTTAGTTCCTATGTTTTCCTTGGGGGAATGAAGGAATAAGTGTACCACACATCCATTATCCATTCTCCACACCATTTAGGTAGTTCTCCATACAAAAATTTATCTTTGTACATGAAAAATCCTCATTTTCACCCTTTCTTTCATTACTTTCACCACAACCAAGTGTTTTGATCCTTTTCCATAGATTGATCATGAATTATCAGTGTTTTTGGAGGAATTATCTCAAGGATATTGTTGTCATAGAGAGGTTTGTGTGACTACTACAGGAAGAAATACAATCCCGTACAAGACAACATTTGAGAGCACCAGAATGAAGAACCAATCACCATGAAAACATTGGAGAGTCATTTCCTTAATTTTGGGCAGCTACAGGGACCTCTACAAAGTTGCTACAAGATCAAAACAGGCTACTATAGGATTAGAATAGAGTGTTATAGGATTGAGGTAGTCTGCTATAGGGAGTTGCTGAACATGAGAAAGGGATGTAGATTTGAATGTTTTTTATCTGGGGGCAAGAGAAGGAATCTATAGAAGCCCTTAATATCCATCCGCTCCACCAAAGTTCATTTCTTCTCCACTGTCCCACTAAACATCCTCAAATTTTGACTCTCCACCTCTATTTTTACCCATTAACATCACTAAAATGCTCTCCAGCTACCACTCGAAATTTTCCCATGAATCATCAATCTTTTTGAAGGCCATACTCAAAAAACATTATGAACTTGAGGGGCCTATATTGATCAGAAATTGATCTAGAACCTTAACCACAGTCAAGAACAAAGGTTAAGAGGTTAAAAGGTTAATATTGGCCTTAAGTGCTAAAACCTTTGTTAAGCACAAATACCTTTATAAAGTGCATTTTCTTTCAATTTTGAATTAAGCACGTGGGCAGTATTCGGCCAAGAGGTAAACAATATATCGCGTGGGTGAAAGGCTGGAAGTAGTAATCTACCAAGAGCACGCGATTCCACTTAGTAGGAAACACGTAGCAAGGAAAAACTACTTTTATCTTCCACCCTCTGTTAGATATCATTCGTGCATGAAATATGCGCGAGATTGCATGATGTCTATTGGATTGAGCAGGGTCACATCAACGGCGGAGATCATCCAGGAAAGTTGGCCAGCGAACGATGCAAAAATTGTTGGATGGAAGGGGATATATCGACGGTTGAGAGTTAACCCAATCACAAGCTCTATGGAGGATTATCCCTAACCGCTAGATATACACGCGATGAGGACTTATCCTTCATGAACACACCCAATGGTAACGACAATAGTTACCTCTGACGGTCAGCCTGGCGGAGTGGCTAAAGTTTAGCGGAAGTGCTAAGTTTCGTTGAAGTTAGGTGGGGTTACTAATATTGGTGGAGATACCACATGAAATCAGTTACAGAGTAGTTTTACAAGGAGAGTCTAGAGAGACAGAGATAAATCCCGAGAGTTGGAGAAGCTCCGAGAGAGTGAACCAAGAGGCTCACTAGACTAAATAAAGCCTTCTAAAGCTGATGGACTGATCCATAGAAGCTTAAGAAGTCATCTTCATGGAGAATTCCATCAAAGAAGATTGATTCTAGAGTTCGGGGCCACTAAAGGTTGGAGGCATTTGCAGGAGCTACCAGAGCTCATTCTTAGTGATCCAATAGTCAATTCAGATTCTAATGAGCTTTCTGAATGCATTGTAGAGATTTGCAGAAGCATCTAAAGACTTCTAAGGGCCAAGAAGCTACAGGGAGGTTTCAAGCAACAAATATCAAATGATGAGTCTATTGTAGGTGTTTGGTATGTGCTGGAGACAGAAGAAGAAGTTCTAGAGACAGTTGAAGAATTCTGAGGGAGTTAGTGCCATCTAGAAGCTCAAGTCAGCTCAGTGCATTGATTGAAGGAATCAAGTCCAAGGAAGCTTAGATCTATTTGTAGAGTGAGGAAAAATAGGGATATAGATGGTATTCTAAGCCAATTGGTTCAATTTAGAAACCTTTGGAGTTAAGTGTAGAAATTTTAAATGAAGCTTTACCATAATCGCAAAGAGCCAAGTCAGGTTGACAAGTGCTCAAGGAGATGTAGTTCATGATATTAGGGTGAACTCCTAGATTCTGTTGCCATTATGTGTGGTTGTCTATTTGTTGCATTTACTGTTATATGTGTTTAATATTAGCATGAACAAATAAGCACTTAAATAGTTAAAACAAAGACATACACCTATTTCAAGTACTTAATTCCTCAATTGTCAACATAAGCTAGATCATATTTTTGTTAAGGTTTGGAGTGGGAGGTTCTTGTAAGTATAACAAGATGTTAAACCCTCATTTTAGATCAGGTGGTATCAGAGCTTGCTGCTTGATTGACAAAGAAATAGATTGCTTGTTTGACTTGAAAGGTGTTTAAACAGTACAAAGGATTTGATTGTTTGATTATTTGTAAAATGACTATTGTTTGAGTTTGCAAAGGTGAAGGTAAAGCTACTGATAGCTAATTCTAGGAAGGACAAGGAGGAAGAAGGGTTGAAAGCATTCTCCTTACCCCAAGGACCTCAAGGTAATCCTTGAAACACAAGAAGGTTTGTTTGCTAAAGGTTGCTTGAATAAGCTCTTTGTGAATTTTGTTGATGTTCTTTTGTTCATTTCTATAATGACAACTTCTACAAGTGAGTTCTCCTTCACAAGATTCTTTGATGAAGACATGAAGCAAGACTTGTTCATGATGGGTATGGTAATATAAATGTATGAGGATGAAAGGAAAAGCACCAAACTTTGAGAGGAGATGAATTCCATGAAGGAAGAGAAGTAGTTGCTTTTTGACAAATTGTAGGAAATGGAGAGACAACTTCATATTGCAAATACGAACCTAGAAAGGATGCATGAGATGGAGAAACAACTCCTTGTTGCCAAAGAAGCCTTATTCAAGTATCAGCTTGAAGAAGAGGTAAGCAATCCTATTTTGTCTTCAATTTCCTCTAAGAATGTTTATGTTGGTTCTTTGGAAAAACATACAAGAGGCATAAGGTCCAAGTTGATGTCAAAAAATGGGCTATGAAGGAAAAGTATTGGGAAAACATGAATTGGGCATTGTTGAGCCACTAATGGTTGAGGAACGGCCTAAGTATTTGGGTCTTGGCTATGGATAATCTTATGGAGAAAGTTCCAAAGTAGCCATGAAGGCAAGTGAAACAGTTCCTAGAAGGAGTTTCATTTCAGATTCTCTACCTCAAGTTTGTAAATATTTTATTCTTGGGGAATGCAATAGTTTGAAACATACTTTGCAAGAAGAAGGTGTTCACAAACATGCATTTGAACAAGATTTGTGAAAGCTCTAAAATCGTTGAAGAGATTGATGGTGTTCCAAAGGGAGCCACTTCTTCATTCAATTCACCTCCTCATGAAGGTAACAAAGGTGAAAGAGAAAGGTATAAATCTGATTTCAATAATATTTCTTTTGATTATGTAAAGCATGATAAATTTACACATAAGCATTGGAAAAAATTGCATGTTCCTTTTGTGGTTTGGATAACCATAGTGTTTCTAGATGTTGGAAGAGAATGGCCACATACAGGAAAATTTGAAGAAAAGGAGGCAAGAAGCCAAAGGTCCACTAGACAAGGCAATTCATGTTGTTAAGAAGATGTACATGTGTTGCACTTACTGCCATAAGAAAGTACATATTTCTAAAAAAATTTGGACTTTGAATCCAGCAATGCTTCTGTTATCACTTAGATTTTCCTTGAGGTTGTTAGAAGAAGGAAAGGGGTCCGAGGTAACCACAAACCAATATTTTAAGTACATAATATAGCCAATATGTACTCAGAGAGGGCTCTCTCTTTATGATTTAACTTTGTTTATGGGATATTAGGCTAGTTATGAAAGCTTGGGGGGTTTTGATTTTGTTTGGTGGTGGAATTTAGGAGAAGATGGATAGAACAAGGTATTTCAAGCCATTAAGCTATGGAGTCAACTGAAGATGGCTTAACTAGATCAGGTTGATTTAGCCAAGGAGAGTTTCACAGGGCAATATAGCTAGAAAAAAGACAAATGATAGCTTAAAAGGGTGAAATGGTCTCAAAAAGGGAGGAAGGGAAATTAAGAATCCTTCAACAAAGTTCAATATGAGGGAAAGTGGGTGCTCATTAACAAAAAGAAATTAAGTATTTTTTGTTAAATGTTCACAGTGATAAACTATGAAAGAAAAGAGTAGTTAATAATTCCCTACCTATAATAGCTTCGAAGAAAACATTAAGAAAATAAACGATTTTAAATAAAAAATGCAGTAAAGCTCATTCTTAAATATAACTTTTCGTTTATCATTCATAAATGAAACACATATGAAAATTTTTTAAACTAGAAAGACTGTAAAAACATAAGGTATAGAATACTTATTTGCTTCTCGTCTAATACAGGTATCTTGTAAAATTCCTTTGCTTTATTACTTTGTTCTAGCCAGCCATACAAATGTTGTTCAACAACACTTCAATTCCAAAAGTAAATTGTCTATAGAAATTTCTAAGAATCCACCCTCAGTACTTCGAATATGGAAGTACTTATACAATATTTACATTAAAATATCTTCTAACTAAGAGAGATACACTATAGGGAAACTAAATATCTTTTACATGAATATAGAGACAGATGGTCTAGAAAGTAGAAACTGAATGTGAACTGCTTGTTTGTTGTCCCTGTTTTTGTTGAAGGAGCTGGAGGCAGGTCCTATGAATATGCATCTTGCTGTCTTGCTCGTAATTCTGTGCTGGATGATTGATTTTAGCTTTTCACTGATACTCTTTTACCTGTGACTGATACTCTTTACCTGTTTTACCATCATTCATCCTTTTTTACCAAATTTGACTATGGTAAATACTTCAATTTACTTCACTTTTTACCATGGTAAATCATAAGATGTCTGTCATGCTGGTCCACCAATCATCTCTCGATATTCTTGTCCTTGTCAGTTTTCTGTAGATTTCATCTGCTTCTGTATATTTTACAAAATTTGGTTGCACTGGAAATAAGTGCTTCACTTCATGCTCAATGTAAAAAAGGTTCTCCAAACTATCATAGAGAACTCTCCCTGTGGGCAATGCCTTGACTGCAGATGAACTAGCCTGACTGTTAGCTTGCTGATGTAATTTGTTGATATAATAATTCTAAAACATTGTCTTGTCATTGATGACTAAAGGACTTAGAAGTCCTTTACTTTGTAAGATGTCAAATTTCTCCATAAACTCATCTATGTCTTCCTTCATATTTTGACATTTGCATTCCAAGCCTTGCATTAGACTCATTTTGGTCAATACTTTCTTTATTTTGAGGATGGTAGCAGTCCTATCCTCAATGTTTAATTGTTCCAACTGATGCATGTTTCTACTGTTTAGAAAGTTTATTGATCTGATAGCTTCTTCAGGCTTCCTTCCTAGTTCTTCCTTGGTTTTTTCATTCTCTTGAAGAGAAACTTTCAATAAGTCAATTTGTTCAAAAATGATTTGAATTGATGACCAAATATCATTGATTGAATCAATGATATTGGTCCATAATATCTTTTTGATATCAGTTAAAGGCTTTTCAAATGTAAAATCTTTTTCCATAATTTTAATCTGTTGAGTCAAGCCTTTATTTTTTCTCATCTCTTCGGCAAAATTGAATTTTGATACATCATATTTTTGCTCTAAAGTAATGAATTTCTATTTTACTTTTTGTAGTTCAGTGAGTTGGAGCTTCATTTCCTCCATGGACTTGATCAACTTTTCTGTGATTTGATTTGAGGTTCTTTCTTGTGATGTACCTGTACCTGTTACTTCTATAGTTGCAGCTGTTACCAAAGAGACATTTGTGCTAAATTAGTTGCCAATGTAGAAGGGACTGCTATAGAAACCACTCGCACTACATTTTGAGGTTGTGTGGTCAACTCACTCTGCCTGATTTGTATTTTTTTCTCTAAGTCTCGCTCTGTCTCTTTTTATTGCTCATTTAGCTTAAGGACCAAGTCCATAATCTCTTCTTCATTGTTCTTCTCAATCACTGTTATAGACATTTTTGTGCCTCGCGACATGGAGCATGAAATGTCAATAATTACAGGGATCCTCAGTCCCTAAACATGTTGTTCTTACCCCTAAAAGAACAAGGTCATCAAACAACAGCACTTCCAATCAGTTCTCCACCTGAAAACACTTCAAAACAGGCTAATTTTGGATCATGTCAGCTGCTCCACTGAGCATCTGCGCTGGAATGCAACTGCTCCTCCTTGTACCTGCGCTGGAAGTCAAATCTAATGAAGGCTACCTGCGCTGGGCGAGATTGGCCAAGTGGCACAGTCATTCTACAAGGTGTCAACTGCCCAGGAAGCTTCCAAACTGACACTTGGTTCATGAGATTCGCCCTGTGATGAGTAAGAGGTACTTGATCACCATGTGTAAGCAAGGATCTCCAAGTGGACTCAAGAACTGAAGATTAACTGAAGAGGGAGAGGACACAAGGCAGCTTCATGTCAGTCTCAAGCTGACTCATCCTCTCTTCTTCTCTCCTATATATAGAGCTCTTCTATGAGGTCTAAGGAGGCTGGAATTTTGTGTAAAGCAAGGAGGTGCTGTTGGTTTACAGTTAGAGCTATTGGGTGATTTTTTTACTAGAGGTGAAGAGGAGAGTTCTTGCTGCTGGGGAGGTGCTGCTGGATTGGAGCCATCATTGGTTGTAACCTTCTCAGAACCCTGTTACTTCTATCAATAAAGTTTTGCATGTTCTCCTATATACTTGTATTGCATTGATGTATTGTATTTACATGTATATTTGATTCACTCTAATCCATGCATCAGTTATGAGTACTTGTATCTTGTAGTTTCCTCTCTTGTTTGTGCAGGATCTGTGTGTAGCTGGACCGGCAAAGAGAGCAAGGAGCTGGGAACAAGAGACAAAGAGAGAGGATAAGGATCGACTAAGTGAAAGACACCAGGTTGGTTAATCTCTTCTTCCTTCTCTCTGTACTTTCATAAAGGAAAACATCAAAGCTTTACTTTCAGTTGTTGCTAAAGACTGTCACCTTTAGAGTAGGGATAGGGTCATCCGAGTCGGATACTTTTCCCCACAACAAACTGGCGACTCCGCTGGGGAGCCTAGTATCTTGTTGGTGTTTGTAGTATTTTGCTATTCATTTCTTGAAGAAAAGAGTACCAAATCGAAAAGCTTTTGACTATATCAAAAGCGAAGTAGAGGGTCTGCTACTCTTGCTCATTTGCTGAGCAAATTCAAGATTTAAAGAGCTTATCTACAAAAGACTCTTTACTCTTTGTGATAGATCTTCATCCTCTTGATCATCCCTTAGCCTGTACTTGACCTATAGCTTTTTATTTCAGCAAAAACAGTGCATTTTTGAGCTTTTTATGACCCGGAATTCCTTGTAAACGCAACTCTCGTGTCTCAGTGCAGGCTGTCCACAGGCAGTCTGCATTCCAGCGCAGGTACTCCCTTCGGGAACTGCGCTGAGAGTCAATTTGACAGACCAGAGCCTGCGCTAATCCAGTTAGGCTATGTCCTCCTGAGGTTTCCCACTGTGTCTGAGCCCTGTTTTCACTGTTATTTTGCTGCTGATTGCTTGTCATTGTACTTGCTGTAAACCAACTTTCCTTGACATTATTCCGCCTCAGTTGTGTAATGAAACTGTGATTGTTCTTTCAGTATTTCTTACTTCAGTTACAGTTTCCCATTGTGAAAAGCAAACCAGTATAGCTGTGGCCTCTCAGATCCTGAACTGTAAAAGTGTCTTTGTGATCCTAAGGGCTAGTTTTATTACTGTTCATAGCTGTTTGAGTTTGTTTGTTTTTCATTTTATGGTTTGAATTCATATATTTTAGTGTCGAAACAAGTACCTGTAAGGTGTCTTTTCATTTTAGACAAAACTTGTTTGTTTACGCTTCAAATTGAATTCGAAAATTATACAACAGTTTCCTTTTGTCTACATCAACATTAAGGGAAAAGAAAAGAAATACATGCATCTTGCATTTGTATTTTTTGATAAGTTTGCGTGATTGATCTAGGAGAAAGTGCATTAGTTTGTGCTTTGTGCTCTGTGTGGAAAGATTATGTTTTTTCTCTCCCCTCAGTAGTTAGGATTTTCAAAGCTAAAAAGATTGTAAAGCTTGCTTATCATTTTAGTTGCATTTAGGAATCTGTACCAATACATCTCGTGGTGATCCTGAAAGACAAACTGCTAAACAAGATCAACTTAAAATATATTGAATGAATCTAAAAACGCTTTGTAACATAACGCTCACAATAGAGGTCTAGGTAGAGACGTGTTCCGGCGTCGTTAAACGTAGTGACTGTCGATCTCTACGAAGGTGGGTGATTCCTCCTGAGGGACGATAGCACTAATACGGACTTGTGCTCCCGCGTACCGTCGCGTATATTGGGAGACCCCTATAGGCATTTATCCTTTATCCTTAGGAAGCCGTGTCGGCCGCCCTACTGATCGCGATGCAGTGAACACAGCATTCACGAAGATCGACCACCCGTACCGTAAAACGTATTCTGTGGTTTCGCGAAAGGTTTGGCACACCCTCTGCCTAGATCTCCAGAGCAGTTTCTTTTGGCCCTTTTCAAACTCTATAACTGAAAAGGTCCAACCGAGCATTTGTCACTTCGGGCTCGTTAATACATCGAAGGCGACTAGAGTCATCTTTAGCTTTTTCTCGACTCTTAAAACATGAAAAAGCAAAGTTGTGTCTAAAAGCGTCTAATAAAATTCATTCAATACGGAAACATAATTCCCCTTTTTGTATTTTAGTTGATCAAGTAATCCGCAACCGTGGAGGAAAGTCAATTAAAACTCCGTCGTTCAGGGAGACTTGCGAATCAACCACCTTTGTCTCCGGAACCGAGAGTAGTATGGACAAAGCGAACTCGCTGGACCAGGTCAAAATCTCCTTTTAAAGTTAGAACGGAAGTTCCAACAACATCTGAGATTCTGGTCACTCCCAATATTTCTGGAATCCCTGCCTCTATTGAAGAAGTTCAACAACAACAGAAGGACAGTGGTACTGATCCTAGTCTGAAGACAAGTACTTGCATAACTGAACCAGTTCCATCTGAAACCGGTCCACAGAGTCTTGTTGTTCAAACAACTGTCGCTGTCGAAGCAACCCCTTCTTCGGCACCAGAAATCTTTTACGGACCTGACGGTCTTCCTCTTCCTCCTGGTCTGATTGCAATAGAGGAAATCGTAGAGGACCAGCAAGAAAATACTCCAACTTATTTTGGAGTAGGTACCACTCTTTTTCCTTCTGCATCAGAAGTTTGTCCATCGCCACAGGAAGTTCCTGTAGAATCGATAGGCAGTTTATTAGATAGACTTAAAATGTCTGAACAACCGTCGACATCTAGGACTGTGCCAAATGACACAGCGATAGCAGAAGCTCCTGCTGTCACTCCAACGATGTTTGCCGGCATACCATCTGTCCCAACTAGTTCTCATCAACTAGAAGGAGTCCACCCAGGGACTATTATGACAACTTGGTCTGTTCCAGTTTGTTCTTCCGGTATAATACCCGGTAATTCTTATGTTGAAACTAGACAAATTGATCCCTTTGGGAATCAGTTTAGACCATCCAGTCCTCAAAGGCAATCTTTACCTTTGAGCTCCGGATTGTTACCATATGGGGGGCAATATGCCCTTTCAATTCCTCTTCCGGAGGGATACCCATACGGCAGTTTTCAACAACATTCAGGTTTGACTGAAGTAACGACGAGTGGTTGGGTACCTATGTTACCCCAACAACCAAGAGTTGTATATTCCATGCAACAGTGTGTACCTATGTCTAGTATCCCGACGACGCCAGCAATTGTAACCGTGTCGCAAGTTCAATCGATACCTGTTGTATGTCAACCCCAAGTTGTAATGCAACAGCCTATTGACCCTGCAACACAACCACAATCGCCAACTTCCGGGACGACACAGATACAAACGGGAACTATAACCCTGCATCTTGGTCCGTCGGTTAGTGTCGCACAACAAAACATGGCTTCACAACCATGGATGGTGCAATACCAACAACCTCAGTTTCAACAGGTGTACCAGGGATCTGAACAACAGATCTTTGCGAATAGTGGGCAACCCTATATTCAGAACGGGTTAAATCAACCACTTTACAGTGGCCAAGCCCACCAGTCGTATCAGTCATATCAACATCAGTTGCATTATGCTGGTATGCAAAGACCTACTGCTCAGGCGATTCCATCGTATCCTGGGTACGCCTCGCCAAACCTGAATCAGCAGTTGTCATTCGTGGCGACCCTAGAATTACCAGATTTACATCGATTAACGAACGATCCAATCGCCTATGCCCATTGGTGGCCAGCGATTCCTCACAAACTTCCTTCGGACATTCCTAAATTCAATGGAAATCCTGGCGAAGACCCGTCGAATCATGTGATGACATTCCATATGTGGTGTTCGTCGAATACCTTGAATGATGATTCGATAAGGCTTCGCCTTTTCCAGAGGACATTGACTGGTCCGGCGGCTAAATGGTATATTGAATTACCTAGAGCCTCGTTCGACAATTTTAGTTCCCTAGCCACGACTTTCTTAACACACTTTCAATTACCTATAAGGTACGAAACTGGAACAGAGATCTTGACCAATTTTAAGCAGACAACGGCCACACATATATCAGATCATATACATGAATGGCGACGTCGTCGTAGGATGGTAAAAACATATGTTCCCGATCAGCTATTAGCTGAATGGTTTATAAAGTCATTACTTCCGGCCATAACGGAAGATGTGGCCAAGGGGGGAGTCGTAACAGAAGAGCAAGTTATAGCTCGTGCGCAATATCTAGACTTGGTTTATACTCAGTCTGGCACGCTCTACGACAAAATACCTGACGCCCCTAGACCGGAATTCTCAATTCCTCCTCCTCCTAAATCAAACAATGAATCTCACGCCAGCGATGACGTGATTGGCAAGCACAAAATTTACAGTCAAAATGCAAATGAAAAACTTCTTGCCTCAGAAGTAAATGCCATGTCGACCGACAAGGGCAAACAACTGAAGCAACCAGGGGACAAGAAGAAAAAGACAGGAAGAAAAAGAAAACCCCCGGCAGGGTGTCATATATGCGATGAGGATCATTGGACGAAATATTGTCCACATATAGCTGAAGTTAAGAAACTCTTCAAGAGTTCAAAAACCCCAGCAGTATTAACTGATCCGTTTCCTAATCCAGGTCAAAATATGGTTGCTAATCAAAATGCTTCCGGATCCCAAGTGCTTATGTTGTCTACCTCAAAGCAACAGAATAATGCTTTGACAAGGAATAAAGATTACGGGAATCCAAAGTTGTCGAACAAAAAGGTTAATGAAGGACCTAGTAGTTCAACAACAACTTTGACCGAAGTTGTGCCACCCATCGTTCCTGAGCCGATGATAAAGTCGCCAAAGGGAGTAGTACACAAATCGACATTTAATCCTCGTGCCAAAGGAGCACAGAATTATAATATAGTAAAGGACCTGGCCCAATCGCCGTCCACTATGTCGACACTTGAAGTACAACAAAATTGCCCCTCCCAAGAGCAAGCTTTATTATCAGCAATAGGTGGGATTGGCCCAATGGATTCCAATCTTGTGGCCTTTGATCATAAAGGATATGACCCGCAATTACCAGCTCAACTAGCTTTCCTTATTCAAGTGAAAGCCCTCAACAAAACTGTTCATCGAACAATTATTGATGAGGGGGCATCTACATGTCTTATGTCGATGAGTTGCTGGAAAGATTTAGGTTCACCACCCTTGTCGAAATCGTCAACGACGTTAAAAGCATTTGATGGACGATCATACACTCCATACGGGATTTTAAGTAACTTGCAAGTTGAACTGGGGGGCAAAACAGTAGGAATTGATGTTGAAGTAATTGATGGAAACCTCGATTACAACATCCTACTTGGAAGACCATGGATCTATGCCATGGCCGCAGTTGTGTCAACCTACTTCAGGAAGATTGCATTCCCCTTCCAAGGGGGAATTACAATCGTTGACCAACAAACTTTTCTCCACGACAGTTCACAAGTTACAGAGAGCATTCCAATGATCCATGGAAGGAATCATTTGCTCCAAAATATCGGAGTAGGTCTCCTAAAAGACCCTGCCTTAATGGGTACTTTCGCCCTACCGCCTCCAAGTAATCTGGCGGGAGTGGCCACAGTGGAAACCTACAAAATGAAATCTAATCCAATCTTCTGGTTGGATTCGGAAGATTCCTAGATATTTTGTCGGCTTCGAGGATAGTTCCTATCTCAGGTCAACCTCGTTAAAAAAATGAAAAACCATGAGGATAGTTCTTTTACTATGTCAACCTCATTAAAAAATGAAACAATCCCCTTTCCAGATCTCAATGGTAAACCTTCATTCCAATCAACAAAGTTGAATACAATGAAGCTTGGGGGGCATGCACCTCGATTTGCATTATTATGCTGGGGGCATGCAAACTTATCATCGAGCAGTTTTAGCACATAGTTCATGCTCGTTAAAAAATAAACGCAAGATCCGAGCAGTTTTAGCGCATAGTTCATGCTCGTTAAAAAATAAACATAAGTTTATGAGCAGGCTTCCCTTCAGAGTTCAAGCTCATCCAGAAAAAATGAACCGGTAAACAACCTCGAGAAATGTAACCTTTGAAAGCCATATTAAAAGCCCTTGGTCGTGTTTATATGCCATCACCTCCATCCGTTCATTTGGCCAATCGTTCACCTCCATATGTTTGTTTACCCATTTTGAGGAACAGTTGCGAAGAGTGATTTCACTTAGCCATCCTTGTGACGCTGCCGTGATTGGAGAATTCCAACCTGTACCTGGAATCTGCTGCTATCCCTGTTCATCACTCGTTCCTCAAAAGACGAGTCTTCTTTGAGCTCTTTTCACTGACTCGTAAAATATGAAAAGTTTGCCGAGTTTTGGCCTTCCAGCTCGTTAAAGCTACCGGAAAGCTATCCCTCCTCTAGATTTTAATCTTTTTGGACCTGAGGGATTATTGCACAAAAAGATCGAGCGCTTGTTTTGTTCGGCTCGTTAAAACAACCGAAAATTCATCCCTTCTGTATTGTTTTATACTTTTTCGGACTTAAGGGATTAGATGACGAAAAAGGAATTATGGAGTTAACTTTATGTACCTTTTCAGACTCTCTAAAAATGAAAAGGACCGAGTTATCCTTGTCGTTAGACTCGTTAAATTCATTAAATAGCGAAAAACTTGTCTTTAGACGAGAACGAGTTTCCCTATCGCTCAGCTCGTTAAATCATAGCAATGGGCTTGCCCGAAGGGCAGGTTATAGAACAAGCATATGTTATCCTCCTCAAGCTTGACAAAAATAAAGAGGTACTGGTCAGAAATGACTGGGGAAAAATTGGGAGAACATCAAAGTTTAATGGTAGCAAGTCGCTCTTGAACATGACACTTTTCCTCCGTACCACATCGGGTTGGGTTGTTTCATTCACCGGTCTCATCACCATGGTCCTCGCCAAACCATCCACATTTGGGGTAATGCTACCGATCCATCGCATCAGTGTCGTTATATGTTCAAGAGAGGTCATTCTGAAAGTGTCAACCGTGTCCCATCCACTGCCATACATTATCCTTCATCCATTCATGATCGCCACCCTGAATCATATGTCACAGTTTGTTTTCATTAGCTCCGTTCCGTGTCATTGATGTGGGATTCATTAAGGCCCTCCTTTGACGGATCGCTTCTTGTCGACTTCAGCTCATTATCCAAGAAGTTGATCTAGGAACAACCCCATCAGTACTTTGAAGCTTGCATGCCTCAATGGCAAGTTTCTCACTTCCGGCGACAGGTATACATCAATGACCTTCGACCAGAAGATTTTGCGTGGCGTTCGACGCCAAGTCCTTTATTCACGCCACGTGAATTGTACTGCAGTACCTTGAGGGTCATTATCATTATCGGTGATTCCTCTCGCGCTTGTTAACGGTTTTCATCATTGACCGGTAATCAAGCGATGTCTTTCCATGTTCGACTTCAGCGAAATTCTCACATGGATCGACTTGTACTTAGAGTGAAGATCGAACGAGTTTGAAGACCCCGGATCTAGTTTCATCCATCCGGGCTGCGATACATATTCAGGAAATATAAAAGAATTTGTCATGTACATCATTGCAGCAGATGATCATCCTACTCAAAGGATGATAATTTCAGCAGAAAATTATCAGTCTACCATCAGACGATCGTCTGTTCTATGTACCAAAATGTATTTATAAAGCTGAGCATGGGAATGCCCGCCTCAGCTAGATCATGAAAACAGAATGAAAAATAATGTATTGTATTGTATTGTATTACAGGGCGCCTTCTCAGCACTGGAATGAACTTCGGACCCTCTAGATAAAGCATTTCACCCGATAAACGGCCTCATACTTTAGGGGGCAACTGTTATAGACATTTTTGTGCCTCGCGACATGGAGCATGAAATGTCAATAATTACAGGGATCCTCAGTCCCTAAACATGTTGTTCTTACCCCTAAAAGAACAAGGTCATCAAACAACAACACTTCCAATCAGTTCTCCACCTGAAAACACTTCAAAACAGGCTAATTTTGGATCATGTCAGCTGCTCCACTGAGCATCTGCGCTGGAATGCAACTGCTCCTCCTTGTACCTGCGCTGGAAGTCAAATCTAATGAAGGCTACCTGCGCTGGGCGAGATTGGCCAAGTGGCACAGTCATTCTGCAAGGTGTCAACTGCCCAGGAAGCTTCCAAACTGACACTTGGTTCATGAGATTCGCCCTGTGATGAGTAAGAGGTACTTGATCACCATGTGTAAGCAAGGATCTCCAAGTGGACTCAAGAACTGAAGATTAACTGAAGAGGGAGAGGACACAAGGCAGCTTCATGTCAGTCTCAAGCTGACTCATCCTCTCTTCTTCTCTCCTATATATAGAGCTCTTCTATGAGGTCTAAGGAGGCTGGAATTTTGTGTAAAGCAAGGAGGTGCTGTTGGTTTACAGTTAGAGCTATTGGGTGATTGTTTTACTAGAGGTGAAGAGGAGAGTTCTTGCTGCTGGGGAGGTGCTGCTGGATTGGAGCCATCATTGGTTGTAACCTTCTCAGAACCCTGTTACTTCTATCAATAAAGTTTTGCATGTTCTCCTATATACTTGTATTGCATTGATGTATTGTATTTACATGTATATTTGATTCACTCTAATCCATGCATCAGTTATGAGTACTTGTATCTTGTAGTTTCCTCTCTTGTTTGTGCAGGATCTGTGTGTAGCTGGACCAGCAAAGAGAGCAAGGAGCTGGGAACAAGAGACAAAGAGAGAGGATAAGGATCGACTAAGCGAAAGACACCAGGTTGGTTAATCTCTTCTTCCTTCTCTCTGTACTTTCATAAAGGAAAACATCAAAGCTTTACTTTCAATTGTTGCTAAAGACTGTCACCTTTAGAGTAGGGATAGGGTCATCCAAGTCGGATACTTTTCCCCACAACAATCACTTCAGCAGTTTTAGCATGAATGAGTGGTGGCAATTTCAACTGCTTTCTCAGTGTAGCTATATCTTCATTCTTTTTCTTTATTAGGCCCTCTGCAGACTTGATATCCTTTGGGTTATGGCCCAACTCAATAATCAAATCCTCTAATGATTTGATTGTGTTGTCCTTCGCCTATGAGGAGGCCTTTCTAGTTGCAATTGGGTAGTAGTGTTGTTCAGTGAATTTTGCAACCTATGTGCCATCATTGCCTTGCTTGTTAGTGTAGAATAAACCATCTCCCCTGTTTTCTTATATAGTTCTATTTGATCTATGGGGTGGATGTCTTTAGCTAAACCTCAAAATCAATCTTGAGGTAGTCTGCAAATGACTTGGGCTGCTGTACTGTGGGCTTTAGAAAGCTCATCTGCATTTTGCCTTCCTTGATGTCATAAGCTGACATCAATATGGTTTGATTTCTAAGGGCCATTTTCAAGTATTGAGCATAGGTTTGGGCCTTCAGCTACTCATTCTTGGTCTTTATCTCCTTGAATTTTCCTTTTATGTCTATGATCTTCTCAGATAAAGATCTGAAAGATGAAACTTTGGAACTCTGTTGTCTTTCAAGATCTTGTCTTTGTGAATTGGAAGGTGTCCCACCTGTTGGGAATGTATGTAGACTGTCTCCACCTTCTTTTCTCAAACTCCCTATTATTTCCTCAAATAATCCTTCCTCTGAATATGGATTTAGTCTGTGCCTCTTAGCACTAGGATAGTCTAAAGGACCACTGTTAGGGGTAGATACTTCCCTGTCTCTTTTCAAGTTCTTTTCCTCATTCAAAGGATTCTGCACAACCAAGGGATTTCCCATATTAACTTGAGCTAGATGAGGCTGTGGTGGAGCTTGTTCTTCAGAGATTTCAAGCTGCTCTGACATCTCTGGTTATTTTGATGTTGGAGTACTTGTTCCCTGGTCTTGTTCCTGTGGTGGTTCTGCTAGGGGAGCACTAGTTTCCTCTGTGTGCCTTTGAGAAGTCTCTGTGGTAGAGGCACTAGGCTCTAGTGTTGGCCTTTGAGTAGATTCAACAAGTACCTGTTCACAAGAGTCTAGGTCAAGTCTCTTTTCTAAGTCTTTCATCACATTCTCTACCTCAACTTGATCACTATCCATTTCAACTAAAGTTCCTTCCCTCTATTCATCCACATTTGCATATTGTTCTATCTCAGGGATTCAATGATGGATATATGGTGACAACTTATGTTTCATTCTCCTATCACAAATGAAACCTTGTGGATCATATCTCCAAGCAAAGCTTTTCTTTAGTCTCATTTTTATTTCTATGATTTCTTCTGCTCTTTTCCCTACTTCTCTATTGTTGCACACAAATGGGCCTAAGTGGTCTTTAATCCTCAATTGGGCTTTATTCTTTGCCTTGGTGAAATGAATTTGATCAGAGTTTAACATTTGCCTATAATATTGCAGGGTAAACAATCTCATTGGAACATACTTAGGTAGTTTGAAGGGAGGGAGTTCACAACCATAGATTCAGATCTCAGTGTTATTCTGGTACAAGTACCAGTTGTTGGCATTATGATGCATGTGTTGTACTTGATGGCAACCCTCTCATAGAAGAATATCTCACTTATGTATAACTGGATGAATCTTCAGAAGAGATGTCAGATGTGACTGATGGAGGACAACTCAAAGGAATCAGATGATAGTTCTAAGTGTAACAAGTCAGCTTTGCCATCAAGTCCAAAAGGGGAGATTGTTGGCATTATGAGACAAGTGTTGTCCTTGATGGCAAATCACACTGATGACAAATCATAGTGCAGAAGGATAGCAGCAAGGAATTGATGATCAGACTACAAGTATGAAGAGAAAATATATACACGCTGGTTCACTATATACCAAGTCGCGTATACAAGCAGGTTCACTATATACCAAGTCGCGTATACGCAGGTTCGCTATATACCAAGTCGCGTGTACACACTGGTTGGCTTCAGTAAAAGCGCGTGTATGTGGAAAACTTATCTTTGGTCCACGACGGTTATTCCTTGGAAGTTGTGCCTATGGTTTTGGACCTTGGTGTCTCGACGGACGTGTTGATCCCTAGTTTTGAAGTTGATGGTATTGGATTTCTATGGTTTTGGCCCTTGGTATTGAACAAGGCCTAAGGCTATATAAGGAGAAGGAAATCATTAGGCAAGTGTATCTGAAATGTCTTGAATATCTGAAGAAGTATGAGATCCAGTATGCAGGTTATGGGTTGATGATGCATTGCTTGATTTGAGCTAAGGAGGGATCTCACCGGCTGATTGAGAACAAGATCTAAGGAGAGATCGGGATCAAATGGTTTGAAATGAACTATCTTTATGATGCTTATTCTAGATCTACATACTGACGCATGTATTGTTCTATAAGTGTTATGAGTATGACTGATGTCTGGTACAGCTGCAAGTTATGAGAAATTATTTTTAGATCTGTACGCGGGTTGTCTTTGGCAAAAGCGCGTATACACGCGGGTTTGATTCATCGAAGTAGCGTATACATTGTAAAGCTTGATATTTGAAGTTGCAGATGGGTCTGATGGTTATTACAGAGTTCTGTGTCTGCTCTGTGTTCTGGTAACGGTGTTGTTAACAGGGTTTCAGTGATTCAGAGTTTGATGATTGTTTTGAGCTTCAATGATAGTTATGGGTCCAGTATGAAAATTGGATGAAAAGTGGCCTTTCAGATTATGTGTTGTGCTTCAGTGTATCCAGTCTGAAAATTGATGAAATGTGGTACCTGGAGGAGAGAAGATTGTAGGCAAGCACCTACGTACTAGTATCTAAGCTAGTACAAAAGCTAAGGGAGATCTTTGGAGCATTGTAGCAGGTAGCAGCCTGTGTACTAGTAAATGGATTGGCTAGTACAAGAGCAAAGGGGGTTGTAGCTCCCGTACTGGTATAAGACTGCACCAGTACAAATATTGTAAAAGGATTTTCTTATTAAGAAGAAGATTGAGATGACTTGCAGCAGGTGGTTTTCACCCACATTGGGTTTCCACCTTATATCTCTGTGTTCATGTGTGTGGCTTTTGTGTGATGATCTGTTCTGTTATACTGCACCTGTTTACTGTTAATATGGTTAATAATGTTCTGATGCATTTACTGAAGATAAGCTAACTGAATCATAAGATTTCTGGATATACGCTAGTTGCTTTAGACACAGCAGCGTGTACACGCGGGTTCACTTAACTGAAGTAGCGTATATGTTTTTGAGCATTGAAAAAGTTTTAATGATCTGATAATACTGATTCACCCCCCCCCCCCCCCCCCCCTCTCAGTATTATTTCCAACAATTGGAATCAGAGCAGGTCCTTTGGTAGAAGCTTGATCGCTTGAAGGAGATCCGTGGAACAATGGGAAAGAAGCTTAAGAAGAAAGCTCATAAGAAGAAGAAGACATCTCAGAAGATCTATGACAGTGGGAAAGTCGATTGGGGATTAGGTATAAGAAGTTCTTCAGATTCAGAATCAGATTCAGAATCATTATCAGGTATGAATGTGTTATCCTCTGATGTTCCTGCTATATTTCCTTCTGAAAGTGATGGAAGTGATAGTGAAACTACTGAACATGCTTTTATGGGTGAGCAAGAAAAGTATCAAATAGAGGCAGTATTTAGAAGGCTTGCAGACAAAGTTAAAGATCAACAAGATCTATTGAACAAAAGGGAATGTGCTTTCAAAGAAGAAGTTACCAAACTAAAGGCCCAACTAGAAGAAGGAAACAAGGTAAGAAAGCTTCTCAAGGACAAGGAAGACCAATGTCAAAAATTGCAGCATGAAGTGACATCATTAAGAAAAGAAGTCAACGAAAGAAGCACAACCATCAAGAAACTCAAAGATAGATGCAGCTACTATGAAAATCTTGAAGCTACAATCCTCGCACTAAAAGGAGATCTTGAAGAATCAAAGAAGCAGAATACAGATCTACTCCAAGCTATTGCAATACAAGAAAACGAAGCCACCAGCTTAAAATCTCAACTAGAATGTGCCTTCCGAGTTCGTCAAATGCAGCAGGATCTGAATGAAGAACAAGAAAAGGAGATTCTCAAACTAAGGGGACAAATGGAAGAAGGAAGGAAAGATGAAGAAGATTTGAAAAAGAAATCTCTTGAAAAGGAAGAACAGCTTCAGGTTGAGGTAAATATCTTGAAAGGTAAACTAGAAGAAAAGGATAAGCTTTTACGATTTCAAGATAGTTCTAAAGTCTTGGATGATATTCTTAGTAGTCAAAGGTCTCCTGCTATCAAGACTGGTCTTGGTTTTCATGAATCTGTTGAAGGTGAATCTAGTTCACAAGGTGAGGCAAGGAACTCTAAAGAGAAATCTAAAATGATCAACAAGGAGATGAAAGGTCAACCCCATCAACGATCAAGGAAAGAGACTCCTCAAAGAAAATCTTTTACTCCTCCTATGAATAATGTTGAATGTTATGTATGTCATAATCTTGGACATGGTGCAGCTAGATGTAGAAGAAGAAGGGTTCAAGACCATCATGCAGAAAGATCATCACACTCAAGGTACTTTAATGGATATTGCTTTGCTTGCAATATGTTTGGTCACAAAGCTGCTGATTGCTACAGGAGGAATATGAAACATGTAAGATGTTATGCATGTAACAAGCTTGGACATATAGCAAAGGAATGCAGGAACAAAGGATGGACATCACACCAAAAGGAGAAAACCTCATCACACTTGAAGATATGGAGGAAGAAGGAAGTACAGTTAGCACAATGTACTGAGACACAGCACATCACAGACATATCAGACTCAGGGGGAGCTGAAAGTGTAAAACTCCAGCGTTCTGAATCTCATACGCAAGTTCCTTAAAGGGAAGTCGCGTACATACGCGAGTTAGACACTGCAAAGTTGCGTATATGTCAGTCTGAGGAAAAGCAGTGGGAACAGGATCAGAAAAAGGATCTGATATGATTCAGTCTATTATTTGCTCTATTGGTTACAGTCTGTTGAGGATGTGTGGAAATGTTTTGTTACTTGTATGATGTCTAGAAGTGTTTTGATCCTAACTTGAGGATGATGATGTTTTGATGCTTATTGCTGATATATGCATGATCAGATCTAACAGATGGCACTGGTTGAGGGGGAGCATATGCCTTTAGTAATTCATTGTTGGCATTATGGTTAATAATCCTTGGTGATGATTCTTATATGGCTAAATGATATATCTTGCTATGATATGATGTTGTGAGTTGTCTATGATAAACTCTCATATGATTCTTGAAGTTACATAGTAGATGTTCAGATCAGATTTATGGTTGATCCTTTGATGATGCTTACATGGTGATCTTCATAAGGATAAGGATTGTTGCTGTTGATGATATCAAGAAGTTTTGTCAAATGAGCTTGAGCTCAAGATACATAGTGCTGATACATGGATGACTACTCAAAGTTGCTTTGTTGGAGACATGGTGATGAGTTCTTATCTATATGATGATAGGTTGATACTTACATATGTTGATTGATGCAGATGTTCCCAAGTAATGATACTTGGATCATGTAGATCTTGACGTTGATGTAATGGCTATGGTGGTTTCACATATAATGTGAATGATTTCATGATGATGTTTAAAAGAAGGAGTTGACATCTATGTTCAAACATACCTTGCTGCAGGACATTTACAGGTTGCTGATATGAAAATGGTTGTACGCGAGTTTCATAAGGCCTATCCGCATATATACTCTTGTTTATGTGGATGCAGACGCGTATATGGAGTTTTGAAGGAAATCAGCAGGGACAGATGTTGGTTGAAGAAAGTCTGATATGGGTCCGACAGAGATCATCTGGCACAGGTTCAGGGGGAGCAGATAATCTTCCAATGATGCATTGTTGGCATTATCTTAAAGCTTTTGTTTTAAGTTCAAATTTGTTGTTGGTTTCAAGTAGAACAAAGGCGAAAGGAGAACAGAAGGATCTCTTGGTTGCTGATCTGAATGGTGATTATCAGATGCTGCTGGTGACTTTCATAAGTCTTGGTATAGTTCTTTCGTCTCTCTGTCATATATCTCTTTTGTGGTATCTCTTTCATGGTGTCAAGGTCATGTAACAGCCTATTTTGGTTTCCCCACTATGCCTGGGATGATTGATGCAATGTGATTGGTTGTCATATGTAAATTTTTGTATATCCTCACTTAGTTGAGAGATGGATGAATGTATGAGTCTTTGGTGATAGGAAGGTCTTTTATGATGTATAGAGTCATGTTCTTCTTGAAGAACATCTTTTGCAGATCTTGCCAACAGTCAGGAAGAGCATGAACAACACACTTCAGCAGTACAGAGACTCGGCATGTACTCAGGGGGAGCATTGACAGATTGGTACACTTTGGCATAAACAAAGGGGGAGATCATTCAAAGATTTTAACAGATACTCAGGGGGAGTATGGACAGCGAAATGTTCAGCAAAGGAAGAGAACATCTTGGTCCACCCTTTGCCCTTGATGTCAAAGGGGGAGAGTGATTTGGTGTTGTTGCCATCAAGTCCAAAGGGGGAGATTGTTGGCATTATGATGCATGTGTTGTACTTGATGGCAACCCTCTCATAGAAGAATATCTCACTTATGTATAACTGGATGAATCTTCAGAAGAGATGTCAGATGTGACTGATGGAGGACAGCTCAAAGGAATCAGATGATAGTTCTAAGTGTAACAAGTCAGCTTTGCCATCAAGTCCAAAGGGGGAGATTGTTGGCATTATGAGACAAGTGTTGTCCTTGATGGAAAATCACACTGATGACAAATCATAGTGCAGAAGGATAGCAGCAAGGAATTGATGATCAGACTACAAGTATGAAGAGAAAATATATACACGCTGGTTCACTATATACCAAGTCGCATATACAAGCAAGTTCACTATATACCAAGTCGCGTATACGCAGGTTCGCTATATACCAAGTCGTGTGTACATGCTGGTTGGCTTCAGTAAAAGCGCGTGTATGTGGAAAACTTATCTTTGGTCCACGACGGTTATTCCTTGGAAGTTGTGCCTATGGTTTTGGACCTTGGTGTCTCGACGGACGTGTTGATCCCTAGTTTTGAAGTTGATGGTATTGGATCGTATACTTGAAGGTAGATCGTTCATCATGAGCAACTATGAGAGAGAAGCATCAATCAGGCCACCGGTTTTTGATGGGACAAACTTCAATTATTGGAAGGTAAGAGTTACTGCCTATCTTCAATCTCTTGGTACAGAAGTTTGGGACATCGTAGAGACAGGCTACACTTTTCCTTCAGCTACTCCTACAGATGCAGCTGAGAAAAAGAAATATGAAACAAATGTGAAAGCAGTCAATACTCTATTGGGATGTATATCTCAATCAGAATTCATGAAGGTAATGCACTATAAATCTGCAAAAGAAATATGGGACAAAATTGTCACGAGCTATGAAGGAGACGAACAGGTAAAGCGTGCTAAACTTCAAACTCTCAGGATTAAGTATGAGACTCTCAGAATGTACAATGATGAAAGTGTGGCTAACTATTTCCTTAGGGTAGATGAAATTGTTAATTGCATGAAAAACTTGGGTGAAGAAATAAAAGAGGCTATTGTGGTTGAAAAGGTTCTAAGATCTTTGTCCCCCAAGTTTGAATCTAAAGTGTCTGCCATAGAAGAAAAGGAAAATCTGTAAATTCTCACTATGTCTCAGCTTCACGGAATTCTAACCGCTTATGAAATGAGAAAGGGAGGTCCATCAGACAGGACAGATCAGGATCAAATGGTTTGAAATGAACTATCTTTATGATGCTTATTCTAGATCTACATACTGACGCATGTATTGTTCTATAAGTGTTATGAGTATGACTGATGTCTGGTACAGCTGCAAGTTATGAGAAATTATTTTTAGATCTGTACGCGGGTTGTCTTTGGCAAAAGCGCGTATACACGCGGGTTTGATTCATCGAAGTAGCGTATACATTGTAAAGCTTGATATTTGAAGTTGCAGATGGGTCTGATGGTTATTACAGAGTTCTGTGTCTGCTCTGTGTTCTGGTAACGGTGTTGTTAACAGGGTTTCAGTGATTCAGAGTTTGATGATTGTTTTGAGCTTCAATGATAGTTATGGGTCCAGTATGAAAATTGGATGAAAAGTGGCCTTTCAGATTATGTGTTGTGCTTCAGTGTATCCAGTCTGAAAATTGATGAAACGTGGTACCTGGAGGAGAGAAGATTGTAGGCAAGCACCTACGTACTAGTATCTAAGCTAGTACAAAAGCTAAGGGAGATCTTTGGAGCATTGTAGCAGGTAGCAGCCTGTGTACTAGTAAATGGATCGGCTAGTACAAGAGCAAAGGGGGTTGTAGCTCCCGTACTGGTATAAGACTGCACCAGTACAAATATTGTAAAAGGATTTTCTTATTAAGAAGAAGATTGAGATGACTTGCAGCAGGTGGTTTTCACCCACATTGGGTTTCCACCTTATATCTCTGTGTTCATGTGTGTGGCTTTTGTGTGATGATCTGTTCTGTTATACTGCACCTGTTTACTGTTAATATGGTTAATAATGTTCTGATGCATTTACTGAAGATAAGCTAACTGAATCATAAGATTTCTGGATATACGCTAGTTTCTTTAGACACAGCAGCGTGTACACGCGGGTTCACTTAACTGAAGTAGCGTATATGTTTTTGAGCATTGAAAAAGTTTTAATGATCTGATAATACTGATTCACCCCCCCCCCCCCTTCTCAGTATTATTTCCAACACCAGTCACCTATATTGTACTACTTTGATAGTTGAAGGATTCTCTTGATTTCATCACTAATACTAGGAGGAGGACTTCCTGTTAGCATGGTGGTCATACGGTGGACAAACCGGTCAATGAATTCATTGTATGAATAGGGACAAGTATGTGAATAGTGGAAGATGGAAGTCCAAAAAATCACTGATTTGGGATTACTCTTTGTATCAAGTTTATTTACAGAGAATGGGAACTTGTCAAATTGATAGTAAAGGAAAAGGTGATATATGACTGTAGAATACTTGAATACCTTTTCATTTTCTAGCCTCATGAACTGGTCATGGATTTTCTTAGCAATGAAAGCAGCATAGTTATATTTGACAGCAGGAGACTGACCAGGGGTAAAAATGGAGATTAAAACTAGAGTAAATTCATCCACATATTCACTAGTATTGAAACCCATGACTGCAGTTATCATATTGACTATATTTCTGCCTATCTCTATGGAGAAATATGCCACATAGGGAGGAGGATCTTTGGGTCGACGTTGTTTATCCATAAAAGTCTGGCAAAGGCGATTGAGTTCAGACTAGGACATTTTAGATGCTTTCTCTAGTAATTCCCCAAGGGAAATGGGGGTGAGGTCTTGACTAGGCTGAAACTATAGCATTTCATTGATTGAATCTGTAGTAATTGTGAAGAGAACAATTTCATTGGGGGACATTATTGCTCTAAGAGTGGGATTATAATTGGCTTGACATTGATGGATAATGTCAATGAAAACGCGAATAGAGGGGAGCATGTACCTTGGGAGATTTGATTCCCAAAGTCCTATGGTATTAGAGCCATTCATGTAATTGTCTCAGCATTGACAAAATACTTTCAAGGAGCTTTTATCAGTTTCAAGGTCTTTTATTTGAAAACTTTTATCTGCTAAGGGGAGATAATCCAAATCTCTATGAGGAGTGGTGATAGGAGGTATATTGAGGGCCACAGGGATTTCCATTTTTGGTTCTTTTGGATTCAGATAGGAAAATGGGGTTTCAAGTAGAGTTGGTGAAAACATAGGGTCTTGGGAGTCTTCAATTCTATATTCTGCAACTGAATTGTAATGAATTTTGGGTTTTTCAAAGTAATCATAGAGGAAATCAAGTATCTACAGGTTTTTTGGAAGGAAACTGGTAAATATTTGTTTTTAAGTGACGGGCAATGGAGTCCAGGTTCATTGGGTGCAAATGGTGGACTGGAGTGGCATCGAACTGCAAATTTTAGGGTGGCTGACAGTTGGAGTACGAGCTGGTTGACTTCTACATTCTGGTTGCATGCATGAGTTTTCAGAATAAGGATAGAAAATTGTTTTAACTTTGTTTTTATGCAAATTCAAAGCGTTTTGGTGGTTTGTGATATGGACAAGTGGCGTTAGTGGGGAGGCAACTTGATGTTTTTTCTTTAATGGGAGGCAGTAAGCGGGTTTCATCACACTGCCATTGGAGGCTAAGTGGTATTTGGGAGGGACTGCACAATTACATATGCTACTTGACACGTAGCAATGGTACAATTCATGAAACCGCTCACCATCGCATGCTAAAATTCTACCACAGAGGTTCGTACAATATGCGCGACGACCGTTGGATTTGTGGGATCCGATCGGACGGTCGTCAGGGAGATGAAGTGACTGGCAGATATGGAGGGAAGGCCTGATATAAATTAAAGAGATTAATCATATCGGGGGTGATTCGATAGGTTATCGAGTTATTTAGTCAAAATGACTTAATTAATCCTCATTAAATGGTGGTGGGGTTGGGTTCTTAATTAACTATGGATTAGTTAATTAATCCCATTTATTTATTTGTTTTATGGTTATATTTAACTGAGGGGTGGGATATATAATGATGTGGGGTTCTGTATAATAATATAATATGAGCGTGGGTAATTTTGTTTTATAGGGGAATTATATAATAAACATCAGTGGTTAATATGACAAAAGTGAATGGGAAAGCACTAAGTCCAATGTTTTCCAAAAGTGTTTCATCGTATAACATATTACCTAGGCTAAAGTGTACAAAAGGGTTTTTATGCAGATTTGTTTTAATTTCTCTAAGTAAAATAGGATTTTGCTTAGGAAAATTTTTATCAAAGGAATGAGTGATCTTATGGGGGGGGGCAATGTTGATGAAAGGGAATTAAGTACTTTAGGCATTTCCAATTATTGGGCCGAGGGTCCGGTCCCTCCAAAAGTCAAAGAAACGCTCTGAGCCCCTCTAACTTTGGTAACTACCTTTAGTGCTTATGGAATTAGTGAAGATTTTTAGGGAAATGGGTAGGGAAGTTAATTATTTTGACCTTGAATGTTGAAGTGCCTTCCCATACGATACATGCCTTTGCCTAGTGATGAAAGTAAAATATTTAAACATTTAAACTTATCGCTCACCACACATTTATTCCACAACCATCATCTACTTACCCTACCTACTTTACCCTAGCAATTTCACTTCTTTATTAGGGTGCACTTAGATTGGAAATCCCTTATCAAACTTTCTTTTCTTTTACATAGTGATATCTATCTAAATCTACACTTATTACATCCAAGGGCTCAAATTAAACTGTTGAACTCCTTTTATTCATTCTACCTATCTACTTATATGCCAAGATTAAACTGTTTGGTCAGATCTTTATTCTCTACTTCTAAATCATGAAATTGAAAATATGAACTAGTCAAGCTTAAACTGTTTGACTACTCATGAATTGTGGCATAGGTGACAAGCTGCACACAATCTTTTATTATACAAAAGTAAAAAAGTAGTGGTAGTGACATTTAGACTTGCACACTTTCCTGGTCTTTTATTTTTGTTGGGGTTCATTTTCTTTCATTTTTTGACCTCTTTTTTATTCTTTTCACCGTTTTATTCTTTTTCTAGGGTATACCCTCTTTACATTTTTTAATTTTTTGATTTTTTTACAAATGTGGAAAACCTTTGCAACAAGTAAAGGTATGAACATATTTCAAATCTAAACCAAGTAAATCATGATATATGACACCTATTGGTATAGGGGCATAACAAATTCCATGAAATTTGAAGAAGGTGGAAAGAGAGAATGGCAAGAATGGAAAGGAAGCTTCCATAATTGATGTGTTGTAGGATGATTCACATGTTGATGTCAATGTGTAGACAAAGGAAGCACCTTTGATGTGGATTGGTAAGAAATGGTTAGAGTTCTTATCCAATTAAGCTTGCATGTCTTTTGATTTGATGCATTTCTTTGCTAATGAGATGCATGTTGCATGGTTTTTACCAAAAAGGTGAATGGAAAAGTTGAGTATGAGACTTGCTTTATTGTAGCAAAATTATAGTCATTTCAACTTTGTAATTACAGTGTGCTTAAGAGAAAGTTGAAAAATGGAATACATACATCAGAATAGTATGTATGAACATAGGGATGTTGATGATTTCCTTTTATTTGAACATGTATGTGTAATTGACTTGATGTTCGATTGCTTTGCTTAAAACATGCATGTAATGCCATGTTGACTTGGAAAATTTGATTTGGTCTCCAAGATTGTAAAAGGGAGATAATGATGAAGTATTTGATCTTTGAAAAAGAATCCTTAAGTTCTTTTTGTACATGCTTGACTTGAAGGGTTAGTGGTTTGAAAAGACATGTTTATGTCAGCTTATTATTCAATTGATCATTTGTACACAAGATGTAAAGACATGACGGTGATTCACATGATGTGAAATTTATTCTTTTTTATGAAGCAAGAGTTTATGCCATCCAGTTGTTTTCTTTTATTATGTTCTTTTTGAAAAGATGTCAGAAGAACATTTGTTTGAGCCACCTTGGATCAATGATCAAGGAAGAGATGTTCAACTACCTTCTGTAAAATTCTTAACAGAAATTCTGAAGGAAAACCATTCTTAACAGGAGGACAAGCGCATTCAGAAATGAAAGTGTTGACTACCTTCAAGTTATGGTTCAGAGGCACTAGCCATGCAAGGCAAGTGTATGAAGGCTGAAAGAAGAGGGTGTTGTACTCTCATCTACTGTGAAGATTAGTATATCAATCTTTTGAGGTCCAAAAGATTCTCAATGGGGAGGAGTGATCACAAATTGGTCCAGAACCTTAATCATAGTCACAAAAAAAGGTTAAGAGGTTAAAAGGTTAATATTGACCTTAAGCGCTAAAACCTTTGTTAAGCGCAAAAACCTTTATAAAGTGCCTTTTATTTAAATTTTGAATTAATCACGTGGGAAGTATTCGGCCAAGCGGTAAATGGTATATCACGTGGGTGAAAGGTTGGAAGTGGTAATATACCAAGAGCATGCAATTCCACTCAGTAGGCAACATGTATCTAGGCAAAGCTGCTTTTCTCGTGCATCCTCTGTTAGATATTGTTCATTCATGAAATCTACGTGAGATTGCGTGACATCCGTTGGATTGAGTGGGGTCACATCAACGATGGAGATCGTCCAGGCAAGTTGGCCAGCGAACAATGCGACAACCATTGGATGGACAAGGATAGATTGACGGTTGAGAGTTAACCTGATCGCAAGCCCTATGGAGGATTATCCCTAACCACCAGATATACGAACGATGAGGAATTATCCTTCATGAATGCGCCTAAGGGTTACGGCAATAGATACCTCTGACGGTCAGCCTAGCGAAGTGGCTAATGTTTATTGGATGTGCTAATTTTAGTTGAAGTTAGGTGCGGTTGCTAATATTGGTGGAGATACCACATAAAAGCATTCACATAGTAGTTTTATAGGGAAAGTCCAAAGAGACAGAGGTAGAGCCCGAGAGTTAGAGAAACTTAGAGACAGTGAAACAAGAGGCTCGCTAGACTAAATAGATCCTTTTGAATCTAATGGAATGATCCATAGAAGCTTAAGAAGTCATCTTCATGGAGAATTCCAACCAATAAGATTGATTCTAGAGTTCAGAGCCCCCAGAGGTTGGAGGCAGTTGTAGGAGCTACTAGAGCTCATTCTCAGTGATCCAACAGTCAATTCTGATTGTAATGAGATTTCTGAATCCATTGCAAGGATTTTCATAAGCATCTGAATACTTCTAAGGGCTAAGAAGCTACTTGGAAGTTTCAGGCAACAAATGATCAAATGATCAGTCTATTGTAGGTGTCTGGTATGTGCTAGAGACAGAAGAAGAAGTTCTAGAGACAGTTGAAAAATTATGAGGGAGTTAGTGCCATCCAAAAGCTGAAGTCATCTCAGTGCACTGATTAAAGGAATCAAGTCCAAGGAAGCTTAGATCTGTTTGCAGAGTGACGACAGCCAGGGATATAGATGGTATTCTAAGCCCATTGGCTCAATTCAGAAACCTTTGGAGTTAAGTGTGGAACTTGTAAAAGAAGCTTTAGCATAATCCCAAAGATCCAAGTCAAGTTGACAAGAGCTCAACGAGACGTAGCCCATTATATTAGGGTGAAATCCTAGATTATTTTGCTATTATGCGTGGTTGTCTATTTTCTTCATTTACTGTTATATGTTTTTAATATCAACATGAACAAATAAGCACTTAAACAGTTAAAACAAAGTCATACACCTATTTCAAGTACTTAATTCCATAATTGTCAACATAAGCTTGATCATAATTTTCTTAAGCTTTGGAGTGGGAGGTTCTTGTAAGTATAGAAAGATGTTAAAACCCTCATTTCAGATCATACATGGCTACTACTGGAAGAAAATCAGTCTTATAGCGGCTTGCATAAACCCTACATGATTGAATTTGTAGCACTAATTCAAGAACTTTGAAGACCATAGCAGTAGAGAAGGTTCATAAAATAGGTTTATGTAGCTACATGGTTTCTCTAGGTTGATATGGGATCATTCATAATGGGAAATCAACCACACTAGGTTAGCTACAACAACAGTACCTTGAAAACATAAAGCAGGGGAATTTCTATCAACAATGAAAAATTCAAGGCCAATGAAAGGATTGCTGAGGATTATGAATCACACCTCAGAGGGAATTCAAACCATCACACCAACCTTCTAGGCACTACACCTAAGTTCCAACAATCACATAAGGAAGAGTTCGAACAATATATTAGGTTATAGCAATTATATTATTATTCCAATGGTCACATCAATAGATCCAATAGTGACATCTCTAGCTCCAATATCCTGTGAAAAAGCACACCCAGGGTAAGCCTTAGGTATGCAATCCTCTAAATATTTCCTATGAACTTATTTGAGCTTGAAAAATGTTTCAAGTGCATGAAGGAAAACTTTTTTTTATATCCAAAATGAGTAGCAGAGAAACCTCAACCTTATCTAGCAATTAACTTCACCTTTCCACCAACACACCCACATGTGTGGGAGAGGATTAAGACAAAAGTGAAGAGGACTTAAGAAAATGGATTGTAATCATTTATTCATGATGGAGGACAAGGAGTGTGAAGGGGTAGGTGAGGGATAAATTAGTTAACTCAAAGAAATTTGAGTTTATTTTGCACGTAATGAAAAAAAAAAGAGAAAATTTTGAAAAAGGAAAATATAATGAAAAATCAATAAAAAAGAAAAAAGAAAAGAATAAAAAGGTGGACCCACCATCATTTGGCATGCGAAGAATAACTTCTATAGTATTAGGGTTGGTTTCTATGGGAGTACTATAAGTACTACATGATTACCAACAATAATACAGGAGTACCAACAGCGCTACATGATTGCAAAGGAGTTGTTAAAGCATATGGCCGAGAGGTAGGGAAGGGTCCAACCCCTTAAGAAATTTCCTCCAAACCCCCACAAACACAATAAAATAATCCCAAAATGGGTAAGTGGCATGTTCTCCTTCCAATTTACATACAACTCTTGAGTAAATTCTGCCTGCTACAAGAGAAAATAGAGTTGCTACAAGAACAAATAGAACTATTATAGGAAAGAAAAAATTTGCTACAGGATGAAGAGAAAGTGCTACAGGAAAGTCACAGGTTTCTACAGGAATCCTGATAATGTATAGAATTTCCCTCAAAGACTAAGGGGGGAGGAATCATGAGGGAAAGAGTTAGTACACATTTTCCCAACCAATAGTTCACATGAAAACCCTTAAAACTCTTTCAATTCTAAAAATCATACCCTGTAGTTGCAACATATTCTTGGGCTGCATGTTGAATTCTCCATTCTCCTTAGAATCATAAAAATAACATTTATTCTTAATATAAAAAAATTCAACATGTAGCCCAAGACACAAATTCAACATGAAATGGAGTCCTAGGACATGCTAATTAATATAAAAAAATTCCCATCTCATTTTCTTTTGATTTTTTTGGGCATTCAACATGTTACCTTGAGGAGTAGAATTCCTGTAAAAGTCCTATAATAATCCTGTAGCACTATGTAAACTTGACCAAATTTTCTCCAAGATCTTGGTTTTCGTCTCCTAGGCTTGAATAATGACCCCTAGGATCTGAATCCATGATTGAGGAAGACATAAGACCACTTTGAACCTGCCTTTTTCTCAATGAAAATAAAATTCTCCAATTAGGATTAGGTGACAGATTTCTAAATCAAACGATAATAATGATTTTCTTATGAAATACATATGAGTTCTGTTACTCTAGCCAAGTCCATTTGAAAACAATGATTAAGAGGGTTATTTTACCATGCAAAGTAGATTTGACCTATTCCTTTGAATTCATGCCCTTAGGATTTCAATTACTAAGTGTTGTTTTTGCAAATGATTAGTTTCCTTTCGAAGCAACATTTTACATTTTGCAATTATACTAGTGTTTACATTCTTGCAAGTAGAATATAATTTACATTTATGCAAATAGTCTAATATTTAAATTTATTCAACGAGGGCAAGAATAATTTACATTTCCTAGAAATAGAGTATCATTTCCATTTTTGTAATTAGTTTATGCTTGATTTCATGATATTCACTTCATTGCATCACATCAATGAAAGGACACATTGTATGTTGCACATATAGTGTCAACACCTCTTAGGTTTGTATGAACCCTAGGTTGATAATTTAAGTTGATATCCTTGGGATTTGCATTATTCTTATTGAAATACTGGGGCTCATCAAACCCCATATTCAATGTGGACTACCTTCAACCATAATTTCGACATTTTTTGACACATCAAACATTGTTGAGAAGCTGACACCAATAAAGTTCAACCCAGATTGCATTGAACAAGCCACAAGTGATTGAATCATGGATAAATAGATTAGGAACACTCATAAATAGAGGATTGAGCTATATCAAGTTGTAAAATCCAACCAACTACATGAGGGAAGTGGTTCACTAGGGACCTAGTTAAATAAAAGTGTCCCCATCTCATGGAGGCACTTAATGGAATGGGGAACATTACTTCCTAAGGTGGAAGAACCGATTTAGGTGGATATTGGTGGCCACCCACTTATTCCACTTGGACCCCCAACACTATTTCCTATTATTTTCCTATTTTTCAATAATTTCCTATTTCTGTAGCTTGCTATTTTTGGCAATTTTGGGGTCTTGAACTTCTGAAGCCATTTTAAGTCCCTAAATGACTTCTTTTTTGGGGGAAATGGGAATGAGTTGAAGGATGATGTTTACAGTAGAAATTTGTTTTACTTGGATACACCTTTCTAACAAGCTCTTGTTCATGCCAAACATAGATCTTATGCCAAAGCTACAACCTTCGGAAGTTGATGTTTTACCTAACCACATCGATTCCCATAAGCTTTTGGTCCTTCATCTCCTAGCGTTAGGTTTTTGGATGTTTAGATTTTATCATTGTTTCTTTTTGATGAAAAGGCATCAAAGCCTCATTATAACATTTTGCATAAGGCATGTAGCTATCACATCTCTTCTTAGAGACAACTTCCATAGCCTGAGACAATTTGACTTAATTATGCTTGCAAATAAACTTCAACATTTGCTATTTATTAATTAAAGTTTTGTTTTCTTATATCTCTATGTTTTGTTCAAATCTATATATAATTTTGTTTCTTCATAAACCTGGAACATTTAGTAGGTTACCTTATAGTTCAATCGAGCATCTCGATTACTTTTTTGGTTCTAATCATATGATTGGGTTCCTTTGCAAGTTCCTAAGGATTAGAAAGAGTGAGAAAAAATATTTGTATACATTAGATTATATAAGTGATAGCGCGATGGATTCTATGCCTATAATGTCAATGGAAGATGGAAATTGTCAGTGTAAAATGATGAACGAACATGGTAAATTGTATTTTTGAATTGTAGGTAGATGTATACAGACTATATGATGATGGTTTTGGTGGTAGGGTGACTATGGAAGGAGAGTAGTGGCTCCTGTATGAACTAAGAAAAATTGGTAATTTGATGTTTGTCCAGACATGATTTAATGATTGTATCGTTGAAAAAATTAATTAATGGAGTTATATGGTGTCTAGGCATCTACAAGTTCATACAAAACTCATGGAAATGGTGTATACTTGTTTTAATGATAGCTAAGTAGTAGCTAATGACTGGCCCAGAAAAATGAAAGATATGGTAGTAAGTGGATGGATCATATGACTATACAACTATATAATAATTCCCTTGTCTTTCTTTTGTATTTATATTCATAATTTCTTGTAACTAAGTTTTCTTTTCTTGACTAAAATTAAATGGCTAAGGATCAATTTATGGTTAATGGCATGCTAAAATTATAGAAACTCTAATTGATAATTTCATGGGAAAAGGTTTAGATCAAAACTTGGATCTAATGAGAGAATAGACAAAAGTTGAGATTTGAAAAGTATTTGTGATACCAAATGTGGCAACCAAACATTGCCATGAATTAGATATCCATAATATTTAGAAAGTAAAGATATACATTAAGATAAATAAATAATATATATATATATAGATATATAATGATAATATGTGTGCTCCAAACACACACGGGTGAAAGTGCCCTTTCATTAAAACATCTATGTTTATGATTTCATTGAAAAGTTGGTGAAGATAGAGATGGAAGGTGTCGTAGTAAACCATGACTATGAGGGCATATGGAGAAGGCACCAACATAGGTAGATAGAGATAAACCCTAAGTGAAGTGGAGGGGTGTCATTTCATTCTAATTTTTTTTATATATTTAAATGATTTTAAATGATATTTATTATTTCTAATTTTTTTTATGTAAATGATTTTAAATGATATTATAAAAGAAAACATAGTATATATTTTAAAATATAAAAAATTAAAGTATATTATAAAAGAAAACATAGTATATATTTTGAATCATTCTTGGATATTTATTATTCTTGTTTGTCACATGTAAATTATTTTGAAATTAATGTAATAAATTTTCAAATAAAATTCTAAAATAATCCCTTTATTATTATCTTCATTTTTAATACCGATGAATAAAAGTTTCAAATCTTAATAGATAGGTCAACAATCTTTATCTAACATGATACTATTTAAATGAGTAGATATTTTGTTAAATCAATATTAATTAATTCACCCATATTCAATTTCCACAACTTTTCATTTTTTCATTATTTTCTTTAATTTTCTCACTATAAATTATATTAAAATGCTTATAATAATCTAAATTTATCTTTCTTCAAATTCTACATCTCATAATCATAAATACTCTATTTATATAATTCCTTGAATTTACTTTACTTTTTATTTAAAGTATCTTTTTTATACTTTACATTTAAATTCTACAATTTCATAATCATGAATACTATATTAATATCACTTCTTGAATTTACTTTTCATTTAATTTTATTTTTATTTTTTTTACATCTCATAATCATCAATACTATATTTATATATTCCTTTTACTTTTTTAAATAACTTCTTTATCCAATAAACATCAAAATTAGTAAACATCAAAATTAGTTAAAATATTTTAAGAATATAAATAAAATATTGCAAAATGAATTAATATATGAGATAAATATTGTATATATTAAAAAAATGTACTAACCATAAGTAATAGGAGTTTAATACTAATTCGAGTTTAATACTAATTCGACTTCTTTTTAGTGTTATTATTTTTACTATAAAAATTCAAACTTGTACTAATAAATTATAAAAATAATTTTTAAATAATTTTTTTATATTTTATCTTTAATCACACATTTAATTAAAATTTAAATTTGTAAAGAAACAAATCTAAATGAAAATGTTAAACTATCTTCCTTTGTCTTCATACTTCATTTATCCATTAGGAATCGTTTGTTGAACAAAGTATCCGAAAATGCAGTAAAGTTTTAGAAATGTTTTAATAAATATATGTATTAAAAGAAATAATAATAAAATATTATTAAGAATTTTAATTCCATATACTTAAAAAAAAAGTGAATTTTAATGACAAAAATTAAATAATTGATCTTTATCTGACTACTTCATTTATCTATCATCATTTTTTGAAAAAAAAAAAATTATTAGAAAACACAAGAAAGTATTTTAAAAATATTTTAATTAATATATGTATTATAAATTAATATTTATAATGATGATAGATATTAATAATATAAAAGATATTATAAGGAGGTTATCAATTCCATTTTAGAAGATCAAAAGTATATATCTATTTTAACTAGATTAAAGAAGAAAATTAATATAGTCAAGATTAGAATGAACTCTTCCTAAAACACCATGGATGGAAAGGATTTGCCATCTCTGTGAGAATATGAACATCGAGGATGAAAATCACTTCCTCTTAGAGTGCCCCATGTACAACCACATTAGATCTCAGTTTCATAATCTTTGTTGTAATAGTGACCTTCCTAGCCTTTTAAGATGTGAGAATATGAACATCTAGGATGAAAATCACTTCCTCTTAGAGTGCCCCATGTACAACCACATTAGATCTCAGTTTCATAATCTTTGTTGTAATAGTGACCTTCCTAGCCTTTTAAGATGTCAAAATTATAGTGAGCCTGGGAGGCTTCTCTCCAGATTTTTGAGCATATGAATAAAATATTAAATCAAACTAAATAATTCGTTTCTTTAAGGCCGATATACCAAAGTTTGGTCTCAGTGGATGTTAGCCATCATGATCATCATCAAAATTTAAAAATTATTATTCTAGTTACTAATAATTATATTTTAGTAATTTATTTTTTTAATAGAAATACTTTTAAATATTATTAATTTTTTATAATAATGACATGTACTATAATATTGTTGGGATACATAAAAATGTTAGTAATATATAGAAAATTAAAATTAAAAGAATATATATATATATATATATATATATATATATATATATATATATATATATATATATATATAATTTTAAAATAGTAATTATAGATATAAAATATATTATTAAAAAGAAAAGTTGTAAAAATAATTTTGTGAATTTTTCAAGTTATTATTTTTTTATGATGAATTATTTGATGGTCATAAAAGTCCACTCAAACTTGCTCATTGTGATGAGTCCAAAAATATTACATTAAAATATTATGAATCATAAAACTGTGTCATAACATGAATCACAAAAGCCTAAATTCACAGAATATATATATATATATATATATATATATATATACTATTCATATGACTTTTATAATTAGTTACAAAAATCTTGGTATAACATAATGAATATTTTTATTTAATGACCAAATACCAATTAATGTTATATATATTTATTCAACCATCCTTATATAACACATTAAATCTCTATACCTAATTATTAAATGCTACATTATTATAGCACACATTAAATGTGTTTCCATAAAGAATACATTAAATGTGATTGAATTATAATTGTTCTAAAAATATATCAAATTAAAATCAATATCAACAAACAGTTTCAAAATTTTATATAATGTTAATGTTTGTCATCTAAACAGAATTAAAACATAAATTAAATATATAATTAATATCAATATTATATTATTAAATAAATATATTTTTTAATTAATTTCATTGAACAATAATATAAATATTAAAAATAATAGACCAATATTTTCTAATATAAAATAATATAATTATAACGAAAAACATTTTCTTTATACAGTTAGCTGGGCTAACACTGTTTAAGCCAGCCAATCCCCTCACAATAAATCTTTATACCTATTTATTAAATGTTTTGTTATTATAGCATACATTAAATGTTTTTCCATAAAAAATACATTAAATGTGATTGAATTATAATGGTTGTAAAAATACATCAAATTAAAATCAATATCAACAAACAATTTTAAAATTTTATATGATATTAATATTTACAATCCCAACCAAATCAAAACATAAAATAAATATATAATTACTACCAATATTATATTATTAAATAATTTTTTATTTTTTTTTTAATTTTATTTAACAATAATATAGTAATTAAAAATAATAGACTAATATTTTCTACTATAAAATGACATAATTAATGGGTATAATCAATGAAGAAAAAATAGAATTTTCTAATCTCCAAGGATTCTACCTTAAAAAGCAGAAAGACTTATGAGGCAGAATGGCTTTATATGCCGACCTCTTTCATATCCATACGAAAGAGAAAAAAGGCATTATATCCCAACCTCTCTTGTACTTTTATCAAAAGAAAGTGGGTGTGTTGATATTGTACTTCCACACTCTCACTAAATGAATGGTATTTTGTACTTTGAACTGCTATCTAGGAAAATGGTATATCTACATCATAAAGCGTAGAATTGCTGGCCATCTTTATTATTTACATTTGGACTTCTCATCCATTACTTTCCTAGACAATGTGATCATCGCTCCCTTATGTATTAAATAAAATACCACTTAGGATAATATATTTTAATAAGCTTTGCCACATAAAGGGTATCCTGTACTTTCATACGTAGGATGACTTATAAAAGGAATGGTACTAAATTGGGCTGACATCCGTTTGCCCACTAAAATACCTTGCGTATGTCACCATTAGAATAGAAAAAAAGCCTTAAAATAATATTGGATATTTGAGGTTAGTTGTAACTAATAAGATATCTAACGTAAAGGTTTAGCAATGTGTACATAACAACGCAACAGCCAAATTTTAGACATTATTTTACAGCGCAGAACAGGGCAACGTTGATGGTTATTTCTCCCACAATTCACGAAGCTTACGTTGGGGGTCAAATTTTTGTTACATGACGTAAGAGGTTTTATAAACAGTACAATTTTTTTATTGTTTTGAAGGTGCAGAAGTATGGGATGGAACATTGGTGCAGCATGGAAGATTTTACCAACCGGTGGACTAGAGGCTCTGAATAAAAGAACGTTTTACCAGTCCGGGACAAATTAAAGACGAGAAGTTGCTGGAGTTTTTGGGTGAGTGATAAAGTGGTCAGAGTAGCTGAGGCAGTCACGGTGTTAGACAAAAGGTTGAGACGTTATACAAAAGGCAGAGGCATGCATTTATTAGACATGTTATTCGTACGTAGCTGAGCTAATAATAAATAGTTGAAATATATTCTACTTTTTCAGATGTCACAATCGTCTCTACTTTAGTTTGCTGCAAACACAACCTTTAACCTTGTAGCTTGCAATGATTGAGTAAGTTAAAGATGTGGAGTGTTGGTGGGAGAGAAACCCAGTGGGCCAAATCCTTCACTCAGCCTCTCATCCATATCCGAGATGTTTCCCCTAACCTGTTAATTCGGCCCCTGCTAACCACTGGGCTAGATTGTTTTTTCATTCTCGCTTTCTATTAGAAATATATTGTTACCCCCATAGATTCCATTTCCATTAAAAGAGACTTGGCTTGCAAACTATATATTTTTTATGGAAACCTGGATGTGACTGAATTTGCTGAAAGGTATAGGCACAGAAAACACTTCATAATTACTTGAGAGGCCTATATCTAAATTTATCAAAGAGCACTGGGAAAAAAGAAGAAGAGAGGTGATATGAATCCTAACGTATATCGTTATAATATAAATCTCATAATAAGACAAGTTTGGATACTGTAGAATCCTGGAAAGTAAGAGTAGTTGGAAACGTTGATTCCGAATGCAAAAAGTAAGGGAAGCTGTCATGCGAGTCTTTCTATGTATGGCCCGCGTAAGGTGGTAAGAAACCCATTAAATAATCAATGTAGATATTATGCAGTAGATCCGGCATGGCTACAATGAGTAATCAAGCTGCAACCATGGTCGATGCCTAGTCATGTCACAATTAGTTATGATTTAATATAATCCCCCAAGTCTGATGCAGAAATGGGATCCGTCTTCTCGTTTTTCTTCTTGGTTTTTTTTCTTCTCCGACAGTGACAGCAGCAATTGGGATCTATCTTGGCGATAGCCACAAGCCTGAATTGTGTGAGCTGGGAAGAATTTTCGATGTTTGTGGTAACGGTTAGACTGAGGTTTTGAAACCGTTGTATATTTTGAGTTTCTGCAGGGCTTGGATATATATATGTGTGGGTATTTGTATGATTACCAACTTCTAAGGAGGATTCACTTGATATTGCAATGGGACGCCACTTATGCTGCAACCAGCAGAAAGTGAAACGTGGGCTATGGTCACCAGATGAGGATGAGAAGCTCATCAATTACATAACCAAGTATGGTTATGGCTGTTGGAGTGAAGTTCCTGAGAAATCAGGTACTCATGCTATTCTTTCCCATTATTCTTGCTGTTTTCAAGGAAACCTTAGGGCTATAATGTGGGTAGCCAGTACTGAAAAGATCCATTGAACATCTAATGTAGAGAACTTGTAATGGTTGATCTGCCCAATATGATTTTTTCCATACTTAGTTCAAGTCGTGTTGGTATGGGTGCAGAATACACTGCAAATTGACCTGACATGATCAGTTCATCGGTGTAAAGCCTAAAATTATGTTCAGTACATTACCTATCACATGCTTGCTTGCTCGGCCTCCTCATCCTCATGCCATGCCAATAATAATTTTAAAGTTATCTGAATTCATGTGCTTAGATCAGAATTTGCAGGCATTAATTTGTAGATATTTTGGATAATCAACGTAGACACTATGGCTTTTTTGAGCATTAGCTTCTACTGTAAACAGAATATTGCTGACATTGCTGGCTACTAGAAACAAAAATGCTGGAAGCTTAAAGTGTAGATCGTGGTTTCTCATCGCTTAATATTTGGTTTCATGGCAGGTCTTCAACGTTGTGGAAAGAGCTGCAGATTACGATGGATCAATTATTTGAGACCTGATATCAGGCGGGGTAATTTCAGTCCAAATGAAGAGAAGCTTATCATCCATCTGCATACTATGGTTGGAAACAGGTTGGTTAATTTCATATTTGCTTCCTACTTTGCAGAGTCTTTGGTGATAGCATAGTCATTCTTTATTCAACATTGAAATTTGCGCAATTTTAGTGATGGCATTCTCGTTCTCTCTGAAAAAAACATCTCTTTCTTTTGTTCTTGCATTCAACATTGGGCTGCGTCAGCCTAACTGAAAGAAAAGCACTTTCTATCATTCTAAAAAAACACTTTCTGTCATTCTATTTGTTCTGGGCAGTGCATTAATGAATTAAATATGCGCAGGTGGGCATACATAGCATCCCATTTACCTGGAAGAACAGATAATGAGATCAAAAACTACTGGAACTCTTGGATAAAGAAAAAGCTTGCTAAGGCTGAAATAATCTCAAAGAATATTGAGGCTTCCAAAGTACATAATAATCTGCCCCAGTTCTTGTTCGAAGAACCTGCAACTCTGGGCAATGAAAGCAAGCTGCTAAAGTCTGAGATGAATGCTGATGGGCATGCAGCTCCTCATAGCCATGTTCTCCCTTCAAAGGAAAATTGTGAAACCTTTCCATTGTGGGATTATAAGATGATCAATCATTCAACCACAAGGAATTCTCAATATGAGATGGAAGACAGCAAAACTGCTCTTACCATCGATAGCCTTCTAATTCGCACGGATTCAGAAACAGGAGCTATTAGAGAATTCAATACTTGGGATCCTTCTGGAATTCTGACTAGCTCTAGCAGCAAAAACTGCAAAAACAGTGATTTCCAATATATATTACATCGGGACAATGGTCAGCAGGTTCAAGGACTTCCAGTTTCAAATACATGGTATGGCTACAGTAGCTTGAACCCAATTGAAGGGTCCTTTTATTACAATCCAAATTCAGAAAGCAGTAATGGAGTTCACACAACATCTTCTATAAATGAGAGTGACTTCATGAGATCGCTGGATATGGGGCCATTAATTTATTCTCATCATGAAACACTGGATCCTGCTGATCATGCTAACGTAGCTACAATGTGGGAATCGGGTTCCAGCTCTAATGGGGTTGATTTAGGTTATTCCGAGTGCCTATACAGTGGTGAACAATACAACCATGGCACTGAAAACAGTTGCAGCTATTTGCCTCCACTCTATGATGTCAGTGAAGAATCTGCAGCCATTGATATAAAACACAGTGGCAACAATTCACTGAGATATCTGGAACAAATCCAAAGTAATGAGATCAATATATCCCAAGAAATGGATGCCATTCAGCAAATATTTGAGCAAAATTCAAACCTAGTTACAACAATTCAGTATTGCTTGGGATCTCATTCTCCAGTGTCAGATTCTCATCATCATCACCATCGTCCTCAAGATGCTTTTGATTGATCTCAATCGTCACCACAGACTTCAGATCAGCTCTTCATCTCTCAGAGCGTAGAGCTGCTCGTAGTACTTTTACTGGTTTGTTTTGGGTATTCTAGGGTTTTTACTGTCTCAACATACGTTCAACCAACTGTCCAGACTACGTACACGTTATTCATGATTTACTGGACCCTGCATACCTAATCACTGCATGGTATTTACCTCTTGAAACCTTGTTCTATAAGGATGCCATTTTTCCTTTGTTCAACTATTACCAAATTGATTTATTCGTGTTGAATAGTTAATGTTACCAAGAACGTTGTGTATTGGCTTTCTCACTTACCGGACTGATTTTACGTTTAGGGATTCTACAATAAGATTCTTCGTGCAGATATTCTGCCATAAGTTTCGCTCATTTTGTC
Source organism: Pinus tabuliformis (assembly GCA_031772625.1). Taxonomy (NCBI): domain Eukaryota; kingdom Viridiplantae; phylum Streptophyta; class Pinopsida; order Pinales; family Pinaceae; genus Pinus; species Pinus tabuliformis. Next base: position 323,161,991 of record CM062819.1, read on the forward strand.
AATATTACCGTATATTTGATTGCAACGGGTCTGCTGGTACTGTTGAATAAAGCAAATATTCAGCAACTCTCTGTACATGCAGTTCAGTTCAATAAGAACAAAACATGTAATGACTCAGGCAGTGTGCTATTGGTTGTCTCATCTTTGGCACTAGTCGATTTCCGAGGTAATTGCCCTTTCTATTGTAAAGAAGCTGTTTTGTAATAGCAATCTGTGATTCTGTGTGCTTCTGTTTGAATAGAATACAAAAAAAAAGCTTTTTCTACATTGTTTTTCCATATATAAAGCTTTGATCGAAAATGTGGAGTACCACAAAAGGAGAACGTTATTCTTACCTTGTTATTCCATGTATGAGAATAGCTTAACAAATCAAGGGAGGATATCGCGCAAATCAAATTGATTTTTCTTTCTTTCTTTAAATTGATTTAAATGGCGATGCCTATAGATTTATTTGTGAGCCAAGTTAATAACATCAGAAAAACAATGAGTTGTTCTTCCCTTGACGTGTAACATGTGTCCGTCATTTTTGAACATAAATCACAAGTTCATGAGTTTGGATGAAGCACAGCAAACTTGTTCCTATGCGTAGTTAGAGTTTGTCCCTAATTGCTTTGGTTTCCTCTTGGTAAGTAGACATGGCTTCAGAAGATTGTTGATAAGTCCTTTAAGGAAGCCATTGCCTTCGTCAATTTGGTTGGGATTAGTGAGCTGCAGAAACCTCCATGTAGGGTCGAGTCGAGATGGTGTAATCCCGTTTATTCTTGTGGACATTGATTTCCTTTAAAAGATTTGGTTAAAAGATAATGTTTACTAATGTTAGATTTACCATATTCAATAGTGTAGATTTATCAAAATTTTGGATTTATTTAATATATGGAAAATTAAAATGTTTGATGCATGGGTGTGGATCTTTTCACTCATAAAATTAACAAAATATTTTTACTCTTCATATATTTGAGGTTAGGATGGCTCTATACTTGTTCCAATTGAAAATCCATGCTTATTTCAATCGAAGAATATCCCATTAAAATAATTTTATGTAAAACAAAATTTATCCCATTAAAATCATTTCTGACATCACATTAAAATAATTTTGAAAATGTAATTAAGGTTAGAGTTTGTCAAATTGTAAATAAGGCTTCTATAGTAAGACACAGAATCTCTATTCAATATCTCCCATCAAAGATGTCCTTGCTGTGCCATAGTCAAGTCGTCTTAAAAGTCGGTTGATTTTTTATTTACTTATTTATTTATTTTTTTAATTAAGTATTTTGGTTAGTGTTTTGTAACTTTAATTGAAATTTTGAGAAAATGTTAAACATTTTTATTTTCTCTAAATTTAAAATAATTTTTTTAAATCTTTTGTAATTTTCATTTGGCTAAGTGAAATTTGATGTGATATAATTCCCCTAGTGGAGCATGTTTTATTTTTTGTATTTGTGAGGGCCTCACAAATCATTTTAAAGTTTTAAAAAATAAAAAATGAAAAATAAAAATTATTTTGTAAATGTTGGTTCCATGGGTGAGTGTTTTGTCACATACATTCACACAATGCTTTGCAGAGGTCCTTTATGTGAGTAGGGGGTGTTTCATCGGTGATTTCTATGACACTAACATTGACACTAACACTAACACAAGGACTGCTAGTGCATTTACCTATTATTTCATTTTATTTTTTTATAAATTTAGTTGTTCACGACAACATATACAAGAAGTTGTGAATCTATGTGGAATGAAGGATGTGCATAAGAGGGTGTATGTGCAGAACAATGAGGGTGTAGAAGGATACATCTCCTCTTTGAACACTACTTAAGCATACCTCTCAATACTACATATTACTCAATTAATTAGCAATTTTGGCTTATTAAAGTTTGGGGCATGAAATTTCAGAAACTCTCCACTACTATGTCAACATGGGCTCATTCTATTTGATATCAAAATGTAAAGGAGCTATAACAAAACTACTTTGTCAATGATCCCATTTATAATTTTCAAAAACTTTGTTCGATGGCTTTGATTATATAAGAACTAGAAATGAAAAACACTGGTATTCACAATTTCCAAATACTATGTGGATTTGTTATTTCACATTTGTGAATTAAATACTTATTATCCAATATTAAATGAACTGTCTTTTTCATGCATGTGAGGAGGAAATGTTGTGCATGAGAATAGGTGTGCAGTGTAAGGAACAAAAACTTTCTTCCGCGATGTTTCGTAACTCTGCATACAGGTAAATTAACAATTTGGCTTATAAAAGTTTGGGGCATGAAATTTTTGGTTAAGTTCATTTTATTTGATATCAAAATGCAAAGGTACATTGACACTAACACAGAGATTACTAATACGTTTACCTTTTAATTTCACTTTTTTTTCTATTTTAAACTTTTAGAGGTGTAACTCTGTGAGATAACAAGATTGTAGAACTATAATTCTATGCGGAATGAATGATGTGTGTAAATGGAGGTATGTGCGGGAGAATGAGCGTGCAAAGAAAAATTTCTTCCATAGACATGAAATTATTTTAGCTTTAAGTATAAACTTAGTATCCAATATTAATTGAAGTGTCCTAATGTGTGTCAGAAAGAAGTGTTGTACAAGAGAATAGTTGTGCAGAGTAAGGAATAGAAAATTTCATTGGCAATGTTTTGCATCTTCACATACACTTCCCCTATGCACACATCTTATGCATACCTCTCAATCCTAAATATTAATCAATTGATTAGTGGTTATGTTTTTTACATGTATATCTCCATTACTATGTTGATGTGAGCTCATTTTATTTGATATTAGGATGCAAATGATCTATGGTGTTTCATCGTGTAGTTTTTAGCATATATGTTGTAGTTTTCTTTGATCTTCTTGAACATTAAGTGCATTTGTGATTTAACATTTGTAAATTAAATAGTTGTTATCGAATATTGAATGAAATGCCTTTGTAATGTGCATGAGGAAGAAGTTATGTGCAAGAAAAATGGGTATCTTGAATAAAGAAGAAAAACTCCCCCCCACACATACTTCCATCAACACCTCCCTCTCGCATAACATTACGTATAAATCAATTAATTAGCAGTTTTTGCTTATTAATGTGTGTGAAGAAGAAGTTTTGTGTGGAAGAATGGGTGCACGGAGAAAGTAATAGAAACTTTCCCCTTCTGCACACTTCTACCACACACCTCCTGCTCGCATAAGATTACATATTAATTAATTAATTGGTGGTTTTGGATTATTAATGGGTGTGAGGAAGAAGTGTTGTGCAAGAGAACATGTTTGCAGAGAAAAGAACAAAAACTTTCTTCTGCAATGTTTCATATCTCCATAGACATTTCTACACACTACATGTTAATCAATTAATTAGTAGTTTTGGACTATTAAAGTTTGGGGAATGAAAAGTTTGGGTTACATGTATATCAAAAGAGAAATAAGGACAAGCTACTAATTGTTCCCACTACTATGTTCACATGGGCTCATTTTATTTGAGCTTCTCGAATATTAAGTGCATTTGTGATTTCACATTTGTTAATTAAATAATTATTATCCAATATTAAATGAAGTTTCTTGTTAACGCATATGAGGAAGAAGTCTTATGTGAGAAAACGAGTGTCTGGAGCAAATAACATAAACTTTCATCTATAATGTTTGTACCTTTGAGTAAATTTCTTCTTTACACACTTCTTTCACATGGAGTGCGAAAATTTTCGTTTACGTGTATATTGGGTGCAAAATAAGGGTGGGTGATTAACTATCTGCATTACTATGTTGATCTAGACTTCCTTTATTTGATATGAGGATGAAAAAGAGCTATGGAAAAACTACTTTGTGGATGATCTGATACAAGATTTTCAAAACTATGTTCTCATTTTACCATAGTTCTTGATATCAAGTGTGGGGTCCCTCTTCTAGTATCAATCAACTTCTTGCACGACATAATATCTTATATTGATGTCATAGTTTTGAGAACTAATTCATTGTTGTTGATGTGTAATCAAGACATTGTAAGAGGGACTAATAGAATATACTCTCATAACTTGTTTCATTATACATGCTTTCCGAATACTAAGTAAATTTGTGATTTCACATTTGTTAATTAGATACTTAGTATCCAATATTAAATGAAGCTATTTTTTAATGTGTTAGGGGAAGAGGTTTTGTGTGATAGAACGGGTGTGTGCAGTAAGGAACATAAGCATACATTCACCTTTCGTACACTTCCTCTTCACACCTCCCTTCTACCCAACAATAGATATTAATGAATTAATTAAGAATTTTAACCTTTAAGGTCTTGGGCATGACAATTTTGGGTTACATGTATAACAGGTGTGAAATAAGGGTGGGTGATTAGCTTTGTGAATCACTATGTCAACATGGGCTCATTTTGATTGGTATTAGGATCCAATACTAGTGTGGGCAAAACCATGTACGTTTCAATCTTTAACTGTTTGTGTGGATTTGAATTCTTATGGTATTCTATTATGATAGAAATAAAATTGGGGTTCTGTCATTTTTCTATTTTGTATTATTTTCGGTCCTAGACTGTGGGTATGGCCCCACTACACTTCTTTTGTTGTGTCTTTGATCCATGCATGCATGGTCAACTAATTTCTCATGCGTGTATGCATGAAACATTGGTTCTTATTCTAATTGAGAAAAAATACATATGGCCTAGCTAAAAGTCAATGCCCTCCATGCATTGAATCTCTTGCTAGCATATTCATTCCCTTAGGCTCTTGCAGTTAGTTTCGACTCAGTTGCAACTTTTTTCTTCTTACATCGCTTGAGAGAAGAATTCAAACTCGCTCCATGCTAGCTCACAGTTTGTTTCATACAACAAAATAGGCTCACACACTCAAGAAAAAAATATCATTAACCATGAGATTTACATACATGCAATTTCTCAGTATTCAAGTTTCACTAATTAATCTCATTATACTATTACATAACACATTTTAGCACCTTGGCCAGCCTGTTCATCATTCAATGCCCAACCTGTTGTTTCTCTAACTATTTTGGCAGCTACAGAACAATTAAAAAAGCATTCATTGAGGACAAAGACATCCTACCTAAAATTATATGATTTCTCTCCAATAGCCTTAGGAAGTATTCCGTATTTTCTGCATCTAAATGATGTTCAATCTTACATTTATAATATGACTAAATTAATGATAAAGTGAAAGAACATTATAAATTTTGATATTGTGGGTGTACAAAAACGATTTGTTTAATGAGATCCCAAGTTACATGGAAATGTAAGAAGAAGTCTAAAATAATACATATGGACACAAATAATATTAACACATGGAATAGTAAAGTATAATTGATCTAACATAAGATAAAAAATAGAAATTATAAAGAAATTGATGAAATAAAGTTAGCTTGAGATAAGATAATCGATGTAGAAAGTAAAATGTTCAATCAAGTGGTGTTTCACTACTAGTCAACTTATTGATTTGTTGACATAGATTGTCATTGATGTTAATATGGCAATATTCAACGAGCCAGAAGAAGCAAACAGAACCATCAGAGGAAGCAAACAGAGCCAGAGGAAGCAAACAGAGCCAAAGGAAGCAAACAAAGCCATCAGATCAATGGAGGAAGTAGACAGAGCTATCGGGAGCTATCAGAGAAATGCATGCCACAAAAGGGTCACATGCATGCAAACGAGCTATTGGGAGACATATATGCCACAGATTACACTATTGGGAGCTATCAAAGGAGCAAAGGATGCATTAACACTATCGGAGGCATAAACCTAGATATACATGTGCATTTAACACTATCGGAGGCTTGAAAGACTTACATATATGGCAAGTACACTATTGGGGCAGAAAGACTTAGTTATATGGCGAATACACTATCAGAGCAGAGAAGGTTGTGTATATAGGCGCATATATACATATGTATCGGCGATGTGATAATCAACGATTCGGTTATGTGCCATCACCCCAAACCCCCAACTGCGATATCTATATATGTATATTATACAACTGCAATACATGCGTACCCGCTGCAACATTGTGATATCGCTTAATGCTATATCACATCTGCCCATCGCAATAATACACAAAGGGCTGTCACTCTCCCGAGCGCTGATTGTGATGTATTTCACAGACCTGATGGTCCGATTGTAACACAACTCAATGCTATATCGCATCCGCATGGGGATGGGCTCATCGGCCATCGTCGATGTCATGGGATCAATATATAAAGGACCCCCGGAAGCCTCACTCTGCCAATTGCGATTGCGCAACCAGACCCGATGGATTTTATAAACCCAACTGTATAAACCTTGAGTTTCGTTCATAAAGGTTTTTCAATGTATTGGTGGGTTTCAGTGTAAAGAGCAAAATACAAAGGAAAAGCCCTGGAAGCCTTGATCGATGATTGCGATTTATGTAGCAGATCCGATACAGGAATAGTTGCGGATGAAATATATTTGAAGTCCGCCCTTTAGAGTTTTTGTCGCATTTTCTCTCATATTTCCTATGTAATTGAATATTTTCAGTGTGCGGGGTTTAGAGGCAAAAATATATTAAGGAATGCTCCTGATAGTTCTGGAGGTTGAACTAAAGCTGATTGTGATTGCGATTGGGACGTGGCATGTTCGTTAAAAAATCTTACCTCTGTGTATGCCTATTATCATTGAAAAAATAGGGCTTTGTTATAGTTTTAAAACACAATGACCAAAAAGCCAGGAATCTGAATGGAAAGCCAGTGTAGAGGAAACCAAAAATCCAAATCAATGGAGAAGAGGGAAGCCAAAGGACAAGCCAGCGCAGAGGAAGTTGAAGCAAGCATGGAAGAGGCTGAAGAGTCAGTGGGAAGTGGAAACGAATAGTCAGAGACATCAGGAATACAAAAGCAGAAAAAACAACGAAGTGTGTGTCCGAATAATGAGTGTGAGAGGAAGCTGAAGTGCAGGTAGAGGAAGTAGAGGCAGGAGAGATATGAGAAGCAAGAGGATAGGAGTGAAGCGGAAGCTCAGCAGGTTTGAGAGCAGAGAACTACAGCAAAACAGTTTATACCAGGTTTGGGTTGGAGCTTGTTATACAAAAAATTGACCTCCTCATCAACTCAGAGGGGAAAGACATGATAGTTGAAGCAAAGACCACAATTACAGGCCTTGATTCCACACTAACGTTGGTTTTACACTAACAACTTGCTTTATAAAGCGTGTTTCCAAGCCTAGGGGTGTGTTAGTGACCCTACTAACTCAAGTTGCTAGTCAGGGGACAACGTTAGTGAAACTTGGTGAAGTTCCAAGGGTCAAAGGAACGAATTGACTCATAAATATCTAGATATTTGTTCGTAAAATTACTCAAGAAAGGTAAGGAAGCATCCAAAATCAACCTATTTGGAGGATTACTAATCTGAAAGAAGGAGGAAAATGTTAAAGAGCTGAAAATCATGGCAAGTTCATTGCTTTTTCCCTAGTGAACTCAAGGAGGAACTTGGCAACCCTAACTCAATTGCTACATAAGAAAAGCTAGGGCTATTGTGATGAAGGTTAGAGCATTTGAAAGGATAGCATACTTGACTGTTGAGCATTGTCTCAAGTCATAGGAAGTGAGCAAGAAGGGAGAGAGAGAGAGAAGGCTGAGGGGCAAAGGAAGGCTGATGCAACAGATGGTTGTAATCACTCTTCCAATATTAATACAGAACTGCAGTTGTACTGACTACTCTATGGTGTTGGTACTATAATTCATTAAGTTTTTTGTCCGATACCTATTTGCATGAGTAACTTAGTTATATGTAACTATATGTTCTTTTATGTATTCATGTATTAGTTATCAGAGTTGTATGCTGTGATTACGCTTGTCTCTTCTTTGTGTAGGACTTGATCTAGTGCCGGCTTGGGGAACTTCAACCTAGCTGCATTGCACTCTCGAGCAAATATACACAGAGGCTTGACGTAATCTCCTTCTCCAATTTTGATAGTTGATTATTGTTTATGAAAATGCATCTAACTTTGTGACAGTTGCAGATAATATTACAGTCTATCGAAGGTCCCGAGAAGACCTTTGAGGGTATTTTCATTCTCCATACACCATGCATTTTACCCCATAATAGAATTAGCGACTCCACTAGGGACTATACATCTAGTTCCCGGTTTGCCTGGACAGTTCTCGGTTTTCTCCTCCTTCTAATAGCTCCCTATACTTCTGCAATCCCTTTCTGACCCACCAAATATCTTGCTGCATCTTGCCTACATGTATTCATCTTTGAATCTGATCTAGAAAGCCCTCTTTTTGACTAATTTCCCACACTAACGCAGCTTAGCAGACTACACAAAGCTTTATAAAGCACTGTGTCTACTTATAGGGAGCGTTAGTGGACCTATTAACTCTCTGTAGCCACTGTTACAGAGCGCTAGTCTCCCAATAACTTGATTTTCAGCTATGTTTGTAAGCCTAAAGGGATAGGAAGCCTTCTCATGGACTAAAATAGGATCTGTAGCTACATTTTTCTAGCAAAATTGGTGTCCTAAAAAGTTTTTTTTTTAGGTAATAAGTTTTGTTTTTCTTTCTTAAAAGCATTTTTTACAAAAGAAAGGTGAAGATTTTTTATTTATCCTTTTGTTTAGCTGGTTAAAAGCTGCTTTATTTTGGTTTCAAGTAATTGTAAAGAAACATTGGAAAGAAGTCTTTTGGTTATGCATGTGTTAAATGACTAAGATGCATGGAAAGAATATGAATATGTGAAAAACTCTCACCTGTAGAATACAACTTGTTTTCATCGAATTGAATTTAAAAAAAAGCATTGTCTTGTGCATGATTTATTGAGTCAAGAGTCTCATCACATTTCATATGTCAACTCCCCTACCGAAGACAATAATCAAGTACACATAAAATTTACCTAAAATCAATCAGTAACTCTTTATTGAGAAAATAAACATTAGTGCAGGCTAGGATCTTCGGCTAAGTAGTGTGAGTAAACTGCCCAAGGTCAAAAACTAAACTAGTGGCATTAAATGAGAGAAAAAATCATTCTACACTCATACTACCAGGACCACTCCAGTAAAAGCAGAGCGAAATATGAGACAACATCAAGCTGTAAGTGAAGGTAGCCCACCTTCTCTTACAACTCCTTTGGGTATTCTGTCTATTGGGGATCCCCTCGGGGATTTCAGAGTTGAGTTGGGGACTCAGGTATCCTACCCACACAATGTGCTATCTATGACTATGTCCCCCCCGGTGGTGTATGTGATTTGAGGTACCTTTAGTGGCCAAACTTTTAGGGACTTACACAAGGTGACTGGGACGGGCTACCCTGCTACCTAACACAGATGGATCTACTCTGTCTTCAGTTTTTGGGAGGGTGCTCATCTTCACGAGAGTACTTGGCCCCTCAATCTGAGGTTCAGGCGAAGCTCTAGAGTAATCATAACTGTACATATGGCCATCCTTCTCTGTTATTCATTGAGATACTGGGTTTAATATCCGGTGATAGGTGCTTATCAGATAGGATAATTTCCCTCTGTTTGTTGATTGATCAACTTAGTGTATTTTTTATATTTTTTAGGCACCCGAGTGTTATCATTTTGAGACCTCAACAAATATCACGATAAAATTTATTGGAAAAATTAACGGTCACCGTGGCTACATTCGGCCCTCATCATCAATCTAGACGATTGCTATGACTTCCTCCACTCATCGTGGAAGATCCGTCGAGCTCCAATGAATCAGATTCCCTATCTTCGGGGAATTAGTCTCCCAGATCTCACTCAAGATCTATTTGGACAACTGATGATTCAAGTTCGCTGGAGAATTTCTTTGCCGAAGGATTCCTTCCTCCTTAAACCCTTCACTTACGAATCTGTCAGACCGAATCTTGGATCTCGCGGTACTTGTACTTCTTGCTCTGGTAGTTGGAACATTTCCATCTATCCCATCCATGACTTACGAGTCGTGGGATATAAGGGACACTTTTGGTCCCCCACCACTTCCCCAATCAACAGTCACCATAACATAGGTAATGGTGAACCCCACTATCCCATTTGTCCTAGGTACAACCACTCACATGACACCTTCTCCGAGTGGAACCCAGCCAATGCCAGGCTCCACCCCTATAGTGTCAAACTGCATACCTTCGACAAGTGCCACATAAAATGTGTTATCACTCAGATTTTCCTTAGAAGTTATTTAAAAGAAGGAAAGTGTCCAAGGTAACTACAAACCAATCTTTTAAGTATAGATCCTAGCCGATCTACAGTTAGAGAGGGTTCTCTCTTTATAATTTAGCATTTTTTTGATATGATATTAGGTTAGTTATTAATGCTTAAGGAATTTGTCTTGATTTGTTTGGTGGAATTAAGGAAACAGATGGGAAGAGTAGGTATTCAGGCCATTGGACTATGGAGTCAAGTAGGAAATGTTTAATAGGATTTGATTAATCACCGAGGTATGAGTTCACAAGGGAAGATAGCACAACAAGGACAAATCTAAAGGTCTCAATGTATGAAAATCCTAACTCAGGCCAAGGGCAATAAAAAATCCTTGACAAGGGTTAAGATGAAGAAGCGAGGTTTGGCAAATAGCAAGGGCAATTAAGAATCCTGTACTAGGGGCCAATAGAGGGAATGAATTACAGAAGTAAGGGAGCAACTAAGAATTCCCAGACTTAAGAAATTTAATAGAAAACATTAAAGAAGCAAAGAGTTAAAACAAAGAGAACTTAAGCTAATTCTAATGATATTTGTCCTTGCTTTCTTTTAAGAATTATAAGAAACACATATGATATTTCATAACATAAAGGAAAACAATAATCAAACTCAAAGAAATGATACTTATTTGTTTCCTATAGTGCACATGAATCGAGTGAAATGTCCTCAACTTTATTTAATCCAGTAAACTAGTCTAGGCTTGATTACAATTGCTCCTTTAGCTCAAAACAAAAAGTCCATAGAAATTCTTTTTCAATCCACCCTAATTACTTCAATTTGTGAAGTATTTATACAAAAATTAATACAAAATATATCATAACTAAATGAGATTTATTCTAGGAAACAAAAGTTATCTTCCACATGAAGATAGAGACAAATGGAAAACAGATTGTTTGTTGTCCCTTTATTTGTTGAATGTGATAGATACTGGAACTCAGATTTGGCTCTTACAGTTGCCTCGGTATTTATGTTCTGGATTTCACTGTTAGCTTCACCTACTGACACTCTTTAACTACTGTTTCATCCTTTCATCCTGTATTACCAGACTTTACCATAGTAAAAATATTTTACTCCACAGATTTACTATAGTAACTTCATAGTAAGTTTGTCAAACTGGTCCACCATTCGTTATCTGGTACTTTCATCTTGATCATCTTCATGTAAACTTCATCAGCTTCTATGTACTTAGCAAAATTGGGCTTGCTAGTGAATAGATGTTTTACTTCATGCTCTATGTAGAATAGATTCTCCAGGCTATCATAAAGTACCTTTCCTGTAGGTAATGCTTTTACCCCTGAAGAACTTGCTTGACTCCTGGCCTATTTATTTAATCTCTCGATATAGTCTTCATGTGTCATTAACTTGTCATGTATAACCAGTGGGCTAGGAAGGCTTTTCTCTCTCAAAATTCCATATTTCAACATTAAGCTATCCATGTCTACCTAAATACTCTAAAACCTTTTCTCTAGATTAAGCATTAAGTTCCTTTTAGTAAGAACTTTCTTTATTTCAATAATAGTAGTTGTTTTGTCCTCAATTTCTAACTCCTCTAACTGGTGCCTATTTCTACTGTTCAAAAAATCGATCAACTAATTTGCCTCTTCAAGTTCATCTCCCAGTTCTTCTTTAGTCTTCTGTATAGCTTCCATAGCTACTTTAATCAATTCATTCTGTTAAAAAATTACCTAGATAGAAGGCCAAATATCATTGATGGAATCAATGATATTGGCCCACAATATATTTTTCATGTCTCCCAATGGTTTTTCTAATGTCAAATCCTTTTCCAAGACTCTGATTCTTTCCTCCATCCTTTTGTTTTTTTGTTCTTCTTCTTTATTCTGAATTTGTTCGAGCTCGTAGTTTGTTTCCAAACTTGTCATGTTCTCTGAGCTTTTTCAATTCTGTGGCGTGGATACTCATTTGTTCCATGGCTTCAATCAATTCATCTATTTTTTCTGCAGATGTCCCTGCACTAATTGATGTACCTATGGTTGAAATAGTCCCTGCTACTGGCAATGTGTCACTGGTGAAATGTTGGCGCCAAGGAAGTTGCCAGAGTGGAAGGTACTATTGTAGAAACTATAGGTATGATAGTCTAAGAAGTAGTGGCTAGCTCACTCTGCTTAGACTATATTGCTTTCTCCAATTCCTTCTCAGTTTCTTTTAACTGATCATTTAACTTAAGGATTAGGTCCATAAGTTCTTCCTCTTTTTTCCTCTCTATAACTTCTGCAGTTTGAGGATGGTGGAGAGGAGGGATCTTGAGTAGCTTCTTTAATGCAGCTATGTCATCATTTTTCTTTTTAATCAACTACTCCGTTGCTTTGACATCCTTGGGATCGTGTCCCAACTCTATCACCAAGTCTTATAAATTTTTTATCCTGGTTGTTATAGATATTTTTGGGCACTGCAACCCCAATCAGAAATGTCCATAAACCAAGGGCTCTTAAGTCACTAAAAGTGTTGTTCCAACCTCTAAAAGAACAAGGTCAACTTATTACATCTTCTCCCAGAATTTCTCCATGAAAAACTACTCAGAACTAGTCAAAACTAGACCATCTCATCTGCTCCATGGTCAAAGTGCGTTGCATCCCACCTAAATAAACACGGGAGGTGCGATGCACACTGAAAAGCCCTTCTATGGGGTGCGATGGGCAAGAGTGGACAAATGGCAGGGTCAATCTGCAAGGTGGAGGATCGTGGAATCTTCCAGAAACTTCTCCTGTGACACTTGCCTCTCTGCATTCACCCTGGATGAGTAAGAGATCATCAATATCCAAGTGAAATCAAGAACTATGAGAGAGAGGACACTAATCAAATCTCAAAAGCTGACTCACCCCCCTTGCAAACATCTATATATGGATCCCTCATCCCAGAGATCTAGAGGCTGGAATTTTGTATCTTGTAAGGAAGTGCTGTTGGTTTCTTGGTGTAACATCACAGTGTTGGGTGATCTAAGCTTTTCATGAGGTGAAGAAGGGCTTTCTTGCTGAGAGGATGATGCTGGGTCAGAACAATTGGTTGTAATCCTCTTTGCTATTCTTAATTATTAATAAATCTATTCAAGTTTTCCTCCACATTCTTTTATGGTTGATGATTTATGCATTTTTGTGGTCAATGTATATCTGGTCCTATATTGTTTATGATAGTAGATCTATGTTCTTGGATAGTATTATGCTGCTTTGATTCTACAAGTTATCTTTGAAGCTGGGTAGACGAGGAAGCGAGTGGCAAAGATCTATCAGAAGGGAGAGGAATCAAGCAAGGAACCAAGTGCAAGACAGAGGTTGGTCTACTTCTTTCCCCTCTTATCTACTTCTCATAAAGGAAAATGAAAGTGGTTTTAGTTTGTTTGTTTCTAAGGTAGCTACCAGCCTTAGTGGGACTAGCAGCTTTGCATAGACACTATATTTCCCGATAACAAAATGGTGACTCCACTGGGGAGCGAATAGATCGTTTGTTTGTCTATATTTGTTTGCTTTATAAACTTACAGATGGAGCCTGAAGTCAAGCCAGCTAGCCTTCGAACTTCATTTGTTATGCAAGTGCAAAGTAGATCAATGCTACTTTAGTCCATCTCTGGGTTTTGTTTATGAACTGAACAATCGATTTAAAAGCTCTCTAATTGCCCTTGTGGTGGCTCTAGTAACCTCTTTAGATCTACCCCTGTGATTTATTTACGGATTACCACTTGCTCGACCTAAATCCCTGAACTGAGTTGCAAACTGTGACCCGAACCTAGTTGAAGTCTCGTCCCTGGATCATCGCACTGTCTCTTCTTTGGAATCTGGATGCATCGCACTTCCCGAGTGTAGCAGGTGTGTTGCATCTCACTTTCCCTGTGTTACAGGTGCGCTAATCAGACAATACCTTTTCTGCTCTTAGGTTTTGGTTTCTGTGTTCAATCTTTTCAGCTCCATTCAGGAGCTTTGCTGTCTGTAGTCAATATACCTTTGTTGAAACCCCCTTCCTTACCATTTTTCCGCCTCCATTGTGCAAAGAACTGTAAATATTTTTATGTATTTTGAGCCATTTTCAGTTCTATTTTACAAAGAAGTAGCGTAATTGAACTGTCATTTCTTGATTTGAAAGTGTCGCAAGTGTCATTTTCAGTCATAGAAGAGAATCCAATTGTTCTTGATAGTCGATTACACTGTTACTCTTGTATTTGATTTGAATTCTAGTAGTTTTTCAAGTGTCGAAAGCAAGTTTTCAATTCCAAATCGCAAAGTGTCGTCATTGCATTCATTTTGTCTTGAAAAAAAACTTGTTAGTAATGCCGCTTTGAAAAATAATTCTGATTTGCGCTTAGCTTTATTTTTATCATTCACATATTAAGAAGGCTGAAAACAAATACATGCACATGCATTTGCATTTAGACTGTTTGTTGGTTTGATTTAGGACAGTGCATATAGTGTGTGCTCTCTGCTCTATGTTGAAAGAATTTTGTCTCTCTTTCCTTAGTAGCTAGGATTTTCATTGCAAAAAGAAGATTAAACGATTGTTCATCATCTTAGATCACATTTTAGGAATTGTACATCTACATCACGCGGTGAACCTGAAAGGCAAATTTCTTAAGTAAGATCAATTGTAAAATAAATTTAATGAATCTAAAAATGCTTTGGAACCTAACATACAACATTTAGAAGTCTAGGCTAGAGACGTATTCTGGCATCGTAAAGCCTGTTAACTGTTGTTTTCATTGCTGGTTGGGTGATTCCTCCACTTTGAGATGATAAGTTCCAGTACGGACTTATGCTCCCACGTACCGTCGAGTATATATTGGGAGACCACAATAGGATTTATCCTTTATCCATAGGAAGCCGTATCTGTCGCCTTATCGATCGCAATGCACTGAACATAGCATTCGGGAAGATTGACTATCATATCGTAAAAAGTATTCTACAGTTTTACGATTGGTTTGGTAATCCCTCTGTCTAGATTTCTAGAGTAGTCTCTTTCGTTCCTTTTCAGACTCCTTAAAGGAAAACGTCCATCTAAGCACTTGTCACTTCAGGGTCATTAAAAATCGAAGGTGACTAGAGTCATCTTTTATTTTTTCTCGACTCTTAAAATTGAAAAAACAAGTTGTGTCAAAGCATCTAAAATTTATTTTAATCAGAATAAACATAACATTTCCTATGTTGGTCTTAGGTTGAGAAAAATGGAGTCCACCAACGAAGGAGTTCCCCTTGGGGGAAATCCTAGTCCTTTCTCCTCTTGGGGAGATGTTGGTGCACCCCATATGGCCACATTGTCACTTCCAGGATTGACAATCGGCTTGCTCGTATGGCTCTTCTCAACCTCTGTCGTTCAGAACACTGTGATTCCTAAACAATCAAGTGAGCAACTAAACGATACCAGAGTTACCCCCCAACCTTCTACTTCGTCCAATTCTTCCTCTCCTCCTTCCTCTTCACTTGATAAAGCCGGTAAAGCCAAAAATCAAGTAACTAAGAAGAAAAAGGAGGAGAAGAAGAAGGAGCCAAAGGCAAAAAGGGGCGACCAGGCATCATCTAGTGAAAATCCACACACTGCACTGTCCAGGCCTAAATCACCATGTGTCATTTGCAAAGGAGACCACTATCATCGAGATTGTCCTTGCATCCCTCGGATCTTAAGCGACTAGTTCCTCGTTTGCACAATCTGTTGTCATCAACCTCTCATGATCATGTTGAAAATACACCATCGACTAGTGAAAGTGAAGCCCCTGGACAAAAAGGAAAATGTAAATTTCCTTGTAAACTATGTGAAGGCGATCACGCCGTCCACCATTGTCCCTTCTTAGACGAGGCTAAAAGATTTTTGGATGACTGTCCGGTTTCACCATTACAGCTTCCTCCTGGATAGAAGAAACTCTTGCCGAGTCCGTCACTAGTTGAAAATCCGGTTGACACACTGTTGTGGTCGGCTGAAGCATCTATCATTGAAAATGAACCCTCTGAATCCAAACCAGATGAAAGTCAAAAGGTCGAGGCAGCAGTTGACCTGGTCTTGCCTTCAGAGGATCCATCTTCAGATGATACAGTCACCGGAGAGAAAAAAAAAGACACCGTCCAAATTCTCTTCGTAAACACAGACTCCGATGAACATGGGGGCAGTCTACCCGTTCCTTTACCGTAGGAAGGAAGTTCGTCAGAGTCGTATCCGGCCGTCTATTCGGTCCCACCTCCAAGCAACCTAGTTGTTTCCTTCGATTGGAATCTACTAGGCAGACCCCGCTTACCGGCTAGTGTGCCATTTCGAATCATTACTGAAATATATAGAATGGTCATGGCCGGTACCATCATAGATGAAAGGGCTTCTGTGAGTATCCTTTCCTCAACTGCTTGGAAAGTTCTTGGTTCGCCATCGCTTTTGCCTGAAATGAGAAATCTAACAGGCTTTGACAAAGGAACCAGTCGACCGTTAGGGATCCTTCCTAATGCGCCGATAACATTGAGAAGGAAATTCTTTCACATGAACGTAATGGTAGTCCAAGGACCCCTGGACTATAATCTACTCCTTAGACGCGACTATATTTATTGCATAGGAGCCATTGTCTCCTCACTCTTTAGAGTAATTTGTTTTCCGCATGAAGGAAGAGTGGTCAAGCTCGTAGACCAGCTTTCATTCCCCGATTCACACATAGAAAATAGTCATATACCATCCCTGAATGGTCTTTTCATGCAAAGAATGTCTCATCAATCCCCAGTCCGTCCTCCTGATGAGCGCAAGTGATTCGGAGGATATGACTGAAACCCAGGGGGCATGCACCCTGACCTATTTCGACAGGAAAACCTTGGGTATAGGGTAGGTTTCCGCGAAGGATATATGACTAGTTGACACACCCGTCCATTTAGGAAAATGGGGTTAGACCGGAATAAGATACCTCTATTAAAAGGTAGGCCTTTCCCGATAAAACAAATTTTTTGTCTGCAAATTGAGGGGTAACCTGGAAACTCTACTTCACTATACCTGGGGGCATGCAAACCTTTTGGCATCCAAGCGAAGAGCGACCATTTACTTTTTAAATTTGTAGGTCCTCTAACCCTTTAAACTCGTAGGATTGGTCGTGTCCTAAATTTCATAAAGAAAGGATGCGGGGCAAAGCTTTGAAAAAATGCCATTTTTAAATGAGACATCCTTATTATACGGCTAGATCGAGCAGTTTTAACGCGGAATTCAAGCTCGTTAAAAAATAAACATAAGCAATGAGCAAATGTTCCCTCAGAGTTTAAGCTCATTAAAAAATGAACCAATTTCTGGTAAATAACCATCATGAATGTATTATGATCATCCTTTGAAGCCTTGGTCATGTTCTCATCATCACCTCCACTCTGTATTGGCCGATCATTCACCTCCATTTGATTGTTTACCCCTTTTTGAGGAACAACTGTGAAGAGTGATACTGTTAGCCATCCTTGTGACATTGCCATGATTGGAAAATTCCAAACCTTACCTCGAATTAGCTGCTACCTGAATTTATCACTCATTCCTCAAAAAACGAGTCTCCTTTAAGATCTTTTGAACTGACTCGTAAAATATGAAAAGATTGTTGAGCAATTGGCCTCTCCAGCTTGTTAAAGTGACCAAAAGTGCTATCCCTCCTTTAGATTTTAATCTTTTTGGACTTGAGGGATTATTACACAAAAATATCGAGCGCTTGTTTTGTTCGGCTCGTTAAAATTACCGAAAATTCATCCCTTTTGTATTGTTTTATACCTTTTCGGACTCAAGGGATTATATGAAGAAAAAGGATTATTGGAGTTTTCTTTACTTCCCTTTTTCAGACTCTCTAAAATTGAAAAGGACCGAGTTATCTTTGTCGTTAAACTCGTTAAAACCGAATAGCGACAAACTTGTCCATATAGAGAAGAATGAGTTTCACTATCTCTAGGCTCGTTAGAACATAGCGATGGGTTTGCCCGAAGAGAAAATTATAGAAGAAGCATATGTTATCCTCCTCAAGCTTGACAAAAATAAAGAGGTACTGGTCAGCAATGACTGGGGAAGAATTGGGAAGAAAACTTGAAGAAACTTTATTGGTGGCAAGTCGCTCTTGAACATGACACTTTCACTCCGCATCCGAGTTGGGTTGGGTTGTTCCATTCACTGGTCATATCACCATGGGTCCATCACACCATCCATATTTGGGTTAACGCTACCAATCCATCATGCCAGTGTCGCCGATATGTTCAAGAGAAGTCGCTAAGAGAATTCACCTGTGTCTCATCCACTACAATACATTTACGCTCCATCCTTTCATGACCGCCACCCTGAACCTTATATCATCAGATCATTTTAACCTCCATTAAAATCATTTGCTCCATTCCGTGTCATTGATGTGGGATTCACTAAGGCCCTCCTATGATGGGTCGCTTCTTGTCGACATTAGCTCATTATCCAAGAAGTCGATCTAGGAACAACCCTTTCAGTACTTTGAAGCTTGCATGCCTCAATGGCAAGTTTCTCACTTCCTGCGATAGGTTTACATCAACGGCCTTCGACCGAAAGATTTTGCGTGGTGTTCGACGCCAAGTCCCTTATTCACACTGCGTGAATTGTACTGCAGTACCTTGAGGGTCATCATCATTATCGGTGATCCTCTCGCGCCTGTTAACAACTTACATCATTGGCTAGTAATCAGGCCATGTCTTTCCATGTTCGACTCCAGAACATCTCTCACATGGATCGACTTGTACCTTGAGTGAAGATCGAACGAGATTGAAGACCTCGGATCTAGTTTTATCCATTCGGGCTACGATATATATTCAGGAAAATAAATACATCAAATGTACATCATTACTGCACATATAATCATCCAACCTAAGGGATGATGGCTCTACCAGAATCATCAGTCTACACTCAGGCGATTGTCTGTCTTATGTACATGAAGATGAATTTATAAATATGAGCATGGGAATGTCCGCCTCAGCTAGATCATGAAAATATTATGAAGATAATGTATTGTATTGTATCTTATTACAAGTCGCCTTCCAGCTCGAAAAAACTTCAGATCCTCATGATAAAGCATTTCACCCGACATCAACAGATTAACAACCTCATGCGTTAGGGGGCAACTTTTATAGACATTTTTGGGCACTGCAACCCCAATGATAAATGTCCATAAACCAAGGGCTCTTAAGTCCCTAAAAGTGTTGTTCCAACCTCTAAAAGAACAAGGTCAACTGATTACATCTTCTCCCAGAAGTTCTCCATGAAAAACTACTCAGAACTGGTCAAAACTAGACCATCTCACTTGCTCCATGGTCAAAGTGCACTGCATCTCACCTAAATACACACGGGAGGTGTGATGCATACTGAAAATCCCTTCTATGGGGTGTGATGGGCGAGAGTGGACAAATGGCAGGGTCAATCTGTAAGGTGGAGGATCATGGAATCTTCCAGAAACTTCTCCTGTGACACTTGCCTCTCTGCATTCGCCCAGGGATGAGTAAGAGGTCATCAATCTCCAAGTGGAATCAAGAACTATCAAAGAGAGGACACTAATCAAATCTCAAAAGCTGACTCTCCCCCCTGGAAACATCTATATATGGATCCCTCATCCCAGATATCCAGAGGCTAGAATTTTGTATCTTGTAAGGAAGTGTTGCTGGTTTCTTGGTGTAACATCATAGTGTTGGGTGATCTAAGCTTTTCATGAGGTGAAGAAGGGCTTTCTTGCTGAGAGGATGATGCTGGGTCAGAATAATTGGTTGTAATCCTCTTTTCTATTCTTGATTATTAATAAAGCTGTTCAAGTTTTCCTCCACATTCTTGTATGATTGATGATTTATGCATTTGTGTGGTCAATATATATCTGGTCCTATATTGTTTATGATAGTAGATCTATGTTCTTGGATAGTATTATGTTGCTTTGATTCTACAGGTGCTCTTTGAAGCTGGGTAGACGAGGAAGCAAGTGGCAAAGATCTATTAGAAGGGAGAGGAATCAAGCAAGGAAGCAAGCGCAAGACAGAGGTGGTCTCCTCCTTTCCCCTCTTATCTACTTCTCATAAAGGAAAACGAAAGTGGTTTTAGTTTGTTTGTTTCTAAGGTAGCTACCAGCCTTAGTGGGACTAGCAGCTCTGCATAGACACTATATTTCCAGATAACACTGGTGTCTTTAGCCTGAAAGGAGGCGTTTTCGAATTGAAGTTGTGCAGAGGTATTGTTCAATGAGTTCTGTAATTGATGTGTTGTGATGGCCTTATTAGTCAATGCAGAATGTACCATCTCACAAGTTTGTTTGTGCAGTTCTATTTCGTTAATAGGATGAATATCCTTTGCCAAAACTTCAAAATCTGTATTTAAATAATCAGCCATGGATCTTGGCTATTGCAAAGTTATCTTGAGGAAGCTCATCTACATCTTTCCTTCCTTTATATCAAAGGCTAACATCAGCCTTTTCTGGTTGGTTGGAGCCATTTTGAGATAGCGAGCATAGGTTTCAGCTTTCAATTTCTCATTCCTTTCTTTAATTTCTTTATATTTTCCTTTTATGTCCTAGCTTTGTTCTGAAGGAGCTCTAAATGAAGAAATATCTGTGCTCTGCTGTCTTTCCAATGCTTGTATATGTGAAGTAGATGGTGTCCCTGCTATTGGAATGGGTGCATGCTATCACTCCTTTTGGCTACTGTGTCACTTTCTGTTTCTTCAAGAAATTTCTGTTTAGACAAGGAATTCAACCTTTCCCTTTTTGCATAGTTTTGGTCAATGGGCACAGTAGAAGGAGTGGCCTCCTCTCGTCATCTCTTTGGATTTTTCTCCTCATTTAGAGGAGTCTGTAGAATGGGAGGATTACTCATGTTTGGTTCTGTTTGATCTGGCTCCTTTGAAATTTCTGGTTGCTCTGAATCTTTTGCCTGTTTTGATGACTTTTGTTGCTTTCATGGTTTTGTTCTGTGTTCCTGTGACTGATTTTGTGATGAAGTTTCTCCAGACACCTGCACAAATGAATCTTCATCAAGCCTTCTTTCTAAATCCACCAATACATTATCAACTGCAAGTTATGAGCTATCTTGATCTACCAGAGTGCCTTCCACCCATTCAGATTGATTGGCATATTGTTCAATTTCTGGGATCCTATGGTGGATATAAGGAGATAGCTTATGTTTTCGCCTTCTATTATAAATGAAGCTATGGGGGTCATAGGTCTATATGAAACTCTATTTTAATCTCAATCTTTGGAGGATTTCATCTGCCTCCTTTCCTACTTCTCTATTATTGCAAATAAATGGGCCTAGATGATCTTTTATTCTTAGTTGGGCCTTCTTCTTGGTTTTGAAA
Organism: Pinus tabuliformis; assembly: GCA_031772625.1. Classification (NCBI taxonomy): domain Eukaryota; kingdom Viridiplantae; phylum Streptophyta; class Pinopsida; order Pinales; family Pinaceae; genus Pinus; species Pinus tabuliformis. The sequence goes on from CM062819.1 coordinate 323,183,421, forward strand.
AAGTGAATCTTTTCACTCGTAGAAAATTAACAAAATATTTTTACTCTTAATATATTTGAGGTTAGGATGGCTCCATACTTGTTCCAATTGAAAATCCATGTTCCAATTGAAAATCCATTCTTATTTCAATCGAAGAATATCCCATTAAAATAATTTTATGTAAAACAAAAATTATCCCATTAAAATCATTTCTGACATCACATTAAAATAATTTTGAAAATGTAAGTAAGCTTCGAGATTGTCAAATTGTAAATAAGGTTTCAATAGTTAGACATAGAAGCTCTATTCAATATGTCCCATTTTTTAAGTCCTTGCTTTGCCATAGTCACGTCACCTTAAAAATCTCTTGCTTTTTTTTAGTATTTTGGCTAGTGTTTTGTAACATTAATTGAAATTTTGAGAAAATGCTAAACATTTTTATTTTCTCTAAATTCAAAATAATTTTCTGATTTTTTGAATTTTTTTTTAATTTCGAATTGGCTAAGTGAAATTTGATGTGATATAATTTCCCTAGTGGAGCATGTTTTATTTTTTGTATTTGTGAGGGCCTCACAAATCATTTGAAAATTAAAAAAAAAAACTAATTCTATAAGTGGTGGTTCCATGGGTCAGTGTTTTGTCACATATATTCATACAATTCTTTGATGATGTCCTTTATGTGAGTATGGGGCTTTTCGTCAATGATTTCTATGACACTAACATTGACACTAACACTAACACAAGGACTGCTAGTGCATTTACCCATTATTTCATTTTAATTTTTTATAAATTTAGTTGTCCATGAGAACATATACAAGAAGTTGTGAATCTATGTGGAATGAAGGATGTGCATAAGAGGGGGTATGTGCAAGACAATGAGGGTGTAGAATGATACATTTCCTCTTTGAACACTACTTCAGCATACCTCTCAATACTACATATTACTGAATTAATTAGCAGTTTTGGCTTATTAAAGTATGTCAACATGGGCTCATTCTATTTGGCATCAAAATGTAAAGGAGCTATACCAAAACTACTTTTTCAATGATCCCATTTACAATTTTCAAAACTTCATTCGATGGCTTTGATCATATAAGAACTAGAAACGAAAAATATTGGTATTCACGATTTCCAAATACTATGTGCATTTGTTATTTCACATTTGTGAATTAAATAGTTATTATCCAATATTAAATGAATTGTCTTTTTCATGGATGTGAGGAGGAAGTGTTGTGCATAAGAATATGTTTACGGAGTAAGGAACAAAAACTTTCTTTCGTGATGTTTCGTACCTCCGCATACATTTAAATTAATAATTTGGCTTATAAAAGTTTGGGGTATGAAATTTTTTGTTAAGTTCATTTTATTTGATATGAAATGCAAAGGTACATTGACAGTAACACAAAGATTACTAATACGTCTACCTTTTAATTTATTTTTTCTATTTTAAAAATTTAGAGGTTTTACTCTACGAGGTAACAAGATTGTGGAACTATAATTTTGTGTGGAATGAATGATGTGTGGAAGAGGAGGTATGTGCAGGAGAATGAGCGTGCAGAGAAAAATTTCTTCCATAGACATGGAATTATTTTAACTTTAAGTATAAACTTAGTATCCAATATTAAATGAAGTGTCCTTTTAATGTGTGTGAGAAAGAAGTGTTGTACAAGAGAATAGTTGTGCAGAGTAAGGAATAGAAAATTTCATTGGCAATGCTTTGCATCTTCACATACATTTCCCCTATGCACACATCTTATGCATACATCTCAATCCTAAATATTAATCAATTGATTATTGGTTTTGTCTTTTACATGTATATCTCCATTACTATGTCGATGTGAGCTCATTTTATTTGATATCAGGATGCAGATGACCTATGGTGTTTTATCATGTAGTTTTTAGCATATATGTTTCAATTTTATTTGAGCTTCTTGAAAATTAAGTGCATTTGTGATTTAACATTTGTAAATTAAATAGTTATTATCGAATATTGAATGGAATGCCTTTGTAATGTGCATGAGGAAGAAGTTATGTGCAAGAAAAATGGGTGTCTCGAACAAGGAAAAAAAACTCTCCCCTGCACATACTTCTATCAACATCTCCCTCTTGCATAGCTTTATGTATAAATCAATTAATGTGTGCGAAGAAGAAGTGTTGTGTGGAAGAATGGATGTATGAAGAAAGTAATAGAAACTTTCCCCTTCTGCACACTTCTACCACACACCTCTTGCTTGTATAAGATTACATATTAATTAATTAATTGGTGGTTTTGGATTATTAATGTGTGTGAGGAAGAAGTATTGTGCAAGAGAACATGTTCGCAGAGAAAGGAACAAAAACTTTCTTCTGCAATGTTTCATATCTCCATAGATATTTCTACACACTACATGTTAATCAATTAATTAGTAGTTTTGGATTATTAAAGTTTTTGGAATGAAAAGTTTGGGTTATTTGTATATCAAAAGAGAAATAAGGGCCGGCTACTAATTGTTCCCACTACTATGTTCACATGGGCTCATTTTATTTGAGCTTCTCGAATATTAAGTGCATTTGTGATTTCACATTTGTTAATTAAATAGTTATTATCCAATATTAAATGAAGTTTCTTGTTAATGCACAAGAGGAAGAAGTGTTGTGTGAGAAAACGAGTGTCTGGAACAAATAACAGAAACTTTCATCTATAATGTTTGTACCTTTGAGTAATTTTTTTCTTTGCACACTTCTTTCACATGGAGTGCGGAAATTTTCTTTTACGTGTATATTGGGTGCAAAATAAAGGTGGATGATTAACTATCTGCATTACTATGTCAACCTAGACTTTCTTTATTTGATATGAGGATGCAAAAGAGCTATGGAAAAGCTACTTTGTGGATGATCCAATACGCAATTTTCAAAACCATGTTCTCATTTTACCATATTTCTTGATATCAACTTCTTGCACGACAAAATAGATTATATTAATGGCTAGATTATATTAATGTCATTGTTTTGAGAACTAATTCACTATTGTTGATGTGTAATCATGACATTGTAAGAAGGCTTAATAGAATATACTCTCATAACTCGTTTCATTAGACATGCTTTCTGAATACTAAGCAAATTTGTGATTTCACATTTGTTAATTAAATACTTATTATCCAATATTAAATGAAGCTATTTTTTAATGTGTTAGGGGAAGAGATTTTGTGTGAGAGAACGAGTGTGTGGAGTAAGGAACATAAGCATAAATTCACCTTTCGCATACTTCCTCTTCACACCTCCCTTATATGTAAAAATACATATTAATGAATTAATTAAAAATTTTAACCTATTAAGGTCTTGGGCATGACAATTTTGGTTTACATGTATAACATGTGTGAAATAAGGGTGGGCGATTAACTTTGTGAATCACTATGTCAACATGGGCTTGTTTTTACTGGTATTAGGATGCAATACTAGTGTGGGCCAAACCATGTATGTTTCAATCTTTAACTGTCTGTGTGGATTTGAATTCTTATGGTATTCTATTATGATAGAAATAAAATTGGGGTTCTGCCATTTTTCTATTTTGTATTATTTTCGATCCTAGACCAGGGTATGGCCCCACTACACTTCTTTTGTTGTGTCTTTGATCCATGCATGCATGGTCAACTAATTTCTGACACCTGTATGTATGAAACATTAGTTCTTATGCTCACTAGGAAATAATACATATGGCCCAGCTGAAAGTCGATGCCCTCCATGCATTGAATCTCTTGTTAGCGTATTCATTTCCTCCACGCTCTTGTAGTTAGTTCTGACTCGGTTGCAACTTTTTTCTTCCTACATCGCTTGAGAGAAGAATTCAAACTCGCTCCATGCTAACTCACACTTTGTTTCATACAACAAAATAGGCTCCCACACTCAAGAAAAAAATATCATTAACCATGAGATTTACATAGACACAATTTCTTAGGATTCAAGTTTCATTAATTAATATGACTATACTATTACATAACATATTTTGGCACCTTGGCTAACCTGTTCATCATTCAATGCACAACCTATTGTTTCTCTAACTATTTCGGCAACTACAGAACAATTAAAACAACATTCATTGAGGACAAAGTCATCCTACCTAAAATTATTTGATTTCTCTCCAATAGCCTCAGGGGCTATTCCATATTTTCTACATCTAAATGATGTTCAATCTTACCTTTATAATATGAAAAAATTAAAGATAAAGTGAAAGAACATTATAAATTTTGATATTGTGGGTGTATAAAAACGATTCGTTTAATGAGATCCCAAGTTACATGGAAATGTAAGAAGAAGTCTAAAATAATACATATGGACACGCATAATATTAAGAAATGGAATAGTAACATAAAATTGATCCAACATAAGATAAAAGGTAGAAATTATAAAGAAATTGACGAAATAAAGTTAGCTTGAGATAAGATAATCATTGTAGAAACTAAAAAGATCAACAAGTGGTGTTTCACTACTATTCAACTTCTTGATTTGTTGACATAGATTGTCATTGATGTCAATATGGCAATATTTGAGGAGCAAGAGGAAGAAAACAATGCCATCGGAGGAAGAAAACAAAGCCAGAGAAAGAAAATAAAGCCATTTGAGCCATGGAGGAAGCAGACAGAGCTATCAGGAGCTATCAGAGCAATGTATGCCACAGAAGGGTCATATGCATGAAAATGAGCTATTGGGAGACATATATGTGACAGATTACACTATTGGGAGCTATCAAAGGAGCAAAGGATGCATTAACACTATCAAAGGCACAAACCCAGATATATATGCGTGTTTAACATTATCGGGGGCAAAAAGACTTACATATATGGCAAATACACTATCAGGGGTAGAAAGACTTAGTTATATGGCGAATACACTATCAGAGCGGAAAAGGTTATGTTTATAGGTGCATATATACATATGTATTGGCGACGTGATAATTAGCGATTCAGCTATGTGCCATCACCCCAAATCCTTGACTGTGCTATCTATATGTATATTATACAGCTACAAATACATGCGAACCCATTGTAACATTGTGCTATGGCTTACTGCTATATCACATCCGCCCATCGCAATAATACACAAAGGGTTGTCACTCTCTCGAGTGCCGACTGCAATATATGTCACAGACCCGATGGTTTGATTGTAACATAAATCAATGCTATATCGCATCCATAGGAGGATCGGCCCATCGGCCATCGACAATGACATGGGGTCAATATATAAAGGACCCCCAAAAGCCTGCCTTTGTCAATTGTGATTGCGCATTCGGACCTGATGGGTTTTATAAACCTGAGTATATAAACCTTAAGTTCCACGCGTAAAGTTTTTTCAATGTATTGGCGGGTTTCAGTGTAAAGACCGAAATACAAAGGAAAAGCCACGAAAGCCTTGATCACCGATTGCGATTTATGTAGCAGATTCGATACAGGAATAGTTGCAGGTGAAATATATTTGAAGTCTACCCTTGAGAGTTTTCGTCACATTTTCTCTCATATTTCCTGTGTAATTGAATATTTGTTGTGCGCGAGGTTTGGAGGCAAAAATACATTAAGGAATGCTCCTGACAGTTTTGGCGGCTGAACTAAAGCCAATTGTGATTGCGATTGGGACGTGGCATGTACGTTAAACAATGTTGCCTCTATGTATGCCTGTTATCATCGAAAAAATGGGGCTTTGTTACAGTTTTAACACATAGCGATTGAAAAGCTAGGAATCTGAATGGAAAGCCAGTGTAGAGGAAACCGAAAAGCTAAATCAATGGAGAAGAGGGAAGCCAAAGGACAAGCCAGCGCAGAGGAAGCTGAAGCAAGAATGGAAGAAGATGAAGAATCAGTGGGAAGTGGAAACGAATAGTCAGAGGCATCAGGAATACAAAACAGAAAAAACAAGGAAGTGTGTGTGAGAATAATGAGTGTGAGAGGAAGCTGAAGTGTAGGCAGAGGAGGTAGAGGTAGGAGAGACAAGAGAAACAGGAGGACAAGAGTGAAGCAGAAGCTCTGTAGGTTTGAGAACAGAGAACTACAACAAAATAGTTTATACCAGGTTTGGGTTGGAGCCCATGGGGTTGGAGACTTAGAACTGAAAGGACTAGAATCCTTGGGAGTCAGTGCTCCTAAGTATATAACTATTGCCTTGGAAGATTGGACTTGTTGCTCTAGAGGTTGGAGCCTCAAAAAAGTCCAAGTTGGTGCTTGGAAACTGAGTTAATAAAAGCAATTATTTCAGCTATCCATTTCTATGTTCCATATATATATATATATATACACATATATATATATATAGCATATATATATATATATATACCATATATATATCTATATATATATATATATATACATATATATACATATATATATATATATATATATATGATATATATATATATATGTCTTGGTGATAAAAGGAACAATTAATAAGAAACACTGATTCACCCCCCCCAAGTATTTCAAACAATTGGTATCAGAGCGGGCTTCTTCATATTACCCTAACAAATTGAAGAGGGATTCAATAGCCATGATGAGAAATAATGAAGCAATAGGAAGACCTCCTCTGTTTGATGGCACTAATTTTGGTTTCTGGAAAAGGAGAATGAACTACTACTTAATGTCCCTTGGACCTGAAGTCTAGCATTTCGTTCAAAATGAGTACCAAATTCCTCCCACTCTTCCAACAGATCAAGACGGGAAGAAAGCCTACATTTCAAATGCAAGAGCCTTGAACTCCATTGCTAGTGGAATCACTGATTCCGAGTTCACAAAAGTCATGAATTGTAACTCTTCCAAAGAAATGTGGGATAAGCTAGTTGGCTTATATGATGAAGACTCAAAAGTCAAGAAGGAAAAAATTTCAAACTCATAGAAGGAAATTTGAAAGTCTGAAGATGGAAGATGAAGAATCTATATTTCATCATACTTCCTTCGAGTAGCTGAAGTGTTCAACTCCCTTAAAGGATTGGATGAAAAGATTGAAGAAAGTACCATTGTTCAAAAGGTATTAAGATCTCTTCCAGATAGATTTGAATCCAAAATAAGTGACATAGAAGAAGCAAAGGATATAGATACTCTCAATATGGATGAACTCCATGGAATCCTCACTGCATATGGGATGAGGAAAGGTGGCCCAAGCTCCAAAGATTAAACATTCAAGGCTTCAAAATCAAATAAGGGGAAAGAAAGGAATTACTGTAGTGATGACTCCGATGTGGAATCTGAATTGGCTCAATTTGTACGAAAGTTGAAGAGAAGATCTAAGCTAAAAGGTAAGTACCCTATTATCTGTTTCAAATGTGGAAAAATAGGTCATTATGCTGCAAAATGTCCTCATAAACATGACAATGATGATGAAGGAAATTCTAAAAGAAGGGTATACAAAAAGAAAGGGACCAATAAGAAGAACTTCTTCTCTAAGCAAGATGAATCTGATGAGGACGAATTTGTAGTCATCAAAAGGAAATCAGATGAGGAAAGTGATCATGATGAAAGCTAAGAAAAATTATTCATGGAACTCACAAATGAAGATGACTCAGGGCTAGAAGGAAATGTAGATGAACTGTTAATAAGCACCATTGAAGAAAATGAGAAATTATGGAATAAAATCATTTATATTAAGGTAGAAAATAAGGAAACAAGAAGAAGAGAAGATATCTTGGAAACAAAGCTAAAAGAAAAAGAAGAGACTTGTGAAGAACGTGAAGCTGAAATAGTATCTTTGAGGAAGGAATTGGAGCAAGTCAAAAAGGGTTGGAAAAGCTCTCAAATACTTGAGACTATCGTGAAAAGTCTGGAATAAGCTATAAAGGAGAATCATCAAGCATTAAGAACAGTTCGAAAAGGTATGCCAATGCACTTTCTAGCAATCGAAAAGAAGAAAAAATATGTCATCAAAGGTGCATTCCAGATTCAAAGGATGAAGAGAGAATAACTCCAAAGAAGAATATGGATTCGAATCATGGATACTACAGCAAATACAAACTAGTATTCCATCAAAGGCCCGTCTTAAATCCAAAGAATGAAGCGGGAGTAATTCCAAGGAAGGAAATTGACTTAAACCGTGGCTACTACAATATGTACAAAACTATCTTTCTTGGAAAAAAATTTCATTGTAAAAACTTTGGTCATCAAGCTAGACATTGCATGGCTCGTAAGAGTGAAACACAAAAGCTGAAGGATCAAATAATCAAACCATATGCCTCCAAAAGGAAGGGACAACTCAAAATGTTCAATTCGTTTGATCCCTTGACCAAATTTGATTTGATTTTCTCATTATGCTACAATAATGGACACTATGAATAACACTACCCACTCAAAAGGAGAAAAGCAAGTAGTGAGAATCCCAACATGGATAAATGTGGCCTGGCTCTATATGCTCAAAATAATGAAAATCATTGGTTTGTGGATAGTGGGTGCTCCAGACACATGACAGGGGACAAAAGGAAGTTTGTCTCATTGAGAAAAAAGGAAGGAAATGTGTCCTTTGGAAGTGGAACTGGCAGAGTTGTGGGAAAATGAACTATTACCCTCATCAATGGAAGAGAGAAAGCTCAAGATGCTCTACTAGTAGATAGGCTCAAACACAACCTTCTGAGTTTCAGCCAAATCTATGATCAAGGACATAATGTTGTCTTTAGCACCAAAGGCTATGAAATAAGGAACTCCTCCTTAGGTGAACTTGTGGTGAAATGGGTGATAACACCAAACAAAATTTAAATTCTAAACAATATTCAGGAAAATAAATTCTACCTAAGTCAGACAGATGAAATTTGGTTGTCGCACAAGCGACTTGGACATACAAGCTTCAAAAATATGATCAATATCAGCAAGATTAAAGTTGTACGAGACATCCGAAGGCTATTCAAACCAAATCAAGGAGTATGTGGTCCCTGTCAACATGGAAAGCAAACTAGATCCAGCCATAAGATCAAGGAGCCCCCTACATCAAAGCCCTTGGAGATCATCCATGTTCATTTATGTGGACCAACTAGAAATCAGGGACTCCAAGGAGAAAGTACTTTGTTTTATTTGTTGATGACTATAGTAGAATGATGTAGATATATTTTGTAAATATAAATATGAAACATTTGAGTGTTTCAAGAATCTAAAATCACTTGTAGAAAATGAAAAGGACTCAAAAATTAAGTGCCTCAGAATAGATAGAGGGGGAGAATTCACATCAAAAGAATTTAATGAGTTCTGTAACATACATGGAATTAAAAGAGAATTCTATGCTTCCAGAACACCCCAGCAAAATAGGGTAGTTGAAAGAAGAAACCAGACAGTTCAAGAAATGGAAAGAACAATGTTATTAGCAATAGACTTGCAGCCAAAATTCTGGAGAGAAGCTGTCGGGACAACTGTCTATACTTTGAATCAAACTCAATTAAGACCAAACTGTGAAAAAACTCCTTATGAGTTATGGAAAGGAAGACCTGCTTCAGTAAAATACTTCAAGATCTTTGGAAGAAAATTCGTCATAAAGATCAATGATGGCTCACTAGAAAAGTTTGATTCCCGGGTTGATGAAGGGATATTCCTTGGATACTCTACATGGAGCAAAGCCTACAAGTGCTAGAATTTTTTACTAAATAAAATAGTGGAAAGCATTGATGTAAATATTGATGAAGACCTTCTAGAAAAAGAAATTGAAGAACATGAAGATGATCTTCTCATTGAATAAGAAGAACCTAAAGAAGAAGAAACAGATGAGGAAGAAGAAGAAGAGGAAAAAGAACCACCTCATACCCCTTCAAAGATGAAGTTTATCCAGAAATATCATCCTGAAGAGCAGATTATTGGAAATAGAGATGAAGGGATGCAAACTTGAAGAAGGATAACAATCACACCAAAGAGAAACATTATTGCTCTTCTATCATTGATAGAACCATAAACATTTGCTCAAGCAAGTAAGGATCCTCATTGGGTAAAAGCCATGGAAGAAGAAATGTCCCAAATTGAGAAGAACAAGACATGGGAGCTGGTACCTCATCCAAAGGAAAAAAACATATAGGAACTAAGTGGGTATTCAAAAATAAAATGAATGAGGAAGGACAAGTTATTAGAGACAAGCTAAGTCTTGTCTGCAAAGGCTATTCACAAATTGAAGGAATTGACTTTAAAGAGAAATTTTCACAAGTAGTTTGTACGGAAGCTATCAAGATGTTCTTGGCATTTGCTTGCTCAAAAGGATTCAAAATCTATCAAATGGATGTAAAGTCATCATTTCTGAATGGGGAACTCAAGGAAGAAGTCTACATGGAGCCACCAGAAGGGTTTGATCTAACTGAAGGAAAAGACTTAGTCTGTAAGTTGGAAAAGGCATTATATAGGTTGAAACAAGCTCCCATAGCTAGGTATGCAAGATTGGATGACTATCTACAACAAAAAGGCTCCAAAAAGGGAGCGGCTGGAAGTAATCTATACATAAATATAGATGAAGGTAAGTTACTAGTTACTCTTGTTTATGTCGATGATCTAATTTTTGCTAGTAATAATGATGAAATGAGCCATGAATTTTCACAAAACATGTCAAAAGAGTTCGAGATGTCAATGATAGGTGAGCTATCTCACTTCCTTGGACTTCAAGTATCTAAAATCAGAGCATGATTGTGTATATCTCAAGCCAAATATTTGAACGACATGCTGAAAAGATATGGAATGCAGGATTGTGCACCCATGAGCACACCTATGACCACAAATTGCAAATTGAGCACAGATGATGACTCCCCTCTAGTAGATGCGACTCATTACAAGTCAATAATCTGAGCCCTTCTGTACTTAACTACTACAAGACCTGACATAATGCAGGTAGTAGGAATGGTGCTAAGATTTCAATCTGCTCCTAAACAATCCCATCTGTTAGTTGCAAAAAGAATTCTCACGCACCTGAAAGAAACTCCTGATTTTGGTATTTGGTACCCTAAGAGCTGAACTCTGACCATAATTGCATACACCGATGTTGATTGGGCTGGAAGTGTATATGATCGGAAACGTATTAGTGGAAATTCATTCTTCCTAGGAGACTCTTTAGTATCCTGGCTCAGCAAAAAATAGTCATCAATGTCATTATCAACATCCGAAGCCGAGTATATAGCTACAACAAACTGTTGTACTCAAATACTATGGATGAAGGAAGCTCTAAAAGATGTCAACATAGGTATAGATCAACCGATTAGCATCTATTGTGACAACACAAGTGCTATTAGTCTCAGCAAAAATCCAGTGATTCACTCAAGGACCAAACACATACAATTCAAGTATTATTTCCTTTGTGAACAAGTAGCTGAACAAAACATCGTCTTGGAATATATCAGTACTAAGGAGCAGATAGCTGATATTTTCACAAAACCTCTTCCTAGAGGGGCATTTGAACATTTGCGTCAAAAGATGGGGGTTATCTCTTTAACATCACACAAGTTCATTCATAAAGAGGTTGTAGGACAAGGGGAGCAGTTCTACAAGGGAAATCTGTGTGCATTCCTTTGCCATTCATGTCAAAGGGGAGGGCAGAAGAATATTTCCATCAATAACAAAGGGGGAGATTGTTGGCATAGATTGTCATTGATGTCAATATGGCAATATTCAAGGAACCAGAGGAAGCAAACAGAGCCATCGGAGGAAGCAAACAGAGCTAGAGGAAGCAAACAAAGCCATTGAAGCAATGGAGGAAGTAGACAGAGCTATCGGGAGCTATCGGAGCAATGTATGCCACAAAAGGGTCATATGCATGCAAATGAGCTATCGGGAGACATATATGCCACAAATTACACTATTGGGAGCTATCAAAGGAGCAAAGGATGCATTAACACTATCGGAGGCATAAACGCAGATATACATGCGTGTTTAACACTATGGGGGGCAGAAGGACTTACATATATGGAAAATACACTATCGGGGCAGAAAGACTTAGTTATATGGCGAATACACTATCGGAGTGGAGAAGGTGATGTATATAGGCGCATATATACACATGTATCGACGATGTGATAATTGGCGGTTCGGCTATGTGCCATCACCCCAAACCCCCGACTGTGATACCTATATGTATATTATACAACTGCAATACATGCGGACCCACTGCAACATTGTGCTATGGTTTAATGCGATATCACATCCACCCATCGCAATAATACACAAAGGGCTGTCACTCTCCCAAGCGCTGAATGCGATGTATGTCACGGACCTGATGGTCCGACTGTAACACAACTCAATGCTATATCGCATCTGTAGGAGGATCAACCCGTTGGCCATCGACGATGTCATGGGGTCAATATATAAAGGACCCCGAGAAGCCTTGCTTTGCCGATTGTAATTACGCAGCTGGACTCGATGGGTTTTATAAACCCGACTGTATAAATGTTGAGTTTAGTGCGTAATGTTTTTTCAATGTATTGGTGGGTTTCGGTGTAAAGACTGAAATACAAAGGAAAAGCCTCAGAAGCCTTGATCGCCGATTGTGATTTATGTAGCAGATCTGATACAGGAATAGCTACAGATGAAATATATTTGAAGTTTTCCCTTTAGAGTTTCCATTGCATTTTCTCTCATATTTCCTGTGTAATTGAATATTTGTCGTGCACGAGGTTTGGAGGAAAAAATACATTAAGGAATGCTCCCGATAGTTCTGGAGGCTGAACTAAATCCAATTGCGATTGCGATTGCGACGTGGAATGTTTGTTAAACAGTGTTGCCTCTATGTATGCCTGTTATCATTGAAAAAACAGGGCTCTATTACAATTTTAACACATAAAAATCGAGAAGCCAGGAAGTTGAATGGAAAGCCAGCGCAGAGGAAACCGAAAAGATAAATCAACGGAGAAGAGGGAAGCCAAAGGACAAGCCAATGCAGAGGAAGCTGAAGCAAGAATGGAAGAAGCCGAAGAATCAGTGGGAAGCGAAACAAATAGTTAGAGGCATCAGGAATATAAAAAAAAAAAAAACAAGGAAGTGTGTGTGGGAATAATGAGTGTGAGAGGAAGCTGAAGTGTAGGCAGAGGAAGCAGAGGCAAGAGAGATAGGAGAAGCAGGAGGACGGGAGTGAAGTGGAAGCTCAACAGGTTTGAGAGCAAAGAACTATAGCAGAATAGTTTATACCAGGTTTGGGTTGGAGCCCACGATGTTAGAGCCTCAGAACTGAAAGGATTGGAATCCTTGGGAGTCGGTGCTCCTAAGTGTAGAACTATTGCCTTGGAAGAGTAGAGTTGGTGCTCTGGAGGTTGGAGCCTCACAAAAGTCCAAGTTTGTGTTTGGCAACTGATTACAACCAGTTATATATCGTATTTATTTCATTGCGCTGTTTGAGTTAATAAAAGCAATTATTTCAGCTATCCATTTCTGTGTTCCATATATATATGTCTTGGTGATAAAAATAACAATTAATAAGAAACATTGATTCACCCCCTCAGTATTTCCAACATGATTAGCTTAGATGAATTCCAAACAACTTAATTTATGAACTCATGATAAGTCGAGCATCAAACTAGGCTCTAGTCACCAATTTAAAGTCAATGTATATATCACCATATCCACATAAAGAAACAATTTAAAAAATGAAACAATATTGAAGCAATATTAGATTCTTGATGATAAATAAAGAAACAAGTACTTGATTCTTCAAAGAAAATCTTATAAACAAGATATCATAGCACTATATTACTAAAAATATCTAGTTAAACTAATTTTTAGCTAATTATACAATCACTAAAGTCGAACTACATAAGTCATGGTTGCTTCTTCAATAGTTAAAAAACAATAATCACAATGGATTGATGACTAAAAACATTCCATTACTTAGACTGCATAATCAAATTCTACAGAACTTGAGATCACGTCAGTGCAACGAGTGTAGTCAAATCCTCATAAAAAATATGGTCCCCTAATTCACCCAAAATCGAACCCCTCATAATGAGAAACATGGTCATTTATAAACATTTAACATAAATTCCAGAAAATAAATTGTCTTTCAAAATAAACAATTGCTTAATTCAAATAACTAAACATAGCAAATATCTTATGAGCACTTTTTCCCCTTTGCGAACTATTTAGTCATCTTATTTGATTTCTTTGACGTGGCAGCTAGCGATGTGGCTTGGGCTCCCCTCATTTTTGGTTTAGGGAATTGGCTAATGTAAAAACCTATTTTTTCCCACACTTCGAGATCTTGGGTCATATATGGCATAGGAGAAATGAATTGCATAGTGGAAACATGTTGGTCTAAGGCAATCTATAGATTTAAACGATTTTTAACTTTAGCAATATTATCCTAATATGTTGGAAATAACCATCGTACATTCTTATATTTAACGATTGCCACAATGAAATAGGACTTGAGTCGATAGCGGGTTCTGGGAAGATTCTCTATGAATTTATCCACTACAACAGATATATTAAGCCCATGTATAATGAATTTACCACCAATTGAGGTGAAATGGCTTCTTCACTAGCAACTATGAGGCATCCCAGATATTGCTAAGTAGCCTTTAATTTATCCTGAAAATCTTCTTCCGATATTAACCAATTATCATTTCCCCAAAATGACGGGATGAAAAATCTTCCTAAGTAGTTCCATTCAGTCCTAAAGTTATCAATAATCTCCTTGGCTCTTTGAAATTCATCTCTCATTTATAAAAGACCCTTCTACTTCTCCTTTATCATAGAAAGGGAGTAGATGCAATTGTCTCTATTGGGTAAACCCATGTCAACAAGGGTCTCATCTTCGAGGAAGTTGTAAAAGTCAATGAGCTGGTTGATATCCTTTAACCTTGATTCAAGCATGGGAGTGAGGTTTTTAACATCCATATTAGCATTTTTCATCAACATTTTTTCATAGTCTAATAAAATCATGACATATGACTTGACTGTTGAAATTTTCTTATCAATCTACCTCCATATTTTTTCTTTTGCTTCAACGATGAATTTTTTGCTAGCTAATGTGATATTAATGATTTCTTGAAGAGATGTGATCTTACTAAGTTTTTCTTTTAAGGTTTTTAATTTTTATTTTCTCAATTATTTCATCCTTTATTTCTACCTTTCGGCCCCACTTCCTTTCAATCTATTATTTTTCAATCCCCTAATTCATTTACCTTTTGTTCTAGTTGCAAAGAATTAAGCTCAGAAAGCCTTAGACTATCTACATTTACAGTTCCTGGTGTATTCAATGCTTTATTTATGGCATATTTATATCCTTCAATCATATTAAGGTGTTTCTTTTTTTTATCTTCAAATTCTTTTCTAGAGGTGTTCATTTGATCTTCATGTCCTTTAAGTTTGCGATCCTTCACCTCAAGGGACTTCTGCATTGTCTATAAATTATTATCAACCTCTTATTTCTTTTCAAATGTAGTTTCTTGCATCATAGTTCAAAATTTTAGCTATTTCCTTAAGGATTTTTATCTCCTTGTCATTTTATTCTAATAATTTCTTGAAAGAATTGTTATCTTTAGTTTTCCGTGATTGTTTAATTATTGTATCCTCAAGTTATTTAATTCTATTAGCTTTAATAATTAGGGAAACACGTGCAATACACAATTGATCTGAAACTTTTTCAAGCATAGCTTGAAATTTTATGTTACTGACAGTTGGGTTTAGAAACCCTCTACCTACAACCCCACTACTACATTTGTGCCAATTCAACAAATTTGAGTTGTATAACTTACCCAAATTAATGCCCAAAAAGGATGCTCTAGAGCCCAACAATTTCTTATTATCATCAAGTTCTGGTTGCACCATGGTGAGATTGAAAGTATTTGTTTCAAAATTAGTGGAAGAGATGAATCTTGATCCTGGAGTGGGTTCCATTTCACCAAGCACAACCTTTTATACCATTTATGCTTGTTGAGGAAACAACATTAAATCTTTACCCAAATTTTATATGACTCTCTCTTTAATGAGATTGTGCTTTACATCTAATTCTTGTTCTCCTGAATCTTTTGGTTGTGCTTCATCAAGTGTTTTTTGCATTTCCTTAGTTAATTTTTTTTTTACTTTCTCTAAAACTTGAACATCAATATCTTGATCTTCCTTTGCTTTGACAAGTTGTTCTGACTCTTCTAGCTGCAATGAGTCTAATTTTATCTTCATAACATTCACGGGCAACACCACTAAAACTTGGGAAGGTTCTACATTAAGGACTTGAACTGTTGATGGAACAATGACTTGATTTTTTCTTTCATCCATGCTCATTTATTTTTAACGTGGTCTCGCGGTCACCTGAATAAATTTTTTTTCCTTTCTATTTTCAAGTAGAGGGCAAATGTTAGCCACTTTCTCAATTTCCTTTCTAGTTTCATGAACATAAGAAAATAGGTCAACTTAATTTATTAAGACAGAGATGAAACCATGATGGTCATACTTCCAATAAACATATTGCATCAAAACAAATGAGAGAATCTCTTTTTCAATAATATTAAGTGTTGTTTTATTCCTAGCTATTAGAGAAATAATTAAATATGGGAAACTGAAAAATTCTTTCTTGTTCTTTGAAACAAAATGTAACTCATTCATAATAACTTTTTTCCTCAATATGTTAGGTCCATATAATACTAGTGTAGCCCCCTTATTGTTATTCTCGTGCCCATGCAACCACCATATTGTTGTTATTGTGCCCCATAAAAGCCCACTATTGTTATCGTAGTGCCCTTACATTATTATTGTTATGTAGGCTCTAATTATATTATGAACCTTTAGACTCCTATACATTCCAAGGAGGTATTTGCATTTGAATCATCCAAGAATTGTTCATTTATGTGGTGTAAAGGAGGTTTCCTCCTCGAAGAGGCTAATTTTTAAGTCGTTGATCTTGTTGTTTCTTCGATTTTTTGATCTGGTTGCATAACATTCTGTATTAGAGCTACTCAAGTGTTTAGGACAACAGATTTTTTGAATGGGAGGGGCATGTTATGTCCCTATAATACTAGCTTAGACCCCTTATTGTTATTGTTGTGCCCATGTAGCCCCCATATTGTTATTGTTGTGCCCATGTAGCCCCCATATTGTTATTGTTGTGCTCCATATAATCCCACTATTGTTATTGTGGTGTTCTTACATTATTATTATTATGTAGGATCTAATTATATTGTGACCCTTTAGACTCCTATATATACCAAGGAGGTATTTTCATTTGAATCATCCAAGAATTGTTCTTTTTTGTGATGTAAAGGAGGTTTCCCCCTCAAAGAGGCTATTTTTCAAGTGGTTGATCTATATTTTCTTTTGTTTTGTGATCTAGTTTCATAACACAATACCTCATAAGAAAATATTAAAGGAGTGGTGAAATTTTTAAGGCCTCAGGGTTCCTTCTCAAAAACATAGATTCTAATAATAGAAAATTTAGAAAAAAAAAACAACTTCCAATACTATCCTCTTCAGTTAACCGTACAATTTGTCTTTTCTCTTTTGATATTCAGTCTGGGGTTTCTTCTAGTAATTTCACCATTAGGTAAAAAGAAAAGTGGTCAATGAACTTAGTATAGGCACAGGGGATTCACCCAAGATATAAAACATATGTCCAATGGTAGACCTCCATTTTTGCCTAATTTTTTCCTTTGATTTTCTATATCAATTTCGTTGAGATTAAAAAGGAGGAATAGTTGAATAGTATCATATGTAATAGGTAAGTACAATGTCTCCAAGATTTTACCGAACCAACTATACTAAGGTCCATACCCATGGTTGTAGCTAAATATTTAGGAAAATTAATAGTTATTTCTTTAGGGTTCGCCATTATAAGATCTTTAGTCATGAATATCGCTCTTCCATCTTGGAGTAGTCAGCGAGGCCAAAAATCACAGAGAGGAGAGATATTAAGGTCTAAAAAAAGGGTTTTAATAGATTAGTAGGTCAAGGGAATTCTACAATCTAGTTTTTAGTTTCAGTTTTAAGAAAAGTTCAAAAGAATTGAAGTTTATCACTCTCCTCCCTGGTTATGATTTCTTCATCAAACCCTTGTCCTTTATATCAATATACTGGTAGGAAAATTAAACATCTTAGTGAAGAAAACTTCAGAAATTTCTAGAAAAAGTATTTTTTTTCAACTGCATTAGTGATCATTTTGGTCTCAAACTTAAAAAAATTAGCTAAAGTAGGATGGAATCGCGGTCGAGCTGAATAGTAGGTAAGGTGGTGGTTAATACCCCACACTAAACCAAATACTCATCTTCCTAGAATTCATCTGAGGAGATACTCAGGGTACAATTTTAAGGTTAAAATGTCGGTATTCCAGAACTGACTATCTTTAATCCCTTCTTTAATGTAAACTTCCTTTGACGAATGCTCACACATTTTTAGATCAAAACATAAATTCTGTTTGAAACGAGGCAAACTAGAGGAATATAGAATTGGGTACTTACGTGGAATTAATAAAAAAATAGGATTGGGTTCAAAATTTGACCATACTGCGAAAAAGACGAAAAAGGTGCCCAATTTTGACCAGAACTGCATGAAGAAGATAAATGAGCTCCGTCATCAAAAAATGAAAATTAAAGCTAGCGAAGGAGGGAAAAGTGGATATGAATGAAATGTTAATAACATGTACTATTGTCATGATTAAATTCATACAATTATATTAAAAATCACTCCGAATTTGTGCATTCCATCCATCAACTCTGACTTCAAGCATAATTTGGATTCAATTTCAAACCCGATATGATTTTGTGACCGTAGATCTAAAACGTTGTGGGCAGCTAGATTTCATTGGGTGGAAAAAAGTGCATTAACGTATGGGCTTCTTATAGACAAGATCTGTTTAATAAAATGAGATCACACAAATCTGCAACATCGAGTGAGAAAGGGGTAGTTACACGAAGGGATATTTTGCACCTGATGACACATAATGTCCACTTAGTTTTTTGAATGATTGCCAGATCTTGCAATATAGATGGCGTGTGCTTGGGGTAAAGGTTTTTATGTGTTTCTGGTCTATAGGAGCTGTTCTTGATTTAATATTTATATTTCTGATATAAATGAAATTTTTCTTTTTTCTGCCTCAAAAATAAACCGTTGGGAAAAATTTAAGTCATTAAGTGCATTTTGTTTTTGGTATCGATAAGAAAAGATAATTGTTGATGAATTTACAACACTATTCGATCGATTTTTAAAGAAAGAATTAATTAACAATATCGTCACCAAACCATTACCAAGATTTTAAAATTTGGAAAATAATTTAAACTTTGAGAAATAATAAGGGTTGTGGATCATATAGCCATGCGCAAGAGAACATTTGATAACATTTGGCTCCAAGAGGGATACCATTTCCTAGCAGAATGGTAAGAACACAACCAATTGCCTTCCGTTGGGTTTATGGAGTCATCGACTAGGTGGTGACATTTGGTTATTGAATTGGAACATTCCATGTGCGAGAATTTATTTTCGTACCAATATCGATATAAAAATTTGTTAGAAAGGACAATTCAAAATAATTTGAAATTAACGATAGGAAAAGTAGGGAAATTTTATAAGTCTAAATTATTTGAGTTCACCACCATTTTATGTTGAATCATTTATGTTCAGAGCATTATCAGGGTTATTATTTCTTCCGACGCTTGAAAAATGGGAGATGCATTAGGAATAAAGAGTAATAGGTATGAAACATTGCATGAAAAACTAGATAGACTCCTAGGTTTAGTGGCATATATGTAGGTGCGACTAACTTGAATCGAAGAAAAACTAGCCATCATGCTAGGGATTTATGAAGAAGTTCGTGAGGCATGCGTAGAAGAAGTTGTAGAGAGAATTCCTTCAAAGGATTCTAATAACCTCCCAGAGGGGATAATTATATTAATGGACTCACAGGTTCAACATTTGAGGACTAGTTGAATAATAACTGTGGTATTCCAATGATTTTAGAATTATGAAATTTTCTGAAGAAGGATGTAAAAATTGAAAAAGAATCATGAAAATAGGAAAAATAGTTTAATCTTTGCTACCCTTATATACAAATAATTGTAAATTCTTTTATATGACAATTTCCTTCCTCAATTAGAAAATGTTTTCTTGGCTTTAGCCAGAAAGATTTTGACATTGTTTGTATATTAAAGGTGCATGAAATGACCAGTATGTAAGGGGTTAATTTTGTGGTGTTGTTTTGGGCAAGAAATCCACATATATGTAATATGTTTTAATGGTTCTATTGTTTATGTGCAAACACAATTTTAAACATGAACCCTCTTACACTGTCAAAGTGTTTATTTGTTTTAAATATATCGTTATTGATCAATTACGTGAATGCAATATTGTTTAATGATCAAGAGAGTAGGACCATGTAAGATTTTGTAATTCGACAAATGAGATGATATTGAATACATAATTACTTATGTTTTTTGGGATAAAGGTCGTATCATAAACCAACACTTTTCACACGACAATATACTTAATGGTAGTTACTATGCTAAGAACTCATGATGTAAGGACTCTAAAAAAGAAATATAAGTATCTTAGGGTCCAACCCTAACACCATTACTATAAGTGGTTGATGTGCATTATAGAAAAGGGACCAAAATTATTTATAAATAAACCATAGTTAACAAATGAAGTGGTTAACTCGTGTCATGCAAGGGACCACTTGTAGTTAGGGTTTTGGATGTCATAATTCTATAAATAGTCTTGATAGCAAGGGAAGAAGCATCAATTTTATTGTAATTGAGATCTGCTTTGTTGGAGGTTTCCCCCTTGAAGAGGCAAGTGAACATTATATTATGCTTCTGAATACTAAAATATATTTACATCTTGTCTTAATTCATGTGATATTTTTGTATTTGTGGAAATATTATTTTGCATTTCTGACATTCTTTTATTCTCGCGAGTCAAGTGCATAATAAGTGATATCATAGCACTTTCGAGGGTTAGTTGTACCTCCAATTTTGGAAGAAGTTTTTTTATGCTAGAAACGTGTTTCAACATCTCTAAGCCATGGGATCTGTCATTGAGGGCGTAACCTTGCGGATTTTGGTAGGCATCCACACGAGAACTACAAGAGGTGGTCACACTTGTTGGACTCCCTTGTAACCACTGTGGGTACCCCTTCGAGTAGTAGTGCATTAGACAGAATCGCGTATATACTACACTTCGACCTTAGACAAGTTGTCGTTTATATTTCTGCTATAGTATAATGAGAATAACACTTGGGGAGATTACTCGTTCATACAGAAGGGTAGTCGAGAAGTATGGCTAAGGGTATGGTTGATCCTATTTAGTTTGTAGAAATTCCTTGTAGATTCAAACTGCTTATGTAATTCTCTAAAATAAAATATTTGAATTTACTCTACTCATCGGTGGAAACAATTAATTGATCGAGAAATCACAAAACATGAGACGCGATTCAATCACATATGCTCAAATATTTATCTAAGGGGAAAGATTGATGACCAAAACCCCTTTCTACCTGTATATTGCATTAGATCAGAAAAATACAGAATAAAATACAATGCTTGTTCAATCTGAACAATCTTTGCACAGTACAACCTATCTCTCTGCCTCCTAAGCTAACTCTAGCCAATACTTAGCCAATTTTGGTGCCCTCCAAGCTCCTCTTTCCTTGCGTTGTTTCTCAAGGAATTATCCCTCTTTTAATGAGCGAATTACCCATCTTGAATTGTACAATCCCTATAGGCCCTTCTTTGGCTACATGCACCACCTGCACAACTTGGAAAATTATACAACTAATATTACACTACCCTTGAACTCCAATCTCAACTGGGTAGCCCAAATTTCATGCATCCATGAGTTAATTATGGTTGATTTATCAATTAACTAGTCGAACACATAAAGCTGCACCCCACTACTGGACCTCTTACTAGTTCCTCCAACAGTTGGAACTAGTTTAAATGACATTAACTCAGTTTAACTAAATTAAACTGTTACAACTCAAATTAAACTCAACATAGGCTCCTAAAATTAGGAACCACTCTACATCACTCAAGTTACGCCTTCAACTCGAATAAATTGAGCCATCTAACTGAAATTAACTTATTTACCTCATTCTTATTGTCTTGTGATGTGGAATTACAATTTTCTCCTAAGTTAATTCAAGGGAAAATTAAATCAAGATTTTTCTTGTTTCCATTTTCAAAACTCCCTCTCAATAAGAAAGGGATTATCTATTGCCTCGATCTTGCCTCCATGGAACTTGGATTTTCGTTTTGACAATACCTTTATCAAAATATCTACATACTATTCCTCTGTAGCAATGTACTCCAACAACATGATTATCCTTTGCACACAATCTCGTAGATGATTATACCAGATGTCGATATGCTTGAATCGATCATGAAAAATTGGATTCTTAGAGAGTACAATACAACACTATTTGTCACAGTAAATAACTATAGGATTCATCATCTAATCAAATAACTAACAAGAATCTTCCTCATCTAGATAACTTCACAAGTTGCTTGACTAGCATCTATGTACTTTGCTTTTGTTGAACTGAGTGCAACTGATCTCTGCTTCCTGTTATACCAGGAAACTGTAGCTACCTCGATACTAAAGATGCCTCCTGATGGTCTCTTCCTATCTGATGGACTACATGCCCAATCTACATACATGAAGCCTTCCAACATCACTCCCTTTGTCCGCATGTACCAAACACCAAACTGAGTGGTGCCTCTGAGGTATCTCAACACATGTTTTGTTGCTTTCCAATACAGTTCAGTTGGATTAACCATTGCTTGACTAATATGGTTAAATTCATAACACATGTCTAGTCATGTGTTGACCAAATACATAAGTGAACCCACAATTTGCCTATAAATAGTAGCCTCCACTACTTCACCTGAGGTAACATCTTCCTTCCTCCAATTCCCTACTAGAGGAGTCTCCATGGGTTTGTTGTTCTGCATGACGAACTTTCCTTGAGAGACAAATAGTTCCCCATCTCTTTGCCATACTTCCATACCGAGGAAATAATGCATGAGCCCCAGGTCCTTCATCTTGAATTCTCTTGCAAGATCCTCTTTGCAAGATTTGACTAGCTTCTCATCCCCTGTTAGAATTAAATCATCGACATATAACACTATAATCAATAATTTACCTTCAACCACAACATGATAAATATTTTCATCTATTTCTCTTTTGGTGAATCCCAACCTGGTAAAATAGTTGTCGATCTTGACGTACTAAGCACAATGTTCTTTTCTCAATCCATAAAGTGCTCGCTAGAGTCTACACACATCATAGAAAATTTTAGGCGAGAATGTTTGCCCTTTGGCAAAATTAAGGGGTTTTAAATTTTTAGTGGGCGAATATTTTGTATCATAGCACATTTTTACAAATCACCTCAAATAGCCCACCTTATTTTAAGGGAGAGGGTAAAAAAGGTAAATTTAGCCCTTGAAACGAGGAGTTACAACCTTCCATTCACCTATTTTCAAGAATAGGTTTTATTTAAGTGAATCCATTCGCCTATTTTCAAGAATAGGTTTTATTTAAGTGAATCCTTTCGCCCATTTTCAAGAATAGGTTTTATTTAAGTGAATCTATTTGCCCATTTTCAAGAATAGGTTTTATTTAAGTGAATCCTATGGGCCAAATACCATATTTATAAAAGAGGTATGGTAAATTAATAAAATATAAATAAATGAGAGGTATGGTAAATAAATAAAACATTTTTTATATTTACTCCATAAGTCACCTTATATACATGCAAGGGTGTAAACAAATAAAAATATAAGTAAAGTGGAGGTATGGTAAATAAATAAAAATATTTTTATACTTACTCAAAACTTATGGTAAATAAATAAAAATATAAATAAACTAGATGTATGGTAAATAAATAAAACGTCCTTTTATATTTAGTCCATAACCCTTGTTCTATTTATGAAGGCTCAAGAAAGAGGTTTTATTTAAATGAATCCTATGGGCCAAATGCCATATTTGTAAAAGAGGTATGGTAAATTAATAAAAATATAAATAAACGAGAGGTATGGTAAATAAATAAAACATATTTTTTCTATTTACTCCATAAGTCACCTTATATTTCGAACACTCAAAAAATGCGTTATATTTAGGTGAAACCTATGGGCAAAATACTACGGGACAAATACCATGGACTAGATTGTTATTAATACCATGCAAAAAAAACATTATTAACCCTAATATTAGTATTAATAAAAATAAAAATGGCACATGGTATTGACCCATGGTATTCACCAAAATGGCACATGGTATTGACCCATGGTATTCACCAGGAATGTAGCCTATTTAAATGGGGGAATTAAACTAGCATAGATCCATATTTACTTTGGATCTACTAAGCCACGAGAGGTATCAAATATCGTGATATGCAAACTAGCATAGAGTGAAAAAATATTTTATCCCTCTCTGGGCTTGGTGGATCAAGAGTAAAAATGGATGTTGTAATTTAATGTATGTTAAACATTTTAGCTTGGTTAAAATAAAAAATAAAATAAAATTCAACTATTAATTTTATTAATTTTTATAAATTACTAATAGTAATTTTTAAGCTCCAGGGTTATGATAACCCATGGTATTGACCCATGGTAATACCATGGTATTCATGTGAGCATAGACTATTTAAAGCAGAAATTCTATCATCTTAGATCCATCTTAATTCTAGGTCTACCAAGTGCTCAGAGGGATAAATAGATTTCATCCCCCTAAGAGTGGTAGATGTGGAGTTAAGATGGATATAGGTTGGTTTTTATGATAATGAAGATATTAAATAGACTTAGGAAATTATATTGTAAAAACATCTTAAGGTGAATGGTTAAAGCATAGACATTGGACAAGTATATTTGTATACTTCTATTTTAAACTGAAATAAATCCAGGGTTGAAAGGAATGGATTGATTGCACTAGTCATCCTTCTATAACTTTCCAACATATGTTGGAGTAAACAGATTGTAATTTGGGTAATTTTTCTAACTGCACATAGGAACATACTTGTGTATTGGCAGGGTGGTTACGAGGTCCCTAGAAGTGATGAATTTGAATTTTTCTTGGTTTTATATATAGTATTAGGTCTTTTCTCATGCTTTCTATGAATGAAACAGGTGAATTTTATCCTACACCCACTAGGTTATCGATATGTAATTTCAGTAATTTTGATTTCAAAAGATATTTTAAAGAAATGCAATGATTTCGTTTGTGTATTCAATAAAAACAATATTCTAATGGAATTATGAATTTGTGGTTTACCTATATAGATTCCATGGAGAAGAGTTAGTGGTGTGACATCAATTGTCCTCAAGCAGAGGCTTTAGTTTTACTCTTTTTGGAGTAGGAAGATTGGAAAGTCTTGTGATCCTTGAACTATGTTACAAGGTAGAAACCCAACGGGGTAGGGTAGGTGCATCCCCACAAAGGGGTCACAAATACCAAAGTTGGTATTGGCTAGTGCCTTGAGCTAGAAAATTTCCTTTACCCTTGTATTAACAGTGAATCCAGACAGGATTATAATATTATCTTTATAAGATTTATATTAGTTAAGATTGATGAATAAAATTCATGAGACATGAGCTAGGATGTCCTTGCAAGGTGGTTTTTGATTATTGGAAGCTATGATGGCCATTATGTTAGGCTAGGTGGTCGCACTCCCTTGATCGTGAGCATGATTGTGATCAAGATGGTAGAATTCATAGTTTGGATTGATTGTTTAGCAGTGATAATTAGTGGGCTCATTCACAAAAGCTTCTATTTCACTAATCCTTTTTATAGAGTTGTCAGATTCAATTTCCAAAGGTTTTAATTACACTATAGAGTTGAGTTCTGAGAGAGTTGTGATTCACAGTGTGAAGTATAGCAGCTATGACACTTGAATGAAGACAAGCATAGTAGATGTATCAGAATCTGTTATAAGCTTACCTACATATTATAAGGGACATGGTTGGCTTTTTTATAATTTTATAAACAAGTTCCATTTCGTGGAAATGTGAAAAAAACAATGATATTGCCACCATGTGGCTCTTTTCATATATGGTTTTATACTTTTTCAAAAAATTCTCTAAGAGTTCACAATGCTAAGATTCACTAGGACCTTACAAAGTTTTATTATTTAGTGAAAGATTCACCAAGATCTTATAAGATTTTATAATTAATTGAGTAAAATATTCGCCATGCCTGGTGAGAGATTCGCCAAAAAATTATATATACATATTATATTATTGATAAAATCGCCTTCCATTTTTCCTATATACCATGGAGATTCACCCGTTTATTATACATATAAATTTGGGGGGGTTCTTAAAATTTTCCCTGATGGGTAGCCTTATATTATGGAACTCTTGAGAGAAATTTATAGTTCCTCCATTTTCAACCATCACTTGACATTCGGGTGCTGGATATAGGAAGCAATTCAATTCCTTGGCTATCTTACAATGAATAAAATTATGGGTACTACCCGAATCAATCAGAACTATTACCTTTTTCTTCTTGACATATCCTTCTATCTTGAGAGTTTGATGAGTAGTAATTCTTACCGATGAATTACAAGATATGTTTGGATTCATTTCTTATTTCCTTGGGGTTGGATCTTGGTGTATATCCTCCTCTTTTGACGTTTCTTGTTCCTTTTTGTTGACACCTAATATTTGGGACTAGGTAAATCCATGTAAATGTTGTAAATATAAAATAAATGGAATTGGAAGATGAAGAGACATTGGGATATGAAACTCAATTGTCTCCCTCTCCATGTATATATCTTTTATGAAACCAGCTCAAGAAAAGATAGAAAAGATAGATCAACGCCTTAGAATTTAGCCTCTTCGAGGGGGCAACCTCCTTTACATTACATAAATGAACAATTCTTCGATGATACAAATGACAAAACCTCCTTTCTATATATAAGAGTCTAGGGAGTCACAATATAATCCAGCCGACCTAACAATAATAATATAAAGCCACAAAAATATAACAATAGAGGGATTCTATGGGGCACAGAAATAACAATATGGGGGTAATAGGGGCACAACAATACAAATAAGGGGTATAACTACAATAGTAATGGGGTAATCACTAGTATTATAGGGACCCAACATGCCCCTCTCCTTCAAAAATGTGTTGTCCTCAACGCTTGAGTAGTTCTGGATACTTCTGCATAAAATTCTCATCCTCCCATGTGGAATCTTCAGCGGATAAGTTCTTCCACTTGATAAGATACTCTGAAATTGATCGATTTCGTAGCTGTCGAGTTCTTGTTTCTATGACTGCTTCCGGTTCCAATATAATTTTTCCTTCCGCGTCAAGTTCTGGCAATATTGTATGAATTGGGAGCTTGTCACCTATAACCTTCTTTAAACATGAAACATGGAAAACTGGGTGCAATCGAGAAGCTGCAGGAAGCTCCAATTTGTATGCCATAGTACCAATCTTTTGCAACACCTTCTACAGACCATAATACTTTGGTGATAATTTATTATCCTTCTTAGCTTGCTTTAGGGACATTTGCTTATATGGTTGTAGCCGTAGGAATACCCAATCACCTACATCAAAACTTCTTTCACTGCGATGTTGATCTGCCTGTTGTTTCATTCTATTTTGTGCCAACACGAGGTTATCCTTTAAGAGTTGGAGGACTTGTTGTTGATGTTCGATGTGATGTTCCACTGCCTGAACCTTAGAATTTTGTCTTAAATATGATGTGATGGATGGTGGTTGATACCCATAAAGTGCCATAAATGGGGTTATTTTTGTTGTTGTATGGAAGGAAGTGTTATACCACCATTCAGCCAGAGACAACCATTTGACCCATTGTGTCTGTTTATCAGATACAAAGCAAAGAAGATATCCTTCCAAACATTTGTTTACTATCTCAGTTTGCCCATCAGATTGAGGATGATAAGATGAGCTATGAGCTAACTGAGTACCAAGACAAGAAAATAATTCTATCCAAAAATTTCCAGTGAAAATAGGATCTCTGTCACTTACAATAATCTTTGGGTTTCCATGCAGCTTTTGAACTGTTTCCATAAATGCAGTAGAAACTGTACTAGCTTTAAGTGGATGTGATAATGCACAAAAGTGTGCATACTTGGTAAGTCTGTCAACTACCACCATGATGACACTCTTTCTCTCAGACTTGGGTAAACCTGTGATAAAATCCATTGAAACCTCGTCCCTAACGTTGGCTTGGAATGGATAAAGGTTGTAATAGACCCGGTGTCTTAATTGTTTCAACTTTATTTTGCTGGCAAACCAAACATTCCGCCACAAACTTTTGAATATCTGATTTAAGGCCATCCCAAAAAAATTCCTTCTTAACCTTGTGGTAAGTTTTTAAAAATCCTGAGTGCCCTCCTAAGGGAGAAGTATGCAGTTCCATAAGAATCTTTTGTTTTAGCTGGGAATTCTTACAGAGGTATAAGCGATCTTTGTACCATAACGAATCATTTTTCGAGCTAAATGTATCAGAAGTACTGGAATCTTGTTGTAGCTTTCGAATAAGTGCCCACACTTCTTCGTCATTCTTCCATTCCTCCCTTGCTTCGTTTATCCAATCTGGTTGGATAATAGAAATGGCACACAACAATGCTTCCACATCCTCATCCTTTCTTGAGAGTGCATCTGCCACCACATTTTGCTTCCCTTTTTTGTAGATGATTTCAAAGTCATAACCCAACATCTTTGTGACCCACTTTTGTTGCTGTTTAGAGGATAATCTTTGTTCTAAAAAGTATTTAAGGCTATCATGATCCGTTTTTACCTTGAAGTGTCTTCCCATTAGGTAGGGTTGCCATTTCTTAAGTGCATGGAGTATTTCCAACATTTCCTTCTCATAAATAGCTTTGCTTAAAAACTTTCCCTTGATTGGACGACTTTCAAAAGCAATGGGTCTTTCATCTTGCATTAGAAAAGCACCAATTCCATTTCCTGAAGCATCACATTCCACAATAAGGGTTTTTGTGAAGTCCGGTGTAGCTAAGATCGGTGCTTGGCACATTGCCTCTTTAAGATGTTCAAAGGCCTTTGTTGCTTCCGGAGTCCATGAAAATGAATCTTTCTTCAATAATGTTGTTAGAGGTGCTGCTATTCTCCCATAATTCTTAACAAACTTGCGATAATACCTTGTCAACCCAAGAAATCCTCGCAGATGCTTTATGGATGTGGGGATTTTCCATTCCTTAATGGCTTTAATTTTTCTAGGGTCTACCTTAACTCCTTCATGAGATACAATATGACCCAAATATTCCACCTCCTGGACTCCAAAGAAACATTTGGATCTTTTTGCATATAATTGTTTCTCCTCCAATAGTTGTAGAACCCTGTCAACATGTTCAACATGATCCTTCCAAGACTTGCTGTAGATTAGTATATCATCAAAAAATACTAACACAAATTTTCTAAGGAATGGTTTGAAAATTGAATTCATCAAACCTTGAAATGTTGAAGGTGCATTGGTAAGGCCAAAAGGCATGACCAAAAATTCATAATGACCCTCATGAGTTCTAAATGTTGTTTTTAGAATGTCTTCAACCTTCATTTTGATTTGATGATATCCCGAACGAAGATCCAACTTGGTGAAGCAAATTTATCAATGCAATTCATCGAGTAATTCATCAATAACAGGAATGGGGAACTTATCTTTAATAGTGAGCTTGTTGAGCTCCCTATAATCCGAACACATGCGCCATTATCCATCCTTCTTGTGCACCAATACTACTGGCACTGAGAAAGAACTTTGACTCAGTTGAATTATACCAGCCTCTAGCATTTCTGCAACCATACGTTCAATTTCACTTTTTTGGACATAGGGATATCTGTACGGCCTGATGTTTGGAGGAACACTTCCTGGAATCAGATGAATAACATGATCATGATCACACATAGGTGGGAGACCCTTGGGAGTCTCAAATACCTTGGAATGATTTTCCAAGACTTTTTGGAGATCTGGAGATATAGATGATTCCAATGTGGAAACATCTAGCGGGCATAATTGTGCAATTACACCTCTTTGCTCCTTTTTTAGAAGCTTTGTCATACCATGAGAGCTGATTATCTTTCCTGGTTTCCCTGCAATACCCCTTAATTCAACTTCCTTTCCTTCTGTATAAAATTTGATGAAAAGTTCTTGAAAATTAAAAGCTATTGTACCCAAGGATTGTAGCCATTGGACTCCTAGTACAACATCTGCACCTCCCATTGGAATGGAAAGCATTGGGCTAGTCAATACATATTCTCCCATGGACAGCTTGATATTATGGCACTTTCCAGAGCAATTTATTGTTCCTCCATTTGCAATAATCACTTGACACTCTGGTGCTGGATATAGGAAGCAATTCAATTCTTTTGCTACCCTACAATGAATAAAATTGTGAGTGCTTCCTGAATCAATCAACACTATTACCTTTTTCTTCTTGATTTGTCCTACTATCTTGATGGTTTGAGGAGTGGTAATTCCTGCTAATGCATTACAAGATATGGTCGGATTTATTTGTTCTTCATCTAGGCTTTGTTCCTGAAGTATATCTTCTTGTTTTGACCTTTCTTGCTCCTTTTCTTCTTCCTCTTCACAATCTATGTAGAATAATTTCTTCTCAGCACACTTATGACCTTTAGTGTATTTGCTATCACAACTGTAACAAAGCCCTTTTGCTCTTTTTTCTTCCAATTGTTGTGGTGTCAACCTTATAGGTTGTGGAAGACTACGGGTAACAACACTTCCGTCTTTATAGTTGTGAGTGGTATGCTTCCTAGTTGCCATAATTTTGCTTTCCATTTTTCTTGCTAACCTGAATGCCTTCTCTAATGAATCAGGTTCCCAAAGGCGAACAAATGTTGGATATTATCCTTTAAAGACCCTATGAACACATCAATCCTATGCTCCTTTGGAATATCTTTTACCCTTATGTTCAATTTTTGGAACTCCTCAATGTGCTCCATTATTGAACCCTTTTGTTTGAGACTTATCAATTGGCTAAAAAAAGTGTTGCTTTTTGTATCTTCATAATGTGCTATCAAATTTTCCGTAAAAATTGCCCAAGTGATAAATTGTTTACGAGAGCAAAGCCATTGATACCATACAAACTAATTTGGTTCCAAATATACAGTTGCCATACGTACCTTTTGTGCGTTTTGCACATTATTGAGATCGAAGAATTGCTCCATCTGTAATATCCATGTGGAAGGATCCTTGCCATCAAACTTCCTCATATCGATTTTTGGAATATGGTGATTCTTCGATCCAACATTAGCATCTATGAAATCATGATTAACATTTCTTTTGTTCTCATCATGAGTTTCCTTTACTACCTTTTCACCATTAGTGACCCTTTCTTGTAGCAACTTCTTCAATTCTTCCATGTCTGTCTTCATATCTATCTTCAAATATGCCATGTCTCTCTTCAAATATGTCTTTGAATCATCCATCTTAGCTTCCATGCCCTTTATCTTAGATTCCACGCCATTTATCTTAGATTCCACGCCACTTATCTTGGCTTCTGTTAGCTTTTGTGAGCGTGACATTTGTTGCACTTGTTCTTGTAATTTTGATATATCATGTAGCATTTCTTCCTCTTCTTCATGGGTCATGCTAGAGCTTTCAGGTTCCTTACTAGGTGTTTGCATTTTCTTTCCTCGGGGCATCAGTTACTGATAATAATGATTTACTATGCCCTTTGAATTTCGTTAAACCAAGCTTACACAAAAATTAAAAAAAAAAACTACACAACGTTTTTCACTTTATAGAAGCTTGATATTGAATCTGATGTATCTCTGTAATTTCAGATCATCCAATTCTGAAATTGCTACCTGTAGTAGCCTTTTGCGTCCTCTTTCCAATGCCACAAGTCTGAGCCAAATTGGATTCACCAAGGAAGAGTTATGTGAAATCTCCCACAGTGACCTATTTTTAGACTAGTTTAGTAGAGCGAAATTTTACGACGTGCCACGAGTCACTATTTCAACCTTTGAATCTGAAACACACACACAAGAACTAAAGTTTGTCCTCTTTCTGTACCTTCTTACGAAATTTCAATCCGATCCCCAGAGAGAAGGTTATGACGATTTTCCCCAGGTCACCTGTTTTGAATGTAATTCAGGAGTCTGCAAAAATACCAAATTCCTCAGATCATATCTCCGCAAATATCGCGCAAAAAGCTCTGAAATTCAGACCCAAGGTTCAGCGTGATTTCTTCTCAAATGGATTTTTCTTGCGACTTCTGAAATGTCACAGAAAAAAAATTATAGCGAAAATGCCACAATGACCTGTTTGGAGCAGTGAAACCCTAGAATCCAAAGCTCTGATACCAAATGTTATGAAACCAGCTCAAGAAAAGATAGAAAAGATAGATCAACGCCTTAGAATTTAGCCTCTTCGAGAGGGCAACCTCCTTTACATTACATAAATGAACAATTCTTCGATGATACAAATGACAAAACCTCCTTTCTATATATAGGAGTTAGGGAGTCACAATACAATCCAGCCGACCTAACAATAATAATATAAAGCCACAAAAATAACAATAGAGGGATTCTATGGGGCACGGAAATAACAACATGGGGGTAATAGGGGCACAACAATATAAATAAGGGGTATAACTACAATAGTAATGGGGTAATCACTAGTATTATAGGGACCCAACAATATCCATGTTTTATATTAATGCAAAGAATCAATTGATTCATGGAGTTACTCCTGGCCTAACATGGTATCAAAGCCAACCCCCATTTTTAGAATTTTCTGCAATGTAAGTCCTGCTAATTTCCTGCCATTATTCTCTATCTCTATGCTATATTCTGCGTTGAATTATTTGTGCATTAGTCTTATTCTCTGCGAATTTTGGAATGTCACATTTGATTGAAGGTTATGTTGAGAGAAAGGTTGAAATTACTTATTTGAGCATTGAAATTGTCTTTGTGCATAATTTATTCACTGTAGTATTCTCTACAATGGATATTTTTTTGTTGGTGACAACTAACTATTTGATTATGGTCACAACCCCTAGTGAACCCGACATGAAACAAAAATGTGGTGAAGCTAACTTGTGAACCAGACTTGTGAACGGTCATTGAGGAAGTCCTAGCATGCGTTGAGAATAGCTATTCAAATCTTGAAGTCGTAGAAACATGCATCAATTTTGTAAGACATTGAATGGTGAACTAACAATGTTCCTTTGTGTTGCGAGTTTTTTTTAATGACAATTCATTGAAGTGAATATTGTTCAAGATGATTTGTTAAAGAATTAACTTGGTATGATGCAAGTAATTTTTTTGATGACCATGTGCATTGGTGTGAGTGCCATATGTGCCTTAGTGTTGAATTAATTTTTATCATATGTTAAGTATTTTTAATGTCAAGTTCCTTTCATCATTCATTGAAGCGATATACATTAAAGGGAGCATATACTATTTATTATATGTTGAAGCCATTATTTAAACATTATGATGGGAATATGTACATTGAATTCCTTATGTATGGTATATGATGGAATTTCCATGACATACATTTTATGATATATATTATAGCTGATGAGTGGTGGTTTATATGTTCACATTAAACTATTGACATTTTATAGTGAAGAGTGAAGTTTGGAGTGAGGTTTGTAAATGAGTTTGGTAAGAAGGAAAATTGCAGTTGCAATTATTTTGGAAATCAAAAGCACATATCATTTTTTGATTATGCATTCACTCATATCCATAGTGGGAGTAGCTATATATAGTTAAGGGAGCTGCATGAGTGGTCCAGGAAGATAAAACACACCCTCATTTTCAATGATTTTTGGAAAGGAATTTGTGAAGAAGAAGGAGACAATGCACTTCAAAAGACCACTTTAGACAAGAAGATTTCCATTTGGGAAAACAAGAACTGCAAGGCCTACGCTTTGATTGTAATATCCATAAATTAAGAGGGGATTCATCATATTTTTCCATTTTTAAATGCATTTGAAGCCTTAAAGAAGTTGAAGGAATTGTATGGCTCACACTTTGAGCTTGAAGTTGTTCAATTGGTGATTACGTTGTTAAATCTTGAGTTGAATAATGATGACCCTCTTACCCTATCATTAGAAGAAGTATCCATTATGCATGACATAAAAGACACTACTATTGAAATGTATATTCCTCTCATAGCTTATGTTAAGGCAGTATATCCCACGTATTCACATTATCTTGGGTCATTGCAAACGAGTGGAAAACTTAAGGAGATTACCTTTGACTCCCTTGAGAAGATATTTTCTGAAAGAGAGAAGGATTTTGGGAAGAAGAGGAATCCTCATTCTTCTAAAGAAGTTTTGTTTCTTTCACAAACAGATAAGAATCATGCACAAGATCCTTTTAGAGGAAGAGGTGGTCGAAGAGCAAGAGGAAGGAAGAATTTTAGAGGCAGGGGGAGCAAACACTTCCAAGGAGAAAGTTTTGATATTCATTGCATACGATGCAATAGAGATGTACATGATGCTTCCACATGTAAGCTTCCTTGGGACATGATTAAGAAGGAAAGAAATGAAGAAAATGGTAAAGCACATGGTAAAGGGAAAGGAAAAGCACTTGAGTCGTCTCATTATTTTTTGGAACATTGTATGTTGGAGTAACTAAAGACTTATGCAATGCTTCAGTTGCTTCAGGGAAAGATGCTTGGTTTCTTGATTCAGGAGAAACTTTCCACATGAATTTTAGAAGATATTTCTTTGAAGAATTCACTAATAATTTTGGTGGAGAAATATAATTTGTCGAAATGTCAAATCTCAAGCCATTAGGTCATAGCACTATCACGCTCAAATTTTTTGGTCTTCGAGACTTTCTTTTACATGATGTTCTATACCTCCCGAGTTGAGGAGAAACTTGTTGTCTTTGGTCCACATCTTCCAGCAAGGACACTCCATTCATGATGGTAAGGTTGAAGTCAGAAAAGCATCATATCACTCACTTGACATGAATGGGATAACATAAGAAAGTGTTAGGAAGATGCAAGGAAACTCTGCTCATGCACAAAACTTTTCATACAATTCCCACTATAATGTACCTCTTGACCCTACCCTGCTAATTAGGTACTAGGTCCCATATTCTGGTAATTTTTTCTTCGTTTACTGTTCAGATCCTCTCATGGACAACAAAAGTTTTAGTCTGTCATTATATAAACACTAATATTTATATACAACACTCATGGCCTTAACCATTGAACACAGTAGAAGTGGATCCACGATGTGGACTTTTAGGACCATCATTAAGCTTAATTTACAAATTGTGGAGAAGGACTAATCCTGGCATGCCACTCATAAAATTTATTGGTTAATCTCCACAAGCATTAATGGACTCATTATCTTAAGTATTTTACAGTTAGCTTGTCCATGTGTCAAGATCATAATTCTATAGACATAGGCAAAAGGATTACTGATATTACTCTTAAGAAACATGCATAATGCTAAAGTAGCCTCATTGAGTACACATGAAATAGATAATCTAACCATCATAGACTATACCCTTAAATGCATTATACCATACTGATCCACATGCATCTATGTCTCATGCACCACTATTTTCCATGTTAAACTAGAGACATTAAATAACATTAAATACATACTATGTTCCTTCACTAACATAATGATGATCACCTTTAGGTTCACTAGATATTTCACTCATCCACATGCATAAGAATGAAATCAATTACATGAATAAAAATAGCATCATCAACATATATCTTACACAATATGAGTAAAGAACTAGAACACCTCAATGGATGCAACTCATCTTATAGTACTTAATGCATAGATTAAATAACATGAACCTCAGGATCTACAATTTCAGACTTAGAACCAAAATAATTTATCATGTATAGTTATCATTCTCCTATACAAATATCACACCTACAACTAAACATATATTCTGAAAGAATTGGGGTAATATACAAGGTAAGGAACAATCTATAGTACATTCCACACATATGAAACCAACTAAAACATCACTTGGAGAGCGGAGCACCACCACCCAACAATGAATCACTTGTGATTCCCCCCTGGGACGGTGTTCTTGCCATGGATCAACTGCCTCCAATTGATCTATGCAATGGGTATTTAATACCCTCTTTCATGATATAGTTTCCATTAGCGGGATCCCGCTTTTATGGATTTTATCCATTTTCCTAGGTCTTTTTTAGAAAAGCTTGCCTTTATCTCCAGTGAGGCTTTTCCTCATAAAATATTTCCTTTATCTCCCACAAATATTTTATGTTTTTCTTGATGGATATTTATCTCCAATCCATCTAGGCTTATCTAGAATCACATCTAGAAGTTTATCATGAAAGATTTATCCTATCCCATTCCTCAATGGGATTTCACAATAATCTCATCTCTTGGTGTCTCACTTTTCCAAATGATCAATTTATTAATTATTTCATAATGTATTTGCTTTTGATGTTACACATCACACCTAGCTTTCCTAAAATTAGGTTACAATACTCTGACACACAAGAGAGAGGTGTTACACCCACTATGATGAAGGTACATTTCCATCAAGTCTTTTATGGCATGATATATTTGGAAACTTGAACAATGAAAACCTCTATTTATTGAAGAAAAATGGTGTTGCTAGTTTGCCTACAATTCCTAAGAGACTTAAGCAATGTCATGCTTGTATCTTAGGAAAGAATGACAAAGAGTCTTTTCACAATTCTCATTAAAGAGCACATAAAAAACTTGAACTCATTCGTTCTAATTTATGTGACCCAATGCATGTTCCTTCTACAAATGGTAATAAATATATGATGACATTTACTGATGACTACACTAGAATGTGTTGGGTTTATTTATTAAATAACAAATCTGAAGATTTTGAGACATTAAATAGCTTTCATGCATTGATTAAAAATGATGCATAGTCTCATATTGGCTCTATTAGTATTGATAATGGAAAATAATACACTTCAAATGAATTTTAAAACTATATTCTCTAGCGTGGGATAAATCATAAACAAATTTTCCTTATAATCCCCAACAGAATGGAGTAGCTAAAAGAATGAATAGGACAATATTAAATATCGTATGTTCGATGAAGTGTTTCAAGAATGTTAAGTTGATGCTTTGGGTTGATGTAGTTCTATGTGTTGTGTATATAAATAATAGGTGTCCATCTAATGCTATAAAAAATAAGACTCCCTATGAAATGTTGTATGGCCACATTCCTTCGGTGAGACATCTCAAGATTTTTGGTTCCACCTGCTATGCCTTGATACCTAAAGAATAGAGAAAAAAAATTAGTGCAACGAGTCACATATGTATCTTCTAAGGGTACTCAAATAACACCAAAGAATATTGTTTCTATGATTAAGCGAATAAGAAGTTTATAATATCTAGAGATGTGATATTTCTTTAATCTTCCAAGATTGACAATGTTGTTGAGTAGCAACTTGATTTCTTAGAAAGATCCAGACATGCAAAGTGTTTTCAAGAGTTTTATAATGAGATTCCACATATTGAAGGGGGGATCCCTATATTGGATTACTATGTGGAATCTTCTTCTGAATCATTCTCTCCCCCACATGAAGCTCCAGCCACTGATGACACTTTCAGTGATGTGATTGACGAAATTGGGAGACTACATATTGATTACGCCCCATCTTAGTTAACTGAGAAGCTTGGGCCATCTTATAAAATTCCTCCAAAATGGATGAAAACGACACTTGAAAGTGTTCTTCCTAATGAGGTTGGAAAGACAAGAGTGAGAAGCTCAATCAGACAAAATGGAGAGGAAGTAGAAGATTTTTATTCACCTATTGATATGGATCTTTCTTATCATTGTGTACTGAATTTGTCTACATATTTAAAACCAAAATCCTTCAAAGAATCCACTTCTCATGATGAATGGAAATAAGAGATGTATAAATAACATGATGCTTTGATAAAGAATGGCACCTAGAAGTTGGTTGATCCTCCATTGGGAACCAAACCAATAGTCTGCAAGTGGGTCTTGAAGAACAAGTATAAAGTTGATGACTCACTTGAAAGGAACATAGCTAGGCTTGTGGAAAAATGTTTTGCAACAAAGGAAGGTGTT
This sequence comes from Pinus tabuliformis, assembly GCA_031772625.1. Taxonomy (NCBI): domain Eukaryota; kingdom Viridiplantae; phylum Streptophyta; class Pinopsida; order Pinales; family Pinaceae; genus Pinus; species Pinus tabuliformis. Next base: position 323,221,322 of record CM062819.1, read on the forward strand.
GACTATGAGGACACTTTTTCACCCACAAAAAAATGGGCTACCATCCATAAACTCTTTGCCTTGGCAGCTCAGAACGGTTGGAAGTTCATCAAATGGATGTAAAAACTACTTTCTTGAATGGAGGTATGAAAGAGAATGTCTTTATGTCCCAACGAGAAGGATTTATTGTGAAGGGTTAAGAACATAAAGTATGCAAGATTGTAAAATCCTATATGGCCTCAAGCAAGCACCACAAACCTAGTATGAGAAGTTAATTGAGCATCTTTTGAAACTCAATTTCAAACATTATGATCTTGATGATGAAACTTTGTTTGTCAAGAAAGTTTGAAAAATAGTTTTATACCTTTTGGTGTATGTAGATGATCTTCCGATGACAAGGAACAATGAGAGCTACATTGCATCCATAAAGAAGGAATCGAGGAAAGGTTTTGAAATGAAAAATTTGGGATATGTTCATTACTATATTAATTTTGAAGTAACCCAACATCCGAAGTTTATATTCCTATCTGAGAAGAAGTAAATTGTAGATATGTTGAACAAATTTGGCATGGTTGAGTGACATCCTTTGACTACTCCAATGGAACAAAACTTAAATCTCACATCCATTGAAGGAAACCAATTTAACGATGCAATGACATATATAGAACTCGTAGGAAGTCCCAACTACCTAACTAATACAAGACCAACCATTTCATTTGTTGTTGGAATCCTCTCTAGGTTTATGCAAAAGCCTTGTGAGGGTCACTATTATGCTACAAAAAGATTTCTAATGTAATTAAAGGGAAATCAAGACTTGGGACTCAAATATACACAAGTGGATGACTTCCGCTTGATTGGATACTCTGATTCATATTTCGATGGACATAAAGAAATTGGAGTATATACTTTAGGTTATGTTATGAGTCTTGGATGAGGAGTTCTCTCGTGAAAGTCACCCAAATAATTAGTTCCAACAAATTCCAAAATTGGAGCAGAATACATGCAATCAAATAAAGGAACAAAGGAAATCATGCGGCATAGGAATACTTTGGAATATTTGTAGGACAGATAAGTGCATTCAACTCCTCTTTTGATTGGAAACACTTTTGCAAAAAAGTTGGCTAAGAACGCAAAGTTCCATGATTGAGCCAAGCACATCAATATAAAATACAATCTAGTTCGACATCATGTTGAGGTGCTTAGAATGGAAAATTTTGAAATATTTAGAATAATGCTTGGACTCACCTACATCCCTCGAGATTAAGGGGTGAATGTTGAAACCTAATCTTTGGGATTAGGAAAATCCATGTAAATATTGTAAATAGAAAAATAATGGAATTAGAAGATGAAGAGACATTGGGAGATGAAACCCAATAGTCTCCCTCTCCATGTTACTCCTACCCTGACACTTTTTTTCCTCCTCTTCACAGTCTATGTAGAATTATTTCTTCCTAGAACACTTATGACCTTTAGTATATTTTCTATCATAACTGTAAAACGTGCCTTATGATATTTTTTCGTCCAATTGTTGTGGTGTGAACCTTGTAGGTTGCGGAATGCTAGGCATAACAACACTTCCATCTTCATAGTTATGAGTGGTAAACTTCCTTGTTTCCATAATGTTTCTTTCAACTTTTCTTTCTACCTTAAATGTCTTCTCCAATGAATCGGGTTCCCAAAGGCGAATCTTATTTTCAATGTTATACTTTAAATTCCCTATGAAGACATCAATCCTATGTGCCTATGGAATATCATTTACCCTGATATTCAATTTTTGGAGGTCCTCAATGTGCTCCATCATTGAAACCTTTTGTTTGAAATTTGTCAATTAGATAAAGAAGCTGTTTCTCTTTTTATCCTCATAATGTGTTATCATTTCCTATATAAAAATTTTGTTGGCATTATGATACAGGTATTGTCCTTGATGGAAAGTCACTCAGATGAAAGATAATAGTATAGTAGGTAAACAACAAATAATTATAGATCAGTCTTCACCAAATGAAGAAAGAGAGGTATACACAGGTTCACCATTGACTAAGCCGCGTATACACGCAGGTTCACTAGAAGAAGCTTGATCGGTTGAAGGAAGATCCTTCAACATGAGTAATCAAGAAAGCGGGGGATCCATCACACTGCCAATCTTTGATGGGAGAAAATTTATTTATTGGAAGATAAGAACCACGACCTATCTTCAATCACTTGGAACAAATGTCTAGGAAATTGTGGAAGGAGGATATACATTTCCATCAACAATTCCTATAGATATAGCAGGTAAAAGGCAATATGAAACCCATGCCAAGGCTGTCAATACATTATTGGGAAATCTATCAGAATCAGATTTTGTCAAAGTTATGCAGCTTAAATCATCCAAAGAAATGTGGGACAAAATCATTCTAAGCTATGAAGGGGACTCTTAGGTAAAACGTGCTAAACTGCGAACTCTCAGAATTCAATATGAAACTCTTAAGATGCACAATGATGAAAGTATAACTAGTTACTTCTTACGTATAGACGAGGTTGTTAATTTCATGAAGAATCTGGTTGAGGAGATAAAGCAAGTTACCTTGGTTGAGAAATTTTTAAGATCCTTGTTTGCTAAATTTGAATCAAAAGTATCTGCCATAGAAGAAAAAAAGGATCTACAGACTATTACTATGACACAGCTTCATGGAATCTTAATTGCCTTTGAGATGAGAAAAGGAGGCCCATCAGATATGAGAGAAGCTGCATTTAAAGATTCAATAAAAGGAAAAGAAGAACTCAATGAGTCAGGACATATTTCAGAAGAAGAAGATGAAGTAAACTTTGTCAAGAAGCTTGAATGGGGTTTCGAAAGATTTAGAGGTAAACTACCTTTCAAATGTTTTGTCTGTGGTAGAGTCGGCCATTATGCTGCCAAATGTCCTCATAAAGATAAATATGATAAAGGGAAGGAATCCGCAAAATGGAATAGAAAACAAAGTGTAAGTAAAAAGAGTTACTATACTCATGAAGATAGCGATGGATTATCAAATAGTGATGAAGATGAAAATAGTAATGCCTATAGACTTCTAATGGCTTATGAAGATGATAAATTTTTGGATTCTTTAGAAGAATATGACCATCATGAAGAAATATCTAAACTAAAAATCTATTTAGAAGAAAAGAATATGATTATAGATACCTTGGCATATCAACTTGCTGAAAGAGAAAAACACAATGAAAAACTAGAATGTGAAATTGTGGGTCTAAGAAAGGATCTTGAGAAAACAAAATCACTCAATCTTAGATTTGCTAAAGGGCCAGAAAACTTTAATGAAATTATCAAAGTGAAGCATTCTCCTCTGATAAAGACAGTTCTTGGATATACTGAAGAAGCACCTCAATCATAGAAGCCATCAACCTCCACTAAAAGCTATCTTGATGCAACAAAGAACAGTGAATAGTATGACAATCATCAGAAAAGGCATAAAGTAGATCACCAGGTAAATCAAGATCAATTTGCTTCAAGGATGAATAGAAGTCACGACAAACCTCAGGTAAATCATACTCAATTTGCTTCAAATATGAATAGAAACTACAATCACCAGGTCAATAGATTTGATAATTGTAGGAACTTCTTCAATGGTCAATGTTTCTCATGTCATAATTTTGGACACAAAGCTACTCAATATGTTTCTTACAAAACCATCATGACTAGAGAAGCACGAAATCAAAGGAACATGACAGGGATTAAGAAAAGTTCCTATAATAACTTTTCTCTTCTGGAAAATGAAATAGAATGCTCAATCTTTAACAACTTTGGCCATGAAGAATCTGAATGCACAAGTAAATTTTGGCAATTATATCAAAAGGAGCAAACTACATTAAATCCCAAAATATGGAGAAAGAAAGAACCATAAACAGAAAGATGTGGTATAGCCTTGTATGCAGAGGGACAAGAAAACCAATGGTACATTGACAGTGGATGCTCAAAAAACATGACATGTGACAAAAAAAACTACACTCATATAATGCCTTAAAAAAAGAAAAGAATGTCTCATTTGGAAACGACACTCCTGCTATCATAAAAGATAAAGGCTCTGTTTTTAAAGAAAAAGTTAAAGTTGGGAATGTTATGTATGTTGATGGTCTGAAGCATAACCTATTGAGTGTCAATCAAATGTGTGATCAAGGAAATGAAGTTGTGTTTCGATCAAATGGATGTGTTGTTTGTGAGCTTGATACTGAAGAAGTCGTGATCAAAGGTACACGAACTCTAAACAACTTATAAATTCTCAAGGGAGGACATCAAAAGTGCTATCTAAGAAAAAATGATGAAAACTAGCTATGACACAGAAGATTGGGACATCTAAGATTTTCTCAAATAAGAAAAGCATTCAGATTCCAGGTTGTTCGTGATCTTCCAGATATCAGCATTCGTGAAAATAAAATATGCAAAACCATGTCAATTCGGTAAGAAAACAAGATCTCACTTCATTGAAAAATAAGGGTCAGCTAGTAAGCCTCTTGAACTTGTTCATATTGATTTATGTGGACCATCAAGGAAAAAGTCACCTCGTGGAGAAGAATATTTTATATTTTTCATTGATGAGGTTTCCAGAATGTGTTGGATAGGTCTTTTAAAGCATAAATATGAAGCATTTGAAAATTTCAAAGCCTTCAAATATTTGGTTGAAAATGAATCAAATTGCAAAATCAGATGCCTCAGATCCAATTGAGGAGGGGAGTTTACCTGAGATGAATTCTTTGACTTTTGCGAATAACATGGAATAAAAAGGGAGTTCTCCACCGCAAGGACTTCTTAGAAAAATGGAGTGGTAGAAACAATGAATAGAACTATTCAACAAATGGCTCGAGCTATGCTAGATGAATCCGGAACTCCTGCAACCTTCTGGGGTGAAGCTACATTTTCCGCCGTCACTATTCTTAACCAAGCAAGTGTTCGGGTAAACAACACTCAAAATCCACATGAAATTTGGTATGGTAAGACTCCTACTGTAAAATACTTCAAAGTTTTTGGAAGCAAATGTTGCATCAAAAGGACTGATGAAAAGCTTGGTAAGTTTCAACATAGAGTATATGGAGGTATTCTTCTTGGTTACTGTTCCTGAAGTAAAGGATATAAATGTTATAATAAAACACTTGGGAAGATTATTGAAATTATTGATGTTGCGGTTGATGAAGCATGAAAAAATCCAAAACCGATAAAAACCGAACATTATGACAATGAGGAAGACGAGAATTATTTTCGCACACAAAATCACACTGATTCTGAAGAATAAACCAATGAAGCACCAGAAGAAGAGATAACGGTAGAAGAAAAGACTCTGTCTAGGTATGTTAAAAAAAATCATCCAGAAACTGAAATTTTAGGGGAAAAAGAGGTAGGTGTGCAGACAAGAAGAACTCTTATAGAAGCCTCAAGCTATCTAGCATTACTATCTTCCATCGAACCTCAAAATCTAAATGAAGCATGCAAAGATGAATGTTGGGTCAAGGTCATGAATGAAGAACTTGAGCAAATTGAAAAGAATAATACTTGGGAATTAGTTCCTAGATCTCATGATAAGAATATCATAGGAACTAAATGGATATTCAAAAACAAGATGAACGAAAATGGAGAAGTTATTAGAAACAAGGCCACACTTTTTTGTAAAGGATATGCTCAACAAGAAGGTATAAATTTTGAAGAAACTTTTGCACTTGTTGCTAGACTTGAAGCCATAAGAATGTTTCTTGCTCTTTCTAGTTTTCATAAATTCAAAGTATACCAAATGGATGTAAAATCTTCCTTTCTTAATGGATACTTAGAAGAAGAAGTCTATATTGAGCAACCAGAGGGATCCATTCTTGGAAATGATGCAAAACTTGTATGCAGACTTAGAAAGGCTCTCTATGGTATAAAACAAGCTCGAAGGGCCTGGTATTACTATCTTGACAAATATCTCCACCAACAGGGTTTTTCAAAGGGATCAACAAATAGAAATCTATATACAAAGATTGACACTGATAAATTGCTAATAATTGTTGTTTATGTTGATGATATCTTTTTTGGTAGCAATGAAGAATCCATGAGTCAGAATTTTGCTTCAGTAATGCAGCAAGAATTTGAAGTGTCCTTGCTTGATGAGCTTACCTATTTTCTTGGTCTATAAGTTCAACAAAATAAAGATGGTATTTTTCTTTCACAAATTGAATATCTCAAACAGATCTTGGAAAAGCACAGCATGGAAGATTCTAAACCAGTATGTACCCTAATGGTAACAGGATGTAGTCTCATCTCAAATAATGAATCAGCAACAATACATCAACCAACTTATAGAACCATGATTGGCAGTCTGCCTTGTCTAACAGGTACCTAACGTGACATCATGCATGCAGTAGGAATAGCTGGAAGATTCCAAGAAAATCCAAAGGAATCACACCTTCAGGCAGTCAAAAGGATTTCCAAATATCTTCAAGGAACACAAAACTTTGGTTTATGGTATCCTAGAGATAAAGATCTTATACTTCATGCATATACAAATGCAGATTGGGCAGGAAGTGTTGATGACAGAAAAAGCACTAGTGGTGGTGCATTCTATATGGGTTCCAGGTTAGTGTCTTGGTTAAGCAAGAAACAAAGTTCAATTGCATTATCTATAGCTAAAGTAGAATATGTGGTTGCTGCATCTTGCTGCACAAAACTACTTTGGATGACGAAAACCTTGCAAGACCTTCAGATCACATGTACTCCACCCATATCCATTCTATGTGATAATACAAGTGCCATCAGTATTTCAAAGAATCCAGTCATGCACTCCAAGACCAAGCACATACCCATCAAATATCATTTTCTACGTGAACAAGTGTGTTATAGACATTTTTGTGCCTCGCATCATGGAGCATGGAATGTCAATAATTACAGGGATCCTCAGTCCCTAAACATGTTGTTCTTACCCCTAAAAGAACAAGGTCATCAAACAACAGCACTTCCAATCAGTTCTCCACCTGAAAACACTTCAAAACAGGCTTATTTTGGATCATGTCAGCTGCTTAATTGAGCTTCTGCGCTGTAATGCAACTGTCCCACTCTGTACCTGCGCTGGAAGTCAAAAGTAATGAAGGCTACCTGCGCTGGGCGAGATTGGCCAAGTGGCACAGTCATCCTGCAAGGTGTCAACTGCCCAGGAAGCTTCCAAACTGACACTTGGTTCATCAGATTCGCCTTGTGATGAGTAAGAGGTACTTGATCACCATGTGTAAGCAAGGATCTCCAAGTGGACTCAAGAACTGAAGATTAACTGAAGAGGGAGAGGACACTAGTCAGCTCTATGCCAGCCTCAAGCTGACTCATCCTCTCTTCTTCTCTCCTATATATAGAGCTCTTCTATGAGGTCTAAGGAGGCTGGAATTTGGTGTAAAGCAAGGAGGTGCTGTTGGATTACAGTTAGAGCTATTGGGTGATTGTTTTACTAGAGGTGAAGAGGAGAGTTCTTGCTGCTGGGGAGGTGCTGCTGGATTGGAGCCATCATTGGTTGTAACCTTCTCAGAACCCTGTTACTTCTATCAATAAAGTTTTGCATGTTCTCCTATATACTTGTATTGCATTGATGTATTGTATTTACATGTATATTTGATTCACTCTAATCCATGCATCAGTTATGAGTACATGTATCTTGTAGTTTCCTCTCTTGTTTTGTGCAGGATCTGTGTGTAGCTGGACCGGCAAAGAGAGCAAGGAGCTGGGAACAAGAGACAAAGAGAGAGGATCAAGATCGACTAAGCGAAGGATACCAGGTTGGTTGATCATTTCTTCCCCCTCTCTGTACTTTCATAAAGGAAAACATCAAAGCTTTACTTTCAGTTGTTGCTAAAGACTGTCACCTTTAGAGTAGGGATAGGGTCATCCGCATCGGATACTTTTCCCCACAACAAACTGGCGACTCCGCTGGGGAGCCTAGTATCTTGTTGGTGTTTGTAGTATTTTGCTATTCATTTCTTGAAGAAAAGAGTACCAAATCGAAAAGCTTTTGACTATATCAAAAGCGAAGTAGAGGAACTGCTACTCTTGCTCATTTGTTGAGCAAATTCAAGATTTGAAGAGCCTATCTACAAAAGACTCTTTACTCTTTGTGATAGATCTTCATCCTCTTGATCATCCCTTAGCCTGTACTTGACCTATAGCTTTTTATTTCAGCAAAAACAGTGCATTTTTGAGCTCTTTATGACCCGGAATTCTTTGTAGACGAAACTCTCGTGAGTCAGTGCAGGCTGTCCACAGGCAGTCTGCATTACAGCGCAGGTGCTCCCTTCGGGAACTGCGCTGAGAGTCAGACTGGCAGACTAGAACCTGCGCTGGTCCAGTTAGCCCTTGTCTTGCTCAGTCTTCCTATTGTGTCTTGGCCCTGTTTGCACTTGTTTTTGGCTGATTGCTTGCTGGTTATTGTACTTGCTGTAAGCCACTTCTCCTTGACATTATTCCGCCTCAGTTGTGTGATGAAACTGTGAATGTTCTTTCAGTATTTCTTGTTGCAGTTACAGTTTCCCATTGTGAAAAGCGAACCAGTATGGCTGTGACCTCTTAGATCCTGAACTGTAGAAGTGTCTTTGTGATCTTAAGAGCTAGTTTTATTACTGTTCATAGCTGTTTGAGTTTGTTCGATTTGCATTTCATGGTTTGAATCTATACATTTCCTGTGTTTTTAAACAAGTCTATCATAAGGTGTCTTTTTGATTGTGGACAAGCTTGTTTATTTCTACTTGAAATTAGATTCAAAATCATACAACAGTTTCCTTTTTGTCTAGCATCAACATTAAGGATAACGAAAAGAAATACATGCATTGTGCATTTTGCATTTGACTGTATGCTTGACGATTTAGGAAGATGTGCATTTTAGTGTGTGTTCTTTGATCTGTGGAAAAAGTTGTGTCCTTCTTTTCCCTCAAGTAGATTAAGGTTTTCAAAGTTGAAAGGTTGAAAAGATTTGCTTCTCATTCTTAGATTGCATATAGGAAGTTGTATATATACATCTCGTGGCGAACCTGAAAGGCAAACTGTTAAGAAAGATCAACATTAAAATAAACTCAATTTACATAACAACGCTTTGGAATTTAACGCAAACATCTAGAGGTCTAGGTAGAGACGTGTTCCGGCGTCGTTAAACATAGTGACTGTCGATCTCTACGAAGGTGGGTGATTCCTCCTGAGAGTCGGTGGCACTAACACGGACTTGAGCTCCCGCGTACCGTCGCGTATATTGGGAGACCCCTATAGGCTTTTATCCTTTATCCTTAGGAAACCGTGTCGGCCGCCCTACTGATCGCGATGCAGTGAACACAGCATTCACGAAGATCGACCACCCGTACCGTAAAACGTATTCTGTGGTTTCGCGAAAGGTTTGGCACACCCTCTGCCTAGATCTCCAGAGCAGTTTCTTTTGGCCTTTTTCAAACTCTATAACTGAAAAAGTCCAACCGAGCATTTGTCACTTCGGGCTCGTTAATACATCGAAGGCGACTAGAGTCATCTTTAGCTTTTTCTCGACTCTTAAAACATGAAAAAGCAAGTTTGTGTCTAAAAGCGTCGTTAATAAAATTTATTTTAAAGCGGAACATAATCACCTGTTATTCCCACGTTGATCTTTCAGTTGAAAAGTATGGAGCCCACCAAC